>OZ007598.1:134139933-135474576 GCA_963931845.1 Maratus michaelseni | reverse complement strand
CGTCACATATTTTTTTTTCTTTACTTTTCTGTACAATATACACTTTGTCTTACAATTCATTCGTTTACACATAAACATAAGATGTATGTAATATAAATAATAAATATTGAAATATAAATATATATATAAATCTCATATATATATGCGCCTTTTAACTTGTTTTATTATAAATACGTGGGAATGGAATATTGAGAAATTGTTGAAAGTGTCGTCTGTAAATAATGTTTATTGCTCCAATCCAGCTTCAAGTAAAGCCAAAAAGTATAATAGATTTTTGAAAGTATCTTATTTTTGTGCTTATTGGTAAGGTTTTAGGCAATTCATTTCTTCCGTAACTGTTAATCTTGATTCAAAATAGCGAAATTTCAACACCAAACGAAATCAGTTTTTCGTAAATATTATTACCCACAAATTTTAATTTAATATTTTAACAGTTGCATTGAAATTTATGATTAATATAATTATCTTTATTAAATGTGTTTCCATTTCTATAGCAACGGCGTCTCCCCTTAGCAGTGTTTCTACAGTTAAGAAAGAAGATAACTGGAATTGTGAGTACTGCACATTTTCAAATTCTATCAATAAAGGATCTTGCGAAGTTTGTGGTATTCCAAATTCTGCCAAAGACAAATATCCAGGTATGTCAGGTATGTTTGTGCATGTACTGTTTTATGTATTTTCTTGTTTGTCATGTCTATGTTGTGGCAACTACATACACTAGTGTGCAACACTTAAGCTACAAACGCAAAATGCTATTTTCTGAACACAGTACTCAAAAGGAAATTCTATAAACAGCAAGTGTAGAAAATAGGTACTACCCTAACAGCACAATCAGTCGATGTGAAATATTTGACATCACAAATGGTCACAATTGTCACAGTAAATACAATGAACAGAAATGTGATATCTTTCATTCGTCTCATTTTTACTCACATTTGGTCACTCCACTGAACAGTCACCATGACTGTTGCTTTTTGACGGGTCATCAGGTGACTTTGCAATGAAGTCATCTTGTGACTCTCATGTGACTGTCATTTTGACACTCCATTGTAAAGTCATCATGATAGCTGTTCTGTGACGAGTTCCCAAGTGACAGAAAATAAAATCATCTGGTGACTTTTCTCAAAGGAGTGCAGTGTTGACTTCACAATAGAGTGTCGATCACCGGAAAGTCACCAATGCGACTTCATTGTGACATTATTTGGCGACTCATCACAATGCAATGCTCACAATGACTTCAAAGTTCAGTCTTCAACTGACAGTGACTTGAGAATCACAAGGTGACTTCATTGTAATGTCATCTGGTGACCCATCACAAAGCGACAGTCACAGTGACTTTTCAGTGTTAACAATCATTTGAGAGTAATAATGAGACAGTGAAATATCCGATATTTTGATTCACCGTAGCGATTGTGACACTTCTAACCATGTGTGACGTCAAGGGAACTTCACATCGACTAACCGTGCTGTTAGGGTAGTACCGCTTTACTACACTTGCTCTTTATAGAATTTCCTTTTGAGTACTCACGTGTTCAGAAATTAGCATTTTGTGTTTGTTGCTTAAGTTTTGCACACCAGTGTATAATACAAATGCAGCGGCTGTACAAAATTAAACTGAGCTAATTAATTTACATTTTATTCATTTGATGACGTCAAGCAGCATCTGATAATTTCTAAGTTTGAAATTACCATTATGATTAAGACATTATTGGTTAAAACTAGACTTCTAATACTTGAACTGCGGCCATGAGACACTTTTCAGTCTCTGTATACTTAAAGTGGTCTTGAATATATTTCCTGCCTACGTCATAAAATTGGGCACAGATGGTGCAGTTGGTAAAACTTAATTTCAGTTTTAATGTAATGACAAGGAAACAGTGTAACCTAAATAATCCTAACATAGTGCTTGGTCAAATATTATGCGATAACAGAGTCACCATTAACACCACTGTTATTTTTTCTTGGCGTACTGACAGCAACAACATATTTGCATTAGCTCTAGTAAAGTTCTTGGCTGTCATATACTGCTATAAAATACCGCAGAACCGAATGTAACATAAATAATCCTAGCACAGTCCTTGGTCAAATATTATGCGATAACAGAGTCATCATTAACACCACCGTTATTTTTTCTCGGCATACTGACAGCAACAACATATCTGCATTAGCTCTGGTAAAGTTCTAAGTGTTCAAATACTGCAAATCGGTAGACAAACCAGAAAATTTCATGGCCATTACCTTTTGTGCTAATTCCTCAAACTCAGCCATCAAATCTTGAGAGTTGTTCAAGTCGTGAATGTTATTAAAAAATATTTCAATTTAATTTAACATAAACACATTTTATTATTCGGATATGTTTATTTATAAATTATACACTATTTTAGATTTTTGTAATTTACTGAAGAGCGAGAAGTCATATCTGCTCGTTTGCGTTGACATTCACTGCCGTTGTTGAATCTAAAGAACGGTTTTGTTGTAAAACTCTTGCTTATAGTAAGGCCGTCCACACTTCTCCCACGATTCAAAGCCACGTACACTCTAAAAACGACATTTTCATAACTGAGCAAAAAATACTAAAATCTGAGTATGTCGCATAGTCAAACTCCGAATCCAAATTACTTAAGTTTGAAACATGTATAAACTCATTTCTGCAAACATGCACGCACTAAAAAATAAAACATCATGTGCTCATATTTGAGTATGTTCATGTTTCAAAAATGAGTTGGAACGGACTTCTGTGTGATCATTTTTGAGTATGTCCATGTTCAAAAATGAGTTTGAACTGATCATAAACATTTTTGAGTATGTCTATGTTTCAAAAAATGAGCTAATCTAAATTCATTTAATTCGTGCAGTTTCCTGTAGTTTTTTTAGAACCTCACACTCTAAAAACGACATTTTCAAAACTAAGCAAAAAATACTCAAATCTGAGTATGTAGCATAGTCAAAAATGGCTCCGAATCAAAATTACTCAAGTCAGAAACATGTACGTACTCATTTCTGAAAACATGCACACACTCAAGAATAAATCATCATGTGCTCATATTTGAGTATGTCCATGTTTCAAAAATGAGTTTGAACTGACTGCTATGTGTTCATTTTTGAGTATGTCCATGTTTCAAACATGTGTTTTAACTGACCTCTATGTGCTCAGTTTTGAGTATGTCCATGTTTCAATATTCTGAGTATTTCTGGTATTTCAGAATTGAAAGCATTGGTTCGTCCTATTTGAAACAAAAAATTTCATAACAAAATGAAAACATCGATTTACTCAGATTTGAAAGTGTCATTTTTGTCAGTGTATGGCAATCCACAGCTGATTTCTTTGGGTCCGATCTCAACTACAGTCGACCAAGAGTCATAGTTTGTGATTTGTGGACAGTAACAGCATAAGCAAGTTGGAGTGGCAGTTGCTTTCATACATTAATTCATGCCATTTTTTCAGATCTGGTTCCAAAATTACCGCTCGTATTACATTTAAAGAACTATAAGAGGCAAAAGAACAGAAGGAACCGAAAGTTTTTGTTTTAAAAAGTATCAGCTCTCTTTTCAATTGTAAATTTGAATAGCAAATCTCCCGCACGCAATTTCTTTATAGAAGGAAAGTCACCAATAACAGATACGCCATATAAATTAGTAAAAGAGAAACCTTTAAAAAGAGACCATCAGTTGTTGCATTTCGGAGAATGAAAAAAATGGATTATATTTATATTTTTGTGATCAGATTCTGAGATAATTTTCCAAGCATATTAACGATAATTATAGTATAGACAAGAAGGTAGGCAGACACGCAGACGAAATGAAGTTTTAAGTATTTTTAATTATTATGTTATGAAAGGTTTGTAACTAAGTAATATTTAGTATTAATTTGTAAATTTCTGTTTCCTAGAATTAGAGATTTAAGAATTTAATTGTAATCAAGGAATTGTATTTAGGATGGAAATAACAAATATAAAATAATTAAAATAAAATGAAAATAACAAGAAAGAAAAATAATACGTCATACAGAGATTGTGAAACATTTTTCAACCGTTTCAGAATATTTAATGCAACTTCTTCTTTTGATACGATGAAAGAGTATAAAGCACAAAAAAGATGAAAACCCAATTTTTGCAATTTCTGTCCACTGTTAGTAAAGTACTCGAACTTATTTTTGCATACATATATATGATCTATAGATTTTTAGACATTGTGCTCATGCCGCACAATATGGTAAACTTAATTCAGCACCAAAACCCATAACACAGTTGAAAATTCACTTCCAGCAATTTCCGTTTATACACCGTAATCTATTCCTATTGTTTTGTGCAGCACGCTATATGATTTAGATTTTTTTTACACACAACACAGTATGCTAACATTTAATTCAGCTATAAAAAGCAAAACTTAACTTAAATTGCGCATCTGATAATCACTATTTATTGATGGCAGTGTATCCAATTTATTTTGCTCAGCCCAGTATATGTATATCTTTACATTCTACAAACACTTCTTAGCATACTAAAGTATATTCAGCTAAAAAATACAATAAACAAGTCACGGCCACAGACGTTTATGCTTAAATAAGAGCATTTCTTTTGTGCAGCTCTGTCAATAATCTATAGAATTTATGCACATCTTGAAATACAAAAATTTAGTTCAGTTATGAAGTGAATACCACACCTAAAAACGTATTTCTAGCAATTATCTCGCATAGACAGTACTGCAATTGATATATTTTGTGTATCCTTGTAAATGAACGGTAAATACTATTCATACAGTGCGTCCCAAAAGTTTATAGACAACAAGGTTTGCTTATTTTACAATTCAAGAAGAGGAGTAAGAATTTTAAAACAAGCTATAATTATAAATACTATCAACACAACAATAATACTATACAGAAATAATTTTAAACAATCACAGACTTCGTGAGAAAAATTAAAACTTAAATTTTACTGTCTCCAAAGTTTATAGACAACTCATTTTTTTTTTCCTTTAACGATCAAATTTTTAAGCCGTCTTTTCTAATCACTTCAAAAACTCGTTCATACATTCTCAAAACAAGAGTGTGAAGAAATTCTGGCTTTAAAGAAAACCAGTTTCATTTAATTTGCAGCTTTAAGTCACGAACCATTTCAAATTAACGCTCATTAGCATATACGTCTTTAGCTAATATTCCCAGAGGTTCTCTATAGGGTTCAGGTGAGGACTTCTGATTGGCCAGTCCATAACAGTTAAATGAATTTGTCTAAACCACTGCATTGTAGAGCTGGACTTGTGAAAGTAGCAATTGTCTTGCTGATTTATCCATTTGTCCCCACCTAGCAACTTTCCAAATGGAAGTAACTGTACTTCAAGTGTTTTTTGGTAATTTTCAGAACATTGACGCCCTAACAAAAATGCAATATCTGTTATTCCATTATACGAAAATGCTTCCCACACCATGAGTGAACCCCCTCCTTGTTGTCTGCTGAAAAAAGGTCGTGGTTCCTTGCGAATATCGTGCCAGTAACATACCCCACCATCGGCGCCATCTAAATTAAATTTCAACTCTAAATTAACACTCACTCAACCATTCATCTGTCCAA
The DNA here is from genome assembly GCA_963931845.1 of Maratus michaelseni. Taxonomy (NCBI): domain Eukaryota; kingdom Metazoa; phylum Arthropoda; class Arachnida; order Araneae; family Salticidae; genus Maratus; species Maratus michaelseni. The sequence continues at coordinate 135,469,009 of OZ007598.1, read as the reverse complement.
TTCATGTCATTTCGGGTCCACTGAACACGAGCGTCTATATGCCATTTTGTAAACTTTGGCGAACGACGTATTTTGCGATAATCAAGAAATATACTTGCCTGCAGTCTTTGATGGACCGTGTATTTTGATACTGGAATGCTTACTTCTTTAGAAACTGACCGTACAGACAGGTTCTGGGTTGAAACTAATATCAGAATATCTCTGTCTTACCGTATAGGTGTTTTCTTTGGTCGTCCAGAACGGGATTTTGTCTCAAATTTGTCATATTTTTGAAAGAATTTGGTAAATACCAATCCTGCTGCATCCAAGTTTTCTTGCAATGTCCGCAACTTTCCATCCACGAGCCTTTAAACAATAGATTTGCAAAATATCCTTTTCAGAAAACTGCACATTGCGAGGCATCTTTGCAATCAGTCGGAAATGGAAAGACATATTCGCTTTTATCTCACGAAACTATTTCTTCACAAGTACTTGTAATATTCAAATTTTAAATATCCGTACTTAAATCCGCTTTTGACACTGGTTGTCTATATATGTTTGGGACAGCACTTTTTTTTTATTAAATCTATGACTGTTAAAAGTAGTTTAAGTATTTTATTATTTTTATTTCATCATTATATATTTGCATAATTTATTTCGTCTTTCTTACTTATTTAGTTAGCTCTTAAATTACAAAATATGGTTGTCTATAAACTTTTGGGACGCACTTTACCATATGCTGTAGAAAGCATGTTGTAGTGCACCAATCAATCATATAAATCACAATATCATTTTCATTCTGTTTGACGTAACGGGACATCAATAATAAAATACAACACTGCAAACAATTTTCCCCTATAACCCATACTGTGATGAAATTCTTTTGTGTATTTATGTAAACAAACTATCGATGCTATACACTGCTTTTTGAATAGGAAATATGCCCTAGTAAATCTCAATAAAATATAACGATAAAGTGAAAATCCAAGTACATTTATGAAGCTAGAGCGCGGACAGACAGCAGACTCGCAACCCAAAAGCATATGTACTTTTCAGCTAAGTTGGAAAATGTTAAGATTTAATATTAAAGAAAAATAATTTAAATTAAAATCTCAACAAAATATTATTTAAAATAACTATCGTATTTTGTTATTTTCAGCTAACCGCCGAACTGCACCATCCGTTTCTAGAGACCTTGGGACATCTGTTACGAATTTGCCTCTATGTATTACATGCTTCGAAAATGAAAGGGACATTGTCTTTCAACCATGTTGCCACTTAATCACCTGCCGCGCTTGTGCAGATTTACTAAATAACTGTCCTACATGCAGAAGGCCTATAACAGATAAACTGAAGGTTTTCATTAATTAAATGTATAACAAAATGTTTTATTTTCTTGATTCTTTTCCCTTTTATATGGAAAAGATATTTGACTATGGTTAAATTAAACATATATTTTAAATATTTTTTCTTTTGTTCAATTTTATGTGTTATTTAAAAATAATTTTACGTCCATCTGTGTGAATTGTTGGACCAGCTTTCGAAGTTATTATGTACCAATGTGACATCATAATGTGATCAAGAAATGCTAAGACTTTAGAAAACTTAATAATTAAAAAATTATGTACAATAGAAAGATTAATTTTTACATAAACCCTTAGAAACACGTTAGAATTTTGTTTATAATAAAAAAAGCTATGAAAACCACATATTCGACCAAAAGGGACTGCGGCTGTTGAAGAAATAGTTTTGAAGTAGTACAATACAGTTCATTCAGAAGAAGGAATCAGTTTTTAAATGTTACAAGATTTCATTGTGACGCCTATCAATTATATGTACCATAGCCGTCAAACGATTAATAACACCCTAACGGCATTGCATCTTTTATCATAGACATTGGGATTTTCCCCTTTTAACGCCCAGCATTGTCGATTTTAACGCAAAGCTAAACCTACTGATTCAAAGTTTTTATAAAACAATTTAACAAATAAAGCTTTATCACGCATAGATAACATATCTAAACATATCAGAGTTACACATAAAAATGTATCGAAGTTCCTTTATATGCAATTTCTTTAATCTTCATATTTGTTTTAAAAAAGAAACCTTCTCCACAGCAAAGTCTGAGCTACAACCTTGTCTCGGATATTGCGCAATGAGTTCGTCTGCTTATATAACGGATGGTATAGGTACTTTGGGCGTTGTACAATAGCGCCACGTGTTCGTCAAATATGTAAATACTTTTATTTTTATTTTTATTTTAAACAAAAAACCCACATGTTTCTAAGCGTTTCTGCGTCAACCGCATCTTTCCACTGTACATAGTTTTCCAACTATTAAACTTTTAAAAGAATTGGGACTTCTGGTTTTACTGGTATGGTATATTTAATGGTACAAATGTGAAAACATTTAAAAAATCCAGTTATTAGATGTATTAATTTATGCAACATTTAGCCGAGGATACTGACTTTTGTTAGCTTTAGTTTTTTTAACTAGTTCACGAGGATTTGAATGCAATAAACAGATTTTTCAAACTGTGAGAAAATTTTTAAAGTTACTTTAACAAATTTTATCAACTGAAATTGTGGCACGAGTTACTCCATGGTTACAAATGTGGAAATAAACAACCAAGTAAAAATACAAAATAAAGTGCGTTATTTTTAAAAAGTACGTTAAAGGTTAAATGATAGCGATTCAAATAATAACTTCAAAGATCGTGCAATTACAGAACATATTTATTTGTTTTGATAACGGCTCAGATACCGCCGAAACATGTCAACAGACTAATAAAAGCTATTTTAATATTTATAATCTTTTTATTTTACACCTTTTAGCAATTAAAATAAGTAAATTTTATCGTACTTTAAAAATCTAGATTGTCATGAGTTTCACATGAATATACATAGGCCATAAAGTTTCCGCTTTCTTCAGAGTAACTATAAGTGAATATAATATGCTAATAGTTGATGTACTTAGAGGTAGTTAATTTGGAATCGATTGGACCTAACATAATTCAATTTGCTGGAACTTTGGGTTAAATAAAAATTACTGCATTGGGAAAAATAGTAGCACTTTGTTTTTCACTTAACGAGGTTTCCAACTTTTGTACGGGAAGATAATCTTCACAAGAAATTATTTAGAAGTTTATACGGCACAAAAATCAATAAAATACATTTTCTAATGATTGCAAGTAATTTTTAAATCCATGTTGTGTTACGTTTATTTGTATCTTAGAAAACTTTAGGAAAATATAAGTAATTCATATAATTTTTAATTGACATTAGCTATTTACAGTCATTAAAACAATTTTTCATACATAGAACTTACGTAGATGTCATTAAAAAAAAAAAGATATACTTAACTTTCTTCCAGATAGATAAGTAACTCCTTTAAAACCGTCATATGTGTCGTAAAAATATTTCCATCCTACCTTCTTGGGAATCTTCAGATTACTGACATTTCTTCATCGCCTCTTGATTTAATTCTAGCTTTCCCGGTCGTTCTAAAATTTAAAAGATGGCTCCATCTGTTGTCGATTGTAGCGTGCAATGCATCATTGCAGATCTCGGACTTTCCTCTACTAATCTCAATAGCTTCACGCAATAATGCGTAATTTAAATCGTTATAATTTGCAAGCTTCTGTACTTCTTTCAAATTTATCTGTATTAGGGATTTATTTTTTAGTCGGGCTATTGCTGTAGTCTCTTTTTTAAATCGTATATCTCTTCCATGTTATTTAACTCTTTCCTCTATTTTCCGTTTAGCCATACCTATAGATACACCCTCTTTACCTTCTTTGTCATTGAATTTTATTTTGTGTATTCCTGAGGTTGCTAAATTGTTGATTTTTTCTCTGTCTGTTCTTATTAATTGAAATATTAAGGTGTCTGAGACTATAAGTATATTTATTCCATTTTAGGTAGATTTCGTAAGAAATACTACCTATTACATTCTCACCTAAGTTGGATTTTTTGAAAAATCTTTGCAGATCTACGCCGATCATGACTCCCAGAACCCAAAACCACCCCCAGTTCAAAACTTTATATAGCTATCTATCTATCTATGTCACTTTTTATGGACATGATAACTGGAAAAATTCTGCATAAATCCCTTCCAAACTGATACATAAAATCAAGGGGCCTTAAATCTCGGTCAAGTTCGTTAATGGGCAAAATCGAACCAAGGGGGGGGGGGAATGGGGGGATTTTTGTGAAAACAGAAAAAAAAACATAATTTCTTAATTATGATACTAAATTCGTTTAAAGTTATTATTACTTCTAGGAAAAAAGTCGAATATTTATGTATGACAGATTTTTGATATCATTAAAAATGGCCCAAGGGGAGGAAAGGGGGGGGGGGTTAGAAGAAAAAAAATCATAACTTCGTCAATTCACAAGATATCAAATCCGCTTAAATTTATTATTAATCCTCTTAATATTATCTAAAACTTTTATATTGACAAGTTTGTTATAGGACCAACCCTTATAATATTTTTTTTTTTAAATCCCTGCAAACAAGTTAGGTTTCGATGTGGGTGGTTCCCATCTGCCGTATCATGGCAAAAAGGTCATTTCTTCCACAATTCTCAACAAACAGGCGCCCCACGGTCTGCATCTTCGAAATCTACCTGTGCCTGTAGGCCAAGCCGTCAGGGATTTTTTTTTATATTCTCTTTTTATTTTTAGAGATACTCCATTTATATATGGTATTGAACTTGTAAATTTCATATCTTTTTGAGCTGATTGTATTGTGTTATACCTTGATATTGCGATTTAGATTAATTTATCAATCGTTTTAGTAGGATAATTAAAAGATCTTTGGATTAACAGAGAATATAAAATAAATAAGATAAATATACAACTAAATAAGATAAAAAAAATTACAAAAAAAGCAAGATATCCTACTAAAACAATTGTTTTAGTAGGATAATTAAAATATCTTTGGATTAACAGAGAATATATCATAAATAATATAAATATAGAGATAAATAAGATTAAAGAAATTACCAAAAAAGCAAGATATCCTACTAAAACAATTGATAAATTAATCGAAAGCGCAATACTTTTAGACAAAATAGAGAAAATGTGCAATCTAATGCTGAGATAAGAGCCTTATAGGAATAAAATGAAATTACAAGTATTTCAAGATGAATTTACTGAAATTTCATTTCTTGCGATACATAATTTCTATGATATTTTATTATTAGAATTTATAAGTAGCTATAATATGATTAACAGAAACGATTATTTATTAAATTATCTAATTATCTAAGTGTTTACAAATATTTCTTACAATCCATATTACACCATTGTTGGTTTATTTATATTGCCTTTTCATATACTGATTCTATTTAAAATAATTTCTTGATAACAAATACATTTATTTTACCTTTATACATACTCTTTACTGTTAATGAAACTTTAAAAATCACCAATATTATACATTTTATTTAACAATTTTATAAATTTCTCCATTTACGAGAAAATTAATAAGCAATGCAATCATTCCAATTTCTCTTCCTACAAATGTTTTACTGACATCTGAACAATGCGAATTATTTTTAATATACACTCATGTCAAAAATTAAGGGACAGTGACCAGACTCTTTCGATTTTATTCGTTTGGCCGAGTATCTATAGGAATTATTGATGAATTGTCCTAGAACTAATAGAATGCAAACAACATGTTTGACTTCATATCTTTAAGTGAAGATTTATTCGCGAGGACAAATAGGAGTCCAATAATAAATTTAGCAATAAAATAATATTTTTCGATCACCCAAGTAACAAAAAATGCTCAAAATGGTCTCCTACTGTAGCAAATGACTATGTTGCTTCTGTTTAAATTTTGTGTGCATTTGCACAAGCATAGAACACATGTTCGTTAAATTGTTCACGTTTCTGTAAAAAAAATTAAATGCTTTTTGTTTATAGCATACAGAGATTTGAACTTAATTTAACACCACTTTACGAAAAGTTGACAAAGAACAGTAGAAATAGTCTACTGTAATTAAAAAATGATTACATTGAATATTTGTTGCGATATCGGCATTTGTATAAAATAAATTTTAACTGTGCATGCATGAAAGCTATTTAAGGCGATAAACTGTCCAATCAAATATCGTGAAAACTCAGAAAGGTATCGGCGATACAGTGACATTTGAATGACAAGATTCGGTGAAAATCTCTTTGGGTGATCAACCCTTATCAACACACTATATTGCTATTATCTCTCTTAATTTGCACGATATTTGAATTGACTTTTTACATAAGTTGCCCTAAATTGCTGACTACAAAATTATGAAATAAAAATTTTGGTATCTTTCACGCATGCGCAGTTAAGAATTATGTCATATAAATGCCCATATCTCATCAAACATTCAATATATTCATCTTTTCGTTGCATTATACTGTTTCTACAGTTCTTTGTCAAGTTTTTGGAAAGTGTTGTCAAATTCGGTTGAAAACTCTGCTTGCTATAAATAAAAATATTTGAATTTCACACAGGAACGTTAATGGCTTATTTGTCCTCTAATTGTAAACACGACTAAATCTTCACTGAGAAATATGAAGTCAAACATGTTCTTTACATCATAGCAGTTCAAGGACGATTCGTCATGAATTTAACTAGTTGTTCGACAAACCGTGTAAAATCGAAAGCGTTCAGTCACTGTCCCTAAATTTTTGGATAACAATAGTTTAGAATTTGACTGAATTCATAGAAGAGAAATTTTAAATATAACGATAGGATAAAAACCCTATCAGAATAAAATGAAAATAAAGATATTTGGAGGTTTGATTTCATTTGTTTTGAGAAATATTTTCTTTACCAATAATACATTTTTTTTTAATATTACTTATATGTTCAGGTAGCTCTAACATTATAACAAAAAATCATTATCTTATGTAATTATCAAAAATTTGGCAAACATTTTTAATTTCTTTTTCATGTAATTTAGATGGGTTTGCTTTGAGACTTTTGCTACAATTAATGTTGTCTCAAATAATTTATTAAAATCTTTAGATACATACAAGTCTTGTTACAGTTTCTTCTTATATCTTCTTAAACATTCTTTTTCAAAAAATCCATACACAAAATGAATCTTGTTACAGATGCTCCACAAGACGATGCGAATACAGCCTGGAACTCCACACTACGTGTGTGGAATGGAATAGCGGAGAGTCGACCCCGGTACTGAAAGGGTGACAGAAGAACGACCTTACGCTCTCGGACACGATATCCTAGCGTTGATATAAGTCTTGTCAAAATACAATTAAAATATAAACATTTCATTTCAGATTTTAGTTGGTTTGCGAAAGAACTTTTTTTTCGTATAAAACAGATATACAGTGTACCCGCTAAAGTCCGTTGTTACCTCAATAATTTCAGAACGGCAAGAGCTATAATTATAAAAGTGGGGTCTAGGTATAGTAAAAATGCCATGCGCTATGCAAGGAAACCATTTACAGCGCGCCGTGGTGACTGGATTTGGAGTTAGCGGTCTTATTTAAAAAACGGTAAGAGATAGGGGGAAAAAGTGAATTACAAAGTTGTTCAGCATCATCGATTTAGTAAGAGAAGACACCTTTCCGTAAAGTAATGTTTAAAGTAGAAGGCGTAAAATGCATATTTATTTGGTTGGAAACTCCCAAAATTGTAACGCGACATAATGCGTAAGAAAAGAGAAGAGGTCACACTCCAGAGTTTCAATTGTCAGTAGATATACAGTATTCATCTTTACATAAATAAATCTTAATATCACATACCATTAAAAAGTATTTTTTCCATTTTGAATAAATGGTGGGTATACATGAAACAGCGATATTATGCAACCCCTCCACCAACACTGCAGGAACTTCGAAACCATATTACCGATGTTTGTGCCAGCGTGTCACCTGCCATGTTGAACAATGTGCAGAGGGAAGTGCAATCCCGTATCCAGATGTGTATTGTTGCTGAAGGACAACATTTTGAGTACCATTGATAGATGAGCCTCATTTCCGATAAGTGCAGTTTTGTACAACGTGATCAAACACATCAGCGCTTTGTGCTTTTCATTTGTATCATTTTTGTGAGCAAGATTTTTTTTGTAATAAATCCATGACGCTGAACAACTTTGTAATTGACTTTGTTCCCGTATCTCGTACCGTTTTTGAAATAAAAACGCTAACTCCAAATTTAGCCACCAGGTGGCACTGTAAGTATTTTTCTTGCCTAGCGCATGGCAACTTTACTATACCTAGATCCCACTTTTAAGACTATAGCTCTTGCCGTTCAGAAATTTTCGGGTTGACAACAGACTTTAGCGGGCACACTGTGTATATATATATTTTTTTTTTATATGTTTGATTATATTTTGTAAGTATTTGGCAGACGCAGATTTCCATACCATAATTAAACATTAACAAATATAAACCACCGACAAATATAAACATTGCGACACTCACAGTGGACGAAACCCATTACCACGATTGCTCTAATTTAGCGTATATAATTTTCATTCTGAAACATGTCTGTTTTTTTTACAATATATCCACTGCCGATGAGGCCACAGCCTTTTGGTTCTAGCTTCTTGTTCTAGTTTGATTAATTAAAACCTTTTTTACTTACCCATCATACATAGTATAGGGTAAATCTTGTAATCGTTTTGAAAAACGAAAAAAAAATTTTGACGGATTTACACGTTTCAGACACTGGAGATTCCGAAAAACATATTTTTAGAAAAAAAATTTTGCCGTCCGTCTGTGTGTCTGTAAACGCTCTATCTCCCAAAAAAATTGAGATAGAGACTTGCAATTTGGTATGTACTTAGTATGTAATAATGGGAAGAAGCCTATTTCATTTCAATAACCTCGATTAACCGGAAAAAAAATTTCGGACTCTCGAAATATTCGTTCTGATGAAAGGTTATATACAAATTTTCGAAATTGTTTATTTTAAGAAAGGAATATAAAAGACAATAAAAAAACATAAATTTTGCATAAAACATGAAGTCGATCGGATAATTAGTTGCCGAGATATTTGGAATCCTATTTTCCACACTCTTCGATTTTTCATGACCCTGTATTTCATCCAAATTTCACTTCAAATATATATTTTAATTGGAAATTTGACGCTTAATCAGATGCAATAAACCGCTAGTTAATAGGATTATTATTTTTGGAGTTATAAGGATGTTTCTTTCAAGCAATTCAGTAATCGAGCCTTTAAAGTTTGTGACGTCATCAAGCCATGATTTTATTTGAATTGCAATGCACTTTATAAGTAGTTTACACATTTTTATTTTAATATTTTACATTATGCATATCCATGATGGGTAAGTATTACGGTGGCCCCCAACGACTAGTTTTTGTGTTTTGTAGTTTATATTTGAGGTGGAAATCTGTGTCTGCCAAATACTTACAAAATATATTCTACTATATATAATTTGTTTGGTTATTTGCAGCTATAGCGCTTATCACATAAATGCTATTATTATTTTTAAAACTTTTTTTTAGCATATATATAAATATTATGTGGTATTTTGTTATAATAAATTTTATTACTTGTATTTTTAAAAAACTCTTATAAGGTTACCGAAAAATAATCAGATAAAATAAATAATAAGATATCATGGGAATTTTTCGGCATCATTACATTTATAATGAAGATATTTTGCCGTCTAGATACAAGATAGAGTTTTTCGTTTGGGTCGAGTACTCAGACTTTACGCAAGCACGACCTGACACGGCCGAGCCGGGTTGACACTAATTTTATTAGTCGCCAGTCAGGCTCGGGTCGGATTGACTTTAGATGTTTCAGGATGTGTTTTGACTGTTTCGGTTCGGATTCGGGTTGACCCGATATTTCAAACGAAAGCCAAACGTTTTTTCAAATGAAAAAAAAAATGTATATTTGAAAATGCGTTTATATGCGTTCACTTTTATTTAAAAAAAAAATAGAAAAGAAAAATTTGATATTAGAAATATAATTGTAGAATACTTTTCTATAATTGTATTAAAATTAATTTCCTTTCACTTTGAGTTCAAGTCGCGTTCGTATCCCGTACGGGTTGAGGTGGGTTGGATTCGGGTCGGGGTTCGGATTGATTGTAAGCGGAATTTTCGGGTCCAAATTACAGATTTCTAGTACAAATTAAAAATATGTAGATTTTTGCATAATAAAACATATATCTTGATTTAAAAAAAAAAAAGCAGTTTGTATTTATTTTTATTAAAAATTCGCCTTTTGAGGTCGCTTCTTCTCGGTGTTGCGTGGCATGTAGCGTTCCACTGTACAAAACGTTGCTCTGGGTGGTTTTATCCGAATTCAATTTACAGTTCCGACCGTTCGCGGGTCTGAGAGCCGGCCCGACCAGGCAAAATGGAGGCAAACTTTCAAATGGGTCGCGAAGGTCCGATAAAATAAAAAGGACCTAGCCGATACAAAAATTAAACGGTGCAACTGGTCAGAAAAAAATAATTAAACAGGCCATCCTGACCGATAAAAAAAAATGAGGCGGGCCGATTAAAAAATTTAAACAGATCAAACTAAGATTTTTTGCAGATTTGCTTGCCAAAATATTAAATGTAAAACTGGTCACCGTAAATAGGCGTTTAAGCAAGGAATTTACATTGCCAATGCGAATTGCAATTAGTCTTAAATGTTGTTATAAATATCGGGTGGTTTTAAACTTTTGTTAATAACTGTATTTTTTTTTTAATGCAAATCGTGAAATTTTGTTCAGCCTTTTATCATAAATCTGCTTTAGAAAAAAAATCTAAAATTTGGTTCAACCTGTCATCATGGTATTCGATTAGAAAAACGTCTGAATCTTGGTTCAACATTTCACTAATATAATGGTAATTGTGGAAGCAACACTAAATTGCAACTAAATTGGCACCAATGTTTAGTTAAAATCTAAACCTTATACTTTTAATCGCGTAGTTAAGATAATCGATTGTTTGATTAAAGTTACACCTTGGTTTTGATTATTTTTTTGTCTCTTTGCATCTGCATTAGTGCACTTGTGCACTTTTAACTCTATCGGATGTACGCAACAGTGACTGTGACATTGATCCTGACAATTTTGACACTTATGTAGGACAAGCAACAGAACTAGCAATGTGTACATATTTATCTATGGTAATATTTAACAACAACTGTGTACTGAATTCTTTTTCACAGAAAACAAACGATCAAACATGCTGACTTATCCATCGGTTTCCTTTCTGAAGAAATAGAAGAAAAGTCGTAATCTAGATTATAAGTATTACAGGACCCACCATATCGGAAAAACATCTCACCTAGCTACAAATGAAGACGTTTATCGTGTTATGACGATATCTTCAGATGACTACATACATTACTTGAGACCAGAAACAAATGCAGACTTGCCAAGTCTCCGGCTTTTTGCACACCAGTATTATCTTAGAGAAAATGTTGTTCTTTTAAATCGCAGAAAGTTCCGATTGCAGAAAACAACATTTTCTGTACTAAAATACTGGTGTCCAAAAAGCCGGAGACTTGGCAACTCTGCAATGTTAAAAGCCTTACAGTTATTGATGCAACAAAAAACTTATTGAACTTAATAAAGTTAATTTTTATTTCTTTTTTTTTTTTGTGTGTGTGTTGTATTATTTGTAACTTTTAATTTAATTTTGTACTTCATAGATAAATAAATGTAAAAGTTAAAAAAAAGTAAAAAAAAAAAAAAAAAACTACTTTTTTATAAGCATTGAATGTTTACCTTGAAAATCCCGTTTAATTTCATGATTGCAATTCATTTTTTTTTCCTCAAAAATTATCGTTAAAATAGATTAATATGACGCGGGTATGGAACTTATGAAAAATTCACTGCTTCTTTCATACTTAGTTGAAGCGCAAGCGAATTTATTAAAATTTATTGATTTTTAGCTCTGTTTCTTTTTAGGTAGCTTTCGTAAGAAATACTACCTATTACATTATCCGCTATATCGGAATTTCTGAAACATTTTTGCAGATCTACGCCGATCATCCCCCCTAGAACATAAAACCACCCCCAGTTCATCACTTTTTTATGGACACGATAACTTCCATAAATCTGCACAATGCTCTTCCAAACTGATACATAAAATCAAGGGGCAGAAAATCTCGATGAAATTCGTTAATGGGCAAAATCGGACCAGGGGGGATTCGGGTTTTTTGTTGAGGGGGGGGGGGGCAGAAACCACATAACTTCTTAATTATGATACATATCAAATCAGTTTAAAGTTATTATTACTTCTAGGAAAAGGGCTAAAAATTTATGTATGACAGATCTTTGATATCATAAAAAATTGCCTCAAAAGCGAGGGAGGGGGAATAGGGATTTAAGAAAAAAAATCATAACTTTGTCAATTCACAAGATATCAAACCAGCTTAAATTTATTATAAATCTTCTTAATATTATCTACAACTTTTATATTGCCAAGTTTTCGATAAAACCAACTCTTACAGCAAAAAATTCAAAAACAAAATCAAAAACAAAAAAATCTTTTCTGGCTCTGTTTACAGGCACAGGTAGATTTAGAAGTGGATGGTCTCAACTACCACATCATGGCAAAAAGGTCTTTTTGAAATTCCCAATAAACAGGCGTCCAAAGGTCTGCGTCTTCGAAATCTACCTATGCCGTCAGGGATTTTTTAACATAGATAATCAAAAAATAAATTATTTATTATTAAACTACTAATTCATAAAAGCATATTTTTTAAATATTACACACTTTATTTTTAATTTAAAATTTATTTTATATTTTTAGCCTGGAGTGCGTTCACAATTAAATCTTTTGTTTTCTCAACTCGTATATAATTAACACATGGGCTGATAAGTTCCCGGTCTGGCACACAGATGGCGTTGAAATCGCCGAACCGATGTTTTTTTTAGTAAATACAAACCTTTAAAAGGTAGTAGAAAAATGCCATGACGATTCGCCGTGTGGATAAAACGTTAGAGTGGTTTTAGTTAAACGACTTTGTTGATAAACAAAAAAATGGATAACAATAATTTCAAGAACTGTTATTTGATGGGGAAAAAATGCCGTTCAAACAAAAGCTTGGCTAGATAAGCGTTATCCGGACACTGCACCAGGTAAATCAACCATTATTGACTGGTTTGCTGAATTTAAACGTGGTCGTACGGACACCAGTGATGCACCACGCAAAAGAGGTGGTTACTCCGGAAAACATAAAAAAAGTCCACAAAATCGTTTTGGGGAACCGTAAAGTGAAGTTGCAGGAGATAGCTCAGACTCTGAAGATATCCAAGGAACGTGTAGGTTTTATTTTGAATGAACATTTGTCTATGAAAAAGCTGTTGTCTTAGTGGCTGCCGCGTGTGTTGACTTTTGACCAAAAACAACAACGAGTTCTGAGCACTGTTTGGAGCTTTTTCGTTATAAAATTATGTTATTTATTATTAAATTATTATTATTAATCATTTATTAAATTATTATTATAAAATTATTATTATTAAATTTTTTTTAAATTATTATTATTAAATTATTATTATAAAATTATTATTTTAAAATTATTATTATTATTATTAAATTACTATTATTTATTATTAAAGTTATGTTATTTATTAAAGTTATAAAGTCATAAAGTTATAAAGCTTTGTTAAAAAGTTGTGTTTTCTTTATTAGACCGGAAACTTATCAGCCCATGTGTTATATGAGTTACAGATAATATTTGGCGATTTATCACTTATAGCGGAAAAGTGCCTAATGTAGTAATTTATAAATCAGTTCTAAAAATGTAGAAATGTTGTATTATTATCGAAAATACACCGTGAGCGTGATTTTTATATTTCTAGCATAACAGCAAGTGAGTGAAAAATCTATTAGAAAATATAATCTTTACAAACAAAAAACACATTGAGTTAAATAAATAAGTGTAAAATTATATACCGTATATTACACCGTATAATGCACGTTTTTGAAACAAGAAAACAGGTAAAATGTTATAGGTGCGCGGTATAAAAGTGAAAGCTTAAAAAATAAGAATAAGAATTCAGATTCATCTATTAAAGAACAAGAGAAGTACACGCGATTGTTTAAATGAAGTAGACTACGAAGTAATTAGAACTAAATGAACCTAATGAACTAATTAGACTAAATCAACTAATTAGATTCAAAACATTTTCAAAAGTACTCGACTTTAAAAAACGAAACTGTCAGAAAACGGTTTAAATTATCGACTTGGTTTTGGTTTCATTTCGTTTCAGGAGGAAAAGAATAAATATCGAAAGGTTCCTTGTACGGCTTTTTAGCCTTATATTTGAGATGGGCAATTTTTTTTTTCATCATCATTGAATTAGCATTACTATGATTCTCGACCAGTATAAAGACTAAAAAATTTCTAATTTTTAAACACGTATTTAAACGATTATCAACAGGCTTTCTGGAAAGAAGCGTTTATTATTTTATTTTATTATTAATTTATTATTAATTGATTTTTGAAACACGTTTCTCAAAGATTGATTACATACAAACATTTTTAATCCAGTAGTTTTCGTCTTCTATGAATTAAAAAGTTAAACTTTATTTATATTTTTTTAACATGAAATTAATTTCCAAAACTTATGTTTCAAATATTGAATAGCGTATTAGGAAATCCTGAGCAGGGGGGGAGGTTCCCTTTACCTTTAAGGGGGGATTCTGCTTCTTTGACCTAATGTGCACGTGACTTTTATGATTTTTTCTTCTGTTACAAAGACAAGAGATAGAACCTTCGGACTTTTTGCATTATATTTATTGACTTTTCACTTATATATTTACATTTGTGTGTGTAAAAAATGAATAATACACCTTGTGCGAAGAGGAATACCTGCAGTGAACATCCAATCTGCCAACAGTTTATTTTCCGGCCACAAGCATCTGAAACAAATTTGGTCACCAAATTGTAAATTGGCATTCAATTCTCTGGAGCTTATACCAACATTAAGTTTTAAAAGTTGAGTTTAGAAAAAATAGTGGTCATTTGAACAAAAAAAAATGTCATATGTTCACCTTTTTTTAAAATCATTTGCGACATTGAAAAACTAATTAATGAATGGAAATTATGATTTTTGGTGATATAAGCTAGCTCCAATAAAAATAATTACCTTTCTTTTAAAGAAATTATGAAATAAATCGGTCGAATAATTCTCGATTGGTTGCCCAATCTGAAGGACATGATATCGAGAAAAACAAGTTTAAAATTTTACAGTAGCGATGCATTTAACGGGCGGCCTTACGTTCAGTGGAAAAAAGCGACTGTAAGGACTTGGAATATCGCGAAACCGCTTTAGGTTAACAATCTACACACTTCAACGATGCCAAAAATGAGCAAGAACAAGAAACCATGCATCTGGCTTAGAATATGAAACATTTTCTACCAGTAACAGAATATTATAGAAATGTCATTCTTTCATACGATAAAATGAGATATCTAAATAAGCAATTTACAAAATACATAACTAAGTAAAAATCCAATTTTCAGCAATTGCTCCCCAGATTCGAAGTCTTCCGTGCAGCCCTGTATATAATCTACAGAATCTACAAAACAACACGTGATTCACTAATCATTACACTGCATATTGCAGAGGAAAGAGACCTTCTAGTAATTGCCGATCACAGTCAGTCTTTTTAACCAAATTCTCTTGTGCGTCTCTGTACACGAACGATAAATCCTACTCACTGCATAATCTATAGAAAATAAATTGTATTGAACCTTAGTGATCCTTTTAAATTTCATTATGTTTCAAGTCTCATAACATGTTCAAAATGCACCGCAAACGATTTTCCCCATAGATCATAATGTAAAGGAATTATTTTGTATGTCCCAATAATTGAAGTATAAATGCTACTAATTGTATACTCCTGTAAAAGCATGCTGTAGTTTACCTCAGTAATGAATATTAAATTTCATTATGTTTGAAATATCGTAACATCAATAAAATGCGCCGCAAACGATTTTTTCCTATAGATCATAATGTAATGAAATTCTTTTGTGTATCCCTGTAAATAAACTATTAACGTTACATACTTCGTTGGCAATACTGCACATTCTATAGTAGAATTTAATAATGTATAAAAATGTCATGACAATCCGAGTATATTTACGTGAGTTACAGCACAGACAGACGGCAGACGGACAGACAGGTAATAGAACAGACAAACCGAATTCATCGAAATTTTCAACTATGTTGGAAAGTGTTAAAAATGAAAAAAGAAATGGAAAATTTGACTTAAAGAAGTAGAACCTCCATTTAATCCAGAAGTATTCATCTTATAAAAATTGTTAAGTGAAACTTTACTTATGGTCACCATGTATATATATAAAACTATTTTCAAACGTAATTTAATTTTATCTCTCGCACCAAGACAACAATCTGAAACGTCTTGATTTCAAAGGTTGAAAGTCTTCTATTGCGGTGATAAAATCTAAAAGTTGATAGTGAATATTTCTGTCTTTATAGAACAACATAAATATTGTTTCTTTTCAATCAAAATATATGTTCAATAAATGCTTTTTCATACTTTGGCAAAAATGTATGAGAATTGAGAGCAGAAAATTGATGAAATAATGTTACCTTTATGTACAAATTAAAAAGTACATATCTTTTTATCTTTTCGTAAGAGTATTCAGAATGAAATGGTTTGAAATAAAGAAAAGGCCTTGATTTAATCAGAAGCCAAAAGATCTATACATTTTCTGCCCTAGAAATTATTATTGTCTTCTGTAAAATGGAAGAAGGAATAGGAAAAATCTACTATTTAATTAGTGATGTTATCAACTGGGATATACCCAGTTATTCTTTGCTTTCACAGACAAAAAATGGTCGTATATGGAGTCCTCCATTTTCTTATTGTCCCGGAAAAGGAAATTATATTTTTATGCGTCTTGGCTGGTCAGTTAGCCCAGTAAAGGGATCCCTAGCGCTAATCTTTAGTAGCAAAGATGGTAACGAGACTCCCATCAAATGTATTCGATTTGGAACGGCAGATATGGCAACTACGGAGATCAAATATTGCAATGGTGAATGGGTTGAAAAAGGTAACTGGTTTGGAAGTGGATATTTCAGAATTCCAAATTTAATTAGTATAGCGGATTTAAACGGAGACAATCGTTTTCCAAAAGTGAAACCCTGTTTTCGTCTTTTTTGCGAAATACTCAGTCAGCAACGTGACGCCTCTACCCAAACAGCCAAAGTATGTGGTAAGTCGATTTGTTATTTATTCATTTATTTATATATATTTTAGTACATCATGTATAAGGGTTCTGTTCTCAGTCCTAAAAAAACTAGTCGTTGGATACCATCGTAATACTTACCCATCATGGATATGCATAATATAAAATATGAAAATAAAACATGTGTAAACTATTTATAAAATGCATTGCAATTCGAATAAAATCGTGGCTTGATGACGTCATAAACTTTAAATGCTCTAATACTGAATTGCGTAAAAGAAATGTCCTTATAACTTCAAAATTGATAATCATATTAAGTAACAGTTTACTGCATCAGATGAAGTGTCTCATTTCCAATTAAAATACATCTTTAAATTGAAATTTGAATGAAATACAGTATCATGAAACATCGAAGAGTGTGGAAAATGGGATTACAAATATCTCGGCAACTAATTATCCGTTCGACTTCATTCTTTATGCAAAATTTATGTTTTTTTATTGTCTTTTATATTCACTATTTAAAATAGACAATTTCGAAAATTTTTAAATACTTTTTATCAGAACGAATAATTACGCTGTGTTTATTCAAACGATTTGTCAGTTCAGTCAGTCTTATAAATGATAATATGCTGAAGATAAAGAATGGACCGAGGAACAGTTGACGAAATATTTATTGTTAATATATATTTCGAAACTCGAGGCTGAGTAGAATTTTTTTTTATTGTATGTATGCATTTTTTTGCGATATTTTGTTTATGTTGTTTATATTTTCAAGATTGAGTAATTTTAAAACATTCATTTTAAATAAGTGTGATACTTTAATATAAGTTTGAATATTTCTTAATGGTAAATTAAGCTTTTATTAGTTTAAAATTCACGTTATATTCAAAATGTTTTCAAATAGTGAAGAATAGTACATATGCAGCCATTCTGTTCATTTCTGTATGAATTTTCTGTTTTTCTTTTTTTCTTTTTTCTATTTTGTATTTTTTTTTCTTATTTTATGAAAAAAAAACTTAAAAAGGTAAATTTTGATAGATAACAATCATACATAAATTTGAAAAGGCTTCGTAAACTTTTTACAAAGAAAAAAAAGTAAACAATGAAATAAATAGCTCATATTCACAAGATACGTAATCTATTGGCATAAAAGATTAAAATTAAATATGACTTATCGTGTTGTTCCATAAATAAGCGTCGTAATAATATTCATTTGCCAGCAAAATTTGATGTACAGATCCACATACATATAAAAATTATTTAAATAAAGAATGACTAATCATACACATAAAAAAAACATTTATCCCCCCCCCCCCTCTCGTTATACGGTAATTGATTCTTTTTTTTTCAAACGTGTTTTCATTGTTTCAATATACTTGAGGATATTTACTGCTTCTCTGATTTTTTTTTTCCTAAGATAGCTTGCGCGTGTTATACAATAGCAGAAACCTAGTTTATTCAGCAAATTATAATTCATTTCAATTACATTACTTTGATTTTTTTACGATATAAAGTGGTCATACAACATCGTAGTTTTTATGTACTTTAATAAGGAATTAAGGTGTAAATCATGTAAAAAGTACGATGGTGTTATGTGTGCTTCATATTAGAAAAAAATCAAATTAAAATACAATAAAATTTGCTAAATAAACCAGGTTTCTGATCTTGTATAACACACGAAAGTAATCTTCAAAGAAAGATCAATCAGAGAAGCAGTAAATATCAATTCTAAAGTTTCTTGAAACAATGAAAACATCTTTTTAAAATAACCCAATTCACACAATCACCCCCAAAAACTTCAATTTATGGTTCAACGTTTCACCAATATATTGTTCAACCTTACCACCAAATATTAGAAAAACGTTTCACCAATTTATGGTTCAACTTTAGCACCAAATATTGGGGAAATGTTGAACCAATTTATGGTACAACCTTAGCACCAAATATTGGAAAAACGTTTCACCATCTTATGGTGGCAGCTACTGCAGCACCAAAAATTGGTTGCAACCTTGTTCCAAATTTTTAACAGTGTACGCATAGTAACATAACTATAACTATTTTTATTAAATAAGTTATAATTTAAATAAAATTGGGGCATTATACTAGCACTTATCCCAAAAATACGATCATTTGTTGCAAAGTAACATTGAATATTTTTGTCCAATTTTTGATAATACGACTTCTTGAATTTTGAAGTGAAATATAATTATTTCGCGCTCGAGATCTAAAATTGCTGAAGGATGGAAATTAAAAAAGAGCCCAGACGGAAGTGACGTTTTAAGCATCATTCTTTTTCTGTATTGATATTTAACGCATTACTACGAAATTTGAATGTTTACTCCTTTTAAAATTTACTTTTCAATATATTTCCAAATATTATAGCACATTTTCAATTATTATATCTGATTATAAATAAATTAAGGTTTTGTCTATAGCCAATTTCAAGAAAGTTTTCATATTTGTAAGATAAATGTGAATATCTTACTGCTGGATTGATTGATCCAATTGCGAACTTCAATTTATGTAATACCACTTCTTTTTATGATTGAAGTTTTAGATTTGTGGCTTGGCGGGACAATTTACAAAGATATTGTTTATGATGAGATACACATTTTTTCAAATAGATTTTAAATTATTTCCTCTATAGGTTTCGACATACAAGGTATGAGAAAAATGAAAAAAATGGTGCCGCAAACAAAAAAATAAAAACAATATTCGTGGTATTTCTATGGAATGACCCTTATATGCATTTTTTCGTTAAATGTGTGTTCCATGAACAATGTTTACTTATGTATACATTTTTAGAATACTTTTTACTGCTACAAAGTTTACTTTGTTAGTGCATAAAAGTTTAAAATATTACACTA
Source organism: Maratus michaelseni (assembly GCA_963931845.1). Classification (NCBI taxonomy): domain Eukaryota; kingdom Metazoa; phylum Arthropoda; class Arachnida; order Araneae; family Salticidae; genus Maratus; species Maratus michaelseni. The sequence goes on along the minus strand of OZ007598.1, from coordinate 135,448,994 downwards.
ACTTTATTAATTGTATACTTTAAATTATCTTTTGTTAGTAAGGGATGTTGCCATAAACGCAATTTCACATGAAGACACTGAAGATGGTATGAAATCAAAGAGTGAAAACTACAACAATATGAAAAGTAAGATTATCCCTGATTCTTTTAATAATTGTAAAGATTCGTAAGCAGAAAAAGAGTTATTGATGCTTTACAAAATTTACCCTTTCTTTGTTTTACAGGTTGGGATATCGCAACATTTTCGTATATAACACGCTTATTCAGAAAATACGTAAAATCACATAAAACGAATGCTAGAATATATCAATGCACCGTTTGAAAAATAACTGCAGATTTGTAATGCACTTACTATAAAAGTATATAAACTAACATCAACTTACAATTACAATAGCTATTGGAAATCATTTCGAACAACATTCGGAATATCTGCTCACATTTCTACCTGTTTTCTAAGACTCTCATAAATTATTCACGAGGAATGTTCCGAATAAAATCGAAAATATCAGTTTGAATCTTCTGGAATAATGCGAGTGTTTCCCCGAGAAGCATTACATTTTTCAGAGCTGCCAAGCTCTCATTAATATTTCGTAATATGCGGGTTAATTTGACCCAGGTTTAACACGTTTTGCACCAGAAATTCTTTTAAAAAATGAAATTAAATAAATTCCACGTAGAAAATCTGAAATTAATTAAATAAAGATTTATCCAATAATTTTTCTGGTTTCAAGAATTGTTAAACTGGGTCAGATTAAACCACATATTAAGGAAGATTAGTGGAAACTTGGCACCTCTGCTTTTTTTGTAGTTTGCTTAATTTTGTAGACTAATGTGACCTTAAGCATTTCGAAATCATTAGATTTCTTAAAACCACTTGCATTAACTTCATGGACTGTTTGGCGATAAGTGTAGTGGCGCTTTCTCGCGCATTATTAGCACTTTTATCAGTTTATTTTTATCCAAAGTTGAGAGTACAAAAATTACAAAATTTATTGTATAGGGATTTGATCCAGTACAAAAGAAAATATAATATTTAATATTAATATATTAATACATAAGCTGTATTGCAATTTAAAACGTTTTCATTGGGCTAAGGTAAAAAATTCCGTTATTTTGCTTGCAAGAGTATTTTAAAATGAAAAAAAAAATTAACAAAACAAGAAATTCATGCATCAAAAATCTATACTAATATTATAAAGGAGTAAAGATTGTTTGTTTGTTTGTAGGGGGTAATCTCTGCAACTACCGAACCAATTTCAAAAGTGATGGTGGCAAATTGATGGTGACAACCCCTGCTCCAACATAGGCTATATTTTATGTTGGTGCCACTAACCCCAGGGGGTGCAGGAGCGAAAAACGTTCTAAAATTGCGATTTTTCAGCTATCACACTGGCTGTCAAGCCCTGAGAGCTTGCCAGCCGGTTCTGTATGTATGTATGTACGTACGTAATGCGATAACTCTTCATAGAAATATCCGTTTTCCTTCAAATTTTGTTTATAGGTTCACTGTGTTAAGGCGCTTCCCTGATTAGTTTTCGGGATTGATTGGTTAAGTATAAAGGGGGGGAACAAGGGGCTAATCCCCCCCCCCTTAATTTATATAAATGGGTTTTTCATGCAGAATTATTCCGTTTTTCTTCAAATTTTGGTTAAAGGTTCACTGTGTTAAGACGTTTCCCTAATTAGTTTTCGGGATTGATTGGTTAAGGATAAAGGGGGGAACGGGGGGCTAATCCCCCCCCTTATTTTATATAAATGGGTTTTTCATGCAGAATTATTCCGTTTTCCTTCAAATTTTGTTTATTGGTTCACTGAGTTAAGGCGCTTCCCTGATTAGTTTTCGGGTTTGATTAGTTAAGTATAAAGGGGGGGGGGGGTCGGGGGCTAATCCCCCCCTTAATTTATATAAATGGGTTTTTCCTGCAGAATTATTCCATTTTCCTACAAATTTTGTTTATAGGTTCATTGGGTTAAGACGCATCCCTGATTACTTTTCGGGTTTGATTGGTTAAGTATAAAGGGGGGGGAACAAGTGGCTAATCCCCCCCCCTTAATTTATATAAATGGGTTTTTCATGCAGAATTATTCCGTTTTCCTTCAAATTTTGGTTAAAGGTTCACTGTGTTAACACGTTACCCTAATTAGTTTTCAGGATTGATTGGTTAAGTGTAAAGGGGGGAACGGGGGGATAATCCCCCCCTTATTTTATATAAATGGGTTTTTCATGCAGAATTATTCGTTTTCCTTAAAAATTTTGTTTATAGGTTCATTGGGTTAAGACGCTTCCCTGATTACTTTTCGGGATTGATTGGTTAAGTATAAAGGGGAGGAACAAGGGGCTAATTCCCCCCCCTTAATTTATATAAATGGGTTTTTCATGTACAATTATTCCGTTTTCCTTCAAAATTTGTTTATAGGTTCATTGGGTTAAGACGCTTCCCTGATTAGTTTTCGGGATTGATTGATTAAGTATAAAAGGGGGAACGGGGGGCTAATACCCCCCCTTAATTTATATAAATGGGTTTTTCATGCAGAATTATTCCGTTTTCCTTCAAATTTTGTTTATAGGTTCACTGAGTTAAGGCGCTTCCCTGATTAGTTTTCGGGATTGATTAGTTAGGTATAAAGGGGGGGATCGGAGGGCTTAACCCCCCCCCCTTAATTTATATAAATGGGTTTTTCATGCAGAATGATTCCGTTTTCCTTCAAATTTTGTTTATAGGTTCATTGGGTTAAGACGCTTCTCTGATTACTTTTCGGGATTGATTGGTTAATTATAAAGGGGGGAACGGGGGGATAATCCCCCCTTAATTTATTTAAATGGGTTTTTCATGCAGAATTATTCCGTTTTCCTTCAAATTTTGTTTATAGGTTCACTGTGTTAAGGCGCTTCCCTGATTAGTTTTCGGGATTGATTGGTTAAGTATAAAGGGGGGAAAACGGGGGGATAATCCCCCCTTAATTTATATAAATGGGTTTTTTATGCAGAATTATTCTATTTGCTTCAAAATTTGTTGATAGGTTCATTGGGTTAAGACGCTTCCTGATTAATTTTCGGGATTGATTGATTAAGTATAAAGGGGGGGAACTGGGGCTAATACCCCCCTTAATTTATGTAAATGGGTTTTTCATGCAGAATTATCCCATTTCCTTCAAATTTTATTTATAGGTTCACTGTGTTAAGGCGCATCCCTGATTAGTTTTCGGGATTGATTGGTTAAGTATGAAGGGGGTGGGGGGGACAAGGGGCTAATTCCCCTTATCTATACTAATATATAAAGTAGTAAAGATTGTTTGTTTGTTTGTTTGTAGGGGGTAATCTCTGGAACCACTGAAGCGATTTTAAAAGTGATGGTGGCAAATTAATGGTGACAATCCCCGCTCCAACATAGGCTATATTTTATGTCGGTGCCACCACCCCCAGGGGGTGCAGGAGCGAAAAACGTTCTAAAATTTCGATTTTTTTGTATACTGAAGGAGATAGAAGCATCAAATTTGGTATGGTAGTTACTTATAAGATTTAAATGCTCTCTAAGAACAAATTATAAAAACATTCGAAATTTAAAAGGGTGAGATGAGGAAGAAGCGTTCTAAAAACATTCTAAATTACAATTTCTATGGAATCTCTGAAACTACAGAATCGATTTCAAAAGTGATGGTGGCAAATGGATGGTGACAGTCCCTGCTCCAACATAGGCTATATTTTATGTCAGTGCCACTACCCGCAGAGGATGCAGGAGCGAAAAACGTTCCAAAATTATGATATTTTCAATACTGAAGGAGTTAGGAACTTGACATTTTGTATGGTCGTTACTTACAAGATTTAAATGCTCTATAAGAACGAAGTCTAAAAAAGTTCGAAATTTAAAAGGCTGAAATAAGCAAAAAAATTTCTAAAAACATTCTAAATTACAATTTCTATGGAATCTCTGGAACTACTAAAGCGATTTCAAAAGTGATGGTGGCAAATGGATGGTGACAGTCCCTGCTCCAACATAGGCTATATTTTATGTCAGTGCCACTACCCGCAGAGGATGCAGGAGCGAAAAACGTTCCAAAATTATGATATTTTCAATACTGAAGGAGTTAGGAACTTGACATTTTGTATGGTCGTTACTTACAAGATTTAAATGCTCTATAAGAACGAAGTCTAAAAAAGTTCGAAATTTAAAAGGCTGAAATAAGCAAAAAAATTTCTAAAAACATTCTAAATTACAATTTCTATGGAATCTCTGGAACTACTAAAGCGATTTCAAAAGTGATGGTGGCAAATGGATGGTGACAGTCCCTGCTCCAACATAGGCTATATTTTATGTCAGTGCCACTACCCGCAGAGGATGCAGGAGCGAAAAACGTTCCAAAATTATGATATTTTCAATACTGAAGGAGTTAGGAACTTGACATTTTGTATGGTCGTTACTTACAAGATTTAAATGCTCTATAAGAACGAAGTCTAAAAAAGTTCGAAATTTAAAAGGCTGAAATAAGCAAAAAAATTTCTAAAAACATTCTAAATTACAATTTCTATGGAATCTCTGGAACTACTAAAGCGATTTCAAAAGTGATGGTGGCAAATGGATGGTGACAGTCCCTGCTCCAACATAGGCTATATTTTATGTCAGTGCCACTACCCGCAGAGGATGCAGGAGCGAAAAACGTTCCAAAATTATGATATTTTCAATACTGAAGGAGTTAGGAACTTGACATTTTGTATGGTCGTTACTTACAAGATTTAAATGCTCTATAAGAACGAAGTCTAAAAAAGTTCGAAATTTAAAAGGCTGAAATAAGCAAAAAAATTTCTAAAAACATTCTAAATTACAATTTCTATGGAATCTCTGGAACTACTAAAGCGATTTCAAAAGTGATGGTGGCAAATGGATGGTGACAGTCCCTGCTCCAACATAGGCTATATTTTATGTCAGTGCCACTACCCGCAGAGGATGCAGGAGCGAAAAACGTTCCAAAATTATGATATTTTCAATACTGAAGGAGTTAGGAACTTGACATTTTGTATGGTCGTTACTTACAAGATTTAAATGCTCTATAAGAACGAAGTCTAAAAAAGTTCGAAATTTAAAAGGCTGAAATAAGCAAAAAAATTTCTAAAAACATTCTAAATTACAATTTCTATGGAATCTCTGGAACTACTAAAGCGATTTCAAAAGTGATGGTGGCAAATGGATGGTGACAGTCCCTGCTCCAACATAGGCTATATTTTATGTCAGTGCCACTACCCGCAGAGGATGCAGGAGCGAAAAACGTTCCAAAATTATGATATTTTCAATACTGAAGGAGTTAGGAACTTGACATTTTGTATGGTCGTTACTTACAAGATTTAAATGCTCTATAAGAACGAAGTCTAAAAAAGTTCGAAATTTAAAAGGCTGAAATAAGCAAAAAAATTTCTAAAAACATTCTAAATTACAATTTCTATGGAATCTCTGGAACTACTAAAGCGATTTCAAAAGTGATGGTGGCAAATGGATGGTGACAGTCCCTGCTCCAACATAGGCTATATTTTATGTCAGTGCCACTACCCGCAGAGGATGCAGGAGCGAAAAACGTTCCAAAATTATGATATTTTCAATACTGAAGGAGTTAGGAACTTGACATTTTGTATGGTCGTTACTTACAAGATTTAAATGCTCTATAAGAACGAAGTCTAAAAAAGTTCGAAATTTAAAAGGCTGAAATAAGCAAAAAAATTTCTAAAAACATTCTAAATTACAATTTCTATGGAATCTCTGGAACTACTAAAGCGATTTCAAAAGTGATGGTGGCAAATGGATGGTGACAGTCCCTGCTCCAACATAGGCTATATTTTATGTCAGTGCCACTACCCGCAGAGGATGCAGGAGCGAAAAACGTTCCAAAATTATGATATTTTCAATACTGAAGGAGTTAGGAACTTGACATTTTGTATGGTCGTTACTTACAAGATTTAAATGCTCTATAAGAACGAAGTCTAAAAAAGTTCGAAATTTAAAAGGCTGAAATAAGCAAAAAAATTTCTAAAAACATTCTAAATTACAATTTCTATGGAATCTCTGGAACTACTAAAGCGATTTCAAAAGTGATGGTGGCAAATGGATGGTGACAGTCCCTGCTCCAACATAGGCTATATTTTATGTCAGTGCCACTACCCGCAGAGGATGCAGGAGCGAAAAACGTTCCAAAATTATGATATTTTCAATACTGAAGGAGTTAGGAACTTGACATTTTGTATGGTCGTTACTTACAAGATTTAAATGCTCTATAAGAACGAAGTCTAAAAAAGTTCGAAATTTAAAAGGCTGAAATAAGCAAAAAAATTTCTAAAAACATTCTAAATTACAATTTCTATGGAATCTCTGGAACTACTAAAGCGATTTCAAAAGTGATGGTGGCAAATGGATGGTGACAGTCCCTGCTCCAACATAGGCTATATTTTATGTCAGTGCCACTACCCGCAGAGGATGCAGGAGCGAAAAACGTTCCAAAATTATGATATTTTCAATACTGAAGGAGTTAGGAACTTGACATTTTGTATGGTCGTTACTTACAAGATTTAAATGCTCTATAAGAACGAAGTCTAAAAAAGTTCGAAATTTAAAAGGCTGAAATAAGCAAAAAAATTTCTAAAAACATTCTAAATTACAATTTCTATGGAATCTCTGGAACTACTAAAGCGATTTCAAAAGTGATGGTGGCAAATGGATGGTGACAATCCCTGCTCCAACATAGGCTATATTTTATGTCGGTGCCACTACCCCGAGGGGGGGTGCAGAAGCGAAAAACGTTCTAAAATTGCGATTTTTGCGATGCTGAAGGAGCTAGAAACTTAAAGTTCGGCATGATTGTTATTTATAAGATCTAAATTCGCTCTAAGAACAAATTCTAAAGAAAAATGATCTAATGATTCTGCGATTTTTCAACTATTGAATTTCTAAAATTACCAAATTTCACAATAGAGTACCATAGCGAAACCTTCACGCGTAAAAAGATAATGATAAGGGCGACGTGTCCTGACGTGTATATTGGCTATAGCACGAGTCACAAATTATAGTATCCTTATTATTCTGTTAAAACATAAAAGTGAATTATGAAATGTCAATATTTTGTTTGGTTAAAGGTTCGTTAAGAGAAATTGACCAGCGTAGCGGGCGTAGCTTGCTAGTATATTATAAAACACTTCCTGAATACTGTACAAATACTGCAAATTTAATAAGATAAAAGAAAATACCTTAAGCATACAATTTAGAAACGCATAACACATTTAAAAACCCAATTTTAACAGTTATCGTCCATATGATCAATAGTTTTGTATGTATACTACATAATTCCGCCCAATTATAAAAAGAATAATACTCTTCAAATGGCGCTTCCAGCAATTCCCACTAATAGGTAATAACGTACTTGAAATCTGTTGTACAATCCAGCCTGTTGTCTACAGATTGTTATAAGTACCACATATTAAACTAAAATTTAACAAAGATTTAAAAAAAAAAACGCAGAGTGCAAGTAAAAACGCATTTCCAGCAATTACCATTCGAAGCTGGCAATGTATCCAATTCTTAGCGCAGCTCTGTATATGAATTTATTTTTAGTCTAGAAACATCTTTTAAATTGTTCTAACTATAATTTAGCTGGAAAATGCAAAACACAATTAAAAACTAGCATTAATCAATTCATGCCCATGGAGAATAATGCTTTCAAATTCTTTTGTGTAACCCTGTATATTATCAGTACAATTTATACAGCTCATGCAGTGTGGGAAAATTTAGTTAAACTTTAATTAAAATTTAGTTTAAGTGTTATTATAAAATTAATCGGTATGAGTAACTAATGCCTTTGAACAAAGAGGATAGATCTTTAGATAGAGATCTTTATTTTTAATTTAATTACTTTTATAATATAACTAACTAAAAATATATATACTAGCAAATTGCAAGGCAACATTTACAGCTTGAATCACATAAATTAGAGACTTCGTACGTAATTGAACGTACTTTTAAACAAACTATCAATGTCACTGGAGAATTTCCGAAAAATACCAAAAAAACTTCCAACTTGGTGTTTCCAAACGCAATTGAGAATTTTGTGTATGTATACAGTGGCGGTCAAAAGTTTCCGTCCAGCATAAAATTTTTGGTTAATTTGTAAGTATACCCATATGAAGAGAAATCTCAAAGTGATACTTATACATTTTATTGACATAATAGTTAGGAAATTATTTATGAAATAACAAATAAATATGAATAAATTTAATTAAGTGCAAAGGAAAACGCATGTTCTCAAAAGTTTCCGGTTATCTTGGCAAGTTTGGAAAAAAACGGTTTTATAATAGAAAATAACAGTGATCAAAAACATTTACAATTAGTATTTTGCTGTCATACCTTTAGCAATAAGTACTGCGACGCAGCGACGTGGCATCGATTCAATGAACGGTTGAAGTTCGTCTGTGGTAAGTGTTTTCCACTCTTCTTGCAATTTTGGGGGAAATTGCAAGAATTGGAATATTTATAATTCCGCACATATTTGTAAAGTTCGTTCCAAAGATTTTCTATTGTATTCAGATCAGGTGATTGGGCTGGCCATTTCAAAAGCGGAATTTTTTTTGCGCGAAAGCCACTGCTTGACGAGCTTGCATTGCATGTATGCTTTGGGTCGTTATCATGCTGAAAAAAATAGTCGCGAAAACAATTTTTCCTCCAATAAGGCAGCAAATGATTTTGTAAGATATCCTTATACATTGCACCATTCATCTTGCCGAGGATTTCAATTAACGGACTGACACCTTTTCCAGAAATTACTCCCCACATCATAACGTGTCCTCCGCCATGCTTCATTGTAGGAATAACATATCTCGAATCATATCTTTTGTTTTAGATCGTCGGACGTAGTATCTCTGCCATCATTCCCAAAAAGGTTGACAATTCATCGAGTCATATTCATCGGAAAATAGTACTTTTTTCAGTTTTCACTTGTCGAGTCTTTCTGTTTCTTGACAAACGCCAGTCGGGTCCGCTGATTTTTTTTTTTTTTTTTTTTTTTTTTTTTTTTTTTTTTTTGCGTATGGAAGGTTTTTTAACAACGACTCTTTCATAAAGTCCTACGTCACCTAAGCATCTTGACACGGTAGACCGACTTATTTCAGCAATATTTTCACTCCATAAATTGCGGGATATTGCAGCGGCATTTTTATACAAGTCATCAACTGCTTTTCTCCTGATAATTCTGTCCACACGAATAGTCATTTTCCGGTGTGTTCCGTACCATGGCATGTCCTGAAGGCCATGGACATCTTTATATGTTTTTTAAAATATCGTTCACAGTTGATTTTCCGATAGATAACTTTGCCATAATCTCACGAGAGGTTTGGCCTTTTACCGACAAACAAATCACTCGTATACAAACAGTAATTGTTGAAATTTTCCTTTTTGAATTTCAACTCCGTTATTCACGTTGATTAATTAACAAACACGGCCAAAAACCACTTTACTGATAGCAAAAACTAACGAACGACGAATGGCCGGAAACTTTTGCACACGCGAATTTCGAATGCCTCCCCTTTGAATCAAGTGTCTTCAGTATCCAATCAAAATGATCACCTGATCAGAGGTCATTTGAATATTCCTAACTTTTGGAGCAAATGCGCTTCTTCTTCACTGAAACGTTCTGGCAAACAAATCAAAGAAACTAACTGGCCGGAAATTTTTGACCGCCACTGTAAGCAAGGGTGTAAAAACTGGGCACCAATGGGCCAATTGTCACTACTAAATGTAATTAGTATACTTCGCCTAAATTTTATTAGTATTCTTATACTAATGAATACTATTGAGCCTTGGCGTCCAATTTTTGCTGCCCTGTGTATAATGATACTTCGGTATTCCTGTTTGAGGCAAATAAAAGAAATCTATAGCATTTTCTTGACAATATATTTGAATTTTTCTTAAATTTTACTTTCGAAGGCTAAAAGGAAAGACATTGGATCAAATAGTGTGAGAATTACAATTTTTTCAACTTTGACAAATAAAGTCCTAGAGACAAATTTTATACTTGATATTTAGTATTTTAATAAAATTAATATTATCAATATTTTCTAAATGTACAAAATGATTACATTTCTCGCCAATCAATAGAAAGATTGCAATGCGGGTATTTGTTTTCAGCATAACTCAAAAACTTTTTGGTGAATAAGCTGTAACTTTGGATTCACATATTTAAAGTTTCTAGAAATTGATTTCTGTTAAAAAAATCCATACGTAATAATTCATATTATTTAAAAAATAATTTCAAGAATATATATCATAAAATTAATTTTCGAAAATAATATGAATTGTAACCGATGAATTTTTTAACAGAAATCGATTTCCAGTAGCTTCAAGTATGCAAATCTAAAATATCAGAATAATATTTGAATTACGCTTTAAAAACTACACAAATATCAATACGTTTTGCAACGATTAAAAATTAATTTGAAATTAATAGTTCCAGACTTTAAGCATTTATACTTCCTAAACTATTTGATTGAATTACTTCCCGTTTGGTGCAAATGTAACATTTACCGGCAAATTCAAATCTGCAGTCAAAAACTGGATTTTCGTATTGAAAATTACAAAGTTTTGTGCTACTTCTGAAAGAAGACGCCCTGATAAGTCTTTATTTTCAGCACATTTGAAAGAAGGGATAATTTCCAATCAAATGGTAGTATTATTATCTTTTCTGCGATTTTAAAAATTGGTTTGATTGTTTGGAAGGGTACTGCCCTTTACTCAACTGATTATGTAACATTATACAAGGTGATTCAAAACTGACGTAATGATGATTATCTCTTAGCCCACTGATTATCTCCAATTACAACAAGAACGAAAAATCATGCGTCAAGCATAGATTATGTAACACTATCCAACGCTTCCAAAATAATTTTACAAATCATTATCGTTTAATAAGCTGAAAGATAACATCTGAGGAAATAATCTGGAAAACGCATAACATATTTAAAAACGTAATTTCAGGAATTTCCAACATATACAATATTCGGAAAAATATCCGAATACTTTTATTCAGCCCTGTATACGATTTATAGATTTGTATATATACTACATAGGATGCTAAATTTTAGTTCAGTTACGAAACGCGTAACAGAGTTTAAAATTCTCCTTCTGGAGTTTCTGTCAATAAACGGAAATGTGTTCGCAAACTTTTGTGCTGCCCTCTATAGGATCTACAGAATTTATACACACCAAGTAATAGACAAAAAGTGAGTTAAATTTAAAATCGCGTTCAGCAACTTAAAACTCACTTCCAGGAATTATTGTTAACAGACAGTAGATAATTATTTTGTGTGTCCCTGTAAATGAACAATGACTGCTATACACACAATATTCTGTAGTAAGCCTCTTGTAATGCACCTTAGTGACATATATAAATTTCAATGCGTTTAAAATAGTGAAACATTATTTAATTAAACAGCAAACGATTTTTTCCATAGACGTAATGTAACGGAATTCTTTTGACTGTCCCTGTAAAGTAACTATAAGTGCTATGCACACCCTATTCCATATTAAGCTTCTTGTAATGCACCTTAGTGATATATATCAATTAAAATGTGTTTGAAATTGTGTAACAACATTAAAATAAACCGCAAATGATTTTTCCCCATAGACCGTAATGTAACGGAATTCTTTTGAGTGTCCCTGTAAAAAAACTATAAGTGCTACACATCTCAGTTGAAATAGAGAACATGCTATAGATAACGAGAATAACATATAAAAATTGCAGGTCAATCCGAGGATATTTACGGGAGTTAGAGCACAGACAGACAGCAGACGGCCATATGGCAGACAAACCGAAGTCATAAACACTTTTCAACTACTTTGGAAAGTGTTAAAAAAGGAAACAAATCAAGTGTAGTTTTCAAGTATGGCATTTGTTTTGCAAGAAGATGTATTAAAATAATAAATTTAATTTTTTATATGGCCTTCTTGTTCCGTAATTTTTATTTCGAAAAATATTATGTTTTGTCATAAGTATCTCGGGTTAGAAGAACATTAAAAAAATTTTACAACCAAAACTTACTACACTTTAAATTTTGTGAAAGAACTTTGAATTTGAACTGTCGAAAATTCATAAAATTCAAAGATTCATAACTCGCTAAATTTATCTCCTAAAACAATGGGATTTGTATAATGTCCTTTTTTGATACACGCAGGGATGGAAGCGCTGCTCCACAAATGGCCAGTTGTCACCACTAAGTTTTAATAGTATTTTTCATCTTATGAATTTCAGAAATTCTGTCATTAAGTAAGATGACAGTTTGACAGTTAAATAGTATTAAAATTTAGTGCTGACAATCTGCCATTTGTGGCGCAGCGTTTTCATCCCTGGATATACAGCATATTTTTTTAAATAAAAGTTAGGGGGATAAAAAAATCACACACACAAAAATTCACATATTAATATGTGCATAAAGCAAGTTCTAGAACTAATATCATGTCTCAAATCTATACTTGTTTTGTATAATTTTTGTAGAAGTATTATCATCAGAGGTTTTAGAGATAATAACCATTATTTATATGTTGAATTACTCCGGGCAATAAAATCACTAAAAAGTTAAGTAAGGTAAGGCAGAACGCATGCGGTAAGAAAGAAAATATTTTTATTGGGAGGCATAGAAAAAAAAGAGCGATGTATTACCCTGAACGTGTAATGATTCGCTAATGTAACGTTATACTACTGCATATTAAATGTCTAAAAATTTGAATTTCCTACAGGTTAGAAAGCTTCTTTAATTTTTAAAAGACGGGACTAGATTCATAGTGAAAACAAAAGTTAAATGTACAGCAGGCTACTCACATTTCTTCATATCTTTGAAAACCCGTAAATTAATAAAGTCAATTGAATGACCAAATGAATAGTTGAGTAATTGTTCTACTTCAAAAATGCTGCAGCCTTTAGAATTTTTTAAAAATTATTAATAATGTTGCAGGTTATGTATAACAAGTCAGGAATCGCATTTTACAATATATTTTTCAGAATTAATACATATTTATTAATATTTAGATTCCTTCAACAAGAAACGCTAAGCAATTGAACATTTTCAAAATAATAATTACAAATCTACCCTATTAAAATTCGTTCGCGTATCTACCTACGTAACCTCAAAAACTCGGAAACCACAGAGCGCAGCGCTACGAAATTTGGCACACGGGTTGCTTGTAGGGGGCCCATGAACGATTGGGGCAAAAAAATCGAAAATTTTAAATGGAAGTTTTAGGTTTTTAGGTTTTTGACGAATAAATGTTTATTGTAACGTGCGATATACATATTACTTAAGCCACGCTGCAATACTAAGAAGCTGTAGCGAGTATTACGAAAATTATTTTACCTGGCATGCAAATGATTAGAGATCATTTAATTGCGCTTAATTATTACCTTTTTTTAAAAAATAAAGAAAAACGTTTTATGGCAAAGATCAGCAAAACTTTTATTGCAAAGATATCGTTTTATCGTCTGCTGCCATAGCAACATGATAAATTAAATTTCATTTTAAAAAATGCACAATAGTAGAAAAATATTTTTCTACATATTACATAGATACATTTGGTTGTACTGATTTTTATTTTTAATTTTGGTTTTAGAATTAAATTAATGAACTCCCGTGCGTAGAACGGGTTAAACAGCTAGTTTATTTATTAAATTACATTTTCAGTAACTATACATTTCTCTATTATTTTAATTTTACTTAATTATTTTATGCTCGTTACTTTTCCCTACAGGTCCTGAGAGACTCATCAAGAATCTAAAGGACCTTTATGTTAGAGGTAAACATACTGATGTTGTAATCAAGGTAAAAGACCGTGAATTTAAAGTACATAAAGCAATTCTCACAGTTCGCTCGTCAGTTTTTGATCGGATGTTTTCGCATGATTTATATGAAACCAACAGTGGTATTGTTCCAATAGAAGACTGTGAACCTGCTGTTTTCGAGGAATTCTTGTTTTTTGTCTATACTGGCAGTACACAACATCTTTCTTCTGATAATGCTTGTGAACTGTATTACGTAGCTGACAAGTATGACGTACCAGAGATGAAGGAAGAAATCGTCAGCTTCCTAAAGAAATCTTTATCGACAGAAAGGATCTGTGACATCGTTTGCTTGTCTACAAAGTGTAACGAATCTGAGTTGTTGGATCTTGCTATAACCTTTTTTGCAAGAAACATGGAAGAGATAATAGTTACAGTCAAATGGTTGTTATTCCTGAAAGAAAATCCTATCGAAGCCAACGAATTAACAATCAAAGCACTGAAACTTGGTTTCACAAAAAGAAAAGATTAAAAATATTATATGAAAAAAGAGGTATTTCTTTGTTCTGGGGGCCTTGGCACTTTTGCAAAAAAATTGGCACAATTCGGGCTTACATAAGTGAGATTTGTAGCCAAATGATATAAAAGAGTTATAAAAACGAAACTAGTGAACTTTTATGCTTGCATATGGTTGCATTAAACAATTGCTTTTGAGTACACGTCTTAGGTAAATTAGTTCTGTTTAGACATAAAAACAGATAAATAGTACTAAGAACGAGGGGCCAAGCTTGGTAATCACGGATTTTGATTATTTTTATATATGTTGTAGGGTATTAGCCCCTTTGTCAAATGTTCAATGGATTTTATACAACGCTCCTCAGTTGTCAAGAAATGGGGGGTCTAATATTATAACTCAACTTAAATACTTACTTTGTAACGAAATTATTGTATTCGTCGTAGCTCAGTTGTTATGGCGTGTGCTCGTTAATTCGCGGGCTGGGATTCAAGACTGGAATGCGCTACATTCGTTTTTCTCATTTTTTTGTTTTATAAATATACTTGTAATTATAATTTAATAATTGCAATTAAAAATTATAGTATTGTGCATTAATTATAATAGTAACCTATTTATTTTTTATTTGTAGCTAAATCATTATATAAAACATCATTAACCCCTTCAGGGGCAAAGTACTCTTGGAGCTAAAATATTGAAATGATTGATTGACACTAGGATTCACGTACAAATTTATCTAAACTTAATAAAAGAAAGTTTCGCTCTGTGTGTCTGTGTGTCTGTGTGTGTTTCTGTTGGCGATGGCTAGGAAAATCTGGCCCACCTAGAAGGCTGTAAATTTAGATTTAGGTAGTCCAAACCCTCTCCTAGTGCAACATTACTTCAGAATTTTAATATTTTAATTACTTTCTGAAATATTAATTAAAATGCACAAAGAACTCTCATTAAAAATATGCTTTTATTCGCTTGGGTTGGTTGGTTCACTGGTTGGTTGCATCGATTCTTCACAGAAGTAATTAAATAAACCAGAGTAGCGATGCACAATTAAGGATTTCTAACTAAATAGTGTCAACATGGATTGAAGTTATTAGCGTAGAGGAGCCATGCGAATGTCACGCCACCTGTACATGACAAATTACACATACGTCCCACTGATTGAAATATTTTGCAGGCATATTTTTCTTCATGACAATTAGTCGGGTTTAAGTTTTTTTTTACATGACATTTATTATTATGATGGAGATTGTTAATACAGAAAACTTTATTTAACATATTTTTTTTATATTTGCGGGAATTAAGAGGGACGAGGGTCTAATTACATTTAAGCTTCAAGGTGTATTTCTAGAAAGCAGTTACCAGAATTTCCGAATAGTAGTGTAAAAGTAGTAAGCCAAATTTCAAATTAAGTTCCTAGCTTAACCAAATGAATCAATCGTTAAAGATGTATTGTGATCCTCCTAATTAGTTATTTGCTGAAGTCCACTTGAACAACCCTCCCCCCCCCTCCCGGACCGTCCTTCAAGGTTTTTTCTCTAACTCTGCTCCGTTTCCATATCTCAGCAACTATCTTTCCGATTTCAACGCAAGTGATTTCAAACATTATAATTAATTTAATAGTCACCATTTATAACATTAAACTAAATTTATGAGTAGCGGTTACCACTATTTACGAATAACAGTTTAAGCCAAATTTGTAATTAAATTCAAAGCTTAAGAAACGAACGATTTTTGAAAGATGCATAGTGGTCCTCTTAATTAGTCATTTGCTGAAGGACACTTGAACAACCCCTCCCCCTCCGGCACTCCTTTCAAGGTTTTTTTCTCTAACTATGATCCGTTTTCATATCTCAGCAACTATCTTTCCGATTTCAACACAAGTGATTCCAAACATTATAATTAACTTAAATGTCACTCTTTATAACATTAAACTAAATTTATGAGTAGCGGTTACCACTATTTCCGAATAATTGAGTAAGCCAAATTTGTAATTAAGTTCCTAGCTTAAGCAAACGAACGAATTTCGAAAGATGCATAGTGCTCCTCTTAATTAGTCATTTGTTGAAGGGTACTTGAACAACCCTCCCCTCCCCGGCCCCTCATTCATGGTTTTTCTCTAACTATGTCCCGTTTCTATATATCAGCAACTATCTTTCCGATTTCAACGCAAGTGATTCCAAACATTATATTTAACTTAATAGTCACCCTTTATAACATTAAATTAAATTTATGAGTAGCGGTTACCACTATTTACAAATAAGAGTTTAAGCCAACTTTGTAATTAAGTTCCTAGCTTAACAAAACGAACGAATATTTATGCATGCACATTGGGCCTACTAATTAGTCATTTTCTGAAGGACACTCGAACATCTCCTCCCTTCGGCACCTCACTCAAGGTTATTTTCTCTAACTGTGCCTTATTGCAATAACTGGGCTAATAATGTTCCAATCTTCTCGAAACCAGCTCAATTTTGTAGTGCACCTTACTATACAGTAACGTAGGCAGCGGGGACCTGTCTCAGAAGTTCGTTCGGAAAGAGGTTTGTTTAGAACAGAATGCTCCCCTGGCGGTGGTAGGGGGAAATAAAAGATTTTCTAGAGCGTGCCTGGTATACGGTTCCGAATCCATCGTAGACCGTGGCCAGAGTTCCGTTTTTTAAGAGATTTAAGTTTATTACAAGGGCTCGGGCAACGCCGGGCGGGTCAGCTAGTTTTAAAATAAGTAAAAGTTTTCCTTTCTGTACGTTATAAATTCAAAATTTGATTCTAAAATTCTGGTGTCATTGTGATATTTTGGGATTAAAATTAAGTGGTATATATAATATACCGGCGCCCTTCAGTGGGTTGAACGGTTAATTTTTTTAATCACTTTTAAAATGTATTTCATATATTCTGTATCGATGCTATGATATTGAACAATTTTGTCAATTCCCGATTTTAAAGAAACATCATTTATATATTGCCTTAACAAGGGAAGTCAATGCGAGGAAAATACTATTCTGTTTCTAAAGTAAGAAGCATAATTATATTAAAAATTAGCATAAGAATTAAATTACAACATATTTTTTTTGCATATTAAAGATTTTTAAATATGTAATACGTACGCTTGCTCATTAAATTATTTTGCTTTCCCATTTATATTCTCTCTGCATTTATTTTTATTTATTTGAAAATGTTTCATTTTTAGCATAACTACAGGGCGCCACTAGCAGACATTGTAACAAAGTAAGTATTTATGTTGTGTTAAAATATTAGACCCCCCAATTTCTCGAGAACTAAGGAGCGTTGTATTAAATCCATTGAACCTGAGACTAAGGGGCTTCTACACTACAACATATATAAAAATAATCAAAATTTGTGATTACCAAGCTTAACCCTCTCCAAGTGTACATGATATAAAGTAAATAAAGTTTCTTGAATCCTTAATTCACCTTATTATGAGCAGTCATACAAATAATTTCGTAAAAATAGAAATTTCATTTAAAATTACGTAAAGGTTTTTTATTAAAATATACATTGTACAAATAAAATATCAAAACCAAGTACTTTCGAACATCTGACGTGCTTTCATTTGGGTTAAAATCGTTAAAAACCCAGAGGTCAAGTTAATTCATTTACACTTGAAGATTAAGTTGTTTGGAATGTTCCAAAATTCCAACTTAAGTGGGGTAGGAGTTTATGTTATTCCAAATAGTGGGAAGGGTGTATGATAATTTATGATCATACGTATAAGTAGTTCGACATAGAATTTCAATTTATTCCATAATTAATAAATTTTGATAACTTGATAAATACTTTATAATCTCAGTTCTCTAAAAATTAATCATAATATCCGTATCTTGATGCAGTTTTAGAAATTGCTTTCGGAAAGATAAATAGTTTCTAAAAATATTTCTATATGCCCAATAAATTGTGTAAATAATGAACAACTTTCTGGTGTGTATTAAAATAAGGAATAGATTACCAGAAAGTATGTGTGAAAAATTTCCTTCTCTTGTCAAATCCATTTTTAATATCTCCCCAAGGCCCTTATAACAGAGAAGTGTGAAAAAAACGTATTCTGTGAAATTTTTCCGGGTGTTTTAACATATTGTTGATTGAACGCTACTGCTTATTTGCAGGAAACAACTTCTCAATGTTAAATCAATCAAACATGCCAGATTAAAATATCAGATATAAAATAATCCAAGCATCGCAGAAGCAAAAAACGAAAACTAGAAGAATCTAATGAAGAAATTCTTCAATTTGAGACCAAACTCATCATCATAAGTGATTTATAAATAGAGCTATAGAATTTTTTTTTAAACGTCGAGTTACTTATAATGATCACTTTTTTCTTCGTCAAACTTTTTTTTTCAGACAACCTACAGACTTAGCAAATTCATAGGAAAAAGTAATGATTGCATTTTTGGACAGGTAATTACTTAATATACCTGCTTTTATAAAATTTAGTGTAAAAAAAATTCTATCATTAATTAGCAAAAAACTGTTAATTAATACTAAAATAAACAAATTATGCCAAATCAGAGATAAAACCCGACAGCGACCGAAATCATTTACTCTATAATAATTTACTCTATAATAAAACCGTAAGTCATGTGACTGTCATCAACAGTTCCGGGATGCCCGCACCGCTTTTTCATATGCCAGGCGGCCATTTTTATTCAAAATTATTTTTCGAATAAAACTGCATAAAAGTTCAATTTTAGAAAGATCGTTCAAAATAAATTAATATTTGAGAGATGACTTACGTTCAATTATGTATATATTCTGCAATAACTTCAGTTGAAATTAGCTTCGCAATTCAAATTCTCTATCCATGAAAGTAAACAAAAAAAAGATTCATTCGTCGTGAAGGTTTTAAATATTAAACCATTAAACCATGGAGATAATCGTTCGTAAAGTAAGTTTTCAGTGAATGATTTTTTGGAGCGCTGCCTGGTGTCAAAAAAATAATTCACAACAGGACCTGTGAGACAATTAAAGTTTACCATAATTCCGTTTGATGAAGTGCTTATACAACTCAACTTCCTTCCGAATCTTTTCTTGACGTAAATTGGATGTAAACAAATACAACTCATGTAATAATATTTAATGAATCAAATTTTGAAATGATCAGTTAATTTGGTATTTATGTATTATACGTGGCAGGAAGAGATATCACCGAAAATGATTGTTAATCGCCAATCATATTTACCATTGTTAATGAGTAATCGCGTTCAAGACAGTAATTTAATATACATTTATTAAATACATAATATTATTAAATACTTTTATGTTATTTGAGCGCAAATCTCGCCAATAGCATTTTTAAAATCGCCAATACCAGCTTTTATTTTTCGAGTGTGCAAATTAGAAACGATACTTTGATTTTGAAATCAAATGTTTTGATTTATGATATTATTTCTTATTTTTCTATTTTCTATTTTAAACTAAAAGTGTGAACGGCATGTATTTTAAATTCTAACAGCTGTCGCAGATGCACCGGGGTTGACACGATTTTTGTTTTGCGCCATTTTGGCGAGAAAACCCCATTTTCAGGTACCTGTTAGAGATTGCTAAAACCGCACGATTCTTTTTTAGTTATTTTATATTAATAGTTAGATCATAGTTTATTTTATATTAAAAAACACAAAATTTTATTATAAACACACACAAAGGTTAATTTATTCAGCCAATAATTATATTTCCAAAATGATATCCAGTGCGTCTGCGACAACTGTACCCAAAAGGACCCATCATTAAAAATGGTAAATAATATAAAATCAAAGTAAAATAATACAAAAAATAATTTAGTGTACATTTATAAAACACATATTGATGGCGTTTAGCTTAGATATTTACGATGGTAGTTTTATTGACGGTATTTTATATCCGCCGGAATGAATATGATATATATATTCTAATCACATACTATATACCTATGAATATAATATACATATCTATATCTACTATATCAATAAAAACGTCTTCAATTGTCTTTTATATTTCTACTACATAATATTAACTATAGAGTTACAATATACAGAGAAAAAACGGGTTGTTGTAATTAGAATTATAGGCGCCAATGTTTGTGGAGCGTATTTACCTGTTACTGATCTTAATAGTTAGTAGACATTAAGCAGAAATGCCGAAGTTAGGGAATTACGCAAGTATGAAAACTCCTGAACTATATCAAGAAAGGGGAGCAGAGAAAAACAAAGTCGAACAAAGATCGGCATATAGAAGGAGGTTCATGAATTTTAATCAGATTATACGCCACGGGTCAAAAGTGCTGACAGCAAATATGGTTTAAAGGGAATGTGATTATCAAAACTCACTTCCAAAAGCTCAATGTTTCACCAAACCATACTCGAAAATTACGTATAATAATGTGCAGCCCGATTATTACACATTATTCAAGATGTTTTAGATGAGAATAATGATAAATTTTCTAATCTTCCGTAATCGAGTCTACAGCCAAAGTTAGCGAGAAACAAAATAAAATATTAGCAACAATATGGTTCAGTGTAAATGTGGATATCATTATAGACTTTCACAAAATGGATTTCATTGCATCAAATCGTATTAACTAGAAGACGGTAATTGGCAATGGACCCAATTACGGAAAATTACATAATATGTTTAAGAATCTCTCCATTAGCGAACATATTGCAACTGATAAGCAAACGGACATGAAGCATAAATGCTTAAATGGGATAAGCAGCTTTTGTCAAGAAAAATGAAATACATAACAACAACAAAAAAAATATGCGAAATGCTACCGTGATTGCAAAAGTTCTTGACTTGTCTGTTACAATCTTCCAATTTGGAGAAGGATTAAGAAAAAAAATTAAATTAGGAATGAAAGTAACGTGTTACAATGCTTAACATACATTTAAAGGAAACCAAACTGGTCACCAGTGGGGGCTAGTCTACATTATAATAGCTCAAATCACTTCGAGTTTCATCTGCCATTCGGCCATTTTTCCTCAAGATTAATTTTTCAAATAAAACTGCATAAAAGTTACATTTTTAGAAATATCTTTTTATAAAAAAATAATTTTTGAGCGAAGAGTTACCTTCTAAGATGTATACATTAAGAGTTACAGGCATTTAAAATTTCTTTCCTAACGTAAACAAAGCATTTGAAAAGGAATTGAAATGAATGTGATTTTTTAATTTCCAAAAAACCATGGCAAAGAACAGTCATGTCGTTCGCAGGCAGAGAATCAAATCAGAAAGTACCTTTAACGTCATTATCCTATAAATTAATAAAATCCGGTTGTTAAATTGTTTTTGTTTTAGGAGGGAAGTTCCCACTTAAATTTATTGTAAGAGTACAGTGTTTACTTGAATAAAATAATGTAAATCTAAGAAATTGCTAAGATATTTTGCTACTTTACCCCATTAACTACATTTTATAAAAATACGCCAAACAATGTAATTTAACGCTAATAATAAAAGAGCGTGATATCACGTTGGATTTCAAATGCAACGCAGACACGCTATGTACGTATATCATTTTTATTCATTTCGTGGGTAAGCCAGTGAAATTTTTTTATGAAGGATAACAAGTATTGGTATTTATCTGTTTCTTTTAAAAGTAAATACTAAAAGTAAATGCACTTATGATTCTTATGTGATTTATGTGATTCTTAGAAGGCATAAATTGAGGTTATAATAATCATGTATGTAGGCCCTGAAGCGGTTGGGGGAAAGCGGGATGAGCCTTTTTAATATGTTATTTTTTAAAGTATAATTAGTTTAATTAAAAAATCTACTGGAATTTCTTGTTATGCCTTTAAGCAATAACTGAAAGGGAAATGGTTTTTTCAACACTTAATTCTATAAAAACCGCAGTTTTGGTTAATGATATTGTTTATTATAAAATGAAATATTCTTAATTAAATTCCGTCTAAGAAGTGTGAATGAAAATATAACATTTAATAAATTTTTATTATGTACAAGCTCAAGTCATATTAAGCATAGTATGACTCTATGAAAGTTATTTTATATTTTTTACACTACTGAGGGTCTCTGCTCCTACGAGCTACTCTCGCCAACCCCAATCGAGACACCACAAGCTCTAAAACCAGGCTAACTTGTTTAGTTTAAAAAAAGATGTACCGATTACGGATGATAAGATGATTACGGATGATTGCGTGATATTTTCAGGACTAGTGGCGATAGAATTTCCATTCATTTCACTTTGACTGGGGGATTTTAGATGTACAACCACATCCGTCGTTGTCGCAAAAACTAACGGCTGTTTTCGTGATTGATTAAGTAGGATCAGTTACATATTTGAAAATCAACTTTAATAAAATGATTAAGTAAAAAATGTTGCTGCCTCCTCACTTTTATAACGTCTAGAAGAAAAGTTTTCTTCATACTTACGTAGGATACAATCTGTTGTGAAGCTTCTGGCTTTTTTCCCTAGTTCATGTTAGTTTTTCATCTCAAATAACCGATGATCTAGATTCTAGAATAATAATTTATTGAAAAGTCATTGAAATTCATTAAAAATTAAATTAACCTGTTAACTGGGTATGACTAAATATTTCGTCAGCCACGAACTACTACTGCAATATTTTTGAAAGCATTACTTCCACCAGTAAAATGTTAATAGAAAATTTCGTCTTATTAAAACGCCTATTCATGCTAATTTACTGCCATGAATAAGTATAAAAATGCTATTCTTTTTTACTGGTGGAAGTGTGCCCCGTTAGTAATTGTGAAACGAGTTGAACAAAAATTTATTCCCAGGTTAAAAGGTTAAATTAAAATTCATTGAAAATTACAAAATCATTTCAGCTTTATAAATCAAAGTGCACGTTCGCACTAGAACATGCAGTCATTTTCATCAATGGAAACAATTTACCTTTGTAAAAATAGAACTTAAGTTTTTATTTATATTTATATTATTACTTATTTAAACGAACAGTGTTTTGTAAAATGTTCGGGACGTCGAATTTTGTCACTACATATTTTTTTAAAGTGGCAATTTACATTTTTATTTCTAAAAATAAAATCTACTATGATTACAGGAAAAACACATCATTTTCTAAGCGCATTTAGTCATGACTTTTTTATTTTAAGTTAAATAAATGGCTTTACAATGATCAAATATTTAATATACAACGGACAGTCAAAAAGTTAACTGAATTTCGTTGTAACTCTTTAATGCCACAATATCATTAATTTATTTGTTTAAACACAATGTTCTCATTTCTACCAAAGAAATCACGTCATGTCAAATCCAAAACAAAAATTATGCTCATTACTTCGCGGTGTGGTGCACCATGAATTTGTATCAACTGGATAAACTATTAATGGCCTTTTGTACGTGCACGTTTTGAAAAGACTGAGGGAAGCAATCCGAATTAAATGTCCCACCAAATGGCAAGGAAGATAGTCACTGCATCACGAAAATGCTCCTTCCCACACATCGATTGTTGTGCAGACATGGCTCGGAGAAAAGAACATTCTACTTCTCCACCAGCCTCCCTACTCACATGATTTAGCATCATCGCATTTCTGGCTCTTCTCCAAGATGAAAATGGGCCTCAAAGGTAACCGTTTTGACACCGTAGAAGACATAAAAACCAACCCGACTGCTAAACTTGCGAAGATACCAAAACAGGATTTTCATCGTTATTTCCAAAAATGACAGGAGCGGAGTTGCAAGTGTGTGTGTTCTGGCGGAGCCTACTTTGATGGCGATTAAGTAAGTGTGTATCTATATTATTGTAATAAAGAGTTGGAACGAAATTCCGCGAACTTTTTGACTGAACTCTTTTTGTGCACTATGTTTTTCGTATATTTCACTAAAGGAAGTTACACAAATATGGAGTCCATCATTTGCTTATTATGACGATAACAGGATGTATAAAACTACTCTCAGTGGATAGTCACTGCGAACAGTTTTATACTGGCTGTCAAATTAAAATGAACGAAAATTCTCTACTCTTAATTTTTCACATCAAAGATAAGAAGGGTGCATCAATCAGATACATTCAATTTGAAATAATAGGCGATGCAAATACAGAAATCAACTTTTGCTAGGGCGAATGGATTGAACGACTTTTCTTTTTTAGCGAATATTTCAGAGTTCCAAAATTAGTTAGCATTGACCTTTTTCAACAGGAAATAAAGTTTATCAGAAAGGAAAACTCGTTTCGAATGAATAGCATCCTAAAAAACAATATTCTGGTTTGATAAAACTGATTAATACACCATAAAAATTACTCGGAAACCTTTCCGAAAATCGGTGGCATGAAGAGAAACTTTATTTTTATATACACTTTGTTAAATATCAAATATACATTGGTATCTGATGTTTTTAAAGCTAATAAACGCTTTTCGGAATCACGAGTAGCTCTAAAGAGGTTATTGTATATTTTCATTCCTGGTTATATTATATTTTTGTAGATTAGGGAATATTGGTCTTTTTTATACAGTTCAACTATCCTAAGCAACAAATTCAGTTAAAAATATTGAAATGCAAACAAGAAATTAGAAAAGAACTCTGCAATTTGTTTAACATTAGCTTTCAAATGCCACAGCGTGTCTAGTGTAGGCTCTTAAGTATGAAATAATCAAATGAAATGAAATAAATATTAAGTGCTAGCCATGAATCATGGAAAGCGTGGATTTTTATATTTAGAACTATATTTTAGAACGCCTTTAACCCCTTGAAGGGCAAGCACGTGGTCTAAAAATGCTAAATTTTGTGATGTTTCGACACCAGTAAATTTTAATAATGAATTTTTACCTTCTCAATCTTCAAACAACAGTACTAAATATTTTTATTTAATAATACTGGTGGTAAAGTTATATATTAAAAAGTGGTATACATTATATACCGGTGCCCCTCAAGGGGTTAAAATGAAGTTATTCCTTACCTTAATAGATCATAATCCATGGAACAATGACAAATTAAAATTTTAGTTGTCTTCATGTATTGTTCTCTCAGAAACGTATATTTTCAGTGTTAAATGTTCTGATAAAAAATTTCTTAATTATGTGCAAAAAAAATGTTTTTATATTATTTTGGACTTATCTAACATCATGCTTGTATTTCCACATCGTGGGAAATATTTTACTTTAACTGTTCTTTTACATCATATAGATTCTGTATTCAAAACCATGACGTCCACGGAAATGATGTCCACAGACCTGACGTTTCATTCGTAATTTATTTGTAACAAACTGATTATTATTAGACTGAATTGAATGATGCTGCTAAATTAAGATTATTGTAATCAGTAATTTATGTTATTATTATATTTATTTTTACATGATTTTACCTTGTCTCAGAACACATAGTTAATAGTTACGGTCAGGAATTTTTTATAATAATAATAAAACAAGTGCGTCATGCCTCAAACTTACATTATGATACAATTTCCCAGACGTTCAAAATAATTTTAGAAATATTTACCGTTTAATAAGGTAAATGATTGTATCAAAATTTGAA
Organism: Maratus michaelseni; assembly: GCA_963931845.1. Lineage (NCBI taxonomy): Eukaryota > Metazoa > Arthropoda > Arachnida > Araneae > Salticidae > Maratus > Maratus michaelseni. Next base: position 135,423,232 of record OZ007598.1, on the reverse strand, counting down.
AAAATTAAAACGCATAACATATATGAAAACACAATTTCATAAAATTACCATCAACAGTCGAAAATATCCGATTTTTTTTTTTTGTGCAGCCTTGTATAGGATCTATAGATTTTATATATATTACACATTATGCTGAAATTTAGTTCTGTTAGGTAACGCATAGTAAAGTTTTTAATTCCATGCAGCATTTTGCATCAATAAACGGAAATGTACACGAAATATCTTGTGCTGCCCTGTAAATCATCTATAGAAATTATAAATACCAAGTAATAAACAAATCAACTAATGTAATTTAAAACGTACCACAAATAAATTCACTTCAAGCAATTAGTTTTCTTAAGATTTCTTATTTTCTCCAAGACAGGAATAATTTTCTTAAGACTCTAACCGAATTCCTTTGTGTGTCCCTGTAAATGAACGATGGATGCTGTGCACACCATATTCTACAGTAAGTTTCTTGTAGTGCACCTCAGTAATATATATATCAATTTATTTATGTTTGAAATATTGTAACATTATTACAATTCACCGCAAACGATTTTTCCCCATAGACCGTAATGTATCGGAATAATTTTGAGTATCCCTGTTAATGAACTATAAACGCTACATTACTTCATTTTCAATATATATGTCAATTGCATCCGAGTATATTTACGCGAGTTTGAGCGCGGTAAGACAGACAAACGGAATGCATAAACACTTTTCAACTATGTGGGAAAATGTTAAAAATACTTCACACAAATAATACTTACAACGTATTTGCGCTTTAGCACTAAAGGTTTTTTTCTGCCATCTGTTGAGCTATTTAGTAGCTAATAATTTTCTGTCCACGGGCGTGACTCAATTTCTAGTAACAGCTGTTGGTTTTAAAATAAATTAAAAACAAACAATATTACTCATTGAATTTGAACCTGATCATTGCTTGAGAAAAGTACCTCGAAAAAGTACTTGAAACAAAATTTAAATGAACTTTACAGATCCCGTGAATCAACAAACTGGGTTTGTGACAAGCCATGTGCATGATTTTATCGGGAAATTTGAAAAGAATTATACAGTATGCCCACTAAAGTCCTTTGCCACCCTCTTAACTTCGGAACGGCTGCTGCTATATTCATAAAAGTGGTGTCTAGGTATAGTAAAGTAGCTATGTGCTACTGAATGAAATCGCCTACGGCGCCACTTGGTGGAAAACTGTGAAGTTAGCATTCCTATCTCGAAAACGGAAAGAGGGGAAAAAGTGATTTACAAAGTTGTAGAGCATCATCGATTTAGTATGAAAAGACACCTTGTGGACATTAATGCGAAGAATAGAACGGTTAAAACGCGCATTTGTTTTTTCGTGATTTCCTACACTGTGACGTGACAAAACGATCTTAGAAAGAAAAAAAACAACTAGTTGAAACAATATACTTTTATTTGAGATGTTCAAACTTCTCACCCGCAACTGCAATACACATTTGGATACTAGTTTGAATTTCACGTTGCACACGTTGGAGCATAGAGGCTGACACGTTGGTCCGAAATGCGTCGTTTTGATTGGGAATCACAAGCGATACAACTGTACCACATTGCAGTGTCGTGCTTTGTCCGAAAGATAATCATTTCTCCTTCCGGTCAAGTTTCGTGACGTCACAGTGTATGAAATCACGAAAAATCAAATGCGCGTTTTAACCATTCTATTCTTCACATTAATTTCCACAAGGTGTCTTTTCGTACTAAATCGATGATGCTCTACAACTTTGTAAATCACTTTTTTCCTCTATCTCTTTCCGTTTTCAAGATAGGAATGCTAACTTCGCAGTTTTCCACCAGGTGGAGCCGTAGGCAGTTTCATTCAGTAGCGTATGGTTGCTTTATTATGCCTAGACACCACTTTTATGAATATAGCAGCAGCCATTCCGAAGTTAAAAGGGTGGCAAGGGACTTTAGTGGGCATACTGTATACGTAGAAGTCAGAAATCAGAAGATATTTTTAAAACATCGGATTTCATTGTGTTGGATTTTCGTTAAATGTTTCGATGTAAATACAAATATATATAGATATAGATATAGATATACAGGATTTTACAAATTTGATAAAATCTGGTATCCAGAAACAAATTCTAATGGCCAGTAAAAAATATTTACGCTGCCCCCTCCCCCATCATTGATTTTTAAAAACCACAAAAGCTTTTTTTATGTATTAATTGAGAAAAACTAATAACAACAACAAGCATAGTTTAAAACTATTAGTTACATAGTTTAGAATAGTACCGGATTTTTGTAATTAGATTGTCCAATTAAATTTTTTATTCGATTTTTAGCATTTTTTCGGGTTCCGCGGCGATTTTTGGACATTTTTTAAAGAAATCATATTTTAATCTTTTAGTCCAATATAGTAAATTTTGTCCTCTTCATTGGGAATTTTTTTCGCGTTTCGCTGCGATTTTTCAAAAGTGGTAAAAAGAATCTGGTTTTCGTCTTTTAACCCAAAATATTAAATTTTGGCCATTTGCAATTTTTGAATTTTTAGCTATTTTTTATGCAATTTGTAACCTTTTCTCACGTTCCGTGGCAGTTTTTTTGACATTCGTAAAAGAAGTCGGGTAAATTTAATAAATAATAAAGTAGATTTTGTTCTCTGCGATTTTAAAATTTTTCCAGAATTTTTTATATGATTTTTAGCGTTTTTTCGCGTTTTGCGCCTATTTTTGGAGAATTTATTTCTGAGACTGAAAGAACTCTCCGGTAGCTATTCTAAATGCTGTTTGTACTCTCATTTCTCAAGTCAATTTTTGTACAAAAAAAGAAGAAAAGAAAACACCTGCCAGATTAAATTAATTGGTCGCCAGTGACGATCTGGCGACCACATTTGTCAAGCCCTGCTATATAATAGTTTCAACTGTAAGAAATATTTTTCTCAGTAAAGACTGCGACAAAAAAAGTAAAGACTTTTCTCAGTAAAGACTGCGATCAAAAGCTTTCCGCGCTTATGATCATATGCTAGTATGTTATTCTTCGATATTTCTTTGAACATTTTAAAGTAACAATTTACGTATTTCAAATATTATAGTTGTTATTCTGAAAGTACTTTCTGATGCACAATCTAACTGTATCATACACCATAACAATAAGCTGATAAATATAAATTCCAAAAGATTAGATAATTTCCGTCACATGCAACTGATTTGGAGCAAACGAAAGAAATAAACTGTTGCGATGGTAAATGGGTTAAAAGTAAAAAGAATTATTTTTATTATTATTATTATTAATTAATTAAATAGAAACAGAATATTTTGCATTTTCAAAACTAATTTAAATAGACAATTTGAAAAACGTTAACTTAATCATTTTAGCAAACTTCAAATTTATTTTGTTGTTGCTGTCCTTTTTAGAAGCATTAACAATGCAAAACAAACGATATGCCTCTAAACCAACATTCGAAGAGTGGGGTAAGTAAATTTGGCTATTTCTATTGCTAAAATTTCTGTCTTCAGTCTTGATTGACTTTCGACATATAAATATCATACAGTTTTTACTTCGTTTTAATTATTTTTTGTAATACAGTGAAAATTAATTACATTTATTCTTTCACGACAACTCCCACAAAATTACTTATACTATTTACTGTATAAAGAGCATACGTATATAATTCGCACCTTCTCTTTGACAGGAAAAAGCGAAAAAAAAATCAAATCTCATATAATATGGAGCAAAATATATGATATCGAAATATATAATATGGAGCAAAATATATAATATGGAAATATATAATATGGAGCAAAATATATGATATGGAAATATATAATATGGGGCAAAATAATTTAATCTCAGAAAATCCGCGAATTCGAAAATAACAATTTTATAGAAATCCCGACTCAGAAAATATGTTTCGAATCCGTCGCGGTCGTTTAAAGTATTAAACGTCCCCATTCTACCTGAGTCCAGTGGTCCATGTCTTAAACTTATTGCCTGTAGCTTTTAAAATTTTTCGGTTGGATATTCCGTGATCGGGGCTAGTTCTGCAGTTCCGGTAAGTGATAAAAGGTAAGGAACCTCCGATGGATGTGAAGTAGCGTCCTTTTCTGGGACGTAGCGCTGCGCGGGCATAATTTCCCTGTCCACCGCCGATAGACGATTGCGATTATCATGCTTTCTGATTAGTTGTTAAACCGAACGCTTCTTAAGTCCTTACTGGTTGAACTTGGTTTTTTATATAATATCTATTAATTTCTATATAATCTAATTAATTTATAACTGTAATATAATAAATATTATAGTAATATAAACTAATTAATTTCTATATAATCTAATCTCTATCTAATCTAATATTTCTATATAATCTAATAATATATATTAATTTCTTATATTATATCTTCTTATATCTTCATAATCCTCTAAAATACCGGAAATGACTTAAAAAGCATTTGATTTTACAAATAATCAGAAGCGTAAAAGTCCCAATCGTCGATCGGCGGTGGAGATGGAAATTATGCGGTGCGCGGCTGTAGAAATGACGGGGGAATCCCCCTTTCACCGTCGCCATTCTCTGAATTCACTGAGAATAATTACAATAGTATGAAAATGCCTTATAAATTTTTCGATAGAAAATTACTGTGTACCAGAGAAAAATAAATATTTATTAAAAATCAATTATTTATTAAATCATGCTTACACCATTTGTAAAATAAAAACAATAATATACAACTTTTGCAATGAAACATAATTTTTAAAACACTCGATTACGTAACAAAAGAAAAAAACGCCGAAGATACTTGATTGTACAAACTAAACTTATTTCACTATGATAATAACATAAAGGGTAAAAGACATTGTCTAGAACGTCTTTTACTGTAATAGATAGCGGCACGCTTGCTACATTTTTAACAACTTCAGCCATCCAAAATTTAAATACAAAATTTTGATGTTTTATAGATTTTTAAATTCATGGCTTTATTTTTATTAAGTGAAAATAATTTTCAGTATGTCAATAATTATTTTTTTCTGACTGGAACAGTCCATTCTGTAAAAATAGTACAAGGGAAATTTTCGCAGTGAGAAGTTATGACTTTATAATCTGCATTCTTCCTTTTGTGACTAGAAACACTTATTATATTTCTGTGGCAAGTGAAAGTGACCTTCAACGTATTGTTATCTTTCCTGACCGGAAGAAAGAGGCTGAGAAAATAAAAAGCAAGATTTTTTTTTTTTTTTTTTTTTTTTTAAGAAAGATGCTGTGATACCCCCTCTCCAAGGTCTCGAAAGAAGAATCATTCTTTCTTGTATACAGTGAAAAGGAAAAAAAATGAATTTCGAAAATGAGTTTGGTGGTTATTCATGTACAAGTAATAGAATTAATTAATGACGACGCCAGCTACATGCGGGAATATCGGCCATTTAAGAAAATCTTAAAAATTTATAAAATGTTATTTAATATTATGTTTGCATTGGGCCGATGATTGCCGCTATCAAGGTAACTTATGGGCGCAGATATTCTTTTTTAACACTTACTTTATCACTGATATTATAGAAACTGCATAGAAATATTGTAAAAACACAATTAAAGTATAAAATATCAGAGGACCCGTGAGAGGATTTCGCACTTTAATCTAATATTTTTTTAGCTATATTTAATATTTTTTAAACGCAGGTTTAAACTTCTAAAGAGAAATTAAGGAGAAAAATATCTGCAAACAACGTTAGTCAAGCCAGAATATCATCTCATTCAGTCAGTAAAAAACTTATCCAAATTAGCAAAAGGCAAGCGAAAAAAAAAATAATAATAACAATTGTATTTTAACTGCATTAGAGAATGACCTCAACCGCTTCGGAAAAATATAGGACAAAGGTTATGGGAAATTGAAATTAAAAATAAATTTAAAAATAAATTGTATTCATATTGTTTTAAAATAGATAGTAATTGAAAGAGAAAGCTTGGAAATTACAATCCAGTCAATTTAGTAGAAATATATCGAATCATAAAAACTGCCCTTTTTAACATTTAACATAGTACACAACTTAAAAATTCATACAAAATTGGAAAATGATCCAATACATCTAAAACTCGGTAGATGTACTTAAAATGATTCGCATTACTCAAAGAATATAATATATAATGTTATTAATAAAAAAAATTATCTTACTATATTTCGATAAACTGACTGTCGTGTTCCTAGCTAGCGACATAAACGATACAAATAAAAGTAAATGACAAAAAATTTCTTTAAATGAATTTCGCTCACAATTTTAATGATTAATATCTTTAGATTAAAGCATTATAATATTGGAAAACAATTGTAAATGATAAATATAAATATATATATATATATGTGTGTGTGTGTGTGTTAAATGAATAAAATCAGATATTTGTTCAAAGCATGACTGACAGTGCAGACTTCTGAATCTTATTCTAGTCTTTAATTTGACCAACTACTATTGGGAGGGTCTTCAGAGACAGCTCCCTGCTTACCATGGCAAACCCTGTATATCAGAAAATCTTCGTAAATCTTCCCTTTAAAAAAATGAAAGCTCTATTCATATTACTTACTGTCTGGAGTTTTAAGAATGGGAATATTTTATTGCGCCTGTTTTAACGATTTTTTACTCTTTGCGTTGTGAGTTGTTACTTATGGGAAATGTGGTATTAGTCCAAATGAAATTATGTAAAAAAAGTTGGAAATTGTACGTCAAATGTGGCAAATGAGGTGCGTTCGTACTATAACTAGTTTTATAAATATTCAGATAATTGTGCAATAGCTGGTGCACTCTTATGCAAAAATGCATGAATACAAAATTTATTTTATGCGCAGATTTTCATGTTATAGATATAAATTTTATTTTATGAAATTAAGTTTCAATACACTTTTACAAACAATTAATTACATTTTTTGTTACATTAAAATTATATTATAAACAAATATCCAATACAAGACAATTTACAAAAAAATCATCATTATTATTTCACTGAAAAAAGAAATTATATCGTCTGTTAATAGGATATGATTATTTTCCGTAATAAAATAAGTACATTTTAAGTTGACAACATTTTATCTTTCGTCATTGATAACATTTACTGAAAATTCCGATCGGAAAGTTAAGCCTACCTTTTAAAATTTCAGAATTTGAAATCGATATTTAGACTAGTTTTCCATTTAATATCTATTTCTCCGGAAACATCTATCCAAAAGACTGTCGGTAGATTATATCTCATTAAAAACAACTCGTTGTGAATGATCCCGCCAAGCTACAAACCTAAAACGTCAGTCATAAAAAGAAGTGATATCACATAAAAAGAAGCGATATAGAAGTGCATACTCCGAGTCCCGTGTAAAAATCTATCACCACTCATAATGTTTCCAAAGGACTCGGAGTGAGGTACAGTATGTGAAAACTGCTTGGCGACCTGCAGGCTTTTATAATGTTTGCGTTTCCTACAATTACATATGACTATATTATTTTTATTTTATTTTATTTTATTTATTTATTTTGCTCCGATAAAATTGTAAAAGGTTGAAGCTTCTGTGTTTGCATGTCCTTTCTTATTTATGAGCTTGAAAAATCAATTTGTTGATTTTATATACCATTATTTAAACTAGAAACGCCATTCTTACGAAGAGGATTTTTTAAGTAAACATGTAAAGATTTTGAGTTTTTAATATATATATATATATATATATATATATATATATATATTAAAAACTAACTAAATTGAGATATATTGCAGTAATTCTAGCGTAAGCGGAATCGCATAGATATGGGGAAAAATCCGTTCTGTCAGTTCTTTCGCATACAAAAATATTTATAAAAGTGATATAACAAAAATTAAAAATTTATATTTTCAATTTTCAAAATTGAATATATTATAAAAGCCTGCAGGTTGCCAAGCAGTTTTCACATACTGTACCTCACTCCGAGTCCTTTGGAAACATTATGAGTGGTGATAGATTTTTACACGAGACTCGGAGTATGCACTTCTATATCGCTTCTTTTTATGTGATATCATTTCTTTTTATGACTGACGTTTTAGGTTTGTAGCTTGGCGGGATCATTTACAACGAGTTGTTTTTAATGAGATATCACTCCTTTTTGTAAGGTATTTAATTTCAATTACACAGATTCCATTTTTATTCAGAAAAGAAAAGATAAAAGAAAGATGAAAGGGGCAAAAAAATAACAATAGTGATGCTATAAACAGAATCATACATCAGAATTATAAAATTTATTGAGTGACTTATTCCAATGTACATGTCGCTACCCTAGCAACGGGGAAAATTTTATATTAATTTCCTTACATTGTATCCATCAGATTATTTATGACATGTTTATTTTCCTTTTTCTTTTGTTTATATCACTATTCCGTTTATATACATTAAAAAAAATTACAGTAGTTTACAAACTAATTAAAATACTGCAGTTTCAGAAAAATGTGGATAAATAAGAAGCACTTTTTTTTCCGGTCAATTATAACAATAAGTTTATGGAGCATACTTTACCGAGAATAATCAAAAAAAAAATTTCTATGAACCATTGTAATTCACAGGTATTTTTATACTAATATATTAAATATTATTTTTGAAAATTACTGAGCACCTTAAAAGTTTTTTCATTTGTTAAGTTTTTTAACTCAGCGTTCCGAGAATCGGAAAAATATATGATTCGCAACGTTTGCAAAAGTATAAAAACTAGTAAAGGGATTTCAAAATAGAAACTGTTCGTAGGATGACATGTATTCCAAAATTTTGTGTGATATTGTAAATATACCGCAAAAACTTAAGCGTTTACATATTGAACCGTTTAAAAAGATGTAAAATTTTATTTAAATTTTTGATCTGATAATTCATAAAGCTTTAAATTAGATTTTAAAAAGGAGCGTGATTAAACAAAAAAGGACTGATTATATTTACTAAATGGACAAAATACATGAAGACACAAAATACATAATTAATGTTTCTAGTCTGTCCATTCCAATTCGGGGATCCTAAAATATAGCTCCCCAATCCCCGGCAGTCCATCAATTAATTAGGACATATGTATGCAACTGTTAAAATGTTCTCTAAGTCGACAATAGAGGCAATAAGTATAGCTCGGCAAATATGAAACACGGCATTGCTTCATCATGGCTTTGTTTCGTGAGATGTTCGTTCTCCGACCATAAAAATCTCTCGAAACTGTTCGTTAACTGAACATGTGTTTTATTATCCGAACATAAAAATCTCACGCGAAAGTGTTCGTTAACTGATTTGTTCGTAAACCGAACAGTTCATTATCAATCACCTATTGTATACGAAATTTAGTATTTTTAATTTTTATGGAGAATTTAAGAAGTTATTTCCTTTTCATTGTGCTCTAGGCCCGTTTTTAGAGCATTTTACGTTCGTCATAGCCGGAGATTCGATGAACGGCAAATATTTAAACGCAAAACTTCTAATCTTAGTGTAGCAACATTTTTACATTCTATTACTCAGCGTATGAATGTAAAGTTGGAATTTTGTAATCGCTATTTCAATCAATTCCTAAAGCGCTAGAATTATATATTTATAAATAAACACAGTTTTTTTTTAATCGATGAAAATACTATATTTTAATAGATTTAGAACTTAAGACGAACTTTAGAACTTAAGACGAGCTTTCAGGCGGACAAAATGAACTCGTATTAAAGTTTGAAGCAAGATAATAAAACCTTACAGAGATTGAAACAGTATAAAATCATTAAAATACATCTCACTCAGTAAATATACATCGGTTGTAATGTAATCAAGATCTTCTAAGAGACCCTGTAAACGAAACGTATATGGTTCAATGCCGCTTTACAATAGAGAGTTTAAATGAATCGGATGTAGTAACATATTTGAATATCTTGTGTATATAGCCACTGTGACAAAAGTTATGCTATTTACTATTGTTTTTCCTCTGTGTTAAGTACAGGAATCAAGTACTTCAACGTAAAAATTCGCTAATTACACAACTATTTAGTCTTATTAAAAAATCTTTTGAGTTACCCTGTAAACGAACAGTAAATTCTACAATTGCAGCAAATTCTACAAGTTTTACAATAGGAAGCTAACTTAGGTCGTTCGTAGTAACATATTTTAACATCATGCGAATACGTTCTTTTTTAAAAGAGTTAGACCATTTAATATTTCTTTGCTTCATCTTAAGTATAGGAATAACTCACTTTAAAGTGGTATACATAAAAAACTAATTAATATTTTTAAACGAAATATTAAACATTTGAACTACTCATAAAAACAATTTAAATGCTGCAAACCGCGTAAAAATCGGATAATTACACAATTCTTTAGCCCTATATCAAAAGATCTTTTGTGAGACTCTGTAAACGAACCTTAAATATTACTATTTTTTTATAATAGGAAGCTTACTTGGGTCGACTGTAATAACATATCTTAATATCATGTGTATACGACCATTCCTAAAAGAGTTGGGTCATTTATTATTTTTTTGCTCTATGTTAAGTATAGGAATCAATAACTTTAAACTGATATAAATCAAAACCTAATTAATATTTTTACATGAAACTTACAAAGGTTTGAACTACTCACAAAAACAATTCAAATGACGTAAACCGCGTAAAAATCCGATAATTACACATTGCTGTAGCCCTGTCAACAGTTTTTTGCTGTATGTTAAGTATAGAAATCAATAACTTTAAACTGATATAAATCAAAAACTAATTAATATTTTTACATGAAACTTACAAAGATTTGAACTACTCATAAAAACAATTCAAATGACGTAAACCGCGTAAATATACGATAATCACACATTGCTGTAGCCCTGTCAACAGTTTTTGGTCTGAACAAGATTTAAAAAGTGCAAAAAACAGCACTTTTAAAATCGCATTTACTGAAAACCTATTCGTCGGATTTCGCTTTACTTTTGAATTCTTAGTCCCTTGGCACGCCCCATTCCATATAATCAAGAATTTTGTTTCTATCATAAATAGAACGCGAGATATAGATGTGTCAAAAACCCGTTTTGTCCCGTCCGCAAAATATAACCTAGACAGAGTGCTAAAAAAATTTTGTAAAATCGTTTGGCATCCATTGGCGGAAATTCCTTTAATTTACGGTTCAATGCATTGCTGTTTCTTATGCTTGGCGAGAAACTCTGTCGAGTTTCTATGATGACTGCTATAATTAAACAATTTTAGTATACAAATTCGGTTTTTAAATTCAGTAACACGGAAATAACATGACTCCATCTTAAAGAGGACGTAATCAACATGGCACCCTAAAATCATGACCTATCATGGGATATCATTGAATTGATTATGTATGATAGGATTTATTAGAATGAAGAAACCTTTTATTAATATTTTTTTAAGTTTTGATTCAATTTTCATACAATTTGAAATGACTCGACAAACTTCTGCAATTATATATATTAAATTTCAATCCATTTGGTTGGGTAGTTTTTGCACTGTTATATGCGGACAGACGGACAGACCAGACGACGACTATAGGTGCTACGTATTAATATAATTAAGAACGCACCTAAAAAGAAAAGTACAAATAAAGAAAACAGAACCAAATTTATGCAAAAGGTTTTTAATACTGTTTACCTATTTCACCTGACGGGTCGCTATTGATACACCTTCTCGTGACTGTTTCTTAATAAAGGACTTGCTTGCATTTGTGCAAAAATCTCATGTTATAAACATTTGCTATTTTTATGTACATTATTGAGGGCCGGTTAGAGTATTTCTCCAAGAGTCGTTAGGCACAAGATATTATTTTTTCTGACAGCCACTTTCAATTTAACCTACATTGTTGCTATTTGCGAGTCTGTTAAAATAAAATAGTGCGGGCATATGCACACACATGACGAATTCTCAGATTAAAAGTTTTCACACAAACTGTTTCAGCCCACATTACAGAACGTGGAAATACTAACCCGAAAAAGTTATATTAAACGAATAAGACAAATCAAGAAACATGAATTTGGAGATAGCCAAGGCAGCCTCGCCAAGTTTTATCCCAAAAACTTCTTTACAAATCAAATTTTATTACTCGTATGTCGGCACTTTTTTATTCATAAACGCACTCCAGTTTTTCCTTTCTCAAAATATTGTCCAAAATCATTTCGACCAAGCAAATTTTATTTATTGTATGCCACCTGTCTCACATATATAAAGGGAATCATTTGATCATCAATCAGGTTGGAAACATAGTAGACAATCAAATATTAAAATATTCGACGTATCCCTGTAAAATACTAGATACTATATGAGGAATCCTTTCATCTTACAACCAGCTCTGATGTACTAGAACTGTAATGTAAAAATTACATTCAAATACTTTCAGTGGTTGTTGAAAAACTGAGGATATGCTTACACATATAATATTTCAAAATCAGAAGCTTCCCTTTTGAAGTTGCCTAAAAAGTATAAGAACATTAACTTCGAATGCACAAGTACCAAAGCTTTAGCACTTTGAAATGGATCAAGATTGTGAAAGAAGGATTTTGACATAATTGCCTTTTAAAATGAAGAGTAGTCATAAATCTTTAAATTTATAAGCAATTATAAAATACTCAATCCGAACATGTTCTAAATGTTCCCAAATGTTTGAAACATCGTATACGAGTTCTCAAAACAGACGTAGTATCATCTTGTTAGAAGAGAATAAAAATTCATTTTGGGGGGGTATTGAAAGTAGGATACGGGTTTCTTATAAACAATTCATTCTCTTGAAATAACTCAATTCATTTAATTCCCATCATCTCACTCTGGCAAAAGGTAGTTAAACATTAAAACTTAAGAAAACTAATTTCAACTAATTTTTTAATTTGATTCTAACTGAAACTTAAATTTGAACATCAATTTGTTTCCAGTCAGATTAAGAGTGATATCCAATCCATATGAATCAACTAGACTAAGATAATAATGTATTTGTCTAGCATGAAGGCAACAGTTTTCGCACTAGAAAACTACATTTCAAAATTCAGAGTTTTTCATTGACAGAACGACGTTACTTTAAAATACAAGTTGATTTATGTTGCTATAAAAATATGTCATTCACCCATTACCAATGGCACGCTTCAAGATCAATGTTAATTACTTCACTCTATCATTGATATATACCAGTAATAGTTCTGTGAAGCAAAAAATGTTTGAGAAAGATCTTTTCCGGCATGTGTATCTATCTCACTTTAGCTTCTACACATGGGCTTGGACTGAAAGAGAATAGACACTGTTACTCAATTGCAAAGAATGTTTCTTTTGGCAGCAAAATGAAAGTTATCAAACTAAACATCACGAAATAGTTTTTATCAGTTCACCTATATGCACGTAGGCCAATAATGTTTATTCATTTCTATACTGTATTTTGAAGATTACTTAATTAAATAGATATACATATCCAATGAGGTGGACTAAATGAATTACTTTACGCAATTTTAATTCACATCTCAACACAAGTACTTACATCACATTACACATAATACATCTACATTCTATGGGTACTGCAGTGAAACGATAACATCTGAACGATAGGTGGCAGTACTGACTGGAGAGACTTACAATTCTAATTTTGTGGTGCTGCCATCTAGTACTTACTTTCAGAAATAAAACACCACACTTTCATCTCAAAACTTTGTAACCGAACCCGAATATTTTTGTGACATTTTTTGTGAACATTATTTGTGAATCATTCATTGTGAATCATTCATTGTGAATCATTCATTGTGAATCATTCTTTGTGAATCATTCTTTGTGATCGAAGAAAATGTGCTACTGAACACAGTGATTGGGTAGAATGTCAGTAAAGTCAAATTTAATTAACGAATTCTGATTCAGTCTTTAGTGTGTCCACTAACTTGCAGAAGAGATAAAGAGTGGTCGATCTGATATTCTTTGGGAAGTGGCATACCAACAACATGCAGTCGTCTGCATTAAAATAATTAGCAGCTAGAGCATTTTTTTGTGTTTTTCCAACTATGCGGAAGACATAGCTTTATTTAATTGATTTGTATACGAAATTATGTTTTTGGACAATTTTTGAAGGAATAGACAGTCGATCAATTAATTTTCCCATTATTTTTTAAATCATTAGTAAGTAATATATTAATTATTATTATTTCTATTATTGTTTGATTCAGTAAAGCTAGCTTTCAAAACAATTTTAAAATTAAACTTAAAATTTTTAATTGATTTAAATTTCTATTTCCTAAATATAGCTGCAAGACGAGTTTGTTCTTCCAGACTCCAACCGCCCAAGGACGTCATACATAAAGCCACCAAAGTACCTGAAGATAAAGAAAAAGAAATCCCTTCAAGCAATGACTTCAAAAAGACAGATGAATTTAAAAGCCGAGAAATAAAAAGTAGGAAATAGTAAATCATAAATATAATTTTTGTTATTCACTCAAAGTTTCATTTGGGAGTATTGCAAATATTAAGTTATTAAAGATGTAACGAGTAATTTAATATTTTAATAATTTAATAATTTTCTATTTTCTATTTTTGTGAAAAACCTTAGTTAATTCGATCCAAAATTATTTTTGTAGCAATTAGTGTAAAAAACACTCGATCAATTAATTTGTCACACTTATTTTAAAATTATTAGTAAATAATATTTTAACTATTAGTATTTGTTTAAACATTGCTGACTTTCAAAACAATAGTAAAATTAGATTTGAGATTTTTGATTGATTTTAATTCTTATTCTCAAAATACAGCCGTAAATCGAAGTTTCTCGAAGCAAGACATTTGTTCATCCAAGCTACAACCACCTGAGGACCTCGTATCACAGAGAGCGACTAAAGAAGCTGCAGATAGAGAAAGAGAAATATTTTCAAGCAACTTCCGCAAAAAGATGAAAGAATTTAAAAGCAGGGAGATGAAAAGTAAGAATTAAAGTATACTCATTAAATCCTCCCCCACACCCATAGTAGTTCATCCTAATGTATAAACATATCACTTTAAAAAAAAAACTAAATGCGACTCTCAAGACTAGAATTTACTTCTCTACCACATTTTGGCTGTAATAGACATTATATACGAATAATAAATGCTTTACGAGCCATTTTTAATTGCGAACATGTTGTAGTAAACCTTAAAGTAAATATGCATTTTGGAGAGTTCTTTATAATTTGCAAAATGTACCTTTGACAGTCTGACGGTCAGGCAGACAAACTATCCTAAGTTTCAACTTTGTTCCAATATTGTCTATATCTTGGCTAAACATTGGGGTCAATATTGCCCGAGCATTGTGTTTTCTTTAATATTCAGATATTGCACAAATACTGGAAAGAAATATTTTACCATCGTAAAGTCAATACATACATGCAATATTTAAAGAATATTAGGATTTAGCTGCAAATATTTCCAATATAAATCCAATGAGTTACAATATTGGCGGTTCATTGTGACTTTTTCCAGCATACCAGAGAATATTTAACGACGAGAAATTATTGTATTGGTAGACAGATGACAATAGATGATACTAAATCATTAATATTATGTACATACATAGGTTAATTTTTCATCTAAAAAACAGGTAGAGCATTTCCACACACCTGATAAAAATATTGTTTTATCGCGTTAAGCATGGAGCTCAGAAGCATGGCTAATTGTTTTTAAGGTATCGTTCGATCAATGCATTGTTCCATTCCTTTTTTAAGTGGTTATTGTAGACATATTTCATGTTACTAATAATGATTTCAATATTACTTATTTTTGAAACAATAAAATATAACACTAGTATAGTGGAGTTGATTAGTTACTAGAGAGACACTTCAAAACAGCAGAGCTTTTGAAGTCCAGAGCAGGTGAATAATATGGTAAAAACATGACCGGCGAATAGTGGAAAATTAAGCATCGTAAAGGAGTCCGTTTACATGTTTTTAGATTACATTATTTAAAAAAAAACATGTTTATATACAGGCCTATCACTAAATACGGGGTTTAAGTTCTTACAACATGATCAAATTGCAAGCGTGGCACAGAGAAATTTTTAAAATGTTCATCAAACACATTAAAAAATTTTGGCGTGTGGTTATCGCCAAATTCTTTGTGAATTGGCAAAGAAATACAAAAAGACAAAGTATTTGGTGTATAAATGAATTCGATATACACTCCATATACACACTGGGTACTCTAGCACATGTATATGGGAAGTCCGGGTTGCGTGATTTTCTTATTTAAGGGATGTAGTTATGGTAAAAATATTTTTCTTGTCTATGGCCGGATAATTAAAATGGATACATTGTATACGCAAGACACACACGTACGTTGCCAAGGAAAAAATTTAAAAGAAAAAAGTCCTTCCGGCCTGTACCGGGAGGAAAAGGTAGCTTTCCTATATCTTCGTTTTAAAATTTTAGCTAATGTTACACGAAAACAGCAAGTTAAAATGCAAAGAAACGTTTACAAAAGATTCGTTAATACTGAATTTGAATAAGAAATTCGCCAAATTATTGAGCAATAGCCAAATTGGCTTCATTTATGAGGACTTATTTTGGTCACCAAATTTGGCGATATTTCGCAAATGTCGCCATTTTTGGCGAGAATTTGGCGCTAACGGATATGAATATATAGTTTTATGCGTATGATTGGGAAAATTATTACAACAATGAAAGAAAATAATTTGCGAGTAATCGCGTTAATGTGCTGTTTTGTTTCAAAATGTCAGCCACCCTAGAATTTCAAACTGCTATATCTCAGCCGTTTTTTAAGATAGAGGTAAACCAAAAAATGCTCTGGAATCCTCGTATCAAAGCCTAACACTTAATTAAAAAATAAATTTGAATTTTTAACTTTTTTGTATATTATGTATTTATTTTAGTTTTAAATTTTTAAATGGCCGCCATCTTCAAACAAAATGGCGGACCAAGCTGGCCAACGAACTCGGTCGAGACATTGGTGAGCTTAATACACACAATTAGTTTCATCAAAATTGATTTATAATTACGAGCGTTATCGTACGACATAGGTCATATATATATATATATATATATATATATATAAATCAACATTTGAACGGAGGTGAGTTTTGGGGTCTGGGGGTCATGATCGGTGAAAATATATCGAAATTTTCCGGAACTGCTTTCCTCCGAACGGCTGCAATAGGTAGCTTCATACTTTTTTGTATTGAAAGCTACCTAAAACCCCATAAAAATCAGGAGACGAGTTTTCACACCAGAATTTTTTTTATTTGTAGCATGAGAAAGTAGTATGCAAGTAAAGAGCTAAACAATACGATGGGATGGTCCTCTTAAAAATGTCTTACGTAACCAACAGTTACGATCCAAGTGTCTCTAACAATTTCTTCATTTTTAGCGACAACATTTTCTTGACTCAAATCATGATGAAAGTCAAAGTCGCCAATTTGAAAAGACCGTTGCACTGAAGTATATGGATATATTTTTTGAAATAGTAAGTTCACCATTAAACGGTAAATATCATTTCCTTAAAATAAAAATGCTTGGATGGAAACCCTTCAAATAATCAAAATTATGTTTATCGAAAGTGTCATTAAATAAATACAATTAATTGAAATTTGACATGTTTATTATCTATATAAAACTATGAGAGACCCCTTTGAGTGTAATTGCCTGAAAATTATGACTGCATCCGATATACGCAAGACCATTACGTCTTTAAATATGAATCCAATTCATAATCTAAAAATTAGGACACATTATCACATTTATTATACTTAAATCTATTTTAAGATTCGAGATATTAAATTATCGAATCTAGCGTTTGAAACAGATCAAGCAAGAACTTAACCGTTACCTCTTTAAATAGAAAATGAAAGTCATTATAAAACATTGAGCATATTTATTGCGATCATAATATTTATTTTAAACAACTTAAAGCTGTAAAATTTTATCGTCAGAGTACTTTATCTCTCTCTTAATATCTATTATCATAAAAATGATTAGGGATTGATTTATACCTTTCATATTAATGAAGAAGATTCTTAAATTAGAAATAAAAGGAAGTATAAATAGATCGCTTGAAGTTGATTTAGAAACATATAAATTTCTATCCTATCAATATAATAAAAATTGTATCTACATTAAGATTAATTAAATTAAAAAAATATATGATTCTTTTTCATATTAGTTATAAAGATCATGAGAGTGGAAATAATTTGAACCCGAACAACAAAATGGAATGGCTTTTTAAAAGTACGTTAGACATTACAGACACAATGCCCACTAAATTCAGAAATGGTTTTAAAGTACTTAATAAAACGGTTGGAGATTAATCATATAGAAATTAACGCATGAACATATTTTCTTATACGATTGGTTGAGAGACGAAAACAGAGAGATTTTAAGCATACAAGAGAGAATTATTGCTTTCATTTCTTTATCACAGCCACAACCGTAAAAGAGGAGGGCATGCAACGAGCAGATAGTGTACGGGCATGCGAGCAAGTGCAAAAACACGTTTTTGTTTTCTTTAATATTATACACTTCATATGTTTCGTATTATACACTTTATATGTTTCGTTAAAAGCAATGCGTAGGCACAAATAAAATATTTTAACGTGAGAATGAAGTGTATAATGAAACAAGTGAATTTAAAAATTGGGAACAGTGACCAATAAGTTAATGTACCGGATGCACCATTAATTCCTTAAAACTTCAAAAAATCATTTTAAAAAATGATGCTAAAAAATTGGCGTTTGCAGGAATGGGATTAGAGGGAGATCGGATTCTTTCGAAAAAATTCTTTCAAAAGTTACCGATAGATGGCGCTGCATGCATAATATGAAGCAGATTTATGCAAAACAGGCTGTCAATAAAACCCCTCAATGTACACAGATTCTTCATTCGATGCCAACAATATGCTATCGTTACCATATCAATCGCTGTTGGTCGCACTTTTACAAGAACAAGGAATCAGCAACTGGCTCATTGCGGAAATTCACAACAAAAGCCTCACCAGTGGCTGTGAGGTTCTGCTCTCTAAGCTGGTAGACAAGAGGTGCTGGGTTCAAACCCCTGTCACGCTCGTCGACTTAACCGTTCGGAGTTATCCGTGGTTTCCTTCGAACCTTGCTGTAAATACGGGTTAGGATCCCTTAGAAAGACTCCCACGGAGGGCACTCCCCCTAAGACCTATACCCCTCAAGTAGATAATCGGCCGCCATAAAATCAATCAATCAATCAATCAATCAATCAACTGCATGACAAAATGATTGAAGACGAGAAAAGAGCCTGTATCATGCATTGGAATACTCTCAGATGCTTCGCAGAAATCATAGAAACTCGACAGAGTTTCTCGCCAAGCATAAGAAACAGCAATGCATTGAACCGTAAATGAAAGGAATTTCCGCCAATCGATGCCAAACGATTTTACAATTTTTTTTTTTTAACTCTGTCTAGTTTATATTTTGCGGACGGGACAAAACGGGTTTTTGACACATCTATATCTCGCGTTCTATTTATGATAGAAACAAAATTCTTGATTCTATGGAATGGGGCGTGCCCAGTGACTCAGAATTCAAAAGTAAAGCAAAATCCGACGATTAGGTTTTCAGTAAATGCGCTTTTAAAAGTGCTGTTTTTTGCCCTTTTTAAATCTTGTTCCGGCCAAAAACTGTTGACAGGGCTACAGCAATGTGTAATTATCGGATTTTTACGCAGTTTACGTTACTTGAATCGTTTTTATGAGTAGTTCAAACCTTTGTAAGTTTCATGTAAAAATATTAATTAGTTTTTGATTTATATCAGTTTAAAGTTATTGATTCCTATACTTAACATAGAGCAAAAAACTGTTGACAGGGCTACAGCAATGTGTAATTATCGGATTCTTACGCAGTTTACGTTATTTGAATCGTTTTTATGAGTAGTTCAAACCTTTGTAAGTTTCATGTAAAAATATTAATTAGTTTTTGATTTATATCAGATTAAAGTTATTGATTCCTATACTTAACATAGAGCAAAAAAATAATAAATGACCCACCTCTTTTAGGAATGGTCGTATACACATGATATTAAGATATGTTATTACACTCGACCCAAGTAAGCTTCCTATTATAAAAAAATCGTAACATTTAAGGTTCGTTTACAGGGTCTCACAAAAGATCTTTTGATATAGGGCTAAAGAGTTGTGTAATTATCCAATTTTTACGCGGTTTGCAGTATTTGATTTTTTTTTATGAGTAGTTCAAATGTTTAATATTTTGTTTAAAAATATGAATTAGTTTTTTATGCATACCACTTGAAAGTGATTTATTCCTATACTTAAGATGAAGCAAAGAAATATTAAATGATCTAACACTTTTCAAAAAGAACTTATGCGCATGATGCTAAAATATATTACTACGAATGACCTTTGCTTCCTATTGTAAAACAGAATTGTAGAATTTACTGTTCGTTTACAGGACAACTCAAAAGATTTTTTAATAAGACTAAATGGTTGTGTAATTAGCGAATTTTTAGTTTGAAGTACTTGATTCCTGTACTTAACACAGAGGAAAAACAATAGTAAATAGCATAACTTTTGTCAAAGTGGCTATATTCACAAGATATTCAAATATGTTACTACATCCGATTCATTTAAACTCTCTATTGTAAAGTGGCATTGAACCATATACGTTTCATTTACAGGCTCTCTTAGAAGATCTTGATTACATTACAACCAATGTATATTTACTCAGTGAGATGTATTTTAATGATTTTATACTGTTCCAATCTCTGTAAGGCTTTATTATCTTGCTTTAAAATTTAATACGAGTTCATTTTGTCCGCCTGAAAACTCGTCGATCTTAAGCTCTAAATCTATTAAAATATAGTATTTTCATCGATTAAAAAAAACTGTGTTTATCTATAAATATATAATTCTAGCGCATTAGAAATTGAATGAAACAGCGATTACAAAATTCCAACTTTACATTCATGCGCTGAATAATAGAATGTAAAAATGTTGCAACCCGAAGATTAGAAGTTTTGAGTTTAAATATTTGACGTTCATAGAATCTCCGGCTATGACGAACTTAAAACGCTCTAAAAACGGTCCTAGAGCACAATGAAAAGGAAATAACTTCTTAAATTCCACATAAAAATTAAAAATGCTAAATTTCGTATACAATAGGTGATCGGTAACGAACTGTTCGGTTTACGAACAAATCCGTTAACGAACACTTTCGCGTGAGATTTTTATGTTCGGATAACGAACATTTCCGAGAGATTTTTATGTTCGGAGAACGAACACCTCACGAAACAAAGCCATGATGAAGCAATGCCGTGTTTCATATTTGCCGAGCTATACTTATTGCCTCTATTGTCAACTTTGAGAGCATTTTAACAGTTGCATACATATGTCCTAATTAATTCATGGACTGCCGGAGATTGGGGACCTTTTTTTCAGAATCACCGAATTGGAATGAACAGACTATATGAACCGAAATCACTTTAATAGTTTTTATACTTTTGCAAACGTTGCGAATTTTATATATTTCAAATTCTCGAAACATTGAGTTAAAAAACTTAAACAAATAAAAAACTTCTTAGGTGCTCAGTAATTTTCAAAAATAATATATTTAATATGTTAGTATAAAAATCCCTGTAAATTTTTGTACTAATAGAAATAGGTTCGTAGAAAAAAAAAATGTTGATTATTCTCGATAAAGTATGCTCCATAAACTTATCGTTGTAGTTGACCGAAAAAAAGTGCTTCTCATTTTTCCACATTTTTCTTGAAACTGTAGTATTTTAATAAGTTTGTAAACTACTGTAAAATTGTCTAATTTTTTGTTTTTGAATGTATATAAACGGAAGAGTGATATAAACAAAAGAAAAAGGAAAATAAATATGTCATAAATAATCTGATGAGTACAATGTAAGGAAATTAATATAAAGGTTTCCCCGTTGTTATGGTAGCGACATGTACATTGGAATAAGTCACTCAATAAATTGCATAATTCTGATGTATAATTCTGTTTAGAGCATCACTATTTTTTTTTTTGCCCCTTTCATCTTTTCTTTTCTGAATAAAAATGGAATCCGTATAATTGAAATTAAATACCTCCTTACAAAAAGGAGTGATATCTCATCAAAAACAACTCGTTGTAAATGATCCCGCCAAGCCACAAACCTAAAACGTCAGTCATAAAAAGAAGTGATATCACATAAAAAGAAGATTTATAGAAGTGCATACTCCGAGTCCCGTGTAAAAATCTATCACCACTCATAATGTTTCCAAAGGACTAGGAGTGAGGGACAGTATGTGAAAACTGCTTGGCGACCTGCAGGCTTTTTAATATATGCAGTATATCAATTTTGAAAATTGAAAAAATAAATTTTTAATTTTTGTTATATCACTTTTATAAATATATTTGCATGCTAAAAAAATATAAAAACAGAAATAGTTGAGAAACAAGCAGGAAAAAGTATGTAAGTGTGATAATCATTACAATTATACTTTCCAATATTTCTTACCATAAAATTTAATTACAAATATTGTTAAATCACCGTTTCTAAGGGAACTGGTAAAATGGGCGAAATTATTTCTTATTCCGGAATTATTTCTTAAACAAAAAAAAAAAAAAAACAAATTATGCGTTTCCAATACAAAGAATATTATTGCATATAATACTATTAAAACAGACTAGAATGGCTTAAACAGAACGGATTTTTCACCAGATCTATGCGATTCCGCTTACCCTAGAATTACTGCAATATATCTCAATTCAGTTTAAAGTTTATTGAAGGTGCATTGTTATTAATATGCGTATGACCATTATGTGTGTATGTATATATATATATATATATATATATATATATATATTACAAACTCAAAATCTTTACTTGTTTACTTAAAAATCCTCTTCGTAAGAGAGGTGTTTCTAGTTTAAATAATGGTAAATAAAATCAACAAATTGATTTTTCAATCTCATAAATAAAAAAGGACATGCAAACACAGAAACTTCAACTTTTTACAATTTTATGGGAGCAAAATAAATAAATAAATAAATGAAATAAAATAAAATAAAATAAAATAAAAATAATAACATAGTGATATGTAATTTCAGGAAACGCAAACATTATAAAAGCCTGCAGATCGCCAAGCAGTTTTCACATACTGTCCCTCACTCCGAGTCCTTTGGAAACATTATGAGTAGTGATAGATTTTTACACGGGACTCGGAGTATGCACTTCTATATCGCTTCTTTTTATGTGATATCACTTCTTTTTATGACTGACGTTTTAGGTTTGTGGCTTGGCGGGATCATTTACAACGAGTTGTTTTTGATGAGATAGGTATTTTACTATAATCCTTATTTGCATACATCTGCTTCATAATATGCATGCCAGCGTCATCTATCGGTAATTTTTTTAACTATAACTTTTTTGTTATTAAAAATAATCTAATCACCCTCTAATACCATTCCTACAAATCGCAATTTGTTAACATCATTTGTTTCTTTTTAATGAATTTTTAAAGTTTTAACAAACTTACGGCGCAGCCGGTATTTAGGCTGAAATTATTTAAGACGATTTAAATAAATTTTGGAATTGAGGGGAGAATAATTAATTAACTAAAGGCAATATGTAATAGGAAACATTATTACACCTAGTAAAATTAAAAAATATAAATTTAATATCTTTCTAATATAGCTTCAAGACACTATGACACATCCAGTCTCCATCCACTACAAGTCGAACCAGTAACAGATGCATCTACCAGAGCATCTGTAGATAAAGAAGGAGACCATATAATTTTAAGGAATTGCAGCAAAAAGACGAATGAAGTTAAAAACCAAGATTTCAAAAGTAAATATCTTTCATCATTTCTATAGGGTAGTCAGGTTTGAAAATCTACCCACTAGTTAATTATCATGCTGGGTTTAAAAGACCCGTAATTCACTAAAGACATGTTGTAAGCAATTTGTGCAAGTTGTAAAATATATAACATAGTATGAAATTAAAGTGCTTTTAAATTGCTGCTTGTTCATTCACTGGAAAATTTTGCGTTTATTCACTGGTAAGAACTGTTCATTTACTTTATTTTTGTATAGATGTTTATTAAGACACCCCTAACATTCCAAACAAATGAAATATAAACTTTCTTCTATTATTTTTTAATCATTTGCATACCAACACGTGTATTTGTGTTGTCATACACCAAAAGATACTGTTTATTAAAATATTATCAATCATTTTTTAAAAAATGTGTGCTTAAGTGTTCATTTACTTGTCGGACTACCCTACTATACATTAGGGCTGGGCAATATATCGATAAAATCGATAAAACCGATATAAAATGCATATCGGGAAACGGTATATCGCAAATATCATAAATTTTACGAAAACCATGAAAACCACGATATTAAAAGCTCTTCCTCGTCTTCTAGTATTCATGAATACGAACGATGTGAATTCCCCCAGCCTAAACCATGATATACCGTATTCATGAATACTAACAGTGTGAATTCTCACAGCTGAAAAGAGGAAGGATGATTTTCGCCAGCGACCACTATACTAACAGTGGATGATATATCGTTTTTATGGTATTGACGGTGCAAGCTGAAACTCTGAGCGCATGCTTGGGATTTCGCATATGCTTTCATTTCCTTATGATATTTAGATTTCGCCGGTGTGGATGAATATTCGCTCTTGTTGTTGAATAATGTGTGAATTAGGGCGATAAAGAAAGGAAGTATTTTATTTGTAACAGTTGATTTAATAAATGAGCAAAGAATAATTGTCTGAGTGCAACGAAGACTCATACACAGCGCAGTATTACTTTGCCCCATATATAGCTACTATGGATATTAAAACCTTTCGTCAAGCATAACTCAAAAAATATTTAACAGATTTCGTTCAAATTTTTACAGCAGGTACCTATAAAGGTGACAACGTCGTCTATTTATTACCAAGAATAAGTGTCAAACCGTTTGGAAGTTATATTAAAAAAATAGATAAAAAAGTACAATTAAAGTACATACGTCACTAAATTTTGTGCGTACGTCATTTTCACCGGCGGGAGATTTTCGTAGACAATCGGAATTGAAAAGTTCATGGAGTACATGGAGCAAAAAAATATGCAAGCACTAATATTCAGCACAATAAAATATATTTCAATTTAATAAAAATGGAAAGTTAATCTGGAATTTTTTCTGTTTGAAAAGTATTAGAGATTAGTAAGAGTAGTATTAGTATTAGAGATTTGGCGTAAATCATACCATTAGCAGCTTTTTTATTTCGCGTGTGTATGTTAGGAACAATTCTTTGATGTTTAAATAAAAGGTTTCGATTTGTGGCATTATTTCTTATTTACTTTTCCTTTTTAGTATTTTAAATGGAATTAGTGAAAGGCGTGTATTTTAAATTAAATGAGTGAAAGACGTGTATTTTTAATGTATGTATTTCAAATGAAATCAGTGAAAGATTTATATTTAAATGAAATGAATGCAATATGAAGATGTTATGAGAAAAATATTTGGCGATTTATCAACTGCGCCAAGTTAACATAAAAGTACCAATACATATGTGGGTACTTCTCTATTATCCCGTCGACCACTTTTCATAACAAAAAACTATCGCCAAATAAACGGGAGAACGTTGTCATTGAAATATCAAAATACATAAATAAATAAAATATAAGAATTTAAGGACACAATTGTTATTTTAATGAATGAAATAACTAATAAATCAGTAAAACATAATGAAAAATACACGCAAATGTCGCGTTAAAAACCACTTGATGACGTAACAAACACGTATAATGCTTCTGATATCAAGTAAATGGGACTGCATTTTTGGCGTTTAATCTAACAGTTTGGCGATAGTTTTTTGTTATGAAAAGTGGTCGACGGGATAATGAGCAGTACCTCTATGTGAAATGAAACAAGGCACAGATGTCATATACGCACCACGTTGGCGCGATTTTTCCCTCCACCAGCTTAGGGAAAACTTTGTTTTTGAATATTAGTTACAAATAGTGTGACAAATAGTACACGTGATTTTTTATTTCAATATAAAAATAAAATAACGTAATAAATGAAACAGCTTCTATTATCTTAAAAAAGGAAATAAAAATAAATAAATAATAGTTTGATATAAATAAAGGCGCGGATGTCATATACGCACCACATTGGCGCGATTGCAACAAAATGGCAATTTTATGCCTCGCATGGTAACCCGGTTATTTTGTTTCAATTGTTGTTTATTAACTTTTATTTTTTATTTTAATTCTATAAATTGTTTTTATTATATATATCAATATTTATTTACATCAAACTATCATTTATTTATTTTTATTTCCCATTTTTGAATAATAGGAGCTATTTCAGTTATTACGTAATTTTATTTTTATATTGAAATAAAAAATTACATGCTATTATTGTATGGTATTTGCAACTAATATTCAAAAACAAAGTTTTCGCCAAATTGGCGGGGGGAAAATCGCGCCAATCTGGTGCGTATATGACATCTGTGCCTAAATTAATATTGATATACATATAAAAATAATCTATAGAATTAAAATAAAAAATAAAAGTAAACAAACACAACAAACAGTTTTCGCCAAAGGAGCGGGGGAAAAATCGCGCCAACGTGGTGAGTATATGGCATCTGTGCCGGGATTTTTACCCTTTTATCTGTGCTTTCGGAAATATAAAAAAATTAAAAAATTCTTATATCAGGTGTATAATGTTTTGCATTTTTATACGGACCACTTCTCCATTTTAAGATTTTAAATGCTATTTATATCAGATATTTCTTTCTTGGGATTCCCACAAGTTTTTTCCGGTAATTTGTTTAGTTCGCTTATTAATTGTTTACAATTTGCCCCCCTGGCAATAACAATTATTTATCACAAAAATGGGTACTTCTCTATTATCCCGTCGACCACTTTTCATAACAAAAAACTATCGCCAAACTGTAACGCTAAATAAACGGGAGAACGTTGCCATTGAAATATCAAAATAAATAAAATATAAGAATTTAAGGACACAATTGTTACTTTAATGAATGAAATAACTAATAAATCAGTAAAACATAATGAAAAATACACGCAAATGTCAATTAAAAACCACTTGATGGCATAACAAATACGTATAATGCTTCTGGCATCAAGTAAATGGGACTGTATTTTTGGCGTTTAATCTTAGTTTGGCGATAGTTTTTTGTTATGAAAAGTGGTCGACGGGATAATAGAGAAGTACCCAAAAATGGCTTAGTTTTGTTAAATTTGTTTGTTATGTATTTTCATTTCTTATTAAAATATCGAAAATGGCAATAAAATTTTATTTTAGCACCGTACTTAATTTTTTAAAATGGCTCAAAAACATGGTTTAATAAACGTATATTTGTAAATATTTTAAAAAACATGTTTTTCCGCTCTCTAGAAAAATTTGTAAGATTCTACAACTGCCTTTGGCACCAACCAGTACTTTTCCCTATTCAGATACACAGAAGAGGTTGGTCACAAACAAGAGTAATGCTAGCAACAATATTGTTTTAACTCTATAAGAGTTAGAAACAATAATGATATTAAATTCCCCGATTAGCTTAGGGCCAAATTACGGAACTTTCTCCTAGAAAAAAAAACTGTAGAAGTCTTTTACATTTGTTTCGAATGAAGCTCGATCAACAAAGTATTAATTGATAATACAAACAACACTAATCTTAACATGGGGGCAAAAGTTTGAATTTAAGTGTATATATTTGGAACCCCTTCCCCCCCCCCCCAACCACCCACCAAAAAAAGAAAAAGAAAGTTACAGAAATGAATTTAAAATGGCGTGAAGCCACCCTTTCTGACATAAGAAATTGGCTTCGAACCTGATTACGAAACTTTCACTTAACTTAATAACATGTATCTAATAGCCCTGAGGACAATTCCCCTTCCCAGTTATACGGACCTTGGGGCTTTTTTAAAAAGCTTGACGCAGTTCGGGTTGAAGAAGTTGAGATTTACTGTCAAATGACATAAACTACTATGAAAATAAAACTGGTGAATTATTATGCTGGTTTATGTATGTATTTAAAATAATTGCATCTGATTACACTCTTTAGATAAATTACTCCTGTTTGTATTTAATAACAGATAAACGGCTTCCGTTTACTAAATTGTTTAAATATTTGGAAGAGTTGGCGAGAGATAGATAGACGTGTAAACAAACGGGTAGAGAGACGGATAGCGACAGAGATAAGCTAACGGGTAGCGAAACGAATAGACAGACGGGTAGCGAGGCAGGTGCAAAAAAGGGTTGACAGAGGGGTAGTGAGATGGGTACGGAGACGACTTGACAGACGGGTAGAGAGAGGGGTATATAGACAGACAGACGTGTTGATAGACGAGTAGTGTAACGGGAAGCGAGACAGGTAGAGACACGATTAAAGAGTCGCGTAGAAAGACAGACGGATACTGAGACGGGTATACAGAAGAGTAGAGAGACAGTAGACAGATGAGTTCGGAGAGAGACACAGCTAAGACATACGAGTAGTTAGACTGGTAGACACGTTTGTAGCAAAGTATGTTATCAATGTGGTTTGAAGTATACGAGTTTCTATAAATAGTTATACAAATAAACAAAGGAAATTTTTTAATTCAAATATTAAATATTTGATTTAATATTTCAATATTTAATATTTTATTTTTTAATATTTTATTTAGATATTTGTCACAAAGAAAATGTTGCAAAAATTAAATTAAATTTGCGTTAAACTACGCTTGCTAAAATACGCTATTGGCTGCAAATCTGATTATGTGACTTTAAAAATATCGTTTTAAAAGATCCGGCGGTTTTTTTTTTAAGTTTTGAGCAATTCCCGCTTAAGAAAATGAGATTATTTGCCAAATGTTATAAAAAAATGCATATGAAAACATAACAATATATGAATTTATATATGATATTTTGAAATTATATCATTTAATTTGCTATTTTTCATATGTTGTATCTTTATCTATCTTTTGTCTATCATATGCTGTATATTCACTTAGATTCTTGTTGATATCTTCTTTATATCGTAATTGTTAACTTTATGTTCTCAGCAATATCACTCAGACTAATCCCTTTGAGGGAAGTCCTAGTTCAGACATGTTTTTATTTGGTTTTTATAATTATTATTTTATGAAAAAAATATTAATTCCTTAGTAGTATTTATTAATGCATATTCTAGGGTACAGAAGGATTTTTAAAAATGCAAATATTTTTACTTCTATACCGCGAGTTTTTTTCTCCCCAGAATTTATTTTTAAAATCGAGTTCGCGTAACAGATATGAGTATTTGGTATTTGACTGCCTCTGTATATATATATGACCACTGGTCACTGCCTAAAATCGTTTGGTGGTACTTTTGCACTTAAATTTTTAAAACCATTAACCATTATTATATTTTATTTGCAACGGTGGAAATGAATATCATGCAATTTTAATAGAATAAAATATGTTGAAATGTTCCTTCCCTATTTTTATCCGATGTACCCCCCCCCCCCCCCACACACACACACACACCTTCTTCACAAATGAAATATTAAACAAGAACGAAAAATCATGCGTCAAGCATAGATTATGTAACACTTTTCAACGCTTCCAAAATAATTTTACAAATCATACCGTTTAATAAGCTGAAAGATAACATCTTGTAAACAATTTGGAAAACGCACAACATATTTAAAAACATAATTTCAGGAATTTCCAACATATACAATATTCGAAAAAATATCCGAATACTTTTATTCAGCCCTGTATAAGATCTATAGATTTGTATATATACTACATAGCATGCTAAATTTTAGCTCAGTTAGGAAACGCGTAGCACAGTTTAAAATTCTCCGTCTAGAGTTTCTATCAATAAGCGGAAATGTGTTCGCTAACTTTTGTGCTTCCCTGTATAGGATCTACAGAATTTATACACACCACGTAATAGACAAAAAGCGAGTTAAAATTAAAATTGCGTTCAGTAATTTAAAACGCAGTTCCAGGAATTATTGTTAACAGACAGTAGAGAATTCTTTTGTGTGTCCCTGTAAATGAACGATGACTGCTATACACATACTATTCTGTAGTAAGCCTCTTGTAATGCACCTTAGTGATATATATAAATTTAAATTCGTTTAAATTAGTGAAACATTGTTTAAATAAACCGCAGAAGATTTTTCTCCACAGACGTAATGTAACGGAATTCTTTTGACTGTCCCTGTAAAGTAACTATAAGTGCTGTGCACACTCTATTCCATATTAAGCTTCTTCTAAAGCACCTTAGTGATATATATAAATTTCAATGCGTTTAAAATAGTGAAACATTATATAAATAAACCGCAAATGATTTTTCTCCATAGACCGCAATGCAACGGAATTATTTTGTGTGTCCCTGTAAAAAAAAGTATAAGTGCTACACACTTCCGTTGAAATAGGAAACATGCTATAGATAACGACAACAACATATAAAAATTTCAGAGCAATCCGAGCATATTTACGGGAGTTAGAACACGGACAGACGGCCAGACGGCAGACGGCCATACGGCCAGACAAACCGAAGTCATAAACACTTTTCAACTAGGTTGGAAAGTGTTAAAAACAGTTTACGCGATGTCGCGGCAAACAAGAAAAAGATAATATATATTTATTTCTTCATAATTTTAGTTATAAAATATTAATGTACTGTCTGATAAAAAAATAATCGAACATGCAGATTATTCATTTTTTAATTATTTTTCATATTTCTATCCATTTTTAACACTTTCCAACCTAGTTGAAAAGTGTTTATGACTTCGGTTTGTCTGGCCGTCTGGCCGTGTGGCCGTCTGTCCATGCTCTAACTCCCGTAAATATGCTCGGATTGCGCTGCAATTTTTATATGTTATTGTCGATATCTATAGCATGTTCCCTATTTCAACTGAAGTGTGTAGCACTTATAGTTTTTTTACAGGGACACTCAAAAGAATTCCGTTACATTACGGTCTATGGGGAAAAATCATTTGCGGTTTATTTTAATGATGTTACGCAATTGCAAATACATTGTAATTTATATATATGAGTAAGGTGCATTGCAAGAAGCTTAATATGGAAATAGGGTGTGCATAGCACTTATAGTTACTTTACAGGTACAGTCAAAAGAATTCCGTTACATTACGTGTATGGAGAAAAATCGTTTGCGGTTTAATTAAATAATGTCTCACTATTTTAAACGCATTGAAATTTATATATATCACTAAGGTATATTACAAGAGGTTTACTACAGAATATTGTATGTATATCAGTTATCATTCATTTACAGGGACACACAAAAGAATTCTCTACTGTCTGTTAACACTAATTCCTGGAAGTGCGTTTTAATTTACTGAACGCGATTTTAAATTTAACTCACTTTTTGTCTATTACTTGGTGAGTATAAATGCTATATTTCATATACAGGGCAGCACAAAAGTTCGCGAACACATTTTCGTTTGTTGACAGAAACTCTAGAAGGAGAATTTTAAACTGTGCTACGCGTTTCCTAACTAAACTAAAATTTAGCATCCTATGCAGTATATATACAAATCTATAGATCCTATACAAGGCTGAATAAAAGTATTCAGATATTTTTCCGAATATTGTATATGTTGGAAATTCCTGAAATTTCGTTTTTAAATATGTTATGCGTTTTCCAAACTGTTTACTTAGATGTTGTCTTTCAGCTTATTAAACAGTAATGATTTGTAAAATTATTTTGGAAGCGTTGGAATGTGTTACATAATCTATGCTTGACGCATGATTTTTCGTTCTTGTTTAAATTTTCTTCATGCTTTTTTCCAGTATCATGAAAAATGTGCTTGATGACTATTTAATACTCTAATCAGTCTTGAATTCAGACATTTTTCTCTGGGAGGTATTTATGCATACCACTAAAATATTCTTGAATACAAATGAAGATTTAAAACTGATATTTCTTTATGTTAATGTCAAACTTGGCATAGATATAGAACGATCCAAAGTTAGAAGATCCATACGTATTTTATTGGTACTGATCAAAGAAATAAAAGTCTTTCTTGCTTGTATAAAGTGTTCTATAAGCATGTAAATATTATGTATAATGTACAGTGATGCATAGAGCAAAAGAAATTAAATGTGAAACATTAATCATACACCAATAAAAACTACGAAATATACTATTTCTTAATATTTTAGAAATTTTAAAAATACATATGTTATAAAGAGGGTATAAAGTACATTTTTTAAAATGCGATCTGAATAAAATCACGTAATGAAATACATTAACTATTGATTTTGTGTAGGATTTGACTTTATCCATTTACACATTCAAATACTGTTGAAATACCTTGCAGTACAAAATACATTTGTACAATGTATATATATATATATATATAAATTACGAAATTTAGAAATTCCTCCCTATCTTAAAAGTATTCAGTAAATTCTTCCCATCTATTATTATTTTCTAACCCTAACCTGCCGTTAAACATATTCCAATAATTCAGTTTAACAGTTCATCTAAAAGCGTGTGATAACATTTATTTCTCCTTTTCAAAAACCTGTTAAAACAATTCACGTGTCGTTATTTATTTTCTTTCGTATACCATCTGTCTAAATTCAAGGTCTTTCCATTTCTATTTCAATCTTAAACTATATAAATTCATTCCCCTACTAAATTATTTGTTCTATAATTCTCATTTTTACTCGCCATTTTCTTTTTTTTATATTATTATTATTCTAAAAAACTTCTCACTCTTTATTAAAAAGCTGTATAATAACTATTTTTTTACGCAAATAGTTCCACTTTTTGATTTTCATTCGTCATGAGCGTATGGCAGAATGATTGGTGATTCTCCACTAAATAAACATCCATATATAGATAATTCTACTATATTTATTTAATAGAACAGTAAGCAAAAATTCTGACTCCGTTTTTTATCATACTTCAAGCTAATCCCCAAAAAAAATTCTTGCGTCTGCGATGCGATGGTAACGGCTCTTTTTATCCGTTGTCACTGAACGAAGAAATATGTCTCTTTTATCGCCTGCTGGCTGTTACCATAGCAATTGCCATAGAGTATCCCCCCAGTGACGGAGGGTATCGAAGAAACATTACATATATAATACTTTTTTTTGAGTATGTGTGTCAGAATCTACACTAGCAGAGAAAAATTACAAAAATATATGCAATGAAATACAATTGAAATTTCTAATAAAATATAGAAATAATACGTAGTATGCAAAATGAAAAGTTTTGACAATAATTTCAGTAAGTAATTTAAGATTCCAGTTCTCTAGGAAAATGCACATGTCTCCCAGAACGTGTGACAGTTTTCGTTTGGTTGAGGTTACAGTCCGATTTAAGATAGAGTTTTAAATTGGAGTTCTCTGGAATAGTTTTCGTTGACAAGTCTGATTTGGGAATTAGATGGGCCGGTTTCACACGATCTATTGATACTGTTGCCTTACGACCATTAAGTTCGATTGTTACGGTTTTATCAGATCTACTTAATACTTTGTGTGGACCAGTATATGGCTGACATAGTGGAGGCCGTTGATCCACTCTTAGATCCACTCTTAGAAAGATGTGTGTGCAAGATGATAAGGAAGGGTGTAGATAGAACTTCTCGTGGCAGTGTGCCGATGTCGCCACTGGATTCAACTGCCGCATGGCGCCTCGTAGTTGTGTGACGAAGTTCTCGTTGCAAGATTGGATTATGGATTTGTCCAGCATGTCACATGGCAATCTCAACGTAGTGCCGAAAACAAGTTCTGCGCAAGAAGCTTGTATATCTTCCTTCACTAGGCACTCCGTACGAATGCCTAGTAAAACTATCGGCAATATTTCAGTCCACCTATTGGTTTCGTGAGCTTTGATGGATGACTTTAAATGTCGATGAAATCTTTCGACAACACCATTGGATATCGGATAGTATGCCGTGGTGCGGATCTTCTTTGATCCCAACATTTTTGTAAATTCATCAAATATCGCTGATCCCATTTGGGGGCCTTGATCCGTGGTTATGAGTGAAGGGCAACCAAATATGGAAATCCAATGCTTGAATATGGCACTACAAACAGTTTTAGCTTGTGTATCAAGTATGGGTATGGCTTCGGGCCATCTGGTAAATCGGTTGATGATCGTTAAAAGATAGCTGTAACCGTCAGATGGGGGCAAAGGATACACGATATCTATATGGATCTGAGAAAAACGTGCATCAGGAAGAGAGAACGTGCCTAGAGGTTCTTTGGTGTGCCTCTGTATTTTTTATCTTTGACACGCTTCACAGCAATGAACCCAGTTTTTGATGTCTCGTTTCGTATATGGCCATACATATCTGGAACAAATTAGTTTTGTGGTGGCTGCTATGCCTGGATGGGCTAGGTTGTGCAAATGTTCATAGATCAGCCGACGAAAGGAACTAGGAAATAAAGGTCGAGGTGTACCTGTGGAAATATCACACAGCAAGCTACGATCAGAAATGAGGCAAGGTTTCAGTTCCAATTTGAGCGATATATTATTCTGCAGGTTTTGTAGCTCTGAATCATTTTTCTGAGCTTCTGCGAATTCATCAAAATTTAAAGTTGAAGATTTTGAAATAGAATCAATTTCAATTCTTGAAAGATAATCTACGACGATGTTTTTGGAACCTGGTACATGTCTAATGTCAGTGGAATACTGGGAAATGTAATCTAAATGGCGTAATTACCGGGGCGAACATTTATGGGGATTTTGCTTAAATGCATAAATTTGCGATTTTTGATCAGTATAAATTTGAAAATTTCTCCCCTCTAACATGTACCGAAATTTCTTTATAGCAGAGTATATAGCGAATAATTCCCTATCATACGTTGATCATTTACGTTGGCTCGAATTGAGCTTCATTGAAAAGAAAGCTATTGGTTCCAAATTATTCTCAGAAAGCTGCATAAGAGTACCCCCAATTGCGACATCAGACGCATCTACCCATAGACTAAGTTGAGCGCCGGAAATTGGATGCTTCAAAAGAGTAGCATTAGCAATTGCATTTTTAGCAGCATCATCATTTCATTCAAGGTGTTCAGTTACTTTGTGAACACGGGGAGGAAGTTTTTTCTTATTTTTATGTCCTTCTAGTAATTGTACTAAGGGGGAAAGTATATTGGCAGCGTTTGGAATGAAACACCTGTAAAAATTGACCATTCTTAAAAATCGACGTAATTGGGTTAAGGTGGTTGGTTGAGGAAATTTTATTACACACTGGACTTTATCAGGAAAAGGTGAAATTCCTTTTTCGGAAAGACTAAATCCCAAAAAATCAATTGTAGATTTCCCAAATATGCATTTCGAAAGATTAGTGCAAAGTCCATATTCTTGTAATTTTGTAAATAGAAGCTTTAAGTGTTCCAAATGTTCATCAGGGTTTTTAGATGCAA
The DNA here is from genome assembly GCA_963931845.1 of Maratus michaelseni. Classification (NCBI taxonomy): domain Eukaryota; kingdom Metazoa; phylum Arthropoda; class Arachnida; order Araneae; family Salticidae; genus Maratus; species Maratus michaelseni. The sequence continues at coordinate 135,387,932 of OZ007598.1, read as the reverse complement.
TAAGAATATTGTCAACAAAAGCATAAACACCGGGTAAATTACGGGTGACTTCATATATAAAACGTTGGAACGTCGCAAATGCATTGCACAATCCAAATTGCATTCGTGTACTTTCGTATAATCCAAAGGTAGTACATATAGCAGTTTTATGAATATCATCTGGGTTGACCGAGATTTGATGGTGCGCCTTTATAAGGTCAACCTGACTGAAAATTTTTGAACCATGCAATAAACTGGTAAAATCTGCTATACAAGGGATTGGGTACTTTCTTTAATTGTTTGAGAATTAAGAGCCCTGTAGTCACCAACGGGTCGCCACTCCAACGTACCTTTTTTGGGTACCATATGGAGAGGAGACGCATAGTTGCTACTAGAAGGTCTCAGATGTCCTAATTGCATCATGTTTTGAAATTCTTGTTTTGCAATTTTTAAGCGATCGAGTGCTAACCTTCGCGGTTTTGCGACTACAGGAGGACCTTTTGTTATTATATGAAGTACCGTATTATGTTTCACGGGTTGATTTGGATCAGGCAGTTTTGTGATAGAAGGAAATTGTTGTAGGAGTTTATGATAAATAGTATCACTAAAAACAGTCTTTACTGAATGGACATTTGTATGCTTTATATAGCCAATGGATTGAAATTTAGTTTTCATGTCCCGAAGACATTTATTACGAAGATCAGGCACCAATTCATATTTAATGAAGGAAATCAGCTCCAAGAATGGGTGTGCTGACACTGGCAATCAGAAAAGTCCATGTAAATTGTCTCCTTTAATTTACGGTCCAGTGAGAGTGTTTTTTGTCCATAAATATTAATTGCTGATCCATTTGCTGCAAAGAGCTTTTGTAGGGAGGGATTTCTCTTTTGAAAGTTATCAGCGCATAATAATGACACGTCTGAGCCTGTATCGACCAAGAAGGAAACATTTGTTTTCTGGTCTTTAATAAATAGGCGACGTGATTGTTGCGGCAAAGAATACGTCGCCTCTATTCTTTTCTGAATTCTTTTCCCGTCCATGAACAAGGTTTAACATACTTTTCTTCCCTACACTTATCTCCAAAACGACGACGAAACCAACACACAGTAGAATCGCGCTTATTTGAATTACTTCTGTTACGGGGATTTTTATTTCCACGGAACTGTGATCGACGTCGAAAATGTGACAACTGATCAATTTTTTTATTTAATTTTTCAATTTCGTGAAACAATTTACTTTTGAGCGACTGATCATTTATTTTGAAAACTGCGAAATTTTCAACAGGTGATGAGGTAACTTCCAGTATTTTATCAGAAATTTCAGCTGCTTTATCTAAAGAAAGATCTGAAACAGCGGCTAAAATTGACTGTACCGAAGACGGTAAACGTTGAAGAAATAATTCCATCATTAAATTTTCGGGAACGCTAAGAGATTCGGCGCGGCGTTTCATATAACGCAATAATTCAGAGGGTTTACGGTTTCCTAATTCCTCTCCAGATAAAAGTTTACGAATCTCCTGCTGAGAAGATTCACCTGAACGATTAATTATTTCAGTTTGTAATTTAGTGAAAGGATCAGCAGCATCGGGTTTTATAGAGACCATCGCGAAATAATGACGCAATGTCGGGAGGGAGATGGGATACTACATAATTATATTTAGTAAGAGATTCCGTTATTGGTTTCGGGGTAGCAAGAGCAAATGTGCTTTCGCACATTATAACCCATAACGCAGGGTCGGATCTGTTATAAACAGGAATTTGAACGGTCTCGACACTAGACATGATTAATAATTACGAACATAGAAAAAATAGCACAATTAAATCAAAATAAAATTCGCGAAATAAACTTTTCTAACAACAGAACAAAATACCAGAAAAATTATTCAGAATAACTTATCTGATTTCCATTGAGCATATTCATCCCCATATTAGCAGCTCTACTTTTCACTACCGTGGAACGACGCTTCCATTAAAGATGAAGATGTTCGAATGATATCTTTATCGAAGTATATCCACTTGATCTGCGAAAGCTGCATGTAAAGAGATTTTGGTCACAATTTATGGCAGAATGATTGGTGATTCTCCACTAAATAAATATCCACATATAGATAATTCTACTATATTTATTTAATAGAACAATAAGCGAAAATTCTGACTCCGTTTTTTATCATACTTCAAGCTAATCCCCCCAAAAAATTCTTGCGTCCGCGATGCTATGGTAACGGCTCTTTTTATCCGTTGCCACTGAACGAAGAAATATATCTCTTTTATCGCCTGCTGGCGGTTACCATAGCAATTGCCATAAGAGCCTGTTGCATTGCAGTGGTGTCTACCTACAGAGGCAGTATTTAACATGATGCACGAGCTTCGGATATAGGATTTTGTATTTTTGGACTTGCTAACATCTTTGTACAACACCAGGAAGACGAATGTCTCCCTGAATAATACGAAATACTCGTTTATTATCGTGCAATTGTGTAAAATCTGATGGATTAATACAGTAAATTCTAAATAGGTAAAATGTCGTCGCTAATTTCGTTTTCTTTTCGTACTTTTTAAAAATTAGCAAATATTTTTTCAAACATTTGAATTTTCAAGAATTTTTTACAAAAGAAATTATGTTAGCCAAAAGGTATAAAATAATGTTTATTCCACCTATATTTAATCGCATAATCTTTTCAATTAATTGAACCTAGAAGTTCTTTCGTTTATTTATAACTGTTTATTTTAATTCATTATCGAATAGATACTTTTCGTGACATAATGTTATGTTTTCTTCTCTATAGATCTTGAAAGACTAAGCCATAATTTTAAGGAGCTGTACATTAGAGGAAAAGATACTGATTTGACGATCAATGTAAAAGACCGTGAATTTAAAGCACACAAAACGATTCTCAGAGCCCGATCGTCAGTTTTCGACGCAATGTTTTCACACGGGCTATCAGAAAGCAAAAGTGGTATTCTTCCGATCTGGGAGCACGGCAGTGCGTCCGCCAAGTTCGCACAGGCCGTAAGCTACCTTTTCCCTGACCATTTCGGCCTACTTTTCACCCACTCATAACTGCGTTTTGGTGAGAGCTAGAGAGTTTTCCTTTTTAACACACATTAATATAATGAAACTGAACAAGGTTCCAAGATTTCTTATTTCTGTATTTAATATTTTTCGAAATACGAGATTCCGAAAAAGGGCTTTTTTGTAACTGACTCACAGGGGATCATCAAATAACTAAAATTTGGTGATCATCAAATAACTAAGGTACTTCTAACAGTCGTAGAATCATAAAATTTGACAAGTAAGTAGGTTTTGTCACACAATTAACCAGAAAAGTCTGAAAACATAGAATTTCTGCCTTTAAACCCTTCAAATAGGGGGTGCTGATTTGGCTATATACAGTTCGTAACACATTCAATTGGCAAATTAAATTAATTGCATTGTTGCAACCATTTGTGTTTTTTGTTGTACGATAAACATTTAAGTAATAATAGTTGCCTAGACAATCATTTCCTTGCTCATATTTGACGCCAGAGTTGGTCGCCAAAGCCTGATTACAGAAAATTAGCCTGAGTTTAAAGGTATTACATGGTTTCAAGCAGAATGAATTTTTTATATTCTTTTCCGAAAATGTTGGGAAGGCAAATCTTTTAGTTTATCTGTCCGTTTTTCTATTTTTTACTTCCTTAAAATAAATGTTATTATAAATGTCGGTATTCTAATCGCAATAGCACTCAGTCAATCTGGCAAAATTCCAGTGGGTTGTTAGTTCTTTAAGTGCATTTTAATGATGTTAATAGACTTTATATATATATATATATATATATGCATATGCATCACATATATAATACATATGCATCATTATGACGTCCACATAAACAGGGTATTTTTGTCGCCAAATTTGACGATATTTCGTTAAGTGTCGCAAAAGCTTGGAGAGAATTTGACGCTAAGAGGCTATTTTTCATTGCGAATTTTTAGAGCGAGTAATTATCTATTAATATTATGCGGTTAATTAAATGGCATAACGCACGAATGTTAATAAAGTTTCAATCTTTCGTCACTACACAAGACCTCTGCTCTTGCTATTATATTGTACTGTTATTATACTCACTCTTACTATATTGTTAGTCTTTACTCTCTTAAAAGTTTATTATAGAAAGAGAATTTCCAGAATTAAAGCATCGAAATTGCCAGTTCTAGATTATTATAATTTTATAACATATATCCAGTTTATCAATATGTACGTTAGAATGAATCTTCTATAATGGGGTTCCTCGCATTTTAGCTTCAGGTTTTCGAGTAAATTTAGCTAAAATCTTAAAACCAAGACATATTGACATATTTATCTAAGACGATTAGATGAGAATAATGGTAGATTTTCTAATGGAAGAACGGCAGTGCGTCCGTACATTTTCTAATCTTCCTTAATCGTTCCAATGTTAGAATGAAAGGGGAAAAAAATTAGCATAAATATGGTTTACTGTAAATATGGATAGCTTAACAGGCATTTAACAAGAACCACTTCACTTCAGTGTAAATTACAGAAGATTACTTAACAGGAATAAAAATCTCCGTATTAGAGAGTGTAACGATGCAAACGGACATGAAGCGTAAATTCCTAAGTAAATTAAGCGGTAATTATCAATAAAGATGAAATGGATAACAACACAAAATATAAGATATGCTGTCAATGATCGCAAAGAGAATTTCTCTAACCAAAACTTCCGATTTGGCGAAGGATTGAGCAAGTAAATCTAATACATGAAAATGAAAATCTGTTTGTCTGTCTGCACTTCTATACAAATCAACAGTTTGAAAGCCAGAATTGTGAAATGCTACGTGTAGGTGTATTAAAACACGGCCGAGGCAATAAATTAATCCGGAATCAAAATATAATGTAGAGTTAATTTTTAAATAATAAAAAACCAAAAATCTATCAGCTTTTCCGGGAAGAGTTCCATATCCTGTGCTGGTTCGCGCGATTGGCAAAAAAATCCAAACTGCTGCCAAAAGAGGTGTGATGTCACGTAGATAAGGTCAATTCCAGCTGTTAAGTTAAAACTCCAATGACTGAATATCGCAACAACCAAATCAAACATTTATCGCCAAAAACAACTCGCCAAACCTACCAGCACAGGATATTGAACTCTTCCCGCCTTTTCCTATTAAATTTGAACATTTTTCGTTATAGCAGTTGCCAACAATTAAAAATCCACAATGAAATTCTTTCTACAATAATTAATTTTCTATTGAAAGATTTCCACGTGAAAAATGAAAATAAAAATAAAAAGTTTCAGCAATGGAAAAAAAGATTAATATGACGTCATATTGGTAATATAACGAAAATTTTCAAACATTTCTCAATAATACAAGGAGTATGAGTATGTGTAAATACAGAAAGCAGGTTAATATGACGTCATTCGATAATTAAAAAAGAAAATTAATATAACGTCACATTGGAAGTTTAACGGACTTTTCAAATGTTTGGGAATTATACAAAGAGAGTATCAATATGAGTAATAGTGAAAGCAAGTAGGTAAGATGTCAGCAGGTGAGTACAACGTCATACGAGTTTGAGGAACGTATTGAATCATGATAAAAACATGATTATAGAAATATTGGCATATTTTAACATTTTGAAGTTATCTATACAACATGTTTAATTTTGAAATTGATTTTTCTACACAAACATTCTTAAAATCTCGAACAGCACCAAGTACTTCGGCTAGTTATGAATAAAAGTAATATGATGAAGTGCTTAGCATACATATTATAGAAAGAATATATTGTTTGCCTGAGACGGCTAGTATTTTGATGTAAACTACAAATAAAAACATAGATTTGTAAAGCATAATAAAATAATTTTTAAATTCTTTGACATTTATACATTTATTATATTTATATCCTTTATACATTTGATAAAACGTACAAAAAGCAGTGATATCCCACCAAAAAACTTTCTGTAAAAAAAAAAGCGCCAAGTTCTCCTTAATGTTTCGGCCGTAAAAAGTACTGATATCTGATGTTCGCCCAAGTTAAAAGTCAAACATCCGAAATCTTTCATTCAAAATGGCTTCCTGCGACTTGGCCGTTAATGCATTCTAGGTTAAAAACATTAGAAGAATGAAATACTGAGAAAAATAAATTAGAATACATAATACACCCAGATTGATGTTAAACATGCCATATCTTTCATTTGAAATAAATAATTACGTCGATAAATCATTTCAAAATTAATGATTGGAAATTATGCATTTAAAAGTAATATCGGAATGCAAATAGGCAAATTCGTATGATGACATTGTAATTAAAAGCTTTGTGATACATACCATTGAGTTTCAAGAAACATTAGTTTTGATTAACCATCATTTAGTTTTACCATGGTTTAATGACCATTTTGTACGGTCTATTGTCATTAACACGAATTACAATTAATATTTTTTTCATCAAATTTCACATTGTGTTACATTATATGAGACGTTGAGAACCAGAGTGGACCATTCTCGAAGCTGTGATCTCGAAATTATGTTTTAAAAAATGTGTATTATATTTTAGTACTTTGTACAACAAAATGCGTAAAATGTTCAAAAAAATGTAGTAGACATGTAGATCATTATACATTCTTTAGAATTTGAAAAACCTTCTAAAATGCATCAACGGCCAAGTCGCAGGAAGCCATTTTGAATGAAAGATTTCGGATGTTTGACTTTTAACTTGGGCGAACATCAGATATCAGTACTTTTTACGGCCGAAACATTAAGGAGAACTTGGCGCTTTTTTTTTTACAGAAAGTTTTTTGGTGGGATAGAAGATTGTGAGCCTTCTGTTTTCGAAGAATTCTTGTTTTTCATCTATGGTGGTAGAATAAACCTTTCTTGTGATAATGCTTGCGATGTGTATTATTTAGCTGACAAGTATGATATTCTTGAGCTAAAAGAAGACTGCATTAATTTCCTCAAGAAATATTTGTCAACAGAAACAATTTGTGACGTCATTTGTTTGTCTATAAAGCACAATGAAAGAGAGCTTCTAAATCTCGCAAGAAACATGGAAGAAATATTAGTTACAGTAAAATGGCAATTATTCATGGAAGAAAATCCCACTGAAGCTAATGAATTAACAATTAAAGCATTGAAACTTGGATTCACGAAAAGAAAATTTTGAACCTTCTGTTTTCAAAGAATTCTTGTTTTTCATCTATGGTGGTAGAATAAATCTTTCTTGTGATAATGCTTGCGATGTGTATTATTTAGCTGACAAGTATGATATTCTTGAGCTAAAAGAAGACTGCATTAATTTCCTAAAGAAATATTTGTCAACAGAAACAATTTGTGACGTCATTTGTTTGTCTATAAAGCACAGTGAAAGAGAGTTGCTAAATCTCGCAATAAATTTCTTTGCAAGAAACATGGAAGAAATATTAGTTACAGTCAAATGGCAATTATTCATGAAAGAAAATCCCACTGAAGCTAATGAATTAAGTATTAAAGCATTGAAACTTGGATTCACGAAAAGAAAATTTTGAAGGTAGTTCTGGAAAAACAATAGTTTCTAAAGAAAAACAGCGCTGCATTAATAAGGTTAATTATATAGCCACCAGTGTTACTAAATTATTTTCATCTTTTTTCAGTGGAAATATCCTTTTTATTCTTCAAGATTTAGCTTTCTTAAGTAGTTTTTCATTTTAAAGTTTTGAATTATTATAAAAAATGGATAAAATTCGAAAAATTGAATAAAAGTATATTTTTAATTGAAGAAATGAAAATTATTTGTACGACGTGCATTTAAACACGTAAAAATATGAAATAAGTTTACTTTACTGAAATTCGTTGTTTAATATTTTACAAATTAGTGGAACTGTTGTAGTTTTATTTCTGTAAAATAAAAGCATATATAATTTAAATTTACTGATAGATGTACAATATTGAAGAATCACTTTAATTTTTGAACACAGATTTTTTAAAAATAGATTTTACATATTTTTAATGTGGAACCTTTTCGCTTTAGAAGCTAAAAGAGATAAATTTGAACAGTCCAATAAATTAAATCAATACCATTCAAAATAAGAATAATAATCTAAGTGAAATGAAAATGTATTTTTTTTTTTTTTTTAATGTGGTAACACTTAATTTCGACCAACATTTCTTAATATTTTCTTTTGCGTTATTTATTAATATTTACCTTATTCTTAATTTACTTATATTACATCTTACTGTACGAAAACAATTACATCAATCTAATTTTTTTTTTAATTATATAACTGTAGATGTAAACCGCATGCATTCTACTTAAAAAAAATTAGTTCCAAAAGCAGTATTATGTTGTTTTTTAATTTCTTTACATCATTCCGAAACAAAATAGCATTACTTGTTTTATAATATGCAAATGTGACATGTATCGATAACAGATACACTAGCAAATTGACAATATGAAATCCCAAGTACATTTTTAATGAAACATACTGAAACTTTATTGAATAAAAAAAAGTATATAACACTACAAAAATACAGTTTTATCACCAAGCGTACAAATGTGGTAATATATCTGATTTCTTTTATATGTCTCAGAGAAAAGATTTAAAATTCATAGTGACTATTTTCAATACAGTATAACGTGCATATTTTTTTTTATTAATATTCTGAAGCTTTTATTATTACTTTCTTAACTGTGAAGTTAATTTATTAAAAAATGTTATTAAAACAAAACTGAAACAATAACTTACAAACTAAGAGCATTCATAAAAATTAGAACCACATAATTAGAAAAAATCCCCGACGGCTCGGCCTACAGGCACAGGTAGATTTCGAAGACGCAGACCGTGGGGCGCCTGTTTGTTGGGAATTGCGGAAGAAATGACCTTTTTGACATGATGCGGCAGTTGGAACCGTCCACTTCCAAACCTAACTTGTCTGCAAGAAGAGCTGGCAGGGATTTTTTTTTTTTTTTTTTTTTGCCATAAGGGTTGGTCCTATAAAAAACTTGTCAGTATAAAAGCTATAGATAATATTAAGAGGATTTATAATAAATTTAAGCGGATTTGATATCTTGTGAATTGACGAAGTTATGAATTTTTTTCTTCTAACCCCCCCCAACCCCCTTTTTCCCCCGTTTGGGGACATTTTTAATGATATCAAAAATCTGTTATACATAAATAAATTTTCGGCCATTTTTCCTAGAAGTAATAATAACTTTCATACGTATCATAATTAAGAAATGATGGGGTTTTTTCTGTTTTCACAAAAAGCTCCGCCATCGCCCCCCCCCCCTCCCGGTTCGATTTTACCCATTAACGAACTTGACCGAAATTTTATGCCCCTTGATTTTATATATCAGTTTGAAAGAGATTTGTGCAGAATTATTGCAGTTATCGTGTCCGTAAAAAAGTGACATAGATAGATAGATAGATAAAGTTTTGAACTGGGGTGGTTTTGGGTTCTGGGAGTAATGATCGGCATAAATCAGCAAAAATTTTTCACAATATCCAACTTAGGGAAGAATGTAATAGGTAGCATTTCTTACGAAATCTACTTAAAACAGCTCCGCTAGCAAAAGGGAAAAAAGCGACAAAGCTTTAAATATGGCAAACTATACTTTCCGGCGATGACAGTTTGACCGTTCGAGAGCTAATAGACTCGTCCCCTACTACGTCATGAATGATTGACAGGCGCCATCTCCTGAACGACGAACATTACATGTTGTAGTACAATTAAATATTAAACCAAATCTGATCTAAATCACAGAACATTTAAGGCAGTTCTCAAATCCAAATTGTCTACTTTATGACATATTTTTTAATTCATTTTTGTTCTTAAACTCATGAAATGAGCAGGTGGTCTTAACCAGAAACTGTGTCATCGAAAAACGCTTTCCCTTTTTTAGTAAAGGCAGAAGATATTTTAGAAAATGCTCTCAAATTCGGCATTTTCAACCGAATTCCCGCCTCAGCAGCTCGAGAAACGGGAACTCGCTTCCATACACAGTCCTGCCCATTTTATGCCTTTGCGCTTAAAAATGGGTCAGAAAGTTTGGCGTTGTTGAACAGGAATTTGAGAACCATCTTAAGAAAAAATAAACATGTTGAATGAACAGATATACAGACGGGCAAACAAAGAAATTAAATCAATACATAAAAGCATAAAAAACTTCTTAATAACACCATAAAAATAAGGAATGCGCTAGGCCTTTCGAAAGAAATTTGTCTTTCTTCGTCAGGCGCTAAGAAGACGTGCAACCACTTTGAAGGCAGGAGCAAGAGTGTTTAATATTTTAGACTGTTTAAAAAAATTAAACTGTCTTGCTCCTGCTTTCAAACTGATTGCACGTCTTCTTTTCGTCAGACGAAGAAATACAAAGTTCTTTCAAAAGAACTAGAGCAGTCCTTATTTTTAGGCTATTATGAAGAAGGGTTTTTTATGCTTTTATGAATAAATCACATCAGTTTATTCAATATATTAATGTTAATCAATACATTTCAAATTTTTACTTTTTAAAATAATATACATTTTTTGTTAAATTTGAAATAGTATGAAGTATTTAAGATGTACATTATACATTTTCTAATTATATATGGTGTTGCACCCATATTCTGTTTCCCTTTAAAAGAACTGCAAAATAAAATTGCCACGAAAATATTCAGTGAAAATTAAAATTTTCATTTCAACTCTATGATGAGACGATACTTTTAAGTACTATTAAAGAAAATTTAATATAAAATTTATTTTACCCCTCTAATAATAAAGATAGATTTTACTTTCCATACATAATACTTTGATTGATCACATTTAAACAGTATAGCGAGACAGCTAAGTGTGTTTTTTTAAGTGGACATTTTCTTAACCATTACTGAGATGTGTCTTTCCCTTTAATAAAAAATATTATGTGAAATATTTGAAACTACAAACACCGTTCCATTTACGGATAGCATTCACTGCAAATTAAAATTTTAATTTTAACTCTATGATGAGACGGTACTTTTAAGTACCATTACCAAGAAAATTTAATATAAAATTTATTTCACCCGTCTATTAATAAAGATATATTTTATTTTCCATACATAATACTTTGATTGATAACATTTATAAAGCATAGCAAGACAGCTAAATGCTTTTTAAAGTAGTCATTTTCTTAACCATTACCAAGATGTGGCTTTTCTCTTAATAAAAAATGTTATGTGTAAAAATTGAAACTTCAAACACCGTTCCATTTACAGATAGCATTCAATGCAAATTAAATTTTTTATTTTAACTCTATGATGAGACGGTACTTTTAAGTACCATTAAAGAAAATTTAATATAAAATTTATTTCACCCGTCTATTAATAAAGATAGATTTTATTTTCTATACATAATATTTTGATTGATCACATTTAAAAAGCATAGGAAACAGTTAAATATTTTTTAAGTTGTCATTTTCTTAACCATTACTGAGATGTGGCTTTTCTCTTAATAAAAAATATTATGTGAAAACTGTGAAACTACAAACACAGTTCCATTTACAGATAGCATTCAGTGCAAATTAAAATTTTCATTTTCACTGTATGATGAGACGGTATTTTTAAGTACCTTTAAGAAAGTTTAATATAAAATTTATTTCACCTGTCTATTAATAAAGATAGATTTTATTTTCCATACATAATACTTTGATTGATAACATTTAGAAAGTATAGAGAGACAGCTAAATGTTTTTTTTTAAGTGGTCATTTTCTTAATCATTACCGAGATGTGTCTTTTCTCTTAATAAAAAATGTTATGGAAAATTTTGAAACTACAAACACAGTTCCATTTACAGATAGCATTCAGTGCAAATTAAAATTTTCAGTTTAACTCTATCATGAGACGCTATTTTTAAGTACCTTTAAAAAAGTTTAATATAAAATGTATTTCATCCATTTATTAATAAAGATAGATTTTACTTTCCATACATAATACTTTGATTGATCACATTTAAAAAACATAGCGAGACAGCTAAATGCTTTTTAAAGTTGCCATTTTCTTAACCATTACCAAGATGTGGCTTTTCTCTTAATAAAAAAAAAATTATGTGTGAAAATTGAAATTTCAAACACCGTTCCATTTACAGATAACATTCAATGCAAATTAAAATTTTCATTTTAACTCTATGGTGAGACGGTACTTTTAAGTACCATTAAAGAAAATTTAATATAAAATGTATTTCCCCCTTGTCTATTAATAAAGATAAATTTTACTTTCCATACATAATACTTTGATTGATCACATTTAAAAAACATAGCGAGACAGCTAAATATTTTTTTAAATGGTCATTTTGTTAACCATTACTGATATGTGGGTTTTCTCTTAATAAAAAATGTTATGTAGAAAATTTGAAACTGCAAACACCGTTCCATTTACAGATAACATTCAATGCAAATTAAAATTTTCATTTTAACTCTATGATGAGACGGTACTTTTAAGTACTATTAAAGAAAATGTTATATAAAATTTACTTCACCCTTCTATTAATAAAGATAGATTTTACTTTCCATACATAATACTTTGATTGATTAGATTTAGAAAGCATAGCAAGGCTGCTAAATGCTTTTTAAAGTGGTCATTTTCTTAACCATTACCAAGATGTGGCTTTTCTCTTAATAAAAAATGTTATGTGAAAAAATTGAAACTACAAACACCGTTCCATTTACAGATAGCATTCAATGAAAATTAAAATTTTCATTTCAACTCTATGATGAGATGGTACTTTTAAGTACCATTAAAGAAAATTTAATATAAAATTTATTTAATTCATCTATTAATAAAGATAGAGTTTACTTTCCATACATAATACTTTGATTGATCACATTTAAAAAACATAGCGATACAGCTAAATATTTTTTAAAGTGGTCATTTTGTTAACCATTACTGATAGGTGAGTTTTTTCTTAATAAACAATGTTATGTAGAAAATTTGAAACTACAAACACCGTTCTCTTTGCAGATAGTATCACAATTCATTTATTTACAGTGTTCTTATAATAATCGCGAGATTTCCATAACACTATTTTTTGTCAATTAATCTAATTATGCCTGTAAAAAAATTACAAAAAGAGCTATAACTACCGATTTCTTAACTCAGTTTAAATGAAAAAAATTTCTAAATTTTATGTTATTATTATACAAAATTTTTTAATGTATCTTGACCCGGGCTTTGCAAATTTGATAAACTCTTTTAGCCGGTGAAAAATACCCTCTCCCTCCCCCGTCGTTCATTTTCAAAAATCACAAAAGTTTTTTATTTACTATTTATTCTCCATATTACCAATTTACACTCAGACATTATCTGAAAAACATGGTTAAAAGTTCCATTAAGGGTGTATTCAAAAAAAAAAGAGACAACTCAAAATTTTGAGAGACATTCCCAGACTCATTTTTAAAAGTAACAACAGGAAACTTGGTGGCGTGATTTATAAAGACATTTATAAGGGCCCCATGTTTTTATTTTTCGTTCAATTAATTAGAAATTGATTTACAGACAATTATTTTCACAGTACGATCATTTTTTTTTGTTTCCAGCGCTATCGCTTCTGGAAATTCGGTTCAAAATGTCCACTTTAACAGCATTTTTTGAAATATATTCTGCCTTTATAAAAAAAATCGAGACAGTGGGGACATTATAAAGTTTCTGAATAAGAGAACCTGCCAATTGGATGCATTTTAGAGCAAAAATGAATTTACGATGTGTCTCAAAATAAGCAGTTTGGATTTGAATACACCCTTAAAAACGTCCAACATTATCAAAAATGTAAAAAAATTTCAAATAAAAACTGTCACCATTGCACAATAGCGCTTTCACCCTGGCTAGAGCATCATCAGTTGTTAACTCTCAAGCATCTGAATCTTCAGTATATATACGACTGGGGGTTGAAGAATTCCCTTTATACGTTTTTAATGGAACTTTGAACCATGTTTTTTAGATAATGTCTGAGTAGCTGGAGTACCTTAGAACTATGTTAATGAAAATTGAAAGAGAATCGGATAATTTGTAAAGAAGCTGCACTAAGTGCCCCAAGAAGGAGGCTAAACAGATATTCAAAATTGGTGGCAGCTGAAGTTCGAGAAAATTTTTTGTCGTGCAGATAGTAGATGGAAGTTATGAGAAGTTGTTACAGAAAAATAGCTAGTGAATCGGACGATTTTTAAGGGAGCTATAATAGGGGGCCCAAAACGGGCCACCTGATAGTTTTGAGCCGGACCCTAAGAGGAAAACACCTTAAAATGTGCTAGTACTTAGAGCTTTAGATCTTTATTTAGTCTAACTTAAGCATAGGGTATAAATTAATCATTAGAATAAATTTTAAAGAAAGTTTTAAAAAGGTTGCCCTAGGGCCCAATAAAAATATGAGGTTGGTGGCCCGAGAAGAGAAGTCCAAGACTCAACTTTAAAGTTATGCATTGAGATAGTGACGCAATTAGGAGGGGAGTGGAAAATGCATGGCGCACAAAAAGTTCAAGGCCACGGATCCTAACTGGAATGTAGAAATGGGGAAATAACTGAATAGAGAAAAGTTCCCCTAAACGTGCTACAAAATTGTGCTGGTTTGGAGAAGTTGGGAACATTATTAGAACAAGTTATTGAAATAAGGCACATTTAGAGAAATAACCTTGAGGGAGGTGCTGGGGAGGGGGGATGTTCAAGTAATTAGGAGGACCACTATGCATCTTTAAAAATTCGTTTGTTTGGTTAAGCTAGGAGCTTAATTACAAATTTGCCTTAAAATAGTATTCGAAAATAGTGGCAACTGCTTCTCATAAATTTACTTTAATGCTATAGAGGGTGGCTACTAAGTTAATTATAATGTTTGGAACCAGTTGCGTTGAAATCGGAAAGATAGTTGCTCAGTTATGGAAACGGGGCTTTGTTAGAGAAAAAACCTTGAAGGACAAGCCCTGAGGGAGAGGAGATGTTCATGTACCTTTCAGCAAATAACTAATTAGGAAGACCATTATGCATCTTTAAAAATTCGTTTGTTTGATTAAGCAAGGAACTTAATTACAAAGTTGGCTTAAACTGTTATTCCAAAATAGTGGTACCATTTATTACTACTCATTTATTTTAATGTTATAGAGGTTGATTATTAAGTTAAATATGATGTTTGAAAAAAGTTGTGCTGAAATTCGGAAAATTAGTTGCGGAGATATGGAAACAGGGCACAGTTAAAGGAAAAGCCTTGAGGGGGGGTGGGGGAGAGCGGATGTTGATAAAATCCATTTACTCAAAATCAAACCAAACATTTATTAATAACTAGCTGACCCGCCCGGCTCTTGATAATAAATTTAAAAAATAAATAAAAACCCAAGTTTTCGATATTGAGTCGAATGACCCAAGCCCTATTCAAATCGAACCCAAGAAAACCTTGAGTTCCCAGAAGGTGGAATATGCACCCCTGTAAATTTCACGAATTTTATTTAACATTAACGTGATATTTAATTTACGGATGAAATCCCCCGCCTCTTTCTAAACTTAACTCCTCATCTTTAACAGTAACGCGATTTTTAATTTACGACTGTAGTGAGTAAACGTACGTTGATGCCGAAAAAGAAGATTAATATTTTTTTTTAAAAGGTGGTAGTGAGGGCCTAAGGAAATGTATTTAAATGCGTTTCTCATGGTAAGGTTTTTTTTTTTTTTAACATGACATCTATTTTTTTAGATTAAATAATATAATTTTCTTCTCAAAAAAAAAAAAAAAAAACAGAGTAAAATGTTTGCTAAAAAAATACACTTTATCAAATATTTCATATAAGTGAATTTTTTGTTTCGTCCTGTTTTTATACATCTTATTAGAATGGGAAAAATATTTTTAAAAGCCTAAGGGGTGCTTATTTAGTATAAAAATAATTTAGCTGACAATACTGAATTCTCACAAAACACAAGCTTCATTTCCTTCTTGTGATACAACATGTTAAAATGATATACATAAATTTTTAATTGTTTTTATGTAAAACCTTTAACCTATACGCAGGAGTTGGGGTTCCGTCAAAGAATTTTCAAATTCCGGTAAATCATCATCAGAAATTACAGAATACGACTCGTTGCATAATTCATCCGTCTTCTTTGTTAACGTCTGAAGTGCATTGAACTTTAGTTCCAATTCTTTCTGGCCAAGTTTTGATTTTATAGCATTAGATATTCGTGTAACTTGGCTGCGTATGTTTCCGCGTTTCCGATTGAGGATCACAGTACCTTTAATAGTAGCCATTATAATTATATCTATAACTACATACAAAAAATCCAAGGCGATGATTCTTCACAGTGTTCTAAATGAGCGCTGGGGCTCGGAGGACCAAAACATGATCCGTAGATTGCTCAGGTAATCTAGTAGGACTGTATTTCGTTAATAAACTAAGATGATCACTTCACACTTAATAGAAACTTGAATTAAAACTTAACAATAATATTTATTTACAAGGAGAACAAAAATGACTGGCAGCGGTTGGTACACTGTGCTTACGTCTCAAAGAATACATCTCTATTGGCGGGAATCCACTCCGCTCATTTTCCAGACTTGAGCGCTCGGCAACGCCCCCTAGATAACAAAATGTTCTACGGAGGAAACACTCCCCCGGGGATTGAAATGCAAATTTCAATATACATTCACATACAAATTTGCAAAAATTATCATATAAGAAAAATTTATAAGATATAACAACTTACATACACAATAATAATACAATCATAAATGCACTATAATTCCACATTACATACAGAAATAATATATACCTTAATAATTGCTTAAAGAAAGAAAAGAATAATAGAAAGAAAAGAAATCTATTACTGAACTGGTAATATACAGACATCTCTGACATTTCTCTTATAAATTCGCCCGTCTGGTAACCGTAAGTTTACCGTTCGTATTATATTGTCCCTTCCCTTAAAAATTTCAACTATCCTTCCAACCTGCCATTTGGTGGAAGGTAAATTTTCCTGCTTTATTAGTACTAAAGTTCCTTTCTGTACATCGTCCTTTTTAAATTTCCATTTCCCCCTCTGCTGCAGATTATTTAAATAATCGCGCTTCCAAGTCTTCCAAATTTGTTGACTAAATTTGGTGATTCTCTGCCATTTTGCTAATCTATTTTCATTAATGTTATCTAATGGCGGTTCGGAGATCGAAGTGAATCTACCGATTAAAAAATGAGAGGGTTACCGATTAAAAAATGAGACCGTTTTAATCTATCGATTAAAAAATGAGAGGGTGTCAAGGTTTCAAAATTTTCGAAATCTGGGGACAGCGGAGTAAGGGGACGGGAGTTCAAAACTCCCTCAATTTCCGCTAGTATAGTAAGAAACTCTTCTAAGGTTAATTTTTGATCACCTATTACCCGTTTTAAATGAAACTTGAATGATTTTACAGCCGCCTCCCAGAGGCCACCAAAATTCGGAGATTTGGGGGGAATAAATTCCCATTTGACACCTTCATGTGTTAAAAAATTACACAATTCCTCATCTGGGAAACTAATCAGTTTATGCAATTTTTTCAACTCGATGTCAGCTCCGATGAACGTTTTTGCATTATCCGATAGGATTTTTGCACATTTCCCCCTTCTGCCAAAGAAACGTTTTAGACTAGCTATAAAAGCCTGAGTTGAGAGATCTGAAACAAAGTCCAGGTGTATTGCCTTAGTGCATAAACACACATACACTACGTCATAAATTTTATTCAATACACCCTTCCTTTGATTTTTAAATTTAATAGAAAATGGGCCACAGTAATCCAGACCTGTCACCGAAAATACAAAATTTGGTGTCACACGTTCCGCCGGAAGATCAGCCATCAATTGGGAGCTGACAACAGGTTTATTCTTGAAACATGTCACACATTTGTGAACAATGTTTCGGCAATTATTCCTGCCATTAAGTGGCCAAAATTTTTGTCTTACATGGAAAAGCAACGCTTATGGACCTAAATGAAAGTATTTGAGATGGAAGTAATTTAAGATAATATCCGTTAACTTATGATTGGCAGGCAAAACAATTGGAAACTTTGAGTTAAGCGGCAAATCTGCATGTGCTAAACGGCCGCCAACTCTAATTAATCCATCCTCTCCTACAAATGCGTTTAAGGAAGATAATCTACTTTTATTGTGAACAGGCTTACCTTTTCGAGACATTTTAATTCTTCCCTAAATTCCCCCCTTTGTGCTGACCGAATTAGAAACGATTCAGCCTCTCTCACCTCGTCGAGGGATAGTGGTCCACTTCTTCTCTTCAATCTATTACGACAGTTGAAGGTGAATCTAAAAATAAAACTCATTATACGAATTAATTTTACAAAATTATTAGTACATGCAAAAATATGGTCAATTAACAGTTTTTCCTGAGAAATAGTTAATGTAACAAAGTCATCATTAATAATATTTATGGAGTTTCTTTTTAGTTCGTTTATATATGTCCTTTTTAGGAATCACTAAAGTCTGGTCGTTGTTACACAGATCTAAGTCTTTCAAAAACTCTGGTCCAGTCCACCATTTGGAATTCTGAACGAGAAGGTCATACTTGGCACCTCTTGTTAGCAAATCTGCAGGATTCTCGGACCCTGCACAGTGAAACCACCTGGTTGGGTCTGTCAGAGCTTGGATTTCCTTTACACGGTTCGACACAAATGACTTCCACCTGTTTGCAGAGCCTTTGATCCAGTACAAGACAATCTGCGAATCTGTCCACAAATATATAGAAGATGGTCCCTTGCTATCTAGTACCTTTTTTACTTCACAGGTTAAAAATGCAGCAAGTATTGCTGTTAGAAGTTCAAGTCTAGGAAGTGACACTTTTTTCAATGGTGCCACTCTGGATTTTGATGTAATCAAATTTAAGGAAGATCCACTTAGTGAATCAATTTGTAGATACACGGAAGCACCGTATGCTTTTGGGCTGGCATCGGCAAAGGTATGCAAAGTTAGGGTGTAATTGGAGTCATCGGGAAACTGAAAAATGTTCCTTTGAATTTTTAGATTTCTCAACTGGGGAAGTTCGGAACACCATTGTTTCCACGTCTTTGTAATATCGGAGAGCAGTTCTTCATCCCATGTTAAATTCCTACTCCACAGTTCTTGAAATAAACATTTAATTCGTATTGTATACGGAGAAATTAGACCCAGAGGGTCAAATATTCTACCTGCAACTTGTAATACAAAACCTTTTGTATTTTTTGCGTTACGCAAAAATTCGAGCAAATTATCAATATCTATCAAAAGTATATCTTGCTTGGGTTGCCACGATATTCCCAAAACTTTATGTATTGTACTATCCTCAAAAGGTTGTGGCATAGTACTAAATCCACGATTATCCCATATTTCCATTAACATTTGGTTATTCGAAATCCACTTCCGTAAATTCATGCTAGCTTCCTTCATTATTTTATGAGATTGTTCCGAAATGTTCACCGCATCTTCGACTGTGTCTGTCGCGGTTATTAAGTCGTCCACATAAATACAATTGTGGAGTACTTCTGTCGTTATCGGATATTCCGTTTCAAATTTGTTAAGAGGATGCTTAATTGTAGCAGATAGCAAAAATGGGCTTGAGTTCAAGCCAAATGTTAGGCGTAAAAATCTGTAGACGATAACATTAAATGCGTCACTGTCAACAGGATTATTATCTATAAACAAAAATCTCAGCACATCCCTGTCCTTTTCGTTTATGGCAATTTGTAGAAAAGCCTTCTCTATATCTGATAGAAAGGCAATTTTGTTTAGTCTGAAAAAAATCAATAAGTGAAAAATATTAGGATTTAAATTAGTTCCTGCGTCAAGACAGTCGTTCAAAGACAATTGTCCTGCTTCATGGGAACTTGCGTCAAAAACTATTCGGCATTTAGTATAAACACTATCTTCTCTAAATACTGTATGGTGCGGTAAGTAAAAAACTGGTTTATGTGAAGGGTTTTCTAAATTAGGTACACTTTCAATTATGTTCATCTCTAAATACTCATTCAAAATATTGCGATATTGTTCGTATAACTTTGTATCACGTTTCAGTCTTTTTATAAGACCTGTGAGTCGCGCTTCGGCGGTTTATAATTATTTTCTAAATGGTTCCAATCCCTTGTCCAAGGAAGACCGATTTCATATCTGTTATTTTCAAAACGCACAGTTTCATGAAATTTCTCTAGGATCTCTTCGTTTTTTACACTGTTTGGGCCATCTTTAATGCCCAACGTCTCTAAGTCCCAAAAGGTTTTCAAATCTAATTCATCTTGATTTTCTATTAAATGACACGTAAATTTACTTTCATTTCTATCTTGTATTGTTCCACCCGCGATCCATCCTAAATGAGAGTTTTGTAAAATTATAGAGGTTTTAGGAATTTTTATTTGACCAGCTAATAACAATTCGTAATATACATCTGCTCCTAATAACACATGAATTCGCTGAGGTTCAAAAAATCTTGGGTTCGCGTAGGTTAAATTATGTGGTAAGTGCAGATTAGAAATGTCTACGACGCTTGAAGGGGTTAAATCAGTGATTTTAGGAACCAAAAACATGTTAGATAATTTTTTAAAACTTCTATCCTTGTTGGAAATTTCTACGTTTATTCTGTTTTTAATTTTACAGACAGAATCATTTATTCCAGTAATTAATGACTTAACTTTATATTTTTGCAACCCTAACATATCTGCTACAGAAAACGTGACCAATGAGACATTACTTGCAGTATCTAAAATCGCAATACAAGTAAAAAAGAATCATTACTTCCCCTTAAATAAATCACAGCTGTCGAAATCAAACCATTATAACTGGTGCCAGACAAATTTTGATCATAATTGTTTTGACAGCTCAATGTTAACGCATTTGTGGTGGGTTCTACTGAATTAGAATTTACGTTGTCTTCCGTTTTCAACTGCGGTTCATTTGCAATACAATTAACTTGCCTATTTTCATAAGCAGGTTTCGAAAAATTTGCTCCATGAAGAGAACTATGATGGTTGGAGTGACAAATCCTACACTTAATATGCAATTTATTACATCGATTACCAGCGTGAGATAACGATAAGCAGTTATAACATAACTTCAACTTCCTTACTTGGTTCAATTTCTCTTGAACCGATAAATCTAAATACCTTTGACATCGAAATATCATATGAGGTTGTTTGCATAATGCGCAATTAAATTTGTCATTCTGTAATACTAAACTTTTTTGTTTCTGAGTAATTTCATACCTAGGTTTCGTAACGGTGTTGCTTTTTTGTAGGTTTTCGAGAGCTTGAGCCCTTTTTAGTAAAAAATCAATAAAAATATTCCATTCAGGCAAGTCGTTACAGTTAAGACTCATTTCAAATGCCTTTCTTGACTCATCATCGATTCTTTGTAACACAAAATACATTAAAATTGATTCTGATAAGTTATTATTTTCTAGTCCTAATTGTTTCAGAGCCCTCAAATGACTCAATAAATTATCTACCAGATTGCGTATTTCTTTCGCATTTTCAATTTTTATTTTGTTGTTACTCAATAATTCTGAAATATGAGAATTTACAATTAACCGTTTGTTTTCAAATCGTTTTTTTAAAGCTTCGAATAAGGAAGCAAAAGAATCATCAATGTTTTGCAATTGTTTCACAGGGCCTGTTAAAGCCGATTGTAAATAATATAATTTTTGAGCATCATTTAATTCATCGTTGCTATCAATCAAGGTGGTGAATTGCAATTTAAAATCAAACCACTCTGTATAGCGACCCGAAAATTGGGGTAAATTAATTGACGGCAATTTAATTTTTGACTCATTAGCATTAATTCTATCATTATTATTTTGAGCTTCAAAATTAGAAACACCAGGCTTTATTAAATCAAGAAGACTTACTTCGAGAACTTCTAACTGTTCTTCTATCTCCGTCAAGGAATTTTCAAATTCCGGTAAATCATCATCAGAAATTACAGAATACGACTCGTTGCGTAATTCATCCGTCTTCTTTTTTAACGTCTGAAGTGCATTGAACTTTAGTTCCAATTCTTTCTGGCCAAGTTTTGATTTTATAGCATTAGATATTCGTGTAACTTGGCTGCGTATGTTTCCGCGTTTCCGATTGAGGATCACAGTACCTTTAATAGTAGCCATTATAATTATATCTATAACTACATACAAAAAATCCAAGGCAATGATTCTTCACAGTGTTCTAAATGAGCGCTGGGGCTCGGAGGACCAAAACATGATCCGTAGATAGCTCAGGTAATCTAGTAGGACTGTATTTCGTTAATAAACTAAGATGATCACTTCACACTTAATAGAAACTTGAATTAAAACTTAACAATAATATTTATTTACAAGGAGAACAAAAATGACTGGCAGCGGTTGGTACACTGCGCTTACGTCTCAAAGAATACATCTCTACTGGCGGGAATCCGCTCCGCTCATTTTCCAGACTTGAGCACTCGGCAGCGCCCCCTAGATAACAAAATGTTCTACGAGGAAACACACGATGTAAACATGGTGTTTTATCCATGAACGTAGAAGAAATGGACCCGAAACTACAGTGCCTAGAAGTAAGTAACTAAATACTAAAACTACTAATAAGTAACTAATAACTAAAATAACTAAATAGTGTAGGAAGAAAAACGTCCTATGATAAATTTTGTAACTGTTTGATTTCATTACAATTAGTTGTCATGAAAGCAGTTACATTTCTCCCCAACTGCATTTTTATTATTAGAAGTTTTTTTTTCTTGTTTATTTTTTATTTAGAGCATTGTAAAGTACTGATTTATTACCGAAAAAATTAGATTTAAAACGATGTTTATGTACAAACGAAAGTTACCATAGCCACGGCAAGAACACTAGCGCCATCTATCCACGTCCTCTATTTCAGAGATAAAATTTTGACGCCGATAACAACACTATTTACTTCTAGGCACTGTACCTTAGGTACAGAAAATAAACTCGGATTCTTCTTTCCGAAGGCTTTATTTCTCTTGAATGAGCTGGGATATCCACTATCGCAACCAGGATAGAAACAATTTCTGGCTATAATGTGTTTAAAATCACTTTAAATTAATTAAAATTAGAAAATTTTGCAACTTTGAATGTAAATCTGCTATCGCTACGAATCGCTGTGCCCATGGAGATAGAGAGAAGGAGAACAAAGATAATGTTTCTACTTACGGAAGTAAAAGCGGTACCTAGTACACGCATAATTTCCGTCTACACCGCCGATCGACGATTGGGATTTTTACGTTTTCTGATTATTTGTAAAATCAAACGCTTTTTAAGTCATTTCCGGTATTTTGGAGGATTATGAAGATATAAGAAGATATGATATAAGAAATTAATATATATTATTAGATTATATAGAAATATTAGATTAGATAGAGATTAGATTATATAGAAATTAATTAGATTATATTACTGTAATATTTATTATATTGCAGTTATAAAATAATTAGATTATATAGAAATTAATAGATATTATATAAGAAACCAAGTTCAACCAGTATTGACTTAAGAAGCGTTCGGTTTAACAACTAAACAGAAAGCATGATAATCGCAATCGTCTATCGGCGGTGGACAGGGAAATTATGCCTAGTACACAGATAAATACGCCAGCGAAGTGTGACGTCACTGTAATGGCTGCTGGAGACAAGAAGTTTCGGTTTCCCATTGAACGTTAATAAAAGAAAAAAATAAAGTCGTGTTAACAGTATTAATAAATTTTTTTAAGAAATTTCTGTTACAGTTTTGCTAAATCTTAGGTAAGGAATTCATATGCATTCAACAAACTTCTGATTAAGTGCGTCATTTTTTTTTAATTCATCAAAAAAAAAGATAAACCTTCATGGAGAGCATCAATGGCGGATGTTTTGAATATTTGAATGTAATTTTTAAATGTTTTTAAGGTTTTAATTTCTTTTAGTTGATATTTCTGTTACTCAGACGTACTCCATGTTAAGTTTCATCTTAGTTAAAATGTGTTTCTGCTGGGGTTTTTTCTTTTTTTCTTTAATTTTTCTAACAGCTAGAGCACTAATAATTTTATCAAATGATTCTTCATAGTTACTGGATTATATTTTTTTGCGCGGTCATCGCATAATTACATGCAGGAAGATTGGCTATCTTTATAAAATTTTATTAAATACTAGGAAAGTAAACAACTGAATATAGACATTTTCGGTAATCAAATAAAATAATTAAGAAAAAAACACACAAATAACATGAAAACGACTGAAAAATACATTTAAACTGCAGGAATATCAAGTAAAATATATTAAAATATGACCCTTGCTTTACAATTCAGCAGAGAAATTTATGTAAAAAATACACCAAATGAAGAAAAAAAAAAGGAAAGAAAAGAAAAAAACCCTAGCAGAAACACAATTTAACTCAGATGAAACTTAACATAGAGTACGCCTGAGTAATAGAAATATCAACTAAAATAAATTAAAACCTTACAAACATTTTTAAATTACATTCAAATATTCAAAAAATCGGCCATTGATGCTCTGCATGAAGGCTTATCTTTTTTGATGAAAAAAAAATGACGCACTTAATCAGAAGTTTGTTGAATTCATATGAATGCCTTACCTCAGATTTAGCAAAACTGTAGCAGAAATTTCTTAAAAAAATTTCTTAATACTGTTAACACGACTTTATTTTTTGCTAACATTAACGCTCAACGGGAAACCGAAACTTCTTGTCTCCAGCAGCCATTACAGTGACGTCATCACTTCGCTGGCGTATGGCGGGCGATTTTACAAAACATCACGCGTAGAGCGATTGGAGGCGGTCTCGAATGGTGATTGGCTGAAAGATGGTTACGTTGATATTGAGAGGAGGAGTTAAAGCGTATTAAATGAACAAGTATGTTAAAAGTTAATAACTTCTGTTTCCGATCTAGTGTAGTGGTTAAAGCATTAGCCTCGTAGTTTTGATGCATCAAGTTGTGTCCTTGCCGATTTTTTTTGCATTTTTAGAGGTTTGCTTTGATCTTTATTGAATTAGTTAATAAAAAATATATTTATTAACAATGCTTCTTAAGCATTGATATAAAGATCAGTTAATCTTTATCAATTGCTCTGCAATATTTTATTCTCAATTTGATAATTAAATTTTAATTAGAATTAAGTTAAATATTAAATTATAAATTAGAATTAAGGTAAATAAAAATTAAATTTTTATCACATACAATAAAATTTAATATCAGATAAATTTCAAGAATTAAATTAAATTTTAATTCATATAAGCTATTTTTTAATAACTATACGAACATTTATTAAAATGCAAAAACTCCTAAACTTTCATTAAAAATATTTTTTGTATTAGAACTTTAGTAACAGATGATTATCAAATTAGCAGAATTAATTAATTAAAATTTTCATCTTTTAAAATTAAGCCTTATTCTTAAAAATCTCTATTAATTTACTAAAATTCTTTTTACCAATTACTGGTTGATCTGCAGTGATAAAAGTTGTGGAAGATTACCATATTTAATTTTTTTGTCTATTATTTTATTATTTAAATTTTTAATTATTATTTATATTTAAATAAATATAATTAATATTAATTAATATTTTTATTTAAATACATACAATTAATATTAATAAGTATTATTATTTAAACATATAATTAATATAAATAAATATTATTTATGAAAATATATATATTTTGCCAAAATTTGGGCTGTAATTAGATGAATATCTAATTGGGCTGCAAGTGATCGATATTCTTACGAATATAAAAATTAATAGTAAAAAAAAAAAAAAAAAAAAAAAAAAAAAAAAAGTAAAAATATAGTGAAAATGAAGGAGATAAATCTATCTAACACTAGTAATAATAAATATAGTTATCATTATTTTAATTTTGCGGAAAAAAAATTTTGAATGATTAATTGCTTATTTTAAAATCACAGCATGTCCTTTTTTATGTTATAATTAATTCCTGTTTAGTTCAATAACTGTGCTGGTCTAAAATTTCAAGATTATTATTCATTATGCACACCAATTCAGTAATTTGGGTCTTCAGCAACCCCAGGGTTTAAAACTATATTGGGGGGGGGGGTTAGGTTTTACTTGAACATAACTGCATAAAATCTATCAAATTCATTATTATAGCTCTCATTTTTATAAAAAGTATTTTAATGCAATTTAATTTCAGCATTAATGCAATTCATATTTATTCTTAATGTTGTATTTGTTTGGTAGATCTATCATATCTTAAAGGTTGTTATTTAAAAAAAAAGGTTAGGTATCATTTTATTAAGATGTTCAAATCACTTTAAAAATTGGTTTTAACCAAATATTAATGATTTTAAGAGCTATGCTTAGAAAACCTTTACTTATTCTGGATTTTTAAAAAATCGCTCCGAAACTAAAATCTCATATCTTAGATTTATTTTATATTTTTGTTTTAATGCTTCATTTTACGAACAGATGGCGCCACTACACATTTTGTGAGTATTATTATTACATATTGAAGGGTTTATGTTTCGTAATAAACCAGTTTAAATTATTTAAATAAAAAATAAATATACATGTGTATGTGTATTTTAAACGGCTTAAACGTTGCATGGATTTTAGGCGTTCGAGTGTAATTTGTATAGCTTTTTAAATTATTTAATTACTGAATGAGATTTTTTTTTTTCAGTTAAATTTTGCCAAATTTTGAAAACATGCAATGTTTGCAAGTTTTTAATTGTAAAAAGAAAAAATAATAAAGTATATTTCCAAAATTAAATGAATTTGTGTGGCAAATTTTGTATTTTACGCTGTCTTGACTTCAAGATACGAAAGAAATTGTTTAATAAACCTTTAAGTTCAGTAAAAAATTTAAAACTATATATATAAATTTGAAATCTGCATTTCTTAAGTTTATATTGATTTTATGAAATAACAAACTATATAAAAATCTGAAAAATGCATTGCTTAAGTATATGTTGATTTTATGAAATAACACAGTTCAAAAAGTTTTTAACGACCTAGTAATTTTATTTTCGTTTATTAATTCAATTATGATGATTAAAAAAATAATAATAAACATTCAGAAAAGCTAACATTTATTTACTGTGCTTTCAGTTTATTCTTGTGAAATAATGTTTAATATCTTGTTCTTTGTTTAATTCTATCTAATTGTAGTGAGTATTTACTATAAATAAAATTTAAAATAAAAACTACAAAAAAAATGTAAACATGTAAGCTTTATTTGGAAATTGGAAGTTATGGATTATAGATATTAAAGAATATAATATTTTATAAATGAAATATGTTTTACTTTATGTAAGGTTTGTTATGTATCAATAAATTAAACTGGACGTATAGTTTTTTCACTTAAAAAATGTACACAAGCTACAACAAATTTAAATTAGTTTTCATTAACCTTTACAATTAAAATATCAGTTTTATTTTTCTTTAAAAAAAAAAGATAATGAGCTCTGAAAATACAAGAGCTAGAAGTATTTGATTTGCTGTTTCAAATTATACTTGTACATATGGATTGTTTTCTTTTAGTTGGATTAATAATATTTTGTTAGACATGTTTAATATGTCCTAAGCATCATTAAAAATAAAGCATACATGAATATGCAAGCTCAGACGATCTTATGAATCTTCAACGAAATGAAAAAACCCTCTTCAAGCGCATTAAGCTCCTCTTACATCGTCTCAGGCAGTCGACCAATCACTATTCAACATCGCCTCCAATCGTTCTACGCATGATGGTTTGTAAAATCGCGTATGGCGGCGTTGCGATACTCCAAAATGTATACACTTTCAGCACTCTTGTCGCCAAGTGAAGAAATCCGCAAAATCAGAAATATCGTCAATGGCAAACTGCGCAGCGTACATTCAATATTACAACCCTAGCAACTCCCTGTCCCAGTTTCTGCGTGCCGTTTCTGTAGTCCATGTGTATTTTTCTGTGATTTATTTTATTTATACAATTTTACTTATGAGTATGCTTTTTATCAAATGTTTTGAAGTAGCGGGGAATATATTCACCCGTTTGAGAAATTGCCACAGGAAACATCTGTATGAAGAGAAAGGTCAGTGAATTTGCAATGTGTGTCTTGTAATTTTGTAAAAATATTATTTGTAAGGTAAATTCTAAGATGTAGAAATTGTATGCTGTTCGCGATAAGACAGTGATGATTATACCAACACAAATGAATGTAAAGTTATCTTATCGGCGTTTATATTTTCTGAATTGCTTACTTTTTAGTTTCACATATCTGTTGCATGTTAAATAGTGGTGTTTTGAGTACTTGGTCTCGGCCAGCAAAATACTTTGTAGAATTTATTAAAGCAAAATGATTTGCATCCTTATTTTCTTGCACAAATTGCATGTTTTTGTTTTGACAATAATTGAAAACTTTGAATTTTATATTCAAATGATAATTTACAAAATTTCATTTATTTTTAAGGTTTTAGGACCAGCGTCTACCGTGTATAAAATCTGCTGATTTAATTGAAAAGCTAAGTGAACAAATTTAATTTTTAAATTGCACTTACCATAATTTAATAACAAATTTTTTTAATAAATGGCTGCTTTTATTAACATCACGTAATTAAAAAAAATTTAACATTGTAATCAAATTAGATTATTTTTAAAAACCGTGCTATGCATATTTTATAGTCTGGCAATCAACCAAACCAATCAAGAAGCAAGTAATAATATTACAGGGCATAACGAATAGAGGGGTTCATGGGGCTCAAGCCCTCCTTATTTAAATAAAGGTAATTTTTTAAGTCACACAAGTTGTTAAAATTCTGTTCTTTTCTGTCTTAATTTTTTGATTATTCATCTCTGACAAAACTGTGCATTAAAAAAAAAACAAAAAACAACTTAATATTAATTAAATATACAGTAGTAAATAAACTAGTAAATCTACAGATCAAGAACTAAAGTGTCAATTCTGCAGTTTTACTTTTAAATCATTTCATTTAGTATTTGAAATACTCAGCCACACAGTTTCATTTATTTCATATTTGTAATGTTAATCACTAGGTATGCACTGAATATTCAGTATGTATTCGGCCATACGACCTACCGAATATTCGATTAGGCTGAATATCAAATTATTTGGTTTGCCAACCTATTAAAGAAAACGCTTTAAAAAATATTTTTAAAACCATAGATTAACATTAATTTTTTTGCCATGCAAACTACACTAAGCTAGACATTCCATTATTCAGAATGCAGTTTACAGTACACATATACTGCGTCACTGACTACAATTCAGTCACTTCCAATGATTTCATATGAAGCAAAGTTTATATGATGAAAATCTTGCTAAAATATCTTCACTATTATTAAAGTTGTGAACAAAAATTCAGGTTCAGCTTGAAGTGAAACACCCTGTATTTTTGATTGAATAAATGGATAACGATGCTGGTTTCCTGTACAGAAAATGTTTGTTGTGACTGCATTATCTCCCTTGAGTTTGTTCTAAAATTTTAGGAACACTCTGTACATTTCAAACCTCAGAAAATAATCATCCATTTTAGACCCTTCTGGGTACATTCAGAAACTTTATTCCTAAGTTGTCACTATTTGAATATTTTTTTACTCGTTTCATGGCAAGCAAAACACTATATGACTGTAAAATAGTCTTTCAAATTTTCTTTTTGATTTTAAAATATTGTCCTCTAAAAAAAACCTCATTTTTTAAGATTTTCTCTATATAAAGCCTAATAAAGAATGCAAAAAAATAAAAATAAATAAATATTGCTAAATTTTTATAGCTTGTTTTGACTAAGATTTTAATGTTTTTCATTTTATTACTTTATTACAAAGTGACAGCCAATTAAGCCAGAATTTGGAAAAAAAAAAAAAAAACTTATTACCAGGAAGAAGGAAAAAAAAACCCCTGACAAACTCAGCTGAAAATGAAGCATTTTGTTACATATTAATGGTTTAACATAAAAACAATTATAAATTTATATAGATCATTCTAAAATTCTATTATAACAAGACAATCTGTAAAAATGAAGCTCATGTTGTTAATTTAAATTATTTTACAACTAAATAAGCATTCCTTAGGTATTTTTAACTATTTTTATTTATTCTAAAGGGTGCATAAAAACGGAAAAAAAAAATTGACTTTAGTGAAATATTTAAAGTACTAAGTTTTTTTTTTTTTTTTTTTTCTCTCTCTCTAAGAAAACATTTTAATGTGGGTTTTTTTTTAGAGGACAGTTGTTTTAGAATATTAGAAGATTTTATTGATGTATTTCAGTTCACAAAAGAAGCCATGGAGTTCTTTTTAAATTAAAAATGTTTTAAAACTATCCTTAAATTGGTCAAATTTTTTTTTTTTTTTTTTTTTTTTTTTTTTTTTGTAAGATTTAATTGTGAAAAGGGTTTGTTAATCAAAATTGTCTTTGTGTTAAATATGATGTAAAATTATTTTAAAATTTAACTTTTAAAAACTTACAAATCCTTAAATATAGAAGTATTTACTATCAAGCACTTACTATTCGGTACATTCCTACTAATTACTACAAGTAATATACCAAGTAGTGTCAGGGAGTTTAACTGTTAAGAATGATGAGAAATAAGATTCCATTCACTAGTACTCCAAAACATTTTTTTAGTAACTCCTTTACTTCCCCCCCCCTTCCCCCTTGTCACAATAATTGGATAAATTTAATTCCTTTAAAATTCAGTAATCTTCTACTTAAAAAAGACAAATATTGATCTTGTAATAATGACAATATTAATTTAAACAGCGAATTATTCTCATAAATATTTTATTAATTATTGATATCCTAATTATTACATTTATTTGAAAATAACTATTTTGTTTCATCAGTGTGCTTTCATTAAATTCTGGTTCTAAATACAATCATCAAACAATTACCTGTTACTTTTTGTTGGGTGTCCATTACTGGAACAGAGAATGCATTGTTGGAATTGATTTATTTCTGTTATTTACAATTAAATTCTGATTTACATTGGGATGTGTGACTATGAGAATGAATAAATATTGTTGATAGATTAATATAATATAAATAAAACTAGAATGTAATTATTGTAACTATTAATTAAAAATATTTTTAAAGAAATTCCTTTAGGGGTGTCCATTACTGGTATATCTACCATAGCTGTTTTTTGTTAGTTAAGCCTAACTGTCTAATTCTTTTATCTTATTTGGTCTTATTTTTCAAAAATATATATAAATTTTACATTATTTTAAAGAAAAAAAATAGAAAATTTATTCAGAATAAGAGTTGCAAGCAATATGATGGACTAAAACTCACCTGTTATTTGAATTATCCAAAGTTTCTTACTATCATAACCAAATTACATCAAAAAATTTCTGGCACACAAAACTGCTAAAAGTGAATAAAATTATCATTTGTATTAATAATCCCTTTTTGAATTATTAAACCTAATATAAATTAATAACTAAATGCCTCTGTTTTGAATACCAACAATAGCTTGCTTTTATAGCTAGCACATTTATCAAATGTTCACCCTTTATCACATTATTTTACTTCATCTGAGTTTCTGGTCAGTGTACTGAATGAAGAACTGACACATTTTTTTTTTTTTTTTTTTTTTTTTTTTTTTTTTTTTTTTTTTTTTTATATAGTGTGTGTGATAAGTTGTAAGATAATTATTTCTCACTTTACATATGGGTTGTGGAGCAATCTTATGATTTACTCATTAATATATATATATATTATGAAATTTTAATTTAATAAACAATATTTTAGAGAGATCCTGGAATGGTTATCTACTTTATATCTAGTATATTGTTATTAAATGGAAGTTTTATAATATATTTCTGTTTCAAACTTTTTTTCAACCAAACTTTTATTTATTTATTTATTTTTTTAGTTTCAATTTTGTTGTTGTTAATTTATGCCCATTGGAGGATGTAGACATCATACCAGGTCCTGAAGTCATTGAATTCACCCAGATGTGCAGCTTCAATTTGACGAGACACCATGTGGGCAGCAGTCTGACCTAGCGTGACACTTGTCTTTCCCTCCATCTGAGAGTACTCTTCGCACCACAGATTTTGCATGCCAGTATGTGGCATTGCCAGGAGCCATCGTCTAAAGTATTAACCACAGCTGATGCTGCTTAACTCTTGTGTTTTGATGGGAACAGCCACTGTACAGCATTATGACATGTTGAATAAATATTGCCTGCTGTGTATTAGTCTATTTGAATTTTATACGCAAGCAATATTTTTTCGACTACTGGAGAAATGTACACTATGAAGACAATGAAAAAGAAGAAAGCTCTGTTCAGCAACTCATCTAGCAGGGAGAAACCTTTGCCAAAAGTATGTGTTTATTGCTTATGTATGATTTACCACACTTTTATTAATATTGCTTAAGATTTTTATTGAACTTAATAAAAAATTGTAGCACAACCCAGGGGGGACCTGTTGCCCATTCTTATTTCTGGCCCAAGTAGAATGTAAATACATATATTTTATCATATGTGAGATATACATTTATTTATTTCATCAATTTTAAACCCTAAATAAAAGTATACTCGATATAAACTTTTTTAATTAACTTTTCAGCAATTTCACAGTTTTAATTTTACAATTATGAGTTCTTACACTATATACAGTGGATTTTTTAAAATTCGCACATTGTTGCAGATGTAAAGATTGAAACTTGCCTTCATTATAATTTCAAGTGCATTATTACATTCAAATTACTGTTTTAAAAAATATAACCAAAACAGTGACCAGAAATCTCTGTAAACTCTGGACCTGAATTGCATGTATTTGAGGGAGTGTACTGTATTCACATATGGCATGGAATTTAAAATTCAATTTTTACTATGATTTTCTTCTAACTTGTCACTTTTTTACTATTATTAAATATCTTGCATTTGTGAAAGCGTAACTATTGTACAAAAAAAAAGTACATGTGCTTACTCTTAGTGTGTCCACTGAAAGGTAAATTTGTGGGTTTTTTTTCTAAAAAATGTTTAGGAAGACACTCAGTGTGGCACAAGAAAATCACCATTTTTGCAGTCTGTCTTTGAGTGATTTCTATCCAGAATATTTACAAATTATCAAAAAATGTATTAAAATTTAACAAAATTTTTAATATGAATTTTCCTTGTTAAAGATAGCTGTGACTAAGATTATTGCCAAGTTTTATGGCGTTATAATCATTTTAGATGTAGGTGTTTGGTATATTTTGGACATTCATATTATATATATATATATAATGTATACAGAGTGTCCCTGAATTCATGGGCCAAACTGTAAGGGGTGATAGAACATGCCTGGACAGGTTCAAAATACTATACAATCAGGGCTGTAGCTAGAAGTAAACAATAGGGGGTGCTCAAGAAAATGTAGGGGGGTCTCATACTATTTCTCTCTCTCTGACATATGCATGCACAAACACAGATATATATGATCAAAGTATTATATAGAAAGGTAAATTAGTCTATATCCATATTGTAGGCACTATATTTCTTATTAAATTGTTTATAACTATATTTGATGCTAAGAAAAATAAAGGCTGCAGACAGGGATGTAATGGAGGATATACGGTGGATATGCAGTATACCTTTTGGATTATTTTAAGGAATACCGTATACTCTCTTCTCAAAAACACTATAGCATATACTTTTTAGGGTATACCCTCTACCTAAGGCGTATGTCCTCTGGTTTTTTTACTACTACATCACTGGCTGCAGAATGAACATTTTCAGCGTATAATTATACTAGTGAAATAATAAGTGATGATGTCAATAAGTAAATAAAAAGCTGACAGTTCACCTGTTTCAAAAGAGTTACAACCTTTAATTTTATTCTGACTATTCCCTGCCCTTAAGGATTCTAAAGTTATGTTTTTATATGATAAAAAACATTAGAACAATCAAGAGTGTATTTTGCATTTTAAAATTATTTTTGTGTCTAGTCAAAAGCTAAAACCACTTGTATTTAAATTGGCTATAACTCATTAGAATAACTTTGTTTTATGCTAATAATGGAAAATGCTACAAAATGAAAAATTTCAGTATATAACTAATGCAAAAGTGAATGTTTGCATCAGCAAAAGATTGCTAATCCTGAGTATGTGCAGATAGGATGCGCACATACTGAAGCACTTATTTGCAGTTTTTAAACAAATGCTGCAATTTAGTATTAATGCAAAACTGTAAAAAGCCCCCAAAACTAAGTTCAATTTTTGAAGATAGTTTCATTTGGATTTTTGAAACAAAATTTCATTTGGTGGCCTTGGCAACTTTCCCACTGACACGGCTCACTGAAACCATAATTTTGCATCAGGCGAAAAAAAGGACTTTTTAAAAATGAAAGGTTTATGAAACTTTAAAACATACATATATGTCAAATACTCTCGGTCGAGCATTTTAATTAAATTTTGTAATAGATTAATTTTGTAATTCAAAAGAACGTTAACTATTTTAATTTTAAGGAATTCTTTCTTATTCCATTATTTCCCATGTAAATTTGCATTTAAAAGTAATTATTACTAGTAGAATGCACATTTATGAAAATATATGTATTTTCTAAAGTACAATATATTATGCTTTAAGATTGTACTCAAGTTCAAAGTGACAACTTTCTGACTCATACCCAGTCTTTTTTTTTTCAGTGCAGTGTGCACAGCTAACAATTCATGGATGTTTTGACAGAGCTTTAACATGATGTGAAAAATGATAGTGTAAATGAAGATGACCACGATCCTGAAAACCTTGAAGACAGCAATGTAATTCAAACATATCAAGACGCCTTATCAAAGAAATTATACTGATAATAACAGACTTACAATGTCTTACTGAAGAATGCATGTAAACCAAAAGAAAAAACAACTATCGATAAAAGATTACTTTTTAATTCTATAAACTACTATGTGAAATATGTAATTGTATTTGTTAAATAAATGATTTTCATTAAATTTCAGATTTGAAATAATTTTGTATTGGTAATATTTATTTTTGTGTTTAAGTGTTTTTTGAAATTATTTGAAATAACAAATTTAATAACAAGTCTAATTTAAAAAAAATTTCCTTTTAAAAAATGGTACTGAAAGGTTACAAGTGTAAAAAAAATATACGATTTACTCTTTTTTGGTGCGGGGGAGGGGGCTGTTTGCATAAGGCGGAATATTGTCTACCATGGAAAATTTTCTCGGTCCCAATCGATTCTGCCTTAGGACAGAGTTTACTGTATTTAGTTGACTTATGTAAATGTTAATACAGTATGGAATTGTTTATCCAGAAACCAGTTAACCAGATTCAGATTAATCTTTGATCTTGATTGAATCTGATTCTTAATCTGTGCAATCAAAGAATTAATTTGAAATCAGAGACAATGACACAGCCACATGTATTTTAAAATCTGATCAAATGGATGTTGCTTTAATGCCTAACCAGTTATCTGAACTACAGCTGACCCCAACCATTCTGGATAAATGGTTCTATACTGTATTTAATATATTTGTGGTGACAAAAAATATAAAAGGTTAATTTTCTTAAGGTTTATGAGTTGTATTCCAATTTAATAAATAATATTTTAAGATTCAGAATACTTATTATAAAAATTAAGTGCTAAAACTTGAATGAACTTCTCAGGAAAAAAAATGGCCAAACCTCTAAATAATAAAATTTTACATTGCATTCTGTTTTAAAATTAATTTTCTGAAGGTTTATAAGGTGTATTAAAATTGAATAGATAATATTTTAAGATTCAGAGTTTATAAAAATTAGGTACTAAAACTTGAATGAACTTCTCCTGAACAAAAATGGCCGAACCAATAACTAATAAAATTTTACATTGCATTTGTACCCCACTCCACCACCACAAAAAAAAAAAAAAATCTCATCTCTTTCCATTTCAAGGTGTTTTTCCATCCTAGGTGACAACTTAAAAATGCTGTCTCATTTTTTTTATCCAGATTCGGCTGTAGAAACTGCAAGATCAGGCAGCTGCCCAGAACATGAAAAACTAACAGGTGGAAAATTCACAAAATAAAAACATAATAGTTGTTGTGAAGTCGCACATAATTTTGAAAATTAGCGTTAGGCTCAGGAAAATATCGAGACATATCAGTCTATGGATAGGAAGAGCCAGTGATGAATTCAGACATTTTTTTCTGGGAGGGATTTCTGTGGCTCTGGGGGGGGGGAATTGCACTTTTTAACCATTAAAAGCATAAAATCTTAAATCATCCAGAGGGGACATTTTAATGCTCCAGGGTGAATGTCCCCCAGGCCACCCCCTGAATTCAACACTGGGAAGAGCATTATAATTGACAGTTCCATGAAACTGATGTGGATATTACACAAAGATATTTTATTTTGCTGTAATGGAATTCATTGTTATGCCCACAGTATATGTTGGTCTTTGAGTTCTTACGACAATGAGACTCAAATCACTATGATTTTAAATGCTTCAATTCTAATAATTTGTAATACTACTACAATTACAGTATCATTTGGGAAAATGAAATATTTCTACAATGGAATGTTGTCTTAAATGAAACAATTACATGGTACTAACAGAAAGAACTCCAACAATTATACATGCTAAGACCGAAACCAGTTGGCAGGTTTTTGACAGTTTAAACTGTTATGTCAAAAACTTCAATTATACCTGCTAAGACTGAAACCTGTATAAAGCATAATTTTTTCCTATTCCTTTCGATTCAGTTTTCACAGGTTTTAATGAATAAATATTTGACAATTTGTATTTTATTATTACATAATTTTAATTTTAAATTAGTCATCTATTAGAAACGTAGTAAAATTCTCTTTGTAAATGTACTTTGCGGAGGAAGGTTTGGAAGGAGGGAGAAAAATCCATGTTTGCCCCATGTGAAAAAAAAAACTAGTTTCGGCCCTGTGTGAATGGCAAAAACTATATATATGATAGAATCCTGAATTAGCAATAAAGGAAGTATTAAGTAATTATACTGCAATCATAAGCATAAAATTATACATGCAAGTTTTGGTACTTTTATGTTAGCCTACATAAATTTCACCAACAGCAGCTACTATTTTTTGCATATGAAAATATTAAATTTGAAACAATGATTTGGTGTTGAAATAAAATGTTTTTATTTGTGGTATTTTCTATTTTTTTGTGTTTTTTAAATTAAATGAGTGAAAAGTTCATATTTTATATGAAATAAATAAAATACAAATGATAGTGATGGGAACAATATTTAGTTATTTATTATCTGTGCCTGGCTAACATAAAAGTACCAAAGTTTCTTTTAAAAAGAGGTAACATGCAACATACAAAACATATTTTAAAACAATTTTATTTGTCATCTAAATAGAATTATATATTAGAGTCATTTTGAAATGAACTACCACTTTATGATTACTGTTACACAGATAATTTGGTTTAAATGCAACAAATGGTTATATTATTGCTTTCTTGAAGGTTAACACTCAGAAAGAAAGTTGATCTTTTATGAGTTTCTCAATATTTCAGGGGTGGTGGTGGTGGAGGGGGGGGGGTTAATAACTGGTGATTTTGATTGAGGTTACTTTTAAAAACTGAATGTTTTTTAAAAATAATTTTGACCAAGAAAAATGTCATTCTAAGGAAGATAATGTTAGGCCTAATGATCCTATAGTCAAAAGTATCTAATTAACATAATTATAATTGGATAAATAAGTAATTAAATATATAGCTAATACTCATGAAAGGTAATAAAAATACTTACTATTTTATAGGAACTTTTCAATAAATATAAATTAAGGTAGTAATTTTGTTTTCATTAACACTACTACTATTTTGCCACACTTTGTTTACATTAAGTAAAGAACAACAGGGGTCGATCCAGGAAAAATTTGGGGCCTGTTTAAGGACCCTTCACAAAAATCTATTTAATAAAATGGGCCCCTTCACAAAAATCAATTTGATAAAATGGGTGCCTTCACAAAACTCTATTCCATAAAAACTTACTATTTATTATTTATTTATTATTTTGTGATGTTTCAAAATGCGTAATTTGTAAACAAACAAGTTCACCAGAGCGGAAAACTTCAGCAAAAGGATTTAAAAAAGTTTTTATTTATAAATGCTTAGTTCGAATTTGATTAACTGGATTTCAACTTTCGTTGTAAAATGTTATTTTTCAAAAAAATATAATAAATTTCACAAAAATAACCTTTACTTTTCACAAAATGGGCCCCAAGAAAAAAAACCTGCATCGACCCCTGAACAATAAAGCTTCCTCTAGCTTTATTTTCAATTACAGATACAAAAGGTTTTGTAAAATAATTATAATACTCATGAGATGTCTAAAGGTAAAGACTATAGAAAAGACATTAATATTAATTTTTAAACTATTATATAAATATATATTAGAAGAAATATTTGTATTTTTATATATTTAAACTAGTCAAAAAGATTTATAAAAAACTTTGGTAAATCGATGTTTTAATTTTAAATTTCTGTAATTTGCTAACTACAGTAATCTAACACTCAAATACTTAAATGCATTTATATGCATTTAAGTATTTGAGTGTTAGATTACTGTAGTTAGCAAATTACACGTAAACCGTAAATTAATACATTTTATTATACATAGCGTGATATATTGTGTTATGTTATGACCATATCAAACCATGAACCATATTATCATGTAATTATGTTATGTTATAACCATATCAAAGGATATATATAGGGTAGTTGTGCCAGTAATGGGCCATTTTCAAAGTTTTTGATTTATAAAAAAATAACCAATAAAAATTTAGCCTTTTATATATTTTTTCATAATTCCTGTCCTCCTTGCTTGTTTTATATTCTAGGTTATTGTTGACACTCTTAATCAAACCAATGAGGAAGCAGAAAATAATGTTTCACAGTTCCACAGATTTTCTGTGAAAATCTTAATGAACATGCTAAGAGCTAGCTTCACTTAAACAATTCATATATTTTTTATTTTCTTGAAAAAATTGCATGTTTTTGTTTAGACAATAATAGAAAACTTTGAATTTTACATACCAATGGCAATTTATAAAATTTCATTTATTTTTCAGGTTTTACGAGCATGGTCCATTATTGGAATGCTTAATTAGTCAATTTCTAGTAATGGACACCCCATGTGGACATATTGAAAAATCGAATTCAGTAATGTCCGTAGTGCATATTTTTTTTTATTTAAGTGAAAAGCTAAGTAATCAAATATAATTTTTTAATTTCATTTACCAGAATGTAATAATATATTTTTTTATATAAATAGCTGTTTTTATCAATTTCACGTAATTAATAATTATTTTTAAGATTGTTATCAAATTATTTTTTTGTAAGCCGTACCTTGCATATTTTATAATGCGGCAATCAACACCCATCATTAAGCAGAGAATAATCTTTAAGTGCATGGGAAAATGAGGGGCTCATGGGATTCAAACTCGCCCCATTTAAAAAAGGACAATTTTTTAAATCGCACAAGTTCTTAAAAATCTATTATTTTTTGTTTTAAATGTTTCATTATTCATCTCTGACAAAAGAACTACATACATAAAAAATCACTATAATATTAAATTTAAAGCAGCAATGAAAGTAGTAAATCTGCAGATCAAGGGGCTCAAATGTCAGTTCTGATATTTTATTTTGAAATAATTTTATTTAGTATATAAAAAACATTCAACCTACACTTTCATTTATTTGATATATTTTATACAAATTGCTAAAAGTAATATATAAAGCAGTTTTAGGAAGTTTAACTGTTAAGAATAAAAATAAATATGATTCCATGTACTGGTACACCAAGACACTTATTTTTTTTTTTTTTAAACTAACCCTTCTAAACTCCCCTCCTCAATGACTTAATAATTTGATAAATATAATTCTTTAAAATTTAGTATTTTAAACCTTCTATCTAAAATAATTAAAATATTGATCTTTTGATAATGAGAATAATTAATTTAAACAGTGAATCAGTCTCATAAATATTTTATTAATTATTGATATCCCAATTGTTAAATTTATTTGAAAATGACTATTTTATTTCATTAATATGCTTTCATTAAATTTTGGTTTTAAATACAATCATAAAATCAATTATCTATTATTTTTTGTGGGGTGTCCATTACTGGAATTTTGGGTGTTTTGATATATTTCTGTTATTTACAATTAAATTTTGATTCACATTGGGAAATGAGACTATGAGATTGATTAAATAATGTTGATAGATTAATATAATATTAAAAAAAGTGGGATATAATAATTATAACTATTAATTAAAAAATAATTTTTAAAAAAATTTCTTAAGGGTGTCCATTACTGGCACATCTATCCTATATAATATATTTTAATGGAATATGTGTACAAAGTATAAAGCATTAAACAGGCAGTTATTTTGAAAATCTCCCATTAATAAAATAGATTGAAACAACTTTTATTTTTTGAATGGATACCAGCATTGCAACTTTAAATGTAAAAAGATATGTTATATAACTGTTTAATGTTATTATAATATGCACAAACACATTAGAAATAATACACAGGTGCTCAGAGTTATTCATAAGAAATAAATATAAATGGACAGAAAAAACTCAGTGCTTACCAAACCTGAAATTGCTTTATTGCTCTCTGACTGTTTTTTTTTTTTTTAAATGTGATATTAATCCATTAGTAAAATTTCTGGCTAGCAAGTGCACACTTTCAAAGCAGAAGAAGAAATTAAACTTCTACTTTCAAAAGTGACACCAGCTGGCCAATTAATTCAAAAATTGAATTAAAAGAAAAGAAAATGTCCATATTTCCCTTTATAATGGATAAGTCTTAGAAAATAATCACTCCAATTCGCGAAACACACGGCAGCTACACAACTGAAAATAACTGTAAACTAAACGATGACTCTTCTTCTATTTAACTTATGATATTAAGCATTTTTCTTTAATAGCGCAACGAAATTATCAAAATAATCAAAAACAGAGCGGAAATCTATTTTTAAAATATCCATATCGTCACATGCAGCTCAATCTCTGTACAGTAAATATATAAACAAAACAGCGTCAAAACTGTATACACTTTGTAGCATTGTTATGGGCAAATGCGCCAAATCCTTTGGCGAAATATTTTTCGCCAAGGAAGTGCTGAAAGTGTATACACTTTGGAGTATCGCCCCTCAGGTAGGGGAACGCCGTGTTAAGTTTTTGACTCCGAAATAAAGTTTGGTAATGCGCGAAATCTCGTGTACTGGCCGGAGCGCCATCTATTGTCAGCAATTCGAAAACTTTTTTTTTTCTCAAGCTGCATTTAAAAAGAAATTCTGTGATTTTTTTTACGAGTTTTTTAATTAACAGAACAGAAAACGAACTATTTTAAGAGTTTGTAAAATATTTATATTAAATTTTACAAACTGCAAATAATATATATATATTCACTGTAATATTAAAACGGAACAAAAAGTATTCATTCTTATTCAAAACAAGCCTGGAACTCAAATATATATTTTTTCTTTTAAATTTATTACTTGAATATCCGGGATTTATCACGTAATTCTCGTAAATATTTTATAGAATAACATTTTTTCTCTACTTATAACAAATGATGATGTTTTTATATGCTTTTATTTATTTTTAAAAATAAATAAAATATGAAAACCAGGACTATTTAGTTTAAGAATTTGTTAAATATTCATACTAAATTTTACAAACTGTAAATAACTAAAAATTATATATATATATATTTTCTTCCCAGCTGTATTATTTAAAATGAGCAAAAAATATCAATTCCTATTCAAAACAAGTATTGGAATAAGCAGGGGTGATTGTGTTCCGGTATTTTGTACACCACTAAATTTATATAGCAATCTTTTACTTCTTTAATCGATAAATTCTGCGGTGACATACTAAGAATATTGCTATATAAATTTAGTGGTGTACAAAATACCGGAACACAATCACCCCTGAATAAGGTAAATTTTGTTAGCATTAATGTTATTGTATTCAAACTCTAGATTTTAAAAATATTTATGCCTACTGCAAATGCAAAATAAATTTAAAATTTGTAGCAATTGGGTCATTGTACGCTAATTGGGCCCTAGGCCCCCAAATTTAGCATGTAATTTTCAGTTAGAGCTGATATTTTATACTATTAGAGTAGGATAATAATAAATATAGGGTAGATGTGCCAGTAGTGGACCGCCTTCCAGTAATGGGCCATCTTCAACGTTTTTGGTTTATAAAAAAACAACCAATAAAAATTCAGCTTTTTTATTTCTTTAAATTCTAGTTTTAAATACAATCATAATATTAATTATCTGTTACTTTTTGTGGGGTGTCCATTACTGGAATTTAGGGTGTTTTGATTTATTTCTGTTATTTACAATTAAATTTCGATTCACAATGGGAAATGTGACTATGAGCATGGTTAAATATTATTGGTAGATTAATATAATATTAAAAAATGTGGAATATAACAATTATAACTATTAATTAAAAATAATTTTTAAAGAAATTCATTAAGGATTACCATTACTGGCACATCTACCCTATTTATCTAAATATTTATTTACATACTCCCATGTATACTTTGAGGCATTGAAAATGCTCAAATTTTTGTGACAATACAGGAAAGGGGACCCTAGAAAAGAGAAATAGTGTTTCGTATATTGCTGGATTATTGTAATTTTATTCTTATATTTAATGTAATATAAATTCAAATACAACTAGCTTTTTCTGTAAATTAATACACATGTATAATATGAATCATTTTCTACATTCAAGACTTGTTGTCAATAACTTCCTATTTGAAATACTTTTTTTTTTCCAAATCAAAAAATAATTTTATGTCTATGTATTTATTGCATATGATCAAGATATTTTGATAAATTAAAAAAATTTTGTGCCTATGTGTGTATATTTAAATAAAGATTACACAAGAAAAATTGCATATTATCATTTAAGAAACATCATTCATTTAAGAAACAAACATTTATTTAACAGAAACAATTAACAAACATTTATTTAACAATGACAAATACAAAAAATATAATTTCAAGAATTACTCGGCTACAAACATTTAAAAATCACAGCATTCACCTTAGATTAAAAAAACAACAACTTATATATATGTTATATAAAAAATTTATTTCTTTAGTATCCTTCCATTTTATTCTATTATGATAATTTAATTTAATCCAGTGAATTTTTATTCAATTATTTTAATTTAATGTATTATTCTAATCTAATTTGCTATTCCAATTTACTTTATTGTTCTAATTCAATTCACTCCAATATAAAAAATTCTTAACTCAAATCAACTAATTTACGCCTGCATAAAAAGTTAACTCAAGCAAAAATATTGGCATTAATATTCTTGGGAATTCCTATATTCAAGAACATACTGTTATACAGAAGAGAATTGATTAGTCAATTATAATTTGATTTCATTAAATTTAGTTAATTTTTGACTTACTAAGTTTAATATTAAGCTATTGATTTAACATTAGTTTGTTGCTGCTCATGTCGTGATACCTTTAATTTGTCAGGAGGGTAATAAGGGCGTAATTTTGATACATGGACTATTTCAGTAAATTTATTTTGAGTTTGTCTATTAATTTCAACATTTACATCAGATAATTTTTTAAGGATTTGATAGGGACCACTAAAAATTTGTGAGAGCTTTCTGGTATTGGGATAATGGAATTCTTCATAGATAACAAGATCTCCTATCTCAAATTTTGGCTCTACATAAT
The DNA here is from genome assembly GCA_963931845.1 of Maratus michaelseni. Taxonomy (NCBI): domain Eukaryota; kingdom Metazoa; phylum Arthropoda; class Arachnida; order Araneae; family Salticidae; genus Maratus; species Maratus michaelseni. Next base: position 135,344,353 of record OZ007598.1, on the reverse strand, counting down.
TTCTATCATAATATTTTTTACTTTTCCAGTAAAATTCATCCGTGCGTTTTTTAGCAATGTTAAGGGCTTCCTGGACAGGAGGGTAATAATTTTGCTTAAGAGGGGGAATCATAGGGTAATTTGCCAAAAAGTAAATAAGCAGGAGGGAATTTGGTTATGGAATGGGGTGTATTATTGTATTCATTAACTACTTCAGTCAGAAGTTTGGTCCAAGGTATTTAGGGGGGGGGGGGGGGGGGTTGAATTAACTTTAATAAAATCAAAGAATTTTTGGCATTAACTAGAATATCAGATAAATATTTTGTAATCCAAATTATTGCTTGCCTTAATGAACTTATAGCAGCTTGATATGTAAGCCGCTCATATTTACAGAGTCATCATGTCATCTGATAAAAATGCACATAGGAGGTGTGTGAAGGTTGAAGAATGAATTAGGACAACACAAGTTTAACTTTAAACACAAAACGTATTATTCAGGATAAAAAGAAAAAGGTTAGATCGAGCTGACGCGACAAGATCGTCCACAACACTCAGCTAGCGGCAATAACAGAATGCCTGTTCAGTTGCGGTTACAGCTTAAAGTAAACTCATGCACATTGAGTTGAGTTGTATGAAATATGTAACATAATAAAATAAAAGTTAAAATTACAGTTAACATAGTTCATGTACAAAATGGAGTTAAAGTTTATAGGCGAACAGTTCAGGGTTACAGTTAACCCGCTACAGTATTCCCCCCCCCCCAAGTACTTAAGGTACTGACAACTTCACAAGTAGCGAGGGTTAAACCGCACAGTTCTACCAGAACGGGTAGTTGTTTTAGGAGGCAGAGCTGGTGCCACCGTCACAGGTTCATCTTGACTGACAGTCTGAGCTGACGGGTTGTTATGACTAATTACCACTGGAGATGCAGGAGTTAAATCCTCTTGAATAAGGAATGCAGGTTTGAGACGGTCAATACCAATCACTGCGTCTTTTCCCTTTATGACAACAGTAAAATGTTTAGCTGTGCGTTTTGTCACTCGAAAGGGTCCATTGTATGGTTGTGTTAGTGGTGCTTTGACAGTGTCATTGCGCACCAAAACATGGGTGCATGTCTCCAGTGAAGGATGCACAAAAGGAGTTCTCTTGGCATGTGCTGATGTTGGCACTGGAGTTAACTGATGCATGGTATCACACAAATGCTGGAGGAAAGTTGCAGGATCAACACGAGACAGTTCTGAGGGGTTGGAAGGCTGCAAAAAGTCAGCAGGTAAGGAGAGAGTGGTGCCATACAGCATCTCGGCACAAGTACCCTTAAGGTCTTCTTTGTAAGAGGTGCGAATGCCTAGAAGAACAATGGGTAAGGACTCTGTCCATCTTGCATGGTTGTGGCACTTCAGGCTTGCTTCAGCGTACGGTGAAATCGTTCTACAAAGCCGTTACTGGCTGGGTGGTACGGAGAAGTCCTGATGCGATGGATGCCTAAGATTTTCCTTAAGGAAGAAAACAGAAGGGACTCGAATTGTCGCCCTTGGTCTGTAGTCACAAATTTGGGGACACCAAACCTTGCAATCCAATGGTTTACAAAAGTTCTGGCGATGGTGTCAGCAGTAATGTCCTGCACTGGAATCGCTTCTGGCCAACGAGAAAAACGGTCTACAAATGTGACCAAATAAGTATATCCTTCTGAAGGAGGTAACTGTCCCACGATGTCAATATGGACATGCTCGAATCTGTCTGATGAGACAGGAAATTTTTGTAGAGGGCTATGAGTATGCCGTTGGATTTTGGATTTCTGGCAACTCATGCATGATCGTGCCCAATGGACCCTATTCTCCGTTTGGGTTTGAGGCTACAATTTCCGAAATGTTTTCCCAAAGCACGTGACTCAACATCACGAAAATCTGGTCCGTTGCTGCTCTATGACATGCAGGCTTGAGTTGCAAACGAGTGGTTGCATAATTAAGGACTACAATGTCGGCTATATTTCCCCAAAGCACGTGACTCTGACGTCAGTAAGAATAGGGTCCATTAGCAATGTCTTTTGCCATTCCATGCCACACAAATTTCTGCTGGATCAGTCTCTGAGAAGCTCGGATGTCAGGATGGGATAAATTGTGTAGGCTGTTAAAGACAATGTGGCGGTACTTTTCTGGTACGTATGGTCGTATCTTGCCAGTGCTAATATCACAATAGAGCATTGTTTCTGGAGAAATATGCAGTTTTTGGAAACGGAGAGATGTTTCAGGATTTGACAATAAGTCAGCCAATTCCTTGTCATTTGCCTGTTCTTCAGCCATGGATGACAAATCAACATTGGACAACACTATCTCATTTATACGAGATAAGGTGTCAGCCACAATATTTTTAGAACCAGGAACATGGCGAATGTCTGTGCTGAACTGCGATATAAAATCTAGGTGTCTGAGCTGACGCGGGGAACTGGAATCTGACATTTTTGAAAAAGCATAAGTTAATGGACGATGGTCGGTATAGACAGAGGTCACGGCTGCCGAAGGCAGTCGTGCATCATCCGCCGATTCCAGGCTCTTGAAGAGCCCATGCGAGACACGACCAGGAGGGTTCCAGTTTACCCGGGGACCCTCTAGGTTGTGCTCTTCGGCCGGAGAGCGAAGCGGGGGCGTGTGCCTACCTGCACTTCAAACTCTCTTTCCCAAGTGGGTTGATGACAAAGGTCGAAGCGACATTAGTGGCACCTTATAAAAGGGCCACTAGGTTCACACTCGGGCACGATGGTCGGTATATATTATAAAATTCCTTCCTTGCAATGTATGTCTAAAATGTTTAACAGCCGAATAAATTGCAAGGAGCTCTCTGTCATAGGTGCTGTAATTTTGCTCGGTTGGGCTTAGTTTACGTGAAAAAAAGGCAAGAGGTTGTAACTTGTCGTCATTTACCACATTTAATACAGCTCCGATAGCAGTATCCGAGGCATCAGCACTTAAGGTTAGCTTATGGTGCGGAGCGTGATACGCGAGAGTTGCACAATTTATAATGTCTTGTTTACAAGCCTCGAAAGCTTGTGTCAAAATAGTATCCCACGGTACCGGGCGTTTGTCATTCTTTTTTGAATCTTTGAGTAGCTCATGTAAAGGGGCTTGAGTGTGGGCAGCATGAGGAATGAAACGTCGGTAAAAATTTACCATTGCTAAAAATCGTCTCAAGTCAACAATTGTTTGGAGTTTGGGGAAATCGGCGATAGCTTGAGTTTTCTGTGGGAGCGGTTGTACACCAGAAGGTGTTATAAGACAACCTAAGAAAGAGACAGAAGTTTTTCCCAAAATGCATTTTGCGGGATTTAATTTTAACCCATGCTGCTGCAGGCGATCAAGGACTTGCCGAAGATGGCATTCCTGTTCTTCTTCATTTTCTGATGCAGTGAGGATATCATCCAAATATGGGATGCAAAAATCTAATCCTATTAAGACTTCATGGATATAACGTTGGAAAGTCTGTCCTGCATTTCTTAAGCCGAAAGGAGTATATACAAATTCGAAAAGTCCAAAAGGGGTAGTTACTGCAGTTTTTGGGATATCCCCGGGATTTACTGGAATTTGGTGGTGGGCGCGAGCCAAATCTAGGGTAGTAAAAAATTGTTTCCCATGAAACAGCTGCGTACAATCCTGGATGTGGAGTAATGGGTATCTATCAGGAATAGTGGAAGCGTTTAAACGACGGTAATCTCCACATGGCCGCCAGCTGCCATTGGCCTTGCGAACCATATGGAGCGGACTCGCCCATGGGCTTTTTGAAGGCCTAACGATACCCTGTGCCATGAGGAATTCAAATTCTTGACGGGCTGCTTTTAAGAGCTCTGGCGATAGACGACGCGGTCTAGAAAAAACAGGAGGGCCTTTGGTAGTCTTCTATGTACGTTTGGCCTTCTATGTAGTGATAGATGGGTTGAGTTTTACTCTCCTTGCTTACGCATGAAAGGTTAGTTAATTCGGGATATTCCGTTAAAATTGTGTCAAATTTGGTAGGACCGACAAGTACACTTAGGGTACTGCTTCCAGGCAGAACTCGAGCAACTTTTCCCTGAGATGACAATAAGGTTTCCGCGTCGATTATGCAGTTGTTTTTCGCGTCAACAAGTAAGTTGAATTTTTTTAGAAAATCAACGCCAATATTAGGTTGGTTCACTTTCGCAATTACAAAAGACCAGGTGAAATTTCTTCGTAAATTTAAGTCAAGGGTCAAACGTTTTGTGCCAAATGTTTGAATTTTTGTGCCATTTGCTGCATAAAGGACTAAACCCTCATCCACAGTGCTTTTTTTTAAGCAACTTGCTGGCAAAAAGAAATATCGGCCCCGGTATCGATTAAAAAATTGAATTTTGACGTAGGGTCGGCCAAAAGAATACGATTAACCTGGCGGTCGCGATTATGGCCATGTTGCGATCGCCGGTCTAGTTTTCCGTGCGAAAAGAACAAGGGGATGTGCACTTTCTAGCCTTGGAGCCAAAATTTGTGTGGTAGAAGCAAAGATTATTTGCAGGTTCTTTATAGCGCCCCCTAGAATGACTGCGCCGGAAATTACCTTCACGGGGACGATGCTCTCTTGAGCGACTCCGCTGATTAATTTTCGTGGTTAACTCACTAACTTGTTGAGTTAACTGTGCAATTTGAAATTCAAGAGACGAAACATGGGTGGTTGAGGTGGGTGGAACATTAGCTGTAGCATTTATTTGAGGAAATACTCCTAAGTCGTGGATTTTGTCGGCAACAGAAGCAAGTTTTGGCAATTCATCACTCAATGCGCTAACAATACTGCGCGTAGTTGTGGACAGACGTGAAAGCCAAAGAGATTTCAATAATGCCTCTCCTACCGTAGTACCAGCCAGGGTTCTCATTTGAGCAAGTAACTGAGATGGGCGTAAGTACCCGATCTCCACACCCTGCAATAACGTGCGAATCCGCGATTCTTCACTTTCAGAATGCGAATCAATTAGCCGTTTTTTCAAAGCCTCGTATGGTTTATCGCCCGGAGGATTTGTGATAATGTCGCTGACTGAGATGAGAATATCGGCGTCAACTGCCGCTACCACATGATTAAATTTGGTCATCTCACATTTTATTTGGGCCAAAGCAAATTGGGCTTCCAGGCGAAAAAACCATAATGACGGATTTGTCTTCCAAAACGGTGGGGGTTTCACGCCTACATGAGAAACCTGACTAGTGCCAGCACTTTCGTTTGGGGTATCGTTCGGCGGCATGATTAGGAAATTATATGCATAAATACAATTAACAGTACAAAAAAATACACAAAATTATATACAGTATATTATAACAAAAAAAAATACTCTTGCATTACTCTAGGATTGGTGAAAATGAGCTGAATTATAGCACCCATGACAGATCGAGAAAATTTAACATGTGAATAAACGTGACTGGCGTAAAAAAAATTACTGATATAAAATATGGGGACAAAATATTAGGAAAAAATGGACTTACCGACCACCAGGAAGCTCAAACACGTTTAATCGCGCACACGGCCCCGCACACCGCATGTTTTTTTTTATTTTTAAGAAATATTGCTGCAGATGGCTGTAAACACATCCCTCAAAATAATTGGAGCAACGTTCATGCAGAATCAAAACCTCCTCGTCCAGATGGCATCGGATCTGTTTTTAGCGTGTTCAACTGCTAATAAGTGTCACCACTATAGCGGCTTGATATGTAAGCCGCTCATATTTGCAGAGTCATCATGTCATCTGATAAAAATGCACAGAGGAGGTGTGTGAAGGTTGAAGAATGAATTAGGACAACACAAGTTTAACTTTAAACACAAAACATATTATTCAGGATAAAAAGAAAAAGGTTAGATCGAGCTGACGCGACAAGATCGTCCACAACACTCAGCTAGCGGCAATAACAGAATGCCTGTTCAGTTGCGGTTATACTACGTTCAGATCGGATAGTTAAGATATCTTAGACCGCCGAACTCACTGAGTGAGTTCCAGAAACTCACTTAGTGAGTTCGAACTGTCTATTGTTAGATACAGCCAGTACCACTCACTTTGATTGGCTCTGGAGACCGATTGGCGGTTGAGGTTGCCTTTAACTTATGCGCATGCGCACACTCTATGTTTGTTCATATCTCGGACACGGTGATATTCAGTGAGTTATCTTAGATGAGTTTTGTGGTGTGGACAGGTATTCAATTCCGGGAGGGTACCACCTCAAAAATGGCGGTCTAAGTTATCTTAAATGTCTGATGTGAACAGGATATTACAGCTTAAAGTAAACTCATGCACATTGAGTTGAGTTGTATGAAATATGTAACATAATAAAATAAAAGTTAAAATTATAGTTAACATAGTTCATGTACAAAATGGAGTTAAAGTTTATAGGTGAACAGTTCAGGGTTACAGTTAACCCGAAACAAACTTGTAGATCATCGGATCTACCCGTCATTCGGATTTTTAGGGGGGGGGGGGGGAGGATAATGTTATATAAAAAATTTATTTCTTTCGTATCCTTCCATTTTATTCGCATTAATATTTAAATTAATCTAACTTCTGACATCATCAGCATTTCCTTAATTCTTAATAATAACTATTCCTATTTAAAGTCCTTTTAAAACTAAAGATCCTTATATTAATAATTATTTTATTTCCAAATCTTAATCTAAAATTTAAGTTCATTCGTAGCTTTTATCAGCTCCCCAAGCTATAAAATTCTGAGACGCGTTCTCATTTCGAATGTTTTTTAAAAGCCATTTTCTTTTTATTATTATTATTATTGCTCTGATTTTTCGCGCGCTGAGGTAAGTTTCACTCCAAAATTAATCCGCTACCAGGTTCGGAATTCTTTACCGTCTTAGCTCCTCCTTCGCACCTCATTTGCTGGGCTGGAGCTAGCCTCTCACTCATTGGTTTGTACGCTCGTGACGTAAATTACTGTATGTCTCCGCTGAAGGAACAAAACCAGGTCGCATCGGTCGGAGCACTAGATTTTTGACGTTTTCGGAAGCATAAACAAATATGTATCTGGTGTTTTTAATTCCGTAGAACATTCATCTGGCCCAGTAACATCTTATTTCAATGAAGTGAAGCATAATGAGCCCGAGGGCTATAAGTGTTAGACCTTTGGGAATTGTCTCTGTGTTGTTCGTCTTCTAATAAACTTATTTGTCTGGAGATTGGCTGGATTTATTGGAAAACTTTGGTGGACTCATTTCATTGCATTCTACTTCGCCATACTTGCTATATCGTTGAAGGACTGCCATTTTCTCATCGAATATTATTCATCGTAAGGTCTCAACTTCGTCAAAATGCAACATATATATATATATATATATATATATATATATATATATATATATATAATTTCAAAAAGAAGCACAAAGGCCATCCATTTTATTCAGTTAATTTTTCTGTTGCCCCCCCCCCCTCCCTTTTTTTTCTTTTTTTCCAGAAAAGGTGGATTCATTTTTTTTTTAATTGGTTGAAAAGATAATTTTTAACTGTGTGTCTCCTATCTGAACTAAATTTTTGACATTTTTTACAGTATATATAAAAATCTATTTATATCATACAGGGATGCACAGAAGAATTCAGATATTTTTCTGACTGATATTTTTCTTATACCCAGTTATTTATTCTGTCTTTCGACTTTCTTATAACCTGTGTCACATCCATATACAAAACAGTTCCAAGCCATATTAAAATATAATGTAAATTAATATTTTATTAAAGAAATAATAACGCACTCCTATAGCAAACAATGTTATTTTGACTCAGCTAAAGATCGCAGCGCCAGATGCGGCCACTTCGGCGTTAGTCTCAAGTTTGCAACGAAGATGCCATAGAGGGAAATTCTCCTAATCTATTTATATCTCCCTGCCATGCTCGAATCCAAAATGCAGGAAGCGCACCTGTCATGTTTGACAGGTCACATGACCGGCCTCTGGTGGCTGAATTTCAAAGACTGTTTTCCAAGCTAAATCCCATTGGGGAGTCCGGTCCATCTATCTAGGTTCATTAAAATATATATATGAAAATGCATTGTAGTAATTGTAATTAGTATTTTTCCACTGTCTTAAATGCATACATTTTGTCATAACAATTTTCAACTGGCTGGCTGGTAAAATTTTCTTGTTAAATAATCTTGATTAACAACAGAATCTAAGTTCTGTGCATAATCTGATAAAACAAAATTTGTTTTAGAATAGATATGATCTGCATGCAAAAATTTCGCTTTGCTTACAGCAACGACAAGAGGAGTTGACTAGTGATGAACCGGTTTGTGGACAAAAATGCATATTATCTATGGTTTCAGTGAACGGCCAATAACTAGTGATTAAGCAATCACTGCTACTAATGTTTACGAAGTAACATGTTTGCAATTTCACAGCCTCGTGCTTCAAAATGCGGCGTGTGTTTTGAAATGGTTTCGTTTTGAAGGGTGGTAAAAATCTTATACGTGATATATGAAGAATAGATAAGTAATACATTTAATTTTTATTTATATTTAAGAACTTTTAACCTTTAATAACTGTTAGTTGACGCATAATTTATCTCATTTTACGCTTCCTCTTTATTAATGTGGATGATTGGATGCAGTGTTGAATTCAGACACTTTTCTCCGGGTGGGATTTTTGTGGCTCCGGGGGGGAAATTGCGGAACTGATGCTTTATACTCACGCAAACATGTAAACAAAAGTTTGGCGAGTTTTTGGTTGGCGCGATTTTCAAGACTGCGCCAAACGAATAACTTAATACTATGGCTAGGTTGCCATTAAAGAAAAGAATCCCCTAAATTTGGCGACTTTTTTCTTTTTTTTAACCGATTATTATTATTTTTTTCTGCGTGAGTGTAAAGCATCTTAGCCGAAATTGCATTTTTAACCATTAAAAGTATAAAAGGAACAGATGCTTTACACTCACGCAAACATATAGACATAAGTTTGGCGCGATTTTTAAGACCGCGCCAAACGAATAACTTAATACAATGGCTGGGTTGCCATTAAAGGAAAAAAATACCCTATATTTAGCGACTTTTTTCCTTTTTTTAAACGATTAGTTTTTTTTTCTTCTGTGTGAGTGTAAAGCCGTATAAAATCTCAAATCTTCCGGGGGGGGGGAAGGGGGGGGTAATGATCCCCCCGGGCCACTCCCTGAATTCAACACTGACTGGATGGTCAGCCAGGGCATATTATAACAAATTACTACTTGATTACAGCAAAATTGCTTGACCCATCTCCTTAGTTTTAGTCATTTGTTTTCAAGTTTTAACAATCAAAACATATCAGGGGTTGAAGTTATGTATCAGCACTCGGATAATGATAATACGAGCTCTGTTATATCGAAATATCAGATTAATCGAGCATTTTACAATTTTTTGCCGATAGTAACATGTTCTAAGAAAAACACAACCGATGTTCGTGGGGAAAGTCCCGTAATTGCGTTTGGAAACACCTGGCAAAAAATAAATATTGTTTTATAACTTTTTTCCTTTTTAGCAAGCATTTATACTTAGATTTAAACATTTGCCTTTATGTATTACATAATTGTTTTTACAAACTTGAGACCATGTCTTTGCCAATATCGCTCGTATTTGTCGTCATCCTTTGCTGTAAATCTTTTTAGACAACTTTAACCAATTTTGCATGTAATGAATAATTTTTACGCTCCTTTCAGAACTAATTAATTTTCACTGTATAACAGAGGTAGATACCAAATAAGGTTATACAGTGAAAATTAATGAAGTTCTGAAAGGAGCGTAAAAATTATTCATTACATGCAAACTTGTTAAAGTTGCCTAATAAGATTTACAGCAAAGGATGGCGACAAATACGAGCGATATTGGAAAAGGCGTGGGCTCAAGTTTGTAAAAACGACTAAGCTATCGTATTCGCCCGCAGTCCTTAGTCTGATTCCACACATTTTAGCTTCATGCTTTCCAGTAAAATTAGCTAAAATCATAAAAGCAAAGAATGGGCAGACTATCTTTTCCTGCCAGTACAGGCCAGAAAAGATTTTTCGTAGTTTGCTGCTCGCATCCAAATAACCCAACGATTCGCACAGCTGACGTACAACAGAATGATGATAAATATTGATTTTATTTGTGATGTCATTAGTGACAGGCCTGGACTGGTTCCTTTGGGGGCCCTCGGCTAGAGACTGAAAAGGGGCCCCTTACTGGGAAATTTAGAGGACATAGAATATTAGAAAATTTATTTTTTGAAAATTAGATTTACATACCTAAAAATCACATTTAGCTACTTTGTCTTGAAAAATAGTTAGGTTAAAAAGTAAGCTTTCTCTGATGTAGTTTACTTTCACAATAAATATTTATATTATTTTTATATACCGTACCTAAACTAGTTCCATGCTAGAAAAAAGTAAGTATACTAATTAATTACGAGTTGTTTATTACTTTAAAATGAGAGGGAGAAATACTTTTAGTTTTAGGCAACCAAATAACAGAAGTTTAAGCTCTAATAATCTAAATCCTTCTGTAATACCTAAGTAAATATTAAAAAGGGACACAACGGTAGTAAAAAAATAAGCATATTGAAAAAACAAAACAACGCCCTCATTAATTTTAATTTAATTGTTACAAATTGTGAAATAGGTTTTATAACAAAAAGAAAAATGGCTGTACCTTGGTACAGATACAGCGAACTAAGAAAGTTCATGTTTACTAACCAAATGCCTTTTTAGTCAGTTCATCAATAGCATCTTTATCCAAGTTATAAAAAAAAAATCTTTCTACATTCATGAAAAGAAGATTAGAACTAAGGTATTGGCTTAAAGTAGATCTAAGTCAAATCTTAACTATTTTAAGTTTAGAAAACACCCTTTCACCGGTGTACAAACTTGTAAGCTACATACAGGTTGGTAAACATTCCAGATTCTGAGATTTCAAAAACAACAGAAAAGCGCGTGATAAACACAGAAAACATTGTTTCTTGTCAAAGCAGTAACCATAAAGATTTTTGTCTTTTTCAAATTCAAATTCTACATCGTCATACTGACAGATTTCTTCAGCTCCATTCAGATTGTCTTGTTTTCTTTTAATGATAGTTTTTTCAGCCATTGTAAAGCTTTCACACTGATCTGAAAACTCTTTCAGCTCTATCTATAACTGACTTCTTTCAAGTTTACAAGAATTAAAAATGCTACAAAGAACTTCCACAGGAAAACTATCAAAATTCTTTGGGTCTAACCAGGGACAATCTACTGAAATTTCATTTCTTTGTTTGGACTAAATCTTACTTCGATACTTGCCGTGGCACAATCTAAAACACTGAAAAAGACCAATTTATAGTTTTGAACAGTTCAGATTCCAGAAGCCTCATCTATTGATTTTTCACCAGGCATTATCTTTTTCTTTTAAGTTCTTTTTTCCTTGAAATCTAATTCTACTTCAACATCAATACTGTTATCTTCTAAGTTGCTATTAATTATACTTGTACCCCAAAGCAGAATATGCTTAAAAGTGCGATGTACGTCGCAGAACAATGAATTTCTCTGCAGAACATTTCAAATTCCCATTTTCAACAAAATTCACCATTCATTGGCAAAAGCACTAAATTCATCTATCAATCACCGGAAAAACTTAACTTCTCCAATCGTTCATTGAAAAAGATTGGGAAATTCGTCAATTGGTCGCGGAAAAAGCTCACTCAATTTGTCAGTCAATCATGGGGAGAAAGTTACCCGAGAGAAAAATCTCAAAAATATTGCAAAAATCGTCAATCGATTACGAGAAAAAAACTGCGAAATTCATCATTCGATCCAAGTAAAATCGCAAAATTCGTCATTTCTTTGGTTTGTGTGTGTGTTAGCGGTTTACGAAATGTCTTTACCATTTCTATACAAGATGAAATCGCACTCCTACATATACAAAAAATCTCCCTGTGTTTTACTTTTTATTCCCGCAGAACATTTTTGATCAGCTGAAGGTTCGTTGCAGAACATTGCAAAATATTCTGCTTTGGGGTACTTGTATAATATTTTGTTTTGGAATACACAGCGTGAAAGTGTTTATCACTCCTTTTATCCCTTATTTGTTGAAGCAGCTTCTCAACCAAGTTCCAGGCTGTAGAATAGTCAATGGTTTTACTTTGTAAATATTTTAAAATAGGAGATATAATAAGAAATAAATCTAATAAAACAATAGACATAAACCCAGCAGCAGAATTTTTTTCTACAGTCTGCAACTTCAAGTAGAAACTTTAAAAACAGTCTGCAGAACTTAAGAACAAACGTCCCTCGCATTACGTTACATGCACTCAACCCCCAATTATTTGTGATTTAACATAAAAGGAAAGTACTTTTAAAAATAATTTACCTTTGTCCTCAGAATTTTTAACACCCATACATTGTCTGAAAAATCTTTCATAAAATTTGTCAAAATTTCTGAAGTTAGAAAATACAATAACAGTAAAAATAACACCTGAACACCAACTTCTAAAATTTTTTAAAAGATTGATATAATGTGATAATATCAAAATTTATATATAGATGGGATAATATTAAATGTTACTTGCAGCAATTTTGCCATGCCCAAATCGGGTGGCAGCACTTGCACTGCAGAAGATGTCGATGGAGCAGGAAGAAAAGTGGTTTTCGATTGAGTTGGAGCAGCCACATCACCAGAATTCAGTGGTGGTGATGTTCGAATGAGCATGTCAGTTGAATTCGGTTTCGGGAATCGGAGCTCGTCAATAGCATGTGGCAAGGATCGTATTACTATGGCACAAGGCAAATAATTTCTAGCAGAGTTTTATTTTTCTAAACTCTAACATAGGGGTACACAACATTTTAAGCGAAGGGCCACTTACTAAAATGACTGGGCTGTCAAAGGCCACCATTAATAGCACAGAGAGAATTTTGTTTTGAGGTGCTGGGGAGCTGGGGGTCCGTTAGGCAAAATTTTCAATTTATACGCAATCGATCGGCGAAATTTACGATTTATACGCGCTCGATTGACGAAATTCGTGATTTTTACCTGTTCTGATCGATGAAATTCGTGATTTTTACCTGCCTAACCGGCAAAAATTGCGATTTTAATGCACCTGATTGGCGAAATTAGTGTTTTTTCGCACCCGATCGGCAGAATTTGCGATCTTTTCACACCAGATTGGCGAAATTTACAATTTATACGCACCCGATCGGCAAAATTCGCGATTTATACGCACCCAATCAGCAAAATTCATGATTTTTACGCGTCCGATTGGCGAAATTCATGATTTTTGCATGCTTAATGGGCAAAAATTAATATTTTTACACACCTGATTGATGAAATTCGCGATTTATATGCACCCGATCGGCAAATTTTGCGTATTTTATGCGTCCAATCGGCGAAATTTGGCAAAATCGTGACTTTTACGCAGCCGATCGGAGAAATTCACGATTTTTTCGTGTCCGATCGCGAACCGATTCTAACAGTTAAAAATTAGGCTGCAGACCTTCTCAAGAGTCTGCGACGTGCGTCGCAGCGTTGCGCCGATTCTGCGCCCGGGGACATAAATAGGATTACAAATTTATTTTCACTACAAAGTTTCTAGTATGTTAAAATACAAAATTTTATTTACATTTATATAATTAATATATGTAGTACACGGTATTATAAATTCCTTATATTAAAATTACGTTTTATAAAAAATATTCACCTTATTCGCAATATCTTCAGAATTAATAACATGCATAGCAAAGTATAATTTCAAAAGAAAATTTATTTATTTATATTAATTACCGACAGATGGCGCAAATATAATATTTAGAAACGAAGCGTAATTTGTGTATTGAAGCTCTAAAATCCGCTCTCAGTCACATGATTTGGACTTTTATTATAATGATTTTAGGGACAAAAGCAAAATATATAGTCAGCATTAAGTACCCAAAAAGGGCAAATTAAAGAAAGTTTTGGTGAAGTTTTGATATTTGGTACTTTTTATGTTTTTTAGGTCGCTGAACACAAATAAGAGATTTTCCAACAATTTTTTTTTTTTTTTTTTCGGGAAATACGTTATTTTTACAAAAAAACTCATAAAAACAGACTTGTCTCTGTTTTTTTTGTTTTTTTTAATAACTCCAAAATTGTGCATTTTACGTGAAAGACGAAAGTATATGAATTAAAGAGGATAAAATTTCCTACATTTTATGTATTAAAAGTTTTTTTCCTGATCAACAGTTTATCCGTGCCACAAAAATTGGGGTTAAATGCAAAAAAGTGTTTATTAAAAGAAAAAGAAAAAAAAAAAAACAAGAATTACGGCCCTATACATTGATGTAACATGAAAACTAACCATTTTACGCAAACATTGACCATTAATGATACTAAGGACTATGTGATTGACTACATTTTATAATGAAGAGATAACAAATGATGCCTGATAACAAATACAACGACTCATTATGAATGATTAATTAATTATAAATAATTATGTACATTAGTAAATACATTTACATAAAATAAAAAAGCAAAAATCTTATTTCTGCATTCTTTTATTTGAAGATCCCTGCTGTTCATCGACATCTACGACATAAAAAATAGATGTATGGAATTAGTGGGGTTTTTTATTACTACCAATATTATAGAATAAATGTTTTCTTAATGGTAAATATTTCATGGCTTGTTCCTTTTCCATTGGGTTCACGAATTTAGTGAGTGGGCAATGCAGCTACAGCTCTATTTCAAGGTAAGCTCATCTTCCTCGTTTTGACTCACCACTGCAATGTTGTTGAAGTTCCCCTCGCAGTTGAGGCACATGTTAGAACAACAAAGCCCTGCCTTCTTGCACCCAAAATTTCGGTTGCAGTTCTCTGTGCACTTGCAGGATACAAGCTTCAACAAAGCAGGGGGTGGTACAATAAATACAGGCTCAAGACCAGCATTTGTTTTCTGACATCCACACTCATCAGCATTTTTTTTCAACCTCCAGCCATTGTTGGACTTGGTGATATACTCTTAAAGAGTGCTGTTGCACTGCAGCTGCAGATGGTGGTAAAGCAGCAATATTAGAACTGTATGTAAAGGCTGACTTCTTGTACGAAATATACTTTAGGTAGTTCAGCGAAGGCACATTCGTCCCACTATAGCCATACAGTGAGACAAGGAAACGTTAAGCAGCAGCTGCAACCATCTCCTGAGTAGCGATTGGGTATTTGAACACTTTAACAACTTCTCTAACGTATGGATTACTCCCAAGAATATCGAGGAACTTCATTTTCCCTTGCATAAACGGTGCTGACTTTGTATCGCACCCGCTCATAGCATGTAGGAAGAGGATATTTTCCACAACCGTTGAACTCACAGCATTCTATGGAGAAAATGTCAATGGAGAAACGGTGTCCTTCTCAGGTTTTAAAAATAAAACTTTTTCAGCTTTGCAGATGCAGAAACCTATCAAAATGACCAAAAGCTTTTCATACCCCCCCCCCCAACTATATTCACCATCTCATTTTATGGAGCCAAGGACAAAGCAGTGTTTACAATAAAGGTGTCTGTGTATTCTTTTGCCTGCTTGCATGTAATATCTGATGATGAAAACTTGTTAATCATCATAGATATTAATGACCCTTGTTTTTTGTGTTAGCAAGAAACTTTTCTTTTGGACGTGCTAGGTATCGTTGTGCCGTCAAACAATACGTCAGTCAAAGCATGCTTCTTTAATCGTCTCATACGCTCATCAGTTTTTTAACCACTTTGTACGTCATCAGTGTAGCCATCAATGGCAACTACCGCCTCTGGTTGATATTTTGACTGCATGTACTCAATGTATTTGTCGGATATTAAAGAAAAAGAATGATTTTTAGACCAAACAGCCCTATACGATTATAAACCACTATCAATGATGAATTGAACCCTGCCGCTGAACCGCTTGGTTGTTAGGGGTTTGAATGCCTTTTAGAGAGTAGATTTGGTTCTTTTTCTTAAGCCATTGTCGAATAGAGACACAATTAAGGTCCTGCATCGTACGTCAAAAACTCCTCAATATCTTCATCCGAGTACTTTGCAACCGAAATTCGTTGGAACAAAGTTGTGGTTGTGGGATTAATAGAAACCAATTCGATGTCTACTCGTATCACAGTATCACACTGTTCATTACAACAAGAGGTTTTATTCTGTCGCTCCGTTTAAATTTGACAGTTCCAAAGTCACCAACAACAATACTGTTCACATCTTTAATGCCTGATTACCCAGACTTATGGCAGTTGATCCGTTTAGGCCAGCCATACTCAACCTGCGGTCTGGCGACCTTTTGTGTGCGGCCCGAGGCACATAATCATTAATCCATATTTATAAAATTAATTGAGACTTACATAAAAGTTATTTAAGACTGTTGATTTATATAGTTTCATAGGAAGACAAAATCTGTCATATTATTTATAATGGATTTAAAATTAGGTTAAAACTTCTTAAATGCTGTCTTTTTAGACAAAAGTTCTTTTTATATGTATGTAGTCTTATTTATGCTAAGTGTTGTTTACATTTCTTAATCTTCAACACAAATCAAACATTGTTCCAAATTAATTAGATTTGCACTATATATTTCTACAATTAAAAGAAAATAAAAATTTTGAATTCAGCGAAAGATTGATTTATTAGAGAAAATCTCATGATTTTTCTGTTTAAAGCTTAACAATTTTGAATTGTTATATTATAACATTTTATACTTATTATACAGCTAATACTGCTTTTTAGTGTTGAACGTTTGTCTGAGAAAAAAATTGGCATCAAACTTTTTTTACAGTACAACGAATTCCAAACAAAGAATTTCGCGGCCTATTTCTATAAAATTTATAGTAGAAATCTACCACGAAGTTTATTGTTTGGAAATGGTAGTGTTAAACATCTTTTGTAATATTTCTTCCGAGACAAACTTTTAATCCTACTGATGTTATATTGCTTTTTTTATACTATTTTTGTTAGCTATTATTTTAATTACCCCTTTTTTACCCTTTGTTAAGAGTGTTGCGGCCCGCCTAACGTCGCAAATATGTGAATGCGGCCCGCGAAACAAAAAGGTTGGCTGGTTTAGGCTAAAAATAAAATTTTTAGGAACTGAAGTCCGTGTCAGCTTTTATTAGCGAAAGTGTGTTTTAGTTATTTTATTTTTGTGTTATTTAAAAGGCAAAATATAGTGCTATATTTTTGTAAAAGCAAATGGAGATTTTGATCCGATCCCAGGTATGCTCATTTTTATTTATTTTTTAGTTATGAAGAAAACAATGAACCTCAGATGCATAAAATATAGTCAATCGTATAATTTTTAGCATCATTAATGGTCATGCGAAATAATGATTTGGTAGCGAAAGGATTAAACTTCGAAAATATTTTTTACATCTGAAAGATCATTTTATTGAATAAACAAAGATTTTCTTGGTAGATGAAAAATAAAAGTAAGAATAAATTTCATGAGTTCGTCGATATGACGATCATTCGTTTTAAGTTATCGCTTATTTGACTTCAGTGTCTGTTCAGTCCACCAAAATTGACAGTTAGATTTGTTTTATATTAAGAGTTTTAGCACTCTTCTCGATTCGTGAAAAGTTCAGATTTCTCTCTCACTCTAGTAGGATTTTTATCCAGATCATGTGTTGAATCTCAAAAGGTTTCTCGTTCCCTGTCTGCACAAAGCTTCTTGCGGCCGGACTTTCTAGCATTTGCCTGGGTACTCGGCATACCCTGTATTCTCGAACAGAGGTCTAGCACCTCTCTGCGTTTCTCTCGCATTTACCCGGGTACTTGGCGCACTCTGTATTCTCGAATAGAGGTCTGGCACCTCTCAGCGTTTTTCTCAATCTGAACTCTTAATTAAAATCCTTTCGCTCATGGTTTTCGCAATGGGAGTGGATTTTATCTGAGGAGGGGCTTATCAGGACCACTTGTACCGTGGGACCATGACATCACCTGCAAACCAGTGCGGTATTGGTTCCTTTCTAAAAAGGGGAAAATAAGTATAGTTGCACTTTGTGGTTTCTCACGGAGATCTTTTTCTCACCAAGACAGGCCACTAGCAAAGTAAGTCCTGTCATCCTTGATGGACAATGCTATCAATTGTAATTCTAAAGTTTTTCTGTGTTCACAAAAGAAGTTCGGGATTGCCACAATTTCAAAGCAACGCCGATGTGAGAAAATATGCTGGAAATGTTCTTTTAGAAGGTTTCACACGAGAACTCTCAGATGCCAAAGACTGGTTCTCACGCACCGCCACATAAAAGTAAAAATGGATTCTTTATAGCATAAAATAGTTAGTTTCCATGTTACATCGATGTACAATGCCGTATTTCCCGTTGTTTCAGTTTTTTGCTTTTAACACCTATTTCTGTGGCACTCTCATGGCTAAACTATTGATCAGAGAAAAAAAATTCAATTCATAAAATGTATGAAATTTTATCCTCTTTGATTCATATACTGTCGACTTTCACGTAAAATGCATAGTTTTAGAGTTATTTTGATAAAACAGAAAAAGTTTTTTTTTACATTTTTGTAAAAAGAAAAGTATTTTCTGGAAAAAAGTTTGTTGGAAAACCTCAGATTCGTGTTCAGCGACTCCAGAAAGCATAAAAGTACCAAATATCAAAACTTTCTTTTATTTCCTAATAATAGGCAAGAAACACAAACACGGAATTGGCGACTCAAAATACTGAGTACAGTAGAAAGCCACTAATCCGCAAAGCTTGGTTCCAAGTGTTGTGCGGATTGGAGGCTTTTTGCGGATTACAGGCCATGTCTATTTAATCTTTGTTTACATTTTTTTTTTATTCATATTTTGGACAAATTTAGATTGCTAATACTAAAAAATAAATAAATTACACATTTTAATATATAGATAAAGTAATAACTATGTAAAAAATAATTTATTATTTTTTAAATTTCTTAAATATGGCATCAATTGTTGTCTGTTTTAAGACATTTGGTTTATAGTGTTGAATTTTATCTTTAAGTAAGAGTTCAAAAGCAATATATATGTATTTTTTTATGTGTTTTTCAATTTTATAATTACGATTTAATGAAAAAATAAATAAATTATAAAATATATTGTCTAAGTAAGGATTTTTTATCATTAAAATTAAAAAAAAATCACAAAAGCTCAAATTGTATTTTACAAGTATTGTATGAAGAAATGAATATATAAAATAATATACTAATTAAATGTGCTTTCATTTTAAACTATAAAGAAGAATGTTATAAGATATATAGTAGCTATATATAAAGATAAGAAAAATGTTAAAATAGGTGAAAAAAAAATTTCAAAATTCAAAATTTTGTCCCCATTGAAGCATTTTTCAAGAATTAAATTTCTTTGTTTACATTCATAAATTGATTGCGGATTAGAGGCCTTTGCAGATTACAGGTTTGCGGATTAGCGGCGCTCTACTGTATGTGGAAAGTACTTATGAGCTAAGAAACTAATTCGTATTACCTTACCTCACCTGTATTTAATGTATCACTATTGTCCCTCAAAGGCTGACTTTACGACTGAGAAGTGGCACTAGTTAACCAAGTATTTTAACTTTTCGAACTTTTTTCAATGTCTAAAGATTTTCTCTTCTTTTTTTTCCTTTCCGTAGCGCCACTATGGTACACACGTTTCATGTTGACACAACTGTGACACTGCACTAACTAAAACCATACTACAAGACTGTGCGAATGAGCGTCGCAATGCGCCCTGAATCGAAGCCTATGAGCACTACACAGAGCTCGATTAGTAGCCAGCAGCCCTCTTCCGTCTGGCCAGCGACACAACACAGAGCCACCACGTAGGCTACTATAAACAAAAAACAACTGGGCACTGCTTAAAATTGATTGTAAACGCGTAAAATTAGTTGGAAATAGCGAAATTTGTCTAATGTAACTAATTAAAAATTTGCACACATTTAATCATTTTTGGGGGGGCCCTCGGCGATCGCCGACCTGCCCAGTCCGGGTCTGATTAGTGAATTTTGAAATATTAACATGCATGGGTTAGAAGAAACTTTTGGGATTGGCACATCCGACTAATTTTTTAAATGTCTTGCAAAAAGAGGCATTTATTACTCGTAATCCATTTTATTTGCATGTAGTAATTTAAAGGCTAACATTTATCTTTTGTAAAGCATGAAATTGAAAAGCCAAACAGTAAAAATTATGGAAGGAAAATATGTAAAACATTCATAATTATACTCAATTCGAAAAAATTTCTCTACCAAATATACTTTTCATATTTAACTTTACACCTTGTCTGTGCTTTATAAGAAAAAATCTAAAATAATTAAATAACTATATTTGAAAATGCGGCTTGTGTAATTGTCGCTGAATGGTCAAGGCCTCCGGTAAAGGACAGTTCCCTGGTTATTATCCCGTTGCAGGTACGTATTGTTTCTTTTACTGTGGATGGATTGAGTTAATCAGAGAAATTCTGTCCTTGATGTAAACATATTTTTGAAAAGGGGTGACTGAAATTCACAGAGATGTAAGTTTGTCCTTGAAAAATTATATTTTGCAATATATAAAAGCAGGTTTAAAATTTTTAAACGGAAAAATATGCAGAAAAAGGAAAAAAGTTGTAAAAAATGGAAAATTTCTGGGAATTTCCAGGAAAATTCCCGTTAAAATACAGAAATAGTATTGGCGTTCTGGTTGCTAATTTCCGTATTTTAACAGAATTTTTTTTACAGTGTACTTTTAAGGCACACAGTCAACCCGTTTATTTTTTCACACTTTATGTCCTGGTCCGGCTTTGGTAAAAATCAATTAAATCAAGTGCAACCTCAACCTTACTCAATTTCTAAAACAACAGATGGTATTTCTTAAACAACTTTATCTCACAACTAAAACTCTTTTAAAACAATATTTCATACATATTTTATGCAAAATGTGCATTTTTTAGCGATGTTTGCAAGCAATGCAATATGGAATAACAACATTGTTGAGTACTTAGACACTTAGAGCAATTCATTCAAATAAAGACACATTAGATATATTATTGAAAATGAAGGGCTCATATGAGTATTTACTTTTGAATTCCACTATTTACGAATAGTATTACCCACTACAACCTATAGGTGCAGATTAACGGTCGCCATACACCACGTGGCGATTAATTTTTTTGCTGTGGCCACTAACTTTCGGCGTTTAAGTCGCCATGTGATTTAAAAGTAATCAATTTCTGGTATTGCCAGTCCCCATCATGAAATGTTGATATTTTTTTTAAAGATTAAGACCAAAACACATAACAAACATTATTATTATCTTTTAATAACATTTCAGAATGATCTGTTTAACACAGCAAACTATTAAATATATTCGAATAGCAATGTTATTTGTAACAGTTTGAATCTGATAATTTTACATAGACTGTGATTTAAATATATATATATATTATATACTATATATAAACAAATGTTTGAAGTGTGTTTTGATTTTTATACTGCAAAATAACCTCACACATTCGGATTTTCTTTCATATGTACTTTTGTCTGGCAAAATCGAAATAAGAAATATTATTTTTCTGATATTATTTCCCCGCTATCATGATTGCTTAGCTTATACATTTTTTTAAAAAACCGTATCTTGTCCAACTTTATCTTCTGAATGTACATTATTTAAGATTTAATTAATATTCAAATTTTGTTGTACATGTGTTTATATTAAATAAATTACTTTACACTTTGAATTCCTGAGTTTTTATTTATTTTTTATTTTGTCTAGTTTTTTACCCCTTATAAACACTATTGTTTTTATACGTTTGTTTTACAGTTGTGGCCACTGGATTTTTTAGATTTAGGAGCCACTGACTCCTTCCAAATTTTGGGAATCTGCACCTATACTACAACCCTGTCAAAATGTCATCATAACTCAGACATTGAAGTGATATAGGGATTCTTTCCAATTATAGAAAGAACCTTGTTTACTACACAATATTAGTAAATTGCTGATTTTATTTGCGAAGAATATTGTCTCAAACTAGAATGTTAATGTGGATGAAAATAAAAATAAAAAATTAAGAAATTGCAAAGCAAAGTAAATTTATTTGTCAAACAACTGAGATCAACATAAAAGGTAAGGGTGGCGGGGTGATTTAAAATTGAGCCACATTTCCTTCATGCAAATTGAAGAAACAATTGAGGGTGAATCATGGGGAAAACCTTAGTAATGCTAGAACACATCTAAAGAAGCAATTTTTGTCAGGCACTGAATCGGCGTGGCCACTAAACAAATAAAATGCTTGTTTTTCACACACATCGTCACTTCTACTATAGATTGCAAAAGGAATGGTTGTTTTTGCTAATAAGGAAAAGGTGGGTGTGCATTTTATGTATAGTACTGCGATTGGGAATGTCCTGAAAGCCCTAATTATGTAGTAAACAGGTTTATTCCACAATGTGAAACTCCCCTGTATCGCTTTACTGCGTAAGATAAGCTCATGCATTGTGTGGTGTTTTGAATTCACGTTACCGAAATTTCACATCAGATGAAATCGGTTTTTCATACTTATTAGCAGGGGTACAGAATATGTCTGATCCGACAAAATTTTAGCCATCTGGGGAAATTTTGTAGAAAAAGAAATTGATTTTGACTTTAACAATGAATTACATAATTACCCAAACCCGAGATAGAAAAAAGTTCAACACATACCGTAAAATCCCGAAAGTAAGCCCCCCCTCCCACTTTTAAGCAATTTTGTTTTTCTTTTCAATTACCAAATGTAAGCCCCCCTCCCCCCCACAAAAAAAAAAAAAAGAAAAATCTTTTTTTGCACAAAAAATTAAAAAAATCCAAGGAAGAGAATTTTCAATCTTATGGAAATTTTGGCAGATTTCCACTTTTGCTTTTATATTTTGTTAATGAATTTGAATAATTAATTTCCCTCCCCCCCCCTCCCCCTCTAACACACACACATGACATGTCCGATTCCCTTCTCTGCCCTCCCCAACACAAAAAGTTCAAAATCTTGAGAATCTTAAGTTCTTCTGGCCTTCTTACTGCCTGCTAGTAATATAACAAAAGTGAATAAAAAATTAGTCCTCCAAACTACAATCTCCCCCTCCATCCAAAATTTATGTTTTCACCTCTCCCCTCAGCATAGAAAGTTTAAAATCTTTAAAATTTTTATTAAAAATATATGCTCTATTTGTTGCTGTCTAATGACAATAAATAAATAATCAACCATTATAATTACCTCTCTACCCCCAAAATTTCTGCTTCCCCCCTCTTTGTCAACCCCTATATATTTTTTAAAAACTATTTATTAAAAAAAAAAAGAATTTTGTCCTATATGTTGTTCTCTTAACAATAAATAAATAACAAATCATCTAAATTACAAACCCCCTCCTTTGAAATTCATATTACCTGCCTCATCCACAAGAATACAAAGTTTTAAATTTGTAAAACTCTTATTTGAAGAAATCTTGTCTTAATTTGTGTGGCTCTCTAGTAAAAATAGATAGATAATTTCATAGATGAATAAATATACAGGCATTCCCCGTCTTACGTAATTAATGCGTTCCGCAGACTTTTACGTAACTCTAATTTTAAGTAAGTCGAATGTGTATATTTAATATGCGAATATTTAATACATATATATATAGATTATTTACACAGTATTAATTTTTAAATAAAGCATCACGCGGCAGTATTTACTCGGATATAAATTATACAAGTATGAAAAAATAAAGGTAAATTGAAAAAAAAAAACACTTTTCAAATAAAAAATATGTTGTGGAATTTGGGATTTATAAATTTAACATTGATGGAGTGATTTATAACAATTTTGAGATTACTTCAAATGACTATAAAAATAAGAAATAATTAAAGAGGACTGACTTACCTCTTCACGAATTTTCGATGACAAGACAAATGAATAGACCTCAGAAAATAAAATAATTCTTGATAAGCACAAATTGTATTTATTAAGAATTAGATGAGAACTATGAACAACGAACAATAAATATTCGTTGTTATGACTCTCTAAAATATATAAAACTATATTATTATAGTTATAATTTTTATCTACATATTTTATTTATAAAATATTTATCAAAAGTATGCAAACGCGTATCAAATGCGCTAGTGAGTTCACAAATGTAATTTGCAAAAAAAATTTTACATAAGTCACAGTATACGTAAGTCGGAGGATGCCTGTAATTCATAATAATAATAATTCATAAATAGATAATTTCATTCATTTAAAAATAAATAGATAATAGATATTTTCTCGCTACTCCAAAAATGCCCCCCCCCCCCACACACACATATACAATATATAAAATCTTTAAAACTATTTTTTTTTTATCTGCTGTATTTGTTTATTTTTAGTAACAATTAATGAATAATCAATCATCTAAAAAACCTACTTTCTCCCAAAAGTTCTATTTCCCCCACTCAGCAAATATTTTAAAATCTTTAATATATATTTGTTTAAATGTTGTTCTATTTCTTATTTTATAGTAATGTAACACAGCTCACCTACATCATCTCATATAAGTATCACTCATCTAAAATAATCATCCCCTTTGAAATGTTTGCTCTGTCCTTTTTTCCCAAGGAAGGGGGTTGGATTTTTAAATATGTGAGAGGAAAGCAAAAATTTTCATCTTTTTTGCAGTTTGGCTGTTCTTTCCTCCCTGAATCATGTGTATATTTTATGTTTTAGAATAAATATGTTCTCTAAAATAACTCCCACGAACCATTAACAAAATATCAGCTGTGAGAACAGTAAAACTACAAAAATTTTCCTCTCTGCCCCCCCCCCACTCCGTGTTTAGAAATTCACCCCTTTTTCTGGGGATGTGGAATGGAAATTTAAGGGGAGAGTTACATGATCATTTATTTATTGTTGCTACAAAGCAACATTAAAGCATAAAAATCTAAAAAAAAAAAAAATAATTTTAACGTTTCTGTGCTGGGGGGGGGGGGGGGAAAGCTGATTTGTTTGGGTGGGGGGTGGAGCAAATTAGATAATTATTCCGAAATTAAAAAATTTTGGTTATTGTTGAAAATTATTATTTAATTATTGTAGGAAAAAAAATTAAAGATTTTAAAGTATGTACTGGGGGGGGGGGGGCATTGAAAATAAAGAGGTCTTTTGGGGGGAGAGGAGGGGATTAATTTAGATTGTTATTTAAATATTGTTACAAAAAATCAGGGTTGGCAAAAAACCAGGTTTTTTTTTTTGAAAAAAACCAAAAAAACAGGTTTTTTTGGTTTAAACCGGGTTTTTTTGTATATTTTTTAATTACATATATGCACATCAGTAAATAAAATTTAACATTGACAAGAATGATTAATATTACAATAACAATATATATATATTCTGAAAACAGTTTAAACAAAATAAATAAACAATTGTTATTAATTATGTACAAATTCAAATCATTAAATTTTATTTAGAGCTGAGCTAACATCATTTACATTCAAATTCAAAACAGTTATATATATACAAAAGTTTCCTATGTAATACATAGAACATGATCACTTGTGCCGTCAGGTTCTACAGTAATGGTGATAAGTTTTAAATAATTTTTAAAGATTACTTTTTAAAAAAGTTGAAGAAATAATTGCTGTTTTATATATACATATTTCCAAATGCAACCTGTAATTCCTGTTTACCAAATGATTTAGCACACTTATAAAACATATTAATATGTTTATGTATTTCATATTGCATTCATAGAATGGATTCTGTATCTTAATGTTGATACTTAAAAGTTTTTAATAGTATTTAATTGCAAGATTTATATTAAATTCTTTAAAGACTTAATCTATTGCCTTCCTATATTTTTTCATTTTAATAAGCAACACTTAGTTGTGTTACATAAGAATATAAAGATATAATGTAGAATTTTACCTTGGTATGCTATACTAATTTTTTTTTTAAATAAAAATAATGCAAAGAAAAGAAAGTGAGACTTACTTTTTTATTCAATTTAAAAAACAAATTGAATTTCAGTAACAAAATTAAATTGAAATATATTTAAAAAATATATATAAAAGAAACATTTTAAAAACATGGAAATTGAATAAATTTTCAAAATTTTAAGAAAATGGAAGTACGACACATGTCTATAAAGATTCTATGTTAATAAACAGGATTATTAGGGTTTAATGTTTTAAACAAAAAAACAAGTTTTGCCGCTTTTTGTAAACCCAGTCTGTTGCGTAACTTTGATTGTACAACACCAAATGAAGAAAAAATTCTCTCTACATTTGCAGTAGTCGCTTTTGCAGTAAGAATCGTTTCAACTTCTTTCAACAAACCATCATTGAACTTTTTGATTTCATTTTCTTGAATATGCCACCATTCTATAGCTGATACATCTTTACTAAAATCATTCTCAAAAAGTTATCTTTGAAATGGAGAACTTTTGGCACAAAATTTTAGTATCAGAGATAATAAATTGTTTTTGGGAAATTTTGTTTTAGCATATTCCAATGCTTCTTTTTTTTCCTCCGATGACAATTCGAGATCAGCATCCTTGGCTCTTGGATCCAACAGATAAGCAAGAAGATGGGCTGGTGTTATTGCCATTTTATAACGAGTATCTAGTTTTTTCATAATGTCTTTATTCAGTTTCAAATCTTCCATCTGTTTTTTTAAAAAGAAAAACAGTTTCTCCAATTGTACAATTTTGGCTTTGTACTTTATCTAAAGCTACACTAATTGGCTTTAATTGTTGAAAATAGTCTTCAGCATTTCTTTTCAATGAAATGTTTGAAACTAGACTTTGGATATTTTTATCAATTTTGTCTTTATTATTTTCGCATATAGTTACAAGAACTGACCATGATTTCAGATAGCTGTCTAAAGCGTCAGCAAATGAGTTCCAGCGAACTTCACAAGGCATTATTAGTTTTGATGTACTTGCATCTTTTCTGAAGCACGCATTTGCATATTGGTTGTTTCTGAAGTATTTGATTACATGCAAAATTTGTTCTTTTACATTTGGATAACTTATATCATTTGCCAGTAAATTTAAAATATGGGCTGCACATCCATAAGTAATAATATTAAACTCTTCTTTTTCATCAAACATATCCCTCATTTTTCGGACATTTCCAGTATTGTCTGTCACTAATGCTTGTATTAAACATTGAAATTCCGATTGGCATTTATTAATGGTTGTAGTCGCAATATCATACAGATTTTCACTTGTATGAGCAATTCCCGATGTATCAATAGTGTCTGCTAAGTATGTATTCCCGTCTTTTGTTGTTAAAGTAACACAGATCACAGGTTCGTTGTGAATGTTTGACCATCCATCTAATCCTAATGTGACAACTTCATTTTTTAATATATTTGCACATTTTTCTTTTTCTTTGCTGTAAGTATGATCTAATAAATCCCCAGCAATTTGTTTTCTTGATGGTGGAGAATATTCTGGGCAGAAACTCTGAACCATTTTAATAAACTCAGGATGCTCTACAGTGCTAAATGCCGTATTTGTAGCATATATAAACCTAGCAACTTGTTCATCAAACATTTGCTTTTGAGATGGTGTTGATTTACTGACAAAGTTCATAGTATCTCTTCCTTTTTAAAGAACCAATTTCACTTGTTGCTCTTTGTGTTATTGCTGAATCCAAAGAACTTGAAATACTGGATAGTGACACTGACACATCATCTACACAAAAATAAAAATAAGAATTGCTTAATGATACAGAACATATTACTTCAAAAATCATAATCATATAATTAACAATAATTCAATACAAAGACATTTTTTTTCTTTGTTTTACTGCAAAGTAAACATCTATCATATTGATATATTTATTTTTGATAATTTATTTAATACTCGAGATAAAATTACCATGTCTTTTATAATTTTGGATATTTATGATTGGTGAAAACTTAGTTAATCTCTAAGAGCCATGCATAAATTAAAAATTAACAATTTCATTTAATAACAGTTCTGATCACAAAATTTGTTCTTAATAATATGATTAATTTGTAAAACTTTCAAACTTTTATCAAATGTAATTTTAAGATTATCAAAATAAAGTTCTCTAACAAAAAAAATGTCTATTTAAAATTTTCTTGTTTTTTCCAAAATTTCATTACTTAGAATTACATAAATATTTTTTATTTCATAGAATATAACTTTCTAAAATCAAATAGCATATGCAAATTAAATAACAATATATGTGATTTTTATAATTTATCTTCTCAATCAAATAGCATTTCAAATAATAATGTAATTTTTTATAAGAGTTTAGAATCATCTGAATGAAGATATACATAATGTGTTCTCAATATGTACTTGTCAGTACTTGTAATTTTACAGATAAATTAAAAATTTTGAATTTAACAAATATTTAACTTATTAACAAATTTTTAACAATTTTCTTTCAAAATTAAAAATAATAGCAGCAATAATAATGATAAAATAAGTACTTACCATTATCAACAGAATCAGAATGATGATGAGAATTATTGCAAGTTTCAATGTGTTTCTTCATCCTAGCTACTTGACCTTCCATTTCTTTATTACAATTTTTGCATCTAGCTCTACAACCTTTCCTTTTATCATTTTTTACTTCATTAAAATATAACCAAACTAAATCTTTTCTTCTACCAAAATTAGACATTTTTTTTCTCAAATGCTAACTCTTGGACCATTCATACACAGGTGCATACACAGGTGCAACTATGATGCAACTGTGACTTATGCAGGTTGACTGCTGAAATGAGTTTAGCTGTTCAGTTAGAAGTAGAAGTTATTTGTACATCAAATAATTTGAAAACTTAATTATATAAGAAAAAAATCTTAAAAAAAATTAACAAAAAAACCAATTGGTTTTTTTCAGAAAAAAAACCATTTGGTTTAAACCGTGCCAACCCTGCAAAAAATTACAAGTAGAGCAGAAAAAAATTAAGAATTTTAAAGATTTAAAATTTAATTCGATGCATTTGCTTGGGGAGGGCCTTCATGAGATGCGGCGGGGGGGGGGGGGGGGTAGAAAAGCAGAAATTTTGGGAAGAGCGGTTGATTTAAATGGTAGATTAGGTTTATTTATTGTTAATATAGAGTATTAAATAACTCTGAAAAGAAAATTAAAGAGTTATAAAGGTTAAACTATGGGGTTTTGGTACTAGAGGGGGTGGGGAGCAGTAATTTTGAGGCAGATTTAGATGATTGATTATTTTTTGTTAAAATAAAGTAACAAGTAAAAAAATATAAAAGTTGTTTTTAAAAATTTTCATTTTTTTTGGGGGGGGGGGCAGATTTTATATATTTATTTATTTTTAGTGAAAATCTGCCAAAAAACAGAAGATTCTCGCCGCTTTTTACTTCTAAATTAATGATAAAACGGGTTTTTAAATGATTTCTTTTTTAAAATTCCGATTATAAGCCCCTTCCCACATTCAACCCTTTTTGGTTTTGAAAAAGGGTGGCTTACAATCGGTATTTTACGGTATAGATAGCTCCATATGGCTTCCTTTACAAAATCAATCTCAGAATAATATGTACCGTATATACTCGTGCATAAGTTGAGAAATTTTGGAAGAAAAAAAATTCTATACCTATGGTAATGCAGAATTTTTGTAAACCTATAATATATTGTAAAATTTTGGGAATTTTCATATGGATTGGGGAAATGTTGGGCATCAATGTTGCAATATCATTTTCTGCACCCCTGCATATTAGTACTCACACATTTTGTAAACTAATCTTTTAACTTTTGGTTGCAATTTATCATTAATACATTTATCTGTGATACGTGTATTTTTATTTCTATAGCAATGACATCTCCTATTAGCAGTGTTTCTACAAATAACAGAAAAAAAAACTGGAGCTGTGCATACTGTACATTTTCAAATGCAGTCAATAAAGTATGTTGTGAGATTTGTTCCCTTCCAAATGTTGCCAATAAGTATCCAGGTATGTTTGTGCATGTATTGTTGTCTGCATTTTATTGCTCGTCAAGTCTATATCGTTGCAATTAAATTTACAATAAAAAAATTAAATAGCCTCTATCATTTTCTATTAAAAATAGTATTTTGCTTTGAAATTGGGGGAAAATCAATGCTTCATAGATGAAAGTGTTTATTACAAAAAGAAAAAAACTATTTTTTCCATGTGGTACATTATTTTTCTTAATTTTTTCTGAATCATCATAATGTGTTTCAAAAATATTCATGGAAGTAAAAATAGACTGTAAACTAGTTTCATATACATACTGGTGATTTTAATTAAAATTTCTGTCTTTTTTAACGACAATTTTCCATTTTAAGTGAAAATCGTAAATTTTTCTGGCATAAACAGAAATTTTCCTTCTTATCCTTACTCGTTAAATGTTAAAAATGAAAATGTTCCTTCGAAGATATACAAACAAAATTGCAATAACTTTTCAATTGAAAGAAAATGAAAAAATTGCAGCTAAATTTTCATAACTAATGTTTTTGCTGATAACCAATCCTTTTGATGCGGCCAGTTGGTGTAGGAGTCAGAGCATTTATCCTCAAATGGCGAGTGACAAGATTCAAATCTGGAGGAAAGCAAGGCGATAAAAAACAGCTGTGATACTATGAAATAAAAATGTCTATTCCGTGTACATATGTATCTGTATAAAAAACTGCTGTGATACTATAAAATAAAAATGTCTATTCTGTGTACATATGCATCTGTATAAAAAAACTGCTGTGATACTATGAAATAAAAAACCTATTCCGTGTAAATAATTTCATGTAGGGATGCACCGAATATCAAACTATTCGGCCTACCAAATATTCGGTTTGGACGAATACTTCGATATTCGGCCAAACCAAATACTTAAAAAAACTTTTTTTTAAATATTTTTAAAAACCCACAATTTCTACTTTTAACTGTCCATTAATAAATATATTCAAAATAATTAAAAATAGAATCATATTTAAATAAAAGAGAATGCTTTTACATTATTTATTCATTGTTTGAAAATTGTCACTTAACAAAATTAACCATTAATGATGACCTTCATAGGAATTAATGATGTACAAATAAATGAAAGTTCCTGAAAACCTGTCTAGTAAATCATTTTTTTTCCTTTTTCGCAAACATCATGTTTCTAAACAAAATGGAAAAAAACTTTTACAGGTCATAATAGACTTCAAGACGGACTGTCCAGGAAACCAAGATCGCAACTCGCAACACACTTATTCAATAAAAAATAAAGTGCATCTCACTCCAGGGCAAATTTAAATTTTTGTTTGTTACTTTAATGATATTGAAGATATTGTAAACTATATTTTCAACATAGTTACTTTGATTTCTGTGAATCATGAGAAGTATTGGAAATTGCCACCATTCATATCTAAACAACACTGAGCTAGATATTCCTTTTCAGAGTGCAGCTGATTGAACGAAAATTAAGTTTCAGCTTACGGTGACATACTCTGTGTTTTTGATTGAATGTATTTTTGATTGAATAAGTGGATTGAGATAATGTTTCTTGCTCAAAAAATGTTTGTCTTGACCACAATGTACGAACACCCTGTGTGTTTACTACAACCTCTGAATATGATCGCCCATTCCAGACACCTGCTCTCTAGTTCATTTAAAAACTTCCTTGCCAAATCAAAAGGAGCAGAAAAATTATTCTTGCTGATTTGCCACCATTTTTGTCTGAGTGCAACGAAGACTCATACACAGCGCAGTATTACTTTGCCCCATATATAGCTACGATGGATATTAAAACCTTTCGTCAAGCATAACTCAAAAAATATTTAACGGATTTCGTTCAAATTTTTACAGCAGGTACATATAAAGGTGACAACGACGTCTATTTATTATCAAGAATAAATGCTAAACCGTTTGGAAATTATATTAAAAAAATAGATAAAAAAGCACAATTAAAGTACATACGTCACGAAATTTTGTGGTACGTCATTTTCACCGGCGCGAGATTTTCGTAGACAATCGGAATTGAAAAGTTCATGGAGTACAAGGAGCAAAAAAAATATGCACGCACTAATATTCAGCACAATAAAATATATTTCAATTGAGTAGAAATCGAAAATTAATCTGGATTTTTTTCTCTTTGAAAGAAAAACCCCGCAATAACTTAGTAGACTTGGTATTAGAGATTTGGCGCAAATCTCAGCAATAGCAGTTTTTTTTATTTCTCATGTGTAAATAATAAAAAAAAATTCTTTGGTGTTTAAATAAAAGGTTTCGATTTATGGCATATTTCTTTTTTTTTTCT
This sequence comes from Maratus michaelseni, assembly GCA_963931845.1. Classification (NCBI taxonomy): domain Eukaryota; kingdom Metazoa; phylum Arthropoda; class Arachnida; order Araneae; family Salticidae; genus Maratus; species Maratus michaelseni. The sequence continues at coordinate 135,312,227 of OZ007598.1, read as the reverse complement.
TTTTAGCATTTTAAATGGGATTAATGAAAGGCATGTATTTTAAATTAAATGAGTGAAAGGTTTATATTTAAATGAAATGAATTCAATATGAAAATGTTATAGGAACAATATTTGGCGATTTATCAATTGCGCCAGGATAACATAAAAGTACCAATATATCAAACGGTATGTAGTATGTGAAATGAAACAGTTATAATCACCCATCGTACAAGAAAAAAACTAATATTCTGCATTCAGAGGGAAAAATCCATCTCCTATGCCGTAAGATTTGGCGAGTTCTTTTTTGGTGATAAGTTTTTCGATGTGATTGTTGGGATCTGAAGGATTTGGCTTACTTTTTCTAAATCTTATTTTTTTGCAGTATTATGTAAATATATTTTTTAGCAGATATTTTTCTATTTTGTATATTTTCTATTTGGCATTTGGAAAAGAGATTTTTACCTTTTTATCTGTGCATTCGGAAATATTAAAAAATAAAAAAAGATTTACATATATCAAGCGCTTAATTTTTTATACGGACCACTTCTCCATTTTTAGATTTGGTACTTTTCGGTTAGCCGGGCGCCAGTGAAATTTATATATCTATGTATACATATATATACATATATCTATACATACACACATTTATATATGCATGTATGTATATATACATATATATATACACATACATATATGTGTGTATGTATACATATATATATATGTATATATAGATATATACATTTCACTGGCGCTCGGCTAACCGAAAAGTACCTTAGATTTTAAATGCTATTTATTATTTACTAGCCGTTTATTAATTGTTTACAATTTAACCCCCTGACAATAACAATTATTTATCACAAAAATGCCTCTTAGGTTTGTTATGTTTTCATTACTTATTAAAATATCGAATATGGCGATAAAATTTCATTTTAGCATCGTGCTTAAATTTTTAAGATGGCGCAAAAACATGCTTTAATAAACGTATGTTTGTAAATATTTGAAAAACATGTTTTACCGCTCTCTTGAAAAATTTTGTAAGTTGCTAAAACTACCTTTTGGCACCATTTAAAATTTTTTTCGCCAACCGACATAGGATACGAAACTTTTTCCCATTCAGATACACATGCAAGGTTGGTCTCAAACAAGACTAAAGCTAGCAACAATATTGTTTTAACTCTATAAGAGTTACAATAAGGATATTAAATACTCCGATTGGCTTTGGGCCCAATTACGAAAGTTTCTCCTACAAAAAAACTGTAGAAGAAATCTTTTACATTTGTTTCAAATGAAGCTCGGTCTACAAGGTATTAGTTAATAATACAAACAACACTAATGGCATGGAGGCAAAAGTTTTAATTTAAATGTATATATTTGAAACCCTTCCCCCTACCCCCCCCCCCCCCCCAACAAAAAAAAAGAAAAGAAAGTTACAGTAATGAATTTAAAATGGCGTTAAGCCACGCTTTCTGACATAAGCAATTGGCTGCAAACGCGATAACGAAACTTTCACTTAACTTAATAACATGTAGCTAATATAGCCCTCAGGGTACTTTGCAGTTATACAGACCTTGTGGTTTTTTTAAAAAGCTTGAGACAATTCAGGTTTAAGAAGTTGAGATTTACTGTCAAATGATATAAACAACTATGAACACAAAACTGATGAATTATTATTCAGGTTTATGTATGTATTTTCAAAAAAATGCATCTGATTACACTTATTAGATAAATTACTTCTGTTTGCATTTAATAACTGATAAACGGCTTCTGTATAATAAATGAACTGTTTAAATATTGGGAAGAGGTGGCGAGAGGTAGAAAGACGAGTAAACAAACGGGTAGACAGACGGGTAGTGAGATGGGTAGAGAGACGAGTAGCGACATAGGTAGACTGACGGGTAGCGAAACGAATAGATAGACGGCTAGAGAGAAAGGTAAAAAGAGGGTTGACAGAGGGGTAGCGAGATGGGTCTCAAGACGGGTAGCGACACCGGTAGACTGGAATGTAGCGAGAAAGGTTGTGAGACGCGTAGCGTGGTAGATTAAGAGACGAGTAGAGAGATGAGTACAGAGACGAGTTGACTGACGGGTAATGAGATTGATAGCGAGACGGGTGAAGAGTCGGGTACAAAAACAGACGGATAGTGAGACGGGTATACAGACGAGTAGAGAGACAGTAGATGGGTACGGAGATGGGTAAGAAGATGGGTAGAGAGGCGTATAGCCAGACGGGTAGAGAGACAGATAGACAAATGGGTAGCGAAGTGGATAGAGACACGGCTAGACATACAAGTAGACGGATAGACAGACGGTTAGAGAAATAGATTGGCGGGTAGCGAGACTGGTAGAGGAATATAGAGACGGGTAGCGAGACCGGTAGAGAAATATAGAGACAGGTAGCGAGACGTGTAGAGAGATAGACAATCAGTTAGAGAGACGGGCAGAAAAACGGATAGGGAAACAGACAGATTGTGGAGAGACAGACAGACAGGCAAAAGAAAAGTCTGCGGATTGGCGCTGTAAAGGCGCAGGGGGCAGAGCCTCCTATAGAATAATCAAGAAGTATCTGTTAAGCTTAACTTTGTAATATATATTTTTTTCAATTTTGCCGATATGGAGATTTAATGTAAAAGTTATTTTACAGAAGTCATCGAAAGATTTTTTCTATACTTTAATAGTAATTTAGACTATAGTTTTGCAATCTGGTTTGTAGAAAAACATGCTATCAATGTGGTTTGAAGTGTAAGAGTTTTTATAAACAGTTATACAAATAATAGATATATAATCAAGGAAGAAAAATTTTAAATTCACACACAAAAAAGGTGCAACAATGAAATTAAATTTGCGTTAAGCCACGCTTGATAGAATAATCTATTGGCTGCAAATCCAATTACGTAACTTTAAAAAGCTTGGCGTTTTAAAAGATCGGGCGGTTTTTTTTTTTTTTTTTAAGTTTTGCACAATACGCGCTTAAGAAAATGAGATCCTTTGCCACATGTTAAAAAAAATTATGACAACACATCTGATGAACGGTACTTCTTTTCTATTTTTTTAACAGTGTATATGAATTTATATATGATATTTTGTAATTCTATCATTTAATTTGCTCTTTTTCTTTATATTGTAATTGTTAACCCTATGTTCTCAGCAATATCACTCAGACTAATCCCTTTGAGGGAAGTCCTAGTAATATATTGTATTGTTTTACTTTAGTCCCTTCCTGACAAATAAGCATTATATTACTGTAAAATTTTTCTTATAATTCATTCAAAAATTTTTTTTTATTTGAAAGTATTTGTTTAAGAATATAAGAACATTTTATAAATTTATTTTAATTCACAGAAGAAACCATGAAGTTTAAAGCTTTATTAATTAAAAAAGTTCTAAGACAATCCTCTTTTTAAGTTATAACTCAAAGCACAGATTTTTTTTTTTTTTTTTTTTTATTGTAAATGTTACTAGTAAAAAGGTCTAGTTAATAAAATGGTAGTATCTATGTTAAATATTATGTGAAATTGTTTTATAATTTAACTTTTAAATTCTGAAATATAAAAATATTTGGCTGGCCGAATAGCAGGGTTGGCACGGTTTAAACCAAATGGTTTTTTTCTGAAAAAAACCAATTGGTTTTTTTGTTAATTTTTTTAAAGATTTTTTTCTTATATAATTAAGTTTTCAAATTATTTGATGTACAAATAACTTCTACTTCTAACTGAACAGCTCTACTCATTTCAGCAGTCAACCTGCATAAGTCACAGTTGCATCATAGTTGCACCTGTGTATGAATGGTCCAAGAGTTAGCATTTGAGAACAAAAAATGTCTAATTTTGGTAGAAGAAAAGATTTAGTTTGGTTATATTTTAATAAAGTAAAAAATGATAAAAGGAAAGGTTGTAGAGCTAGATGCAAAAATTGTAATAAAGAAATGGAAGGTCAAGCAGCTAGTATGAAGAAACACATTGAAACTTGTAATAATTCTCATCATCATTCTGATTCTGATTCTGTTGATAATGGTAAGTACTTATTTTATCATTATTATTGCTGCTATTATTTTTAATTTTGAAAGAAAATTGTTAAAAATTTGTTAATAAGTTAAATATTTGTTAAATTCAAAATTTTTAATTTATCTGTAAAATTACAAGTAATGCATATTGAGAACACATTATGTATATCTTCATTCAGATGATTCTAAACTCTTATAAAAAATTACATTATTATTTGAAATGCTATTTGATTGAGAAGATAAATTTATAAAAATCACATATATTATTATTTAATTTGCATATGCTATTTGATTTTAGAAAGTTATATTCTATGAAATAAAAAATATTTATGTAATTCTAAGTAATGAAATTTTGGAAAAAACAAGAAAATTTTAAATAGACATTTTTTTGTTAGAGAACTTTATTTTGATAATCTTAAAATTACATTTGATAAAAGTTTGAAAGTTTTACAAATTAATCATATTATTAAGAACAAATTATGTGATCAGAACTGTTATTAAATGAAATTGTTAATTTTTAATTTATGCATGGCTCTTAGAGATTAACTAAGTTTTCACCAATCATAAATATCCAAAATTATAAAAGACATGGTAATTTTATCTCGAGTATTAAATAAATTATCAAAAATAAATATATCAATATGATAGAGATGTTTACTTTGCAGTAAAACAAAGAAAAAAAAATGTCTTTGTATTGAATTATTGTTAATTATATGATTATGATTTTTGAAGTAATATGTTCTGTATCATTAAGCAATTCTTATTTTTATTTTTGTGTAGATGATGTGTCAGTGTCACTATCCAGTATTTCAAGTTCTTTGGATTCAGCAATAACACAAAGAGCAACAAGTGAAATTGGTTCTTTAAAAAGGAAAAGAGATACTATGGACTTTTTTGTCAGTAAATCAACACCATCTCAAAAGAAAATGTTTGATGAACAAGTTGCTAGGTTTATATATGCTACAAATACAGCATTTAGCACTGTAGAGCATCCTGAGTTTATTAAAATGGTTCAGAGTTTCCGCCCAGAATATTCTCCACCATCAAAAAAACAAATTGCTGGGGATTTATTAGATCATACTTACAGCAAAGAAAAAGAAAAATGTGCAAATATATTAAAAAATGAAGTTGTCACATTAGGATTAGATGGATGGTCAAACATTCACAACGAACCTGTGATCTGTGTTACTTTAACAACAAAAGACGGGAATACATACTTAGCAGACACTATTGATACATCGGGAATTGCTCATACAAGTGAAAATCTGTATGATATTGCGACTACAACCATTAATAAATGCCAATCGGAATTTCAATGTTTAATACAAGCATTAGTGACAGACAATACTGGAAATGTCCGAAAAATGAGGGATATGTTTGATGAAAAAGAAGAGTTTAATATTATTACTTATGGATGTGCAGCCCATATTTTAAATTTACTGGCAAATGATATAAGTTATCCAAATGTAAAAGAACAAATTTTGCATGTAATCAAATACTTCAGAAACAACCAATATGCAAATGCGTGCTTCAGAAAAGATGCAAGTACATCAAAACTAATAATGCCTTGTGAAGTTCGCTGGAACTCATTTGCTGACGCTTTAGACAGCTATCTGAAATCATGGTCAGTTCTTGTAACTCTATATGCGAAAATAATAAAGACAAAATTGATAAAAATATCCAAAGTCTAGTTTCAAACATTTCATTGAAAAGAAATGCTGAAGACTATTTTCAACAATTAAAGCCAATTAGTGTAGCTTTAGATAAAGTACAAAGCCAAAATTGTACAATTGGAGAAACTGTTTTTCTTTTTAAAAATTTAAAAAAACAGATGGAAGATTTGAAACTGAATAAAGACATTATGAAAAAACTAGATACTCGTTATAAAATGGCAATAACACCAGCTCATCTTCTTGCTTATCTGTTGGATCCAAGAGCCAAGGATGCTGATCTCGAACTGTCATCGGAGGAAAAAAAAGAAGCATTGGAATATGCTAAAACAAAATTTCCCAAAAACAATTTATTATCTCTGATACTAAAATTTTGTGCCAAAAGTTCTCCATTTCAAAGATATCTTTTTGAGAATGATTTTAGTAAAGATGTATCAGCAAGAAAATGAAATCAAAAAGTTCAATGATGGTGTGTTGAAAGAAGTTGAAACAATTCTTACTGCAAAAGCGACTACTGCAAATGTAGAGAGAATTTTTTCTTCATTTGGTGTTGTACAATCAAAGTTATGCAACAGACTGGGTTTACAAAAAGCGGCAAAACTTGTTTTTTTGTTTAAAACATTAAACCCTAATAATTCTGTTTATTAACATAGAATCTTTATAGACTGTGTCGTACTTCCATTTTCTTAAAATTTTGAAAATTTATTCAATTTCCATGTTTTTAAAATGTTTCTTTTATATATATTTTTTAAATATATTTATTTCAATTTAATTTTCTTACTGAAATTCAATTTGTTTTTTTAAATTGAATAAAAAAGTAAGTCTCACTTTCTTTTCTTTGCATTATTTTTATTTAAAAAAAAAATTAGTATAGCATACCAAGGTAAAATTCTACATTATATCTTTATATTCTTATGTAACACAACTAAGTGTTGCTTATTAAAATGAAAAAATATAGGAAGGCAATAGATTAAGTCTTTAAAGAATTTTATATAAATCTTGCAATTAAATACTATTATTAAAAACTTTTAAGTATCAACATTAAGATACAGAATCCATTCTATGAATGTAATATGAAATACATAAACATATTAATATGTTTTATAAGTGTGCTAAATCATTTGGTAAACATGAATTACAGGTTGCATTTGGAAATATGTATATATAAAACAGCAATTATTTCTTCAACTTTTTTAAAAAGTAATCTTTAAAAATTATTTAAAACTTATCACCATTACTGTAGAACCTGACGGCACAAGTGATCATGTTCTATGTATTACATAGGAAACTTTTGTATATATATAACTGTTTTGAATTTGAATGTAAATGATGTTAGCTCAGCTCTAAATAAAATTTAATGATTTGAATTTGTACATAATTAATAACAATTGTTTATTTATTTTGTTTAAACTGTTTTCAGAATATATATATATATTGTTATTGTAATATTAATCATTCTTGTCAATGTTAAATTTTATTTACTGATGTGCATATATGTAATTAAAAAAGATTAAAAAAAACCCGGTTTAAACCAAAAAAACCTGGTTTAAACAAAAAAAAAACGTTTTTTTTAAAAAAAACCCGGTTTTTTGCCAACTCTGCCGAATAGTTACTATTCGGTTGGCTGAATATTCGGCTTCACTGCTACAATTAGGTTAGCTGAATATTCGGTATCTGGTTTACCTGTGGGCTGAATATTCGGTATTCGGCCAAAAGCACTATTCGGTGCATCCCTAGTTTCGAGTGATACTTGTCCGAATAGTAATTGTTGCTTTTTGTAATCACGGATCATTTTTATAAATTCTATTATTAAATAAGACGAATATTATTATCCAGAAATAACAGTTTTAAACATAAAGCCCGTATGAAGCTTGAGTGACCACAAAAGGGTTAAATGTGTTACTGCAGAGTTACATAGTCTTAAAATAACATAATATGTGTTGTTTCTTTTTTTTTTAAATCAACAACTTTTATGGTGCCTAAATATATTTCCAAAAATTATATAAAAAAAAACGAAAGCTTCTATATTTAGATTTATTTCATCGTGGAACAATGTGTTGGCATCAAAATACTATGCTGTTTTTGCTACAGTTTAAAAGAGGAAGCTGTGTTGCTTGGGTTACATTTATCAATTTGATAAAACTTTTTTCATAGATAAGTCAATCTGTCACTGTGACAACAAAATGATAAGTTCAGTGAAGTACCGTTTATACGTTTTTCAAGAGACCAAGAAAAAAAAAACCTATAAATGGAAAAACGTATAAATGAAATTCACAAAAGTTCGAACATTTCCGTAATTATCAACGATAAAAAAAATCAGAGAAAAATTAAAATACATGAAATACAAGAGGTATGTAATACTAAACTTCCTATTCCGGATATAATTTACAACTTGCCTACTATTCCTATTCATTCACCATGTACAAAATATTTTGTTATTTTAGGTTGTACGGAATTTTTGGAATGCACAGAAAAAAGTTCATTGTTCACAGTTAAACGTGCCATCTTAGCATTATCCTTCAAATCACTGCTAATGAGGTATTCTTGCATGGTGTTAAAACCCACCAAAACTTGTTGAAAACTTGGCAGTGGCTTTTGAGTGCAGTTAGCCTCTTCTTCACTGCTAGTTTCCTCATTTGCGATCATTTCATCGATTGTTAGAAGAGAACAGTTTTATATCGTAGCAGTTTTATACATTTTGGGTAAAACATTTTGCCAATCCATCATTATGAAATTCATAGTTTGTAAGATGTTAATGTTCACATTTTCGAAGTCCCCGTGGTCTAAACTGGCGACAGCAGTTTTCACAAAAAAATTTCTTTAATGTTGTTTTAGGGATTTTATGATTCCTAAATCCAGTGGCTGCAATTTGCTGGTACAATTTGCAGGAAAGAATTTGACAGTTATGTTTTTTAGAAAGTCCGGTGGAGGAGATGGATACTGGTCAATGAATAAAATGATTCGCCGCTTCTGGTTTCGTATTTTATCATCTAATTTTTTTAACCAATTGATAAAGAAGGACATTGTGATCAATGATTTTTTATTGGCCAGGTACACTGTTGGTAATGTTTTCACATTTTTGAAGCACCAGGGCTTTTTTGATTTGCCAGTAATCAAAGAAGGCAATTTTTCTGATTCATCTGCATTGTCACAATAATAACACTGTTAATCGTAATCGCACTTTACTCTTTTTTCCACCATGACACGTATCCGATTTTATTGCAAGAGTTTTAGATGGCTGGCAGAAGATTATAAAACAAACCGGTTTCATCTGCATTGAAAATGTCTTTTTGTTCATTTTCTTTTATCAGATCTGGCAATTGGTTTTGAATCCAATCATCCACTGTTTTGCAATCAACATCTCCAGACTCTCCACTTACAGCTTTGCCTGTTATGCCATGTGTTAATTTAAACTTGTGAAGCCATCCTGAAGAAAATGATGCGTTGCATTCCACGTTCAGCTTCTTCGAAATTTTTCGTGCTTTTTCCGTAAGCAAAGGACCGCTGATGGGAATTGTTACATTACTACACTGATTAAACAACCACTGTAAAAGCAATTTTTCAACATCAGCGAATTTTCTGCTTTGGACTCGAAGTTCTTTGAAGCACTACATCCACTTTGATGATGGCTTTCCTCAATGATCTTACGCTTATAAATTAACGTGTTTAAAGTTGAAACTGGTAAACCTAATTCTTTGGCAAGATTCATTCTTTTTAAATGTTGGTTTTCATCCACTTTTTTTAAAATGCACATTTTTTCCTTCAACGACAGAGATTTTCTGTTACACAAAGTCATCGTGAACTGCTAGTGAACGGCACAAATCCATACACTGAAGCTGCCAGTAAAAGAACTTGCCTTGCTGGGCCTGGTGAGAGCACAACAACAAGCCTTATCTATGGATAGTAGGATGTTCACATTCTTTAGGGGTACGGCTTTTGTTCAACTGGGCAGGTGTTGGTCAAGGTCACTTGCCTTTTGTAAGACTGGACAATCGAAAGTTGGGAATCTGAGGTTGAAATGTGCATTTTCTCTCTTCTTGACTTGTTGTAAAAACGTATAAATAAAATTTGCGATTTAAGGAAAAACGTATAAATGAAATTATTTAACATTAATATCCATTGGCTTTTGCCGGGACCATTTAAAAAAACGTATAAATGATAAAAATGTATAAACGAGAAACGTATAAGCGGTGCTCCACTGTATTATGATTATAGAAAGATCATATAATTTCTTGAGACAAGAAAAAAGGTGACATTTTTAAACATTAATATCATAATGGCATTTTCCCTATGAAATAATATTTTTGAACAGCAAAAAGTTCATCTTGTTATTTTAGAAGTATATATTTAAGGGCTTATTATTTAACACAGTGGGTTTTGTTTATTATTTAACACAGTTAACTGAGTAAAGCTTATTTATTTTCCAAACATGACATTGAAAAGTTCATATATTTTCATTCTAAAAGAAGCTTCATAAAGAAATTTAAAAAAGAAAACTACAAACATGAAAAAATATTTTGAAATTCAAATAAAGTATCAGTAGAAGAAAAATGGATGTATTATTGTAGCTAGTCTCAACCTGTGTTCTACAGCTGGGCCATTCCATCGTAACAGACTAATTGTCATAGAGGAAAAAATGGCCTTTCCTCATTTAAAAAATAATAATTATGTAATTCAAAGATGGTTACAATTAGCATATGATATTAGAAGATAAATTAATATAGTCGGGTGCAAAAATCTAGGCGCCAATGGGCTGATTCCTACCACTAAATTTTATTAGTATTCTTCGTCAAATTTTATTAGTGTAGTTATACTTAGCCTAAATTTTATCAGTATTCTTGTTGGGTGAAGAACATGTAACAGACAAACAAATAAACACATAAAAAGAAGCCATGCTGATTATAATAGATTTTATTGATTTTGACTTTTCAAAATTTTATAAAATGCATTGCAAAATGCAAATATAAAAAAATATAGGTATTATACTATCAGAAAAAATATATATTACCTAATTGATGTAAAAAATAAAATATAAAATACTAGAAATGGTAACATTGGCTTGGAATTGCCCAGTTGTTTCAGGAATATAAATGAAAACTAGAGGTGCAAATTATGCTCATGTAACTCAAACAGAGTAATGTAGTTATGTCACTTATTTTGTTTTTATATATTTTTATGATTACTTGAAAGGGAGGGGGGATTCTGCTAGCTCCATACTCTTCCACTACGTACCATCTTTTCATTAGAAGGAAATTCCACACAGTAGAATGTACGTGAAAACATAATGGCATGTACAAAGGAGTGTTTTAACTTCCGAGTTTCTACCTGAAATTCTCGGTGTCACGACAATTCGTCACAGCAAAAATGTCTTTGAAGGCTATAATGATAAAAGAGAATTAGAGAATTTTTTTTTATATGTGATTTTTGTGAATTTCCCTACTGAGAACATGAAAGTTTAATGAATTAGAGCAAGTCATTTCTTACTTAAATTACAGATAGAATAATATTTATAATTTTCTATATCTAAAAAACAAATTATCATTCAATAATTTTACCAAAATATCTTTATTTTTATCTTCAAAGACACTGCGATGAATTGTGGGCGACGAATTGACGCAGAACCAAAATTCTCTGACTAAGAGTTGAATACGCTGTCCATTCAGCCGCTGTGGACACAAGAAGCTGCCAGTGACATAGGGTGTGTCTGCGTAAAAGACAGAATAACAATTATTGAAATTAAAATTAACAAAAAAGGAAAATCATGCATAAAGCATAGATTATGAAGCATTTTCCAGAATACTGCAACGGAACTTCACCATTCAAAATGGTTAAAACAGATTTCAGCAATTAACGTCTGTCGTCGGAAAGAATGCGTTTGTCCATTCTTGTACATGATCTACGATAGATATGTATATACACTTCATAATGTGCTAAAATATAGCTTAGTTAGAAAACGTTTAATACAGTTAAAAATTTACTTTCAGCAATTCCCACCAATTGATGAAAATGCACTTGAGTAACTTTGTTGTACAGCCCTTTATATTATTTAGAGACTTTTATACAGTCCTCATACTAAACTAAATTTTAATTCCAATAAAATACCTCACAAAAGAACTTAAAATGTACTTTCAGAAATTAGCATCTATAGATAGCAATGAATTGATCGCAATTTTTTGTGTAGCACTGTATATGAATTTATTTATATTCTACAAAAATCTCTTAGTATATTAAATCTACAAAAACAACTTTTCAAAAGTTAAAAAAAGCCAAGCGTAAAAAAAAAAAAAAAAAAAAAAAAAAAGTTGTGGCTAAAAAATGGTGTGATATCAAATTTCCAAGCTATTATATTGCTTATTTAACTTTTTTCCATTAAACAAGTTATCATATATATAAGTCGAGTGCCTACGTATATGTTAATAGAAATCGTTTTCTCCTGTACTAAATACATCCTAACGAGTTTCTGAAAATTCAATTTTTTTCAAATTATGCATGATGGGCTTGGCGGCCATCTTTGCATATTATTCACAAAATTCTAACCACCCAAATCCGTAGTTAAAATCCGAAGTTCAAAATTGTTATTTAAGCAAATATTTAAGAGTTTCATTTATAGACTTTTATGCTCTGAAAATTGTGTCTTAAGATAATGATGACTTATCTTAAAGATTCATCTTATGATTTATTTTTTAGAGTAATTATTAATTTCAAACTAGTAAAAATCAATTTATCAAAATATCAGTCTTATCTAATTTATCTGTCCGTAGTTAGAATCTGAAGTTCGAAATTTTTATAAAAATATTACATTGCAAACATATTACGCTTTTATTTTAGAAATTTGGGTGCTTAGAAATATGGAAAGATGGCCGCCAAGCCCATCATGCATAATTTGAAAAAAAATGAATTTTCAGAAACTCGTTAGGATGTATTTAGTACAGGAGAAAACGATTTCTATTAACATATACATAGGCACTCAACTTATATATATGATAACTTATTTAATGGGAAAAAGTTAAATAAGCAATATAATAGCTTGGAAATTTGATATCACACCATTTTTTAGCCACAACTTTTTTTTTTTTTTTTTTTTTTTTTTTTTTTTACGCTTGGCTTTTTTTTACTTTTGAAAAGTTGTTTTTGTAGATATCATTTCTTTTTTTTAAATATATTGAACATAATTTAAATAATCTAAACATGAGAAATAATTTAAAATTACATTTTACTTTCAGTCATTGTTTAAAGGGTAAACTAGAAATAGCAGTAGATTTTTCAATTAAATTAATTACACTCTTAAAAACAACATACTAAATGTGGCTTGTTATAATACTTGTTATCCTCCGTTAAAAAATATCACTGACTAATCCATTAAATGAATAAAAATGGAATACGTACATAGCGTGTCAGCGCTGCATTTGAAATCAAACGTGATATCACGCTCTTTTATTATTAGCACTAGCTGGCTTCGCCCGCTAGCGGGCCCCTAATTTACACCGGGGCCTCAATCCTTTTAAAACCTCGAATAAGATAAACCACGAACCTCTGACCTGGTTCCACGCTGCTTTCGGCACCGGATAATCCCTTAATTTGCACATCGAATTGTATAAACATCTAAACAAACGAACTTCCGACACGGGTCCCGGCTGCCTTCGGCACCATATAGCAGTCGTGCTGCGCACGCTCAAGTTCTATCTTCCACCACCAGGTAGCGCAATCTGTTCTATACAAACCTCGGGCACTGAAATCGCTAAGGCTATAGATGTCGAGTCGAATGAGCTATACCCCGTCGTGATCTAGCCCATAGAACCAGAGATAGGAAAGTGCCCCTTGGTGGTGAAAAAACGAACTAAAATCGGAAAGCTCTATAGATGTCGTGTCGAATGAGCCATACCCCGTCGTGATCCGACCCATAGAAACAGAGATAGGAAAGCACCCACTGGTGGTGAAAGCTAATCGCGTTTGGGGAGCAAAGTGGGGGATGAACACCGGAGATGCGTAATAAGATTAGGCGGTCACAGACTTTTCCAACGATGTATCACATGAGGGATATGTGCAAAATTCAGAAAATACCCCCCCACACCTGCATAATTTGATTAAGCATTCACAGACCTTTCCAACGATATATCACATGAGAGGTGCCGGCAAAATTTAGAAAAGTGCCCCCTTTGGGGGGGGGGGTGAAAGTGGGAGGATGGACCCCGAAGATACATTATATGAATAAGCGGTCACAGGCCTTTCGAACAATATATCACATGATTAGTGTCGGAGGGGGGGCGCAAAATGTGGGGGTTTCACCTGTGGTGCATAACATGAATAAGTGGTCACAGTCCTTTGTAACGATATGTGACATGACGGATATCGTTAAAATTTAGAAAAGTGTAACCCCCCCCCCCCCCTTGTGTAGGCAAAACGCGCTCCGCCCCTCCCTATAATTTTTGACGCAGCTTTATTTTTAAAATTTATGTTATGTGTTATAAAATATCGTAAAGTTTCAAACAGATAGCCTTATTATACTTCCTAATTTTGTTCACGCTCCTCCCCATCCTCTCCCCGAACTGTGACGCGCCATTCTTTTTTATAAATTTTTTATCATGTGTTATAAACTATCTTAAAGTTTAAAACAGATCGCAATGGAATTTAATATATTTGCTGAAATTACTATTATATGTAGAATAATATAAAAATAAACCCTCCTTTAGATTGTAATTGAGATATATGAACAATTTTTAGAATTTATGAAAGCTGATTTTTATTTATTTATTTATTTATTTATCTATTTATTTATTTTTTGTTTATTTATTTATTTATTTATTTATTTGCATTGCCCTGTGCATGTTTGGAATTTCTTAGCAATTTCTTAGATTTACATTATTTTATTCAATTAAACATTGTACTGTTTCAATAAATTTAAATGGAAATTTCACTTCTAAAACAAAAATAATTTAACAACTGGATTTCATCAATTTATAGAAAAATGACGTGAAAGGTATTCCTGCGAACAAAATGCCTGTCCTTTACCGTGTTTTTTTTTTTTTTTTTTTTTTTTTTTTTTTTTTTTTTTAGAAATAAATGAATCACATTTAATTCATTTCAAAAATTTTGTTTACGTTTGGAAAGAAATTTTAAATACCGATAACTCTTAATGTATACATTTTAGAAGGTACATCTTCCCTCAAAAACTAATTTATTTTTAAAGATCTTTCAAAAACGTATATTATATATTTAAAATATTTTTTAAAACATAAACACTACGTCTGATTACTTTATTTTACAATATTTTAAGAACACTCATTTTATCAGCCAATTAAATGCACTAAACAAACACGAGTGAAAAATTGACCTGGGCCAGAACTCGAACCTGGGACCTTACGCATACCGTGCCGACTCTCTGCGACTGAGCCACCCAGATCGATACGCTTTACGGGAATTTCTCATACTTATTCTTGTTGGAAACAGTCATCTGCCACAGTTTGCAGTCATATTCAATTGTTTGATAAAATGTGTGTTCTTATAATTATGAAGTTTTATTATTTTTTTAAATATCTTCAGAAGAAAATGGCTGACTTGCAGATGAAATTTGATGTTGTTATAACTTGTAACTGATTTGTGCTATTATAATACAGACTAGCCGCCACTGGCGACCAGTTTGGTCTCCCTTAAATGTATGTTAAGCACTGTAACACGTTACTTTTATTCATAATTTATTTTTTTCCGTAATCCTTCGCCAAACCGGAAGATTCTAATAGACAAATCAGAAACTTTTGCGATCATGGTAGCATTTCGCATATTTTTTGTTGTTATGTATTTCGTCTTTCTTGACAAAAACCGCTTAACCAACTTAAGCGTTTATGCTTCATATCCGTTTGCTTATCAGTCGCAATATGTTTGCTAATGAGGAGATTCTTAAACATATTAAGTAGTTTTCCGTAATTGGATCCATTGCCAAATTGCGTATTTTAGTTAATACGATTTGGTGCATTGAAGTCTATTTTGTGAAAGTCTTTAATGATATCCACATTTACACTGAACCATATTGTTGCCAATATTCTTTTGTTTGTTTGTTTGTTTCTCGCTAACTTTGGCTGTAGACTTGATTACGGAAGATTAGAAAATCTATCATTATTCTCATTTAAAACGTCTTGAATAATGTGACATAATCGGGGTGCATATTATAACACGTAATTTTCGAGTATGGTTTGGTGAAACATTGAACTTTTGGAAGCCAGTTTTGATAATCACATTCCTTTTAAACCATATTTGCTATCAGCACTTTTGACCCGTGGCGTAGAATCTGATTAAAATTCACGAACTTCCTTCTAGATGCCGGTCTCTGTTCGACTCTGTTTTTCTCTGCTCTCCTGTTTTGATATAGTTCAGGAGTTTTCATAACTGCATAATTCCCTTATTTTGGCATTTCTGCTTAATGTCTACTGACTATTAAGATCCGTAACTTGTAAATACGCCACGCCAACATTACCGCCTATAATTCTAATTACAGCAACCCGTTTTTTCTCTCTATATTGCAACTCTATAGTTAATATAGTGCCTCGGTGCGTCTACGACAGCTGTTCCATCAGAACATTTGATTTCAAAATCAAAGTATCGTTTCTAATTTGCACACGCGAAAAATAAAAGCTGGTATTGGCGATTTTAAATATGCTATTGGCGAGATTTGCGCCCAAATAACACAAAAGTACTTAATGATGTTATGTATTTTGTAAATGTATATTAAATTACTGTTTTGAAAGCGATTGGTCATTAATAATGGTAAATATGATTGGTGATTAACAATCATTTTCAGTGGTCTCTCTTCCTTGCACGTATAATACATAAATACCAAATTAACTGACAATTTGTTTCGAAATTTGATTCATTAAATATCATTACAAGAGTTGTATTTGTTTACATTCAGCTTACATCAAGAAAAGATAAAGAATGAAGTTGAGTTGTATAGCACATAATTATGGTAAACTTTGATTGTGTCACTGGTACGAATTATTTTTTTGAAACCAGGCAGCGCTCCAAAAAATTTTTCACGGAAAACTTACTTTACGAACGATTATCTCCATGGTTTAATGGTTTAATGTTTTAAACCTTCATGACGAATGAATCTTTTTTTTTTTTTTTGTTTACTTTCATGGATAGAGAATTTGAACTGCGAGGCTAATTTCAACTGAAGTTATTGAAGAATATATACATAATTGAACGTAAGTCATCTCTCAAATATTAATTTATTTTGAACGATCTTTCTAAAAATGTAACATTTATTAAGTTTTATTCGAAAAAATAATTTTGAATAAAAATGGCCGCCTGGCATATGAAAAAGTGAAGCGGGCATTCCGGAATTGTTGATGACAGTCACATGACTTACGGTTTTATTATAGAGACTAGCCGCTACTGGCGACCAGTTTGGTCACCCTTAAATGTATGTTAAGTATTGTAACAAATTATTTGTATTCATAATTTATTTTTTTCCTTAATCCCTCGCCTAACTGGAAAAATCTAATAGATAAATCAAGAACTTTTGCGATCGCGGTAGCATTTCGCATATTTTTTGTTGTTATGTATTTCATCTTTCTTGACAAAAACCGCTTAACCTACTTAAGAATTTATGCTTCATGTCCGTTTGCTTATCACTTGCAATATGTTCGCTAATGCGGAGATTCTTAAACATATTTGGCGCAAAACAAAAATCGCGCCAGCCCCGGTGCGTCCGTGACAGCTGTTTCAATTTAAAATACATGACGTTCACATTTTGCATTTAAAATAGAAAATAGAAAAATAATAATTATCATAAATCAAAACATTTGATTTCAAATTAAAGTATCGTTTCTAATTTGCACGCGCAAAAAATAAAAGCTGACAATTATTTTCGAAATTTGATCCATTAAATATTATTACATGAGTTCAACTTACGTCAAAAAAGATCCGGAAGTTGAGTTGTATGGAACAGAATTAAGGTAAACTTTGACTGTCTCACTGGTGCGGATTATTTTTTTTTACGCCAGGCAGCGATCCAAAAATTCATGGTTTAATATTTTAAACATTCACAACGAATGAATCTTTTTTCTTTGTTTACTTTCATATATAGAGAATTTTAACTGCGAACCTAATTTAAACTGAAGTTATTGCAGAATGTATACATAATTGAACGTAAGTCATTTCTCAAATATTAATTTATTTTGAACGATCTTTCTAAAAATGTAATTTTTATGCAGTTTTATTTGCAAAAATAATTTTGAATAAAAATGGCCGCCTGGCATATGAAAAAGTGAAACGGACATCCCGGAACTGTTGATGACAGTCACATGACTTACGGTTTAATTATATAGACTAGCCGCCACTGGCGACCAGTTTGGTCGCCCTTAAATGTATGTTAAGCATTGTAACAAATTATTTTTATTCATAATTTATTTTTTTCCTTAATCCTTCGCCAAACCGGAAAAATCTAATAGACAAATCAAGAACTTTTGCGATCGTGGTGGCATTTCGCATATTTTTTGTTGTTATGTATTTCATCTTTCTTGACAAAAACCGCTTAACCCACTTTATAGTAAATTAATCATTGTGTGTGTGTTTTTAATATAAAATAAACTATTTCATAATAAAATAAAAGTATATGCTGTTTTAGTAATCTCTAATAGGTACCTGAAAATGGGATTTTCTCGCCAAAATGGCGCAAAACAAAAATTCCGCCAACCCTGGTGCGTCCGTGACAGCTGTTCCAATTTAAAATACATGACGTTCACATTTTTCTTTAAAATAGAAAATAGATAAATAAGAAATATTATCATAAATCAAAACATTTGATTTCAAAATTAAAATATCGTTTCTAATTAATACACACGAAAAATAACAGCTGACAATTTGTTTCGAAATTTGATCCATTAAATATTATTACATGAGTTCAACCACGGAGTTCAACTTACATCAAGAAAAGATCCGAAGGAAGTTGAGTTGTATGGAACAGAATTATGGTAAACTTTGACTGTCTCACTGGTGCTGATTATTTTTTTTTACACCAGGCAGCGGTCCAAAAATTCATGGTTTAATATTTTAAACGTTCACAACGAATGAATCTTTTTTTTTTGTTGTTGTTTACTTTCATGGATAGAGAATTTGAACAGCGAACCTAATTGAAACTGAAGTTATTGCAGAATGTATACATAATTGAACGTAAGTCATCTCTCAAATATTAATTTATTTTGAACGATCTTTCTAAAAATGTAACTTTTATGCAGTTTTATTAGAAAAAATAATTTTGAATAAAAATGGCTGCCTGGCATATGAAACAGTGAAGCGGCATCCCGGAACTGTTGAGGACAGTCACATGACATACGGTTTTATTATAGAGATGGTACATGGTCGTTGGCGGGTTTTGTATTTGTTTTGGCATAATTTTTTAATCGCCAAGTTAATTAACAGTTTTTTGCTAATTAAGGATAGAAAATAATATTTTTTTACGCTGAATTTTATAAAAGCACACAGATTACATAATTACTTGTCCAAAAATGCAATTCTTTTTTTATTCTGCCGAATATTAAGGTCTGTAGGTTGTTTGAAAAAAAAAGTTTGACGAAGAAAAAAGTGATCATTTTAAGTAACTCGACGTTTTTAAAAAAAATCTATATCTCTGTTTATAAATCACTTATGAAGATGAGTTTGGTCTTAAATTGAAGAAATTCTTCATTAGATTCTTCTAGTTTTCGTTTTTTATTTCTGCGACGCTTGGTTTATTATATATCTGATATTTTAATCTGGCATGTTTTGTCGATTTAACATTGCGAAGTTGATTCCTGTAAATAAGCAGTAGCGGTCTAGTTCAGTTCTTGGCGTTGTTTGTGTGGCGTTTTTTTTTTTTTTAAAGCTTGGCTTGGCAGAGCGATCGCCCTGCTTGATAGAGTTCAGCTGGTAAAAAATTTAAAAATTACCATAAGCAGTTCACAATTCTACACAGTAAGGTTTACAAATTATATAATGTAGCCCTGTATATAGTCTAAAGGATGTATATACACATCACGTAATATGCAAAAATTCCATTCAGTTTCTCTTTAAGTACCACACAAAGTAATACTTTGTTTTTGGAGCTACCGCAACTATCTACCTGCTCTTACCACCATTACTACATCTACTGTTGGATGTTTGAAATTAGGTGCTCCTATTACATCTACATCTACATATCTTGAATCCATAGATAAAAAAATAGATTTGTTGAAAATAATTAAAACTTGATTTTTCAGGATGCATACAAAATCGCTTGCATACTACCAAATGCATCGTGCCAAAAACTGAAATTTAAAAGTGATTCATTTATTTAATTTTATAGGTTGGTACTATGAAACTCCAAGTTCTAATACCTTGACTGGATTTTCGTTTGGAGCAGCACCCAATTCACAAACTAGTCGTCTGGCATTTGGAATTCCAACTTCTACGAATACCAGATTTGCATTTCGTACATCTACTACAACTGCAAGCTTTGCTTCGGGTAATCACACGCCGGATGCTCCTGCGACCACTTCTGTATGTACTTTTGGAGGTTTGAAATTTGGTGCTCACACTACATCAACATCTACAACTGGTTTCTCATTAGGCACTACACAAAGTAATTCTGCAATTTTAGAGCTAACAGAACTACCTACTGCTACTACCACCTCTACTACATCTACAATAGGAGGTTTCAAATTAGGTGTCCCTATTTCATCAACATCTACAACTGGTATTTCTTTAGGCAACACACAAAGTAATACTTTTTTTTCAGAGCGAACTCAACTACCTATTGCTCCTACCACAACTACTACATCTACTGTTGGAGGTTTCAAATTAGGTGCTCCTATTACATCGTCATCTACAACTGGTCTCTCTTTAGGCAACACACAAAGTAATACTTTTTTTTTTGAGCGACCTCAACTACCTATTGCTCCTACCACAACTACTGCATCTACTGTTGGAGGTTTCAAATTAGGTGCTCCTATTATATCAACATCTACAACTGGTCTCTCTTTAGGCAACACACAAAGTAATACTTTTTTTTTTGAGCGACCTCAACTACCTATTGCTCCTACCACAACTACTACATCTACTGTTGGAAGTTTCAAATTAGGTGCTCCTATTACATCATCAACATCTACAGCTGGTTTCTCTTTAGGCAACACACAAAGTGATACTTTTTTTTTGGAGCGACCTCAACTACCTATTGCTCCTACCACAACTACTACATCTACTGTTGGAGGTTTCAAATTAGGTGCTCCTATTACATCAACATCTACAACTGGTTTCTCTTTAGGCAACACACAATGTAATACTTTTGTTTTGGAGCGACCTCAACTACCTATTGCTCCTACCACAACTACTACATCTACTGTTCGAAGTTTCAAATTAGGTGCTCCTATTACATCAACATCTACAACTGGTCTCTCTTTAGGCAACACACAAAGTAATACTTTTTTTTTGGAGCGACCACAACCACCTATTGCTCCTACCACAACTACTACATCTACTGTTGGAGGTTTCAAATTAGGTGTTCCTATTACATCAACATCTACAACTGGTCTCTCTTTAGGCGACATACAAAGTAATTCTTCATTTTTGGAGCGACTGCAATTACCTGCTGCTCCTGTGACCACTACTACATCTACTGTTGGAGGTTTCAAATTTGGTTCTCCTACTGCAACATCTACAACTGGTTTCTCTTTTGGTGCCACACAAAGTAATACTTTATTTTTAGAGTTACTACAACTACTACTGCTTCTACTTTTCCAAACTTTTTAATATATTTTTTTTCATACCCTATTTGTAATTTTATAATAATAATAATAAATGAATAATCATTTAATCGAAAATCCCGCCCCCCTCTCCCCACAAAGTTGCTTCTTCCTCTCTCTCAGTTTTCTTTCTATCTCTCAACGTTAAAAAAAGTTAAAACACTTTACATTTTGTGAAATATGTTCTTCTTCACTTGTTAACATTTTAACAATAATTAAATAATTCTCAAAATCTCTCACAACCTCTATGAAATTTACTCCCCCCTCCCCAAAGAGCACAAAGTTTAAAATCTGTAAAACAAAAGCCTTATTAAAAAAAATATTTTCTGTCTTTTTTGTTACTTTCAGCAATTACAAATAAATAATAAATCATCCATCCCCCCCCACACCCCCCACATTTGATAATAATACAAGATGCATGAATATGAATGCAAGTAAGTACGAAAAGCATGCGAATATGACAACATAAATATTGAAAATAAAATGGGTATGCTTTGATGTTGAAATAAAATTTTCTTGGGTTATCAAATTATTACTTATTATTTTCTTTTCTTTCTTTCTTTTGTATTTTACTTGTATATTTCAAATGTATGTATTATATGTATTTTAAATGTACGCACTAGGTGCGCAACTAAGTTTCGGGATTTCACACATAGATGTCACTAATGGCCCGTGTAGTCGACATACATGTCTAAAGTTGTGTTTTTCTAATAGCTTGGATATCTATTAACAATAACTATGGAAGAACGAACAAACAGGAAGGAACATCAGGAGATACTTTCGGTATCATTTCGTCAGGGAATTCTGGGTAATGCGATTCCAGTAACCCAAAGCGCTTGGCGAATTTTTGCCGCTCATTTTCAGCCACGATTTTGTCGGATTTTTAAGCCTTGTAAACACGAGTTCGACTGGCGTCTGTTATTTACATTTCGTACTTCTTTTTATATCTATTTTGTGAGTCTAATCGTATTATTAATCATCTAGTACATAATATATATCCTAGAAAATATATTGATAATAATCTTACTTTTCGTTCATTTTGCACTTTTTTTTTTTTTTCCATTTCTTAACACAATCAACTTTGTATGCATTGGATATACGCACCATGTGAAAAAAAAACATTTGATTTGTTCAAAATAAATCATGCAAACTTACAACTGGAAGTAAAAATGTGTATTCATTATTTTT
Source organism: Maratus michaelseni (assembly GCA_963931845.1). Lineage (NCBI taxonomy): Eukaryota > Metazoa > Arthropoda > Arachnida > Araneae > Salticidae > Maratus > Maratus michaelseni. The sequence goes on along the minus strand of OZ007598.1, from coordinate 135,289,638 downwards.
TTTTAAAAAGGGGGGGGTGAACTTTTCAAAAGGGCAGGGTGTTGTGCCCTTAAAAAATGGCCTAGAGGGAACTGTAAGTAATTGCATAATTAATAAAAACTGCTTATTTCATTAGTAGCACAAATAATCAAATAAATATCATTTGCAGTTTGTTTTGCATTTGTACTTAAAAAATCAAATTGCCTAAGTCTAAACTTAAACAATATAATACAAAAAATATTAACTATTTTTTAGAAACTTTTCAAATGCTGTTCATCATATTTTAATACTTTTTTTTTTTTGGTCAGTTTAAACATTTAGAAAATTTATGATATAAATCAGCCATGATTTAATCACTGTTTTAATTAAAAATCGCTGTTAATTGCCTAAGATGATTGCTTTGTATGATTGAATCACTGTTTTAAATCATCTAATAAAATTCGTTGACACTCAAGTTTCAAGGCTTCATAAAAGGAGCCCAAGCAATTGATCAAAAACTTTTTACTATTTTGAAACTACGGGGGGGGGGGGGGGGGGTTAGTTTCAAACCTAGTTCATGTTTATACTTAAAATTTCTATTTGTAGCTTAAAAAAAAAAAATCCTTCTTAAAAATTGGAACAGGAAATGAGATATTTTTGTTGTGAATTTTGATTTCTTTAGTATTATTTCTAAAACTTTCTACTGTCTCAAAAATTTTATAGCTGTAATTCTATAGAATTCAGTATTTAAAAAATATATATATTTAATCAAATTACAAAAAGATAAAATTATCGCTAAAATTAAAATAAATTACATTTTGGTAAACTTTACACTTAGACAATATTTCAAATTAAGAAAAAATAATAACTTTACACTGAGACAATATTTTAAACTAAGGAAAAATTAGACAACACATTGTTAGAGGTTTTGGAAAAATATATAGTTGGTTAAAAATTTTAGAAAATTTAACATAAAGTAACAAATTTTAGAAAATAAACATTTAGATAAATGAAAAAAAATTAAATTTTGGTAAACTTTACACTTAGACAATATTTCAAACTAGGAAAAAATAATAACTTTACACTGAGACAATGTTTCAAACTAAGAAAAATAATAACTTTACACTTATATACAATATTTTCAACTAAGGAAAATTAATAACTTAACACATTGTTAAAGTTTTTTTGAAAACAACACAACATTTTCAAAGCAGTGGAAATAGTATACCTGTAAAAATTTCAACTTAGTGGAATTTAATAGTGAAATTTTTTAACCTCACTCATTTAAAAAATAAAACTTTATAAAATGTTCACTTTTTTAAATAAGCAACTGTTGAACATTTTGAATGTCTTAGACAAAGTGTGAATAGATTTGTTGAAATTATATAAAACATTAAAAATTTCATAACTTTTAAAGGAAATTTTATTTTTGGTGAAATAAACTCGAGGTATTTATTATATGTTACTCAAACTACAAGAGAATTGATTGAAAATGTGTTACTTTTGAGCACTCACAAGATAAGACACGATGTTAGGAATTATAGATGGGTTTTCCCCCACAGATGACGTCACTGGTAGCATATTTACTGACCAAGTCATAAAATCATAGTTCAGGGTATGTTTATAAGCACGGCGTTTAGTTGAGATTTAAGATATTTGAGAAATATAAACTACAACTTTGACTACTTTTTGAAATTTCCCCCTACATAAGAAAAAGGACATAGGAAAATAAAATGAAAAGTCATCTTTGAATGGAATCGAACCATTATCCTTTCACTTAACAGCTGAATGTGTTAGCAATTACATCACAAAGACACTGATAACAACTGATTGAATATATTGGGTATTTTTAAGGTTAAATTGATTTAATATTCAAGTTATTTCTTAATGATACACTTAAAAACAATAAATTTAATTAGCATTGAAAAAGCAAACGATCACATTATTGTGTAAAACAATCAAATGTTTTGAAAGTCACGAATTAAAATTTTGGAGGGAGCGATAACTTGGAAGTGCACTGCAGAAGGGGAGTTAAATTTTTGAAGAAGTTTAATCTTAGAGGACGAGGCTAAATTTTGAAATGACTTAGAGTGTAATTAGAATTTAGATGTGAACCTTTTAAAATGATATAATAGTTTTTTTTGTATCGCCCTCTATCGGTGGGTAATGGAATTAAGAGATAATTAAAAGTTTTAACTTGGATTCCAACCCACAACAAAAATTATTTTACGGTTTGGTAATTTAGGGTAGGTTTAACTGAGAAGCCATGATATTATAGTATTTAGAGATGTTTTAAGATATTCGATAAAGGAAATCGTCTGAATTTTCAATTTAATTGAATTGTTTACAGCTTAATGTACTACAAAATGAATAGAACACGATGCATAGTTTTTTAATAAATTATATTTTTCGAAAGGTTAAATTGACTTATTGATAAACTTAGGATTTGTGTTTAAAGTGAATAAATTTGATATGTTAGATTTACTTAATAACAGAGAGTTGAATAAGTTATTTTATTTAATTAAAATTTAATAAAAATGAAGTTTACTAAAAGTTTTTAAAGTTAAAAAAATTGTAAGTTACGTTAAAAAAGTTAACAAAAATATAGTTTAAAAAAATTAAAAGTTTACAAAAAGTTTAAAAATCTTTAAGTTAATTATAATGAACTTTTTAATTTTAACTATTGAGAGACTATAATTTAATTGTTAATCCTTGTAACCAACTGGTGCATATCAACTATCTGCACATGTGCAGAAAAAACATACACTTTTACACTAAATTGAGTTCGATTTTAAATTATTTGCTAATTTTTATACAACTCGATTACCTTTCAGAAACAAAATAGAATTAAATACTTACCGAAAAACACGTCCACTTCTTGTGCTTTCTTTCACTAGACTAACCTTTCTCCCTTATCTTTGTTAGGGGGCGCTGCAATCGACGATAGAGGCGCTACCAGTCTTCCGGTTTGAGATAAGAATAAACTTTAAATACAATCTACACTCGCTCAGTCATTCTTCCTCCACTCTTACTCGCTAACAGTTGTCAGTTTCTTATTTTGACGTGTTAAATGCCGTCATCACGTGTTTGTCTAAACTTGTCCAGACTTGTTTCTGTGCTGCACGTCTGTTTTGCTAACTCATCTCTTACTCGTCTAGACTTGTTTCGTCTGCTTTGATGATTCATCTTTTGCTTTAACTGTTTGGTCTTGCTGGTGTCAACCACTTCATGTCTTTTGTCATAGCTTGAATATACTTTACACCAATCACTTAAATATAAAAGTCTTGTCACAACTTACTTAAACTTTGATAAAAATATTAATTATTCATAAATTTTATCAAATTCTTATACATTTACTTGGGCACTTTCATTCAAAAATATGGTAAAGCCCGATTTTAAATCGAAGTGTAAGATAAATTCCCCAAATTTGTAACATTTTAACACTAATAAGTATCGTAAACACCCTGTACATACAAGTTTTGTAAAAATAATATTACTTATAGCTAACTCGTTCAGTCAAACTCGTTCAAAAATACTTTTTTAAAAGTGTTTTTATTTATAATTGTTTATTTATAAATAAAATATTTTAATTTAAAGTTATAAATTTAAAATATTTTACTAAGTTTTTAAAACATGGTGAATCGTTTATAAGTATGGTGAACTGTGTGTTGAGTATTGTAACCTTGTAAGATATTGCGTGTTTGTGCATAAATTTTTTTAATTACAAAAATATGTGAACTATTCTAACTTTTTCTTATATCATTCGTTCAGATATAATGCTTTACATTTCAAAATAATATGTAAAGACACGTAATTAGACGTTAAAACCTACAGTTGCTTTTTCGTTTAACACTGATTTTAGCGATATTGAAGGTGTTTATCATGAGACTGAACGAGTTAGCTATAAGTAATATTGTTTTTACAAAACTTGTATGTACAGGTTGTTTACGATACTTATTAGTGTTAAAATGTTACAAATTTGGGGAATTTATCTTACACTTCGATTTAAAATCGGGCTTTACCATATTTTTGAATGAAAGTGCCCTAGTAAATGTATAAGAATTTGATAAAATTTATGAATAATTAATATTTTTATCAAAGTTTAAGTAAGTTGTGACAAGACTTTTATATTTAAGTGATTGGTGTAAAGTATATTCAAGCTATGACAAAAGACATGAAGTGGTTGACACCAGCAAGACCAAACAGTTAAAGCAAAAGATGAATCATCAAAGCAGACGAAACAATTAAATTACAAATTACTTTAATAGAATAATAAATAAATAGATTGATTAAATTATTATTATTAAGAATTCTTCATCTCTTTAATATTATTTTTTAAAAATTATAATTCTCAGTAAAAAATGTTTAGAATCAATCGCTAGAAAACATTAAAATACTTTAATCCACCGACCAGGTATGCGAAATGCACTATCAATGAACTCATACAGCATACTGATTCTTGCGTCATCAAAACAAAACAATAACAGCAAAAACAGAAGTATCGAGAGAGAGAAAAAGGCCAAACAGCGATAATCATGCCATGCTATTGCCCTGCCTGCAAGGTAGTCAAAATCCCTGCAGGTAGTCAAAAATTTGTGGCAGCTGTCGCCAGAAACTCGTTTGTGTTGAGAGATAGGGGTTTTCCTTCCAGTAATCATTTCTAGTTCCATGACAATAACCAGTCGTAAGAACAACAAATATCAAAACGCAAAAATATTTTTCTAACAACGAAAATGACGAGTTTTGTGCCAAATAAACAGCATTTACGGGAAGCTTTGCTTTTCTGATTTAACTTGAAAAACAGCGCAGCTGAAGCACGTCGTTTCCTTCTTCACTAGCCTATGTTCTAGGCCTACGGCGAACATGCACCATCGAAAACTACCTGTGAAAATTGGTTTAAACGCTTTAGAAATGGCATTTCGACACTGAGGACAACGAGAGTTCCGGAAGACCAAAAACAATTGAGTACACCGATCTGCAAGCGTTATTGGATGAAGATGATACACAAACACAAGAACAACTTGCAGAGGCATTTAACATGACTCGCCAAGGTATTTCCAAACGTTTACATGCCATGGGAAAAATTCAAAAGGAAGGAACATGGATGCCACATGAGTTGACTGAGAGACAGATTGAAAATCGAAGAGCCACTTTGAAATTTTGCTTTTGCGGCATGAAAGAAAGAGTTTCCTGCATCGAATTGTTACTGGCGATGAAAAGTGGATATATTTTGAGAATCCCAACTGCAAAAAATCGTGGCTTTCAACTTTCGAAGCATCAACATCGAAGGCATGGCCAAATCGCTTCGGAAAGAAGACAATGCTCTGCGTTTGGTGAGACCAGACAGGAATCGTGTACTACGAGCTGCTGAAACCAGGCGAAACTGTTAATGGGAATCGCTACCAACAACAACTGAATAATTTGAACCGTGCATTGCTGGAAAAACGGCCAGAATGAGACACGAACGAGTGATATTGCAGCATGACAACGCTCCTTGCCATCGCACTTCCATCGTCCAGGACACCCTCAAAACACTGAAATGGGATCTGCTACTGCACCTGCCGTATTCACTAGACTTGGCCCCTTCCGATTATCACTTGTTCCGGTCAATGGCCCATGGCTTGACTGGGCTACACTTGGCCAATTTCGAAGAAGTGCAAAATTGGTTGGATGAATGCTTTCGGTCAAAAGATGCGTCTTTTTATCGTCGCGGTATTCATGCATTGCCAGAGATATGGCAAAAATGTGTAGCTAGCGAGGAACAATACTTTGAATAAATCATTTTTTGCATTTCTCTTAAATTTTTCCATTTTTTATAGATTAAAAAGAAAACCAGAAACTTAGTTGCGCACTTAGTAATATATGTATGTTAAATGTATGTGTTTTAAATTAAAGATCTGTATTTTAAATTAAATGAATCCAGTACGAATGATAGCAAGGTTTATTGTCTATGCGCAGCTGACATAAATATACCGTATATTTAATTTAAATTTAAAAAAATTTGAAAAGAAAATGAATAACAAGTGTCAATAACATGCACCACAAAAATATCCATGTCGAAAATGACATGGTTAGTGGGAAGTAGTTTCATTCATGGAATCTAAAGAACAATAACTCGATTGTCTAAAAAAACATTATTTGATGAGCGTTAATTCTTAAAGGCTTTCATCTAAGGAAATGTGAATAAAAATGTCTTTATTTTTTAAAAGAAAATTGCATTTTGTTCTTAAAACCTAAAGATTTAATATGATTGCGTCAAAGTAACATCATTTTCCTTCTGCCAAAATTGAAATTAAAGCTTGAGGGCTTGAAGTATGTTGGTACAATTGTGGTTTGGCAACCGGACTTTAAATCTACATCTTTTTTAGCTTTAAAAGTGTAAAAAGCTTATCATTTTGCTTTTTTAATGTTCTTTTTTATAATAGATTTTTGTGAAAAGATGAGAAAAATGGCATTAGCTTTTAATACAATGTTTAAGTAAATTTATAATCTTTTAAAAACGTAAAAATAACATTGTTATAGAAAAGAAAATCGAATTTATAGAGAAATTCGTGTAATGCAAGAGTAAAGAAGAAATCAAAAAGTAATGAATTTTTTCCTCAAACCGAATTTCGTAGAAACGAAAAACCCAATTGTGCAAATAACTAAAAATAATCCAATTTCTAATGTTATAAACATGAAATTACGTTGTATGTAGTAGAAATTTTTTCATTAAGTAGAAAATAGACGAAATACAAAGGTTATACTCTGTAATTGGGTCCTTAGTCAATTTGCTTTTTTAGCGAGTGAAATTTGAAGTAAAAGTAAATACATTGTTGTAACTAAGTTTGTATTTTGCATGGTAAGAACTTAATGGTATCATAGATGATTATTTCCTTGCTGACCTTTAATACCAAATATGACTGTAAAATATATTAAAAAATATCAGCCGATAATTTTCTTATTACTTCCTGATATAAACAGAAGTCTTGGTTCAGTGTATAAACTTGAATCAGTCATACCATCGTTGTACAATTTTTATTCCTAATCCTAACCCTAATTCTATGTTACACGAATCCTAACCCTATTCCTATCCTAACCTAATCCTATACTATCCTAATCCTAATAGTCACTTTAATCAAAATTCTTTGACTCAAATATATAAATTAAATCAATATTATAAACTATATAAATGTAAAATAGAATAAATAAAAACTATAAAATAGAATAACAACGATTTTGATTATTTATAACAATACATTCATATGAACACTTGATAGAAATATTAATGCATTGGTTTTAAGAGTACCATAATTTCTGGCATATAATCTGCTGATCATGATCAAGCAATCATGTTTCGACCCAAAAATTTTATTTTATAAAAGGTAACTTCCTAGATCGCTGTAAATAATTGACTTCAGTTGTTAAATAAAATTTCTGGGTCTAAACATGATTGTTTGATCCGCAGATAATACGCCGGAAATTACTGTACTTACATTTGAATTTCACTATTTAGAAATACTACTTCTGACTTTAATTGTCAACAAAATTATGCTTTAAAAAAAGACTAATATAATTCTTCTGAATTAATAGAATTCAAAAGAAAGCACAGTTAAATATGAGAGAAATACAATTATAAAAAATCAAAAGTTTTACGCTCTATATTGAAAAAAAAAAGTTTATTTTTCAAAATATTTCAATATGATTAAGTAAAATAAAACACATTTCTAAAAATTCCGTTAAACAAATGCACTTAGGACTGGGCGATATTAGGATTTCTACATCGCGATACATCATCGAGGCTAAATTGCGATATCACGATGCATCACGATATTAGACTTTTAGTATTACAAACATGGTCGTAATTTTAATAGAAAATTTAAGAGTATTTATTATACATACACATTAAGCTTATATTATGTTTTAAAAAATCTTTTTTCTTTAGGCTTATGTTTACAGACAAAAATGCAAAATATAATAAAACTTGCTGCAAAAAATAAATAAAATTTTTTTAAAAATGTTACAATTAATTAGAAGAATCTTTTTTAAAATGAGCTTTAATTCTTAAAATAATATCAAAAACCAGAATTTGATATTTAGATATATTTCACTTAACTATTCCACCTTCATATTTTTATGGAATTTTCTTTAATATGAACGATAGTATTAATTTGCGGGCGTAGCCCGTCTCCTGAACTGGACAAAATTTAAATTCTGATACTGAAATAAATGACACTTAACTATTCACACTGAAATTTTCATACAGTTATGTTTAATATTAACGATTTTATTTATTTGTGGGCGAAGCCTGCGTTTTTATACTGCCCAAAATTCAATTTCTGATAATTAGATAGGAAACAGTTAACTATTCACCCTCATATTTTTATGCAATTATATTTAATATTAATGATTTTATCAATTTGCGGGCGTAGCCTGCCTCCTGTACTGGCCAGTATTTAATTTCTGATATTTTAATGTATTACGCCAGTGGCAGAACTATCTTCAAGTGCAACGCTAATAATGTTTTAAAAAATAGTCTGCAATACTCAATATATCATACAAAATTCGCGTTTTTTCCGCGATCCTCTGAGGAAATTTGCCATTTTTTCGAGATCATTCGATGAAATTTACCGTTTTTTGGCGGTCCTTTGACAAAATTTGCCGTTTTTTGGCAATCTTTTGACGAAATTTGCCGTTTTTCGTAATCTGTCGACAGAATTCTCCATTTTTTCGCGATCTGACGACGAAATTGACCGTTTTTCCGTGATCCTTCGACAAAATTAAAAGTTTTTCCCACGATCCTTTGACGAAGTTGGTGTTTTCTCCGTAGCCCTTCGGCAAAATTCGCCGTTTTACGCAATCCTTCAACAAAACTGGTGGGGTTTTTTTTGGACGAAATTCACGTTTTTTCACAACCTTTTGACTAAGTTTGCATTTTTTTTTTTCGCGATCTGTCAACGAAATTAGCCATTTTTCGCGATCTTTAAATGAATTTCGCGTTTTTTCCGCGATTCTTTGATGAAATTCGAAGTTTATTTCGCGATCCTTCGACAAAGTTTGCCGTTTTTCCGCGTAATTTACGCACTATAGAGTGTCTGCGGCATCACTGTATGTTTTTAGTCAGCTGGTGTCCTAAAAAGTCTGCGACGCATGAGGCAAATCTCCCTTGGCCCTATTATATCCCTTAAACTTAAATGTGAAATATTCCAAGTCAGCCCCCCCCCCGACAGTTGAAATTTATCAGTTTTTGAATTTATCAGTTTATGGTAGTCTGTCCTAATATTCCTGAAATTTTGTGAGTTTTGTGCTATATCTGCATTTGAAATCATCAAATAGGGGGTAGGTGTACCTTTTTACTGATGCAAAATGATCACGAAAGTCGCAATTTTCTTCAGTCTATCGTTAAAAATAGTGATTTTCATCGATTTGCACAAAAAAATCGCAATATTTGGTGATCAATTACAAAAAATCACAATTTTTATCGAATAGTCATTTAAAAAAGTTTGCTATTTTCGTCTGTCAGTCACAAAAAATCAAAATTTTTACCAGTCAGTTATAAAAAAGGAAATCTTTTGCAATTTTCGTCGATCAGTGAAGAAAAAAAAAATGGATTTTCGTCTTTCAGTAAAGCAAAAATCTCAGTTTTTTAGTAGCTTTGTCAAAGAGTTCTGGTAAAATTACTTTTCTTTTAAATGTATACTTTTACAAAAAAAAAAAAAAAAAGTGTCCTATTTATGATAATAAAATGTAATAAATAGGGAGTTAAGGGTTTTTTCGGTTCAGTTTTCAAGCAAATGTGTCCTGAAATATCGTAAAAAGTATGTCCTGAAATATCTCATGGGCTAGTACTACCCCTGATCGATGCATCGCCCAGTGCTAATGCACATTATCACCTATTTTTACAAAAAAATAAATGGCTGGGCCGACACAACACTAAAAGAAAGCGTACCAAGTACAGCCCGAAACTACATGGAAAAATGTAAACCCTGGACCTATCCGAAATCTGCAGGAAAATCGTATAGCTGGGCCCAGCACAAATATGCAGAAATAATTAAAGTCTAGGCTCATGCGAACCTAGACAAGCTCAAAACGCATAGATGATGTACTGTACAGTCATATAACTCACGGCCAGACTTCATGCGCTCTCGCTTAGCGGCCTATTCAATTGCAAGGATTTCAGGGAAACACTTGTTAATTCAGGAACTCGTGAGAGGGCGCCACATACCCTCCTCAAATTTTGTACAGTACGTGTGCTAGAATGCAGCAAAAACCGCTATCATGCCCAGTATTGCAAGGTTATAGATTATTTTTGTAATAGGAAATAAAGTTAAAAACTGACAATGGGTAGTAAGAAATCAGCATAAAATATTTTTATTTACATACAAATAATGTTTTACGAAAAAAAAACGGGATTTGGTAATGGCCGTGGGAAATGTTCACGGTAACAACGAATCATTATAAAATAAAACACTTAATATTGAAAGCATAGTTTTTTTTTTAATTCGGTGGGGAAATAGAAATAAATATGTACATTTAGGACAAAAACTATTCAACCATTATTGTTATAGCTCATAAACATACACTAAACCCTATTCTTAAATTAAATTGCATCTTTTTCTTACCTCTTTCATTCAGAAACTAAACTCGATGGGAGAGAACAATATAAAATAAAATATTATGGTAGAGACACAGTGAAAAGATCCATTGTGATTGTAAATATAAATTTATTAATATTTTGAAACGCAAATTGAAAAAAAAAAAAAAGTACAGCTTGCTTCAGATAACTGAGACAATTAAAATGTTGAATCATGATCAAATTTCTAAACTAACAATTATTTATCTGTTGTAATAATTATTTACCTGCAGTAAATTGATGTAAGCCAACAATCAATTAAAATGAAAAACATTTATAATTAATGCAGAATTAAATATAAACTTTAAAACTGTAGTGATATGTGGTTAAACTGAATGTATATAACCTTAATTGAAATGTTTTAATTGCCAAAAAGAAATCTGCAATATAGGGTAGATGTGCCAGTAATGGACACCCTTAAGGAATTTCTTTAAAAATTATTTTTTAATTAATAGTTATAATTATTATATTTCACTTTTTTTAATATTATGTTAATCTACCAACAATATTTAATGCTTATAGTCACATTTCCCAATGTGAATCAAAATTTAATTGTAACTAACAGAAATAAATCAAAACACCCTAAATTCCAGTTATGGGCACCCTCTGTTCCGGTAATGGGACACTCTGTGTTCCAGTAATGGACACCCCACAAAAAGTGATAGATAATTGATATTATGATTGTATTTAAAACCAGAATTTAAGAAAAGCATATTAATGAAATAAAATAATCATTTTCAAATAAATTTAACAATTAGGATATCAATAATTAATAAAATATTTATGAGAATAGTTCACTGTTAAAATTAATTATTGTCATTATCACGAGATCAATATTTTAATTATTTTAGATAGAAGTTTAAAATACTAAATTTCAAAGAATTACATTTATTAAATTATTGACAGATTGGGAGGGGGGGGGGGGGTTACAAGTGTTAGGTAAATAACTAATGCAGTATCAGTAACTACCTATATTTCAGTATTCCCTGAAAAGCGCTAAAAAGTGCTGTTTTTTTAAATAAATTGTGACAGGAATAACATAAACAAACGTATCTCTATGTCTAAAATCGCAGGATTTGAGGAGGTTGAGTAGCGCCCTCTCTCGGAAAACAGCTACTGTAACTGTTTCCTTAAAATACATTGGGATTTTAAGTATTGACATGGCCGCTATAAGATGAAGTCTGGCCGTGTATAACTAAAGCAGCAAAGTGCCCTGGGCTCTTTTTGATTTTGAAAAGAACCCTGTTTACTGTATGATATCGAGTAAATGATTGCTGATTTTATTTATACAGAATATTATTCATACTAGAATGCTAGTCTAGATGAAAATTAGAAGGAAACAAATCAAGAAATAGAAACTCAAGTACTTTATTTGACAAATAACTGAGCTCAATAGAGGAGGCTCTGAGGATTTATAATTGCACTAAATTTCTTACATAGAAATTGAGTGTGGATTCAAATTCATGGACAAAACATTAAGAGATGATAGAACATGTCTAAATAAGAATTGTCATGCATTGAATGGGCATATTGCAATCGGTGAACCATTAGTTAGTGCATTCACTAAACTCATAAAACACTTTTTCTCTGAATGCATAGTCATTTCTACTATGGATTGCAAAGGGAATGGCTGGTTTTACTAATCAGGAAAATGCGAGCATACATACCATGTATTATCCTGTGGATGAGAATGATCTGGAAGCCCAAAGTTTGTAGTCAAGAAGGTTTTTTCCATAAACACCGTTTAGCATTAAGAGATGATAGAACATGTCTAAATAAGAATTGTCATACATTGAATGGGCATATTGCAAGCGGTGAACCATTAGTTAGTGCATTCACTAAATTCATAAAACACTTTTTCTCTGAATGCATAGTCATTTCTACTATGGATTGCAAAGGGAACGGCTGGTTTTACTAATCAGGAAAATGCGAGCATACATACCATGTATTATCCTGTGGATGAGAATGATCTGGAAGCCCAAAGTTTGTAGTCAAGAAGGTTTTTTCCATAAACACCGTTTAGCATTAAGAGATGATAGAACATGTCTAAATAAGAATTGTCATACATTGAATGGGCATATTGCAAGCGGTGAACCATTAGTTAGTGCATTCACTAAATTCATAAAACACTTTTTCTCTGAATGCATAGTCATTTCTACTATGGATTGCAAAGGGAACGGCTGGTTTTACTAATCAGGAAAATGCGAGCATACATACCATGTATTATCCTGTGGATGAGAATGATCTGGAAGCCCAAAGTTTGTAGTCAAGAAGGTTTTTTCCATAAACACCGTTTAGCATTAAGAGATGATAGAACATGTCTAAATAAGAATTGTCATACATTGAATGGGCATATTGCAAGCGGTGAACCATTAGTTAGTGCATTCACTAAATTCATAAAACACTTTTTCTCTGAATGCATAGTCATTTCTACTATGGATTGCAAAGGGAACGGCTGGTTTTACTAATCAGGAAAATGCGAGCATACATACCATGTATTATCCTGTTCATGAGAATGATCCGGAAGCCCAAAGTTTGTAGTCAAGAAGGTTTTTTTCCATAAACACCTTTTAGTGCTTCACTACTTAAGTTACGACCATGCATTGTTCGATGTTCTGAGTTCAAGATACTGAAATTTCACATCAGACGAAACGTGATTTTCATAAATATTACTGTTCACACATTTTTAATTTCATCATATATCATTTGTGTTTTATATTTTCATTAACACATTTATCTGTGATAACTGTTTTTTTTATTTCAGTAGCAATGACGCCTTCTGTTAGCAGTGTTTCTACAGATCACACAGAAGAAAACTGGAGCTGTGCATTTTGTACATTTTCAAATTCTATCAGTAAAGTAATTTGTGAGGTTTGTTGCCTTCCACGCTCTGCCAAACGTAAATATTCAGGTATGTTTGTGCGTTATTGTTGTCTGTCCTATATTGTTTGCCAAGTCTGTGCCATGGCAATTAAATTTACAATAAAAAAATTAAATAGCATCTATGATTTTCTATAGAAGATATTTTTTGGGATGCACCGGATGTGAATTTTTGCCGGATACCAAATATCCGGTATACGGCCGAATACTTTTTTGTTTTTAATTTCAATAGTAATATTTCTATTTTATGCTTGCTTTAAAGAAGGAAAATTTTAAATTATTATAATTTTATGTCATTCAAATGTTAATAATAGATTTAAACTCATTTATTAAGTTAAAGTTTCTTAAAAACAAATGCTTTTTACTATCGATTACTTACTTTTCTATTGAAATTTAATCATGTTTTTTCTTTTGCCTATTCTAATATACATATTAGTAGTTTTTTTTTTTCCTTTATTCAGGGTCATGGAACATAAAAACATAAACCATTAAGTAATTTTAATTTCTCTGTTTTTCATACTTATAAATCATTGTTATTTATAAATACTAAACATCCTATTGAAGTGTTTTTTTTTTTCTTACATTCTTGTACATATTATTACTTACTTTTCCTATGACGAATGTTTTCTAACAGAATTTAAATAGAGAAGCTCCTCATTGCAAGTATCTTGTTTTGTAGTAGAAAGGTGACAGTGAACTATTCAAGAAAGTGGCACAGTTCTTTTCATGATCAGTATTATTTTACCACAGCTGGTCTTCCATCCATAGCCAAAATAGTGACAAAAGATTCAATAAAATCATTTTTTACTTTAGAATTGTTGAAAACACAAGAAAAAGAGACAACCAGAGGAGTGAATGCTTTTTCTCAGAAAAAGGAAAATATATGTGATAAAAACATAACAGAGCCTGAAAATGCTGAGCACCATAACTTGGCTTTAATTATAAATAATTAGTTGTCATATTTTAAATATTATATTTTCATTTATATATAAATCCTATAATTTCATTTTTGCGAAAATATGAATATTTATTTATTCTAACATTGTTTTAAGGGGATAATGTTAGTAAGAAATAAATTAATTTTGCTCTAACCTATTCTGATAATGTTAAAACAAGAACGAAAAATCATGCGTCAAGCATAGATTATGTAACACTTTCCAACGCTTCCAAAATAATTTTACGAATCATACTCTTTAATAAGCTAAAAGATAACATCTAAGTAATCCGAATACTTTTATTCAGCCCTGTATAGGATCTATAGATTTGTATATATACTACATAGGATGCTAAATTTTAGTTCAGTTAGGAAACACGTAGCACAGTTTAAAATTCTCCGTCTGGAGTTAAATAATACGGAAATGTGTTCCCGAACTTTTGTGCTTCCCTGTATAAGATCTACAGAATTTATACACACCACGTAATATACAAAAAGCGATTTAAAATTAAAATCTCATTCAGCAACTTAAAACGCACTTGCAGGAATTATTGTTAACATACAGTAGAGAATTCTTTTGTGTGTCCCTGTAAATGAACGATGACTGCTATACACACACTATTCTGTAGTAAGTCTCTTGTAATGAACCTTATATAAATTTCAATGCGTTTAAAATAGTGAAACATTATTTAAATAAACCGCAGACGATTTTTCTCCATAGACGTAATGTAACGGAATTCTTTTGACTGTCCCTGTAAAGTAAGTATAAGTGCTATGCACACCCTATTCCATATTAAGCTTCTTCTAGTGCACCTTAGTGATCTATATAAATTTCAATGCGTTTAAAATAGTGAAACATTATTTAAGTAAACCGCAAATGATTTTTCCCCATAGACCGCAATGTAACGGAATTCTTTTGAGTGTCCCTGTAAAAAAACTATAAGTGCTACACACTTCCGTTGAAATAGGGAACATGCTATAGATAACGATTATAACATATAAAAATTGCAGGGCAATCCGAGCATATTTACGGGAGTTAGAGCACGGACAGACGGCAGATGGCCAGACGGCCAGACAAACCGAAGTCATAAACACTTTTCAACTAGGTTGGAAAGTGTTAAAAATGATTTAGAAAATGAGTCACTATTCAGCAACCAGATATTGAAGTATTTGGCCTGACCGGATATCCGGTTTGAGTGCCGAATAAGCAGGATATCTGGCAGGAGACTGATATCCGGTGCATCCTTAATTATTTTTCTATGGAGTGGGAGGGGGGGGGGGAAACGATGTTTCATAGATGAAAGTATTTTTTACAAAACGAAAAAACTATTTACAATTCCATGTGTTAAATTATCTTTCTTAATTTTTTCTAAATCATCAGATTTGGTTGCGAGAACATTCATGACGAGATAATAATTCGCAAAATCTATATGCCTTACAAAATCTATACCGTGTCAATTATATTAAACTTACTCTAAAAAATTAAATAGCATCTATGATTTCCTGTTGAAAATAGTATTTTTGTTATTCAATGGGATGAAAATAGATTTTTCATGCATGAAAAGTATTTATTAGAAAAAGAAAAATATATCTACAATCTCAAGTGGTACATTATCTTTTTAGAATTTCACATTCTGTTGCGAAAGGATTTACGAACGAGATAATAAAGCCGTAAATATGCTTCCTTTCTTTTACATTTAGGTGGTTATGAATGCACCCAGCCCGTCACTTAGCCTTCCTATGTTACTCATTTTTGGATAACACTATCTCCGAATAATAATCGTCGCTTTTGTAATCGCAAAGAATTTTTATAAATTCTGTGATTAAAGTAAGATGACAATTATTATATGAAAATTGCAGTTCTCCAAGATAAGACTCGTATGAATCTTGAATGTCTGCCAAAGAATTAAAGGCTTTATTACAGCGGCGCTATCTGCTTTTTTTAAAAAGCGTAAAATTTTTTGTTGATTTTAAAGGAAAAAAAATTTAAAAAATGACTTTTATGGTGTCTAAATATATTTCTAAAAATTCAGTAAAAAAATTAAAACGACTATTTTCAGATTTATTTCATCGTTGTACAATGTTTTCATATCAAAATATTATGCTGCTTTTGCAACAGTTTAAAAGAGTAAGCTGTGTTACTTGGGTTCCATTTATCAGTTTGATAGAACTTTTTTTATACAATTCAATCTGTCACTGTGACAACAAAATGTGAGATAAGTAAGACTAGAAATATTACATAGATGAAAAAATAACAGCCTTTCACATAGCTGCCAACTTTTGTGATTTTTCTTATTAGCCACCCACAGGGAGGCTTATTCTTTCAATCTCTATCATTTTTCATGTTTATGAAAAGTCACAGCAATCCATCGTTGCCACAGGTTAATCTCGGAAAATGAAACATTTGAAGTTACTGAAAAAATTAATAACTCAAAAAGTATTTATCACAAAATTGTTAGACAAACTGCGTTAGAAAGGAAAAAAATTGTATTTTTCTTGATATAAATTTAAAATCGAATGATTATGCAGTTTTTCAAATAATGAATTTCAAAAATTACCAAATTTTACAATGAAGTACCATAACGAAACCTTCACGCGTAAAAAGATAATGATAACGGCCGTTGCTTTCGGTCGAGAATGGACCAAACGATGTCCGCATTTTACTATTTTTACCGTTTTTAACGAAATTCTGTAACTTTAGAAGAATTTTTCTTTGAATAGGCAATAGAAATGCATAAAATCGTTACAAAAATTTTAAAATTACAAAAAAGGATAGATGCAAATTATCAGATATGAAAAATAAAGAAGAATTTTGGTACTTTCGTTCTTTCGTGTTATAGCAGCCACCAAGCATGAAATATTTTTGTTTCTGTTTTCATTAATACAAGGCCATCCAACCCGGGCTTCCCGGTATTAGAGGATATAGGTAAAAACCATTTTTTTAAATTAAAAACTCTAATAGATTTTTTACATTTAATATATATATATATATATATATATATATATACTAGCCGCCACTGGCGACCAGTTTGGTCTCCCTTAAATGTATGTTAAACATTGCAACACGTTACATTTATTCATAATTTAATTTTCCCTTAATCCTTCGTCAAATCAGAAGATTCTAATAGACAAATCATGAACTTTTGCGATCATGGTAGCATTTCGCATATTTTTTGGGCACAAATGTCACATACGCAGGTTGGCGCGATTCCCCCCCCCCTCCCCCGCCAATTTGGCAAAAACTTTGTTATGGAAATTGTTGTTTATTTACTTTTATTTTTTATTTTAATTCTATAAATTATTTTTGATATGTATATCAATATTTATTTACAACAAACTATCATTTATTTATTTTTATTCTTTTTTTTAATTATGAGTATTTTTGTTAGCCGGGAGCAGATGATAATTCGCCAAATATCGTTCCCATCACCGTCATTTATACTACAATTAATTTAATTTTAAATTATAAACCTGTCACTCATTTCATTTAAAATACTTAACTTTAATCTAAAATGCTTATATTACATAAATTTAAAATACTTCACACTTTTCATTTAAAAGAGAAAATAAATAAATAAATAAGAAATAATATCATAAATCAAAACATTTGATTTCAAAATCAAAGTATCATTTCTAATTTGTACACGCGATAAATAAAAGCTGTATTAGCGATTTTAAAAATGCTAAAAATCTGATTCATTAAATATTATTACATGAGTTCAATTTACGTCAAGAAAAGGTCCGAAAGTTGAGTTGTATAGCACATAATTATGGTAAACTTTGATTGTCTCACTGGTGCGAATTATTTTTTTGACGCGAGGCAGCGGTCCAAAAATTCATTCGCGGAGAACTTGCTTTGCGAATGATTACCTCCATGATTTAATATTTTAAATGTTCACGACGAATCAATCTTTTTTTGTTTACTTTTATGAATAGAGAATTTGAACTGCGAATCTTTCGACTGAAGTTATTGCAGAATATATACATAATTGAACGCAAGTCATCTCTCAAATATTAATTTATTTTGAACGATCTTTCTTAAAATGTAACTTTTATGCAGTTTATTCGAAAAAATAATTTTGAATAAAAATGGCCGCTTGGCATATGAAAAAGCGATGCGGCATCCCGGAACTGTTGTGGACAGTCACATGACTTACAGTTTTATTATAGAGATTGTCCCCTAACAACACCAAAAAGCATTTTTATATGAAATATGTCAATTATATATTTTTGAAATTGTCGAAGAAATCGCTGAAAATTTCTTTATATACAACAGATTTTCTTATTCTGATAATTTCGGTGGTTTTAAGCGCTTATTTCGATTAGATATTTGTTAAATTTGTGTTTTATATGTAGTATTTTATTTATTGCTTAATGAAATTTTAACTTCGTTATGGAATATTAGATCGAAACAAATGCTGAACTATTTATATTATTTAAAGTGCAAACGGATTAATATTTTGTAATCGTCTGCAAGCGATAGAGATTTTTAAAAAAATCGTGCTTGAAATTTAATTTAAATGCAACATATAAATGAGTAAATCGTGATACAGTTTTCAAACCAATTGCATTTGAATGTAGATTTTTTTCCCCTATCTAACGGTGTAAAAATTGAAAATGTGCGATGTTTAGAAATAAAAAAAATTGCAGTAGCAAAAATCTCAAAGCCAAAATTTCATCGTCAGCTGTTGCCATTCGCAAAATGACGTCAGCGTTACGCACGGACACGTTTGTCCTTTATAATATAGATAGATAGATATATAGATATTGCAAATTTGGTACTTTCGTGTTATAGCGGCTTCCAAGGATGAACTGCCAAGCGGTCAAGATTTATCGCCAAATTATAAAACATGTATGACATTATAATGATATATGATATATATATAACATTTCTGTACGTATGTGGCCAAGTTATAGTCATATAGGATGCATATATGATGTATATATATGACATGTGTATATGATGTATATACGACATATAAAACATAAATAATATGTGTATAATGACGTATATGGCACATATAGGAGTGTTTGGAATATATATATGCATATATAGGATGCCTATATAAGCTTTGCGATGATCTTGGCGAAATCATAACTGCAACCTTGGTATAATCATAATTGTGGGAGCCGCTATAACACAAAATACGGTAATTTTTTTTTTTTAATAGCCACACACAGGGCTAATTCTTTCAGTTTACAGTAAAATTCATGTTTATGAAAAGTCACAGCCACTCCATATATAAAGGAGGACACCCTTTATGCATAGCTATACAAATGGTTGTTACTGACGATATTAAAAATCAAATTGTCTCTCTGTATTATGTCGATACTTCGGCTTGTATTTCCTTTCTCAGTACCTAATTGCCATACAGCGGGCGCAGACCCCATTTAAACAATAATATAAAGGATCCAACAAAGTTAAACCCGTCGTGGCGGACATTTCTAAGGGGACCCGTGGCCCTATCTCCAATAGTAATGAAGTTACCTCTTGGGGGGGGGGGGGGGGGGTAAGTTCTTGTAAGTTCCTGGGGGGAAAGGTTCAGTAAGATCTTTTTGGTGTTCCTCCCTCATGTAAACCCCTTCATGTAACATATCAATAATTGATAGATCTCGTCAAGCACTATGGTCTGGTCCTACTCTCCGCCTCTCACTCGCCCCCTCCCTTAAGAAGCATATTTCTCTGTTTCAACTCTTTCTAAATTTTAGTTTTTCCCATCTTTCTCAGCCCCTTTAAGCCCCACAGAGGGCGTAGGCCTCTTCTAAAAGATCCAACGAAATTAAAATCGTCGAGGCCGACATTTCTAAGAGGGTCCCGAGGCCCTATATCCCATAGGACCGGAGTTACCCCCCCCCCCCCCTCACGGTGGAGACATGCAAGGTGCTCAAACCCAGTCATGTAACATATAAAAAGTTTGATCTCATCAAGCACTCTTTTCTGGTTTCCCCTCCTTCTCTCCCGTCTGACGTCAGGAGCACTTTTCTTATTTATTTTTTTCAATTTTTCATATTTATTTTAGTTTTTCCCATTTTTCTCTGTTCCTATGGACCGGACAGCTCCAAAATTTTATCAAAATTAGCTGTAAACTGCGTAAAGGTATTCCCCCCCCCCCTTCTTTTGGCGCCCTCGGTTTTCACGTATCTCTCGAGGGGGCCCGTCAGAGGGGCGAAAAGGGGGATCCCTTTTAAAGTCCTATCTCTCAATTTCAAGTGAGGATTCATTTTAAAGGTCTCGTAGAGCACTTGTGTTTTGTATAGCTTCCCCTCCCTTCCCCCAACGCTCCCCAAGATCCCGTCAATTAATGCTAACTCATCATTTGTTAAACAACTTCTCTTAGCTTTATCCATCATAAAAGCTGCTATCATAGAACTTTCCATTATCTTTTTTAGGTTATCTATTAAGTGCTAAAATGCCTTGAATGATTAAAAATAATTTAAAGGGTGTCATTAAGCCAGCACATTTGTAAACTACAACTACCTCGCCACGTCTCAGCCCGTTGAAGCAACGTCTTTTTACTATTATAGTTATTAAAAATACTTCTAGTCACCGAATCCTTTTAAAACTTGGTGTGCTCGTGCCTAATATATTCCGCCAGCTCACAAAAAATCTTAGAGCGCTAACTAAATTCTAAAGTGGAGAAGCTGGCTTATGCTAACAAACACTTTTTTTGACGAGTTAGACTTGGCTGAAAAAATCTCAACGATAAAAGCCGTGGGTGGCCAATCTATATTCTGCCGTAAGGTAGAATTTTTCCCGCTTGTTATATATATTTTTTTAAATCGGGCATATTTAATCGTAGATTTTCTTGATTTAATAAGGCCAATTTTACATTTTAAAAATTCTGGTCATAAAAAAGCGTAAAAGTTAGCAGTTATGCTTATTATTATTATAACATTTGAACAAAAAAAGTGCTTGAACATTTTAATTGCAAAAATTTCATCTTGTTATTTTACAAGTATACACTCAAAGACATATAGTTTTGTTTATTATGTAACACAATTAGCTGAATGCAGCCACATTATCTTCTGATCATGACATCAATGTTATATTATTTAAGAGCAAGAAATGACACTTGTTGAAGTCATTTCAAGAAGATCATAAGTATAAAATCTGATACAAAATCAATGCACCTAAGAAAAAATATATTCCATTCAAACTTTAATCTCATGAATTCATATTCAAAAATTTAGAGTTGTTGAAAGTTAACATTGTTTTGCAGTACAGCATTGAAAATTGCTTGCATCCTACGGAATGCATGAAAACAAAATTTTAATTTATAGGTGTTTCACATATTTAATTTTTTGTTATAGGTTGTTTCTATGGAACTCCACCTTCTTATACCTCAACTGGATTTGCATTTGGAGATGCCTCCAATACACAAACCAGTGATCTGGCATTTCGAATACCAGCTACTACAAACACTGGGTTTGCTTTTGGTACGATTACTACTGCTCCAAGTTTTGCTTTTGGTGCTCGCACACCTGCAGTTCCTGCGACCACTACTACATCTACTGTTGGATATTTCAAATTTGGTGCTCCTGCTGCAACATCTACATCGTTTCTCTCTCTTGGCACCGCACAAAGTAATACTTCATTTGGTAATTTTGAAGCTACTGCCACTACTGCTTCTTCATTTGGTACAACTTCTACGACTCCAAGCTTTGCTTCTGGTGCTTGTAAACTTGTTGCTCCTGTGACCACTGCTACATCTAGTGTTGGAGATTTAAAATTCAGTGCTCCTACTGCAATAACAACTACAACAATACTCTCTTTTGGCACCACACAAAGTAATACTTCATTTGGTAAAACTTCTATGACTCGAAGCTTTGCTTTCGGTGCTCGTAAACTTGCTGTTCCTGTGACCACTGCTACATCTACTGTTGGAGATTTAAAATTTGGTGCTCCTACTGCAACAACATCTACAACATTTGTCTCTTTTGGCACCACACAAAGTAATACTTCATTTGGTAAGTTTGAAGCTACTGCCACTACTTTTTTTGCATGTATCAAAAAAGTAGTGGCAAAAAAGCACTTCTTTTGCATGTGGTACAACTGCTACGACTCCAAGCTTTGCTTATGGTCAGTGTTGTAAAAAAAAAAGTTTTTTTTTTTTTTTTAAAAGCCTGGGCAGGTTTTATTAAAAAACCTAGGCTATATGGGTAATTTTCCCTGGGTAAATTGGGTTAAAATGCCAAAATGTGGACTCCACCTTCCTCACAAATAATAATCTTCAGGGTTGCCATGGAAAACTGGAAAAACTGAATGAATTTAAAAATTATTAAAAACAAGGAATTTTACTAAATTTTGGTACTTTGCAAAATTTGTCCGTTGAAATTTTGAAAATTCTCAGAGGAATTACTCATTAAAAATTTAATTTTTTACTCAAGAAAGTACAAGGAATTCGATTGCCAAAATAAGTGGCAATCCTGATCTCAAATACAATCTTTGTGAACACTTCATACACTATATTGCCAAAGGTGATTGGTCACTTGCGATTTTAGACGTTTTGGTAACTATCTAGAAAAATACATGAGGAATTAACCTGAAACTGCAGGTGTGGAAACAGTATAGTACCAGAGGGCCAGTGCGAGGATTTCGCACTGAAATCTAATAATTTTTAATTACTTTTCTATTATCCCGTCGACCCCTTTTCATAACAAAAAACTATTGCCAAACTGTAAGATTAAACGCCAAAAATGCAGTCCGATTTACTTGATGTCAGAAGCATTATACGTGTTACCAGGTGGTTTTTAATTCGACATTTGCGTGTATTTTCATTATGTTTTACTGATTTATCAGTTATTTCATTAATTAAAATAACAATTGTGTCCTTAAATTCTTATATTTTATTTATTTATTTATTTTGATATTCCAATGGCAACGTTCTCCCGTTTATTTGGCGATAGTTTATTCTTTATTGTTATGAAAAGTGGTCGACGGGATAATAGAGAAGTATAATTTTTTATCAATATGTAATATTTATTAGATGCAGGTTTAAACTTCTAAAGAAAAAGCAAGGCTAAAAATATCTGCAAACAGCATTTAGTTGTTAGTCAAGCCAGAATATCATCTAATTTATTCCATCAAAGTTAGACTAAAAACTGATCCGAGATTGCTAAAGGCACGCGCGAGAAAAAAAGAAAGAAAAAATTAACAATCGTATTTTATTGCATTAGAGGATGACGTCTATAAATCTAAACATTACAATTTCAATTTCGCTTTTTAATCATAAATATAAAATAAACCCGAGCGGTGTTTTTTATAATAATTGCTGAGCATCATGTAATGTTTTTTTTTTTTTTTTTGGCAACAATATTTTGAGGAAAACGTTTCATTTCTTTTATGAAAACAATGCCGATTTAATTTTTAATTATCAGCAAATTTTAATCAAAAACATGTTTTAACGAAATGTTAAGTGTGCTATGTCAGAAGCCTGCTCAAAATCCTTTCATATACTATCTCATTCGTCGTTCTGCATTTCTTATTTTCTTAGAAAAAGGGATGTTGACAGGAGAAATAATATATATGATAGCTTATATATTTCCGTGAATATTTTTTTCCGAAACCCCATAGGGGACAGTCAACAAATTGAAAAAGAACAAATATCTTTGGGATTACCCTGTAAAACCTAATATAACAAAAGTGTTCAAACTCGAGATTATTAATAAGTGGTTTATTGTAATATACTGTGTTAATTTTTATGAAGATAGCATGTATACTTGAAGAGAAATTAAGGTTTTTATAAAAACCGTCCCAAATTTCGCCTAGTTTTTTGCTTATAATTTTCAGAGTTCTTAATATAAAAAAAAATTATTTTGAGAAAATATGTCAAACAACATTGTACATAATACTCTGCAATCGGAATTAAAAAATAATAAAAATTGGATGAAAAATGAGCAGGTTTACTAAAAAATGTTTCACTGCGCATGCGCAAATGCAATCAAAATATAATATGCATAATGTATTAGCTAAGTATATAGAGTAACTTTTGTGAAAGTCTCAAAATCATAGTTTGAAAATACTGAAAATTTCCGTCGATAGAATAAGCTCGAAATCCGTTGTTCCCAAAAGAAGCAAAAATATGAGGGGTTGTATCAAATATCTGTTGATTAGTGCCAAGATAGCGTACACAATATTGCACGTACTACTATATTTGGATACAACCCCTCCTCTTTTTGCTTCCTTTTGGGAACAACGGATTTCGAGCTTCTTCTATCGACGATAATTTTCAGAATTTTCAAGCTATGATTTTGAGACTTTCACAAAAGTTGCTCTATATACTTAGCTAATACATTATGCATATTATATTTTGATTGCATTCGCACATGCACAGTGAAACATTTTTTAGGAAACCTGCTCATTTTTCATCCAATTTTTATTATTTTTTAATTCCAATTGCAGAGTATTATGTACAATGTTGTTTGACATATTTTCTCAAAATAACTTTTTTTTTATATTAAGAACTCTGCAAATTATAAGCAAAAAACTTGGCGAAATTTAAGTCGGTTTTTATAAAAACCTTAATTTCTCTTCGAATATTCATGCTATCCTCATAAAAATTAACACAGTATATTACAATAAACCACTTATTAATAATCTTGAGTTTGAACAATTTTGCTACATTAGTTTTTACAGGGTAATAATCGTTCTTTTTCAATTTGTTGACAGTCCCCTATGGGTTTTCGGGAAAAAATATTCACGGAAATATATAAGCTATACTATACTGTTTACACACCTGCAGTTTCAGGTTAATTCCTCATGTATTTTTCTAGATAGTTAACAAAACGTCTAAAATCGCAAGTGACCAATCACCTTTGGCAATATAGTGTAGTCTAATGTATGGGAATGACTTCATAGTCTTAATAATGATCTCAATGCTTTTCTCTGTGCTTAATAAATAGATAAATAAAATGTAGTTTCTCCGCCCTTGAAAAAGTGAATTACATTATAAGCTTCCATATGTGTTTATACTCTTGTTTCCCTTTTTTTTTCATTTGAATTAATAATATTTCATTTATTAGTACTACATATTTTATTCTGTAATTTGACACTGCTATATGGTTTAGTGATTTCATTGTGTATAGTCAGTTTCTTATGTTTCAATGGTTAAATTTTACAATAAGTTTATATATATGTGTGTGTGTGTGTGTGTGTGTGCCCTTTAATTTAAATAACAAATTTTAAATTGCAAAGCTATCAATTGTGTGTTATTTAATAATAATAAAATATAAATATCTCTCTATATTAAAAAAAATTAACTGCCGCAGCCACATTCAATGAAGATTTTATGCCTTGAAGTCTTTCTGGACTAATATCCAGAAAACGATTATATATAAATTTTTTTAAATTGGCAGTTTTACAAAGAAATGTTCGATAAACATGCTGAAGCAGTCAGTTTTTAAATCAAAGAATTATTTTAAGAGATATTTAATATTAAAGTTGGTCAAAATAGTTTTCTTAAAGTTTTATAGGAACGAAAACTATGCACAGGAATTTAACCATAATTTATAAGGATAAAGTCAACAAACTTTATTTTATATTTTTTATTTGAGTTATTTTTTGAGGTAATATTTAAATTTATATTAAAAATTTTTGATGAATTTTTATATTCAAAATTATTTTGATGATTTTTTTTCACCTTTCATAAAATCCATTATTTGAATTGTTGCCAATTTGTAAAATAGCACATATAATAATATTCCCTTTCAATTAAGAAATGTATTTACATGTGATTATTAAAAACAGAAATAAAACTTTAAAATAATAATTAAATGATCACGTGTTAAAAGCAGTAAATGTAGAAAATTACGTAATAAAAAATATACTTACGAGTGAATATTAAAAAGATAAATAATTAAATAATTAGGCATTTTCAAAGCATTAAGTAGGGAAACTTACATCATATTTAAAATGCTCAAATAACCATATTTCCAAACAATTTCAATTAAAAATAATATTTATATGAGAGATTAATTTATTTTGACAAATCTTTAAATTATAAAACAGCGTAAATAATATTTCCTCTCAATTAAAAACTATATTTATTTTTACGTTTAATAATTACCTTTAAAATACCGAAATAACTAATAAATTGTTAAAATATCATTAATAATATAGTACTTCTCCTTTATCCCGTTGACCACTTTTCATAACAAAAAACTATCTCCAAACTATAGGATTTAACACCAAAAATGCATGAATGTGGTGTCTCATTCACTTGATCTCAGAAGCATTACATGTGTTTGTTATGGCATCAAGTGGTTTTCAATTCGACATATAAATATCTTTTTTATTATGTTTCACTGATTTATTAATTATTTCATTAATTAAAATAACCATTCCATCCTTAAACCAGTGGCACAGCCAAGGGGGGGGGGGATTGTGGGTTAACCCCCCCCCCCCAGAGCTAAAAAAATTACTATAATTGCCGCTTATATGAATCAAAACTACTAAAGTTAAAATTAAGTTTTTTGGTCTTTCCACCTTGGCAGAATCCACCGCTTTCTTAAATCAAATTGTATTCAACAATGTGATTCAATTAAACAGCGAAAATTCTACTTAAAACTGTGAAAGCGCATATTACACGCATAGGTTGTGTCAAAACTTGATTTTTGGACTGCGTCACTTTGTCGAGACGTCTTATAGTAAGAGATGGGTCCATACACTCTCACACAGACGCTTTGAGTTATATAGTATACAGTGGTCTGTTTCTTAATTGCATTTCTGTCTTTGTTCCACGTTCGAAACAATAACAGATCATAGAATTCCTGAGAAAAAAAAACACACACACTTTGTAAGTCTCTCTCAGTTTCAAGCGGCTTTTTTTTTGCGTTTTTTGCTCTCAGTTATATCTAAGACCAAGCTATGTGCGTACCCAGGAAAAAAATCTTTGGAAAAGTAAGAATTTTAAAAAAGTACTTAAAGTTATAAAAAGCTATTTTTCGATTATGAGCAGATTTTTGCAATCGGTGTTTCTTGCGAATCATTTGTTTCGTAGGGGTCTATACACAAATTTAAAGACTATATTTGATTTGTTGGTAATGTAGCAACGACGTCTTACTTACGATGGAGATTCATATATTTATCGTTAAAATTTTATAAATTAGTTGTGGTTCCTCTTTTAGCTATTTTTAATTCTATCGCGCTTCTGTGAAAAGAAAATCTCTTTCCTTTCTATTTAAAATTCAATAATTCTTAAACTCTTTTATCGCATCTTGAAGTGATCCTTTTTCAATTAATGTACATGTCTAAATTCTTTCTTTCGTATGTGCTTGCGGTTTTCATATAAGAAATGAAATCATTTTCAGTTTGGCATCTTCCTAATGCATACATTTTGGATCACAGAATAAATAAATAAAGATAAAATGCAACGTCTATTTCTCGATACATCTGCATGCTATTATTCCTGCAGATGTTAAGTTCAGACAGTTAGTTTTCTGTTGTTATAAAGATGCTGATATGGTAATCTGGTTTGGCGGTTTGCGTTAAAAAAAATTAGAATGTGTTTCTCCCTAACGAATTTTCTTCTGTACCCTATGGGTCGATGCAGATAAATTTGTGGCATCTAAAAAAAAAAGGCATTCGATTTTGAGTTTTCAGGAAGTGAAAATATAGACGTTCTGAGTGCTGGGGGACCGCCTCATTTTTTCAATTATCTTTCTTCAAATTAAATATTTTTTTTCATGGAAGCCTCAAGTCTCCGATATGTTTCTTCACAGGATGAGAGCCTTCGGGTTCTTGCTTATAGCGTATATATATATGAGCTCCGGTGCTCTTTTTTCCTAGAATTTAAGCCCTGCCTGTGAGTATGGATTTTGAAAAAAAAAGGCGTTAAATGTGCGTTAAATGCATTTTTTTAGAAAAATACTATCTATAATTACACACAATTTTACGCTAACCATGCATTAATTTAAATTGATCAGCAATAAATTAGTTATACAATGATTTACACTTATTACATTTTAACGAATGCTATCTGCCTGTCATTAAAATTATACTAGCTGACCCGTCCGGCAGTGCCTGGGCTCATGATAATTACCTCAAATTTGTATGATTATGTATCTTATATGAATTTGATATTTTTAAATGAAATTTTCACTAAAAAATATTGATTATTAGACAGAAAAGCATTTTTAAAAGACACCTTCTTGTTTGGTTGTTGTTTTTTTTTGTTTGTTTCTTTTCTTCGTAAGGGTCTCTCGTTTCATAGTTTAAAAAAAAAATAACCCCAGTTATCTGAATTCTATAAATTTTTCATCAGTTATAAACAGGTCTTGACAAATGCAGTCGCCACTGGCGACCTAGTTTTTCTATCTAGCCGCCAAGTTATTTAACCCGTTTTTTTATTATTATTATTATAATTTTTTGTACAAAAATTGACCTAAGAAATGACCATAAATGGCATTTTTTCTCATTTTCGGCATTTTTAATTAGGTAAAAATAAGTTTAACAAATGCAAATTTTAAATTAATAAAAAATAATTAGTTGACTGATTTTGACACGGAAATAGGCAGAAATTGTTTTCCTGCTTCACTGTTTCATCCATGCCCCCTTCATCAGATATACATTTTGCAGCACTCACTTATCCAGACATTTGAAACCTTCGGCAATCAGCATTTCCTGAACATACCGGTTAATGCAGCCTTTACATTTTTTTTCATAGATAAAAAATTTTGATAAATGTCATTAGAAAACTTATACCATCTTTTTAAATGATGTAACTGTTCTAAACTATGTAACTAATAATCCTACAATAGGCTTATTATTTTTCTCAATTAATTGATTAAAAACTTTTGTGCTTTTGAAAATTAGTGACTTCGGAGGGGAGCAGGTTATATTTTTTTACTGGTAACTAGAATTTTTTACTGGCTACCAGATTTTATCAAATTTGTAAAGCCATGGTTATAAATATAATGGTTTTACAGACCGTGGAAAAATATTGATATCTAGCTGTAAAAAAAATGCTTTCTTCGCGTGTCTTTTTTTTTTTTTTTTTTTTTTTTGCGACGTGTCCTTTAAAATAACAACACAAAAAAGTTACTGTCTGAACTCTCTGAAATTTTATTCGATTGTAAATATAACTGTATCCAAACCCCTCTTTAAAATTCCGTGAAAAAAGTCTAAGTCTTTGACTAAAGTCGAAGAGAACAGAATCACAGAAACACAGAGTGACGTCAAAAAAGACTAAGTCACATTTAATACTGAAAACATGAGCCGACGCTGAGCAAACCCACGCCAAAATACCCAACTTTCTTTTTGCATTGTCATCGAAAAATTCTCAGATTTTTTTAAATACTTTTATTCATCAGAGCGTTTCCAAATTTTTGTAGGCACTGTAATTTTGATCTTCCAAGATGCTTTTAATGGATTATGTCGAAATACAGACGTTTAGTTACTTTTAGCATAGAAAAAAGATCGTCTTCGAAAGGCCCGATATGACGTGAGGTTCTAAATAAATCGTAATTTAGAATGCTTTCAGCTGTTTCACACCTTTAAATTTCCCATTTATAATAAATTCTTTATGCCAAGCCTTTCCATCTTAAAAGTAATCTCTATACTAAATTTCAAGTTTCTAACACTAGCAGTTTCAACTAAATCATAATTTAGAACACTTTTAGAAAGTTTTCAGCTCATTTCGTCCTTTTAAATTTTTAAATGTTTTTAAAAATGTTATAAGGAAGCATTTACTACATAAAAGTAATCATCATGCCAAATTCCAAGTTTTCATACCAATTGTGTCACATAAATCGCAATTTTAGAATGCTTCTTCCTCTTGCATCCTTTTAAATTTCGAATTGAAAAAATAAATTCTGAGGAACATTTACGTCTTTTAAGTAACATCCATATAATATTTCAAGACTTTTGCCCTAAAAGTTCTAAATGACTTGTTACATTTGGCAAAAAGCAAGGTAAGTAAGTCTATTGAAAATTTTGTTAAAATTGCTTCATTATTATTAAAGTTAGGAATAAGAATTCGTGATTCTCTTGTAATGAAACCTTGTGTATTTTTGATTGAACAAATGGATTCCAACTCTGTTATTTTCTATGTAAAAATTATTTGCTGTACTGTGCTCTTCCATCTTTAAGTTTTCCCCTCATCATTTTTAAACACTTTATAAATCTAACCTAGTTTTGTGTTATTTCATTGGTGCATTTTATAGTTTGTAACTCTAATATTGTAAACACTGTTTAAATGAATCATAACCAACGTAATTGCGGAGAAAGACATTAAGATTTCATTCATTTAAAAGACTGATTCCATTAACCGATGATTCATATAACCGGCGACCATCTTTATTATAAACTCAAAACCCCCCCTAGAACCGAATTCTGGCTGCGCCACTGCCTTAAACAGCAGTTCCATGATATTAAAAAAGAAAAGGCATTGAAAAATGTTGCGATGAACAGTTACATACAATACATCAGTTTCAAGTGACGTCACAAACATTTATTCACCAGCCGAGAGAGATAATTAAGAAAAATAATGTAAATAAATATCCAAGGTTATTATTTTTTTTGTTTTCATTAATATATTGTAAATTTTATTGTTTAAACTTACTGATATTTTACACTTCGGTGAGTGGGGTTTTTCCGAATTTCTTGTATTTTATTTATTTATTTATTTTATTTTATTTTAATATTTTTTTTAGATTTCAATGGCAAAATTCTTCTATTTGTTTATTTGTCGTTACAGCTTGGTGATAGATTTTTTTTAATGAAAATTGATCGACGGGTAATGGAGAGGTATCAAAAAGACAAATAAACTTTGAATTAAAAATCCCTCGATGAAATAACTAATATGTGTAACCAGGGTTGTAGTGGGTAGCTGCCCGGGTACCCACCCAGCTACCTGCTTGGTCTGGGTTTTAAAAAAAACGGGTTTTTGATAACCATAAGAGTTGTAGTGGGTAGCTGCCCGGGTACCTGCCCAGCTACCTGCCCAGGCTGGGTTTAAAAAAAAAAAAAACAGGTTTCTTACACCCCTGTGTGTAATGCATCTGATGTCAACTGAATGCGACACGACACAATCATGCACGTTTGGCGTTAAATGATATATTTTGGCTACAGTTCTTTTCTTTTTATAGAAAGTAGTCGACTGGGAGAAGTAATAAATTGTCTATTGCATCATTATAAAATTCTCCAATGCAGCGACATTGTATACTTAACCATTTCACACAAGTTGATTTTTAAATCTTTAATTGATCTTATTTAATCAATCAGGAAAACAGTTGTTAGCTGTTTTGACAGTAGTTAATTTGACCTTAAAATCCACCAGTCAAAGGTAAATGAATGGAAACCCGGTTACAGCAGATCGACACTGTTTGTTTAATTATAATACAATCTTCCGTATTCGTTTTAGAGTTGATCAGATCAGAGTGGTCAATCATGTGGTGTCAGAACAAGGGTTGGCAAGAGTAGCTCGTAAGGGGCAGAGACCCCTAGTAACTTAAAAAAAGAAAACTTGCTCCTTTGAAATTATCAGAAGATTAGCAAATGTTGATAAAAAAAAAATCTTACAACAAAAATTTTTCTTATATGTAAATATAATCTATTCATATTTGGTTAAATTTCTAGTTTTTAATAGAGTCCATTTAGAAGAAATTATTTTCATTCAAAATTTCACATAATATTACCTTGTGATCTCCATTTTAGCTTAGCCTAAATGTATTTCTTTTTAAATATAAACAGTATCTGTGCACATATATATATATATATATATATATATACACCCTTAATCGGATATTCTTATTTTAATTTAAAAAAAATAGTATATATGCTAAAATTTAAATCTGCTATAAAACGCATAGCTTAACTTAAAATGCATATCGTGTAATCGGTATTCATTGATTGCAGTGTACCTAGTGTCTTTTGTTCAGCCTTGTATATGAATCTGCTTATATTCTACAAACAACTCTTAGTGTACTAAAATATATTTTGGCAAAAAAAATGTGCAATACACTTCAAAGCGTACTTTAAACAATTCATACCTGCAGACGGTAATGTATACAGAATCATTTTGTGCAACTCTGCAAATAATCTATAGAATTTATGCAACCCATATACTAAAATTTAGTTCAGTTTAAAAATGCATATCAGAGAGAAACACACATTTCTAGAAATTATAGCTCATAGATAGTCCTGTAAACGATATATTTTGTGTGTCCTTGTAAATGAAAGATAAAAAATCTGAACACCTTATTCCGTAAAATTTATGTTGTAATGCACTTCAGTAACGCATAACAATTTAATTATGTTTGAAATAATGTGACATCACTATTAAAATACACTACAAAAATTTTCCCCCATAAACCGTAATGTAATGTAATTCTTTTGTGCATTCCTGTAAGCAAGCTAAAAGAGCTATACACACCTTTTTTTTATAGGAAATGTCCCTTAGTAAACCTCAAAAACATATACAAAATTTTGTGAAATTCCAAATACATTGAGTAGAGCACAGACAGGTGGGAATCAGACAAACTGAAGTCATAAATACTTTTCAACTATGTTGAAAAGTGTTAAAAATGAACTGATCCCACATTCACTGTGAGCGCTGTGATTGTCTCAACAAGTGAAACTGCGGGCACATGCTTGTCAAAGAGTCAGTCTTGAACGGGAAAATGCAACGGTAGCATTTTCATGCACTACACGTGATTAAATCTTGGTATGTCTGTTTTCACATTATGCTTATTCATTTTGTATTATTGAATCTAAATTACTCATCACAAAGTTCATTATTGTTGTATAGATTTTATTTCATACAGGTTTATTCTCATTAAAGGACTGACTTGTCGCAGGTATAGTTTTAGAAAATAAAAGTTGAGTGAAATTAGAAAAAATATGTTTCTGAAATTTTCATTTATTATTTAAGTTTTATGATATGTACCATATTTTTATATTTGCAGTTTTTAGTAATTAGCGCTAATTCTTAAAACATATTTTTATTCTATTACTTACAGAGTGATATTTGATTATTATCATTTACATTCTTATCCATAATTTTTAAATGCACATGTTATAGTTCCTGTACATAAAAAATCGTCGAAATTCAAAATTTTCAATTGTTTAATA
This sequence comes from Maratus michaelseni, assembly GCA_963931845.1. Lineage (NCBI taxonomy): Eukaryota > Metazoa > Arthropoda > Arachnida > Araneae > Salticidae > Maratus > Maratus michaelseni. Next base: position 135,256,185 of record OZ007598.1, on the reverse strand, counting down.
ATAATAATTTGTTTTACATTGAACTTTAATTTTTTTCAAAGTTACTAATTCATTTCTTTTTTTAATTATTTAAAATGATTTTTTTTTCATGTGTCTTAATACTTTGATGCTGTATAAAATTTCATTTAATACTTTTCAACAGCTGATTATTTCGTATGTGCAATCTTAATTTATGATTTTTTTTTTTTAATTCTAAAGTATTTTGTCATTATTATTAAACTTATTTAATGCTTTTCATTTCTATAAAATTTAAAATAAATGAATTTTGATTAAATAAACCCATTTAAATATTTGACATTTTCAATTTACGTAATAATAAACATCAGAAATTTGAAAAAATACATTTATATTTAAAAAATATATTTAGGGAAAACGTAAGAGAAAATTAAAATGTAAATAACGTTACTTGATTTAATTGAAAAATAAATTATTGAGCATCAAGTTAGATATAATGCAAGATACAAATGATTCTGTAAAACAATTGTCCTTATCTATAAATGAAAATATGTTTAAAGAGTTTAGTAAAGATTAAAAATAAACAAATATATGCAACATGTAGATCATATAAAAATATCTTAAAATAAAGTTACAAAATTATATTTTTGTAATTTCCCCCCGTTGAATTATATAAACTCTAAATTTTGTTTTTACATAGTTCTTAACTGAATAATAAACTTTAAGAAATTAAATTATGGGGTAATACCTAAATTACTCAGATTTTGATGAGTTAAACCACTAATAAGACTTAAACCGCTGAGCATAATTCGTAATAGACTTATTAGCAATTTAAGAGCCATAAAAAAAATTTAAAAAAATTGATATACAATTATTTCATGGCTTCATAAACAGGGTACAGGATACATTTTCTTTAGCATAGTATTTTATTTAGACTGTATTTTTATTGTCTCTCTCTAAAGTACTGTTACAAATTTGTGAAAAACAGTGTAAGATAAGAGTTGAAACTTTTTAATTTATTAATAAATAAACATTAAATTACACTAACAACATTTAATTTATTCGATTTATTAAAAAAGAAATTGTGAAAAACAATTTCCAATTTGCTGTTTAATAGTTCATAGCAAGTCTTATTTTTACTTAAAAATATTCAAATAAAAATAAATCTCTAGATTTTTAGTTCAGTGGGATGCACGCTGTGTGGCCTTAGCGAGGAATTTAGTTGCCATCACGAACACTGCCACTCAAGTGGCATTACTTTGCAGCATCTTCTATCAGTGGAGTGTTGGCGCTCTAACATTCCGTGAAAATTTGCGACAAAAATTGAAGCGACATGTCAGTTTTCCAAGCATTTCATTGACTGTTCAAAGAAAGGCCTTTCCCTCGTTGTTTTCCAAGCATTTCATTGGCTGTTCCAGAAGATCATGAAACAAAGAAGCACCACAGGCGACAAAATTGCTCCGACAGTAAAAAGTTGCCTGTTTTTTGAGCAACTCTTTTAAAGCTATAGGTTTGATATGGTGTCGCCCGAAATTAGCTGCAACTTTGACGCCTCTTGTAATAACACTTTTATATCTCCAGCTCTAATACTATAGAAAATGATTAAAATAACATCTGAACAAAATATTATGTAAAATAACTGTAGTATTTTTTTTTTTTTCAGATAACAACCAAACTGTGGCATCAGTTTCTAATGATCCTGATACATCTGGTACGAATTTGCCTCTGTGTATTGCATGCTTCGAAAAAGAAAGGGACATTGTCTTTCAACCATGTTGCCACTTAATCACCTGCTGCGCTTGTGCAGATTTACTGAAGGACTGTCCAACATGCAGAAGTCCTATAACAAATAAACTGAAAGTTTTCATTAATTAAATGTATAATAAAATGTTTTATTTTCTTCATACATTTCTCTACATGGGAAAACTATTTGATAATATTTTAATTAAATTTATATATTTAAAATAAAAATCTCTTTTTTTTAAATTCTTTGCTATTTAAAAATAATTTATTTCTAATTGTGTTTAACCAGTTTTCTACATCATAACATACATCAATGATGTCAATATAAAAATGGTTACAATAAATCAATGTATTAAATTCTGGAAGAGGGTTATGCAACATACAGCCAAGAATAATGAAATTTCTTAGCATCAGTTTTTGAATTGGGCAACCTGGAATTAGGCTTCAGCGATATTTGAAAATGTTCATTAGAGAACACACCAGTTTAAAATCTTAAAAAAAAACGATTTTTTTTTGTTTATCATACTTTTGAAAATTATAAATTCTGAATCTAAGAAAACAAACTGCATGAAAATATTCAAATTAGAACCGGAAATTTGAAAGTTTAGTTTAATACAAACTCGAATTTAAAAAATTTAAATTTTGCACACCTTTTTCACAAATTGCGTTTTGGCTTACTTGTTTGCAGAAAAAAAAAATTTTGCTTATGTATGAATAAAAAGAAAAGTGCCCAGTTAAATTGATGGCATTGAGCTCACAGACTACTCACACTAATTGCATATTATTCTTACACAATTATTAAGCAGGGCAGTCGCTCTGCCAAGCCGAGGTATATAAAAAAAAAAGACCGCCAAATAAACAACGCCAAGAACCAGACTACAGACCACTACTGCTTACTTACAGGAAACAACTTCGCAATGTTAAATCGACCAAACATGCCAGATTAAAATATCAGATATCAAATTAACCAAGCAGTCGCAGAAAAAAAAGAAAACTAGAAGAATCTAATGAAGAAATTCTTCAATTTGAGACCAAACTCATCTTCATAATTGATTTATAAACAGAGAGATATATTTAAAAAAAAATGTTGTTACTTAAAATTATCACTTTTTTCTTCGTCAAACTTTTTTTTTTTTTTCAAACCTACAAACCTAAGTATTGGACATAAAAAAAAAAAAAAAAAAAAGATTGCATTTTTGGACAAGTAATTACATAATTTACGTGCTTTTATGAAATCCAGTGTTAAAAAAAATTAAATTTTTATCCTTAATTAGCAAAAAACTTAATTAACTTTACAATTAATAAAGTATACCAAAACAAAGATAAAACTTGCCAACAATCGTGTACCATCTATACTGTAATGGCACAAATCAGTTACGGGTTAACCACATCAAATTTCCTCTGCAAGTCAGCCATTTTTTCTGAAGATAATTTTTTTAAATAAAACTTCATAAAATTTATATTTTTAGGAAGATCTTTAAAAATAAATTAATTTTTGAGTGAAGAGGTACCTTCTAAAATATATACATTAAGAGTTATCGGCATTTAAAATTTCATTCCTAATGTAAACAAAATTTTTGAAAAGGAATTGAATTGAATGTGATTTTTACACTTAAAAACCATGGTAAATGATACAAACGAAACATGGCCCTTCATGAGCAGAGAATCTAATCAGAAAATATATTTGACGTCATTGGTCAATGAATTGATGAAATATGGTTTTAGCGTGAAATGTTTATTCGTTTTTAGAGGATAATCTTCGGAACTATTGAAACGATTGTGATTGATTCTGCTCCAATATAGTTTATATTTTATGTTGGTACCACTACCCTCAAATGTCTGCATTAGCAAAAAACGTTTTCAAATTACGATTAGAGCGATACCATTGGAGAAAAAAACTTGAAATTTGGCATATTTGTTAGTTTCAAATGATAGCTAAGAACTGTTTCTAAAAAAAAAAAATTAAAAAGGGAGAAGCGAATGGAAAACGTTCCAAAAACATTCTAAATTATGATTTATTTGGAAGTTTTAGGGCTAGAAAATTGAAATTTGATAAGGCTGTGATTTTTAAAACGTAAATGCTGGCACAGAAGAGTTTAAAAAAAATATGTATGTAATATAAAAAAATAAATTGCAGTTTCTAAGATGCTAAATAATATCAAAAGTGAAATTTAAAAATAATGACTCTAAAGCTCTAAAGCTCATGTTGAGGCTCCTGATCTGCAGATTTACTAGTTTAGAACGTGTTCAGGAAGGTTTCAGCTTGTTTCACAATTTTATATTTCAATTAAAAAATTAAATAAATTAACAGTTCTTAGAAAGCATTTACATCTTAAAAGTAACCACTATGCCGAATTTCAGGTTTCTATGTCCAACGGTATCATAGTAATAGTAATTTTAGAACATTTTCTACTACTGATACACCTTTGTAAATTTTGTACTTTTTTAAAACTCTTCTTACGTTTTAAAAAAGTACAAAATTTACAAAGGTGTATCAGTAGTAGAAAATGTTCTAAAATTACTATTACTATGATACCGTTGGACATAGAAACCTGAAATTCGGCATAGTGGTTACTTTTAATATGTAAATGCTTCCTAAGAACTGTTTATTTATTTAATTTTTTAATTGAAATATAAAATTGTGAAACAAGCTGAAACCTTCCTGAACACGTTCTAAACTAGTAAATCTTCAGATCAGGAGCCTCAACATGAGCTTTAAAAGTCATTGTTTTTAAATTTCACTTTTCATATTATTTAGCATCTTAGAAACTGCAATTTATTTTTTTATATTACATACATATTTATAGTTATATACCATACTTTGGAGGTTTCAGAAATTAGAAGCGTTAAATTAAACACGGTTTACGCAATGATATTCTGAAATTCTTATGAACTTCTTATTCATGTAACTTTTTAAATAAAAAATAAACTTCTATCAAAATAAATTCTCATTTATGTCAATAGAATATTAAAATCTCCTGAAAATAATTTATTTTGCTAATAAAATATTGCAGCAAGTGAGACTTACTTGAATTTTATTATTTTGATATTCTTTGAAATAGGGTTGCTAAGCAACTAATAAATTAAAGAGAAAGTAAAAGGAAATTAATGTTAAGATTTGTAAAAAATATGAAAATAAATTGTTTTATATTTCCCGAACAGATGCAAAAAATGTTCCAATAATTTAAACAATGAATTTCTAAATTCTAATAAATGTATCGGAAAATTTTCAAAGCTATTGAATATATTTAAAAGCCTCCATATAAAAAAATTAGCAGCAGTAATTTTACGTTTAAATCCATTATTCAAATATATAATTTTCATTTTATTTTACACACACAAATTGCACAAATTGTGCCTATTAGTTGCTAAAATCAGTGTAAAAATTGTTTTAAACTCATAAAGAGCTAAAATCCTACATGTTTTGACTTTAAACTCAAAACCATCAACAGGGAAGAATAACAACATAAACGACTACTGATCTTATAATTTTCGACATGAGAAAATTGAAATCAACAGTTTGGAAAAATTTTTTTAAATAAGCGTGCGCTCTCTGTTGCCAAAGAGCGAAAAACTAAACTATGAATTAACAAGGGGTTAAAAATGTATCCCATAAATTAGGTATGTTGAAAGAAAAGTTATCATTACAAATACAACCTTTTCTAATTTTAATCTCCAATGATTCCCTAATGGCGGCTTTAAATGGGTTATTGAACATATAGATAATTCTTGCTTTATCGAAATTAATTACAGTATCATTATTTTTAGCGTAAAACCAGGAGAGTGCAGTGGATAACTTTCCAAATTTTATGTCGTTTTTATGCTCTTTTAACCTTTCCAAAAACTTTCTTTTAGTCATACCAATGTAAAAAATTATACTATTATTATTTAAGCTAATGGGGATTTCATAAACACCTGCGAATTGATCAGGGGGGATAGGATCTAATTTACCGGAAACTAAGTCAACCAATTTTCTGGGAGGGACAGCAATAAGATGGATATTGTATTTAATGAGGGCCCTTTTAATCCTTTCAAATATAATAGGTATATATTGGAATTTCCGATAGTTTGGTTTATTATTGCTAGGGACAGGATGCTGAATTAAATGGCTATTGAATTTTTCTATGATTTTCTGTACGTGATGAGCAGGGAATCCATGGTCAATGGTGATATCTCTGATAAAATTAAGTTCATCTTGGATGAATTCACTTGAACAAACCAGAAAAGCACGCTTGATGAACGAATTGACCATGGATTCCCTGCTCATCACGTACAGAAAATCATAGAAAAATTCAATGGCCATTTAATTCAGCATCCTGTCCCTAGCAATAATAAACCAAACTATCGGAAATTCCAATATATACCTATTATATTTGAAAGGATTAAAAGGGCCCTCATTAAATACAATATCCATCTTATTGCTGTCCCTCCCAGAAAATTGGTTGACTTAGTTTCCGGTAAATTAGATCCTATCCCCCCTGATCAATTCGCAGGTGTTTATGAAATCCCCATTAGCTTAAATAATAATAGTATAATTTTTTACATTGGTATGACTAAAAGAAAGTTTTTGGAAAGGTTAAAAGAGCATAAAAACGACATAAAATTTGGAAAGTTATCCACTGCACTCTCCTGGTTTTACGCTAAAAATAATGATACTGTAATTAATTTCGATAAAGCAAGAATTATCTATAGGTTCAATAACCCATTTAAAGCCGCCATTAAGGAATCATTGGAGATTAAAATTAGAAAAGGTTGTATTTGTAATGATAACTTTTCTTTCAACATTCCTAATTTATGGGATACATTTTTAACCCCTTGTTAATTCATAGTTTAGTTTTTCGCTCTTTGGCAACAGAGAGCGCCCGCTTATTTTTAAAATTTTTTCCAAACTGTTGATTTCAATTTTCTCGTGTCGAAAATTATAAGATCAGTAGTCGTTTATGTTGTTATTCTTTCCCGATGATGGTTTTGAGTTTAAAGCCGAAACATGTAGGATTTTAGCTCTTTTATGAGTTTAAAACAATTTTTACACTGATTTTAGCAACTAATAGGCACAATTTGTGCAATTTGTGTTTGTAAAATAACTAGTTAATAGTGTAGTGTCCAAATGGATTCAATATAATTTTCATTTGAGTTAAAAATGAAATTTGAGAATCGTCTGCATTCCCATAGGAAAGCATTATGACCTAACATGAAATGTTCTATATTTTTCGAACGAATGAACCAAATGTAACTAAAAACTATACAGCTAATTCTGGGTACCTCACCAAAAATCAACTTAATCGGACGCTTTTTACGGCAGTTATCGCGGAACAGACAGACAAACAGACGGAAACCAAAAACTTTTCGTCTCTCCACAGTGAGCCTCAACTGACATTTTGGCAATTATGAATTTGAAGGGAACTGTTAAGGCAAGGACTTGAAATTAGACATAATTGTAACTTGATTTGCTGATTTTTGTTTAATGAATGTACTACTGTACCTGTATTCAAATTTATTTAAAACCAGTTTGTATGTTTTTTCAGAGAAATGGACCGAACACTCTTGTGGAACTGACTGTACAAGGCGTAAATGCACGTACAGAAAAGTTTAAAAATTTTTTTTTATTTAAATCAGTGTTTCTCAATCTGTGTGCCATGGCACATGTGCCAAGAGGGTTTTTGACAAATAATTAAAATTGCATGATGTTGGATCAACGATGCATTTTCTATTTATCATGTGCTACCTTCCCTCTTCACTCCTTTCCCTGTATTAGTGTTTCCAGCACGCCACTCCTCCCTTGTTCCCGCCCCATCTGATTCAGATTGTTTTTTTTTTTCTTTTTTTCAATTAGGGGAGCAGGCATTTGCCTTCTCAACTCTCGATTGGAATCTGTTTTGGACTTTGTTGCTGGACGGCGTGCATTTTATTCGACTCTTGTTTTCGTTCGAGAAAAGAGTGTGTATTGCTGTTAAAAAAAGTTAAAGCAAAACACTTGATTTTCACATCTGTGAATTGGTTAAAATGCAAAAAATAGAAGGTAGGAACATGAAAGTCAGGATAACAAATCTATTAAAAAATAGTTAATTTTGTATTTCAGCGATTTTTTTTTTTTTTTTTTTTTTTTTTAAATTTTTCCACTAAAGGGGTTAAATCGGCCATACTCAACCTTTTTATCTTGCAGGCCGCAAACATATATTGTGACATTAGGCAAGCCGCAACACACTTGTATAATAATGTAAAAAATGTAGATTTCTATTGCAAATACCACGAACATTGTTGTTTTGAAATAGTAGTATAAAACTTTTTGCTGTCAATTTTTTCTGCAACCAATATTTAACCTTAATAAGCCTTATTAGCTAATGATAAGTACAAAACGTAACAATGCAACAATTCCAAATTCTCAAAAAGAAAAAAAAAATCAAGGGACAATAAATCGCTAATCATTTTTTTTTTCAGTGCAAAAACTTTTTCTTTTAAATGTAGGATTATATATAGTGCAAATTAAATTAATTTGAAATAATGTTTGTTTAGTGTTCAAGATTAAAAATGTATACACTACTATAGCACAAGTAAAACTACATGTAAAAATAACTTTGACTAAAGAAACGTCATTTAAAATATTTTAAGGTAATTTTAAATTAATAAGTTATAAATAACAGGACATTGTCTTCCCATGAAAATACATAAAAAAGCAGTGAAAATATTAACTTTTTATACACATCTAAAGTTTATAAATAGGGATTAATGATTACGTGTCTCAGACGGTACATAAAAAGTCGCCGGGCCGCAGGTTGAGTATGGCTGGGTTAAATGGAGGGTCGGACGTTTTAGGTCACTTTGCCATATTTCAGCAGTAGGAGCATGAAATTCAGAATAACAAACTTACTAAAATAATAGTTATACACGCATTTCAGTGATTTTAGAAATTCGTCCACTAAGTGGGTCAAATGTTTAGGTTATTTCGCCATATCTCAGCAGAAGTTTTAGGTAAGAGCATGAAATTCAAGACAACAAATCTACTAAAAAAATAGTTAAACAAGTATTTCAGCGATTTTAGAAATTCACCCACTAAGGAGTGTTAAACATTGGATATGAACCTGATTATGGAAGATTAGATGAATAAGAAAACTATTGCTGCTTTTTTTATTAGCTATTTTGCGTAAAACTTTTTAAGGGAAAAAAATATTTATAAAGCTGAGGGATTCAGCATGATTGCGTCAAAATGACATAAGTTTTCTCTGATTGTCATTTTGACGGTTTATGGACGGAAATGCGTTATTGTGATTGGCGTATTTTTAGGATATTACATTTTTACTCATGTTACCCGGTAGGCGAAGGTTAATTTGGGTGAAGCCGGGTCGTTCTGTTATATTAAAATAAATTTATTAGTTTCAATATGTACATAAATTAAAAAAATATATATTTATATTAATTTTACAAACTTTTATTTAAAATTTAAAATTTGTAAGTTCTGCAATTTTGTCTCATTCCCGCTTTTAACCGATTAAAAACAATTTTTAAAAAAAATTACCTACCTATCCATACCTTACATTGTAGTCGAAACATTGTCCACCCGCGCAAAGCCTCGACGGACCACTAGTCTAATATATAAAAATGAAAATGTGTTTGTCTTTCTATTCAAATCTGCAGTTTAGAAGATACAATCCTGAAATTTTGCGTACAGACAGATTTAAACACAGCCAAAGCAACTAAAGAAATCCGTAATTTAAATAAATTATACTTAATTTTTGATTAACCCCTTCTCGATGTGCATCTTTTACAGAATTTTTAATCTTTTACCACCGGTTTTTCAAAACAGAAATTTTCGTCTAATTGAATCGCGGAAATGCTAAGATTTAATAAGGCAAAGCTTACAATAAAACATAACTGGTGGGAAAAATCAAGGATTCTGAGCATATTATGCATCACGTATACGTGTCGCTCGTCCCCAAGGGGTTAATAAAAAACAATAATCTAACCGGCATTTCCTATCAAATTCAACTATTTTTCATTATAGCAGTTGTCAAAAATAACAAAATCTCCTCCACAGCAATTAATTTTCAATTGAAAGATTTCCACATAAAACATAAATGAAATAAAAAAGTTTCAAGAAATAAAAAAAAGACGAATATGACGTCATATGGGATGTATAATGGACATTGTCAAACATTTCCCAATAATACAAGGAACGGGAGTATGAATTAGTACGGAGAGCAGGTGAATATGATGTCATTAAAATAATTATAAATAAAATGAATATGACGTCATATTGAAAGTTTAACGGGCTTTTTCAAATATTTGACAATCATAAAAGGAGAGTATCAATTAATATGAGTAAGTACAGAAAAAACGTGTATATGGTGTCAGCAGGGAAATATAATGTCATATGAGTTTCAGCAAAGTATTGACTCCTGATAAAATCTTGATTGTGGAATATTTTTACTTTTTGAGGTTATCTGAATTTGTTTTCACTATTTTCAAATCTAATCCATATGTATGTATGTGTGTGAGTGCATATTAGAATTTCCACAAATTGTTAGGTCCCGACCGTTTGTTCTTAGTAAAGAACTGATACAACGATTTAATTCTTTTTAAAAATAAAATCTCAGGTCACTGTATGGGATGAATGAAACATGTTACAAAAGAATGCTTTGCATGCCCTCAATAAGACACTTCAGTTTTAGGAGGCAATGATTTACTAATGGATGGAGTCAGTGTTGCAGTGACTGAAGATTTCCGACAAATATTGCCGGTCATTCTAAAAGAAACAATGACGAATGAAATTAATGCAGGCTTTAAATCGTCACATCTTTGGAACATGTTCGCAGTTTACGACTAACTACAAATATGAGAGTTCATATGCATGGAGACATGTTGGAAGGTTAATTTGCTGATCATCCATATATATATAAAGCGCTAGGGTACGTGACGGTGAAAAAGCAGTTATTTCTCTTTTGCCGATGACAACGAATGGTTTGTTTTCACCAATTTGCGACTATTAAGAAAAGTATTTGAGGTATCGATTTAAAACTCACCACGCTTATGTAGAAAATATTTCTTGATTCGAAAATCCTGTTTTTGTAAAAATCGGCCGGTAATTTTTCTTAGTTTTTGCAAAAAACTAGCTATTTTCTGAAAAGAAAAAAAAATATATAGTGCGAAGTCAAACCAAAAACGCTCCATTTTGTTTCTGTTTCAAAATTTAACAATATTTGTTAATGTTAAAGGTCATTGGTTAAATTTTGACTAGGGGCGTTCAGTCGTAATTTAAATATTACGACAATGTTAAAGGTATATAGACTTGGCACTTCCTGGCGGAAGGTGGGCACGTAATTTTTGCAGTACGTGCGCAGCACGCCTACTATACGGTGCCGTAGGCAGTGGGGACCCATTCCAGAGGTTTGTTTAGAAAACAGAGTCCCCTGGTGGTGGAAGCTGGAACTAAAATATGTTTTAATCATTTGAGGTTCGTTTGGAAAAATCAACGAGCGAAGTGGGCGTAGCCTGCTAGTATGATGATGTTGTTGTCTTGTCCACGGATATGCAAAAAGTCAATAAAGCTCAGATATGGTCAAAGGTCCGGAGGATCACTGTCGCCAGCCCTGGTGCTTCAGGACTGTAAAGGATCTCCCGAAGTGGATCCATTAGCGGTAACCAGCCGAGTTTTAAGATATCTGCAGTAATGGATGGGCACTTGAAGATGTGTCTCGGTGTGAGCTGAGTTTCCGGACAATTCCTGCATATAATATAGGTCTTGTCCCATCAGGAAGGATCTTCATTCCTTTATAGTGATTTGTTCTTAATCTAGCCAGTGTAGTTGCTACATTTCTAGAGCAATCAAAATCAGTGATTAAAGGCTTCCTAGTGGGCTGATTAAAAAGTCTACATCTGGCCACAGCATTTGCATCTGCAAGTGTGATGGTGGAACTAGGTTGGTCAAAATTTCGTGCCTCTTTGGCTAAAGCATCTGCACACTCATTACCCTCGATGTTTACATGTGCAGGTATCCACTGCAGCACCCAAGATTTCCTCTTGCAATGCAGCTGATCAAGTAAGTCATTTATAATAGAGGTGATGTTTGTGTCTCCGTTTCCAATGGCCTCTAAGGCCGATTTAGAGTCTGAGAAAACAACCAGTCCTTCAGCAAGATCCATAGCATGAGAATTAGTCGGATAATAAGTTATTCTTTGATTGCCAAAAGTTCGTTGGTGAAGTTGGAGGCAATCAAACCTGTGTTAATTTTAAGATTGACTTTTTCACCACTTGGAAGAATGAAGAGGATGCCTGCTCCACCTCTGTTGAGGGATTTATCTGAGGAACCGTCGGTGAAAGCAACTGCCAGGTTCTCCTGGGAGAGCTTTTCTATAGTTTCAAGACCCTTTTGTCTGAGTATTATGGGGTCCTCTTTTTTAGAGCAGGGTTGAAACAAGTTCAGATTAATCTTAGTGTTCGCCGGTGGTGTTTTTGGAAAGAGAGGTTCCAGAAGGAAATCCAGGGATGAATGTTCCAGTTGGGTCAGTCTTCTAATATCTCTGTCCAGCTGGTTAATTGAAGATCTTTTAAGCCTGGTTGAGCATTTCCAATCATTAAAATGTCTGGTAGAGATATGATCATTGCTATTGCAGCGAAGTCTATTGGTGAACTTGATGGTGGCTAGGTTGCGTCTATTCTCTAAAGGGGGTAGGCCACATTCCTGTTCCGCTTTTTCTTTGTTAGTTGATGAGACGGCACCTGTAATAATTTTAGAGGCTCTGTGTTGCACGGAATCTAGTTGTTTTTTAATAGAAGTTGAAGCCGGGGCCCAGACTGGGGCAGCATACTCGAGCACTGGTCTAATAACAGTGCAGTATGTGCTTTTTAATGTTTGAGATCTTGAACCCCACGTAGTGCCATATAGTTTTCTGAGAATATTTAATTTCCTAAGAGCGTTATTTGAGACATGTTCAACTTGCTTCGTAAAGCGAAGTTCTGGGTCCAGAATAATACCTAGGTAAGTAGGGGAAACAATCTTTTCAATTTGTTGGTCTTTGATCTTGATGCTTAGCCCGGAAGTTCCTCTATGACGTCTATCAGTAGAAAAGATACAATAATTAGTCTTACTTGCATTGATGGATAATTTTAAGTCTTCTGCCCATGTAGCAATACCCTCCAGAGTCTTGTTCAGGGCATTCTCTGACACTGTAATATCTCTGTGAGTGTGTCAGACTGCGATATCATCAGCATAGCATGCTATTTTCGTGTCAGGATGGATATAGGAATGTATACTGTTCATATAGAATAGGAAGAGGAGAGGACTCAAGACTGAGCCCTGAGGTACTGCTGCCGACATCCTATGTGCCCTTGAAAGCACACCATTGAATCTTACAGAGAATTTTCTTTCTCTTAGAAAATCGTTAATCCAAATCAGCGCGTTGCCCTTGATCCCAGTGCTGTGGATAATATGAATCAATTTTTGACGCCATACCCGGTCAAAGGCGGCTGTAAGATCCAAGAACACTGACACAGTTTTTCTGTGAGGCTTCTCCTGTAGACCGTCGATAATAGATTGACACAAGTAAAAAAGCTGATCAACAGTGCTATGATTGGCTCTATAGCCAGTTTGATAGAACTGAAGTTTATTCTGTTCCACGAGCCAGCCCATAAGTCTTCGGTGAATGATGCGCTCCATAAGCTTACAAAGGATGCTAGTAAGTGAGATTGGCCTGTAGCTATTGCACTCTGAGGCATTTTTATTTGGTTTCAGTATTAGAATAACAAAAGACGTTTTCCATGATTTGGGCAATTTGCTTGAGGCCCAAGAGAGGTTAAAGATCTCCAGCAAAAAAAATTTCGCTCCTGAACCAAAGTGCTGTACCATGCGGCCAAAAATAAGGTCAGGGCCAGGCGCTTTGTTAGGGTCCATTTTGCCGATGGCAAATTCAAGTTCGTCCATTGAGATTGATCCTGTAAAAATGTCACGGTGACAATATCTCTTTGAATCTTCAATGGATTTTCTATAGACCCGAATCATATTTTTGTCATTTACATTGAAGGATAGTTTGCTTTTGCTTTCGTAGTGTTTTGCAAGATTCGATGCTGTTTCTTTATTTGTGCAGGCCCTTCCACAATCAGAGGAAATGATGTTTGTCTGAGTAATAAAATTTTGAGGGACAGTTTGATTATTTAATGTTTTTATAACTTTCCTGTGTTGCGAATCTTTTCTTGGGTCTAGTTTTTCACAGAATTCTGCCCATTTCTTTCTTCTGCAAGAGGAGATCTCCTCCTCAACTCTATTGCAAAGCTCATTAAATTTTACTCTATTTATTTCAGTATTGCTTTTTTTAAAGTTCCGCACTCAGTTGGTCACGTTCGTTGATCAGAATTTTGATATTACTGTCCCTCCAGTAGGGGATCCACTCATCTCTTCTTTTTACCCTAGGGATGGAGATTTTTGCTGCTAAATTAATATGCGAGGCAAAAGCCTGCAGTTTTTCATCAAGTGTGTGTGGTGAATCCAGAACGCAAAGCCTATCTATCTCTGAAGTGAAACTGCTCCAATCAGCTCTCCGGAAATTCCATGATCTCTTGTTCTGGGTGGTAACTTCAGCTTTTTGTTTGATCTTTATCAGAATTGGGAAATGGTCACTAATAGCCTTTTTTAAGACCTTCCATGTTGTTTGATCTGATGATTCGGTGAATTCGGTGATCAATAGCCGTGATGTCAAGGGCTGATGTCGTGCCGCTTGTTTTTGAGAGATAGGTGACTTCTTTGTTGTTAATGATGGAGAAATCAATATCAGTGAGAAGGTCTTCAATTTGAGAACCTTTCGAGTTTAGAGTCCGTGATCCCTATGTGGGGCTCTTAGCATTGAAATCTCCCAGGATGAGTTTGGTATTTGAGTTCGTATGTACTAACATACCTAGGAGGTCGGTATTGATTCTAGAATTGTCTGGGTGGTAAGCATTTACAGTCGTAACCTCGTGTTGTGGTAATATAATGCAGATTGCTTGCACTTCCGTTCTACTCTCACTGACAATGTCTGCCGTAATTGGCAGTGGGATTTCATAGAATTTAATTTCTTTTGATTTAACGAGGAAAGCAAGACCTCCTCCAGAGCGATCCTCCCTGTCTCTTCGCAAAGTAGTATAACCTTTTATTGTAAGTTTTAAATTTGGGTTGAGTTTAGTTTTCTGTAGACATGCGATATGCACATTGTTTTCCCGAAGAATTTCGGCAAGTTCAAGAGTCTTTTTCTGAGTACCATTTATGTTGCTAGTATGATAATATTTTATATTAATAAAAATATATTACAGTGTTTCAGAACAAATTTATACTAATGTTTCATAAAAATTTATTACAATGATTTACAGGAGCAACAATTTTGAAAGTTTTTAACATTTCTCTCGTGTAGCTATTCCAATTGACTGTCGCATTTTTACCCATATATGGCGTAAAAGGAGGAGGTGCTAAGGGGATAAAAGCCCAGAGGCGGTGACCGTTCAGAAATTTAGTGAAATCTATTGCAATGTGTAAAGTGATTTCAGCGACATTTTTTTGCTATTATTGTGTGATATGGTCAAGAGGCAATCCAGAAGATGTCATCTGGATGACCTTACACGAGGTCGAATCATTGGGAAGTTGGAAGAAAGTCGAAGTGTGGCACAAGAGTTCGGTATCGCTCATAGCCTCGTTTCACGAGTACATTTCAAACGAAGGGAACAGCTGTCCGGGCATTCAGCAGTGGTCGTCCACGCGCAACAACAGCGGAAGACCGTTATATCGTCCTACAGGTGAAAAGAAATAGGTGTCAGACAACTGGAGAAATCGCAAGGCAGATGGAGCAGACTACTGGCCATCGGATATCACGTTTTACCATGACTAGGAGGCTGCACAAAGGTGGCCTGTATGCACTACGACCAGTACGGTGTGTACCACTATCGCCTGCTCATCGGAGACGCAGGTTTCTGTAGTGTCAGGAACATAAGAATTGGACAAAACAGGAGTGGAGTCGAGTACTCTTTACAGATGAGAGCCGATTTAGTATGACGAGCGATTCTGGACGTATACACATCTGAGAGAGCAGGGAACACGTAATCACCCCTCCAACATCATCGAAAGGGACCGTTTTGGAGGTGCCGGAGTTCTTGTTTGGGGTGGTATGCTTGGTGCCGTACGGACCTCCACGTCTTCCAAGGAGGTTCAGTCTCTGGTTCCCGCTACGGCGCCGAGATTCTCTTGCCTCACGTGCGTCTTTTTAGAGATGCTGTGGGTCCGGACTGCCTCTTCATGGACGACAACTCTCCCCATCATCGTACAGCGGCTGTCAAGGAGCTCCTGGAGAGTGAAGATTTCAATGCATGGATTGGCCTGCAAACTCCCCGGACCTTAATCCCATAGAACACGTGTGGGACCTTCTCACGAGACGCTTGGCATCACGTGATCAGACGCCATCAATGATTCCGGAGTTGAAATTGGCGTTACAAGAGGAATGGGACTCTATTCCTCAAGAGCTACTAGACAACCTTATCCTCAGCTTGGACAGACGTTGCAAATCCTGCATCACAGTCAGGGGTGACCATATCCCCTATTAGAGACTGACTTTTTCCTGCCAGGTGCTTGTAAGATGAACGTTTCTGTCTTCTCTGCATTTGCGCTCCAAGTGACCTTTTCAATAAAATGCTTTCATATCTTTTGATTCTTTGTTTAGATGGTTTTTATCACCTATCCCATATTTTCACATCTTGAAGATCTTATGGTATGATTTTGGTAAATGTGGAAATCTGCGAGACGTTACATTCGAAAAAACCTCTCGTCCTTAATTTTTGCACACCAATGTATATCTTTGTCAGTTGGCGTTTCATCCTTGGGGGCTGCTATACTAAGAAAGTACCGTTACATAAGAGAAGTGCATTTCATACACCTAAAACACATATTCGTTCGTCGAATCGGTGGTTCCAATACAAGTTTTCAGACCGACGAAAGTTTATACATCTAAAAAAAAGTGGCAGGGTACTCCCAAAACAGCGGATATTTGAAGACATATGCCTAGAAAATGGAGAATTCTTTCTAGTTAAAATCTGAAATAGAGATGCTACATACTCATGCAAAAAATTTGTGAACATGTACAGTATGGTTCAACAATCTGCACTGACTACTAGAAAGAATACCTTTCAGAGGAGTTCGAAAAAGCAGGCTACAAGCACTTGACTGCAAAATATAAGTATTATTTTGTTGATTAAACAACCGGTGTTCACACGCAATTTGTTGCAAGAATTTGGGGTTTTGCTAAGTGTTGCAATAGAAAACAACAAGACACAACTAGACATCGCCACAAAAGATATCTTACAGACTTTTTGTGGTAAACATAGCAAAGAGAACATATTTTGATGAATTATGGAAAGAAATTTTTAAAATATGGCTTATAATGTAAGGCCTAATGTCGAAAAATTGTTATTTTTGCGAAGCATATCGTAAGAATGTGTTATGGAAACTTTGGAATGAATTTGTTAAGGAATATTGTAATACGTTCTTATTAACATAAAATATAATAATATTTAATGCTATGATATAAATTTTTATATCTCTACTAGCTGCAGACAACTCGTTACACCTTTCTGGGGGGGGGGGGGGGTAAATCTGTGCAGTTTTTTGTTTCTATATTTAATATAGAAGACGTGCATTAAAATAAATTTCTTTTTTTGTTTCTTCTTTTATTTTTAGAACACTTTGGTCGAAATATGAAAATGCCCTAGGTCAACCGCTTTCAACCCCCATATCTTAAACACACCCACACCCACAGAAAGGACCTCGAATATTCCAGACCATTCTCGATCCTCCTATCCATATGTAAACCTAATTTAATATATACATAATCACTACATAGTATAAAACAAAGTCGCTTTTTCTGTCCCTATATCCCTATGTACGCTTAAATCTTTAAAACTACGCAACGGATTTTGATGCGTTTTTTTTTAATAGATAGAGTGATTCAAGAGGAAGGTTTATATGTATAATAACATCCATTAAATAGTGGAGAAATACTGTTATTTTTGAGGTTTTTAATGTG
Organism: Maratus michaelseni; assembly: GCA_963931845.1. Lineage (NCBI taxonomy): Eukaryota > Metazoa > Arthropoda > Arachnida > Araneae > Salticidae > Maratus > Maratus michaelseni. Next base: position 135,238,459 of record OZ007598.1, on the reverse strand, counting down.
ATGTCTTAAATAATTTCATTTTTTCCGCTTATACATTGCAAACGCAGGCTGAACCCTACAAGATTTATCAAAATAATGTACTAATTATTGTACACATTAAAAAGGTCTACAGAAAACACAAAGGGATGAAGGTTTTCAAGGTTAACCCGAAGCAAAGCGAGGGCGGGCCGCTAGTAAAAATATATATGTTTAAATACATAATTAAAAATATATATATGTATGCATAAAATATAAAGAACATTTTACTACGTTCTAGAAAATTCTAGTACATTCTAGAAGATTCCAGACATTCTTACAGCACTTTTGTCGAAATATGAAAATGACCTAGGTCGACCACTTTCAACCAGCTTATCTCTCACACCCTTAAACAATGGTCCTCGAATATTCCAGAATGTTCTCGATCCTTCCGTCCATATGTAAACCTAATAAAAAATATGTATACGTATATGTATATATATATATATATATATATATTTGTGTGTGTGTCAAATATAAAGAACATTTTAATACATTCTAGAAAATTTAAAACATTTTCAGAACACTTTGGTCGAAATATGAAAATGTCCTAAGTCGATTTTCAACCACCCTATCTCCCATAATCCCACTGCTACCGACATGCAACCACCGTGATGCACGATGGTAGACTCGAGTCTACTATCACATACAAACACCAGTGGTCTGCGCCGGTTAGTTGTGGTTGCAAAGTGAAATATAAGACCATATTATTTAGTTTCAATTTCCACCGCTAGGAGGAGCAAAATCCTCTTACTTAGTTATCTATATCTTAATTAGTTCATGTTAAGTTGAATGAACCAATTCCCGTTGAAGACGATTCCAAACATTTTTTAGAACACTTTGGTCCAAATATGAAAATGCCCTAGGTCCCCAACAGCTACCGATATGCAACCACCATAGTGCACAATGGGATAGACTCGGTGCGTCTACTACATACAAACACTGTTATTCTGCGCTAGGTAGTTGTGGCTGCAAAATGAAATATAGGGACACACACGTCTTTATATATATATATGTATACAGGGTGTTTCACAAAGGACCCCTAACTTTAAAAATCAATAACCCGGAAACGGTGATAGATAGAAGTATGAAACCAGTGGTATGTTTATTAAAAAAATCGTAAGAATCTTATACATAAATCTCAAAATTTAGTTAAAAATAGCACCGATAGATGGCGCTGAGAGCGTTAAGAATCCTTCTAAAGAGAGTTCAGAAGCATAGAAAGACTAGCCGTCGAAGATCTGACCGCTATTGGCGTATAGTAAAAATAATTCGCATGGGACACGTTGCCTGTCTGTTGAACTTTTTTGAAAAGCTCACGAATTATTTTCCCATCTGGGCCTTTTGCAACTTGAAATCGCGTTTGAAAACTTCTCCTTGTGGCAGTAGGACTCTGATTTAATCGGTGGTACTCCAACACAAAAACCACACGTTCCACCACGGTATACATCACTTTCGGAATTATTTTCACTATACGCTAATAGCGGTCAGATTTCAATGGCGAAATCTTCGACGGCTAGTCTTTCTATGCTTCTGAACTCTCTTTAGAAGGATTCTTAAAGCTCAGCGCAATCTGTCAGTTCTATTTTTAACTAAATTTTGAGATTTATGTATAAGATTCTTACGATTTTTTTAATAAACATACCACTGGTTTCATGTTTCTATCTATCACCGTTTCCGGGTTATTGATTTTTAAAGTTAGGGGTCCTTTGTGAAACACCCTGTATATATATATCAAGCAGGGCGGTCGTTCTGCCAAACCAAGCTATATTTAAAAAAAAGACTGCCAAACAAACAACGCCAAGAACAAGACTTACAGACTGCTACTGCTTACTTACAGTAAAGAACTTCGCAATGTTAAATCGACCAAACATGCCAGATTAAAATATCAGTTATCAAATGAACCAAGCGTCACAGAAAAAAAAACGAAAACTAGAAGAAATTCTTCAATTTAAGACCAAACTCATCTTCATAAGTGATTTATAAATAGAGATATAATTTTTTTTTAAACGTCGAGTTACTTAAAATAATTAGTTTTTTCTTCGTCAAACTTTTTTTTTCAAACAACCTACAGACCTAAATATTGGACAGAAAAAAAAGGATTGCATTTTTGGACTAGTAATTACGTAGTCTACGTGCTTTTATAAAAAAAAAAGTGTAATAAAAAAATGAATTTCTATCCTTAATTAGCAAAAAACTGTTAATTAACTTGGCAATTAAAAAATTATGCCAAAACAGAGAGAAAACCCGCCAACGACCGTGTACCATCTATGATGTAATAGCACAAATCAGTTACGGGTTAACCACATCAAATTTCCTCTGCAAGTCAGCCATTTTTTCTGAAGATAATTTTTTTAAATAAAACTTCATAAAATTTACATTTTTAGAAAGACCTTTAAAAATAAATTAATTTTTGAGTGAAGAGGTACCTTCTAAAATGTATACATTAAGAGTTATCGGCATTGAAAATTCCATTCCTAATGTAAATAAAATCTTTGAAAAGGAATTGAATTGAATGTGATTTTAAAAATTTTTTAAAAAAAAAGTAAACGATTTAAACGAAACATACCCTTTCGCGAGCAGTGAATCTCATCCGAAAATATATTTGACGTCATTTGCCAATGAAATGATGAGATATGGTTTTAACGTGAAATGTTTATTCGTTTTTAGAGGGTAATCTCCGGAACTACCGAAACGATTTGCAAAGTAATGGTATCAAAATTATTGCGACCGATTCTGCCCCAATATACTTTCTATTTTATGTCGGTATCACCACCTTCAAGCGTCTGCGTGAGCAAAAAACGTTCTCAAATTACGATTAGTGTGATACCTTTGGGGGAAAAAAACTTGAAATTTGATACATTTGTTAGTTTCAAGATATAAATAATAAATGATAGCTAAGAACTGTTTCTTTAAAACACAAATTAAGAAGGGTGAAGCAAGTGAGAAACGTTCCAAAAACGTTCTAAATTATGATTTATTTGGAAGTTTTAGGGTTAGGAAATTGAAATTTGATAAGGTTGTGATTTTTAAAACGTAAATGCTGGCACAGAAGAGTTTAAAAAAGTACGAAATTTACAAAGGGGTATCAGCAGTAAAAAATGTTCTAAAATTACTATTACTATTACTATGATACCGTTGGACATAGAAACCTGAAATTCGGCATAGTGGTTACTTTTAAGATGTAAATGGTTCCTAAGAACTGTGTTTATTTATTTTATTTCTTTAATTGAAATATAAAATGGTGAAACGAGCGGAAACCTTTCTGAAAACGTTCTAAATTATGATTTGAATCGAATTGTTAAGGCAAGGACTTGAAATTTGACATGATTGTTACTTCATTTGTTGAATCAAGTTTAATGAATGTACAACTGTATTCAAATTTATTTTTAATCAGTCTGTGTGATTTTTCAGAGAAACAGACCGAACATTCTTGTTCAACTGACTACACAAGACGTAAATGCACGTACAGAAAAGTTGCTAAAAATTTCGAAATTTAAATGGATGAAAGCGTAAAAAAGTTCTAAAATTGCGATTGCTGAAATACCATTCGGGATAGAAGCCTAAATTTTGGCATGGTGGTTACTTTAGAGATGTAAATGCTCGCTGAGAACTGTTTATATATATATAAAAAAAATCGAAATTTAAATACGTGAAACGTTCGGAAAAAGTTCTAAAAACATTCTACAGTACTATTTTAATGGGATTGTTTAGTGTATGAACTTGAAATTTGATACGATTGTTACCTTTGGTAAATACTCGCAGTGATCATTTTCTAATAAATTTGAAATTTAAAAGAGTGAAGGAGCAAAAAACTTTATAAAATTCAATTTTCTGTGATACCGTTAGAGATAGAAACGTGAATTTTGGCATGGTGGTTACATTTAAGATTTAAATACTCCCTAAGAACAGTTTCTAAAAAATGAAGAAATTTAAAATTTCGAAACGAGAGAAAAGCATTCTATGAACAGTCTAAATTAAGATTTATTTGGAATTGTTAGTGCTAGAAACTTGAAATTTGACAGGCTAGTTAATTCTAAGGCGTAAAAGTTCGTACAGAACAGTTTCTAAAAAATTCGAAATTCAAACGGATGCAAGCGTAAAAAAGTTCTAAAATTGCAATTTATGCAATACCGTTCGGGATGACATTGGCCTGAAAAGAATACATGGTTTCTAAAAAGAAATTAAATTTAAACTAGTCGGATGTATCAATCCCAAAACTTTCTTCTATCTCAGATATGTTAATACTTCAAAATTCGCTATCGCATTGCCAATAAAATCAATATTTCTCGTAATTCTCTTGTAAATCAGCTGCTTGTGAATCGGTGGGTTACCTGGATACGGAGCACCCTTCAATGCACAAGCAGCCGATGTACAACACAACCACGGAAAGTCCTTCTGGCTCGTACCGGCAGGAAAATATAGTTGTCCTGTTCCTGGGTTATTTTATTTTAGCTAATTTTACTATAAAACACGAAGCTAAAATGCGTGGAACCCGATTACTGAAGATACATCCCAGTTCTCGTCAATATTGAATTTGAATGAGACTGTCGCCAAATTAGTCAGATATCGCCAAGTTGACATCATTTGTGGCAACTTATTTTTCGCCAAATTTGGCGATATTTCGCCAAGTGTCACCAATCTTGGCGAGAATTTGACGCTGGCGAATATGAATATATAATATATAGTGTTAAGCATATAACAGTTGGAACGATGATTACAACAATGAAAGAAAATTTTCCAGAATCTATGTTCACTAAAACTCTTAAATTAAACCTTTTTATGGAGGAATCCTGTTGTATTGTTTCAAAATGGCAGCCACCCTAAAATTTCAAACTCCTATATCTCAGCCATTTTTTTAAGATAGAGGCAAAACAAAAATTGCTCCGGAAAACTTGGATCAAGACCGAATATTTAACGAAAAAAACTTTTAGGATTTCTTATTTTCTTGTACAACTTTTAGGATTTCTAATTTTCTTGTACATCTTTTTTAATTTGAATGGCTATCACAGCACCCCCTACCCTCGGAATATCCCCAAATTCAAATGGACCTGCAAGTCATAGCCAATAACATGTACATAAAATTTAGTTCAATTCTCTAGATAACTTCATACACTTTTCGATGATACAATAATGAAAATGGAACAAAAATCGCTATCACAGCACCCACTTTGGTCGGAATATCACCAAATTCCAGTGGGACCTGCTGGCCATAGCCAAAACCTATAAATAAAATTTGTACACACGGACAGACAGACATTTTGTAAAAACATGTTTCTCGTGTAAATCCGTCGAAAACCAGAAGTTTAAAAAAATCGATTACATTCTTCTATTATAGATAGAAAAAAGTAAAAAAAGTGAAGCAAGCGGAAAACGTTCTAAGAATGTTTTAATGGGATTGTTAAGGTTTCGTAAATTGAAATTTGACATGGTTATTATTTTTAAGACGTAAATGCTTGCAGAGAAAATTTTCTAAATCAATTACAATGGAAACTTAAAAAGGTGCAGGAGTAAAAAACTTTATTAAATCCAAATTTCTGTGATATCGTTAGAAATAGAAACTTGAATTTCGGCGTGGTAGTTACATTTACGATTTAAATACTAACTAAGAACTGTTTCTAATAAAGGAGAAATTTAAAAGTTAGACACGACAGAAAAGAGCTCTATGAACATTCTAAATTATGATTTATTTGGAATTGTTAATGCTAGGGATTTGAAATTTGACATGCTTGTTACTTGTAAGGCATAAAAGTTTGCACAGAACAGCTTCGATATTCGAAATTTAAACGGACGCGAGAGTAAAAAGCGGGTTATCATCGAACATTACAACTAACAGACCAACAATATTTTATTTCGACTCTAGCCGTTTTTTACTAAATTTTTATGCTTCATAAAAATTAAATAACGTATAAATTGAGAAAGACTGATAATTTCAGAAGCATTGCTTTAAAATGATTAATTACTCTAAGAAATGAATACGTAAACAAAATGTATACATATTGTGTTTGCTACCTGCTTACAAAGATTCTACTAGAACTCATTTTAGTTCGAGTGAATAGATTATTTAAATTATATATAATCGATTTTAAAAAAAAATAAATGATATCTACAAAAAACAACTTTTAAAAAGTAAGAAAAAAAGATTGGAAACAAGCTTGGAAAACCCCCCCCCCCGAAAGTTGTGGCCAAAAAATGGTGTGATATCAAATTTCCAAGCTTTTATTATGGTACTTATTTAACTTTTTCCCATTAAATTAGTTATCATATATGTATGTCGATTGCCTACGTATATGTTAATAGAAATCGTTTTCTCCTGTACTAAATACATCCTAACGTGTTTCTGAAAATTCAATTTTTTTTTTTTTTCAAATTACGCATGATGGGCTTGGCGGCCCTCTTTCCATATTTCTAAACACCCAAATTTCTAAAGTAAAACCGTAACATGTTTCCAATGTTTGCATTGTAATATGTTTATAACAATGTTGAACTTCTGATTTATAAATTGAGGAAGACTGATGCTTTGAGAAATTGATATTTACTACTTTGAAATTATTAATTACTCTGACAAATAAATCAAAAGATGAATCCTTAAGATAAGTCATCATTATCTTAAGAGACAAATTTCAAAGCATACAAGTCCTTAAACGAAACGCTTAAAATATTTGCTTAGGTTACAATTTCGAACTTCGGATTTTAACTACGAATTTGGGTGCTTAGAAATTTATGTATAGTATGGAAAATGGCCACCAAGTCCATCATGCGTAATTTGAAAAAAAAAATTGAATTTTCAGAAACATGTTAGGATGTATTTAGTACAGGAGAAAACGATTTCTATTAACATATACGTAGGCACTCGACATACATATATGATAACTTATTTAATGGGAAAAAGTTAAATAAGTACCATAATAAAATCTTGGAAATTTGATATCACACCATTTTTTGGCCACAACTTTCGTTTTTTTTTTTACTTTTGAAAAGTTGTTTTTTGTAGATATATATATACAGAGAGAGAGAGAGAGATTATTGATTCGGACAAGCAGTCCCTATTTTTTTATTTAAATAATGAAACACATGTTTGAAAAAATGCCTCAGAAACGGTGTATGGAGCTTTAAGCGAATTTTTTCATTACTAAATGCTCAAACATACATGAAGTGATAATATTAAATGTAGAGACAATAATAGATGAGAAATGACAGTACTGAAACAGGCAGAGATTTGTCTCCACCGTCCCGCCACCGAACTATCCATGCAACATGTAGGACCACCGTGACGCCATCTCCACGGGGTTACCACCTCTGTGAAGCCACTTTCGTGCCGCCTCATTTATATATCGCGATGAGAAATAATATAATTTAAAATTTATAACAGAATTTTTAAGGTTTCTCACATAGTAACTACAAAATATTTAAAAATTACATACTATAATTTTTTTTCTACATTGCTACCGGCATCTATCAGAATATTAGGGAATTGATTATTTTTTTTCTTGTGATTTTCTATTTGAGATCCGTACTCTATTAAAACTACCTAAGTTAAATTTAGCTCAACTTTTTAAACCAATACTGTTGTAGAACAAGGTATTAGAAAATTAAATTAAATTAAAATGGATTTTCTACGAGGATAACGGCCATTTTAAAAATAAAAGTAGGACAGGTAGTCTCATATTATTTTTAGGTATGCCAGGTTGAGTACAACTGTTTTTACGTTTACACACTACAGGCTAGAAATAGGATAACTAAACTAAACTATATTTGAATAATGATTTATTACGTTTTCTATACAGAGATTCGAACTCGAGATAAAGCTCATTGACATAGTACTTTTCGTCGTTTTATCTTCTATTCCACGAAATTCAACAATAATTTAATTAATTTTGGTACAGAAATAGTGATTTACTTGGCAAATGGTTCATTTTTAGCATGCAGAGATTGATTTGGATTTTTCTACATAGCTTTTCTAATTTCAGTAACATTTGATGAATAATTATTTATAGTAATTTTTAAGCTTTAGGATATACTGTTTTAATTACAATATATATTAATTAACCAATTTATTAGCAACTCACATACACGTTGTATTAGATTAGTATTTTTACCTAAGATTAGGTTTTATAAATACTTAAAATATCGTATATCCTAATAGAATATGTTAATCTACATTTATTCGAAGCGAACCCAAAACAAGAACCTTAGAAAGTTTTCTTTTCATAAACATCATTTCAGATGATAGCTTGTGTTAAATTTTCTTTTAAACGGTGGGTAATAAATCTCTATGAAGAAAGATGAGGCGCTTGGGTAAACAAAAACAGAATATGGTAATTGCATTCAAAAGGGTTTAAAAAGAAGGAAGTATTTGATAAATATATTTTAAAGATTTCGAAATGTAACATTCTAAGAAAAATCAATTTTTTAAGAGAAAAAAAGGCTTGACTTCGCTACTTTGTGATAGTTAAATCATTTATGTGTTTAATGTAAACATTAAACGAGAACAAAACCTCATAATTGAGGCATTTATTTTGGTAAACAACAACTCTCCACGTTCATTTTATGATATTTAACCTTTTGTAAAAATTTTAAAGGTTTCGTAATAGAATACTTAATAAACTTTTTAACAAAAAAAGAACCGACTTTAAAAACTACTACAAAGTAAAATATATATTTTTTTACATAATAGTTAATAAGAAATTAAATTAAGAGCTATGTATTTACCATGCATATTGTAACATTTATGTACATTAATTTGATTTTTTGGAGTCGGTGTCAGCCGAGCCAAGTTAAAGCCATGTTACCATTTTTAAACATTTCATCTTATGTTATACATGTGTATTTTCAAATGAGATTAGATACTATGTGTTTACAGACATTATTTTGGAAACTAGTTGATAATTTAAATCATTGTATTTTCTTCCATCTTATGAGTTATTTTGAACGTTCTTAATACAGCGTAGTTAAAAAACTGACGGTGCTCAGAGTCTCGTAACATCGGTTCTACTGAACGGATCCGAATGAAGCTTCAAATACTATGTGTTATTATAGGTGAAAACTAAGAAATTCTGTTAGTACCCAGTGGCCGGTAGACTCAGTTTCATTAGTAGCCACTTTTTAAAGTTAGTGGCCACTATTATGTTTCCAACTTTCTTGGCATCTAGATAAATTATAATCGTTGTATATAAACATATTTTTATATAAGAGTTTTATACCTATTGTATGAGTATAAGTGTATTTCGCATGATTAAACAGTATCTCCTGAATAAAAATAATCCAACTGGTGAGCATGTGGCAGGAGTCGAAATACTGAAGATACTGAAATGTCCTTAAAATCCTCTTGTATCCAGTGGGAAAAAAGAAATAAATTACTTGAAATGCATGTGGAATCAAAGCTGATGAGTATATTTTGCAGAATAAAACTGTATTTCTTGAAAAAAATAATCCAACTAAAGAGCACATGAGAAAAAGTCGAAATATTGAAAATACAGCTGAGTCGTTGAAATCTGTTTGCATCTGGTAGGAAAAAGAATTAACCAGTTCTCTAATTAGATGTAATCAATGTAGAGATGTCTATTTCCATGAAAAATGGTGTATTTCACTCGGCGATCGATAAGATTTTTTAATCGCCACTTGGCGAGTGGTGACTAGGATGGCGATCGATGGCTGATTTTTTAATCGCCACTTTTAAACTTTAATCGTCACGTGGCGAGTGGCGACTGCTAATTTTCACCTATATGTGTTATGTAGATCATGCGGCCGTGGTTTTCGTAAACAAAAAGGGTTGAAATTTCACCACCAGGTGGCGCTATACTGCTAAAAACATATGCAAATGAGTAGATATTGTAATTTCGCTACAAAAGGGATACGTATCGTTCAAATAAAGCATTCGTCCGCAGAGAACATGCCGCTGAATAAGAAGGAACGCGAATTGGTCGTAAAACTTTTTTATCAGAATGAGAGGAATGCTTCGGCAGCCCTCCGTGCTGATCGGCGGATGAAAAATTTAAGGAGAGAACCCAACCCATGTCCGTAAATGAAGTTAAAGGCATGGTTCGTAAGTTTGAAGAAACCGGTTTTCTGGATATTGCACAGGGAAGAGGACAACGTGAAACTGAGCAGGCGATTTTGGAGGCAGTTGCAATTGCAACAGCTGAAGCAAATGCAAGTTCTTCAAACGCTACCGTAGGTGACCCGAGCACTGGATATTCCGTGGGTAATCATGTGCATGATTTTACGCAAAATTTTCAAGCTCTAGCTTTACAACATGCATTTCGTACAACAGTTGAAACTGCAAGATCACTCTGCACGTCTTGATTTTGCCTTGCGTTTTCTGGCAAGGATTCAAGTGGATGAGTAGTGGCTATCACATATCTTATGGACAGACGGGGCTCATTTGCACTTAGATGGTGCTGTGATCACACAGAACCGCCGCATAGTGGGTTCCACCAATCCTTATGCCGTAAAACAACAGCCTCTACATTCTCCGTACGTCACACCATGGTGTGTATTCACGGCGAATTTCCTTTTTGGCCCGTATTTCTTCGAGGAAGTCACAATGAACGGGTTTGTTAGCTATACAGTCTCAAGTGACCGATGCAGTAGACTCCTGGAGTTGTCATCAATCATGTTGTCTCGGCGGCGTTAAGGCAAAGAGGTTGTTTGGTCACCACAATGTTCATGCAACATGGAGCAACTGCTCATACGGCGGAATGAGTAAAGAATGAGATTCAATCTAACTTCCCCATTGAACGTGTCCTCTCGCATACTTTTTACATTGCCTGGCTAGAAAGGTCTCCAGATCTGAATCTTTGTGACTTCTAACTTTTTTTTTTCAAAGATCGTGTTTATTAAGGATGTACCATCGTACTTTTTAAACTTTAATCGTCACGTGGCGAGTGGCGACTGCTAATTTTCACCTATATGTGTTATGTAGATCATGCGGCCGTGGTTTTCGTAAACAAAAAGGGTTGAAATTTCACCACCAGGTGGCGCTATACTGCTAAAAACATATGCAAATGAGTAGATATTGTAATTTCGCTACAAAAGGGATACGTATCGTTCAAATAAAGCATTCGTCCGCAGAGAACATGCCGCTGAATAAGAAGGAACGCGAATTGGTCGTAAAACTTTTTTATCAGAATGAGAGGAATGCTTCCTCCATTTCCAATTTTTTGCGTCTTCCTCATTGCTACTGATATGTCGCGTGCGGCCGTTAATAACGCGGTGATATGATTTCAGCCTATTGTTGACCGACAATGTATGCACACAAAACATACAGGTGTGTAAATTAAAAAAAATATATTCCGTTATTCTTTGATTTTTTAACTGTTGTCTTTCTTTTTAGGTCGTTAAAGCGCCACCTGGTCGCAAAATTTCAAACTTATTTTTGTACGAAAACCCTCGGCCGCATGATCTACATAACATATATTTGAATTTTCATTCGGATCCGTTCAGTAGAAACTGGAGCTATGAGCCTCTGAGTACCATCGAATTAATTTTAACCACCCTGTATTGCCATTTCTTAAACGGATAATCTCATGCAAAAGTGTTTATCAATGCCGATTTTATATTATATTTACAAGCATTAAAGCAGCGGGTCAATATAAAATCCTTGCGTATATGCAGGCAGTTCTTAAAAAAAAATCACAGCCAGCCACAGATTTAAAAATGCAGGATACTTTCAGATTTGGAGTATCCTGTAGTAGAAACTGGAGTATGAGACTCTGAGTACCGTCAGATTAATTTTAACCACGCTGTATTGCCATTTCTTAAACGGATAATCTCATGCAAAAGTGTTTATCAATGCCGATTTTATATTATATTTACAAGCATTAAAGCAGCGGGTCAATATAAAATCCTTGCGTATATGCAGGCAGTTCTTAAAAAAAAATCACAGCCAACCACAGATTTAAAAATGCAGGATACTTTCAGATTTGGAGTATCCTGTAGTAGAAACTGGAGCTATGAGCCTCTGAGTACCATCGAATTAATTTTAACCACCCTGTATTGTCATTTCTTAAACGGATAATCTCATGCAAAAGTGTTTATCAATGCCGATTTTATATTATATTTACAAGCATTAAAGCAGCGGGTCAATATAAAATCCTTGCGTATATGCAGGCAGTTCTTAAAAAAAAATCACAGCCAACCACAGATTTAAAAATGCAGGATACTTTCAGATTTGGAGTATCCTGTAGTAGAAACTGGAGTATGAGACTCTGAGTACCGTCAGATTAATTTTAACCACCCTGTATTGCCATTTCTTAAACGGATAATCTCATGCAAAAGTGTTTATCAATGCCGATTTTATATTATATTTACAAGCATTAAAGCAGCGGGTCAATATAAAATCCTTGAGTAAATGCAGGCAGTTCTTAAAAAAAATCACAGCCAACCACAGATTTAAAAATGCAGGATACTTTCAGATTTGGAGTATCCTGTAGTAGAAACTGGAGCTATGAGCCTCTGAGTACCATCGAATTAATTTTAACCACCCTGTATTGCCATTTCTTAAACGGATAATCTCATGCAAAAGTGTTTATAAATGCCGATTTTATATTATATTTACAAGCATTAAAGCAGCGGGTCAATATAAAATCCTTGCGTTTATGCAGGCAGTTAGTTCTTAAAAAAAAATCATAGCCAACCACAGATTTAAAAATACTTTCAGATTTGATTGACTGGAAATGAAATTTCTTTTCGCAAAGTTTTAGCTAAATCTTGTGTAAAGTAATACAGAACTTATTTTCAAAAGCTTACTTACATGTGTTTCAAATATTTATGAACTCTACAAATTTTCTAGCCCTCATCTTTGAAGATTCACGTTTAATGTGCGTAACTTCATGTTTAACGTGCGTGGCTGCCACGCACGCATGTATCTTTTTATTGTCTTTCTAAGAAAAAGAAAAAGGTTTAATCTCACTACATTGTGTTAAATAAATCATTCATCTGTTTAATAAAAAAATTAAATGAAAGAACGAAATAATTGGGAATATTTTCGTTATACAAAGGTATTCAGATTAAAAAAAATTCAAAACAGAAATTCATCGAAATTTCATTACATTCAAACATATTCTGCAAAAGTGATATGTCTCCGAGATAACGGAAATTAGCAAAATTCTAGTTGTAATAACATATAAAAATATTTTCAGATAGTAAGATAAAAATATCATAAATTTAACATATGAGCTGAAATTTTCCATCTGTACGAAAAATGTCCGGGCCAGGTTTCGAACCTGGGATCTCTTGGCTGAAGCAGCCAATGCTCTACCAACTGAACCATCCCGGTTGAATCTAGAGGACCTAATTCCTCCAGTTAACCTTGTTGATCATAGTATCTGGTCTGACATATAACTCAGTTCAACAGAATAAATCGCAGGTAATTTGGAACTTCAGTAGAAGCTGGATACGTGATTACACTAGATCAATTTTAACACAATTATTCAAATTGGTAAAGATATCATATGAATGGATGAAGTAGATCCTCCAGATTCGACCGTGATGGCTCAGTTGGTGTAGCATTGGCAGCTTCAGCCAAGAGATCCCAGGTTCGAATCCTGGCCCGGACATTTTTCGTCCAGTTGGAAAATTACACCTCATATGATTTCTTTACCAATTTGAATGATTGTGTTAAAATAAATCTAATTTAACATATTTTGGTATTTTTATATTAGCTGGGGGCAGGTGTTACACTGCAAATTATTGTTCCCGCCGCCATCATTCGTATTGCATCCATTTCATTTAAAATATAAACCTTTCACTCATTTAATTTCAAATACATAATTTTAATTTAAAGCACATAACTTTAATTTAAAACACATACATTTTAAATACATATATTACATGAATTAAAATGCATGCCTTTCACTCATTTCCTTTAAAATATGAAAAGAAACAGAAAGAAAATAATAAGAAATAATAAAAAAAATGTAATTTAACAAATTACAACAACTATTGGGAAAATGTTCCGAAAGCCAAATAAACGCATTTTCCATTACTACAGTTAAAGAGATCCTGTTATTCTCTGTCCTCGCAAAAATATTCCTTTGAACCATCGCCGCAGTTTTTGAAACGCATTTTCCATTGCTATACGTATACCTTATCCTTAATATATACCTTAACTAGCTGTTACCCGTGACTTCGTTCACGTATCATTAAAAGAAGCATAAATGCATTAATTAAGCAAAATATTTCATTCCCGATAATTAGAATCGTAAATAATTAACTAACTCTTTATCACATTCCGTAGGAGACAATACCGTATTTCTATGCTATAGAGGCCTTGACATAATTAAGTTTTAAAAAAGTGAAATTTTGTGACAAATAATCACGAAAAGGAAACTGCAACCAATGAAAAAAGGCGGGCCAAATAAAATCATGGAAATCGGCGAATTGTGTAAAAACATATGTCAAGTTTACCTGGTAAACTATTTTACTTTTAACGCCTTTGTGAAACAATTTAATAGCATCCTTCAAAGATAATGGAAATAGTATATTCTTTTTCATTAAATTCAATTCTTGTGAATAGGGAGCAATAATTGTAAACCTAACTGCAAGGAGTTAAATTTGCCTCCTTGATTTAATCTTTACCTGAAAAAAAATCTTTATTTCTAAATGAAAATATGTTGACAGACGATTTTTTGTTGTCCAGAATAAATTGATCCCTGAAGTTTGAATATGTGAAAATACGTTTTGATTTTACAAAAATTTTACTGTAATCAAGATTTTTTTTCTTTCACCATCTATTCAAATTGAAATTAAATTCTTTTTTTCAGTTTTAATGAGAAAAAATATATTAATCCGTTTTATTTTAATTAATTATTTATTTATTTTTTTATCCACAAAAATGGAATAATTTAGTTGCCATTTTTAGAGAAACTTCGTTAAAATTTACAAAAAAAACTTGGAATTTAAATCATTTTTTTAAATTCTGCGAGTTTATGACATCCTCGGATCAATGATAACCGGTGTTAAGTAAATCGCGTTGCGTTCGACAACCTGAAAGGAGTAGTTGCGAAATGCAAACAGGCGGTCAGATTTTAATATAATAGATTCGTATTTATTTTTTTTCCCTAATAATCACGTTTTGGTTTTTGGTAAAATACTCTCATCTGTATGTAACTGATATTCATGCTTAATAATCGGTATAGATAAAAAAATATTTCAAAATTTTCGTTTTAAATATGGCGTGAAACTCATTTACTTTCTAAACTTACCGATCCTTGTATTATTAATGTAAGGAATTGATTCACGCTCCTTGTAAAACACATTTGAAAATTCCAGTTTTATTTCAAATATGACGTCCCTTTTTCTTCAGAGAAATCTCTTTTAATGGCATAATTCTTGTTAATTTTCTTTTTCTGGCAATCAGGGCGTAAATTTTAGCGGAAAACTCACATTTGTCTGTAACTTGTATTCAAGCTAATTATTAATCAGTAACGATAAAAAATATTCAGTTTTTCATCATAAATAATACTCCCATTATTTATCTACTTTCATTATACATTGATATTTATGCTCCTTGTATTATTACGAACATTTTAAAATTACATGTTTTATTTATGACGTCATATTTGTCCAAACCGAGGAGGATCCTGTTCATAGTTCCATGGTCCAAGCGAAATCTATTTTTAATAATTAAGCCTTGCGCGGCAGCGCAAGGCTTATTTATTTCCAGTGTGACATCCTAATGTTAATTTAACACAGGAAATCCCATTGAACGAGTTAATTTACTAGAGTTTTTCCCACTTTTTGTACGCGCTTCCACAAATTTTCTTCAAAACACCTAATTCTGTAAAAAAATAAATCCTCCAATCAAAAAACTCTAAATGTAGTAAACGTGGAGTCTTTAAATTAAAGTCCAAATACTGATTAAAGTGATAAAAACATAACACGGAATATTTAAAATAATTCCCAAACAGCACACACCCATCTATAAGACATCTACAAGCTGTAAACCCCAAAAAAACGACACATCTATAAGAAGTCTATAAATATCCATGATACACCCTTTTCACCTCTTATGGAGATGTTATGTGTGATCTCTCTGAGTTCTATTAGACGTCCAAGATATCCAGGTAGTCTATAAGACCACGTCTATAAGACGTCCAAGCATAGATCACTTTTCAACATGCAGTACTTCTTATAGATGTACTTAAGACTTAGATTGTAGATATCTAGGTACATCTGATATGCATCTATAAGACGTCTATTTACTGATATTCAGTATTTCTTATAGACATACTTAAGATATGCAAGAAATTTCGTCAGAAATACAGCCTTGGGCAAAAGTATTGATCACCCCCATATTTATAATATGTAAAAATAATAGTTAGATACAAATATTAAATTGTATACAATTATGAATTTTCTCTTTAAGAAATGTTGGCAAAAAAAAAAAAAAAAATAGCAAACGAATAATTCATTTTTTAATAAAGCTATTTTCTTTAAAAAACATTTTTTTAATATTTAATTTTGCTTTCTGGAAGTTTTGTTAGCCAGTTAATAAATAATCAAGAAAATAATTCTTTTATGAAAAGTCAAAATAAAGAGCTTAGTCTTCAAAAATAAAAATAAAGAAATCTCATGTAAAAAAAAAAAAAAAATACATTTTTACATAATTTTTAACATGTGTTAATAATAAAAAAAATTAATTATTTACACTGCTGAAAAGTTTTATATTTTGGCTTTTACTACAAGAAAAGACAAAATAAAGAACTAAGTCTTCAAAAATGAAAATAAAATCTTATGTAAAAAAAAAAAAAAAAAAACATTTATACATAATTTTTAACATGCGTTAATAATATTTTTAAAAAAATTAAGAATTATTTACGCTGCTGAAGAGTAAGTTTTATATTTTGGCTTTTACTGTAAGAAAATTATTTCAATTTCCATGATTATCTGTTAACTTACATGACATAACAATGACACTTCCAGAAAACAAAGTAATTAATACTTTTAAAAAAGTAGGTTTTCAAAGAAAGCGACTTCATTAAAAGATGAGTTGTTCGTTTTTCTTCTTTTTTTTTTTTTTTTTTTTTTTTTTTTTTTTTTTTTTTTAACAAACCGTAATAACTTAAAAAGAAAATTCCTAATGATATGCAGTTAAATATTTGCATATAACTATTACTTTTACAAATATAATAAAGATATGGGGGTGCTCAATACTTTCAGCCAAGACTGTATTTCCAGTGAAATAACATAGTTTTCTTGCACGTCTTAAGCATATCTATATGAAAATTAGTATAATTCTTGCAGAAAATGTTAAAATATAAAGAAATTGGTCTTCAACAAGGAAAATAGAGAAATCTTATGTTAAAATTACACTTTAAATTTTATAAATTTAAATTTTTAATTTCTTAATAAAAATGATACAAGTTTTAAGAAATATTTTCATTGGTGAAGATAAGTGTTTTATATACTTTGGCTTTTCCAGTAAGAATTATTCTAATTGTCATGATCACCTATTAACTTGCATAGCATAACAATTGCTATGGAATGAAAGTTTCAATTATGATATCTTACTGAAAAACAAAGTTATTACAATTATAATTGTAATAACTTAACCGTTAAAGACATAGACAGCAGCTGTGAATTCTAAAATAATTGTGTTGAACACATGCGCTTCATTTACCATCTTACTAAATATCCTTCATAGTTTAATGTTGAAGTTCAAAATTTGTTCTACTCTTTCATTATTTTATCAGCAAGTTTCCATTGATGTACAAAATACACCGTCATTGAATTTTTATAAACTATTATTTTTTCGTTCTTAATTAAGCATTTTTTTACATATAAATGTGAGATCTATTACTAGAATAATATTATTAGACATAAGACACTATTATACTTTATCATCAAAAGTTTATATTTTATGCTTTCAAAGACACTGCTTGTGTCTTAACTATAAACTGTCCGTGTTAGATTAATTATAACTAAATTAGTTTTTTTTTAACAATTTGATGTTTATTGCTTTTATACTACTACTGGACATCGCATTAAAAAAGGATATCATTAAAGGTTACTTAAGTTTTAAAAGTTGATGGTGCATAGAGTGTGCTGCTTGTGTCTTTATGTTGTACAAATCGTCAGTGGTGTTAAAAGTTAAAAAAGAATTTCATAACTGTATGTAGTTAAATATTTGCATTCGACTAATATTCAGGCTCGTGCTGGCACTTGGGATAGGTGTCCCTGCACCCTCTGCCACCCTTAATGATGTTACATGATTTAGTGTGAAAGTGCCAACATGACCCTCTGTCCACCGCCCTTTCAAGACATCCAGCATGGACCTGCTAACACTTTTAAATCAGTTATAATAAAAATACAGCAGTGCTTAATAATTTTGGTAAAGACGACTGTATATAAAAATACTAAATGTTTCGTTCCGATAATATCAGTATTATTCCCATATTTATATTGGGATTTTTTTTTTATCAAAGCATCGACTAATTTTTATAATATTTCCAATGAAATATGAATGCTGTAATTCCCTCAAATATATTAACTGAATTTTATAAACTACCATATTTACTTACTCCTGCATAATGCACACATTTTTACCAAAATTTCAGGTCTAAAAACCAGTATGTACATTATACACTGAATATTTCTAACAACCGTATACATCAAACCACACACGTTTTCACAATATATATATATATATATACATAATGCAAAACCTTAATTTTAAGTTATTTTAATAAGAGGGCAAACTATACATGAGCAAATACAGAAGTAACTTAGGTTTGAGAAAAATATTAAGTCCTGATTTCTAGTTTTTTTTTTTTTTTTTTTTTTTTAAGTTAAAATAGCATGGTGCATATTATACATGAGAAATATTTTTTTTATGTAAAACAAGGTACACATGATACACAAGTAAATATGGTATTTAAAATCAGTTTGCCAATTTTATTTTGGAAGAAATTTCTAAATCCTCCAGTATTTTGCAACAATAAAGAGGCAAACAGATTTGTTATTTCCCCTTATTATTTAAAATGAACAAATCTTCAGAGGATAAAGACTTATGGTAGATAAATTTTTATCTACCCCCCCCCCCCCCCCTCAAAAAAAAAAACCTTTGCGATGATTGTTACACATATATTACACACAGCATGAATAAAATCCTTAATTTTTCATACCAATATTTTGGAATAGTAATTTTTTCTTTATTTTATCGTATAATTTCTTCAATTAAATTAGGCCAAGTTTTCTATTTGGATGATCTACCACTCAATAACAATTTTAATAAAAATATAAGTATTTTTTTCTTATCAACAATATTAGACTAGGTGACAGTACTAGGTGGTACAGAATACAACTATAACAGAAAAAGGAAGAAAAAAAGGACTTTATTTGAAAAAAAAAAAATCTTTGGAACAGGCTGTAACAGGACAAACACAATTCTTTAAGTTTCAAATATATAGATTATTCTACTCCATTATCACTACAATAGTAAGAGCTAATTTCTTCGAGCAGCACCTATAATAAAATAATAAAAAGAAGAACACTGTTTTACTACATAACATTTTACGAATCACAAAAAATGACATTTTGTTAGGATAAAACATTTTACACACATCTAATGTCTTACATGAAAACTTACTAATTAAAACTGAATTAATCTTCAATGAAGCAATTATAAGTTACTCTCCCCACCCCTCCTCTTCATTAGGCCATGTCATTAATTTTTTGCAGGTTATTTCTAGTGATGGGCATAATGAATGATTTTGATATTTGAATGAATCATTCAACCATGCACAAAAGCATAGCTGTCAAGGCTCTTAAAATTCTTTTTGTTTTAAAAAATTTCTGGCTTTAATTGATCACAAATAATAGGAATGTAAACAGCTATGCTTTTGTGTATGCCGGAATGTTTCATTTGAATATCAATCATTCATTATGTCCTTTGCTATGTTATTCTTAATTTTTAGGGTTTCACACTTAAGCAAAACTAATCTTAATTTTTTTTAATGGCAATTCTTAAATTGGATCTGATGTCAGTTAAGAATAACTATTTATTGACTAGAGACATCAATAATAAAAAAAAATTATAGTATCAATAAAATAGAGTTGGCTATAGTATCGATTAAATCGATAAAAAATATCGACAACGCCAATCACTAGCTAAACCTATGGGAGTGTTCTTTAAATTTCTCATTTGCATGTTGATATATTTTAATGATATATATTAATTAGGGATGCACTGAATAGTGATTTTGGCCGAATACCAAATATTCGGCCCATAGGTAAACCGAATACCAAATATTCGGCTAGCCGAATAGTAACAGTGAGGCCAAATACCGAATATTCGGGCAACCGAATAGTAACTATTCGGCTGAATACCGAATATTCGGGTGGCCAAATATTTTTATATTTTTTAGAGTTTTAAAAGTTATATTAAAAATTATAAAACATTTTTAAAATCAAATGAAAATTTAAAATGAATTAGAAGAAACATTTTACAGTGATATAGCATTTATTTGTCAGGAAGAAACTAACGTAAAACAATACAATATATTAAAATGGTGGCAAATTAGCAAGAATAATTTTCCTGTTCCTTTTGATTTAGCAAGGAAGTTTTTAAATGAACCAGTGAGCAGGTGTCTGGAATGGGAAATCATGATTATATTCAGCGGTTGTAAATATACAGGGTGTTCATATATCTTGGAACTAACTTTCTGCGTAGATAATGTGGTCAAGGCAAATATTTTTTGAGCAATAAGCATTATCTCAATCCACTTATTCTATCAAAAATACAGTACATTCAATCAAAAACACAGGGTATGTCACCTCAAGCTGAAACTGAATTTTCGTTCACAACTTTAACAACAATGAAAATATTTTAGCAAGATTTGCATTATATTAATTTTATTTGTAGCAAATATGATGATATTATTGGAAGCATCTGAATTTTGGCCAGTGACACAGTATAAGTAACAGTGTCAGCTGCACTCTGAATAAAGGAATAACTAGCTCAGTTTTGTTTAGATATTAATAGTAGCAATTTCCAGCACTTCTCGTGATCGTGACTCACAGAAATCAAAGTAACAAACGAAAATTCAAATGAGATACACTTTATTTTTGATTGAATAAGTATGTTGCAATCCCGGTTTCCTGGACAAAAATTGTCTGCCTTGATGTCTATTGTCACCTGTGAAAGTTTTTTTCTTTTGTATAGAAAAACATGATGTTTGTGAAAAAACAAGAAACAGATTATTTACTAGACAATATTCAGGAACTTGCATTTATTTGTACATCATTAATGCCTATGAAGGTCATATTTAATGGTTAATTTTCTTAAGTGACACTTTTCAAGTGAATAAATAATGTAAAAGCATTCTCTTTCATTGAAGGTGCCAAGTCATATCTGTTAAAATACATCAATTGGTTGCAAACTCAATTACAGAACTTTATCATACATAGTCGGGGGTCAATATAGGAAAAATTTGGGGCCTATTTAGGGCCTCTTCAAAAAAACCCATTTAACAAAACAGGCTCCTTCACAAAATTCATTTTAGTAAAACAGGTCCCATCACAAAAATCCTTTTAACAATACAGTCCCTTTCACAAAATTCCATTCCATAAAAAAATACTCTTCATTAATTATTTTTATTTTTTTATGTTGTAAAATGTGTAATTTGCAAATAAAACAAGTTTGCAAGAAATGAAAACTTTAGCAGAAGGACTTAGAGACGCAATTATTAAATGCTTTGTTTGAATTAAGAGTATAGCTAAATTTTATCTTTCGTTACAAAATGTTTTTTTCAAAAAAATATAATAAATTTCACAAAAATAACTTATTTTTCATAAAATGGGCCCCAAGAAAAAAAAAAACCTGTATCGACCCCTGATAGTGTTGACTCTAGGCTAATTTGGCAGAGCGCAGCAACTTGCAGCCTTTTTTACTATTTTATGCCCTAGAGCAGTACCGAGTACTCGGTATACACTCGGTACTCGGCCAATACCGAGTAGTTGCAAGAATTTCATTTTTTAAGCATATTTAAAGACAAATTAATTTATAAGTGATCGATAAAAAGTTATTTGAATATAAATGTATGATATATGCCCTAATTCATAAATCTATTTACTACTTGGTACATAAAAATGTATCTATAAAACATAGAAAAAGGTAAGAAAAAACCCCCATGCAAAATTAATGTAAATTAAAGTTTAGTTTTATATTTATATTTAAAAAAAAAAAAAAAGTCATTTTTAAACTGTAGGAAAAGATTGTGATTTTGGATAAAGAAGCAGTGTGTAGAAACAGAAAATACAATAAATGCAATTTAAAAAAATTAAATTTGCTGTATGGCAAATTATGGTACAAAAACACTATAATCATTCTACATTTTCAGGAGAAGGGGCATTTCTTTTATTCTTTTACATTTGGCCTGCTTCAGAAAAAATGTTCACTGTGAGCACTGATAAAATAGCAATTTAGCTGTACATTACACACACACACACAAAAAAAAAAAAAAAAAAAAAAAAAAAAACTGTAAAGCCCCCCTTTTTGGTGCTTTCGTGTTATAGCGGCCTCCACAATTACAATTATGCCACAGTTTCAGCTCTGATTTCGCCAAGATCACCGAAAAGCTTATATATGCATCATATATCTATACATATTATTCCAAACACCCATATACGTCATTACATACATATTATTTACGTCTTATATGTCATATATATACATCCTATACGACTTATGCACATGTTATATGTATAATGTATATATCATATATGTGTTATATATGACTAATAACTCAGCCATATACATCACAAAAGTAATGATTTAATATAATAATATATCATATTATGTCATACATGCTTTATAATTTGGCGATAAATCTTGGTCGCTTGGCGATTCATCCTCAGGGGCCGCTATTAAACGAAAGTACCCAATTTTTTTAATCAAAAGAAAATAAGGTACTTTTAAAAAATATGAAACATTTTGCATTATTCAAGGAATTGTTACAGCAAGCAATAACTTTTTTTGATAGAAAGATTTCAGGAATCAAAATGACAAATGGGTAAAGATGTGTTAAATAATCAGTTTTAATTTCATACTGGTTAATTGAACTTTTTATATAAATTCTTTTATATATATATATATATATATATATATATATATATATATATATATATATATATTAGATAATGCTAGTGTTTTAAAATTTTTGAATATACAAAAATTATCTTTAAAAGGTCCACAATAAATGAAATTTCAAAAATTTAAGTTTATTAAAAAAATATGATTAGATTATATGCTCAAGATGAATGTTTATAAATAGGTATGTATATAAACACACACACACACACATAGAAGTATTACCACTAAGCACACTTCATTTTCGCATCAATGATTCTTTCTTAAACACAATTATTCAGTACTCGGTCGACGAGTAAATGGCCGAGTACTCGGTACACCACCACCCCGATGGCTCTTTTCAAACTACTTTATGCACACAGTGGCCCTTACATGTCCTTTCAGTTATTTTCCTCGCAAAATATGTCAATCGGCCATAGGAAAAAAATTGTGAATTTCATCAAACGGATGAGGAAAAAAAAATTGTGAGAGATGTGAAATTTGATGATTAGTCATGAAAAAAAAGTTTTTAATAAAAAATATAGTACTAACCAAATATTTACGTGAGTCTTCCTCCATTAGGTCTTCCAAGGTCTTGATAAACCTCCGAATGTTTGGAATGGTATGTTAATGTTGGATCTGGCTGTAACTCTGTAAATGGATTCAAGAAAATTTACAGGAATTAGAATAGATTGAAATGAAGTGTGTTTATCTCAAAAGTGATGTCACTTCTGAGATTAACACATATTATTGCAATGCTATGATATAACAGCATTAGTAATAGCAGGCATGAGATTGCAGAAAGATGGAAAAATGAAAAGTTATTAAAAATAACATGCAAACAAGACAATTAAGAAGACAAAATTAGCACTCGTCAATCGGCGAGTAATACTCACTAAAAGTTTGGTGATTGACTATATTTGCTACCACTGGCCAAACTTAATAGTCACACTGGCTAATTGCGATGATTGAATGGAAAATGAGATTTTTTTCCCCGCTGTCGCTCGATGAATTTCGAAATCATTGGCGAATCGCATGATTTTTTCCCCAAAATCATTTGACGAATTTTGTGATTTTTTTTTTTTTCGAAACCATTTGACGATATTCGCATTTTTTTTTACTTGAGATCATTTGATGAATTTTTCCACCAACAACTGACGAATTATATGATTTATCTGCTATCAATTAATAAATTCAGGGGTCGATGCATTTTTTTTTTCTTTGGGCCAATTTTGTGGAAAGCAAACATTATTTTTATGAAATTTATCATATTTTTGTGAAAAATAACATTTTGTTATGAAGGATAATTTTGTGAAGGGTCCTATTTTATTAAGAGGAATTTTGTGAAGGGGCCTGTTTTAGTAAACGGAATTTTGCAAAGGGGCCCTAAATAGGCCCCAAAATTTTCCTGGATCGACCCCTGACGAATTTCATGATTTTTTCCACGAATATTCGATGAATTGCACACTCCCCCCCCTCCCACCACTGTCATTCGATGAATTTTGCAACTCTCTTTTGCGATTGTTAGACGAATTTTGTGATTTCCCCCGAGATCATTTGGCAGATTTAGCAATATTTTCCCGCAATCGATCAGTGCACTTCACAGGATTTTTTACAGTGGCAGAATGGTGAATTTCACAATTTTTCCTACATGACTGACTGACGAATTTAGTGATTTTTTTTCATGACTGATTGGTGATTTCCATGGCTTCTTCTTGCACCAGATTGAGGAGATTCATGATTTTTCCCCCTGCATCCAATAGGAATTTTTCTTGAATTTTCCCCACGTTTGACCGACAAATTTCACAATATTTTCCCATGACCCATTGACGATTTTCTCAATATTTTCCAGCGACCGATTAACGAATTTCATGATATTTCCCCGCAACTGATATACAAATTTTGCAATTTTTTATATCACCAAATAGCATTTTTATTTGAAAAATATTAATATGTATTCAAATAAAGTTTTGAAATTTATTAAAAGCGATACTTTTGTGTTAGCCACATGCTTCGAGTTACGGAGAAGGGTAATGTACTTGGCATCCAACATGAATTTAAATATGGAAGATATAATGCAAAAGAAATTTAAATAACCCACATTTTCCACTAGAAACAAAGTATTTGTTGATAGTAAAAGGCTCCTAAGTTTGCCATAAGCATATGGTTAATAGGGATGCACCGAATAGTAATTTTGGCCAAATACCAAATATTCGACACACAGGTGAACCAAATACCGAATATTCAGCCAGCCGAATGCGAATAGTAACTGTTTGGCTGAATACCGAATATTCAACTAGCTGAATGCTTTTATATTTCAGGGTTTAAGAGTTCTAAAAAGTTAAATTTAAACATAATTTTACATCATATTTAACACAAAGACAATTTTGATGAACAAAATCTTTTCATGATTAAACTTTACAATTAAAAAAAATTCTATGCTTTGACTTATTATTTAAGGATAGTTTAAAAACTGTTTTAATTAATATAAAAAATAACTCCCATAATTTCTGTGAACTAAAATAAATGAATAAAATTTTCTTATATTCTAAAACAAATATTTTAAAATCAAAAAGAAATACCGGTTGTTTTACTTCAAGCTGAACCTAAATTTTCTTTCATGATTTTCTTTCATGTATGAAATCACTGGAAGTGACTGAATTTTAGTCAGTGACTCAGTATATGTACTGTCAACTGGAATCTGAATAATGGAATGTCTAGCTTAGTGTTGTTTGCACAGCAATGGTGGCAATTTTTAGCAATTCTTGTCATATTTCACAGAAATTAAAAGTAAGTCTGATGTTTGAATATATTGTTACAATATATCTTCATTGTTGTTAAAATTAAATGAAAATGCAAGTTCGACTTGGAGTGAGATACACTGTATTTTTTAATAAGTGGATTGCGATCCTGGTTTCCTAAGTAAAATCTGTTTGTCTCGTTACTTACAATAACCCCTAAACGCTGTGTATTATCTGCCATCATGTTTAGAAACACTTAAATGTGAAAAAGCAAACAGTATTCAGGAACTTATATTTAGGCGTCATTAGTTCCTATGAATGTCGTCATTTAACAGTTAATTTTCTTGTTACTTTTCAAAAACAGCAAACAAATAATGTAAAAGCAATCTCTGTTATTTAAATATGATTCTATTTCTTAATTTTTCTGAATATCTTTATTTATTGACAGTTAAAAATAAAAGTTATTAGGGTTTTAAAAATATTTTTAAAAGTATTTTCTTTAAATATTCGTCAGTATGACCAAATACTGAATATTCAGTGCATCCCTAATGGTTAATACACAAGTACCAAAAGAAATCAGAATTTGTCAAATAAATTCATTTAAAAATAAATATTTGCTGTTTTTTTTTCCGTTTATGTATAGGGGAGACCGGTACACAGTGGACCACTTTTTTAGTTAAATAACAGACTGACCGATCTGTATGAAAATATTTTTGAATATTCCTTAAACCTTCTTACATCCATCATAATATTCTCACAACATAGTTTTCAATACATTTTTCAAAAAAAAAAAAAAAAAAAAAAAAAAAAAAATTATATACACTTGTAAAGTGGACCAGTATACCCTGGAAGCGGGGTACACTGGTCCACCCACCGGGGTACAGTAGACCACTATTAGGTATTATCTAAAATACAATATAAGTCTATTTTTCATTAATCTAATTATTTTTTGTTGCCCCTTCACCCGCAAAATAACATAGTAATATAAATTTTGAAACAAAAACAAAACATTAATTATATTTTGAAAATAATAACAGATTAATACAGGAACAATTGCAATTTAGTTGAAGTTATTACTTAAGTACAAAAAAATCAGCGCACATTAAAATTTGCAAATGAAATTCCAAAGTACTTATGAGTAAGATTGAGCCTGGAATTATCAAGAAATAATTTTGGGTCTGAGAGCAACATTATGGAATCATTGACATCAACAGCAGATTCATCTACAGTTTCGGGAAAAATAAACTGATTTCCATTCAATTTGCGTCTCATGAATCTTACTTGAATAGAATCATTAACAATTAGACTACAGTTATATTTATCAAAGGCAATAAATACAAAACAAAGTATTTCTTACTACGTTAAATAAATTGTTATTTTTATTTGTTTACTTTATTTTACAGTTAAATCTACTTTAAAACAATCTTTCTTTATAGAAAATAAGCAATTATTAAATATTTTGAACATTCTGCATTACAGGAGCAGAGTGGATTGTGGACCACTGTGCCCCAGGAGTGGGTAGTCCACTGTACCCCATGTTGAAGTTCAATAAATAATCATACTAATATTGTTTATAGCTTTCTTTTAAACATATTATATTAACTTTAAAGTAAAATAAAAACAAGTATCTTAGCCTTGCAAAACAGCTGTTTTATTTTATTTATCTACAACCTTTAATTACTAAAAAAATAAAAATAGGATGATGAAAAATTTTACTTTTAGAAGCTCAAAACAACCAATGAAGATAAAATAGTTCAATCTGAGCTAAACATATTTTCTGAAGGCTCTAAATAATCATTGCAGTGCTGTTGTCTATTAGGATAGAAGAGAAGCTTAAAAAAAATTTAAATAAATAAAATATTAGGGGGTGATCCACTGTGTCCATAGGTCCAGAGTGTACCTGTCTCCCCTACATCATACAATCTAGGGTTGGGCAATTTGACGGCAAAATGGTTTTTTTGCCAGGACCAGGACAGTGGCAAAAAAGGCTGGATTTAATAAATATAATAAAAGAATATAATTTTGTATATATTATAATTGAGACTTTAATCAGAATATTAATTAGATGTTTCATTAATATTAATTTGATTATTTAAAATAATTTTCATTGGTAATATGAATCAAAAAATATCACTAATCAATCATAATCAATTTTGTAGATAAATTTATGTGATGGTGACAAGTAAAAACTTTTACTTTTCTCAATTAATGTAGTAATTTTGCCTTTAAAATGAATATATATTAGAAAAAAATTAAATCAACAGTTTCTACATTTAAAAAATCTATAATAAAAAACAATATTAATGCATAAATATTTGCCAAATCAATCTTCATTTTATCTTTATTTGAGCCTTTAGGTATAACTTTTACAAATACTTTATAGTCGTAAACGGTACTACTTGATTATCCCGTCGACCAATTTCGCCAAATTAAACAAATCGCCAAACTATTCACCAAATTATATAAAAGAAAACATATTGCCATTCTAAAATTTTAAATTAAGAAAATGAATGAATTTTAATTAAAAAAATAATCCCTAAATAATTGGGTTACTTTCAAGGGGGGGAGGGGGGGTTACTTTTAATATAATGATAAAGTTCACTCATGATGTAACGGCATAGCAAATATAATATTTGATTTTCCAGATTATTTCAGACAAAATAATACAGTAGATCTTTATAACGCAATTTTCCATATAACGCACAACTTCTCAGAGGTAAACAATGAATTTTCAGTTAAGAAACACCTGAATTCCCACATTATAAATAGTTGCTATTCTCTAGAGGACTAAATTTGATACATTAGTTCAACTTTATATCCTTAATTCAGAGCTAATTACTGAAAAAATTGCTATGATTTGATACAGGTATGTTTATAAAGTAAATTTAACAGTGTGTGGAATGATTTATATTATGCAAAAAATTATAATCGGCACAACGCCTGGTAATAAAGAATGCAATATAAAGATATCCTAATGTATTTTGGTATGTTTCATGCATATTTGGCTATGTTTTGCAAGCTAAATTTAATGATGTGTTAAATGTGATTTATACAACGCAAAATTCTATATAACGCACAACCTCATGTTTTTATGTTTGCGTTATAAAGATCTTCTACTGTACTAAGAACAGTTTACGTGTTTAAATGCAGAATTATTAAATTAAACCATAAGTAAACAGATATTTTTAGGATATTGAATTTGTGAATTAAATATAAATATTTTAAATGTAATAATTGAATTTATTAAGGAACATAATAAATATCAATGATAACGGCAGATTGTAAAAAATTCAGTCCTCTTCATTTAGTCAAAAAACAAATTTAAAAAAAACTGTAAAATGTATATAAACATTAGATATAGGCTTGAAGCAAATATAGAAAAATAAAAATATTTTGTAGACAAAAATTTGTGACGCCAGATGAAACTAATCTGTTATATATATTTTTTAATATCATGAGGTAATCATTTATTGACATAATTTTCATTTTAAATAACGAAAGAAAAAACAAATTAGTAAAACCTTAATAAAATATAAATAAAATAAATTAAAATTCACATGATGACATAACAAACACATGTAACATGTTTAATGTCAAGTGAAAATGACATTAACGATGATCCATAATTGGCATTTAATCTTGGCGATAATTTTTTGGTCAATGGGATAATCAAGCAGTACCAAATAAACTTAAAATTCCTACAACTTTTTTTTTGGGGGGGGAGGGGGGGGAAGAGACTTCACACAGAAAAAACACATGGATTGGATTAAATTAATATGTATAAGAGAGAGGAGGGTAGAATGATTTTAATTGATTATTTAATGTTGCAAATATAGACAAATTAATCTTTTAAGTAATTTTTCTTACAATTTTCTCCCACTGTCATTATACAGGCTACAGACTTGAATCTTGATTTGATCATAGGAAATGAGAATGAATTATCTTGCAAAATGTTTTGCTTCTATTGTTTTTACTTTGTAACTTCAAATTAGTACTGTTGTTATCATAGCATAGCAAAATTGGTAAGTGCAATTTCTCTCTCAGATTTTGCTACAAAATTAACTGAAGCATAAGGATTGATTGTTTAATATTTATAACAGTTTAAACGAAAGCCAGTAAGTTATTTACCAAAAAGTAAAACTGATTACTAAAGTATTTTACTAAAAAATACAAAGTACTTAGATTATTGTTTTAATGATGCATTGAATATTCTAAGGTAAATACAAAAATATAATTACATATTATCAGAGTTGAAATTATTAAAAATTAAAATATATTAACTACATCGCTATAAATAAAACATATCTATTTTTGCCTCTTTGGCAAAAATGTATTTTTGCCTGGACGGTTTTTTCCATGGTTTTTACCACTTTGGCAAAAATGTGCCAATCTAAATATTAATCGAAAATTCTGATAAATAATATGGTTTAGAGTATAAATAATCTAACACTGCCCTTCAAAGGATTCAGAATATCTAACAGTATATTGGTAATAAACAAAACGATATGTGGTTCACATTAACACTCAATTACTACTAAAAAAAGTTACGTAATTGCTTTCGTTGTGCCTGTGAGATTAATTTCTGCATTTATACAATTTATACAGCGACATTTTGGATGTTTTTTTCCCTTTTAAACACAAAAAATAAAAAGAATTTAGGACTAATGAAACTTATCGTAACATTAAGCGTAAATCTTGTATTTATGTAAGATACAAGAATTTAGTAATTGAGTGTTATATAAACTACAATGAAAGTAAATAAAGGAATGATTAACTTACCTTTTACGCAAGATGTAATTATAATTACAAATTTCATTCAAAATTTCAATTCCGATGGAATGTAAACAATGGCGCCGTCCTCAGCGTCTTCGGACGACCTTCGACTTTCCGTTCTCGCATGCGCGCAGTTGCATTGTAGTAGAAGTACTTTTTTCCATAAGAGGAGCATAGTATGTGTTATTCGCAAATCCATTGGATGGATCGAAAAGTATTTCCAATGGAGGTTGAAAAAAGCATTTCCTTTAGACGTCGAAAAGGTGAAAATTATAATACGTCTATAGCAGGTCATAGACGTCTAATACACATCTAAATGAGAAAAGGCTTATAGACATCTATATCTTTAATGCTATGCACATCTAAAAGATGTCATGGACGTTATAGACGTATTTAGACTATAAATCGACGTCTTATAGATAGAGTGTGCTGTCTGGGTTAGCTAAAATTTGGCACGCGATGATCGATAGATTGAAGAAGCAATAAAAATAAAAACAAATAATAATTTTTCACGTTTCCCAGTTTTGGCCAATTTAAGCACCTGCTAGCCTTGGACATGCGATCTCGTGGTATATGTTTACTATTTCAAAAATATACGAGAATATTGTATTTATCTTTAAGATCCGAAGATGTCACCAATAGTTGTGAACGATCTACATTAAAAAGGTATTTTAAATATTCCGTGTTATGTTTTTATCACTTTAAGCAGTATTTGGACTTTAATTTAGATGTTACTGTCTTTATCAAAATTGGATGAATATTCGATATTTACTTATCTAGTGATACTGTGATGTTACGAAATGCGTTTTTAAATTTCTCTCTTAATCGATGATTACTAAAATTCAACATGGTGAAAAAATGCAAATTTTCTGGTTGCAAGAGTGATGCACGATACTTTTACAAAGACTATATGCTGGGAGTTTTGTTTTTCCCTTTTCCTAAACCACAGAAAAACTTGAGTAAATGTAACGAATGGCTTTCTGCTTGTGGTATAACAAATAAGGAAAGGGCATGTTTACAAACAAACAGTTCCATCAACCAATCTACCACTGCATTTTTGTCGAAGCTATCATTGCAGGAATCGTCATGGCGACGTAGGCCAATCATATCATAGACCAGTTTAACATAGACCAATCAAATCCCACCATCTCATGTGTATTGTAGGAGCCGTAAAGAACGAACAGGTTTTTCTGCCAAACCAACAGTAGTTTAACCAACAGTGACGTCAGATGCCCTTTCCTTATACAGAAACGATGACTAGAGACTGGTATGTTTGCTCTCGGCATTTCATTGATTTAAATGGCCCAACTGAAGAGTATCCTAACCCTATACAAAGAGTATCTCTGTCTGAACCGTTAAGTGATACATCAAATAAATATTCACGATATTATCGAGGAAATCGTGAAATTATCAAAAATAAAAGAGCCGCATACTATAAAAAATGTAAAAGCCAGATACAGAAGCGTAATACTTCATATTGTTTGCGAAATAAATCAAAGGCTAATAAATATAAGCTAAAATACTGGAAAAAAAATACTCAAATCATAATAGGATTCTCACCTCTAAGAAAATTAATCCTTCAAGATATCGACAGCTTGCTTTAGTGAAAAATCTGCTAGAGAGTTATAAATCAAACATAGCTCAGCAAAGCAGAAGAACAAATATTCAATTTCTAAAAACTCAAATAAAAGCTCAATTACTTGCGCGTAAAGCTATTCATACTAAAAATGTTTTGTATGCAAAGAGTTCATCGGCTTCAGAAAATTTTTCAAACAAATTTCAACAGATGTTATCAAAATCAACTCAAAATATCACTGCAGAAAATTTATGTGAAATAATTGGTGGCGAAAGAATTCACAACTCCAATGCAGAACCCTATTTTTGGGAAATAGCATATCACCCATTAGTTCACATACATTTAGATCATAATTATAGTAGTCATTCCAATTCTAAAATAGAACATATTCCTTTAGGTGATTTACATTTCGAGAAAAACATTGATGGTCATCATCCCAAAACTCTAATGTAGAAATGTGGACCTCTCTGTAACATTTGAGAGAATTCAGTTCGAAGGTTATTGCATATTCTTCATATATTTGCTTCTTCTCAGGGCAGTTCTACAAAGGAATTATTTTCAAACATAGATTGTTGTGAGTATAAATCGTATTACATAAAAGAAGATCAAATGTGTGCTGTTAATGAAATTATTGTTATGAAATTATTGTAACAAATGAAAACGAGATCAATAAATGGACTGTTTGTGACGATAAGAAAATAACAGATCGTACACGTTTTGTAAAAAATCTTGCAGATGTTTACATTTTGCTTCTACAGAAATGTTAAATTAAGAAATTGTCAATATAAGGTAAAATATTTATTCAGCTACAAAAAGAAATATTTTGCTGAAAATTTCATCCTCCATAACTACACATTTTATAACAAAATCAGAATACAGTTGTTTCATATATGCTCATTATTATTTTTTTGCTTCTTATGTGATAAAACAACATAAGATGTTATTAATAGCTTTCACACACGCTTACTAGTGTCTCTTTCCAAAGTGGTTGCAAATGTATTTTACACTATGGCATAAAATTATTTGCAAAAATGAACATGATTCGTTTTATTATTATCATTATAAAGATGAGAAACAATCCGTTAAAGTCCGTTATATACATTTTTTTGTTAAAAATTACTTTTATTATTTTAATTGTTTACAGAATAATCAGTGTTTGAACTGTATATTTCATATTACCAATACTGATTTTGATACGTGCAGTCTTTTACATACTTGCCTCGTTTGAATCTTGTCTGCTTCATATTAAATAGTTATTAAAAAACTTGAGATATTAAAAAAAAGGAACCTGCAAAGCAAATTAAAAAAATAAATTTATTTCCATTTTGTTAAGCCCGAGAAGGGACAGATATTAAAATTATTTTATTTAGTCAATGCTACAATAATGTTGCATTTTTATATTAAATCTTGCTCAGTCTATTTAATCTTAAAAAATTAAATTTAAATTTGAAAAATGATATTAAAGCAACTTTAAAACATTTCATTTAGAAATCTAAATAAATCTTCAACTTTTTTTCAGTTTTACATGCATTATACAAAATTTGTATTGTAGCAAATTCTAACAGACAAGAAACATGAGAAGTTCAAATAATTTTAAAAAGTTGAAGATTTATTTAGATTTCTAAATGAAATGTTTTAAAGTTGCTTTAATATCATGTTTCAAATTTAAATTTATTTTTTTAAGATTAAATAGACTGAGCAAGATTTAATATAAAAATGCAACATTATTGTAGCATTGACTAAATAAAATAATTTTAATATCTGTCCCTTCTCGGGCTTAACAAAATGGAAATAAATTTATTTTTTTAATTTGCTTTGCAGGTTCCTTTTTTTTAATATAATTATTGTTCATTTTTCCTTCTAATTATAACGCAATTTTTGACAGAAAAAGATATTTTTAATGTAACCGATATTCATACTTCATGTATAATAACAAAAACTCCATATTGTTGCTTCAAATATCACGGAAATTCATCTTCTTTTGAATTCATTTTAATTTTCATTTTTCACGTGAAAATCGTTCAATTGAAAATTAATTGTTGAGGAAAAATTATTTTTCCATGTTTTTATTTATTGGCAACGATCAAAGCCCTAGCAACGATAAAGTAAAATGGTTAAATTTTATGGAAAACTGTCCATTTATTCTCTATGAAAATAATGAAATTTTTAATTATTAAAGAAAATATTTGAATAAAATAACTAAAACCTAGCCTATATTCATTTGAGGGTTATAATCAACCTACATGCAAAGATACAGGAATATTAAAAGCTCCATTTTGACGCTGGCTTCAGCCCTAACATTTGCACACAATCAGATTTATAATATTACTAGCTGTTACCCGTGACTTCGTTCACGCAACATTAAAAAAAGAATAAATACATTAATTAAGCAAAATATTTTACTCCCAATAATTAAAAACGTTAATAATTAACTAACTATTTATCACATTTTATAAGAGACAATACGGTATTTATTATTATAGGGACCTTGACATAACTCAGTCTTAAAAAAGTGAAATTTTGTGCCAAATAATCGCGAAAATGAAATTGCAACCAATGCAAAAAGGAGGGCCAAATAAAATCGTGGAAATAGATGAATTGGGTAAAAACAAATGTCAATTTTACCTGATAAACAATTTTACTTTTAACGCCTTGTGAAACGTTTTAACAGCCATCCTTCAAAAAAAAAAAAAAAACATTAATTAGAAATAGTATATGCTTTTTCTTTAAATTCAATTCTGCCTCCTTGGTTTAATATATAGTTGAAACAAATCTTGTTTTCTAAATGACAATATATTGGCAGGCAAATTTTGTTCTCCAGAATAAATTGATTCATGAAATTTGAATATGTGAAAATATGTTTGTGTTTTTCGGATAATTTACTGAAATCAAGATTTTGTTTTCACCATCTATTCAAAGTGAAAATAAATTATGTTTTTCAGCTTTAATGAGAAAATGGTGTAAAAAATATACTGATCTGTTTTATTTCTCCTTTCTTATACAAAAATATGGAGTAAGTTACTTTCCGTTTTTAGAGAAACTTCGTTAAAAAAAATGGCACTTAATTTAATTTTTTTAATTCTGAGAGTTTGTGTGACATCCTCGGATCAATTATAACCGGTATTCGCTAAACCGGTAGTAAACTAACCGGTAATAAATCGCGTTGCGTTCGATAGTCTAGGAGTAGTTGCGAAATACAAACACACGGTCAGATTTTAATATAACTAGGGAATCGAACCCGGGCTTCCCGGGTTACAGAACGCAGGCGAAAACCATTTTTTTCCCCTAAATCTAATAGATTTTTCATATTTTTATTTGTCAAAGTTGCTGCATTTAGTGATTTTTTTTACTGGTTTCTTTGCTTTTCTTGTGCTCATACATGCGTTATCCATCCAGTTTTTTTTTGTACTAAGCGTTCATACATGCGATATAGTGATCGCGACATTAACGAATTTCAAGGGTTTTGTTCAGTTTTTTTGGTCTTATTAATACAGGGAGTTAGCTGCATCCAGTGATGCTTCTTTGTTAATTTATTATTCATCATCTTATGCATGCGATATAGTGATCGCGATATTAACGAATTTCATGTATATTCGTTTTTTCCAACTTCGCAATGACCGTTAACATTATTTGTAATACTGATGAAATATGAATTAAAACGTTGTTTCTTACTGCTCATATTAACTTTTTATATGCATTTTTATTAAATTTGTGAAATAATTTTTTTATATTTTATTCATAAAAATGCAATATCTAAAACAATATCTTCTGTTTATATTATCTGTTAAAATATCCGATGTTTGTTTATGGTGTAAACAAATAATTTTCTTTTAAATTTTTAAATTATTACAAAGCTTCCTTTTCTCCAAAATCGTCTGAACTAATCAAATTTTGTATCCGGTATAACGCTACTCTCATATAAAGGCACCCTATTCTTGTGACGTTTTTATTTCAAAATTCATTAATTTTACTACCTGCAACTATTTAAAAAATTATAATGGCAGCATTCTTCCATTTGTTTATTGGGCGTTTCAAAATTCATGCTTAAAAATTATTTTATAAGCCATAATACACTGCTCAAAACAATTAAAGGATATTGCAGTTTTAGGTGGATTTTGTATCTGGGAAACTTTTTAGCTGATTGATACATGGTCGACAGACATAGTAGGTTATATGAGAATAAATTACACATGTTTGGCAGAAAAAAATGCATTTTATTGCGCATTTGTGTACAAAAGGAAAAAAACACAATTTGTGCATATGAGAAAAAAAGAATAAGAAAAGGTGTTTTCTTCAAAGAAAATAATTTTCAGTAGGGGGTATGGTTTCCACGGGCGGCCAGCAACGTTGAACACCTTTGAGGCATGGACTCAATGAGGCTATTAATGACGAGTTGGGGTATTCTGCCCCACTCTTCCAGAAGAGCTCTTTCCAGTTCTTGGAGAGTTTGTGGGGGTTGTTGGCGGCCAGAAACTCGTCTTCCTAGAGCGTCCCAAACGTGCTCGATTGGATTCATGTCTGGAGAACACGCTGGCTATTCCATTCGAACGATTCCTTCCTCGAAAAGGAAATCCTCCACCAGGTTTGCACGATGTGGCCTGCAGTTATCGTCCATTAAAATGAAGTTATCTCCGATTGCTGCAGCGTAAGGGACTACAATAGGTCTGAGGATCTCATCCCTATATCGGCGACCAGTCAGAGCTCCATCTCGAATGATGTAGAGGTCAGTGCGCCCGTCAATGGAGATGCCACCATACACCAACACTCCTCCACCGCCAAATCTGACACTTTCGTGCACGAACGCAGGATTATTCCTACTGCCACGGTCCCTCCAGATGAAAATACGCCTATTATCCGGATGCACAGAAAAACGGGACTCGTCAGAAAACAGAATATTGCTCCATTCATTTCTCCTCCAGTTGACATGCTCGGTTGCCCACTCCCTGCGGTCGCGACGATGCCTTGATGTTAATCTAACACATACCATCGGTCGGCGAGCATACAGACCTACAGCATGGAGCCGGTTTCGGACAGTCTGAGTTGAAATCGTGGTGCCTGAAGCCGAGCGAAGGTGTTGTTGGAGAAGAGTAGCGTTCATGTTTCGGTGTCTCCGAGCTGTTAACGCTAAATACCGATCTTCATTGGGCGTTGTTGCCCATCTACGACCTTGCCCTGGTCTTCGGCCTGCACATCCACTCTCCAAAAAACGGTTCCAGATCCTGGAAATGACACTTTGTGACACTCCAATGGCTTGCGCTACTTCGGCTTGAGTTTGGCCCCTTTCTAACCCACCAACAATTCTCCAAGCTTCTGAATCTGTCAAATGACTTCGCTGAGACATCGTACTCATCGAAACAAAGCAATCACTGAATGCCGATCATCCTTGTCTTCATTCTCTTTTATCCAGTTGAAAGTCAAATTTCATTCGCTGCCGCTGAAGCGACGTTTTTGACGTCGAACTCAAATTTGCATACTCCACAGTTTGAAAACCAGAAAAATTTGCATTTGTGATTCTCTTCTTCTATTTTCGGCAAAAAAAATTTCGTTTATATCTTTATTTTATATAAAACTTCAAATATCCTTTAATTGTTTTGAGCAGTGTATATCAGGCAATTAAGATATAGTTTTCAAACAAATTGCATTTGACAGTAAATTTTTTTTCCTCTATAACGGTGTAAACTAGTCGTTGGGGGCCACCGTAATACTTACCCATCATGGATATCCATAATGTAAAATATTAAAATAAAAATGTGTAAACTACTTATAAAATGCATTGCAATTCAAATAAAATCGTGGATTGATGACGTCATAAACTTTAAAGGCTCGATTACTGAATTGCTTGAAAGAGGTTTTTCCTTATAACTCCAAAAATAATAATCCTATTAACTAGGGGTTTATTGCATCTGATTAAGCGTCAAATTTCCAATTAAAATATATCTTTGAAGTAAAATTTGGATAAAATACAGGGTCATGAAAAATCGAAGAGTGTGGCAAATAGAATTCCAAATATCTCGGCAACTCATTATCCGATCGACTTCATGCTTTATGCAAAATTTATGTTTTTTTATTGTCTTTTATGTTTATTTCTTAAAATAAACAATTTCGAAAATTTTTATATACCTTTTATCAGAACGAATATTTCGAGAGTCCGAAAAAAATTGTTCCGGTTAATCGAGGTTATTGAAATGAAATAGGCTTCTTCCCATTATTACATACTAAGTACATACCAAATTGCAAGTCTCTATCTCAATTTTTTCTTGAGATAGAGCGTTTACAGACACACAGACATCCAGACACACAGACACACAGACGGACGGCAATTTTTTTTTTCTAAAAATATGTTTTTCGGAATCTCCAGTGCCTGAAACGTGTAAATCCGTCAAAAAAAAATTTTCGATTTTCAAAATGATTACAAGACTTACCCTATACTACGTATGATGGGTAAGTAATATTGAATGTTTAGAAATTAAAAAAATTGCAATAGCAAAAATCACAAAACCGAAATTTCATCGTCAGCTGTTGCCATTCGCAAAATGACGTATGCGTTACGCACGGACACGTTTGCCCTTTATAATATAGATAGATTCGTGTTCATTTTCCTTTTTTTTTAAATTATGATGTGATTTTTAGAAGAAAACTTGGATGCTCATGCTGAACGAAATAACGGATACTCATGCTTAATAATCAGTATAGATAACAAAACATTTAAATTTTTCGTTATAAATATGGCGTGAAACTCATCTACTTTCTATACTTATTGATCCTTGTATTATTAATGTAAGGAATTGATTCACACTCATTTTAAAACATATTGGAAAATTCCCGTTTTATTTCAAATATGACGTCTCCTTTTTCCCCAGAAAAATCCCTTTTTAATGACATAATTTTTGTTAATTTTCGTTTCCAGGCAATTAATTTCAATACTGGCATAGGGAAAATTTTGTTACTTTAACGAAATAATATTAAATCTTTAGGTTTTATTAACAAAAATGGAATTATTAACATTCGTCATTTTTTTTTTTAGGTAATCGAGTTATTTCTTTTAGTTTTAAGAATGAAAAATCACTATTTCTCGCTATCCGATACATTTTACGAGATGGATAATTTTGCGGAGCATATTATTGACATTTGCTAACCATTTTCTTTTGAAACTTCTTAAATTTAAATAAAAAATACGATATAGTTATATTAGCCGTGCGCAGACTGTAAAACGGCAAGTATTGTTACCATACAAAAGAAAAAAAAAGAAAAAAAGTGAAGAAAAAACCCAAGATCATTTTATTTCACCAATCAAAGCATATCCGCTTTATTTTTGATAAATGACGTCATATTCGCCTGTTTCCTATGGTTACGCATATTGAAACCTTGTACTATTATCAAAAACTAAAAAAGCACGTTTTATTTTTAATAATATAATTTAATCTTCTTCTTAATTCTTTAATTTTTTAAATTTAATTTTAATTTTTCCCGTGAAAATTTTTTAATTGAAACTAAATTGTTGAGTAGAAATTATTTTTTCGGGTTTTGAATTAGTTTTGGCAACGATAAAGTATTAGAAACGGTAATATAAATTTAACCATTTTAAAATGCTACACGAAAAAATGTCCATTTATTCTCAATGAAAATAACGAAATTTTGAATTATTAAGAAAAATATTTGAATAAAATAAACGAAAACCAGCCTATGTTCATATGAGGGTTATAATCAGCCTGTATGCAAATATACAGGATCATTAAATGCTCCATTTTGACGCTGGCTACAGCCTAACATTTGCACACAATCAGATTTATAATATGACTAGCTGTTACCCGTGACTTCGTTCACGTATCATTAAAATAAGAATAAATTCCTTAATTAAGCAAAATATCTCATTCCCGATAATTAGCAACGTAAATAATTAACTAACTCTTGATCACATTCCATAGGAGACATTACAGTATTTATATGTTATAGAGGCCTTGACATAACTAAGTTTTAAAAAAAGTGAAAATTTGTGACAAATAATCACGAAAAGGAAACTGCAACCAATAAAAAAGGCGGGCCAAATAAAATCGTGGAAATCGGCGAATTGTGTAAAAACATATGTCAAGTTTACCTGGTAAACCATTTTACTTTTAACATCTTTGTGAAACGTTTTAATAGCCATCCTTCAAAGATAATGGAAATAGTATATTATTTTTCATTAAATTCAATTCTTGTGAATAGGGAGCAATAATTGTAGACCTAAATGCATGCAGCTTAAATTTGCCTCCTTGATTTAATCTATAACTACAGCGCCTATATTCTAGGCGCTGTACTACAACTGGAAAAAAAATCTTTATTTCTAAATGAAAATATGTTGACAGACGATATTTGTTCTCCAGAATAAATTGACTCATGAAGTTTGAATATGTGAAAATACGTTTTTATTTTTAAAAAATTTTACTGTAATCAAGATTTTTTTTTCTTTCACCTTCTATTCAAATTGAAAATAAATTCTTTCTTTCAGTTTTAATGAGAAAAAATATATTATTCCGTTTCATTTCTTCTTTTTTATCCACAAAATTGGAATAATTTAGTTGCCATTTTTAGAGCAACTTCGTTAAATTTATAAAATAATAATAATAATAATCATATCTCGGAATTTAAATCATTTTTTTTAATTCTGAGAGTTTATGACATCCTCTGCAAAATACAAACAGGCGGTCAGATTTTAATATAATAGATTCGTAATTATTTTTATTTTCCTAATAATCATGGTGTGGTTTTTGGCA
The DNA here is from genome assembly GCA_963931845.1 of Maratus michaelseni. Taxonomy (NCBI): domain Eukaryota; kingdom Metazoa; phylum Arthropoda; class Arachnida; order Araneae; family Salticidae; genus Maratus; species Maratus michaelseni. The sequence continues at coordinate 135,197,530 of OZ007598.1, read as the reverse complement.
AAAAACTCTCATCTGTATGTAACTGATATTCATGCATAATAATCGCTAGCTAAAAAAAAAAAAGCTAAAAAATTTTTTTCGTTTTAAATATGACGTGAAACTCATCTACTTTCTAAACTTACCGATTCTTGTATTATTAATGTAATGAATTGATTCACGCTCCTTCTAAAACACAATTGAAAATTCCCATTTTATTTCAAATATGACGTCACTTTTTCCTCAGAGAAATCTCTTTTAAATGGCGCAATTCTTGTTAATTTTCTTTTTCTGGCAATCAGGATGTAAATTTTAGCGGAAAACTCACATTTGTGTGTATCTGGTATTCAAGCTAATTATTAATCAGTATAGATAAAAAATATTTCAGTTTTTCATCTTAAATATTACGTCCATTATCTATTTACTTTCATTATACATTGATATTCATGCTCCTTGTATTATTACGAATATTTGAAAATACATATTTTATTTAGGACGTCATATTTGTCCAAGCCGAGGAGGATCCTTTTCATAGTTCCATGGTCCAAGCGAAATCTATTTTTTAATAATATAATTATTATTCTAGTTTTCCTTCTAATTATAACGCAGTTTTTGACAGAAAAATATCTTTTTATTTTAACCGATATTCATACTTTATGTATAATAACAAATACTCCATATTTTTTTTTCAAATATCACTGAAATTCACCTTCTTTTGAATTTTTTTAATTTTCAGTTTTTACGTGAAAATCGTTCAATTGAAAATTAGTTGTTGGGGAAAAATTATTTTTCCGTGTTTTTATTTTTGTGGCAACGATCAAAGCCCTAGCAACGATAAAGTAAAATGGTTAAATTGTATGGAAAAATGTCCATTTATTCTCTATGAAAATAATGAAAATTTTAATTATTAAACAAAATATTTGAATAAAATAAACAAAAACCAGCCTATGTTAATTTGAGGATTATAATTAACCTATATGCAAAAATACAGGATCATTAAATGCTCCATTTTGACGCTGGCTTCAGCCTAACATTTGCACACAATGAGATTTATAATATTACTAGCTGTTACCCGTGACTTCGTTCACGCAACATTAAAAGAAGAATAAATACATTAATTAAGAAAATATTTCACTCCCGATAATTAAAAACGTTAAAATTAACTAACTATTTATCACATTTCATTGGCGACAATACTGTATTTTTTGTTATAGGGACCTTGACATAACTCAGTCTTTAAAAAGTGAAATTTTGTGCCAAATAATCGCGAAAATGAAATTGCAACCAATGCAAAAGAAGGGCCAAATAAAATCGTGGAAATAGACGAATTGGGTAAAAACAAATGTCAATTTTACCTGATAAACAATTTTACTTTTAACGCCTTTGTGAAACGTTTTAACAGCCATCCTTCAAAAAAACATTAATTGGAAATAGTACATGCTTTTTCGTTAAATTCAGTTCTGCCTCCTTGGTTTAATGTATAGCTGAAACAAATCTTATTTTCTAAATGACAGTATGTTGACAGGCAATTTTCATTCTCTAGAATAAATTGATTCATAAAGTTTGAATATGTGAAAATATGTTTTTATTTTTCGGATAATTTACTGAAATCAAGATTTTGTTTTCACCATCTATTCAAAGTGAAAAACAATTCTGTTTTTCAGTTTTAATGAGAAAATGGTGTAAAAAATATACTGATCTATTTTATTTTTCCTTTTTTTATACACAAATATGGAGTAATTTACTTTCCGTTTTTAGAGAAACTTCGTTAAAATTAACAAAAAAGAAAAAAAATCTTGGCATCTAATTTAATTTTTTAAATTCTGACAGTTTGTGTAACATCCTCGGATCAATGATAAACGGTATAAAGTAAATCACGTTGCGTTCGATATTCTGGTACTGTAAATGAAAATTGTAAATTCACGGGCATTCTCCGTGAATTGCTGCCGTAATTTTACGGGAAATGCCCCCTTATCAAGGTAAACGGTCCATTTCAGTAAATTTCATGTTTTTACGGGCAAAAACCGTTTATCTAATAACAAAGCTCGTTTATCTAGTCACAAAACCGGTTTTCTTATGGACATTGCCTGGAATCTCTGCTGCAGTAATTTTACTGCAGCAATTTTTTACAGTGAGGAGTAGTTGCGAAATACAAACATAGATTCGTGTTCATTTTCCTTTTCTTAAAATTATGATGCGATTTTTAGCAGAAAATTCTCATCTGTATATAACGAATATTCATGCTTAATAATCAGTATAGATAAAAAAACATTTAAATTTTACGTTATAAATATGGCGTGAAACTCATCTGCTTTCTATACTTACTGATCCTTGTATTATTAATGTAAGGTGTATTATTAATAATGTATTATTAATGTTAATTCACACTCATTTTAAAACACATTGGAAAATTCCCGTTTTATTTCAAATATGACGGATCTTTTTCCCGCAGAGAAATCCCTTTTTAATGACATAATTCTTGTTAATTTTCTTTTCCAGGCAATTAATTTCAGTACTGGCATAGGGGAAATTATGTCGCTTTAACGAAATAATAATAAATCTTTAGTTTTTATCAACAAAAATGGAACTATTAACATTCGTCATTTTTTTTTTTTAGGTAATCGAGTTATTTAGTTTTAAGAATGAAAATAAATATTTCTCGCTATCCATGACATCATTTTCAATATGGATAATTTTGCGGAGCATATTATTGACATTTGCTGACCATTTTCTTTTGAAACTTCTTTTTACTTTTTAAAAATTTAAATAAAAAATACGGTATAATTATATTAGCTCTGCGCAGACGGTAAAACGCCCAGAATTATTACCATACAAAAAAAAAAAAAAAAAAAAAAAAAAAAAAAACAAGATCATTTTATTTCACCAATCAAAGATATCCGCTTTATTTTTGATGTATGGCGTCATATTCGCCTGTTTCCTATGGTTACTCATATTGAAACCTTGTATTATTATCAACAACTAAAAAAAAGTACGTTTTATTTCTAATAATATTATTTAATCTTCTTCTTAATTCTTTAATTTTTTTTATTTCATTTTTATTTTTCACGTGAAAAAATTTCAATTGAAACTAAATTGTTGACTAAAAATTATTATTCCGGAATTTGAATTAGTTTTGGCAACGATAAAGTATTAGCAACGGTAAAGTGAATTTAACCATGTTAAAATATTATACGAAAAAAATGTCCATTTACTCTCTATGAAAAAACGAAATTTTGAATTATTAAGAAAAATATTTGAATAAAATAAACAAAAGCCAGCCTATGTTCAAATGAGGGTTATAATCAATCTCTATGCAAAAATACAGGATCATTAAAGGCTCCATTTTGACGCTGGCTTCAGCCTAACATTTGCGCACAATCAGATTTATAATATTATTAGGATTAGGATTAGGATTAGGATTATGATATTTCGTCGGGTCCTTCCTACAATAACTTTAACTCTTGTTTAGATTGATGTCTGAGCTAAAGATATTTTGAGGAAATTAAAGTTGAAGACTACGTTTTTTGCTTTATAAGACGATTTCTCATCCGACGTCAATTTTTGAATTCGGTTTTTTTCATATCTGATAGTTTACTCTCTAAAAAAAAATCCGTGAAAATACAAGAGATTTTCCGTAAAATTTTACGGAGAAGTTTCACTTTTCCAAAATTTCAGTACAATTTCCGTAAATGACATTAGTTCCGTTAAAGAGACTTCACATCCGTAAATATGCAGAAAGTTTTCCGTAAATTTGATGGATTTTTTCCGTATTTCTTTCAAAACAGTACAATGTCCGTATTTTTTGCAAAACAGTGCAATTTCCGTAAATGACGTTTAAAGGTTCAGCACAGAAATCGCGTTTTTTTGAAATGCGAATTAAGATTGTTGTATTTACTAGAGTTCTTCTAGGACACAGGCCTAGCCCGGCTCGACCCGCTGGCCCATTCTAATCGACGTCATGTCAATTTATTGTGAAAATAATAGTAATATTTATATTTTTTAATGAAATATTTAGAAATTTATTTTATTTTTATAAATTACAAAAAAAAAAAAAAAATATATATTTGTTTTTAAATCTACTTATTTTTTTCTTGATAGTACTTCAAATTTATGATTTTTTTTCACTATTTTTTCTTTTAATTTATCTTTTTTTTTAATGTGAGGCAATATTGTGTTATTTAAAGGTTTCATAACATAATATCTCTGCAAATTATAGCTACGCAAATTGGTATTAAACTAAACTGTTTTGGCTTACAAATTTATGAATTACGCTAAAATTTATTATTTTATAAATTATAATTTTACAAAGTTTACATAGAAATCAAGTTTTTAATTTTATAACGTTTTTAGGTGCGTTCGTAATTATATAAATACGTAGCACCTATAGTCGTCGCTTGGTCTGTCCGTCTGTCCGTCCGTCCGTCCGTCTGTCTGTCTGTCCGTCTGTCCGTCCGTCCGCATATAACAACGCAAAAACTACCCAACCGAATGGTTTGCAATTTAAGATATATTATCTTTGCAGAATTTTGTCGAGACATTTCAAATTTTATTAAAATCTAATCAAAACTTTAGGAGATATTAATAAAAATATTTATTAAGAAATTTGAATTTTTTTTAAATCGGTGCTTTTTTGTTATAGGAACTTCCGAAGTTTAATCGTCAAGCGACCGAGATACTTATTTTATGACAGAAATTAATCTGCAGACGATATAATTCATTTCACAGAATTAGAAATCATCAAGATCTGAATATTTATATAACTAGCTGATACATATATACATCTGAATATTTATATAACTAGTTAAGATATTTGTATGAACAGTGTCATAAAATATATACTTAACTAGCTGTTTAACCCGTTCTACGCACGGGAGATCATGAATTTAATTCTAAAACGTGCGTACGAACGCACCTCGTTTGTAACGTTTGACGTACAATTTCCAACTTGTTAATTTATTTCGTTAGTTCATATTTTTATAAATTAAACCAACTTAATTTAAATTAAATCAGTTAGTCTATATTTAAACTTACCTATCCCAAAGTCATTAATTAAAAAATTTTCTGTCTTTATTTTAATATTTTTAAAATGCAATGTTAAAAATATAATGTTTAACAGAACCGTACGCAGAAGCTCTCAGCATAGCTGAAATATAAAAATTTAATCCCGGAGCCACAGAAATCCCTCCCGGAGAAAAAAGTCTGAAATCAACACTAGTTAGTAATGCTGCAAAAAGAAGCAATTATTACTCTTAATACTTTTTTTATGCATATAATACATAATAAATTAAAATTTATCTGTTATAAAGCACCAAATAATACATCAAATTATTGACCATTATTAAAACATTGGAAAAATGCATCTACAGATGAAACCAAGTTTTTGCATCATAAAAAGCGATTCAAATAAGTTACAGCTTTTGAGCGAAAACCGCGAGCGGTCATATCGCCGTAGTCTGGGTCATCGGGTTAGTACACGGGACATTGTGGGTTCGAATCCGCTCGCGGCAAGGGTTGGTTAAATTCTATAAACTCACTCAGAAATGAAAAAAAAAAATATGCCGAAATGTATTTGTCCTTTATAAGGTTGTCCTCGGAAGTACCTTTTTTTTTCTTTTTTTTTTTTTTGGTCCTATAAATTTTATTTTAACTACATAAAAATTTCTAAAAAATACGGAAGATATCTGTTATAAAACGGAAAATTAAAAATGGATATTTCAGAATTCACGGAAAATTTCCTGGAATTTACGGATTTTTTTTTCTCTTAAAATACGGAAATAGTACTGGCGTCTCGATTGCCAGTACAACTTCCGTTTTTTTCAGGAAATTTTTTTTTTACAGTGTACATCTATCCTTTTTCTAACTTTAACATTTTTGTAACGATTTTATGCATTTCTATTGCTTATTCAAAGAAAGATTCTTCTAAAGTTACAGAATTTCGTTAAAAACTCGTATAAAAAAATAAACTGACGACACCAAGAGGTCCATTCTCGACCGAAAACAACAACCATTTTCCCAATCGTTAATAATACTCCAATATATTTTATTTCACCATCAAAGCTATTGTTTCTGATTTAACCACATGAAATGTTTTGCCCGGCTAATAAAACAAGTTGGAAATTGTACGTCAAACGTGACAAATGAGGTGCGTTCGTACTATAGCTAGTTATATAAATATTCAGATCTTGATGATTTTTAATTCTGTGAAATGAATTATACGTCTGCGGATTAATTTCTGTCATAAAATAAGTATCTCGGTCGCTTGACGATGAAACTTCGAAAGCTCCTATAAAAGAAAAGCACCGATTTAAAAAAAAAATCAAATTTCTTAATAAATATTTTTATTAATATTTTCTAAAGTTTTGATTCAATTAAAAAAAAAATTGAAATGTCTCGACAAATTTCTGCAAAGATAATATATTTTAAATTTAAAACCATTCGGTTGGGTAGTTTTTGCGTTGTTATATGCGGACGGACGGACAGACAGACAGACGGACAGACAGACAGACAGACGGACAGACAGACAGACGGACGGACCAGACGACGACTATAGGTGCTACGTATTTATATAATTACGAACGCACCTAAAAACACACATAGTTTATATAAATGTGGAGGAAAATTGGAATTTTCTGAGAAACAAAAATACACAAATTCTTTGCACGAATCGCTTACATAAAAAAGAGAAAAGAAAACTTTGTGTAATTATTGTTAAGAATATAAAGAAAATGCGTCGTATGGAAATATATTTATATGAATAAGGTTTACTTTTATGTCACAGTGTTATTTCGATTAAAGGTATATGAAGACACAATTTTATCGAAATGTCTTTACATGCTGCTGCATTCTTATATGTCACGAACGCAAAAGAAATTACCAGAAAGCTAGAAGACCAATTCAACAAGTATTTACTGATAGTAAGAAAAAAAATGGTATAAATGCTTTAACACAGTTCTAAACAGATAAAAGAAATAGAGACATTTATGTAATTACCGATAAATAATATTAACAAGCACACGTGAAGTGAAATAAATTAAATAAGACATGTATGTGTATTATTATGTTACAAAAGAATTTCTATTAAGACGGCCGTGGACAATGAGCATTTTTTTATTTGTTAGTCAATAGGTTTGAAACTGGGTATATTAACAAAGTACTGTTTATAGATAAAAATACTAAATTGAAAAAAAAAATATACAAAGTATAATTAATAAAGATTTAATTAAAATTAATTATTAATTAATTATTCAATATAAAAATGTTCCAGCCACTTCAATTTTTGTCTGAAATCACTGTTTTTTTCCCTTAAGCTAGCGTTATACAAGTTATAAAAGCTTGTTGATGTTTCTTATTACAAATAATTATCATAGGAGAAAAAAAAATATTTCTACACACACAGATGTTTTCTAGCAAACGTGCATCAAAAATATTCCAAATTTGCAAAACTTTTAGGTTCTCAAAAAAATAATATATACGTAATAATAACTTTTATGTTAACATACATAAAAAACAATTTTATTAACTATCATGAAGATTCAACAAAAATTAAAACACACGGAACATTTAAAATTTTCCGGGATCATCCGATAATTAGTTTCGAGGCTAATAGCTCTTAAAGGTTTTATTTCACAAAATCAAGAATTTACTATAAAAATTCCAAGTTTGTGGTCTAATAATAATGAGATTATTATTATTATTATTATTATTATTATTATTATTATTATTATTATTTTTTTTTTTTAAACTGATTACTGATGAACTTAGAATAAATAATGTATATATATATCATTTTGAAAACCTATTTTCCTCAATCTGAAGGTCCACTGTTGCGTTAAATAAACAAGTTGGAAATTGTACTTCAAACGTGACAAATGCGGTACGTTCGTACTATAACTAGTTTTATAAATATCCAGATCTTGGTGCAATAGCTGTTGTACTCTTATGCAAAAATACATGAATACAAAATTTATTTTATGTACATATTTTTATAGTATAGATATTAATTTTATTTTATGAAATTGAGTTTCAATACACTTTTACAAACAATAAATTACAATTATGTTACATTAAAATTATACTGTGCTCAAATATCCCATACATGACGAAGTAAAAAAATCTTACTGAAAATTTCAATGGGAAACTTAAGCCTAGCTTTAAATATTTCAGAACTTTAAATCCATATTTAGACAATTTTCCATTTAATATCTATTTCTCCGGAAACATCTATACAAAAAACTGTCGGTAGATTATATGGTTTCTATAAATAGACAATTTTAGTATACAATTCGGTTTTTAAATTCAGTAATACGGAAATAATATGACTTTATCTTAAATATGACGTAATAAATATGGCAACATAGAATCATTACCGATCATGGGATATCATTGAATTAAGTACCCTAGTTGAAAAAAACCTCCCGATTTTTTGAATACCAGTAAAATCTTACGAAAATTTTTGCTTTATTAAACTGAAGAAATTGTACGATAAAATAAAACAAATGTTTTTACATAAAAGTACTGGTATGAGAAAAAACGGGAGGTTGGCAACTATGAAGTACGTATGATAAGATTTAACAGAATGAAGAAAACTTTTATTAATATCTTTTTAAGTTTTGATTCAATTTTTATAAAATTTAAAATAACGCGACAAAATTCTGCAACGAATATATATATTAAATTTCAAACCATTCGATTGAGTAGTTTTTGCGCTGTTATATGCGGGCAGACGGACGGACCAGACACTAACTATATGAGCTACGTATTTATGTAATTACGAACGCACCTAAAAATCAGGCAGAAATTCATCGATATTTTATTAAATTACATGTTACTGCATCCTTCCAATATAGTATGTCACCAAGACAGTGGAAGCTAATAGAATGCTAGAGGAACAGCAGAAGACGAATTTATAGATAGTACGAGAAATAAAATAATAGAAATACTTCAACATAATTTTCATAATTAACATAATATATTCGTCTAATCACCGTTAAACAGTAAATAACAGTACACGCGGAGTAAAATAAATCAAATAATGAATGCACATTTTTGTATTAAAAATGCATTTTTATTAAAAGTAAATGCTAACACAAATGAATCGAAATTTTTATCATTCTGATTCACCCTTTCAACATAGTGTGTCACCAAGACAGAGGAAGCTATAAGAGAAATGCTAGAGGAATAGCAGAAGAAGAAATTACAGATAGTACAAGGAAAAATGCTAGAAATACTTTAACATAATTCTCGTAAATGAATATGATATAGGAAAAAATATATGTAATTATCAATAAATAGTGCAAAAAAGAATTCAACGAGTAAAATAAATTCAAAGAATTGTATTTTTATATTATAAAGATATTTCGATTAATGGTTGGTTGGTAATTTGTTACAGCCGATTAACATCGCTAGGGATATAAGCCGGCGGGAGGAAAGTCCTCCGTGAGGGTCTTTCTAAGGGATCCTAATCCGTATTTACGCAAGTTCCGAAGAAAACAACGAAAAACTCTGGACGGTTAGATCGACTAGCGTGACAGAGGTTTGAACCCAGCGGCTCCCGTCGACCAGCTTTGACAGCAGAACCTCTCAGCCACTGGTGGGGCTTCGATTAACGGAAAATGAAGACACAAATGCATCAAAAATGTTTTTCATTCTGTCACATTCTGCAAAATTAACTTGTGATAGAGGCAGCAGAAAAATAATAAAATTCGTGTGGCAACAACAAAGAAAAGAAATTTCCGACAATAAGAAAAAAAATATATTTAAATATAAATCGACTAAATGTAAAGGGAAATCAAAATTTTCTGAGCAGAAAAAAAAATAGAAATACCTTGCACAATTCTCTTAAATAATAATAATAAAAAAAGAGCAACATTTATGTAATCACTGTTGAAGAACATAACGTACAGTCGAGGGAAAATAAATTCCAATGAATAATGCATATTTTCATGTCATAAAGATATTTCGATTTTAAAAAAGAAACAATTTCATAGAAGTTTCATTTCTTGGTGCTGCATTCTTAAAGCATAGTATGTCAAAAAGACAACGGAAATTAATAGAAAACTTGAAGAATCGTAGAGAAAAAAAGTATACAGAGAGTATGAAAAAAAAATATTACACTGGGATCGCGTTATTGCGTCTCCGCATAAGACGTATCTCCGGCTAATTAGGACAATTTCGTTTTCCTCATCATTTCCTATTTGAAATTAATGTTTATGATATCACTAGTGCGTACTACCGATCGGATAATACGGACTCATTTTACACAATTAACTATGCAGAATATAAACAGTCGTTTTACACATTATTTTTCAAAAAGCAATTTTGGTGTCTTTTATTGAGATGTTAAGGAATTGTTAGTGCCACTGTTGAAGAGAAAGATAGCATTCCACAGCCGACAATGTAAGAGGTTCAAACAATTCTGAGGCTGTTCGCCGATATTACCAAACAAAATCTCATGTAACAGGAAGATTTTAAAGTGTGTCACAAAATTAAAAAAAAAAAAAAAATCGGTAAAAAGATCACTTATTCCACTATCGTAAAGAAAAGTGACTTAGTAATTTAAATTTATTTAAACTATGTAAGTGCAGCAATTTATTTGTATATTTTGTCTGCCCTGAGTCATTATTTCTTTTGTATTAACAATATTGTCATTAATTGTCGCTATTTAATTAAAAATACTAAATTAAAAAAAGTTGTTTCGTTTATCATAAAATTCTAACCTATTTAATTTCTTACCCTTTCCGGCACAGTGGTCCCACTCCGGGCACACCTAATTTTAATTCCAAACTCGCATTCGGCACCAAGAATATTTTAATAAAATTTTGCTTCTTTAATGAAAGCTTAAAATAAGGAGTTCTTATTTTCTAAAAAAGTCGTTTGTAAATTCCGGTGTCAGTCAGTAATTTCGCATTTTACGAACAGAATTTGTCTGTGCCGGAAAGGGTTGAAGTGGTCCCACTCCGGCCACATCTAATTTTAATTCCAAACTTGCATACGTCACCAAAAATATTTTAGTAAAATTTTGTTTCGATAATGAACGCTTAAAATAAGGAGTTCTTATTTTCTAAAGAAGTCGTTTGTAAATTCCGGTGTCAGTCAGTAATTTCTCATTTTACGAACAGAATTTGTCTACGCCGGAAAGGGTTAAACAAAGCTGAATTCGATTAAATCAAGACAAGAGATTACTTGATTCAAATGTTTATGTCGTTTAATGCGGAGTTGTATGTGTTACTGCGGACGAAAAAAGGGTAAGACCGCACTAACGAGAGTTTACTGTAAATAATTTAACAGAATTCTTCTAAAAAACAATTAAATAGAAAAAGGATGTAATTAACCATAAATAAAATTTAGAATGTGAAGGAAAATAAATTCTAACGAATCATGTCTATTTTATGTTAAAAAAGTGATTATGATTAAAGGAAAAGGGGGTACGCTTTCGTCGAAATATATTTCATTATATACTCTGTATTCTGCCAATGTAGTATGTCAGCGAGACAGATGAAATTAATAAAATGTTAGAGGAGTAGCAGAGAAAACATTTACAGAAAAAAACGTAGTACATATATGTAAAGATAATGCAACGATAACCTCATATTTTAAAAGAAATGTTAATTGTTAGAAGAAATAATTCATTAAAAGTATGAATAATTTCTGTGTATTAGAAATGCAAATAAATATTATGGAAATTTCATCTTATTTATTTATTTATTTTTCTTACGTATGTTTTTAGAGTTTTTTTTGCTTCATCTAAGTATTTTTTTTTCTGAAATAATGCATACACACAGGGCGTGACTAAAATCAGGGGCAAAACTGTATGGGGTGACAACTAGCGGCTGATTACATCGGGTCAAACTTCCACTAGGAAATTTTAATAGAAAGTTTTGCCTTATTAATAAAAATATTTCACACAGAATATTTGTCATAAATAAGAAAAAAAAAATCTATTAATTTTTTCTGGTGTAACTTGCATTTTTGGTGACAATATATCACAAGACAAACAATTGCTATATAGGAAACTATGTTCGCAATCCAGACTTTCAAGGGTGTCTCACACAAAGCAAGACCAGGATTTTCTGTTCCTAACTATAGCAATAATGGAAATATTTTGGGAAAGTTTTCTACAGAATACAAATAATTATTGCAATTTTATTTGTTTTCATTTATTTAATTGGCCGAATTTATTATTAGAACGAATATTCCAATATTTATGTAAGACAAATATTTCAAAAAAATATTTTTTATTGTATCTAATATATCAAAGTTTTTAAATATAGTCTACTCTCAGCATTAAACAGTTAAAATATTTTAATTTCAATAAAAATACAATTCCTTTTAAACGATATTGTTTGCTTAGTATTCATTCATATTCGTTGAAGTTTATAAATTAGAGAAACAATTAAAATAATGTCAATTATGTCTAGTTAACATTTACGAAATAGTTTATATACGGTAAAAACTTTTGATTTTTAGGAGAAAAATAATAATAAAATAAACCCCATGCTTTCACTAGTTTTATAAATGAAAATTTATGTTCTTTATGACGTCGCATTCCCATGTAAAATCATATATTAAAGTTTCAAAATTAATAGAATGTTATAAAAAATAATAATTTTTTACTCAGTTTCATTTACGATAAGGCAAAAAAAAAAAAAAAAAAAAAAAAGATTTTATATTAATGCAAATTTTGTTTTATATTATTTGTGCGGAGGTTTCGTACTAGTTGTGCGAACTTAGATAAAAATGGACTGTATCAAATGCTATAGTATTTATTTAGTTAATAAATACGATGAAGAGAAAACAGCAACGGCGGCTTGTCGCCACCGAGTTCCGAGCACACCTGCTTCACACACAAGGTTACATTAACGGGTGGCCAGAAACAAAAAAGAGGGGGGGGGGGATGTTCCATCGCCAATAGATACGGAACATCCCGCCCGGCGTTGAAATATTACAAGGATTTCAATAAATAACAAATGTAACACAGATAATAAAGAAAACAACATGATACAATTATAAGCAATTAAAACCATCACAATAATTATACAATTAAGAATAATAATAATAAAAAATATTAAATAGTTACTGAGCATTAATTTTATTATCTATCATGGGCAAAATACTAATTTTAGATACAGATCTTTTAAAAATGCCCTTCGCGGTTCGTACCTCTACTACTCTGACATGTCCGTCAGCACCTGGGATTACTTTAGTAATGCGGCCTAGGGACCAAGTGCAAATAGGAAGTTGTGCTTCCTTTACTAATACCAACATACCTGGCAAAATATTTGTCTTTTTGAATAGCCATTTGTTTCGTTGTTGTAAGTAACTAAGATAATTATTCTGCCAACGCTTCCATATAATTTGCACCATTTTTTGTGTTCTTTGCCATTTGTTTAATAAGTTATCCCTTACCTCAATTAAATTTGGTTCTGGAAGCGCATTAAGCGGTCTTCCTATGAGGAAGTGACCAGGAGTCAATACTTCAAAACTGTCGGCATCTATCGACAAAGGAGAAAGTGGCCGCGAATTTAATATGCCCTAGATTTGTGCAATTACCGTTAGAAATTCCTCTAACGTTAAATGAGCTGAACCCACTACTCTCTTAAAATGATATTTAAATGCTTTAACTCCCGCTTCCCAAAGGCCACCGAAGTTGGGTGCTCTAGGAGGAGAAAATTTCCAGCAGATGCCCTCTGATGCCAAAAGGTTAGAGATTTCTTCGCTATTCATAAGTTTTCGTAGACGCTTAAGTTCTGCTGAAGCCCAACAAAATTTGTAGCGTTGTCGCTAAAAATTGTTGAACTTTTCCCACGACGACAGAAAAATCGCTTTAAAGTAGCAATTATTGCTTCAGATGTTAAGTCTGAAACGAAATCCAAGTGTACAGCCTTAGTGACTATACATACAAATATAGTTACATAGATTTTTTGGAGGGCACCCTTTCTCTGGCCCTTGTATTTTATTTCAAAGGCAGGCTCGGACTGGCCCGCCGGTCCATCGGCCTGAGGGCCGGTGTGCCCTCAGCCAGGGAAAATTTCGCGCCCCTAAGCCGCTCCAATATTTTTCCACACACATATATTCTGATTAGTGTACTAAATTTCGAGAATTTGCTTAAGGACAATCATCAACTATCATAGATAGATAAGAAAAAGAGAGGGATTTTATTATCATTAAGAAATTGAAGATACATCGAGGGTATTTTCCGAATCGGAAATCAAAGCGGTCATGTTTGCATACGATTGAGGATAGAAAACGGGCACCTGGGGAATGTTTTAATAGCCCTGGCGCCTCGTGGTTACTAAAGCTCACGCCCATGTGCTACTCCCACGCCCTGACAGAGATTTTTTTCATCGGTCCTTAGGATGATATTTTTTAGGTCTTAATCTCAGATCAAATATTTTGCGTACCCTCTATTGTAGTAACCAGGGGACTTTGCGCCCTTTTAAAGTAGCCTCTGAATGGACCTATAATTGAAACCAGGCTTTTCGAAAAACAACTTTATAAAAGAAAACGATAAATATTAGAAGGCAAAAACGGTTTGTGTGGATTTTGTTGTTGAGTGGAAAACATAACTTTTCGAGGAATAAGTACAACCTCGATGATACTTTTGGATTGGAATTCTTCAAGCTGGGTTCGCGCGGCCAGCGTTTTTTCATTCAAAATACCTCTTCGGTTAACTTTATTTAATGACAACCTTTCCGTAGTTAAATAACTATTCTGAAATTATGGTAAGTATTTTAAATTTAAAAAATTGTTTTATTTAATCAAGGAAAAATCGATCATTAAATAAACCGATTATTACTATTCAGAAACTTTTGTAGTTTTTTTAAAATTATAAAACGCTGGCAGTAAAATCCTGTCGCTTGCAGGATTACAATCCCCGGACGATTTCTTTAAGGGCCTCCGTGGCCGAGTGGTTAAGACACCATTCCGCTAATCGCTTGAGAGCGTAGGAGTCAGGTCGGCGGGTTCGACTCCCGCCAGCTCCATTGCACACACTTTGTGGAGCTCCCGGATGTAACTCTCTTGTGTTGTAAATTTCCTTGTGGCTATTTCGTCCCTGTATATTGACGATGACTTATAAGCGGGCACTTGATGTCAAGCACACAAGTCAGATGTATGTTCTCAATAAACAAACAAACGATTTCTTTCAATTATGGAAACTTAATTTCCCTTGGTTTCTAACTATGATAAGAAATTTGCAAATCATGGGAAGAGTGTGCTGAGAAAAGTAAATTTACTCAATTATTTTACCGATTTAAGGCTACTAATCGCTATTGATGATGTCATTACTTTCTTCTATCTTTACAAGAAGAAAGTATTGGATTCATGAAAATTTTCGACTTCCGGTTTTCGACGGATTTATACGCTTTAGAAGGTCCTGAACACGATTTGACTATTTTTAGAAAATGTCTGTCTGTGACTCTGTCTGTCTGTCTGTCTGTCTGTCTGTCTGTCCGTCCGTCTGTCTGTCTGTCTGTCTGTATGTGACAAAAATTTTGTGGGCGCTCTATCTCAAGAACTAATGCTCGGAATTTAATAAAACTTTAGATTCAGTTAGTCCATAATATAAATTGGTGCTGATTAGTTTTTGGTAAAAATCGCTCAGCAGGTGGCGCTGCTATGCAGCATTTTTCGCGATTTCCGCAATAGCTCTATCTCAAGAACTAATGCTCGGAATTTAATAAAACTTTAGATTCAGTTAGTCCCTGATATAAATTGATGCTGATTAGATTTTGGTAAAAATCGCCCGGCAGGTGGCGCTGCTATACAGCATTTTTCGCGATTTCCCCAATAGCTATATCTCAAGAACTAATGCTCGGAATTTAATAAAACTTTAGATTCAATTAGTCCCTGATATAAATTGGTGCTGATAAGTTTTTGGTAAAAATCGCCCGGCAGGTGGCGCTGCTATGCAGCATTTTTCGCGATTTCCGCAATAGGTCTATCTCAAGAACTAATGCTCGGAATTAAATAAAACATTATATTCAGTTAGTCTCTGATATAAATTGGTGCTGATTAGCTTTTGGTAAAAATCACCCAGCAGGTGGCGCTGCTATGCAGCATTTTGAAGGATTTACACGATTTTGGCGATAGTAATATCTCAAGAAATACTGCACGGAATTTAATAAAACTTGAGCTTCAGTTAGACATTGATATAACTTGGTGCTGATTCTTTTTAGTCTATACGAAACCTGTGTGAGATAGAAGAAAGTTTTGGGATTGACACATCAGACTAGTTTTTTAGTGGAAACCTTTTTATAGTGCGATATCAATTCAGAATTTTAAGGATGCATAAAGTCATTTTTAAGCACACAAAATGTCTTTTCCTGCTCCGACCTCTCCTTATACCACAAGGTTCGCATACCCCTTATATTTTGTAAGGAGTCTGGCACCACTATTAATGATAAGAAAGTTTCTATTTAATTTTTTAAACACCGAATTCGTAACCATCGCGTTTATTCACAGAATTAGCAATATTTTTCCGCAGTTAAATAAAGCGAAGAAAACTGTTAAAAATTTGTGATACACTTGTGCGAATCCTGTACCAAATGCTGCATGTGTAATATTTTCACAAGCAAGTGTTATTTCCCCCAATTCAAATACTGATATAATATGTGGTACTCTTTCAAAAGAAAAAATCAAGCATGAGTTTTAGTTTCAAAATTTCTATTTCTATACTGAAAATGCATTTTTGTTCTCGATGTAAATATTTTTTGAACGAATTTTGCATACTGAATCTTTATTTTGTATGTGTGGTGAGACAGACAACGTCAGAGACCGCATTTAAGGATGCAATTTTACTAAAAAAAAAAAAAAAAAAACAACAAAAAAAAAACAGCATTTGCTGTCAGATTATATAAGAAATTACATTACCATGTTTATAACTGACTTGATAACTAATTGATATTATATCAAATAAATATATTTTTTTAAATAGAGGTTTGAGCTCTTAGCACTGATATTCTAGCATTGTAGTAGTCATAAAAGTAAAATTTATTTACATAATAGTTCTAGAGATATTTGCTTAAATACAAATGCAAAATGAGGAAAAATTTTTGAAACCAAGTAAACCAAATTAGAAGCAATTTTAATAGGTAATTCTAGAAACATAATTAATTCTTAGCTAAAAAATCAACTAATTATTTGAAGTTTCTAATTAAAATATAATCAATTATTTGCATATTTTAATATTATTATTAGCGCAGTTTTGCCAGCAAATATAACTGTTGGGCAAATGGGAACTCATATCTTTAGACCGACGATCAGCTAACCGTTGGCTCAGCTATTGGAAGCAGCCAAACTCAATCGTTGACCAACGAAGCTAGAAAACAATGGACTGATGCTATCCAACAAATCTGTGTTGCTTGAGTGAAAAAACAATTGTATAAAAGGGAAGAGTTAGTCAAGTCATATCTCACAGCACGATGACGGTTTAAAAGTAGTCGGATATGCAAAATCCCAAAACTTTCTACTGTCTCATACATGTTAATGCTTCGAAATTCGCTATCACACCGCCGAAAAAAAGCAATAATTGTCGTTATTCTGTTGTACGTCAGCTGCTTGCGAGTCGTCGGGTTACCTGGATGCGATCAGCCGATGTATTATACTAAACTACGAAAATTCTTTCTGGCTTGTATCAGCAGGAAAAGAGTCTCCCTTTTGCTTGTTATTAAGATTTTAGCTAATTTTACTGAAAAACAGAAGCTAAAATGCGTGGAAATCAATTACAGAAGAGTCATTCCCAGTTCGCGTCAATGTTCAATTTGAATGAGAATAGCGCCAAATTAGACAGACATAGCCAAGTTGGCTTCATATATGGCTACGTATTTTTATCGCAAAATTAGGTAATATTTCACCAATTGTAGCTTGGCAAGAATTTGACGTTGACGAATATAGATATATATAGTGCCCTAAAACGTATAAATCCGTCTAAAACCAGAAGTCGAAAAAAAAAATTCGATTACAATACGTTCTTCAATTATAGTTAGAAGGAAGTAAAAATCTTAAACATCGTCAAACTTGTAATAATGTCTGAAATTGCTAAAAAAGTATAGCAAGATTTTTTTTTCTATTTGGCGTTAATGGACACAACTATGAATGTATAAAGTGTGTTAATTTACAGTCTTGGGAAAAAAAAAAAAAAAAAAAAAAACGTGACCACCCTCTACTTATTTTTCTAAAACTAGTTGTAAAAAAATCTATCTGTACCAATCGATTGGAAATAATGTCTACTAATTATAGCTATAAATTAAGTATGTTACAGGAGGAGTCGTCTACATATTAAAAATTACGCCAACTTTGAATTTTCAAATAATAACACCTATTTTTGAGACCCCATTTGAGTTCCCTGGATCGAGACAGCCCGAGAAAAGGTATAGTTTAAATACTTTATGTTAAATTTTTATAGAGCTAGAAGAGTTTAAAGTTTGAGGATGCTAATGTTAAATCCATTTGACTAACTTATAAAAATCATCCGATTGAATTTTTATTAATTTTTTTAATGAAATACACTTAATAGACCCAAACATATTCCTCTTTTTTTTGTAATCCAAAGACATATTTTTAATTATGAAAATTATTAATAAATTCATTAAAAAAATTATGGATTATCACCTACATTAATTTTTTTATATAAAAAAACTGTGTGTAAATGAATCATTTGAATAATTAGTTTTCGAGATGCAGAGAACCTTCCTCCAGTCTAAGGGGATCGCTTTCTGTGTTTTCAAAGAATCTACAGAAAATAACACGTAGACCAGAAACATTTTGTAATATTTACTTTTATATAAAGAAAGTTTATTATAAATTAAAATTTTACTGCTGACTAAATGAGTGTTGAGTACTTTTTCTTGTAAGATTTATTTTTTTATTTTCGGAAATTTTTAGATAAATCCCTAACACATTTTCTTTTATAACTCTACGAAGAATTAAGATAAGTATATTCCCATGCTATCTTGATCCAGGGAACTCAAACATAGGTGTTACAATTTGAAAAATCAACGTTCGTGCATTTTTTAATATGTAGACAATCCCCGAAACAAAATTTTCGAATATAATTTAATAGTAGAAATTATTTCCTATAAATTGGTACCTATGAATTTTTTTATACCTTATTTGCAGGATAATTAGTAAAGAGTGATCACTTTTATACCATGACTGTTCTAAGGTATATCTATTGACAAAAGAATAAAGTTCAACTAGAAAGTTGAATACAAGGTAATCTGTATTCAACTTTCTAGAGTTTTTGAATATTACATGGCATAGTTTGAAAAACTGTGTAGCACTGTGTAGATTTAATGTAACTTCAAACATGCACGGGGAATATAGCGAAGTCGTCTATCTAAACTCAGGAATATACTATTAAGCCATTTTCTTATTTGGTGCTATGCGAATGTGTTAAACTTTGTCAAGTCAGACACAACACAAGTAAGTAAAATTGATTTAAGTCCATTAAAAATTTTGCGCCCTCTAAAAATCCAAGGTCTGCGCCCTTTCCCCTGGCCCAGTCCGACACTGTTCAAAGGGTCCACATAGATCTAATCCGATATTAGAAAAGGGAGAGCTAGGTATTACTCTATCAGGAGGGAGATCCCCCATCAGCTGGTTAGCCATTATGGGCTTAACTTTGAAGCATTGTACACATTCATGCACAACCTTACGGGCAATGTTTCTGCCGCTAAGTGGCCAATATTTTAGACGTACAGTATTCAAAAGAGCCTGGGGTCCTACATGAAAATCACGAAGATGATAGTATTGAAAAATAAGTTTAGTTAACCTATCCTTTGCTGGCAAAACTATGGGATATTTGCTTTTATAATTTATGTTCGCATGTGAGAGTCTCCCACCTACTCTGATTAGTTCATTACAATCTAAAAAAGGATTCAGAAATTTTAACTTACTTGCAGGAGGGACTGAAGAACCTTTTTTCAAGGCATCAATTTCATGTGTAAAATACTTTACTTGAATGTATTTCAATAAGTAAATTTCCGATTTCTGGATCTCGTTGGCAGAAAGAGGACCTTTTAATATATCGCGCTCCTTACAATTTCTAATAAATCTATAAATAAAGGCTAGAATTCTAATTAATTTCAAAAAATTATTAGTTAAATTTAATAAATCATTCATGAAATTAGAGTCATTAATGTTAAAAAGAGTCCTTTTAGCAGGAGGTTTCAGTTCATTTACATATAACTTGTCACACAGACTATCTGTATTACGAATAGTCTCTAAAGATTGTTCACTAACAGTTGAAAGTTGTGGACCTTGCCACCACAGTTCACTAGCAGCAAGAGCTTTTACGTCAAGTCCCCTAGAAACCATGTCAGCTGGATTGCTCTCGGATGGAATGTAAGACCACTTATAGTTGTTTGATAACTGCTGAATTTGCGACACTCTGTTGCACACAAATGTCTTTAACAAATTTGGAGGAGTTTCAATCCAAGCTAGTGCTATAGTTGAATCAGAGAACAACTGGACGGAGTCGAGAGGTTGTTTTATGCCTCTCAGACCTTGTTAGTCAATTTTGTCAGAAGAAGACATGCAGATAATTCCAATCTAGGAATTGTCATTACTTTCGTCGGAGCAACACGGGACTTGCTGCAAAGAAGTTGACTAGATAGTTCATTAGTGTTGGAGATAGTTTGAATATATATGATTGCACCGCACGCCTTAGAAGAAGCATCTGCGTAACCGTTCAGCACCACAGATTTAACGTTCACTTTTAAGAAACACCTTGGCACTTTAATTGTCTCTAATTCTGGTAATGTTGCGATGAAGTTTTCCCATTGCTGAGAAACGTGTGGAGGTAGTTTTTCGTTCGAATCCACATTGAGTAGCCACAGTTGTTGCATGAAGATTTTTGCCTTTGCTATCACCGGTCCAAGTAGACCAAGGGGGTCATAGATACGAGCTATTTGTGAAAGGACATCTCTTTTAGTAAAGTTTTGTTTTTCACTTATGTTTACCTTGTAGGTAAATGTATCACTGAAGCTATTCCATAGCATTCCTAAACTTTTTGTCACAATTTCCTCGGAATTTCTTTCAAGGGGAAATATTTCCTGATCCTTAGACTGTACTCCATTGGAGCACCATTTGTGCAAGCTCATGCCTCCTCTTTGGAGAAGTTGCGTTAATTCTCGCTGAATTAATTGCATCTGGGTTAAATCTGAAGCACCAGACAAGCAATCGTCCATGTAGAAATCATTTTATAAAATATTCGAAGCCAATGGGAAGTCCCTTTTTTCATCCAAAGCAAGTTGTTGCAAAGTTTTGGTTGCTAGATATGGGGCGCAGGCGGTCCCGTAGGTAACGGTTGAGAGTTGGAAAACTTTGACAGGCGATGACTTACTGTCCTTCTTTAGAATTTTTAGGAATTTATGCTGTGACGGGTTAATTTCTATCATTCTAAACATTTGTTTGATATCTGCCGGGAATGCGTAAATGTGCTTTCTAAATCTTACTAATATTGAAAAGAGATCTTCCTGAAGCACCCCTCCCTTATATAACATATCATTTAAAGAATTTCCAGTTGTTGATTTTGCACTTGCGTCAAAAACGACGCGCAGTTTGGTAGTTTTGCTTGATGGTCGCAGGATTCCGTGATGAGGTAAATAAAAACCGTCTTCAAAATCACCATTTCCCTCTATTTCATGCATATGTTTCAAATACTTATATTCATTTAGAAAATCTATGTACAAATTTTTCATTGTTGGATCACGCTCTAAACGTTGCCACAAATAATCTAATCTTTTAGATGCGATTTTTTTAGAATTTCCTAAAATAGTTTCAGAAATTTCTGGTTTGAACGGCATTTCAACTACGTATCTCCCATCCTCCTTTCTAAAATGCGTTTTATCAAAATGTTGATTACAATATGTTAATTCATCACTGCTGCACGGCTTTAAATCATCAACATTCTCTATTTCCCAAAATGAGGTCAATGTCTCATTGAGTGTTTCTAGATTTTTGTTAGAAAACAATGGGTTTCATTATGCTTTATATTATTATCATAAACACTACCAGATACCAGATATCCAAAACAAATTGATTGCAGAATTAAATTATCTTTCAGTTTTATTTGATCAGCATTTAAAAATTCGAAAAACAATACCGCACCCAGAAGTATATCTATTTTTTTCGGAATGAAGAATTCAGGGTCCGCCAATTTTATGTTTTGTGGAATGCTTAAATTAGAAATGCTTATCTTTCTAGACGGACTGAAATTTGTTATTTTCGGAGTGATCAGACAATCAATATTCCATTGAGAATCCCCGCTTTTATTAGATAAGCAAACTGCAGCTTTCGCCTTTATATTTATTGTTGAATCATTGAAACCCGCAATCGGTATATGAATTTTTTCTTTCTTTAATCCCAACAAAGTTGCTGCGTGAAATGAGATAAAATTACTTTCTGACGCAGAGTCCAAAATGCCACGTAACGGTCTTTTAACCCCATTAGAATCTGTATATAAATTATCGCCGTGTTTATCAAAACGGATTTATTGTTTCCATGAGAAAAAAAAACGAATGTTTGGGAATATCGTTTTCAAAATTCTGTCTTTGCGTAAAGGCCGTCGCCGCTGTGTCTGCGACGTTTGATCTGACCTCGTAATGATGAGTTTGTGGCGCTGAATATTTATGTAGGGAAGTATGATGAAATTTTGATTTGCAAACAAAGCAAGTATTTTTTGAATCACACGATGATAATAAATGTGAAGAATTCAGACAGTTAAAACAAAGTTTGTTTTTCTTGACAATATTTATTCTATCTGCTAATTTCATAATCTTATATTTTTCGCAATGGTACAATGGGTGGATTTCAGAGCATAGACTGCACTTTTTATTCTGTGTTTTATCAGATTTCATGAATAAAGACTTAGAACGGTCAGAGTTAGAATTGAATTTTGAAGAAGAACTAGCACTGATGCTATTTAAGATTTGACATCTTCGTTCTAAGAATTCGAGAAATTCGTCAAAGTTAGGAACTTCGTTATCTTTCAACGTGAGCTCATATTGTTTGCGAGTGTCTCGATCAAGTTTATCTAAAAGTATATTTAATAATATGGCGTTAGAGAATGTATCTCTTTCAAAGTCTAAAACTTTAAAGGTTCTTAAGTTCTTTCAAACACTATCTAATAAATTTCGAAGATCTTTTGCGGATTCATGTTTGATTGGGTACAAGTTGAGAATATTTTTTTATATGACAATATACTATTCTTCTTTTGTTCTCATACCGTTGTTATAATACACTAAAGAGAGACGTATCTTCTGGGATTTGTATGCTTTTGGGTTCCCCCAATAAAGCCTCACGAATATAGAAAAGCTTTTCATTGTCGTTCAAATCAGAATTTTCAGTAATGTGCGTATTAAAGGCAGTTTTAAAAATGCTCCACTCCTCAATTTTTCCAGTAAAAACCGGTAATGGAATTTTGGGCAGTTTTATAATTGCTTTATGATTATTAACACTTATATCATTACTTGAAGAAGCGCTAACATTAGATTCACAATAAAATTTCTTAATAGAGGTTTTAAGACTTACCTCTATTGTTCTAATGTCCTCATCCAGTAGAGACAGTTGCTCCTCTGTTTGTTCAAAATCGTCATCTTTCACGATTTTATAATAATCTTCCTTGATAACTTCGAACTTTTCTTGTATTCTAGTTAAACACTCCAAATGAGACTGCCATTCAGCTATTTCGAAAGTATTTTCGTTAATCGCTTTGGATATTTTGGTGAGCTGAGACTTGATGTTACCGCGCTTTCGATTCAAAGTCGTAACTGCTGCGTCCGCCATACTGTTGATCTTCTTGTTGAAGATAAAAAAAAATCACAAGGTTTTCGTTACACACTGAAGATGCGCTGATTACCTCCGGGTCGCTTAGGACCGAAAATGTGCGGAGGTTTCGTACTAGTTGTGCGAACTTAGATAAAAATGGACTGTATCAAATGCTATAGTATTTATTTAGTTAATAAATACGATGAAGAGAAGACAGCAATGGCGGCTTGTCGCCACCGAGTTCCGAGCACACCTGCTTCACACACAAGGTTACATTAACGGGTTGCCAGAAACAAAAAAGAGGGGGGGGGGATGTTCCATCGCCAATAGATACGGAACATTATTGATATAAAGAAATATTTTTTGTTGTGAAGTGGGGTAACAGATTTAAATATAGATATGAGCATGAAAATTATTTAAGATACCTGGGAATTCTAAATAGTAATTTTAACGTATAATAAAAATTTTATTAAAATTAATCTATTAATTGAAAATTAAGCTAGTAAATATGAAAATAGTGGATTGCGACACAATTTCTGACTATTCAAACTGACACAATTTCTAGAACTCTAGCACATCAGGAGGGGATAGAAAAATCAATTACAAAATTACGTCTTTCCATGCATGGACCAAATTAAATTAAATAAAAGCATGTCAAAATAAGGATATTTATTCTAATGATAACAGTTACTGCTTTATATTATCTATATATTTAAAACGCTAAGCGTTTTATTTTGACAATCCGTGAGAACAAACTACTGCATCAAATTACATCATTCTTTTTTTAAATGAAAGATATTTGGACACAGATTTGTTATCGTGCATTCATTTGTTCGAAAATTTAATTAATTAGCCGTAATTTTCAATTAAACTTTTACTTCTGCTAATGACGTCATAATCGGATAACGCCCACTGTTGCGAGGCATAGAGTTTATTCTCTGAACTCTGTGGTTGAGAGGATAAAAGAATGGCACGTGATTTTTAGGCCGAATTTTTTAATTTGCAGGTTAAATTTCGGTAAAATATTTATCCGCGTGTTTTATAAGAGAATAAAAATTTATATTTATTGTGACGTCACGGGAATATTGTCCATTGGGTTTATTGTATCATTATGCATTATAACTTTGTTGATGCCATTTTTTCATTACAATTAAATACAAAATATATTTTTATTTGTATACATGGTGTTTAATTTAAGCATTAAAGTAACGTATATAAAGTACGTGTGAAAAGTTTGCGCCGGTGAAAATGACGTTCTGCTTAGCTTGAAATGCATTTTAACATTGATAAAACTAAAGAGAAAAATGTATATAATTGTGTCAACATGACGTAATTTTAACTGATTTTTCCATTCTTAATTATAAAGATTAGCATTGGAGCCGTCATTGATTGCTTCATTTTGATTGCATACCTTGATTACATGTTACCAATTACTTTTTTTTAATTATAGGTTAGAAAATTTTCTTTTTTAATAAAAAATCACAAAAGTAAAAGATTTCAGGAAATTTTAAATTATTAAAAATAGTGTTATGGTAGAAAAAAATACTTGAAATAATTATTGTATTTTTAGCTAGAATAAACAATGCATGACTAATATTTCATAGGAATTATTTTGGTAGGTTTATTATGAGTTCATTTAACAGTTCCTTATTAGCGCAAAGTCCAATCTCTTTCACTGTGAATTTCTCTTTCGATGTGAAAAAATGGTTTTCTACTTTTGGACGCCAGCCACGGCAATTTTTAAAAATATACAACGATTGTGACAACAAATGGCGCTATCGCTTTAGCTTTCATCGCGCTTACATCACTTCTAAATACTACGAATTTCTATTTTGTACTAAATTTTACAATTTCAATTCTTACATCATCAAATAGAAAAAAAATCAGCTTTCGAATGAAATTTATTTGAAAACTGCCGCTTAATTTAACGACTTTTTAAAAAATTTTCAAGTATGAAAAGTTTTTCAATTCTATCTTATCAATGACCACCAGTTTGCTTCAATAAAGTAAAATAGCCCCTGGGAAAGTTGCCACAATTGAAAATAGATTTCCCTAACCATCATAAAAAGTGAATAATAATAATAATAGAAACAGTGATAAATCATAAGATCAGATTATCCATAAGATAAAGCATTTTGGCGCTAAACAAAAATCTGTCAAAAAAAAAAAACTATTTTTAGTTTATGTTGAACATAAAATCGATATGCTGAATTCGTTGATGTATATGTTTCAACAGATATCAGAATATGCTAGGAATTGCCTTTTAAAATTTTTTTTAAGATCCATTTGCCAACTGTATAATAAGGGAAAATCTCCCCGACTGTGATGGAAAAGGAATAATCATCCTGATTATGTAAAGGCACCGAAGAAACCATACAAATAAATTACACTTGAAAACATTAAAAATCTCCCTCATCTGCAGATTGATTTATTACTGTAAAAAAATTCTTCATCTTTACATAAAAATTGATTAGCTTAAAATAATGGATGCGTTTTAGAAGAAATGGATTTGTAACGAACAATTATTAAAGAGGACATTTTAAAACTTTTAATTTAAACATTTTAAAACTGTTTTAACATCGAATTTCGACGGTGCTTTTGGGCAGATGCAATGCACATGCGCATAGGAGCTCATTCGGTTCCATCATCACAGGGTAGGGGAGGGGGGGGGAGAGATGTGTGCTTTATTTTACTATGTTCTTTTATTTACTGAATATGAGATGAACGTAGAAATATACTATTTGTATGATACTTCATAGGTCCATGAAATTTTTTTCTTGCCGTGGGAAATATGGCGATAATGTCAAACTGTTTTACATTAGACAGCTGTTTATGGATTGTTTGTTTGGAGTTTGCTTCGGAAATAGCACTGTATTTGACTGGAGAAAAAAACTTTTAAAATATAATATTTGAAAGACTGTTTCATACGCAGTCCTTCTTAAATAATAAAGAAGCTTTTTTTACTGACATTGTTATAGTATTTTTTTCCGTCAAGTTTTGACAGGTTCCATCTAGTACACAATTAAGTCAAATGTCACAATTACTTGGGATAATTCTGTAAAATTTATAGAATTCCAATTTTATTATATTTTGAATTTTCTTGTGCATATTGAAGACAATTTATTTACTAGTATGACTGGTTAAAAACGATTTTAGCCATAATACAGATCTAAAGAATCAATTGCGTGGAAACAATTAGCCCAATAATAATATTAGACCGGAGTCAGCATCACATGCGATGTAACCAATAATAGTATCAATGATTTATATATATATGATAAATTAGATGATTCCTATAACTATTAGTTAGCTTTAGCACGAATGGGGGATTTAGCCACAGCAACATCGCACATCTAACTGCAATGTAAAATAAACTATCAATGATGTTAGTCAGACTTAGGAACATAATCGGCAATCGTGTTTCCATTCATTTTACATTGCTGCGCGGTGTGTGATGTTGCTATGGTAATATTCTTTGCTGGTACGTCAGTCGACTAGCAGTTTCGTCATCTGTACTAAGGGCCTTATTACGGCTGGCGCAAACTTCTACTAGAAAATTTTAATAAAAGTTTTCGGCCTATTTAAAGTTTTATTTATACAGGATTTGATAAAAAAGGCCAAAAATTCTATTATTTTTTATTGGAGGAAGTTTGGGCCGGTGGTAATCAGGCCGTGTCGTATCATCTAATCTATCCTATCACCTAGTTGTCCGGGATTTAACCCCTTGCCTGTGACGCCCGAACTCAGTTCGAGCAACGCAAATACACCAATTTTGGATGCCCGACCTGAGTTCGGGCAAGAGAAAAATCAGTGTTTCAATTCCGTGAAGCCGAAACTCAGTTCGGGCAACTCAAATGCGTCAATTTTGGAATACCCGACCTGAATTCGAGCAAGAGAAAAATCTGTGTTTTAATTATGTGAAGCCCGAACTCAGTTCGTCCAATGCATAATATGCAATTTGCCATATTCCCAATAGATAGTGATACTTTCCCTCGAAAAGTTCGGCAGTTTCGCGCCATTTGTCGGATTTTTGTAATTTTAGTAGTTATTTCCAGGGTTCGCACGCTCTTAAGCCACGCCCCATTTTGTAAGGACTCTGCCATCAGTATAATTAATTGAAAGATCATTTTCTTCCTAATCGTATTCAAGAATCATTAGGTAGAAGACAGTTTTATGCGATTACTGGTGGAAGAGTCCTTACAAAATGGGGCGTGGCTTAAAAGCGTGCAAACCCTGTATTTCGTTTTAATTTTTTTTTTTTAAATAATCTGTTTCTAACATTTTGATAATAATAACGAATAAAATTAAAGAGAAAAAAAATTCCATTTTTGGCACGTTTTTCTCAAATTTATTCCACAGGCAAGGGGTTAATATGAAATTTTTGTTTTGAGTCAATATGAGTCCCGCCTTCTTTTAAAAGTTTTTGATATAGTTCATCATTAATTAAAGGTAAAAATAGAAAAAATTATTCGAGTTTGATTACTCTCAGAGGCAAAGTTGCATCGCAATGTCTCCAACGCAATTGTCGGTCTTTATAAAAACGCAAAATTTCTGACATAAATAAGGCAAAAATTATTATTCGGAAAAAGTGGAAGATGTCTGCTTCTGGGTTAATTAGGCTTTGAAATCATAAGATTGTATAGAAGTTCGAAGGTTATTATCATTTATTTTGAACTAAAATCTTCAACAATCAATTAAATACAAATATTTATTTTAAACTAGATTTTGTTCTGTTTTATAAAGCAGTTTTGAAATTGATTTACATGTATAAATTGGAAATTTATTTTGTTTATTTTTCGTTATATTTATAAATTTGACTTTATTTATTTATCTCTAACTAGAATTTGAGTTAATTCAGTTATACATTGTGTTACTCGGGACGTCAGAAAAGAAAATAAGTAATAATCATTAAAATATATTTTTTGTATTTTATCATTCGCACCACTTTTCTTTTAGATACACTTGCATATATTATTTTAGTCACTCAACAAAGATGTAGTTTTGAGAATGTAAAAAGATTGTGTATATCATGAAAGCTATGTTTCTACTGTTTAGGAACATAGTAAAATGCAAAGTAAAAATTGGCATCTGAATCACTATAGATTGTGCGATTACGAATGCGTACTAAAAAATACGTTAGTTTTAAGAGTTCTTTGTGATTTTTTCAGTTATTTTTGTCAGGAACAGATTCAACGTTTATTAGTCAATGTACTATTCTTTGCACTAATGGCGACCTAGATATTTTTTTAAATACATAAATAATTATTCATTATTTTATTTGGCATGTTTACTAGCATAATAAATGAAATTCCCTAACTAGCCTTGCACTAAATGAAATTCCGTGGCTTTCCAGCATTAGAAAATTTGGTTGTCTGTGTTTTTACCTCAAAAATTTCATAAATTTTAAAATATTATAAAAATTTAAAAATGGAAGTTTTCTTTAAAAATTAATCGCAGAACTATTTCATCTACTTAATCTTAATTCCAACCGTATTTTGAATACTTTGGCAATTTACATCGGGTACGTTACTACAACAGGTAAGAAATAGTTTGCACAAACTTTAATCCTTTCAGGGGCAGTGGTATGTTTATGAAACCACTTAATTTTAATTCCCAAACGCCACAATGGCACCAGAATTTTGCTAAAGTCTTTTCCATTTAATATGCAATGTGCCCTTTTTCTTATTTCTAAATGTTTTTTTTTTGTAAATTCCGGTGCCAGTCATTTATTTCAACATTTTAGTACGGAAAGTAGTTTGCCCCTGAAAGGGTTAATGGGGCAATCGAAAAGCATGTCGCAAGTAGAACTATCAGATGTTCTAATTACTAGAGTAGAGATAATTTTTCTAATCTGATAGCTAGCGTCTAAGAACATTTTGCAATGTAGTGAAGCGTCCATTACCCGTGGTTCGGTTAACTGGGCATTCAATTATCCGTGGAACCCATCTGTCGTTACTTAATTTGAATCGATGATTTCAAAACCTACATACGTCCAAGATTTAATAGCCTACAACAGTCATGCGAATAAACGCGCAAGCTAATGTTATGTCTACGGAAGGTTCTTGGCAGATTTCTCGTTCGCATTTTAATAGTTTTAAATGATGTTTTTTGCATCGGATAGCTGAGGTCGATCTCTAACGTTGTTAGTTTTTACTTTTTTCCGATTTTGGTTCCAGTTTTTTTATATAAGGGTACTTTCACTTTCAGAACCGGTTCCAACCGGTTCCCAAATTGAAAATGTCCGCGTATAAAAAACTGTAACCAAAATCAAAAAAGTAAAAACTAACAACGTTAGAGATCGACCTCAGCTATCCTATATAAAAAAAAATAATAAAAATGTTAAAATGCGAGCGAGAAATCTGCCAAGAACCTTCTCATAGACTTAAAATTAGCTTGAGCGTTTCTTCGCGTGACTAGTGTAGGCTCTTAAGATTTTTCAGGAAAAAAAAAAATCTGTGCTACATAGCAATGGTAAATATTTTAAGAAATTTTCTGTGCTCACTATATTTCTTAAACCTTTAAATATGTTTGTCGGGTATTAGTTATTTATTTTATAAGAATTAAAAGAATAGAAACATTAAAAAAAAAGACATTTGGTTTAAGTGGTTTTTCAACGGTATGGAATTTAGTATAAAAAAAAAAAAATTAATTAATAATTTTTTTAGGTATTCGAAAAAATATACACAATTACTTACATTTGTATCTTAACTCTTATTCACGCAAATTCGCATAGTAAAATTTTCCAAGCAGCGTATTTTATACACCATATATTTCTAATTTTCAAGGTAAAAAGCAATTTTATAAGATTGATTTTGAATCAATCAAAAATGTAATAAAAAATCTCTTAGAATTTGCAATTAAAAATGGTTTTAACCTATGTTCTGTAAACTGGGTAGTATTTTCTCTAACAACGAAACGTCTTGATCCCCTGGTATGGCCAATAATTAATAGATGTCACAAAATACCATATTTTGACAAACCAGTTTTGCTAAAATAGACAAGTCTTATGCAATAAATGAATGTCGGTGCAATAACTTAAGATATAGTTACTTGAAGTACAGCGCCTATAATATAGTGTTGAAAACGGTTTTACCGTTTTTTTTTTCAAAATTTTTGAATTGAAACCGGAAATTCTGAAACAAGGATTTTTACTTTAAGAAGTCACGAAATATCTGCCAATAAGTAATGAAAAGAACATTTTAGGGGATTTCTGGTATGAATGCGAAAGTTCGGAATTTAAAAAAAACTAAACTGGTAATGCTTGAAAAAGTGCTAATAAATTGTTGCCGCTAAACGTGCAACGATGCGGTACAATAATAGGGCGATCGCAGCAACAGCTGCTTTTAAAATAGATTTACCTCTAGCAAAAGTAACCGTTTCACTATTGACAACATGAACATAATTTCTGTTAATAAAATCTTCTTGTAAGTGTATATTTTTTATGTAATTGATTTTGAAGTTAGTTTTTTATAATATCAGAGAATTAATCTTTTCCACTCTTCTAGCAGAGATTCATCCTTTGGTATGCTAAATAGGGATAGTTTCTAGTTTGCTGTCTTGTATCGAGTGCTGCAACCAGGCACAAAAGAATGCGTATCACGTTTTTTGGCCATTATCGTTCATATTTTCAAAGCCTCTGATAATCACTATCCAAGTCAAAGGAAATAGGGTATAATTTAATTATTTAAAATATTTACCACCAGCTGAAACGTTTTCTCAGTTCGATTATTATACAATGTTTGCGTTGAAAAGAGCTAGCAGACAGTGGCGTAGCCAGAGAGAGAGATGGGGGGGGGGGGGCAAATGCTCTGGAAACCAGTAATATTATAAAGTTTTCTTCGCCTTCAATATCGGAGAAAATTCTCCGATTAGATATGGCAAAAATATTTTTATAAAATTAGTGTTATCGAAACCATCTGGACCTCCACCCTGTCTACGCCCCTGCTAGAAGATGTCGCTGCGATCGACCCGTTATCTTTCAGCATGGTTCTACATTTATCAGATTCAAATTTTTAGTACTATATTGTAGCCGTTTTCCACATTATGGGCGCGTTCAGAGACCGAAACACGGGTTACACGTATAATTGGGGAATGACGTCATCTGATTTTCTCAGGTTAAAGTTGGGTTAAAACGGCTGTGAACGCTTTTGGGTAAAGTTATGGCCATATTTACAATCAAACACTTCCGTAAACCAATCAACCATTACATTTTGATTGTACGAACCAAGACTCCCTTATCATAGATCAGACTTGACAATCCGGAGAAAGTCTATGGGAGAAAATGTCCGCGGTAATTGCCAACTTATTCATTGACTTTCTCCGGAAAGTATCGCCGCCTGGTGGATACTACCGCACAGTTGCCATGTTTCGGGGCTTTTTGAACACCAGTATATTTTTAGAGAAAATGTTGTTCTTTTAAATCCCAGAATTCTCCGATCAAACAAAACAAAATGCTCTCTACTAAAAAACTGGTATCCAAAAAGATAATAGAAAAATCTATAGAAAAATCTAGCTGGTCTGCTACCGCATAGCTGCCAACTCTTACGCTTTTTCTTACCACTAAAATTTAATAGAATTTTTTTCGTGATGTAATCACACGATCTTGTCAATTTAATAAGATAAAATTTACTATAAAATTTTAGTGGTAGGAAAACTACTAGTTCATAAGCAAATGCATAGAACAAATGGAGCTGTGAAAAAATTTCGTGTGATTTCGTGTCGTAAATACTATTACTGACGATTGATGGCGCTAGTAGCAGGACAAGTATAGCGGTCAAAGGCAACTTGCTGATTGAGAGGTCTGATACTATGATAAGGAGGTCTTGGTACGAACATTGCAGAAACCATCCTAGGAAATCGTTGGCCATTTATATCATAGTCCTACTAAAAGTAGACCAATCGAATGGTCAGGACTCAAGTGTACAGTAGGGGTCATAAAGAACAACAATTAACAGTTGCAGTTAGCTATAAAGCGAACAAACAAATCAGATTTCCCCACCACTTGATCACTTTACCCAACAAAATTTTCCAGGTAATGTGGGTTACCCGAAGTCTGAATAATTTCCGGCTCTGAACGCTACGGGGAACCCGCAAAAAGTCACGTGATATCGGCCTCTGAACACTTCGGGTTACCCATGCGCCACCCATGTAATTCGGGTTTCGGTCTGTGAACGCGCCCTAAATTTTCTAGGAGCTGTACTTGAAGTTAGATATATTTTTCTTAAAAATTACTTGTGGTAGATTTATAAGTACATGAATGTTTAAATGCTTTAGAAATTATGTATGATTGATTAGAAATAACATTTAGTAACAATAAAATAATTTATTCAACTGTAACAATACTATATATCACATAAAAGTAAATAATATCGCATGATCAATTTTTTCTGACACTTACATAAATAATTCATATATCTTTCAGAAACTTCAAGTGAAAATCTGATAAGTGAATTTCCATTCTTTAATGTGACATTTTCTGAATTTCATACATTTTTAACACCTGTCACGTTCGAAAAATATTTGATTTCCAACATTTTAGTTGAAAAGCTCGGATATACTATAATGTTCAAACCTGACATTATGTGTATTTGTTTTCGATTTGATCATACCTGAAGATACATAATTTTTTACAGTATCGCGTTAACGCTTGTTCATTAAAATTTATATCCAGACACTAATTAACTTGCACATATTAAAATTGAAAGTAAAAGAAGTATAAAAGATGATTTTTTTAAAGCTCTCTTTTATAAGCATACAATGTTTATCTTAAAAATCGGGACTAATTTCATGTCTGCAATTTATGTTGTTCCAAAATATATGTGTTACAATACATTAAATTTGCGTGGATCCTCTCATTATGTAAAATTCATTTCTTTTATTTACGCTTGGTATGAATTGATTATTTTTTTTAATCTATGGCAACAAGAAAGAAAATATAATGATATTTAAACTATCTATTCAGGATTTCTAAATTGTTTCATCAATTCTTTGCTAACTCAAACCTGTTACACATAAAATGAGGGAAGATATCCACAAGATCTTATAATTAGTTGATAATTCAATGTCACTAGCTCCACCCACTGCCAATCATATTGTATGAGTACTTATACATCCCCCCCCACCCCTCTTCATGACAACTGTCCATGGCGTAGCCAGGGAGGAGGTCAAAATGATCTGGATACCAGTAATATTATAAAGTTTTCTTCTGCTTCATTATAGCAAACTATTTGCTGATTAGAAAAGACACAGATAACTTTATAATATTAGTGGTATCCAGAGCATCTGGACCCCCATCCTGGCTACGCGACTGCAACTGCCATTGATCATTTTAGAATATTTTCTTTTACCATATTTTCTACTAATTGTTCTGCTTTTAATAATAATTTCAGAACGCCTAAATTACGTCAGAGCTTCTGGTTTTAATGTTTTATTTCAAAACGTCTTCCAAAGCAGGCCCATATTTTTCTTTTCGAATAGGCGGAGTTATGAAATTGGTTTTTAAAGTGCGTATATCCAAATTAAAAAAAAAAAAAAATAACAAAAAAGAAAAAGTTAAAAACGGCCTTTGTAGCGATCGACCTCAGCTGTCTGATGAAAAAAAAATCATTTAAGAATACTAAAATGTAAACGAGATATTTAAAAAAAATTCTTCCATAGTATTAACATTAGTGAATTGGATGTTTTCACGTGAGTGAAGTATCCTCTTTATAGTTAAGCTTCTTTCTTTTTAATGATTATTAAATTTGAAGTGTTTATTTATAATTTGAATGATTTTGTTTTGTGTTTAAAATGGATAATTTGTTAAAATCTGGAACTCTCATCAAAGAAGCCAGTGGCGTAGCTACACATTCAGCGCCCTGGAGCAAATAAAATTGGTACGCCCCTTGCCACTATAAAAACACTTCTGCTAGCTCTGTTTGAGGTTTAAACTCGTATATTATATTCTTATTTATATTTAAAACCCTGTTTTTTATTTAAAAAATAAAGTATTTTCATAATAAAATATTTGACGAAATAAATACAAATAAAATATTAAAATAAACTATAATTGTTTAAGTTCGGACTACCTACTGATTTTTACGACGAATTGAGCAGTATTTCCGATTTAAATGGTCCCATGGGTGCAGTGCAATCTACCACTAACTTCTGTTGTTCCTTCCAAGGCTTTTGAAGCAATATAGAATGCTAATAAAGAAACACACTATTGTCGAGATATTTTTAAGACGCGTTTTTTCCGTTTTCAGTACCGAAAGCTCTGAAAATTCATAAAATTCGAGTTATTATAACTCGGTAAGTTTTGATCGTACAAAAAAATGAAAGTTTTGTTTTACTTGTTAGTGAATATAGAAAATTTTACTAAATTAATAGTTTTACTAAATATAGAACTTAGCGACAGTAAAAAAAAAAAAATAAATAAATTTCGTAATCTTTAAAAAAATAACTACTTTGATATAAAGGATTTTAATAGGATCATAGTTGCCAACCTCCCGAATTTTTTCATACCAATATTTTTATGTAAAAATATTTGTTTTCTTTAATCGTACAATTTCTGAAATTTAATAAAGAGAAAATTTCTGTAAGATTTTACTGGTATTCAAAAAATCGGGCGTATCTATCCTACAAACAGGGGCGTAGCTACCGTGGAGCAGTTCGCTCCAACTGCTCCACGGTAGCTACGCCACTGAAAGAAGCCCATGTAGCTTCAAACCATTGTTATATACATAGACACAGTCTGGAGACCAAACCACTGACAGACTCATTGAAGAGCTCACTGAAGAGCTCCGTCTATCTGTCGAAGTTGTTAGTTTTATTAAAACCAATTCTTTATTCAAATCTTTGTGTGAAAAGATGGACAGGTTACATGGTTTTTGCACACAGAAGCGAGGTGGAATTCACAAGGAAAAATATTTAAAAGATTGTTTGAATTGAGGCATGAAGTTCAAGTTTTTTATAAGGTCATCCTTTTCAACTGAATTCTAAATTTCATTAAAGAGAATGGCTTCAAATGCTTTCAAATGCTTATATACTTATCTGATATTCTTTCAGAAATAAACCAAGTTAATTTAGGATTACAGAACAGTTCGACAAAATCGAATCTATGATTAAGAAATTAGATTTTCGGGAATTATCAAAAAACACCAGCCACAAGTTTTTGAGACATTTTACACTTTCTTGTTTGAAAACGAGCTAAAATTATAAGAAGAAAAATCTAGTATAATAGTTCCCTTAAAAAGTCTTAAAATTAAATAAATTAGCCAAATTGAAAAAAAAAAAAAGTTATATTAACACGTTGACGGACGCTTGCGTCTATAGCCGTCAAAGCGAAGTTCACTATGTGGCATGACGGCAATAGCCGTCCAAAACGAAACGGCCGTTTTTAGACACTACGGCTATAGCAGCACAAATGTGCATTTACCGGCGTACAAGTAGAAGCCCGGTGTCAAGTTTTGAAAACAATGTTTTAGGTTAAAGTTCGTTTTCCACCTGTTATACAAGTTGCAGCTTCAGTATGCACGTGCAGGGTGACTAGTGGTCAGGGAAAAATACAGTAAAAAAAATGACAGTTACCAGTATATTCTTAAAGAAAAATTCAATTTGATTATTTGATCGAATAATCAACATAAATTTTTCTATAAGAATATACTAGTGTTTATCACTATTTTTGACTGTATTTTTCCCTGACCACTAGCCACCTTGACGTGGTTGTGAAGGGAGTAGTGCAACCTAATTAAAGGTGCTGAATTAATCAAATTAAGTTTATTTAAGCAGAAAGAGTAAAACTATACTTCAATATTCTAAAAATTACAAAAAACATATAGTGTCAATTTTCGAACTTCACTTGTTCCTACTGTCCGTCAATGTGTTAATTATGATTTAGGTATATTAAAAATAACTTTCAGATGTAATAATGTTTCAAGAACAAATAGCTAGAATTTATGAAGATGACATAATTAATAACCTTCATGTAACTATCTCTTTTGAAAAAGAAAAAGAGATTTATACATTTCCTCATTAAACTGTTACCAATAGGGGCATTCATTATAAATAATTCAGTGTGCACTGAAAGAATGGTTAGATAATATAAATATCTTATAAATATTCTTGTTATGAGATATTCACTTTGAAAAATAATTGGTGGGCAAAAAGTCCTTGACACATTTTAAAAACCAATGACAAATATAGTAATCGGCGCATGAGAGTGCGTTTTGGGTGAAAATACTTTTCATGATCCAAAGTTTTGTTTAAGAAAAAAAAAACAATTATTTCCAATAACAGCCCATAGACGGCAAAGCTATTGCAAAAATGCAACAAAAGCTTAAGATAAGTAAACTATTGGTCACAGATGGCGAAGGTATTTCCTCATTTAAACCCTTTCCGGCACAGTGGTCCCACTCCGGGCACACCTAATTTTAATTCCAAACTTGCATACGGCACCAAGAATATTTTAATAAAATTTTGCTTCTAAAAATAAAGCTTAACCCTTAAATGCATAGTAATGCAAATTTACATAACTTTTTATTTAAATTTAATAAATAAATCAAGTTCATCGCCACCACTATACTTATATAGAAATATTAATGATGTAAAACAGCATAATAGATTCTACTAAACATAGTTATTTAAGTATTTTAAATTTTTTGCTGTCTAATCCTTAATATAAGCATAAAAACTACAATTCTAAAAGAAAAATTCATGCATTTAAGAGTTGAACTAAGGAGTTCTTATTTTAGAAAAACGTCGTTTGTAAATTCCGGTGTCAGTCTGTAATTTCTCATTTTACGAGCAGAATTTGTCTGTGTCGGAAAGGGTTAAAATATCATTTTTTTCTTTTTGCTTTTTCATAATATTTGACGCTGTGACTCATAAGGCCCTTTATGGCAAAAACGTAAGTGAAACAAAGATTTGTACTCGGTAAAAATCACAACTTAATGGAGAATTTGTGTGAATCATGCAGAAGTAAATCAGAGTAATGAGAAATGAGAATTACTCTTTATGATATGGATTAATTTTCAATCCTATTCTTGTTATGAGATATTCACATTGAAAATCAATTGGTGGGCCAAAAGTCCTTGACACATTTTAAAATCCAATGACAAAATATAGTAATCGGCGCATGGGAGTGCGTTTTGGATGAAAATACTTTTCATGATCGAAAGTTTTGTTTAAGAAAAAAAAAATAGTTCCAATAACAGCCCACAGATGGCAAAGCTATTGCAACATGTAAACTATTGGTCACCAGATGGCAAAGGTATTCCCACATTTAAAATACCATTTTTTGTTTTGTACTTTTTCATAATTTTTGACGCTGTGACTATCATAAGGCCCTTTATGGCAAAAATGTAAGTAAAACAAAGGGCAGTACAAAGGGCAAAAATGTAAACTTAACGCAGACATTGTGTGAATCATGCAGAAATAAATCAGAGTTATGAGGAATGAGAATTACTCTTTCTGATAAGGGTTAATTTTCCTTAAAACTAATTAAAACCTATAATAAATGTGATTAAAATATTATTTACATAATTAATGAAATATGCGGTTCTTAACGTATTTACTTAAGTGTTCAAATATTTTTGGCGTTCTTTAAAAATGAATGTGTTAGTTTTTGGTCGGTATAATGTCTATGTTGTTCAATAGTTATGCAATTAATCTTTTATTTTTTTAAAAACTATTTTAATCAGTTTTAGTAAAAACGAATTCTCGTTTTCACCCCGATTTATTGCTGCGTGATTCGTACAGAATCTGCTTTAATTTAAGTTATGGTTTAGTTTAAACTTTTCTCTAAAAGCCCAGCTATTGGCGTCATCTGTGATCATATACTTGCTTTTTTTTTAAATTTTGAAGCATTTTGTGTTACATTTTCAGGTGTAGTGACATCTATGGGTTGTTATTTAGCTATCTTTTGCATATCCTTAAAAAAACTTTAAATCACGAGAAGCAAACCACACTTTCGTAAGCCAATAAATTGTTGATTTTATATTTTCATTTATTTTATTGAATTTAAAAATATGTCAAGGACTTTTAGCTTTCCCTGTATATTATATTTACATGAGAATTTATAATATAATAATTATAAACGTCTCGAAATCGAAACATGTTAGCAATTTTACATCTATTTTTTGTAAAGGAAAGTAAAAATCTAATCGCCTCCAGGACCCTTTTTCTTATAAATTTATTAGTTAAAACTTATCCACCAGAAAAAGTAATAAGAAAATGTTTTATATAAAAAGCTAAATATTTTGTATTGTTATTATTTCATCTGGAAATTCTACACTCGTGATGTCAAGCCGTCATTAAAGATGGCTTGAGAAAATATAAAAGAGTGCTGAGAGCAAAAGGCAACACGGGAAAAATTTGGGTCCCAGTGGAAAACAATAAAAACAAAGACAGAAAAAATTCGATTCCGAGCATATTCGGATTCAAGTATCTTTAAACTATTCAACATAACGTAATATAATAGTAATTTTATGTTCAACATAAAATGAAAATATGTTATTTCATTGAGAGATTTCAGTTTAGCGTCATATTCTGATATTTTCCCGTTAATCTGACGTTATCCGCAATCAGGTCGAAAGCCAAATAGGGTATTTAAACAAATGTGATATGGCGCACGAATATTTTTTTAAAATCTTTAATGGCGTTCACATTTACATTTTCAATTACTGACGACGAATTTTTGAGATGAAGTAAATAAATAGAATTTATGTGGAGAACCGAACCAAACTTTTGTGGCTTTTGGCAGCTTCCAAATGTGGACAACACGTTTCATTACAGAAATGTTCAAAGTGGAACAAATATGATATTGTCGGTAACAAGGTTTGTCAATAAAGTTCGGCAAATATGTTTATAAAAAAATTAAATCAGGAAAAATTCTTGAATATTTTGTAATGCACTTTTGATAACGAATGTATTATGCATGAAAAATACGGGAAAATCCGCTTATTGTATCGCATGGAGGACACCTATCACATTATTTTGAATTTTCCCAGCAGCCACATTCTACCGTCGCGCACTAGCAAAATTTACACAAATGCTTGCCAAATTCTAATAATAAGTGTCGCATTCTTTCCATGCAAAATTTCGTATAATTTCAGGTTAATGTACTTGAAATATTTTTAAAACATCTTCATGGAATTGGGGAAATTACAGTTTGTTTTAGCTCTTACCTTGTTGATGTTAAATGTTTAGAAAATTAACTCTTTATTTTTTCCTTTATTTAAAGTCTTTTTCAAATCGGAAATTTTATTGAAAATAAGAAGTCAAATAAGTGCTAAGCAGAAGTAAGTCACATTTTATTTAAAATAAATTCTGGTAGGAAATCGAGTTGTCTGAGGTGCGGCGTATACGCGCGAAATTACGGTAATGACTGCTTTTTATTGTTTTAATTAAAAATTACGCATTTATTTAACTTTTTCACTCAACAAAGGCAGGCATAAAACTACTTGCATTTTTCACTAATGTTAATACATTTTAACACACATCTACCTCGTAAGATCTATGCTTTATAAAATAATGATAAATAATAATTCTCTACTCCGATTATTTGCATATTTTCGGAGAAAACGCCGAAAATCAGAGAGCGGTTCGAGCAAATGTGTTAGAGTTTTGGCTAAGGATTTGGAAACCTTTTCCACTGAGCGTCGTTGTGTAAAAGTTTATTGCTCTTAGAGCGTAGTACTCGAATCTCTATCTATAATAGAATAAATTATTGAAATCGAAATTTTTTTTCTACTTTCGGTTTTTGATGGATTTACACATTTTAGGGATCAACACTGTGTGTCGTTGTGTAAAAGTTTATTGCTCTTAGAGCATAGTACTCGAATCTCTATCTATAATAGAATAAATTATTGAAATCGAAAATATTTTCGACTTTCGGTGTTTGACGGATTTACACATTTTAGGGATCAACACTGAGCGTCGTTGTGTAAAAATTTATTGCTCTTAAAGCGTAGTACTCGAATCTCTATCTATAATAGAATAAATTATTGAAATCGAAAATATTTTCGACTTTCGGTTTTTGACGGATTTACACATTTTAGGGAACAACGATCCCGAAAAACATGTTTGTACAAAATGTCTGTCTGTCCGTGTGTGTGTGTCCCCTCTTTGTATCATTGAAAAGTGTATGAAGTTATGCATAGAATTGAACCAAATTTTATACATATATGTTTTTGGCTATTGCCAGCAGATCCCAGTGGAATTTGGGGATATTCTGCAGGTAGGAAATTTCCATACAGAATTAAAGATAACAATTTTTGTTCCCTTTTCATTATTGTAACATCGAAAAGTGTATGAAGTTATGTATAGAGGTGAAGCAAATTTTATCTATATGCTTTTGTTTTGACTATGGTCTGCAGGTCCGAGTTGAATTTGGGGATATTCCGCCGGAAGGAAGCGTTGTGATAACGATTTTTGTTCCATTTTCATTATAGTATCATCGAAAAGTGTATGAAGTTATGCATAGAATTGAACCAAGTTTTATAATATCTGGGTTTGACTGTGACCTGCAAGTGTCAGTTGAATTTGGGGATATTC
This sequence comes from Maratus michaelseni, assembly GCA_963931845.1. Taxonomy (NCBI): domain Eukaryota; kingdom Metazoa; phylum Arthropoda; class Arachnida; order Araneae; family Salticidae; genus Maratus; species Maratus michaelseni. Next base: position 135,156,253 of record OZ007598.1, on the reverse strand, counting down.
CACCTTAATGGGGCGCTGTGATAGCAATTTTTGGGCGATTTTCTCGATTTTTCGTAGTTGTGTTCTACATTGGCTGCTCGTGGAGCATGCTTTGCAAGTAGCTGACGTGCAGTAGAATGTCGAAAAATATTGATTTTATAGGCGCTGTGATAGTGAATTTTCAATTATTAAGATGTATGAGATAGAAGAAAGTTTTGGGATTGGCATATCCGACTATTTTATTTGGTTGTTTACGTATTTAAAATATGGTAATTTAATCTTCTGTGAGTTCATTTCCGAGATATTGTCATTATGAGTACGGTGTTCTTTATGGTTAGTGGGAATAGGAATACCATAAAAGGTTTTAAAAACATTCTTTCGCCAATTCACAATTGTTCAAATACGCTATTTGGCTATGAAAATTTTAACCATAAAATACTGCACTTTGGAGATAAATTTGAATCTGCGAGCGAAGGGACCTGTTTTCATTTTATGTTGTGCATCTAATTAATATCAAGTTGAATTGAGTAAAAAATACGTTGCATCAGAATATACTCGGAAATGTATTTTTTAAAAATTTAGTTTTGTTATAATTTTTTAAAAAACAAAGATTGTTATTTTGCACTGCGCTTGGGGTTGATTTTAAATTTTTTCAAGCCTAAGCATTTGAAGCAGGAAAAAACAATTCAGAACAATTATTAAAATTAATAAATGAATGATTGATTATAAACATTTAATATTCAAATGTATGTTTCAAAATTTAGAAAACAGTGATACTCAATAAACGGTATGGCTAGTAGTCATGATTTATTTTTAAAGACTTAATACTACACAATATTTTACACTTTGCCTTCCGGCGACACCACAGTGGTGTCGTACGCAACGTAACTTAATTTTAATCCTTAAATGCTACTTTGGCACCAGAATTTTGGAATGAAAAATTCCGTTTTGTCAAGTACATGAAGAAAAGATTTTACTTATTGTCGAATAAATTTGTTTCTAAATACTGGTGTCAATCAATCATTTCAATATTTTACGAGTAGAAGTATTTTTACGAGACATGCAGACGGCAAAGTTTTAATACAATGTTTATATGGATTATATTTTGCAATATGTAGGTATGATATATTTATTACAGGTACGAATCGTTTGAATTTTACTTATTTTCTGATTTTTAGGGTTTCGTTCATCTCACGAAACCCTATTACTCCCACTCCGTTGTCTGTCTGTCACAGAGCCATTCTCAAAAACTATGTAACTTACAGAGTTGAAACTTTGTGTATAAATCTGAATACTAGCTATGAAGAGCTCAAAATATTAAAATTAGAAAAATTCGTAATATTTTAATAAATACAGATAAAAAACCAAAATTCTAACAGCCTTTTCCAATGAAATTTAAACATTTTTCGTTATAGCAGATGCCAAAAATTAAAAATCCACGATGAAATTCTTTCTACAATAATTAATTTTCTATCAGACGATTTCCACGTGAAAATTGAAAATGAAATAAAAAGTTTCACCAATTGAAAAAAAAGATTAATATGGAATAAAATTGATTGACGACATAGTGGTAATAAAACTGAAAGATTTCTCAATAATACAAGGAGTATGAGTATGTGTATGTGTATGTTATCGGGCTGGTTTAGATATTCGAAAAAACGAGAAAAATTGATCGGTAAATTTTTTCTTTATAAAAAACATGATTTTTTGGGTTGCTAAATGAAATTTATTTGGATTTATTAAAGAAAGGATAAAGTGTTTTGAAAGGAATATCAAACGAAACCCTTTGAGCGATCTTCGATCACACTTACCCACTTGTTACATTTTGTTATACACTTTGTACTAATTGTGTTATAATATAGCAGTTCAATTAGAACTATTCAAAATACTTTACACTAAAATAAAAGTATTTGTTTTGTTTTATTCTTTTTACATTACTTTATTTTATAAGTTTTATTTATAACTTGCGGTATACTATACATGCATCTGCATCATCTTCGCAGGACTGCATTTTAATTCCCTTGGCTGTTTTTATTTTTAAACTGTTTACTTACATATGTATTTTATAAAATATATACAGAAATACATACAATTATTATAATTTATTTTTTCCTTTTATATCCATTTTCTTAGTACTAACATTGTAAAAATGTATGGCTGTCATTAAAAAGGGTCTTGTCTCGGCCTTTCCCCCCGTAATATCACTTGTTTTTAATAATTGAACATTATCGTTTTACTTTTTCTCATTTTGAGGACCTATTTTCCTCAATCTAAAGGTCCACTGCTGTCTTAAGGGGCTACTTCACTCAGACGAAAACACCAGCTCTCTAATGTTAACCCTTTCAGGGGCAAAGTACTTTCAGTACTAAAATGCTGAAATAAATGACTGGCACCGGAATTTACGTACAAATTTATTTGGAAATTAGAAAAAAGATTATATTTCACATACATATTAAATGTAAAAGATTTTAGCAAAATTCTGGTGCCAATGTAGCGTTTGAGAATTAAAATTAAGTGGTTTCATAAACATACCACTGCCCCTGAAAGGGTTAATCCTATGGAGGAAATTTTTGAAGATATCTCGTTCGCATTTCAATATTTTTAAATGATTTTTTTTTGCATTGGATAGCTGAGGTCAATCTCTATGCACGCTCCTTTCTACTTTTTCTATTTTTATTACAATTTTTTTTATTAAGATACTTTCACTTTCGAAACCGGTTTTGAAAGTGAAAGTATCCCCAATAAAAAAAAACTGCAACAAAAATCGAAAAAGTAGAAAGGAGCGTGCATAGAGATTGACCTCAGCTACCCAATGCAAAAAAAATCATTTAAAAATATTGAAATGCGAACGAGATATCTTCAAAAATTTCCTCCATAGGATTAACATTAGCGAGCGGGTGTTTTCGTCTGAAGTAGCCCCTTAAATACACAAGTTGGAAATTGTACGTCATGCCTGACAAATGATGTTCGTACTACAACTAGTTTTATAAATATCCAGATCTTGGGGCAATAGCTGTTGCACTCTTATACAAAAATGCATGAATATAAAATTTATTTTATGCATTTCATATTATAAATATTAATTTTATTTTATGAAATTAAATTTCAATACACTTTTACAAACAATTAATTACAATTATGTTACACTAAAATCATACTGTGCGCAAATATCCAATAAAAGACAATGTAAAAAAATCTTACTGAAAATTCCAGTGGGAAACTTATGCCTAGCTTTGAATATTTCAGAACTTTAAATCCATATTTAGACTCTTTCCCATTTAATATCTATTTCTCCGGAAACATCTATCAAAAAAAAAAACTGTCGGTAGATTATATGGTTGTTATAATTAGACAATTTTAGTATACAAATTCGGATTTTATATTCAGTAATACGTAAATAATATGACTTTATCTTAAATATGACGTAGAATCCATTACCTATCATGGGATATCATTGAAATAAGTTCGTATGATAAAATTTAATAGAATGAAGAAAACTTTTATTAATATCTTTTTAAGTTTTGATACGATTTTCATAAAATTTGAAATGACTCGACAAAATTTTGCAACGGTTATATACAGGGTGATCTTTTTTAAAGTGACAGTGTTTGGAGCGCCCTGTAGCTCGATCTAATCGCCGAAATGGAAAAAACTTGGTATTTAGACTAATCAAGACATGGGAAAAAGGATTCCGTGAAAAAAATTTAGTTCCGAAAATTGCCGCTAGGGCATGTTGTGGCGCTGCTGTAGCTTACAATAACGATAATTAGCATAAAACACGGGTATAAAAAAAAATTCAAATTTTGTGCGATGACAGCGCCAGTAATAGGGACTATAAAAGCAAGTAGTAGGCAGCTCTGACAAATAATCTCAGCTGAAGTAAACGAGCTCCAGTGGACATGCCTCTCACGTTACCGGAACGTGCGTTACTGGTGAAGCTGTATTATATGAATCAATGTAATGCATCGGCAGCTCTTCGGGAATTTCGAACTAGAAAAAAATTACGAAAGGGACCTTTATCGCTGAATGGTCTTAATAAAATGATTAAGAAGTTCGAGGAAACGGGGTCACTGACCATTCGCGCTGGGAGAGGACGTAAACAAGTATCAGAAGATGTAATAACTGATGTGGCAACTGCAATTGTCGAAGAATCGCAGGGAACCATTGCTGGTACTAGCAGCGCCCGGGGTGTAGCTCGACAATTGGACATGAATTATTCCACGGTATGGAGAGTTTTGCGGCTTGTTATTGGATTTTACCCCTACAAAATCAGACTCTTGCACGAACTGAAACCAAGTGATTATGATAAGCGAGTGATATTCGCTCTATCGTTTCTTGCCAGGGTAGAAATTGATGCTTTCCCCTTGCACATTCTGTTGGGAGATGAGTACCATTTTAACTCAATGGGTCCGTAAACACACAAAATAGCCGAATTTAGCCTTCTGAGCATCCCCACACCGTGCATGAAATCCCATTAAATTCCCCAAAAGTCACTGTTTGGTGTGGTTTCACAGCCGAATTCGTAATTGGGCTATTCTTTTTTGAGACCATCACTTCGACAGGACCCGAAACGTGCACCACAAATGCAGAAAGGTACCACGAAATGCTGCAAACGTTTGTTATTCCACAACTTCAGCAAAGAAACCATCTCCAACAGACAATCTTTATGCAGGATGGTGCTCCGCCACACATTGGTAATAAGGTAAAGCAGCTGTTGCGCCAAACCTTCACTGAAGATTGAGTCATAAGTCGGAGTTTTCCAGTTGCATGGCCGCCTCGTTCCCCTGACCTCATGCCATGCGATTTTTGGCTCTGGGGTTATTTGAAATCTCAAGTTTATGTTGGTGGAGTATCAAATTTGTCCATTCTAAAGGACAACATAATAAAGACAGTGCGGAATATTCCTCGTGATATGTTACGTATGGATGTGGAGAACGTTGTGCACAGAATGCACGGTGTTATTTCTGAGAACGGTGCTCATATTGAAGGTGGTCTAATTCCTCACCGGGGAAGTTAATGTAGTAAATAAACATTAATAATTTAACTGTACGATTGTATATGTTAGTATTTTTCATTTCTCACATTTTATACATTGCAAAGCGCCACAAAATGCTCAAAATGCTATAGCGGCGATTTTTGGAACTATTTTTTTTTTCACGGAATCCTTTTTACCATGTCTTGATTAGTCTAAATACCAAGATTGGTGCCATTTCGGCTATTAGATCGCGCTACAGGGCGCTCCAAACACTGCCATTTTAAAAAAGATCACCCTGTATATTAAATTTCAAACTATTCGGCTGGGTAGTTTTTGCGATGTCATATGCGGGCAGACGGGCGGACCAGACGACTATAGTTGCTACGTATTTTTATAATTACGAACGCACCTAAAAAGCAGGCAAAAGTTCATTGATATTTTATTAAATTACATGTTGCTGTATCCTTCCAATATAGTATGTTACCAAGATAGAAGAAACTAATAGAATGCTAGAGGAAGGACAGAAGAAGAATTTATAGATAGTACGAGAATCAAAATAACAGAAATACTTTAACATAATTTTCGTAAATGAAAAAGGAAATAGATATATTTATGTAATTACTGCTAAACAGTAAATAAAAGTACATGTGGAATGAAATAAATCAAATAATGAATACGCATTTTTGTATTACAAATGTATTTTTTATTAAAGGTAAATGCTAACACAAATGAATCGGAATTTTTTATCACTCTGCTTCACCCTTTCAATATATAGTGTGTCACCAAGACAAATGAAACTATAATAGAAATGCTAAAGGAACAGCAGAAGAAGAAATTACAGATAGTACGAGAAAAAATGCTAATAATACTTTAACATAATTCTCGTGAATGAAAGGATAGAGAAAAAAAATATATGTAATTATCAATAATTAGTATAAAAAAGAATACGTTGAGTGAAATAAATTCAAATAATTGTATTTTTATATTATAAAGATATTTCGATAAATGGAAAATGAAAACACAAATATATCAAAATTGTTCTCTATTCTGTCTCATTCTGCAAAATTAATTTGTGATAGAGACAGCAGAAAATACTAAACTTCGTGAGTTAACAACAGAGAAAAGAAGTTTCCGATAGTAAGACAAAAACAAGAACGAAAAATTATGCGTCAAACATTGATTATGTAACACTTTCCAACACTTCCAGAATAATTTTACAATTCTTTACTATTTAACAAGGTGAAAGATGATATTTAAGTAAATAATTTCAAGAGTTGCCAATCATATTCGGAACAATATTCGAACTCTTTTGACAGTCCTGTATATGATCTATAGATTTGTATATATGCTACATAGAATGCTAAATTTTAGTTCAGTTAGGAAATGCGAAGAATAGTTTAAAATTCCCCTTCTTGAATTTCCGTCAATAAACGGAAATGTACTCGAGAACTTTTGTGCTGCCCTGTATAGGATATGTAAAATTTATACACACCAAATAATAGGCAAAAAATGAGTGTAATTTAAAGCGCTCTTCCAGAAATTATTGTTAACATACAGTAACGAATTCTTTTGTGTGTCCCTGTAAATGAACGATGAATGTTATACAAACAATATTCTATAGTAAGCGTCTTATATTGGACCTTGAATGAATTTCAATTGTGTTTGAAATAGTGAAGCATTATAAAAATAAACCGCAAATGATTTTCTCCCATAGACCGTAATCTAACGTAATTTTTTTGAGTGTCCCTGTAAAAAAAACTATAAGTGCTACACACTTCATTTTCAATACCGAATATTCCGTAGTAAACCTCAATAACGTATATCAATTGCATGACAATTCGAATATATTTACGCGAGTTAGAGCAAGGACAGACAGACAGACAAACCGAATTCATAAACACTTTTCCACTATGCTGGAAAATGTTAAAAATCCTAAATTATTTAAATATAAATCGGCTAAATGCAAAGGAAAATCAAAATTTTCTGAGAAGAAACAAAATAAAAACACCTTACTCAATTCTCTTAAATAATAATAAAAAAAAAATGTGTAATTAATCTTAAAGAACATAAAGAACAGTCGAATGAAAATAAATTCCAATGAATAATGCATATTTTCATGTCATAAAGATATTCGATTTAAAAAAAGAAAACACAATTTCATATCAGTTTCATTTCTTGGTGCTGTATTCTTAGAATATAGTATGACAAAAATACAGAGGAAATTAATAGAAAACTGGAAGAATAGTGGAGGGAAAATATACAGCTAGTACGAAATTATATACACTGGATTATACACTGGACTCTCTTAAATGCGTCTCCGCATAAAACGTATCTCCGGTTAATGAGGTCAATTTCGCTTTCCCCATCATTTCCTATTTGAAATTAATTTTAATGACATCGCTTAGAGCGTACCACTGATTGGATAATACGGACACATTTTGCACAATTAACTAGGCAGAATCTGGACAGTCGTTTTACACATTATTTTTCAAAAAGCAATTTTGGTGTATTTTATTGAGAGGTCAAGGAATTGTTAATGCCACTCTTGAAGAGAAAGATAACATTCCACAGCCGACAATGTGAGAGGTTCAAGCAATTCTGCCGGCTATTCGCGCTGATATTACCAAACAAAATCTCCTGTAACAGGGAAATTTTGAAGTCTGTCACAATATTTAAAACAAGTGGGTAAGTGTGATCGAAGATCGCACAAAGGGTTTCGTTTAATAGTCCTTTCGAAACACTTTATCCTTTCTTTAATGAATCCAAATAAATTTCATTTTACATGTCATGTTTTTTATGTCATGTTTTTTAAGTCATGTTTTTTATAAAGTAAAAATTTGCCGGTCTATTTTTCTTGTTTTTTCGAAGAGCGATTAGTTACCAAGTCTGATAAACAGTCCCAAAAACGAATATCAGAAACTAAAAGTAAAACAAATGTAACAAATATGTAAAATTTTAATAACTTTTATTATAAATAACTGTCCAGGAAATGTCTTTTTAGGGTTTCGTTCATCTCACGAAACCCTATTGCTTCCGCTCCGTTGTCTGTCTGTCACAGAGCAATTCTCGAAAACTATGTAACTTACAGAGTTGAAACTTCGTGTATAAATCAGAATATCAGCTGTGAAGAGCTGAAAATATTAAAATTTGAAAAATTCGTATTATTTTAATAAAGAGATAAAAAACCAAAATTCGAATAGCCTTTTTCTATTAAATTTAAACATTTTTCGTTATAGCAGAAGCCAAAAATTTAAAATCCACAACGAAATTCTTTCTACAATAATTAATTTTCTATCAGACGATTTTCACGTGAAAAATGAAAATGAAATAAAAGTTTCACCAATTGAAAAAAAGATAAATATGAAATAAATTGATTGACGTCATAGTGGTAAATAAAATGGAAAATGTCTAAGATTTCTCTATAATATAAGGAGTATGAGTATGTGGATGTACACAAAGCAGATTAATATCACGTCATTAGAGAATTAAAAAGAAAATCTGACGTCCTATTGGAAGTTTAACGAATTTTTCAAATGTTTGAGAATAATACAAAGCGAGTATCAATATGAATAATAGAGAATAGTAAATATATGAGTTTGGGGAATGTATTGAATCATGATAAAAACCGATTATGGAAACATTCGCATACTTTAACATTTTGAAGGCGTTCAACATGTATAATTTTGAAATTATATATTTTTTAAATATCGCATTTATTCCGTATGACGGATATTATTATGACAGAATATAATAGCGGGTTTCGCCCGCTATCCGGCTGGTTTAGATTTTCGAAAAAATGAAAAAATAGACCGGTAAGTTTCTACTTCATAAAAAACATTACTTTTTTTGTTGTTGTTGCTAAATTATATTTATTTGAATTTATTAAAGAAAGGATAAAGTGTTTTGAAAGGAATGTTAAACGAAACCCTTTGTGTGATCTTCGATCAGACTTACCCACTTGTTTATCAATTACTACTTTTAAGCACATGTTTAATTATGTTTTTTTTTTTTAAATTGAATTTTTGATTTTAAAGAAATTTTCTACAAGAATGTTTAAGAGATTTAAAATAAAGACTTTATATAAATGTTTGGTAACATTGGATTTTTCAAAGGTATTTGAACTCTTAGAAACAATATTTTTATAAGATGATCTAACAATGTATAATTCTTTATTTTAACAATTAAAGGTATCGATTAAGTTTGCATTAACAATGAGTTAATGAACTAAATGTTCTATGCGACAACCGAGCAATTATGTAACAATGCATGATTGCTTTTTTAATAATAAAAATTAACAATAATTTTTGCCCAAACAATGTGATAACGACTAATACGTTTATATCAACAATGAAACATGTTTCATTTATTGGTTTTGTTGCTGCATATGTTGGTTGGCAAATCTAGATGTACCGAGAGGCATTGTAAGTATCTGTCTCAAGAAAATAACACGGGTATCGTATAATAATACACCATCATCGGTAGGAAATGTGATGTTCTGATAGCAGATTTTGTCCTCGTCGCCAAAAGTCATGTTTGTAAACGAGCAATTAGTTAACAAATGTTATAAACAACCATGAAAAGGAATATGACAAATGAAAGGAGGTGGGATTGCGTAATTTAAATATATATCCCGTAAATTAATTTACATGTAATTACTTTTCAACGTTCATTTAATACTATTTCTTATTGCATGTTTAAAAAATATTTATTGCTACATCTTTAATAAATAATTATTTTGAATTTATGAATTTAATGAATTACTTACAGTTTTATTATTGAAACAATAACATTTATGTTTAGAAAGTAGGTTATATTAATTAGTCTCTAGTTTTCTAGGAATGATTGAAAAGCCTATTTGTCTGATTTTAGTGACAATTATCCTGTGATATCCAGTGGATTTAAAAGTGCATCTACATTTTATATGAAAAAAATTAAAAGCTAGATAAGCTTAAAATTATTTTGAAACCCTAATTGTATAAATTCGCGTAAATATTTCTTTGAAAATTTCTCCAAGAATTTTTGAAAGTTTAAAAATAATTTAAACATATATGTTTGGTAATATTCAAGATTTCAAACGTATTTAAACTCTTAAAACAGGTATTCACCAAAAGATGATGTAACAATGCATGATTGTTTTAGTTTAACAATGAACGGTGTCTATATATTTTGCATAAACAATGAGATAATGATTAAAAGTTTCAACAGATATTTTCCAAGAAATCAGGTAATTATACATGAATTTTTTTACAACAATAAAATTATCAATCAGTTTTGCCCAAACAATGTGTTAACAACTAAATGGTTTATATAGATAATGAAACATCCTTCATTTGTTGGTTTTTGTGCAACATACGTTTGTTGGTAAAACGATGAGCACAGAGATGCATTTTAAGTGACTGTCTCAAGAATATAAAACAGGTATATCAAAGATAGGAAATGACAGGTTCTTCATTTTAAAAGCAGATTTTTTTCTTGGTCCCCAAAATTCGGGTTTGCAAACGAGCTATTAATTAACAAATGTTGAAAACGAATATCAGAAATGAGAGGAATTTTAAAAATTATTTCTTAATACATTTAAAAAAATTATTTTGAATTTATGAAGTTAATGTATTATATACAAAATTATTAATTAAAGAATACAATTTCTATTTAGAAATTATTTCTTAATAAACATAATTTCGATTATAATTCTATCTTTGAAAAAATTATTTCTGAATGACATAATTTCAGTCATTTTAATTAGTCGCTGCATGTTATCGAATGTAAAATAAGCCAATATGACTGATTTGAGTGTCATGTATCCTGTGACCCATGATTTTAAACATGCATCTACATTTTTTTTAAATATTATAAATTAAATACGCTTAAATTTATTTAAAAAGCCTAAACGTATAAAATTGTGTAAATATTTGAAATTTTCTTGATGAATATTTAATAGTTTCGAAATAACAGGTTTTTAAGTGTTTTGTAAAATTGGACATTTCAAAGTTATTTGAACTCTTAAAACAAATATTTATCAAAATATGATGTAAAAATGTATCATTGTTTATTTTACTAACGAATGGTATCGATAAAGTATTTCTTAATAATGAGATTATAATTAAAAGGCCCTTTCTGACAACAGATGTTTTCACAGAAATTATGTAACAATATATGATTAATTTTAACAATACAAATTATCAATAATGTTTGACCAAACAATGTGATAACGACTAAAATGTTCATTTCAACAGTGAAACATATTGCATTTCTTGTTTTGGTACGACTTGGTAAATGGAGAAGTACCGAGAAGCATTGTAAGTGACCATCTCAAAAAATAACCACTGCTATATCATTGATACGAAGTAAGAGTTTGTTCCATTTTATTACAGATTTTGTCCTTGTCACCAAAATGCGGGATTGTAAAAGTGTGATTAGTTAACAAATGTTATAAAGAGCCATAAAATGAACATTAGAAATGAAAGCAGGTGAGAATACGGAATTTTAACATTCATTTACTATTTCTTAATATATGTTTAAAAGTTATTTCTTATTATATAATTTTAAATTATTTTGAATTTATGAATTTAGAAAATTAATTACAATTTTATTATTGGAAGAAAATATTTTCTGTTTAGAGAATAAGTCATTTTAATTAGTCTCTATTTGTCTTAGATAAAAAAAAATGACTATATGACTGATTCGATTGCAACTATCCTGTGATCATTGAATTTGATGCACCTTCATTTCATTTGAAAATATTAAATTTATTTTTTTAATCAAATGAGTAGAATTGTGTAAATCTTCCTTTGAATACTTGTACAAGATGTTCTAATGACTATAAATTAACAAGTTAAAATGTTTCGGAACTTCGGACATTTTAAAGATATTTGAAATTTTAAAGCAGATGTTTACCAAGTATGTATGTTTGTTAATTATAACAATGAAAAGTAAGAATAATCCGAATGTACAATAAAATCGGGACAATACAATACAATAAACAAAACAAAAAAATAATAACAAAAAAAACCAGTTCTTTCAAACAATGAAATCATTTGCTAGATTAGACAAGAAGAAGCTCGTTGGAAAACTGGCATGCTCTGAGATAAATGATATATTGATATATTGAGATAAATGATATATTGATATATTGAGATGATATATGATATATTGATATATTGATATATTGAGATAAATGATATATTGTAGACTCAAGAGAATAATACGGGCTCATTATTAAGTGGGAAATATATTGATATTTATGTAAAGTATTACCAATTAACGCAATTTAATATGGTTGAAAAAATAAAACTATTACGTAGGTGATTCGAAGTTAACTGAAACTTGATTATGTGATGATTAACTGAAGATTCAAAATTATTCGGGTAAACTTACATTACTAAATTACTGAATTTACATGAGAAATTTCACATCAATATTAAACATTATTATTTTAACCAGTGAGATATAATGTTCTAGAACCAATTACATAAAGATGATGAAATAATACATGTCTGTTTTATATAATAAAAAAATAACAGTGAAATTTTATTGAAGAATAAATCGACTATTTTTTTTTTCGGACTATGAAATTCGATAATTTGACTGACACGACGGGTTGTTATATATTAAAAGCTGATTTCATGTTTGTGTTTCACATCTACGCCTCCGAGATGTATGCGGAAAAGAGAGTCAAATTTTTAAATGTAGATTGTCATTTACTCTTAAATAGAAATATCGAATGTCTTTATTAAAATTTTGCAACTGACGGAAATTTTGTATAAAATTTTGTATCGTTAAAAATAATAGACATAGAGTTTAATCTCAAAATTGTTGAAGAGAGATGCAATCTGGTACACTGTTAAAAAATGTGCAGCAAACTGACCAGTCATTCGACCGTTTTTATGGAAAACTGTTACATAACCGTAATTTAACTCTATTGTGACCATAATATGGTCAATAATATGGTCAAAATAGCATTAAATGACGGTTATGTAACCGTTAGACCATTCGAAAGCTAAAAAAGTCCTTCCGGCCTGTAACGAGAGGAAAAGGTAGTTTTCATAGTCCACATTTTTAAAAATTCCACTCATTTTACTCAAACACCCGAAGCTAACATTCATATTATGTTTTATATATTCGATATTATGTTTTATATATTATATATTACATATATATATATTTAATAAATGATATTTAATATCTACCATAATTGATGTTTACCATAATACCAACTGATTACCATTGTGTCATACATCGGTTCACCACTTTGACCATATACCTAATCAAACATGTATCTACATTTCATCCGAAAATATTAAAAATTAACTACCCTTAAACTTATTATTAAAAAAATAATAAGTTTAAGGGTAGTTAATTTTTAATATTTTATACCAGTTGTTTTATACCAGTTTAATATTATATCTCCATATATACAGGGTGATTACAAAAAAGTCCTTCCGGCCTGTACCGGGAGGAAAAGGTAGCTTTCCTATATCTTCGTTTTAAAATTTTAGCTAATGTTACACGAAAACAGCAAGTTAAAATGCAAAGAAACGTTTACAAAAGATTCGTTAATACTGAATTTGAATAAGAAATTCGCCAAATTATTGAGCAATAGCCAAATTGGCTTCATTTATGAAAACTTATTTTCGTCCCCAAATTTGGCGATATTTCGCCAATTTCACAGATGACCGGCAGTAACCTCTTCAAAAAAGTAAGGGCCGAGGATGAACGTACTCGTTATACCACACCACACAGTCGGTTTTTCCTCGTATAATGGGCGTGGATGCACATCATGTGGATTATTCTCTGCCCAGTGCACACAATTTTTCGAATTCACGTTACCAGTTAACGAGAAATGCACCTCATTTGTCCACAGAACGCGTAAAGGCCAATTGCTATCTTCATCGTACCGGATAAGGAATTGATTTGCAAAATCCAGCCATAATTTATAGTCTCCCGCTTCGAACATATGGACACGCTGGAATCGATACGGAAACATGTTTAGAACAGAGCGCAGAATCTTGCGTATAGTTGAATTCGGCAGATCCAGAACACGTGAAACACCGCGTGCAGTTGCGGAACGAACTGTGCTTATCGTCTGATGGACTTCTGCAACAGCTTCCACAGGAACGGAAGGTCGTCCAGACCGAGGTTGATCGCATTAGCAACCAGTTTCTTCAAATTTATGAATCAAGTCCCGTACAGCTTTGACAGTGCATGGGCCTCGCCGTAATCCATGGTTTCTGCGGTAAACACGCAATGTCTCTGCGGCATTTTGTCCATTCAGGTAATAAATCTTTACGATTTCCCCACGTTCTTTGCCTGAAAGCGGCATCTTGTTCGGAATGGCAGAAAGGAACATACGCGGCTTGCATTTCACAGTGCCTTTTCTTTCACCTAGCGTGACGACGCCAGTCATGACTGTGTCTTAAGTAGAATCCGAAATTTGCTTTTCTTGGTTTCTTCTTCTCGTTTTGTGGAGAACTAATCAGGCTGGGATATCAGCCAAAGAAACGGTGTGACGTGTGACGTAAATGAAACGAAAATTAATGCTCTGGTGCACGGCAAAGTCCTTTTTACTTTTCCCTTGCCTAGTTCCGGTGATTTTCATGCTACAGTTGCCGTTCCAACGCTATTTAGGGTTTTTCACAATGGAGATCACATTCCAATTCAAAAAACTGGGTGTTGCCATTTGATTTTTTCGAAATTTTCTCACTGTAACCATAACTGTTTGAGTGACACTGTTTTTTTCCATATCATTCTTGAGCGCATACCTCAAAATACCTTTTGCCAAAATTTCATTCAGTTTCTGTGAATGGTATGATAGTTAGGGGCCCAAATGTCGGGATAGTTTTTTTATAATCACCCTGTATATATTTCTGTAAATAATCCTTTGGATCTTCATAGTACAAAAAGGTATAATAGTTTTTGAATAGAAAAAACTTTAAAATATTTCATAACTCTGATAATCATTGAAAATTAAATACCCTTAAATTTATTTTAGAAAATCAAGAGTATAGAATTGTGTAAAGATTCACTTGAAATTATGTACAAGAAAATCTAATAGTTTTAAACCAACAAGCTTGTAAATGTTTGGTAACTTTGGATGTTCCAAAATGTTTAACTTTTAAAACATATATATATATTAAAAGATGATTTAACAATGTATGATTATTAATTTTAACACTGAAAGGGATCGATAAAGTTTACAGTAACAATGAGATAAAAATTAAAATGTCTTTTACTGTTTTTTTTTTTCGATAAGGAATGAGCAGTTCTTCCTGTTTATAGCGGCTTTTGTTCTCGTTCAAACAGTTCGTGTTTGAATACTAACTAGAATGCAAAAGATATTACTCATTATTTTAAGAAACTAATCAAACATGTATCTACATTTCATCCGAAAATATTAAAAATTAACTATCCTTAAATTAAAATTTTTTTAAACTCCAAATATATATATTTCTGTAAAAAAATCCTTTGGATCTTCATAGTACAAAAAGGTATAATAGTTTTAAAATAGAAAAAAAACTTTAAAAACTTTCATAACTCTGATAACATATTTAACCTCTTAAAACAGATGTATACTAAAAAGTGAGGAAACAATCCATGATTGTTTATTTTAACAAAGCAATTTATATGTAAAATTTGCTTCACCAATGAGAGAAAGATTAAAATGTTTATTTTGACAGTCAAACTAGTTTCTTTTGTTTGATTGGACATGGCATACGTTGGCTGGTATGTCGAGAAATTCTGATTCGAATTACATGTGGTATTTTCAAGAAAATAACATGGGTATACGCAGATAGGGAACAAGAGGTGCTTCCTTTTTACCGTGGCTATTGTCCTCATTGTTATTGTTCGCTTTTGAAGACGAGCGATTAGTTACTAAATCTTATAAATAGCCCCAAAAATGAATCTCAGAAAAAAAAGGTGAATATGTAAAAATTTCGTAACTTGTATTATTGCTTTAAATGGCTTTCTGTGTTTTAACTACTACTTTAATACATATGTTTATGTTTTGAAAAATAGTGTGAATTCCTGATTTTGAAGAATTACTTGAGTTTGTACAATTTTATTAACTTGTCCAGTAAATAAATGTACATATGATTTTTTTGTCTTACTGTTTAAAATTTTTTGTTTACTTATACTTTTAAAATTTTTTGTTTACTTATACTTTTAAAATTGTTTTGAATATACGATTTTAATATATTATTTTCATTTTATTATTGACAAATTATAATTTCTGTTTAGAGATTATTCTAGTTTCTTAGTCTCTATTTGTCTACGAATGAATAAAAATAAACGATATGACTGATTTGAGTGACTATTACCTTATAAGCAATGAATAAAACGTGCATATGCATTTCATTAAAAAATACGTACATTAATCTGAGTTGGCAGCCACTAGAGGTTTCAAACATTTCAATCATTAACTTTAACAATATAGCATTGAAAAAAAAAACAATACATTAGGATCGCATGATTGCATAACTGCAGCAAGCCGTTGCTCAAACCCGACTTCTTCTAAATACCGATTACGTCACACGATATCTAATTTCTTTTTCGACCGTTGCTAATCGCATGATGAAAAAACAATAACGAATACAGTTACCGTTATAATGCAATCTAATACATAAAAAAAAACAATATATGAATATGATACACAAAAGAAAGAATAAATATTAAAGTAGACAATCTATTACAGTAGAGAAAAATATTTCCTACATTATTTACACTTAAATTTAATTAAAAAAATGAAAAGTACAGAATTATGTAAATATTCATTTGTATTTATAACAAGAATATCTAATAGTTTAAACATAACTTGCTTATAAATGTTTAGTAACATTGGACTTTGCAAACTTGCTGATATCCTAAAACAGATATGTATCAATAGATGATGTAAAAATATGTGATTGTTAATTTCAACACTGAAAGGGATCGATGAAGTTTACCTGAACAATGAGATAACAATTAAAAGGTCCTTTCCGAAAATGAAGCTAGCTTCATTTGTTATATTTGAGGTTGCGTAGGTTATTTGGCGAATTGAGAAGCTCCGAGAAGAAATGGTGTACATGAGCCCGTTACAAGACAATAACACGGTTTTTTATCGATAAGGAATGAGATTGTCTTCCTGTTTCTAGCGGCTTTTGTTCTTGTTGCAACAATTCGTGTTTGAAGACTAACTATTAGTTGCAAAATGTTACAAATAGTCACGAAAATGATTCACATTAACAAAAAAATACGTACATAAATTTTTTTAATAGCTTGTGTAGTAAATGAACGTACATAAATTGACTTTTCATCGTACAGTTTCTATTTCTTAATGTATGTTTATTAAACTTTTTAAAAATACTTTTAATTTGTGATTACAATTAATGAATTATATTTTATGTAAAATTTCCGATTAGAGAGTAAATCATTTTAATTAATTTTTTGTCTGTGAATGAAACAGTAAAGCCTGTATGACTGGTAAGAATGAGTAACATACTTTGAGAATGCAAAATATATTACTTATTGTGTATATTACTTACAGATATTAAAATATATATAATATATAAACGAAATGATTGTGATTGGTCGATTTTTAAAGAAACCATAACCTAAACATTTTAAGATTAATATACTTTCTAGCAATTATTTCAGATTTAAAATAAAAAATAAGATCAATGAATTGGAAATTTTTATTTATAAATTAATTTTGGAAAATGGTGAGGGGGCTCCAAAAATCATACTTGCGACTGATGAACAAAATACTAGTTATAGCCCTGCCTAACGATTCAATAGAAATCGTAATTAAGAATGTTTTTAGAACGTTTTCCTTTCATTTCACCCTTTTAAATTTCGAATTTTTTAGAAAATGTTCTTAGAGGTCATTTACACCTTATAAGTAACTACCATGCCAAATGTCAAGTTTCTAGATTCTTCACTTCCGCAAAAATCACAATTTAATACGTTTTTCACTCTTGCTGATGCATAATAGGGAGCTGCAATTGATGTCCTGCTGGAAGTCACACATTACAAATAGTCAGTTCTGATTGGTGGAACTACCCTGACCTCCAAGTGAAGAACAATAGTTGATCACCTGATTGCAACTTCCCTTCCTACATTTCTCTATCATAAACGAAAATGCAAAAAAATTCTTTTGTGCGACTCCGTAAAAAAGTATATATATTAAATATTACATATATTTTTATGTTTACGAAAGATGTTATCGCTCAACTTTAATAACGGATGCCAATTTCATAAGGCACTCATCAAACAACTGTCTTCAGACAGTAATGCAATTATGCAATATAGTCCATGGCGTGTCTCTGTTTAAATGAATTATAAATGCTACTCACACTATTTTGTGTAGAAACCAAGTTGAAGTGCATATAATTAATGCACAGACAATAGACTTCACTTTCAAGCGGCAACATGCTACAATGAATCTCAATAATACGTATCAATTTTATGCCACTTTATGCATTTCTACCAAAGTTAAAGCACTGCCCACAGACGATAATACATTCGAATTATTTAGTTCAGAACCGTATTAAATTATCTATATATTTTTATCCATACTACATATTCTAATAAAATATCATTAGGTAGAAAAAGCATAACAAAACGCTTTTCAAGCAGATAACAACCATTGTCAGCAATGTATACACATATTTTACTACAACCAGTATATGATTTTTTTTAAAATTCGAACAAGATACTTTACTAAAATTTAATTCACATAAAAATCGGGAAACAGATGAAAAAGTACTCTCACCAACTACCTTCTTATGCGTCAGCGCCTTCGAACTATTTTTTACCTACTATTTTTAACTATGTATATAACCCTGTATATATATAGAATGTATAAACAT
The DNA here is from genome assembly GCA_963931845.1 of Maratus michaelseni. Classification (NCBI taxonomy): domain Eukaryota; kingdom Metazoa; phylum Arthropoda; class Arachnida; order Araneae; family Salticidae; genus Maratus; species Maratus michaelseni. The sequence continues at coordinate 135,137,455 of OZ007598.1, read as the reverse complement.
GCCTTGATATACGAAAATTCAGTTAAGCATTAAAATGAATGACGCAATTGAAAGCGCCCTTTCAGCTGCTATCATTCGCAATTCGTAGACGAAAGTATGCCTGAATTATTTTGTGCAGCCCTGTAAAACAAAATTAAATCTAACATGCACTGTTTTATTTTTAAAATATTATTGGCACCGCAAATATCAGAATCTCAATTACCCAAGAAATAGTATAGTATCGGGGACACGCACATCAAACAATTTCAGTTATGCAATTTATATTTTTACGTTTCCCTGTAGATGAATAATAAATGTCTAGCACACATCCTTTCATAAAAACTTATAATAATATATATCAACAATGTATATAATTTTCGCAATGTTTAAAGCAGGGCAGCACAATTAAAATGTAGTACTTCTAACAATTATCGCACATCGAAAGCGATGGATTCGATGACTTTTCTGAAGTCCTGTACATGGACAACAAATACTACTCAAACCATTTTTGATTAGGGCTGTGTTAAAGTGAACTTGAAGATCATATATCGATTTTATATCCAAAAATACGATTTTTTCCTTTTTAATTATATTAACCGTCAATAGATGGCGGGATCATCAAATTAATTTTTAGCCTGTTTTCAGTCCAAATCTAGCCTGAATTTAGCCTGAAAAAAGATTCACACTGGCCCTGCGCTTTTAATATTTTTTACCGCAACCACAGAGTTTCTCGTTACTCTGTGCCTCGCCACAGTGGGAGTTATTGCCGACTTTATGACGTCATACGCAATTTAAAATTATGGCTAATTAATTAAATTTTTGAACAAACGAATATACGATAACAAATCTGTGTCCAAACAGGTTTTATTTAAAAAAAGAATGATGTAATTTGATGCAGTAGTTTGTTCTCACGGACTATCGAAAGAAAACGCTTAGCGTTTTAAATATATAGATAATAAGAGAAATTGAAATTTTCTCCAGAAAATGTCGTGCGCATAATATATAATCAAAAATCAGCAATAGTTTTCTTTTTCGTCTAATCTTTCATAATTGGGTTCATAGGCAAGGTTGGCGTCAAAAATGAACAATGCTGACAACAATGTATTTTCAAGATTATGAGAGTGATAGCAATGGAAATTAGTTTTGCGACAAACCACGCACGCTAATACACACAAATTGACTACAGACACGATTACGTCAAAAACTTTTGTTTTGGATCTTCAATAACCCCTTTCATTACCTTGAAGGTCGAATTTCTAAAACCATTGAAATACGGGTTTAACCATTTTTTAGTGGATTAACAAATCTACTAAAGAATGTTGCATTTCACGGTTTTACCTGAGATATGCCGAACTGACAAAAAACTTTTGACTTTACCTTTAACCCCCCTCCCCCCACCCCCCCCTAGGAGTTGAATTTAAAAGAAATACTTTCTTAATCTTATAATCTCAGGAGTTCAAGTTTCGTCCTTGAATAGTTTCGTCTATGCGTTGATGAATCAGTCAGGATAAAGTCTTTTGCATATAGATATACAGACATAAGGGCACTTTTCCGTTAACGGACACCATGCCAAAATGCATGCCAATGAATAATGTATGTAAATGATGTATGTATGTAAATGTATATAAAGGTATGTAAATGTATGTATCTTAATGTATGTAAATATACGTATTAAATGAATGTAAATGCATGCTTGGCGTCAATGGTGTCCGTATAACGGAAAAGTATCGACTTCATATATTCGGTAATTCTCTATTATCCCATCGACCATTTTTCATGACAAAAAACTACCAAACTTTAACGCCAAATAAAAAAGAGAACGTTGCCATTGGAATATCGAAATAAATAAATAAATAAAATATAAGAATTTAAGGACACAATTTTTATTTTAATTAATGAAATAACTAATAAATCAGTAAAACCTAATAAAAAATACACGCAAATGTCGAATTAAAAACCACTTGATGAAATAACAAACAGGTATAATGCTTCTGACATTAAGTAAATGGGATTGCATTTTTGGCGTTTAATCTAACAGTTTGGCGAAAGTTTTTTGTTATGAAAAGTGGTCGAAGGGATAAGAGAGAAGTACTATATATTCTTTATAAAAAGGATTTTTGCTTCATTTCCGCAGAAAAGTTCTTTTCGTTAATTCCAGATAACAGTAAGTGCAAATATTCTCTGCATTTTTCTCTTATGCCAATAAAAACAATTCGGCACAATTTGTTACACTTACATCATTGTAGTAATAGTTGGCATCAAATAAAACATTTGAAAAAAAATAATAATTAGATGCAATAGTGATTAATTAAAAACTAGCCGCCAATGGCGACATTCATAATTTAATTTTACCGGAAGATTCTAATAGACAAATCAAGAACTTTTGTGATCATGGTTAGCATTTCTCATATTTTTTGTTGCTATGTATTTCATCTTTCTTGACAAAAACCCCTTAACCATAGCTGCCAAATTTTACGCTTTTCTGTTACCACTAAAAATTAATAGAAATTTTTGTGTTATTAAATCACATGATTTCGGAGATTTATTAAGCTAAAATTTACTGTAAAAGGTACTGTTAGTGGTAAGAAAAAAGCGTAAAAGTTGGCAGCTATGCCTTAACCAACTTAAGCAATTATGCTTCATGTCCGTTTGCTTATCAGTTGCAATATGTTCGCTATAGCGGAGATTCTTAAACATATTAAGTAGTTTTCCGTAATTGGGTCCATTGCTAATTGGCGTATTTCAGTTAATACGATTTGATGCAATGAAGTCTGTTTTGTGAAAGTCTTTAATGATATCCACGTTTACACTGAACCATATTGTTGCTAATATTTTTTTGTTTCTCGCTAACTTTGACTGTAGACTCGATTACGAAAGATTAGAAAATCTAACATTATTCTCATCTAAAACGTCTTGAATAATGTCCATAATCGGGCTGCATATTATTACACGTAATTTTCGAGTATGGTTTGGTGAAACATTGAACTTTTGGAAGATAATGGAAGTGGTCATCAGGTGGCGGCGCTCCCTCCCCGTAGCGCATACGGAACTCTCTTGGTCGTGCGCGCTAAAAGTCCCTCAGGACTTGGGTAAGGTGGTTGATGTGCCTGACGGGCACCCCCAGGCGACTAGCGGCGCAGCTCAGTTTTAATATTCCCTTTAAACTCTATTTGATGTCAGAACTTTTTACCCGTGACGTACAATCTGATTAAAATTCACGAACTTCCTTCTAGATGCCGATCTCTGTTTTTCTCTGCTCTTCTTTCTTGATATAGTTTAGGAGTTTTCATAATTGCGTAATTTTCTTACTTTGGCATTTCTGTTTAATGTCTACTGACTATTAACAGGTAAATATACCAAGCCAACATTGGCCTATAATTCTAATTACAGAAACCCGTTTTTTCTCTCTATTTTGTAACTCCATAGTTAATATTATGTAGTCCTTTCCTTCTATATTAAAAAAAATGTAACCTGGAACGGAGCCAAAAACGATTTAGAAATGGACCAATCAAATTCTGCGTAGATATTCAGGGTTATTCTCATCGCTTTTTTACTAGGGACTTTTTTGAGAAGCTGTTACTTTTTTTCTAGCCATCCTACGGATTCGAAAATCATATCACCAGACGCGAAATATAACAAGCTTTCAGAAATTCAAAAAATTATCGTCACAGAGACAGTCTCAAAAACTATGTAACTTACAGAGTTGAAACTTTCTGTATATACCCGAATACTAGCTATAAAGAGCTCAAAATATTAAAATTTGAAAAATTCGTATTATTTTAATAAATAGAGATAAAAAACCAAAATTCTAACAGCCTTTTCCTATTAAATTTAAACATTTTTTGTTATAGCCAATGCCAAAAATTAAAAATCCACGATGAAATTCTTTCTACAATAATTAATTTTCTATCAGACGATTTTCACGTGAAAAATGAAAATGAAATAAAAAGTTTCACGAATTGAAAAAAAGATTAATATGAAATAAAATTGATTGACGTCATAGTGGTAATAAAACCGAAAAATTTCTCAATAATACAAGGAGTATGTGAGTATGTGTATGTACACAAAACAGATTAATATCACGTCATTAGAGAATTAAAAAGAAAATCTGACGTCATATCGGAAGTTTACGAGGCTAACGAAAAAGACAGGCTACCGCGGTGCATTCCACTTATCTTTTTTTACAGACCGCTAGAGTGACGCGATGCTCTTTTCGTACACCTGCATTGGTGCTTTCGAGCATCACGTGACTCCGGCGGGGTGTAAAAAAAGATACTCGTAAAGCACCGCGGTTGCCTTTCTTTTTCGTTAGCCTCGGGAAGTTTAAATGATTTTTCAAATGTTTCAAAATAATACAAAGCGAATATGAATATGAGTAATAGAGAATAGTAAATATATGAGTTTGAGGAACGTATTGAATCGTGATAAAAACCCGATTATGGAAATATTCGCATATTTTAACATTTTGAAGGTGTACAACATGTTAAATTTTGAAATTATTTTTTTTAAATATCGCATTTAGTCCACATATTATTATGACAGAATATAATAGCGGGCTTCGACCGCTATCGGGCTGGTTTAGATATTAAAAAAAAACGAGAAAAATAGACACCGGTAAATTTTTACTTTATAAAAAACATGACTTTTTTTTTTTTTTTTTTTTTTTGAGTTTCTAAATGAAATTAATTTGGATTTATTAAAGAAAGAATAAAGTGTTTTGAAAGGAATATTAAACGAAACCCTTTGAGCGATCTTCGATCGCACTTACTCACTTGTTTTATATTGTTGCCAATTTCTAAATAAGCGCAAAGGATTATGTTTTATCTCAAATAAAAAATGTATTTGCGCGAGACTATAAAACAATAATGAAAGTTTAAAATAATAATTAAATGATCACGTGTTGAAAGCGGGAAATAAAAAAAATTATGCATAAAAATTGTGTTTACACATGAATATCTCTATAATAAAACTGTAAGTCATGTGACTGTCCTCAACAGTTCCGGGATGCCGCATCGCTTTTTCATATGCCAAGCGGCCATTTTTATTCAAAATTATTTTTTCGAATAAACTGCATAAAAGTTACATTTTAAGAAAGATCGTTCAAAATAAATTAATATTTGAGAGATGACTTGCGTTCAATTATGTATATATTCTGCAATAACTTCAGTCGAAAGATTCGCAGTTCAAATTCTCTATTCATAAAAGTAAACAAAAAAAAGATTGATTCGTCGTGAACATTTAAAATATTAAATCATGGAGGTAATCATTCGCAAAGCAAGTTCTCCGCGAATGAATTTTTGGACCGCTGCCTCGCGTCAAAAAAATAATTCGCACCAGTGAGACAATCAAAGTTTACCATAATTATGTGCTATACAACTCAACTTTCGGACCTTTTCTTGACGTAAATTGAACTCATGTAATAATATTTAATGAATCAGATTTTTAGCATTTTTAAAATCGCTAATACAGCTTTTATTTATCGCGTGTACAAATTAGAAATAATACTTTGATTTTGAAATCAAATGTTTTGATTTATTTATTTATTTTCTCTTTTAAATGACAAGTGTGAAGTATTTTAAATTTATGTAATATAAGCATTTTAGATTAAAGTTAAGTATTTTAAATGAAATGAGTGACAGGTTTATAATTTAAAATTAAATTAATTGTAGTATGAATGACGGTGATGGGAACGATATTTGGCGAATTATCATCTGCTCCCGGCTAACAAAAATACTCATAATTAAAAAAAAAGAATAAAAATAAATAAATGATAGTTTGTTGGAAATAAATATTGATATACATATCAAAAATAATTTATAGAATTAAAATAAAAAATAAAAGTAAATGAACAACAATTTCCATAACAAAATTTTCGCCAAATTGGCGGGGGAGGGGGGGGGGCAATCGCGCCAACGTGCGTATGTGACATTTGTGCCCAAAAAATATGCGAAATGCTACCATGATCGCAAAAGTTCATGATTTGTCTATTAGAATCTTCCGATTTGGCGAAGGATTAAGGGAAAATTAAATTATGAATAAATGTAACGTGTTGCAATGTTTAACATACATTTAAGGGAGACCAAACTGGTCGCCAGTGGCGGCTAGTTAAAAATAAAAAAGATAAATTAAATAAAAAAGCGTTATAACCAGTTAAATGTAAAGCATTATAACCTGATTACAGAAGATAGTCGCCGTTCGTGATATCATCATCATCATCTTTATAAAACGGGTTACATTACCAGGTTTTAAGAGGCTGTGAAATCAGAACGGGGATTGGTGAGCGTAGCGAACAGTGGGCAGAGCCCCTTAGTAGAAATATAAAAGACAATTAAAGACGCTTTTATTGCTATAGTAGATATAGATATATATATTATATTCATAGGTATATAGTATGTGATTAGAATATATATCTCATATTCATTCCGATAGATATAACATACAGCTAATAAAACCACCATCGTAAATATGTAGAAAAAGCCATCGATATGATTTTATGCTAAAGGCCGTCGATATGATTTTATGTGCTTAATAAATGTCTATTAAATTATTTTTTGTGTTATTTTACTTTGATTCTATATTATTTACCACTTTTAATGATGGGTGCTGTTATTTTGGCTCCAAAATGGCGATTTTATGCCTGAGCAACCTAGCTGTTTCGGCTAGATTTTACTTCGTATGTTAACCCGGTTGAGCATATATCGTATGTTTTATAATAAATTAAATATTGTGTGTTTTTTATTTATGAATCATTGTGTGTGTTTTATGATAAAATTGTGTGTTTTTTAATATAAAATAAACTATTTCATAATAAAATTAAAGTAACATGCTGTTTTAGAAATCTCTAACCGGTACTTGAAAATAGGGTTTTCTCGCCAAAATGGCGCAAAACAAAAATCGCGCCGACCCGGTGCGTCTGCGACAGCTGTTCCATCAAAACATTTGGTTTCAAAATCAAAGCATCGTTTCTAATTTGCACACGCGAAAAATAAAAGCTGGTATTGGCGATTTTAAAAATGCTATTGGCGAGATTTGCGTTCAAATAACAGAAAAGTGTTTAATGGTGTTACGTATTTTATAAATGTATATTAAATTACTGTTTTGAAAGCGATTGGTCATTAACAATGATAAATATGATTGGTGATTAACAATCACTTTCGGTGATCTCTCTTTCTCGCAAGTATAATACATATATACCAAAATAACTGATAATTCGTTTCAAAATTTGATTCATTAAATATTATTACATGAGTTTTATTTATTTACATTCAGCATACATACGTCAAGAAAAGATACGGAAGGAAGTTGAGTTGTATAGCATATAATTATGGTAAGCTTTGATTGTCTCACTGGTGCGATTTATTTTTTGACACCAGGCAGCGATCCAAAAAATCATTCACGGGGAACTTGCTTTACGAAGGTTTAATGCGTTAAACGTTCACGGCGAATGAATGTTTTTTTTGTTTGTTGTTGTTTACTGTCATGGATAGAGAATTTGAACTGCGAGCCTAATTTTAACTGAAATTATTGCAGAATATATACATAACTGGACGTAAGTCATCTCTCAAATATTATTTTGTTTTGAACGATCTTTCTAAAAATGTAACTTTCATGCAGTTTTATTAAAAAAAAAATAATTTTGAATAAAAATGGCCGCCTGGTATATGAAAAAGTGAAGCGGACACCCCGGAACTGTTGATGACAGTCACATGACTTAGGCTTTTATTATAGATATGATCTTTTGAAAATTACAGACTTTCACAAACTGTCTTATTAAACCAATATATACTTAAAGTGAAAGAAGAAATAAATATTATGCAATAAAATAATTATGTACAACTCCATAGTCTTGAAACAATATTATTGCAGCTTCACCATCATCTGGTAACTGCCAAATGGCTAAATTCATCCCGGCGTCAATGAAAAATGTAATTTGTAACTTAAAATATATTGCAATTCGAAAAATAGCAAATTAAGATTTTTTGCGTGGTTACTATTAATTAATGATAATAATAAAATGATTCACGTTCAATAAATAGCGATCTCACAATGTTTGTCCCACTTTTAAAACTAAAACTAATTTCATTTGTTCATAGCGAATGACGTCAAAGGTGTTTTCTGATTTTATTCTCTGCAGACGATTAATGTCTACCGTTTTCTCCGTGGTTTGAAAACGGTAAAAAACCACGATCAATTCATTTCATTTTGAAGCGGGCTTGTCAGAACTGTTGATGACAGTCACAAGATTTGCGCTTTTATTATATAGATTTTATTGTGGATTTTTAATTGTTGGCAACTGCTATAACGAAAAATGTTTCAATTTAATAGGAAAAGGCTGTTAGAATTTTGTTTTTTTTATCTCTCTATATTAAAATAATACGATTTTTTCAAATTTTAATATTCTGAGCTTCATAGTAGGTATTTAGGTATAAGTACACAAATTTTCATACCTGTAAGTTCTATAGTTTCTGAGAACGGCTCTGTGATGAACAGACAACGGGACGGGAGTAATAGGGTTTCGTGAGATGAAAGAAACCCTGAAAATGGTATAACTTAAAATATATGGCGAGTTTTGTAAATTGAGGTTTCGCGTCCATAAATTGTGAATTGAGTGATCAAAATAATAGGACCCTGTGTGCCTCGGAACCATGTATGGTTAATTCGGCTAACCCTATAACGGGGCTCAATGTATTTCGCGCCTCATAAATCATTAAAACACCAATCTTATAACGGGGTTCTGTGAATTTTGCGTACATAAACGGTTAAAAGCTTTATGGATTTCACACCTATAAACTAATTATACGGAGCATCTTTATAATAGAGCCTCGTGCATACTCAAGCCTATAAATATGGTTATCAGTATGTAAATTATAAACCTATACTCCCCAAAAATTGTTTTTGAGGACAGGAGGAAATGTACTATATTTTGTATACAGATTGAAATCCGATAGTTAAAAGACGAAAAACGTAAAAACAATTTATAAAATATGAAAAAAAATATATAAGACTAATCAAAATTTTCCCCAGAAAAATGTCGTGCGCATAATATTTAATATAAAATCAGCAATAGGTTTCTTTTCATCTAACCTTTCATAATCGGGTTCATAGCCAAGGTTGGCGACAAAAATGAACGATGATGGCAACAATGTACTTTTAAGACTATGAGAGTGATAACAATGGTTACAACAATAAAATTAGTTTTGCGCCAAACCACACACGCTAACACACACAAGCTGGCTATAGACACAAAAACGGAAAAATCTTTTGTTTTGGATTTTCAATATCCCTTTGGCTACCTTGAAGGTTGAATATCTAAAACCATTGAAATACGGGTTTAATCTTTTTTAGTGGATTTGTTATACTGCATTTCACGCTCTTACCTAAAATTGCTGCTGAGATATGCCAAACTGACCAAAAACTTTTGACACTCCTATAACCCTTACTCCCACAACTAGGAGTTGAATTTAAAAGAAATCGTTTCTTAATCTTATATTCTTAGGAGTTCGAGTTTCTAACTTGAATAGTTTCATTACTCGTCTAAGCGTTGATGAATCAGTCAGGATAAAGCCTTTTGTATATAGATATACAGACATAATATATTCTTTATAAAAAGGATTTTTTCTTCATTTTTGCGGGTTTTCGCAAAAGTTCTTTCCGTTAATTCCAGACAACAGTGAATGCAAATATTCTGTACATTTTCCCCTTACACCAGTCAAAACAATCCGGCACATTTTGTTACACTTACATCATTGTCTCCAAACATAGTAGTTGGCGCCAAATGAAACATTAAAAAAAAAACATATGTTGGTACAATAGTTATTTTAATCTGAAGGTATGAAATTGTTATTGACGTACACGCCATCTCGAAAAAAAAAACTTTATTTATGTTTAATTCTATAGTCCTGAAACAATGTTATTGCAGCTTCATCATCAACAGGTAACTGCTAAATGGCTAAATTCATCCCGGCATCAATAAAAAACCCATTCGTAATTTATAAGTTACAAAATATTGCAATTCAAAATAAAAAGAAAACTGCCCAGTTAAACTGAGGGCATTGAGCTCACAGGCTATTCACACTAATTGAATATTATACTCGTATTTCAAAGAATTTGAAATAAGCCCCTAGAAAAATAAAGAAATCGACAATATATTAAGGGGGGTCATGCCCCCGTTACCCCCTCATAGTTAACTAATGAACCCCTTAAACTAATCAGGGAAGCTCTTATTACAATGAATATATATATATACAAAATTTGAAGAAAATCGGATAATGCTGCAATTTATCAAAATTAAGGGGGGATTAGCCCCACCCCTTCCCCCTTTATACTTAACCAATGAACCCCCAAAACTATTCAGAGAAGCTCATTATCACAATGAACCTATATACAAATTTTGAAGCAAATGGGATAATTCTGCTTGAAAAACCCATTTATATAAATTAAGGGGGGATTAGCCCCCCCCCCCGTTCCCCCCCTTTATACTTAACCAATCAATCCCGAAAACTAATCAGGGAAGCGTTTTAACCCAATGAACCTATAAACAAATTTTGAAGAAAATGGGATAATTCTGCAGGAAAAACCCATTTATATAAATTAAGGGGGGGATTAGCCCCCCCGTTCCCCCCCCCCCCCCTTTATACTTAACCAATCAATACCGAAAACTAATCAGGGAAGCGTTTTGACCCACTGAACCTATAAACAAATTTTGAAGCAAATGGGATAATTCTGCATGAAAAACCTATTTATATAAATTAAGGGGGGGATTAGACCCCACGTTCCCCCCCCCCCCCCCTTTATACTTAACCAATCAATCCCGAAAACTAATCAGGGAAGCGTCTTAACACAGTGAATCTATAAACAAAATTTGAAGGAAAACGGAATAATTCTGCATGAAAAACCCATTTATATAAATTAGGGGGGATTAGCCCCCCCGTTCCCCCATTTATACTTAACCAATCAATCCCAAAAACTAATCAAGGAAGCGCCTTAACACAGTGAACCTATAAACAAAATTTGAAGGAAAACGGAATAATTCTGCATGAAAAACCCATTTATATAAATTAGGGGGGTTTAGCCCCCCCGCCGTTCCCCCCTTTATACTTAACCAATCAATCCCAAAAACTATTTAGGGAAGCGCCTTAACACAGTGAACCTATAAACAAAATTTGAAGGAAAACGGAATAATTCTGCATGAAAAACCCATTTATATAAATTAGGGGGGGGGGGATTATCCCCCCCGTTCCCTCCTTTATACTTAACCAATCAATCCCAAAAACTAGGGTCGAGACATTAGTGACCTTAATACACACAATTAGTTTCATCAAAATCGATTCATAAGTACGGGCGTTATCGTATGACATAGGTCATATATATATATATATATATATATATGGATATATATATATATATATATATATATATATATATATATATATATATATATAAATCAACATTTGAACAGAGGGTGGTTTTGGGGTCTGGGGGTCATGATCGGTGAAAATATATCGAAATTTTCCGGAACTGCTTTCCTCCGAACGGCTGCAATAGGTAGCTTTATATTTTTTTGTATTGAAAGCTACCTAATAGTGAACTCACAATGTTTGGCAAACTTCTAAAACTAAAACTAATTTCATTGTTTCATAGCGAATGACGTCATAGGTTTTTTCTGATTTTATTCTCTGCAGACGATTAAAGTCTACCGTTTTCTCCCTGGTTTGAATCACAAATTTTGACTTGTGCTTTTATTCTAATGATTTCCTATAATTATCACGTTATTTTCACCGCCATGAGCATGATTATGATTGGAGGATTAGTTAAGCAATTTCAAATTTCACGCTCAGTAAATTATCTGATATTCCAAAAATTTTTTGGTGTTGTTTATTTAATGTACAATTTTGTCCGGCGATTTTGTCATTTGACATCGTCGGCTTTTAATTTAATTTAATTACGAATAAATATAATTAACGAATAAATACAATTAATAATTAAGTGGTAAAAAATGCCAAATAAAAATTTTTCTCATGCACCAGTTCATATAATCAAATCTTTGGCTTATGAAGAAGCCCGCAAACACGCAATTGATAATTTGCATGGCGTGTCTTTTAAAAAAATTTTAGATATTTTGAGCCGTTGCAAGAAAGTCGACACCTCTAAGCATTTCGGAGCCATCAGCGCATCTTTATCGAAAGCCGTCTCAGATGGAAGACTTTTTAAACGGGGGAGCTGGTACACAGTAAGCATAATTTCATCATTTAAGATATTTTTAGGTATTAAGTATGTAAACTTCGCCATAATAACTAAACTTTAAAGTAACTAGGGAATCGAACCCGGTCTTCCCGGGTTGCAGATTCAGATTCAACCAAGCAGGGAGGCCTACCATATGGCTTTAGCCTGTGCAAACCCTGCTTGGCAAGTTTATTAAAAAAAAAAATACATATTTGACAATGCAATTTTGATTATTTACAAAATATAAAAAATTTACTATAAGTGATGATGAAATGATGATGAAGATAGTCTATAATGTTCTATATAATGATGGAGAAAATTTTTGGCTTATTTACAGTTCGTCATTGGGAGCGAGAAATGTTTTTCGCGAGCACGAAGATGTGTGTACCTGTTTTCTCCTAAGAGTTGATGGGAGTTTGCTGTTAAGAGTTTGTGGTTTGGGACGTAAAAATGTTTTTAAAAAGATAAAAGATGTTTTTTACACACAAGCTTTTGGGCTGGAAGCTGAGTTTTTGCACAGATGGTTGGTTGAGGTATGTGGGTGCTATTCGTAACATGGCTGGTGGTTACTAAAAGATAATGTTCCGAACTAGGTTTCAGTTTTCAATTTCACCAACATGTGTGGTGGAGGCATTTGGAATAGATGCTGGTTCCTTTCTAGAATGTTTATACAATTAATTATTTTGTTTAGAAGGTCTGGTCGCTTCAACAGGTAGGCGAACCAGTGTGAAAAAGATATTGTTGATGGCTTGCGGATGTGAAGAGTGGAGGTGAGGGTGCATTGTAAGGTGTAATGGAGGGAGTTGCCTCTGTGACCACAGGTACAGAGAGGAGATTCAGTTTTGCCGATTTTAGCAAGGTAATCTGGGAAGGGTCCATGGTTGGTGGCGAATAAATATAGATTTCTATGGCGTAGAAGGCGTTCTATTGTGACTTTTGGAATAAGGCGATGGGTGAAGCGACCAGTGTCGGCGTAGTCCCATTCCCTTTGCCATTTTTTAATGGCTTGATCGTTGAGATGTTTCTTTAGATATGAGGCTGGGAAGGGAATGAACTGTTTGTGCGCCCCGGGTAATGTGGTTGCTTCTTTGGCTAGATGATCCGCCTGTTCATTCCCCTTTATTCCGGAGTGACCCTTCACCCATTTGAAGGAAATTCTTTTTGTTGTAGATTGGAGAAGTGTGATAATGTCTATTACTAGTAGGTCTGTTGTTGACAGGTCTTGTAGGGCTTGAAGACTTGAAAGACTGTCTGTGTTAATAAGGTGATGGTTGTAAGCTGAGGACCCTGCCCAGCTAACCGCTGCCTTAATGGCGAGTAGTATTTAAATTTAATAAAGCGATACTTTTGTATTTCATGGTAACCCGTTTATTTTGTTTATATTGCTGTTTATTTACGTTGGTTTTTTATTTTAATTCTATAAATTGTTTTTATTATGTATATCAATATTTATTTATGTCAAACTATGATTTATTTATTTTTATTTCCTTTTTTTAAATAATAGAAGCTATTTCATTTAATGCGTTATTTTATTTTTATATTGAAATAAAAAAAAATCCCGTGCTATTATTGCACGGTATTCGTAACTAATATTCAAAAACAAAGTTTTCGCCAAATTGGCGGGGGGAAAATTCGCGCCAATGTGGTGCGTATATGACATCTGTGCCTAAGTAAGTTTGGCAAAAATCTTTCCTATTTGTATTTTTTGTGTCAGTTGAATTTAAAAAAATACCCAAATTTGATCCATTCATAGCAGGTTCTTATCAATCTTGTGTATTATATCAGAGTAAGCATACATAAACATAATTTGGAGTAAATGGGCCAATAATGAACTCCTTTAAAGAATTTATTTATTTTTTAAATATAGTTATAAATATTATATTCCAGTTTTTTTAAATATTATAGTAACTTATCAACACTGAACGATCTCATAGTCATATTTCCCACCAGGAATCAACATTTAATTGTAATTATTAAGAGAAATAAATCAAAAATTCCAAAATTTCAGCTATGGACACCATACAAAAAGGTAATAGATGATTGTCTTAATAAGTGTAATTGGAATTTAATGAAACAAAATAGTCATTTTCAAATATTGGTACTTTTCAGTTAGTCAGCTGATTAAAATACCAGCCGAAATATTCTAATACAATGTTTACGTTAAGAAAAGCTAGCAGCCCATCCATCCCTTGTCCCATTCATCCCCCATCTCCCCTACCATTCACAGATAATAAGGAAAGCTTGCATGAAATGTTAAGTTGAATGTCTGGTTAATGCAGGGCCTTTGGGATTAACAACAAATTTGTAAATCTGATGTAAAAATATGAGAGAAAATTACAGAAGTATCGTAATTAGCAAAATTAAACAGCTATATATTGAATGTAATATCAGCACAAATAGATTTTACTGACTGACTTGTACTCTAAGAAATATAAATATGTTTACATACTACTTATTAATCGACTATAAGGGAAAATTACCTGAAACGTTAAGTTCAGATCCTCTGGAGTTTTAACAAAAAAATTTTAATCTTGTGTAAATAAGATGGCAGAATAAATAACAGATCTTTCTTATTAGTAAATGGAAGCAGATATAGTTATATTTCTTATTTTGGTACAGATGTCACAGATTTCACCGGGGTATATTTTGGTGCCAATATGGCGATTTTATGCCTGGGCAACCCGATGATATTGCAGAGATTTTGCTTTGTGTGACAACCCGGTTAAAAGATTGTGTGTGTTTTATATTAAATTAAAGATTATGTGTTTTATAATAAATTAATCATTGTGTGATAAAATAATTTGTGTGTGTTTATAATAAAAATTGTGTGTTTTTTATCATAAAATTGTATGTTTATTTTAGTAAAGCTGGAGGCACGGCAGTGCCTCCGCCAAGTCGAGAAAGCATCCTTTTCTGGAAGCAACTCAGGACACTTTTGACCCTCCCCATATTGCTGCGCTGGAGTATCCCAAAAATGTTGAACTTCGTTTATACAGAGTATGTGACAAATAGGACCAAAATTTGTAATTTCTCGATTCTGTCTTTTCTAGAGCAGACGATATATGAACTCAAAGTTTCGATTTTTTGTCACTTAGTCACTCACTCACTCTCGCGTCATCAAAAAGATTGGGTAGATCCCGCAGCTATAGAAACTTAAAATTTGGAATAAAGCTAGTGTTTTGTATACAAAGAAAGAAAAAATTATAAAATTCGGAAAATTGAAAAAAAAAAAAAAAAAAAAAAAACATTCCAAAATTTAACAAATTTGAACAAAATTGAAAATTACATGATCTTGTAGTCTTAAAAACTTAAAATTTGGTGTGAAGGTAGTGTTTAGAATTTAGAAAAATAAAACATCTAAAACACAAAAATATATCGAAAATAAAATAAAAAAATCGAAAACATCGAAAATTTTCAAATTATCCGATTTTGTTGTGCTAGAAACTTGGAAATTGGAATAAAGGTAGTATTTAGGATGGAAAATAACAAAAATAAAAAAATCTGGAAAATTCGAAAAAAAAATTAATTTAAAAAAAATTCGAAAAAAATTATAAAAATTAAAATAATTGGATTGACATTAGAAAATTCGCGGTAAAGATAGTGTTTAGGAATCAGAATAAGTTAAAATAAAAAAACACAATAAAATTCGAAAATCTAAAAAATTCGAAAAAAAAAATCGGAAAAATCGAAAAATAAGGAAAATTTGAAAATAATTCGATTGTATTACGCTAGAATCTTCAAATTTGGAATAAAGGTAATATTTAAGATACTAAATAAAGAAAAATTAAAAATTATGGATAATTAGAAAAAAAAAATCGAAATTTTCAAAAATTAAAAAGAAAAAAAAGTCAGAAATTGAAAATAATATGATCTCGTAGTCTTAGAAACTGAAAATTTGGTGTAAAGGTAGTGTTTAGGATTCAGAAAAAGAAAAAATTAAAAACGCAACGAGAATCGAAAATAAAATTAAAAAATCGAATAAAAACGAAAATTTGAAAATAATTCGATTTTGTAGTCCTAGAAGTTTTACATTCGGCAGAAAGGTAGGGTTTAGTATACAAAGTAAGGAAAAATTAAAAAATCCGTAAATAAATAAAAAAAAGACTAAAAAAAAAAGCATCGAAAAAAATAATATAGTTTGATTTATTGGAAATTTCTGGAAATTTTAATTTTGGCTTTCTTTTTATAATAAAAAGTACTTTTATGCTAAATATCAAGTATCTACGGCTGCGAGTAATATATCAGATGGATAGCACCTTTCTTGGAAGCATTTGAGAGTACTTTTGACTTCCCCCCTCTCATAACTCAGTGCTAGCCTACGAACCTGATATTTCTTTTTATCTACAGTACTTTGCAAACGAAACTAAAGCTTCAAATTTTTTATACCTGTAAATAATAGGGACAGACTGGGGGCTTAGCGAAAATCAGTTGATGATCTCTAAAAAGACCCCCCCCCCCCCCCCACCAAAAAAAAGAGGATTACTTACAAAAAGAAGTGAAATCTCATTAAAAACGTCACCTCTAAAAAATTCAGCCAAGTCTCGTGACTCTTTTTCCGTAAAAAGTTCTGAGATCGTGTAAAGTCAAGTTTAGCTATCTTAATAACTATGAAATTTTCATTCACAAATCACTCCTAGTCTCTACATCTTTATATCGGTGCCTTTCAGGAGTGAAATACCTAAATCATTCTAAAATTCCGATTTATGTGATGTTGAAGAGGCTTGAAATTTGAAATTTAGCTTAGTATTAACTAATAAAATATAAATGCTTTATGAGAACGCTTCTAAACATTTCGAAATTTAAAAAGGTGCGAAAAGCGTTCCAAATACGTTCTAAATTACGTTATCAATGAAATTGTTAAAGATAGACAGTTGAAATTTAACATGGATTCTTCTTGTAAGAGCAAATGTGTGCACAGAACAGTTAAAAAAAAAGTTGAAATTGTAAAGTTTGCAGGAGAAAAAAAGTTTGAAATTACAATTGTTTTTACACTGAAGAGGCCAGAAAATAGAAAATCGGGATGGTGGTTACTTTCAATATACAAAGGCTCGCTTAGAATAGTTTTCAAATAAATAACAGGCTGAAATGAGCTCAAACGATCTATAAACTATTTAAATTAAGATTTATTTGTATGGTATTTGTTAAAAATTAATCCACGGGAGGTGCTGGTTTCAAACCACTGTCGCGCTCGTCGACCCAACCGTTCGAAGTTTTCGAGTGGTTTTCTTTTAATATTGCGTAAACACGGATTGGGATCCCTTAGAAAGAACCCCACGGAGGGCATTTCCCCCGCCGGCCTACATCCATAGCACAGATAAATCGGCTGTAACAAATAATCAACCAAACAACCAACTTGGCATTTTTCAACAACTACATATGCAAAGCAGTGGGTTATGCTAGCTTAAAATAAAAATCAACTGTCAATTCTTCACTCATCTCAATTCAACAATCAATCAATTTTTAGCTCACAGGCTATCAAACCCTGAGAGCTAATGTGCCCGCCCGTTCTGTATGTATGTACGTATGTATGTATGTATGTATGTACGTAACGCGATAACTCGTGATAGAATTATCCGTTTTGCTTCAAATTTTGTTTACAGGTTCATTCTAATAAGGCGCTTCCCTGATTAGTTTTGGGAGTTCATTGGTTAAGTATAAAGGGGGGAAAGGGGGGGGTTAACTCCCCCTTAATTTAGATAAATGGGTTTTTCATGCAGATAAATCCGTTTTTCTTCAAATTTCGTATATAGGTTCATTGTGATAAGGTGCATCCCTGATTATTTTTGGGAGTTCATTAGTTAAGTATAAAGTCAGGAAACGGGGGGCTAACCCCCCCCCCTTAATTTAGATAAATGGGTTTTTCATGCAGAATTATCCGATTTTCTTTAAACTTTGTATATAGGCTCATTGTGATAAGGCACTTCCCTAATTAGTTTTGGTTGTTCATTGGTTAAGTATAAAGGGGGGCTAATCCTCCTTAATTTAGATAAATGGGTTTTTCATGCAGAATTATCCGATTTTCTTCAAATTTTGTATATAGATTCATTGTGGTAAAGCGCTTGCCTGATTAGTTTTGGATTTTCATTTGTTAAGTATAAAGGGGAGAACGGGGAGGGGGGGGGCGCTCACCTCCCTTAATTTAGATAAATGGGTTTTTCAAGCAAAATTATCCGATTTTTTTGAAATTTTGTGTATAAATTCATTGTAGTAAGGCGCTTGCCTGATTAGATTTTGGGGGTTTATTGGTTAAGTATAAAGGGTGACGGGTGCTTATCCCCCCCCCCCTTAATATATTGTCGATTTCTTTATTTTTCGAGTGGCATTATTCTTTGAAAAAATAGCATAATATACAACTAGTGTGAATAGCCTGTGAGCTCAATGCCCTCAGGTTACCTGGGCAGTTTTATTACTTATCTTTTATCTATAGATGATACGAGAAAAAAGAAGAAACAGAAATTAAGTGATGTTGAGCAGCCATGTTCTTCTCATGCAGTGACAGAGCTCCCAGGCACATCCAAGGGTTTAAAGAATTCCCATTACAAAGTAATGAAATTACGTATTAAAATAAATTCATATGACCTCAATACTACAATGATATAATATTAAATTTTTATTCGAAATCATTTATATGTGTTGAAATATATAGAAGATACACTGTTAAAAATTTACAGCAGACTGCCCGGTCATTACAACGTTTTCATAGAAAATGGTTACATAACCATAATTTAACCCTATTCTGACCATAATATTGCCCATATTATGGTCAGAATAGAGTTAAATTACGGTTATGTAAACATTTACTATAAAAACGGTCAAATGACTGAACAGTTTGCTGCAAATTTTTAACAGTGTAGAGTAATATTAAAATAAAGCAAATATTGATAATAAAATTTTTCATTTACAATACATTTATAATTCTTATTATAAGCATTTTTACAGTTTTCATACATGTTTTTCTTATTTAACGCGCTTACTCTCCAGTGCGAGATTACACTTTCACTAAACTGAAACACTCGCTGCAATGTATGTATAATTTAAACACACACATATATAGCTACAGATTTTAAAGTTTTGGTATATTATGTAATGTGTAATACTTTATTTTTTTTTACCATATATAATATATTGTATAATTTTGGAAAAATCTTTTTACAAGGTATTAATTTTTTTGAAGACAAAAATAATGTGGATTTTTTTCTAGACAGTAATAAAAGTACGAGGGGTGTTCAAATGAAAAGGTACGAAGCGTCATAATAACCAAAGCGGTTGAAATTGTAATATGCCGCTTTGGGATAACGTAGTGAGAGATCTAGGGACGCGAAAGCAGCTTCCGGCATGATTGTGCGCATGCGCTTGAGCCTGCGCATGATGGACGAGAGAAGCAGGCAGTTGTGTGTTCTGTCCGATTGATGCGGCAGTGCGTGTATCGCTTCTCACCAGATCGTTCACCTTGTCGATGAGTTTGGCCGTTATTACCGTGTTTGTCTGGCCTGGTCTCGGGTTATCACTCAAACACTCCGGCCTTCCCGAAAACCTGCACTCCACTTTCTCAATGACTTGTCGGACACACAGTCTCCCCTGTATCCGGCTACAATCCGGCGATGAATATCTGCCGGTTTAACTCGTTACGCAGTCAAAAGTCTGACAACACCTCGCTGCTTCTCAATCGTCTATTTTTGCAATGGGAATGCCATGATGTCCTCACATGCGCTGCCGCGTCGATTGGACGGGACACATAACTGCATGCATCTCTGCTCCTTCGTGCGCATGCCCACAACCACGCCGGACACTCTATTCGCGTCCCTAGATTTTTCACTAACGTTATCTCAAAGCAGCATATTCAAATTTCAACCAATTTAGCTGTTGCGACGTTTCGTACCTTTTCATTTGTACATCCCTTGTATTAGTGTACGGTAATGGATATCTTTGTTTGTTTTCAGCTTGTTTATATTTTTCTGGATTTTATTTTAGCCTTTCATTACGGCACCTTTGCTTTTCTGCAGCCATTAAAGCAATTTTAGTAGCAAAATAACCTTTATTAATCAAAGTTCACAAATAATGTCAAGTCTGTTACCTTGAGTCAAATCCGTTACCAGTCACATGGTAACAGACTTGACAAGTAACGGATTGGACATTCAAATCAAACCATTAGAAATAAGCTAACTTGTGTAATTTGCAACTTAGATAATAATATGCATACCTTCTAAAATTACTGAGTAAAAAGTATTTAAATACAAAAGTGAAAAAAGTTTTATTTTAATATTAAAAATTATTATAGTAACAGACTTGACAATGAATAAAAATACCAAGTCTGAAGAAAGACGATTCTTGTCACTATTGCAGTGCTTCTCAAATGAAGAATAAAAAATGGTAAGAAACAGTTGCTTGAATAGTTTAACAATGCCACTGCCAACTTTGCGCAAAATTACACACATATTTTGACTAAAATAATCATACGGTAACAGACTTCACACAAAGTGAGGGAGAAAATATTTCTGCTTATTTGCTAAAGAAAAAAACTTTTGTAATTATCTATATATATATTTGTCTTACGTGGCGCGGAAATAGGGCTGAATTTCTACCTTATCGTTGGCAACAATCGTAGTTTCCAGAGATCAGACCAATGAACAGACAAGATTGTGTTAGCTCCACCTCCAATATGGCGGTATGGTGTCAGTGTACAGAAACTCAAGCTAGCAATTATTAAAAATAAAATAATATGAACGTAATCCAAAGCGTCTGAGATGATTCCTCATTTTAATTATGAGTAATATTGAATTCTTAACTCTTATTTAGAATTTATTTACAAATTTCACTCACACAAAAAATCGGAGATAATAAAATATAAACTTTCTAGAATCCCCTGCTGCCATCTGTTGATGTTTAATTGAAGTAAAAATGATTTTTCTTCAATTTCAATGAAGTAAAAATTTTTTTCCAGAAATCTGCAATCAGTTAGAATAGTAAAATGTTGAACGAAATTTGAACAATCATTGATGATAAACTATCTTCCTACCACATAGTGTTTTTTTTTCTTTTTCTTTTTTTTTTTTTTTTTTTTTTTTTTTTTTAAAAAAAGCCGTGCTGTCAATATTATAGGTGCAATAAGTTTTAAACAAATTATGTTTCCAAGATCCTTTTTTCATAGTATTTAAATGATTTACATGTCCATTAGTAGTCCCTGATTAGTTTTGGGAGTTCATTGGTTAAGTATAAAGTGGGGAAAGGGGGGGGGGTTAACTCCCCCTTAATTTAGATAAATGGGTTTTTCATGCAGAAGTATCCGTTTTTCTTCAAATTTCGTATATAGGTTCATTGTGATAAGGTGCATCCCTGATTATTTTTGAGAGTTCATTAGTTAAGTATAAAGTGGGGAAACGGGGGGCTAACCCCCCCCCCCCTTAATTTAGATAAATGGGTTTTTCATGCAGAATTATCCGATTTTCTTTAAACTTTGTATATAGGCTCATTTTGATAAGGCACTTCCCTAATTAGTTTTGGTTGTTCATTGGTTAAGTATAAAGGGGGGCTAATCCACCTTAATTTAGATAAATGGGTTTTTCATGCAGAATTATCCGATTTTCTTCAAATTTTGTATATAGATTCATTGTGGTAAAGCGCTTGCCTGATTAGTTTTGGATTTTCATTTGTTAAGTATAAAGGGGAGAACGGGTGCTTATCCCCCCCCCCTTAATATATTGTCGATTTCTTTATTTTTCGAGTGGCATTATTCTTTGAAAAAATAGCATAATATACAACTAGTGTGAATAGCCTGTGAGCTCAATGCCCTCAGGTTACCTGGGCAGTTTTATTACTTATCTTTTATCTATAGATGATACGAGAAAAAAGAAGAAACGGAAATTAAGTGATGTTGAGCAGCCATGTTCTTCTCATGCAGTGACAGAGCTCCCAGGCACATCCAAGGGTTTAAAGAATTCCCATTACAAAGTAATGAAATTACGTATTAAAATAAATTCATATGACCTCAATAATAGAATGATATAATATTAAATTTTTATTCGAAATCATTTATATGTGTTGAAATATATAGAAGATACACTGTTAAAAATTTACAGCAAACTGCCCGGTCATTTCACCGTTTTCATAGAAAATGGTTACATAACCATAATTTAACCCTATTCTGACCATAATATTGCCCATATTATGGTCAGAATAGAGTTAAATTACGGTTATGTAAACATTTACTATAAAAACGGTCAAATGACTGAACAGTTTGCTGCAAATTTTTAACAGTGTAGAGTAATATTAAAATAAAGCAAATATTGATAATAAAATTTTTCATTTACAATACATTTATAATTCTTATTATAAGCATTTTTACAGTTTTCATACATGTTTTTCTTATTTAACGCGCTTACTCTCCAGTGCGAGATTACACTTTCACTAAACTGAAACACTCGCTGCAATGTATGTATAATTTAAACACACACATATATAGCTACAGATTTTAAAGTTTCGGTATATTATGTAATGTGTAATCAGTGCCGTAGCGAAAGAAAATTTTTGGGGGGGCAAAAGGCAAGATTGGCCGACTCAAAAATGTTTAAAATCCGACTAATGTAAAATAGTCAATCTGTCGCATTATTTCTTAATTAATAGTTTTTACAATTAATTTTAACTGATTAGTTATAACCAGTGATGTAAAATACCCGGGTATTTATTTTTAAGGGTAAATACCCAGGGTAAATACCCAATTTGGGTATTTACCTGGGTATTTATTTTCAATTATATATATTTGGGAAATTACATTAATTTTACTTTTAGTTATGATAAAAGAGTATAAAAGAAAGAAAATTATAGAACTTTAGACTTCTTACAATCCTTTAATTAAAAAAAATCAACTTTTTACACTTAAGTATTGAATTTAAATGTAATTTTTAAAAATGAAGCATATAAAAAAGTTAATGTGTTTATAGAGAATTGTTTTTTCAATAAATTTAAGGGATAATATTGATATAAAATAATATACAAATATATAATACACAAATTAAGCACATATTAAATATAAAAGTGAAAAATATAAATAAAAAATATACAAATTATGCAAAGATATAATATAAAAGTGAAAAATATAATTTTCTTAATTCAATATTTGTATGTTGAAGAGAACCATTTAGCATCAGCAATAGCTTGACTTTAAGGAAATAAAACTCAGTAATTTTGGATTGAGAAAGCAGCCTAATATTAAACACAATTTAACATTTATATATAAATAATATGCAAAACTATAGATATAGATAATAAAATAGAAAAAAAATATATAATTTTATCATATCGACACAATTTTTCTCTCAGTTTAAAATCAGTCAGACTTCAGACACAACAACTTCGGAATCTGAATTTTCAAAGTCCTCAATTTCTAAGCTGTCGTCACTTGAAAGTAATTCTTCTATACGATTTATTGTTTCTGAAACATTTTCATTTGTTTCCTGTTTCTTTATTTTGGGTGTATTCTGTTTATTTACTTCATTGTGTAGCAGCTTCCAATTATACGATAGGTAGGTTTAGCTTAGCTGCTCTTTCTGATGTCAAGCGGTTTCTTTTTTTACTGTGAATCCAGCTAAAGGTGCTAAAGGTTCTTTCCGTCGCGGCAGACGTAATAGGTGCACTTAATATGCGCAAAGCTACTTCAGCTAATATATTAGTGCCCCGTAAGCTTTTCCACCATAGTAGAGGAGGCATATTCTCTAGCCCTTCCCACAAGATTTTTCTTTCCCAGAGACCTTCTTTTTCTCTGTAATGAACAAGATCCATTTTAAGTTGTGTGCTCTCTAATTTCATGTGATGGTCAACATCATAAATGAATGTTAAACCATCAAGCAAATCTGAAGGTTCTAAGGTACTTCCTTGCATTATAGGATTTAAAATGTCTGCTGCAAGATGGAGAGGACCAACACCAGATTCTTTTCTTTTTCTAAATTGCTCCATAATATGCTTTTCTTCATTTTTTTCCAATAAAGATACAGGAAGTAATTCTAGCAATACTTTTTCTAAGTTGTTTATTTTGTTATACACCAAATGAATCTGAGGTTCATTTGATTCAAAAGATTCTATAAGTTCTACAATCGGAGTAAAGATATCAATCATATTTTCAATACGAATCCAAAAAGTATCATCTAAAAGTTTTTTTTTTAACTGAGAAGACAATTGAGCTTCTTCACAAACTGCCATAGTTTGCAGCGTAAACTTGTTATCTTTTAAGCTTTTAAGACTGTGTAAGTAGATTCCCCACCTAGTTTTACCTGGCAATTTCAAGGAAATATTTTTCTTGCTTTCTTGATCTTGAATCCGGTTAAACAATGCACTTAAACGGTTGCTACGTTTGATAGTTTTCACTATATCCATTACATTTGTAAAAAATTGTTTAACTGACTTGCATCCTGAAATATCAGAACACAATAAGTGTAAACGATGGGCAAGGCAACCTAATGGAACAACATGCGGATATTTTTCTTTTACTAATCTAAACGCTGCTATCATACTTTTAGCATTGTCACCTATAATCACAAAAATTTTTTCAGGATCATGATCTTTCATAACTTTTTCAATTTGCTCAGCCAAATAACAAGCATCATGCTTGTTTTCCTTTGACATGATAAAATCAACAAATAGAGGTTGTGGTTTTGAAATCACAAAATTTATTATTGACTCATTTCTTATGTTACTCCAACCATCACATTGCAAATGGAGGTGTTTTGATTCAGTTAGTTGTCTCTTAACTTCACATTGCATTTCAGAATATTGAGAATCTAAGTAAGTTGAGGCAAGGCGAAAACGTGAAGGTAAATTGTAAGAAGGTCGAACTTTCTTAAAAAATTCAATCCACAAAGGATGTTCAACCAATGACAATGGACTTCCACTGATGAAAATGGCCTTAGCCAAATGTTGATTGAGTGTTTCCTAAAACAAAAAAGAAGCATTTGTAGTTTTATTTTTCCAAAATAAAAATATACAAGGCATAGAATTTTTACATTTTTAATACAGACTTCTATAGCATCTGTAATCTTGTAATTCAGATATTCCAAAACCTTTTATTATTATTTTATTATTTCTTTTCTTTCATGAAATGATAATAGATGCCACCACTAGCATACAAGAATACATTTCAGAAAACACTATTTTATGCAGCTATATATATTTTCCTTTTTCAAAATTTTGAATTTATGCTTGAAATTGATATTTTTAAGTATTAATTACTTAGTTTCTCCTAATTCCTTCCGCCTTGCGTGTTTAACCATTGTTCAGTATGGTAAAGTAATAATAATTTTTTTTTATTTATTAATGGCAAGTCCTATTTTAATTATTTAACTGTAAATCTTATTTAAATGTTTTATATTGTTTTATTTTTTTAATTTATATTTATCAGTTTCGTGATTTGTGTTATTTATTATTCAATAATATAAAATTCCAAGTTAAAAAGAAAAAAAATCTTATTGTTTCCCACAACTAACAACAGATGGCGACACCATACAAAATATACATATTTTTGAATTTTGAGATATTTTTAAGTGGAACTCCTTAGTATTATTTATTTATAAATTGCCTTAGTGTTTTGTATTATCATAATAATGCCTGATGTTATTATCATTTACCTAAATGCATTCTAGTTTCAAATTTTCTCTAATTCGCTATTGCCGTGGTTCAAATGATTCCGGATTAAAGATATAGGATTCAGCATATGATATTTTGTCAGGTATATGATATTTAATTACATTATTTAATTGTTTTGAATTGCAATACTGCAAACCAACCGATTTATACTTTAAAAACTTCGGCAGCTAAGGATAAAGTTAAAAAATGGGGGAGACCCTTATATGGATTTACATAAGGGAAGGGGATTTTAGAAGGTATTAACAATATTTATTATACTTATTATTTGTAAGTTAAATTAATTTATCAGGAATTTATGTGTCTATAACTATCTTTTAGAATAAACAATATTTTCAATTTAGTCAAATTATTATCAGTCAAATTTACATTTAATTAAAATGTAGTATTTGACTTTTATCCAAAATATTCTTTAAATAATAAATGCATATATCCTGTAACGTTATTTTTTATATGGAATGTTTTTTGAAAGCCTATAGAAACTATGAATCTTGAAAGCAGACTGTTTTCATTACAAATAAATTTATAAACTTGTGGCTTTAAGCAATCTATTTTTGCTTTGCTATTCTATATAAAAATAGGATTACATTGAAACTGCCAAAAAATATTTGTCTTATAAAATTGTATAATGGCAAGGGGATGGGTTCCTTGGGGATATGAAGATTTTCCCCAACTGCACCCCCCCCCCCCTGAACACATACACTCATTCCATGCCACTGCTTATAGCTCTGTATTATTTCAATCACAAAGTGAATTCTTGCTTTTAAATTATATATTTTTCACATCAGTGTTTAACAGTGTTTCTTTATCTACACTTCAAAACAAATTAAACGATTTTTTTTATTAAAAGAAAAAATATATTAAAATGCAAAGGCTTATTTCAATGAATCTTTTAAATTTTAAAATAAACAATTTATTAATTTATTAAAAATTGTAATATTAAAAATCAGAGACATATACTAGAGAAATGCTTCAAATAATTCATTTCAATTAATATCAGTTCTAATTTAAGTATTTACTTTTAAAAGAACAAAATTGTATTTATTTTTGTTTATTAATATGTAAATGTACTTACATTTGTTATTTCATCCATCTGATCCAAAAATTCTGTCATAGATATCTGTGACTTCGAAATTTTTTTATTTGTCAAAAAACTAGATGTTCCATCTCCAGCATTTTTTAGAAGCGAAGGTACACTTGTTATCGGTATCGATGAAGTGTTAGAAGATGTACTGGACATTTGACCAGTATTAGGTTCATCTGTATCACTATTTGTTATATTTTCTTCTACATTTGAAGTTGAAGGCATAGTAGAAATAGATTCCTTATGATATTTTTTGCATTTAGAATCACTGTCAAAAACCTTTTTCAAACCTGCAGGACATTTGAAACATTTCTTAATATGATTTTCCATTTTGTTTACATTAGCATGCTTGTAATCCTTATTACAATATTTGCACTGCACACTTTTTCCTTTCACATTAAAAAAATTCCATGCAAGTCCTTTTTTTCCTCCCATTTTTACTTCTAACTCTTTCAAACGCACACCATAGACATCTAAAAGCAAGTGAAGAACAGTTTATAGAATCAAAATCCAAACCAAAACTAGCATGGTTTTGGTTTGTAAAATCTAGCATAGTTTTACTTTGTAAAATCTAGTTTAGTTTTGGTTCATACTTATGCAATGATTGGGCGCCATCTATTGCTTCTGGTGGAAATTTCTAATTGAAATTTAAAGGAATTGCAGATTATAAACAAAGCAAGAAAAGAGTGTGTATTACTAAATTTTTAGAAAATGGGAATGATATTTTAAAACTTAAAAGATGATTCATAGAGGTTTATAATTAAGTTGATGATCAAACACATAATATTTGAATAGTGTTTTGTATTGAGGCAAAATATTTTAAATTTTTGGGCAGCTTTTTAATTCAGCAAGAAATAATCACAACTCATAAAATTGGAAATGAAAATATTTATTTAGAAAGTGAATACTTTGAAATTGCAATTCCTTTAAACTACTGTTAATATTTAGAGAAAATCAGTAAATTCCTATTTAATCTTTATACATGTCTGCAATATTAGGAAAAGATAATTAAATTTCTAAAACCAAAATTTTGTAGTTCAGCTGACAATTGTGAATATTTATAGACTGTAAAATAATAAAAATTGTTTAATAAACATAAATCAATAAATTGTTTGTTAAATTATTTATTTAAATGCTTGATTGTGTAATTTATCTTTTTTTTTTATTATTAGCAATCTAAATTTCTCTTAAGTATGGATTATTATTATTATTTTCTTAATAAATAGATGTGACATGTAATCTGTATAATGCTCTGCAATAAACTGTGCAGATAGGTAGTCTTATATTTTCTTTTTAAAAAATGTAATAGAGCTTCACATTATTTACTTTGAAAATTTCCTACAAATTCAATTCACTTACTTTGCAGCTGAAGCACACTAGCAGTAAAATTAAGCAATTTTGCGATGTAAGTTTCGACTTCTCTTTAATTGTGGCTGAAGCCATACAACTTTCATAATTTGAATATCTCATTCTATGATTTTGGACTTCATAAATATTTAAGTTTCAAATAAAAATAAATTTTACTTTAAATATGCTTTTTCAAGCTGAAATATGAAAATACCCAGTTTTTGGGTATTTACCCGAGGCTTGGGTAAATACCCAGGTAAATACCCAAAAAATATTTACCTACCCACTGGGTATTTACACATCACTGGCTTATAACTGATAATTAAAAATAAAATATATGATTTTGTATTCCTAAAATGTTTCTTAGGTATAACGCAGTAATCATTTAAAAGATTTACCAAGATCTTTACTGGAGAAAAAAAAAGAAAGAAAGAAAATATGTATTGATAAGAGAAAATCGTACAGTTATATTTGTGAAAAACACATTTGTTTAGAATGATAGAGTGAAGTGAACGGTAAACATCTAACCAAAGGAGTCGAGTTTACAAAAATTTCAGTAGAGGCACAGACATTTCGGCGCCGACAGGACAAATCCGTCTCCTCCCTTTCTATAAGTTTAAGAAATATATTATTGTGAAAGTCGGAAGTTGTACAATTCCGACAATGTACAGTTTAGAAAATTAGTGCAAAACTGGATTTGCAGGATTATCTGGAGATCATAACAAAAGACTTATCTACACCACACCTAACACCTTTTCTATATCTATCCCTATAGTGGTCTGGGCCTGGAAAGAATTTTGCTTTACATGTCAAAGAAAATACGTGTGAAGATTTGTCTTATAAAGAAGATATTTTCTGTTACTGATTGAATATTAAAAAAAAAAAAAAAAAAGTAAGAAGTTTTTTAGGTATTAAATGTGTTACGCACGGATATTTTTTTAATTTATTCATTTTCTTTTTTTAAATAGTTTTAAAAAGTCTTAGTTTTTATTTTTCAAACGTTCCTGAAACAGTTCCAAAGGGCGTAAACATCATATCGTTGCTAGAACCGAACCTACTATGCAGAGCTGCCAACCTTAGCAAGAAAAAAAACAGGAGATTCTTCGCAGTTTAAAGGGAGAAAAAGAGATATTTTTTTTTAAAGTGAATTTACGTAAGAATAAAAACTTATTTTATAATTCATTTAGAATAGATTAATGATTGACTCAATAACTTAAATATAATCATTAATATATATATATATATATATATATATATATATGAAAGGATAAAAGCAAAGCCCCTTTTTAAAATGTAAAACCCCTTTTTGCCCCTTTTAAAATTTGAAATTACCGTTTTAAAAAATAGAAATTTAAATTAAAACTTTGTAAATGCTTTATTAATTGTGTCTCAATTGATTGAAATTGCCGTCGCCCCTGTTAAATTAGTTTCTCTGCATCACATCTTATAACTTTCAAAGATCGTTTTCTCACTCTTCATAAGAATATTTTTGCTGGCAGTAGCGCAACTTTAAAGTCTCGCTGCATCCCATCGACCGATTTGAGCCAACGCCTTTGTCCTGCACAATCAATCACTCAGCTCGCGGCCAATTAAAATTAGAAATACGCCTCTTTTGACTTCGACGACCTCTAGCAGAAATAATGCAAAAACCTCATATTTATACCGTTGCATGGCTATCAGGAGGGAAGTTTTCCGATCTCAACCATGCCCTGACTTCACGCCAATATACTCTCCAGCGAGGCTAACGAAAAAGAAAGGCTACCGCGGTGCTTTACGCGTATCTTTTTTTACAGACCGCGGGAATCACGTGATGTTCGAATGCACCAATGCAGGTGTACGAAAAGAGCAACACGTCACTCTAGCGGTCTGTAAAAAAAGATAAGTAGAATGCACCGCGGTAGCCTGGCTTTTTCATTAGCCTCGGCTCTCCAGGAGTTGCCGTGCCGCGTAACTAAATCCCGATGTCCAGAAAATCCCGATGTCCAGAAAGATTTAACTTAGCAGCTCTCACGCCGGTGTGGGCCGGGTTTAAAAGGATTTATGTAATAAAAAGAAATAAACCAGGTTCCGTAATAGACGATGTCTTCCTTTAAACAAAAATACATTCGAGCGGACTTTAACTGAATCCTGGATAGCGCTGACGGCCCATGACTACAGGAATATGCAAGGAAATCGGAGTGAGCGGTCACACGTAAGTACGGATTCGTCATCGGTCCGCGCGGCAGCCTCCACTGGCCCGACACCTATCGAAACAGCGATCGAGGACCCACCGAAGGAGCCACGCTTCTTTACATATATATATATATATATAATTTAAAAAGAACACTTACTTTCATATATTATAAATTACACAAAAAAATCTTAAGATATCAACAAATGAAACAAACTTTTTTCAAATAAAAAGAAAATATTTATTAGAACTTAATTTATGTTTCTTTCGCGATCTTTTGACGAAATGTGTTTTTTTTTTTTCGCGATCTTTTGACGAAATTTCTGGGTTTTTTCTGCGAACTTTTGACGTAATTTCTGGAGTTTTTTCGCGATTTTTTAACGAAATGTGTGTTTTTTCGCGATTTTTTGACGAAATTTGCATTTTTTTCGCCGTTTTTTGACGAAATTTGAGGGGATTTTTTGCGAGTTTTTGACGAAATTTACGTTTTTTTCGCGATCTTTTGGCGAAAATTGTGTTTTTTCACGATCTTTTGACGAAATTTGTGTGTTTTTTTGCGATTTTTTGACGAAATTTGCAGTTTTTTTGCCATTTTTTGACGAAATTTGCATTTTCGCCATTTTTTTGACGAAAATTGCATTTTTTTCACCGTTTTTTGACGAAATTTGAGTTTTTTCGCGATCTTTTGACGAAATTTGTATGTTTTCTTGCGATTTTTTGACGAAATTTGCAGTTTTTTTCGCCGTTTTTTGACGAAATTTCAGGGGGGGTTTTCGGCGATTCTTTGACGAAATTTACGTTTTTTCCGGGATCTTTTGACGAAAATTGTGTTTTTTCACGATTTTTTGACGAAATTTAAGTTTTTTCGCTATTCTTTGACGGAATTTGTGTGTTTTTTTGTGATTTTTTGACGAAATTTGCAGTTTTTTTGCCGTTTTTTGACGAAATTTGCATTTTTTCGTCGTTTTTTGACGAAATTTACGGTTTTTTGCGATCTTTTGACGAAATTTGTATGCTTTTTTGCGATTTTTTGACGTAATTTGCAGTTTTTTCGCCGGTTTTTGATGAAATTTGAGGGGGGTTTTCGGCGATTCTGTGAAGAAATTTACTTTTTTCCGGGATCCTTTGACGAAATTCGCGTTTTTAGCGATCCTATGACGAAATTCTAACGAGATCGGAAATTTTATTTTTTTCAGAAGTACGTTTCTAGGAATTTTAAAGTACGAGTAAAAAACGGGAGAAAATTATACTTAAACGTAAAAACGGGAGATTGGACTAAAAAACAGGAGTCTTCCGCGGAAAAAGGGAGATTTGCAGCTCTGTACTATGTATCAAGTATAAAATTTCTTGAATTTTCCTAAGCGACTTTCGCATTCGGTCGACCTAGTTTATATACTGATAGCTTTTATCTATGTAAGTTGCGAGTGTTGCTGTAGGACAAATTTCTGATATTTTCAAATCAATAAATCAGATTCATTTTTTCCCCTATTGGCCTATGTATCGACGGCCGACTTAGCTTTTCCTTGTGTGGGTAAGGTATAGTATATGTCTAAAATTTCCGGCTCTGCAGACAAGATTTATACATGATAATTTTTTTCAGTGGGTAGGCCGACTAGCTATTTATGTGATTCGAAAATGTGACAGAACACGTGACTTTCATACCGGATGACCATATAGATCTATTGAAACGATTACTTTTTTTACTCATAACATATCTATCGACAGACCGACTAGCTTTTGCCATATGATTGTAAGGGTGTAGTGAAATGCATTCTGAAGACTAAGTCCTGCCAACCAGAATTTTTCAAAATTGTTTTTTTTAATCGGCCTACTGACATACTACAGAGACACTAAATAAAACTGCTGATAAGCCGACTGAATCCTTTTACCAAACATTGGGGGGGCAGCTGCCCCCCTTGCCCCCCCGCTCGCTACGCCCCTGTGTGTAATACTTTATTTTTTTTTACCATATATAATATATTGTATAATTTTGGAAAAATCTTTTTACAAGGTATTAATTTTTTTGAAGACAAAAATAATGTGGATTTTTTTCTAGACAGTAATAAAAGTACGAGGGGTGTTCAAATGAAAAGGTACGAAGCGTCATAATAACCAAAGCGGTTGAAATTGTAATATGCCGCTTTGGGATAACGTAGTGAGAGATCTAGGGACGCGAAAGCAGCTTCCGGCATGATTGTGCGCATGCGCTTGAGCCTGCGCATGATGGACGAGAGAAGCAGGCGGTTGTGTGTTCTGTCCGATTGATGCGGCAGTGCGTGTATCGCTTCTCACCAGATCGTTCGCCTTGTCGATGAGTTTGGCCATTATTACCGTGTTTGTCTGGCCTGGTCTCGGGTTATCACTCAAACACTCCGGCCTTCCCGAAAACCTGCACTCCACTTTCTCAATGACTTGTCGGACACACAGTCTCCCCTGTATCCGGCCACAATCCGGCGATGAATATCTGCCGGTTTAACCCGTTACGCAGTCAAAAGTCTGACAACACCTCGCTGCTTCTCAATCGTCGATTTTTGGAATGGGAATGCCAGGATGTCCTCACATGCGCTGCCGCGTCGATTGGACGGGACACATAACTGCATGCATCTCTGCTCCTTCGTGCGCATGCGCACAACCACGCCGGACACTCTATTCGCGTCCCTAGATTTTTCACTAACGTTATCTCAAAGCAGCATATTCAAATTTCAACCAATTTGGCTGTTGCGACGTTTCGTACCTTTTCATTTGAACATCCCTTGTATTAGTGTACGGTAATGGATATCATTGTTTGTTTTCAGCTTGTTTATATTTTTTTGGATTTTATTTTAGCCTTTCATTACAGCACCTTTGCTTTTCTGCAGCCATTAAAGCAATTTTAGTACAAAATAACCTTTATTAATCAAAGTTCACAAATAATGTCAAGTCTGTTACCTTGAGTCAAATCCGTTACCAGTCACATGGTAACAGACTTGACAAGTAACGGATTGGACATTCAAATCAAACCATTAGAAATAAGCTAACTTGTGTAATTTGCAACTTAGATAATAATATGCATACCTTCTAAAATTACTGAGTAAAAAGTATTTAAATACAAAAGTGAAAAAAGTTTTATTTTAATATTAAAAATTATTATGGTAACAGACTTGACAATGAATAAAAATACCAAGTCTGAAGAAAGACGATTCTTGTCACTATTGCAGTGCTTCTCAAATGAAGAATAAAAAATGGTAAGAAACAGTTGCTTGAATAGTTTAACAATGCCACTGCCAACTTTGCGCAAAATTACACACATATTTTGACTAAAATAATCATACGGTAACAGACTTCACACAAAGTGAGGGAGAAAATATTTCTGCTTATTTGCTAAAGAAAAAAACTTTTGTAATTATCTATATATATATTTGTCTTACGTGGCGCGGAAATAGGGCTGAATTTCTACCTTATCGTTGGCAACAATCGTAGTTTCCAGAGATCAGACCAATGAACAGACAAGATTGTGTTAGCTCCACCTCCAATATGGCGGTATGGTGTCAGTGTACAGAAACTCAAGCTAGCAATTATTAAAAATAAAATAATATGAACGTAATCCAAAGCGTCTGAGATGATTCCTCATTTTAATTATGAGTAATATTGAATTCTTAACTCTTATTTAGAATTTATTTACAAATTTCACTCACACAAAAAATCGGAGATAATAAAATATAAACTTTCTAGAATCCCCTGCTGCCATCTGTTGATGTTTAATTGAAGTAAAAATGATTTTTCTTCAATTTCAATGAAGTAAAAATTTCTTTTGCAGAAATCTGCAATCAGTTAGAATAGTAAAATGTTGAACGAAATTTGAACAATCATTGATGATAAACTATCTTCCTACCACATAGTGTTTTTTTTTTTTTTTTTTTTAAAGCCGTGCTGTGCAATATTATAGGTGCAATAAATTTTAAACAAATTATGTTTCCAAGATCCTTTTTTCATAGTATTTAAATGATTTACATGTCCATTAGTAGTCCCTGATTAGTTTTGGGAGTTCATTGGTTAAGTATAAAGTGGGGAAAGGGGGGGGGGTAACTCCCCCTTAATTTAGATAAATGGGTTTTTCATGCAGAAGTATCCGTTTTTCTTCAAATTTCGTATATAGGTTCATTGTGATAAGGTGCATCCCTGATTATTTTTGGGAGTTCATTAGTTAAGTATAAAGTGGGGAAACGGGGGGCTAACCCCCCCCTTAATTTAGATAAATGGGTTTTTCATGCAGAATTATCCGATTTTCTTTAAACTTTGTATATAGGCTCATTTTGATAAGGCACTTCCCTAATTAGTTTTGGTTGTTCATTGGTTAAGTATAAAGGGGGGCTAATCCACCTTAATTTAGATAAATGGGTTTTTCATGCAGAATTATCCGATTTTCTTGAAATTTTGTATATAGATTCATTGTGGTAAAGCGCTTGCCTGATTAGTTTTGGATTTTCATTTGTTAAGTATAAAGGGGAGAACGGGTGCTTATCCCCCCCCCTTAATATATTGTCGATTTCTTTATTTTTCGAGTGGCATTATTCTTTGAAAAAATAGCATAATATACAACTAGTGTGAATAGCCTGTGAGCTCAATGCCCTCAGGTTACCTGGGCAGTTTTATTACTTATCTTTTATCTATAGATGATACGAGAAAAAAGAAGAAACGGAAATTAAGTGATGTTGAGCAGCCATGTTCTTCTCATGCAGTGACAGAGCTCCCAGGCACATCCAAGGGTTTAAAGAATTCCCATTACAAAGTAATGAAATTACGTATTAAAATAAATTCATATGACCTCAATAATAGAATGATATAATATTAAATTTTTATTCGAAATCATTTATATGTGTTGAAATATATAGAAGATACACTGTTAAAAATTTACAGCAAACTGCCCGGTCATTTCACCGTTTTCATAGAAAATGGTTACATAACCATAATTTAACCCTATTCTGACCATAATATGGGCAATATTATGGTCAGAATAGAGTTAAATTACGGTTATGTAAACATTTACTATAAAAACGGTCAAATGACTGAACAGTTTGCTGCAAATTTTTAACAGTGTAGAGTAATATTAAAATAAAGCAAATATTGATAATAAAATTTTTCATTTACAATACATTTATAATTCTTATTATAAGCATTTTTACAGTTTTCATACATGTTTTTCTTATTTAACGCGCTTACTCTCCAGTGCGAGATTACACTTTCACTAAACTGAAACACTCGCTGCAATGTATGTATAATTTAAACACACACATATATAGCTACAGATTTTAAAGTTTTGGTATATTATGTAATGTGTAATACTTTATTTTTTTTTACCATATATAATATATTGTATAATTTTGGAAAAATCTTTTTACAAGGTATTAATTTTTTTGAAGACAAAAATAATGTGGATTTTTTTCTAGACAGTAATAAAAGTACGAGGGGTGTTCAAATGAAAAGGTACGAAGCGTCATAATAACCAAAGCGGTTGAAATTGTAATATGCCGCTTTGGGATAACGTAGTGAGAGATCTAGGGACGCGAAAGCAGCTTCCGGCATGATTGTGCGCATGCGCTTGAGCCTGCGCATGATGGACGAGAGAAGCAGGCAGTTGTGTGTTCTGTCCGATTGATGCGGCAGTGTGTGTATCGCTTCTCACCAGATCGTTCACCTTGTCGATGAGTTTGGCCGTTATTACCGTGTTTGTCTGGCCTGGTCTCGGGTTATCACTCAAACACTCCGGCTTTCCCGAAAACCTGCACTCCACTTTCTCAATGACTTGTCGGACACACAGTCTCCCCTGTATCCGGCCACAATCCGGCGATGAATATCTGCCGGTTTAACCCGTTACGGAGTCAAAAGTCTGACAACACCTCGCTGCTTCTCAATCGTCGATTTTTGCAATGGGAATGCCACGATGTCCTCACATGCGCTGCCGCGTCGATTGGACGGGACACAGAACTGCATGCATCGCTGCTCCTTCGTGCGCATGCGCACAACCACGCCGGACACTCTATTCGCGTCCCTAGATTTTTCACTAACGTTATCTCAAAGCAGCATATTCAAATTTCAACCGATTTGGCTGTTGCGACGTTTCGTACCTTTTCATTTGAACATCCCTTGTATTAGTGTACGGTAATGGATATCTTTGTTTGTTTTCAGCTTGTTTATATTTTTCTGGATTTTATTTTAGCCTTTCATTATAGCACCTTTGCTTTTCTGCAGCCATTAAAGCAATTATAGTAGCAAAATAACCTTTATTAATCAAAGTTCACAAATAATGTCAAGTCTGTTACCTTGAGTCAAATCCGTTACCAGTCACATGGTAACAGACTTGACAAGTAACGGATTGGACATTCAAATCAAACCATTAGAAATAAGCTAACTTGTGTAATTTGTAAGTTAGATAATAATATGCATACCTTCTAAAATTACTGAGTAAAAAGTATTTAAATACAAAAGTGAAAAAAGTTTTATTTTAATATTAAAAATTATTATGGTAACAGACTTGACAATGAATAAAAATACCAAGTCTGAAGAAAGACGATTCTTGTCACTATTGCAGTGCTTCTCAAATGAAGAATAAAAAATGGTAAGAAACAGTTGCTTGAATAGTTTAACAATGCCACTGCCAACTTTGCGCAAAATTACAAACCTATTTTGACTAAAATAATCATACGGTAACAGACTTCACACAAAGTGAGGGAGAAAATATTTCTGCTTATTTGCTAAAGAAAAAAACTTTTGTAATTATCTATATATATATTTGTCTTACGTGGCGCGGAAATAGGGCTGAATTTCTACCTTATCGTTGGCAACAATCGTAGTTTCCAGAGATCAGACCAATGAACAGACAAGATTGTGTTAGCTCCACCTCCAATATGGCGGTATGGTGTCAGTGTACAGAAACTCAAGCTAGCAATTATTAAAAATAAAATAATATGAACGTAATCCAAAGCGTCTGAGATGATTCCTCATTTTAATTATGAGTAATATTGAATTCTTAACTCTTATTTAGTATTTATTTACAAATTTCACTCACACAAAAAATCGGAGATAATAAAATATAAACTTTCTAGAATCCCCTGCTGCCATCTGTTGATGTTTAATTGAAGTAAAAATGATTTTTCTTCAATTTCAATGAAGTAAAAATTTCTTTTGCAGAAATCTGCAAACAGTTAGAATAGTAAAATGTTGAACGAAATTTGAACAATCATTGATGATAAACTATCTTCCTACCACATAGTGTTTTTTTTTTTTTTTTTTTTTTTTTTTTTAAGCCGTGCTGTGCAATATTATAGGTGCAATAAATTTTAAACTAATTATGTTTCCAAGATCCTTTTTTCATAGTATTTAAATGATTTACATGTCCATTAGTAGAATCAACTAAATGCATTTTTAGTTGTGTTTTCAACGGAGTTTGGGATTACTTTTTTACATTAAAAAAATTGTCAATTTCATATGTTCAAATGATTTATTGTAGTACTTATTCCGGCTGGAATTATTAGAAAAATAAAAAGGGGCGAGCGAGCGAAGCGAGCTGGGACCGCGTAGCGGTCTCAATGTAAATTGCTTTGCAATTCACGGGGGTTTGGCGAGCGTTAGCGAGTAGGGGGCTGAGACCCCTAGTTTTTTATAATTAACTAGGGGGCTCTGCCCCCTGCTCGCTACGCTCACCAACCCCCGTTCTGATTTCACAGCCTCTTAAAACCTTGTAATGTATCCTGTTTTAAAAAGATGATGATGATGATATCACGAACGGTGACTATCTTCTGTAATCAGGTTACAATGCTTTTTCATTTAACTGGTTATAATGCTTTTTCATTTAATTCATCTTTTTTATTTTTAATATTCATGTGTAAATACAATTTTTATGACGTAATTTTCTTTATTTCCTGCTTTCAACACGTGATCTTTAATTATTATTTTAAACTTTCACTATTGTTTTTAATAGTCTCGCGCAAATACATTTTTTTATTTGAGATAAAACATAACCCTTTACGCTTATTTAGAAATTGGCAACAATATAAAAAAATTATTTTTTCAATAAAAGAGTTTTTACTCGATTTTTAAGGATTTTTTGAGTGTTTATTGTCCGACCGTGATAATTTTTTTAATTTCTGAAAGCTTTGTTATATTTCGCGTCCAGTGGTATAATTTTCGAATCCGTAGGATGGCTAGAAAAAAGTAATAGCTCCTAAAAAAAGTCCATAGTAAAAAAAATGGATGAGAATAACCCGGAATATCTACGCAGAATTTGATTGGTCCATTTCTAAATCGTTTTTGGCTCAGTTCCAGATTACTTTTTTTTAATATAGAAGGATTAAAGATTGTGTGTTTTATAATAAATTATACATTGTGTGATAAAATAATTTGTGTGTGTTTATAATAAAAATTGTGTGTTTTTTATCATAAAATTGTGTGTTTATTTTAGTAAAGCTGGAGGCACGGCAGTGCCTTCGCCAAGTCGAGAAAGCATCCTTTTCTGGAAGCAACTCAGGACACTTTTGACCCTCCCCCTATTGCTGCGCTGGAGTATCCCAAAAATGTTGAACTTCGTTTATACAGAGTACGTGACAAATAGGACCAAAATTTGAAATTTCTCGATTCTGAATTTTTTTATGCAGACGATATATGAACTCAAAGTTTCGATTTTTTGTCACTTAGTCACTCACTCACTCTCGCGTCATAAAAAAAATTGGGTAGATCCCGCAGCCACAGAAACTTAAAATTTGGAATAAAGCTAGTGCTTTGTATACAAAGAAAGAAAAAATTATAAAATTCGGAAAATTAAAAAAAAAAAAAAAAACATTCGAAAATTCAACAAATTCGAACAAAATTGAAATTTACATGATCTTGTAGTCTTAAAAACTTAAAATTTGGTGTGAAGGTAGTGTTTAGAATTTAGAAAAATAAAACATCTAAAACACAAAAATATATTGAAAATAAAATCAAAAAATCGAAAACATAGAAAATTTTCAAATTATCCGATTTTGTTGTGTTAGAAACTTGGAAATTGGAATAAAGGTAGTATCTAGGATAGAAAATAACAAAAATTAAAAAATCTGGAAAATTCGAAAAAAAAAAATTAATTAAAAAAAAATTCGAAAAAAATTAAAATAATTGGATTAACATTAGAAAATTGGCGGTAAAGATAGTGTTTAGGATTCAGAATAAGTTAAAATAAAAAAACACAATAAAATTCGAAAATATAAAAAATTCGAAAAAAACCGAAAAAATCGAAAAATAAGGAAAATTTGAAAATAATTCGATTGTATAACGCTAGAATCTTCAAATTTGGAATAAAGGTAATATTTAAGATACTAAATAAAGAAAAATTAAAAATTATGGATAATTAGAAAAAAAAATCGAAATTTTCAAAAATTAAAAAGAAAAAAAAAGAAAAAAAAGTCAGAAATTGAAAATAATATGATCTCGTAGTCTTAGAAACTGAAAATTTGGTGTAAAGGTAGTGTTTAGGATTCAGAAAAAGAAAAAATTAAAAACGCAACGAAAATCGAAAATAAAATTAAAAAATCGAATAAAAACGACAATTTGAAAATAATTCGATTTTGTAGTCCTAGAAGTTTTACATTCGGCAGAAAGGTAGGGTTTAGTATACAAAGTAAGGAAAAATTAAAAAATCCGTAAATAAAAAAAAAAAGACTAAAAAAAAGCATCGAAAAAAATAATATAGTTTGATTTATTGGAAATTTCTGGAAATTTTAATTTTGGCTTTCTTTTTATAATAAAAAGTACTTTTATGCTAAATATCAATTATCTACGGCTGCGAGTAATATCTCAGATGGATAGCACCTTTCTTGGAAGCATTTGAGAGTACTTTTGACTTCCCCCCTCTCATAATTCAGTAATAGCCTAGGAACCTGATATTTCTTTTTATCTACAGTATTTTGCAAACGAAACTAAAGCTTCAAATTTTTTATACCTGTAAATAATAGGGACAGACTGGGGGCTTAGCGAAAATCAGTTGATGATTTTTAAAAAGACCCCCCCCCCCCCCACCCCACCAAAAAAAAAAAAAAAAAAAAAAAAAAAAAAAGAGGATTACTTACAAAAAGAAGTGAAATCTCTTTAAAAACGTCACCTGTAAAAAATGCAGCCAAGTCTCGTGACTCTTTTTCCGTAAAAAGTTCTGAGATCGTGTAAAGTCAAGTTTAGCTATCTTAATAACTATGAAATTTTCATTCACAAATCACTCCTAGTCTCTACATCTTTATATCGGTGCCTTTCAGGAGTGAAATAGCTAAAATCATTCTAAAATTCCGATTTATGTGATGTTGAAGAGGCTTGAAATTTGAAATTTAGCTTAGTATTAAGTAATAAAATATAAATGCTTTATGAGAACGCTTCTAAACATTTCGAAATTTAAAAAGGTGCGAAAAGCGTTCCAAATACGTTCTAAATTACGTTATCAATAAAATTGTTAAAGATAGACACTTGAAATTTCACATGGATTCTTCTTGTAAGAGCAAATGTGTACACAGAACAGTTAAAAAAAAAGTTGAAATTGTAAAGTTTGCAGGAGAAAAAAACGTTTGAAATTACAATTGTTTTTACACTGAAGAGGCCAGAAAATAGAAAATCGGGATGGTGGTTACTTTCAATATACAAAGGCTCGCTTAGAATAGTTTTCAAATAAATAACAGGCTGAAATGAGCTCAAACGATCTATAAACTATTTAAATTAAGATTTATTTGTATGGTATTTGTTAAAAATTAATCCACGGGAGGTGCTGGTTTCAAACCACTGTCGCGCTCGTCGACCCAACTGTTCGAAGTTTTCGAGTGGTTTTCTTCGAATATTGCGTAAACACGGATTGGGATCCCTTAGAAAGAACACCACGGAGGGCATTTCCCCCGCCGCCGGCCTACATCCATAGCACAGATAAATCGGCTGTAACAAATGATCAACCAAACAACCAACTTGGCATTTTTCAACAACTACATATGCAAAGCAGTGGGTTATGCTAGCTTAAAATAAAAATCAACTGTCAATTCTTCACTCATCTCAATTCAACAATCAATCAATTTTTAGCT
Organism: Maratus michaelseni; assembly: GCA_963931845.1. Taxonomy (NCBI): domain Eukaryota; kingdom Metazoa; phylum Arthropoda; class Arachnida; order Araneae; family Salticidae; genus Maratus; species Maratus michaelseni. The sequence goes on along the minus strand of OZ007598.1, from coordinate 135,095,964 downwards.
CACAGGCTATCAAAGCCTGAGAGCTAATGTGCCCGCCCGTTCTGTATGTATGTACGTAACGCGATAACTCCTGATAGAATTATCCGTTTTGCTTCAAATTTTGTTTACAGGTTCATTCTAATAAGGCGCTTCCCTGATTAGTTTTGGGAGTTCATTGGTTAAGTATAAAGGGGGGAAAGGGGGGGGGGTTAACTCCCCCTTAATTTAGATAAATGGGTTTTTCATGCAGAAGTATATGTTTTTCTTCAAATTTCGTATATAGGTTCATTGTGATAAGGTGCATCCCTGATTATTTTTGGGAGTTCATTAGTTTAGTATAAAGTGGGGAAACGGGGGGCTAACCCCCCCCCCCCTTAATTTAGATAAATGGGTTTTTCATGCAGAATTATCCGATTTTCTTTAATTTTTGTATATAGGCTCATTGTGATAAGGCACTTCCCTAATTAGTTTTGGTTGTTCATTGGTTAAGTATAAAGGGGGGCTAATCCTCCTTAATTTAGATAAATGGGTTTTTCATGCAGAATTATCCGATTTTCTTCAAATTTTGTATATAGATTCATTGTGGTAAAGCGCTTGCCTGATTAGTTTTGGATTTTCATTTGTTAAGTATAAAGGGGAGAACGGGGGGGGGGGGGCGCTCACCTCCCTTAATTTAGATAAATGGGTTTTTCAAGCAAAATTATCCGATTTTTTTCAAATTTTGTGTATAAATTCATTGTAGTAAGGCGCTTGCCTGATTAGATTTTGGGGGTTTATTGGTTAAGTATAAAGGGTGGGAACGGGTGCTTATCCCCCCCCCTTAATATATTGTCGATTTCTTTATTTTTCGAGTGGCATTATTCTTTGAAAAAATAGCATAATATACAACTAGTGTGAATAGCCTGTGAGCTCAATGCCCTCAGGTTACCTGGGCAGTTTTATTATTTATCTTTTATCTATAGATGATACGAGAAAAAAAGAAGAAACGGAAATTAAGAGATGTTGAGCAGCCATGTTCTTCTCATGCAGTGACAGAGCTCCCAGGCACATCCAAGGGTTTAAAGAATTCCCATTACAAAGTAATGAAATTACGTATTAAAATAAATTCATATGACCTCAATACTACAATGATATAATATTAAATTTTTATTCGAAATCATTTATATGTGTTGAAATATATAGAAGATACACTGTTAAAAATTTACAGCAAACTGCCCGGTCATTTCACCGTTTTCATAGAAAATGGTTACATAACCATAATTTAACCCTATTCTGACCATAATATTGCCCATATTATGGTCAGAATAGAGTTAAATTACGGTTATGTAAACATTTACTATAAAAACGGTCAAATGACTGAACAGTTTGCTGCAAATTTTTAACAGTGTAGAGTAATATTAAAAGAAAGCAAATATTGATAATAAAATTTTTCATTTACAATACATTTATAATTCTTATTATAAGCATTTTTACAGTTTTCATACATGTTTTTCTTATTTAACGCGCTTACTCTCCAGTGCGAGATTACACTTTCACTAAACTGAAACACTCGCTGCAATGTATGTATAATTTAAACACACACATATATAGCTACAGATTTTAAAGTTTTGGTATATTATGTAATGTGTAATACTTTATTTTTTTTTACCATATATAATATATTGTATAATTTTGGAAAAATCTTTTTACAAGGTATTAATTTTTTTGAAGAGAAAAATAATGTGGATTTTTTTCTAGACAGTAATAAAAGTACGAGGGGTGTTCAAATGAAAAGGTACGAAGCGTCATAATAACCAAAGCGGTTGAAATTGTAATATGCCGCTTTGGGATAACGTAGTGAGAGATCTAGGGACGCGAAAGGAGCTTCCGGCATGATTGTGCGCATGCGCTTGAGCCTGAGCATGATGGACGAGAGAAGCAGGCAGTTGTGTGTTCTGTCCGATTGATGCGGCAGTGCGTGTATCGCTTCTCACCAGATCGTTCACCTTGTCGATGAGTTTGGCCGTTATTACCGTGTTTGTCTGGCCTGGTCTCGGGTTATCACTCAAACACTCCTGCCTTCCCGAAAACCTGCACTCCATTTTCTCAATGACTTGTCGGACACAGTCTCCCCCGTATCCGGCCACAATCCGGCGATGAATATCTGCCGGTTTAATCCGTTACGCAGTCAGAAGTCTGACAACACCACGCTGCTTCTCAATCGTCGATTTTTGCAATGGGAATGCCATGATGTCCTCACATGCGCTGCCGCGTCGATTGGACGGGGCACACAACTGCATGCATCTCTGATCCTTCACGCGCATGCGCACAACCACACCGGATACTCTTTTCGCGCCCTAGATGTCTCACTACGTTATCTCAAAACAGCATATTCAAATTTCAACCAGTTTGGCTGTTACGACGTTTCGTACCTTTTCATTTGAACACCCCTTTTATTAGAGTACGGTAATGATTATCGTATGCTATTTGCGTTTTCAATTGTTATGTTGTGTTAACTCTTAAAAATGTTCCTTTCGGCTGATATTGTGATTTCGCAGAAATCTATAAATATTAGGTAACTGTCAATACAAAAAAGTATAAAGCTACCTATTGCAGCCGTTCGGAGGAAAGCAATTCCGGAAAATTTCGCTATATTTTCACTGATCATGACCCCCAGACACCAAAACGATTCTCCATTCAAATGTTGATATATATATATATATATATATATATATATATATATATATATATATATATATATATATATATATCTGATCTATGTCATACGATAACGCTCGTATTTAAAAATTAATTTGGATGAAACTAATTGTGTGTATTATGCTCACCAATGCCTCAGTCGAGTTCGTTGGCCAGCTTGGTCCGTCTTGTTTCAAGATAGCGGCCACTGAAAATTTTAAAACTAAAGTAAATATACAAAAAAGTTAAAAATTCAAAATTTTAATTACGTGTTAGGCCTTGATACAAGGATTCCGGAGCATTTTTTGTTTTACCTCTATCTTAAAAAATGGCTGAGATAGAGCAGTTTGAAATTCTAGGGTGGCTGACATTTTGAAACAAGGCAGCACATTACAAAAAACTAACGATTAATTTATGAGTCTCAGTGAACGCGATTTCTCGCAAATTATTTTCTTTCATTGTTGTAATCATTTCCCAATCATACGCAGAAAACTATATATTCATATTCGTTAGCGCAAAATTCTCGCCAAACTTGGGGATATTTGGCGAAATATCGCCAAATTTGGTGAGCAAAATAAGTCTTCATAAATGAAGACAATTTGGCTATAGCTCAATAATTTGGCGAATTTCTTATTCAAATTCAGTATTAACGAATCTTTTCGTAAACGGTTTCTAAGCATTTAAGCTTGCTGTTTTCGAGTAACATTAGCTAAAATTTAAAACGAAGATATAGGAAAACTACTTTTCTACCTGTACAGGCCGGAAGGACTTTTTAATCTAAATTAACTTCTAGAAAGTCTTTAAGTGCTGTAGTACACAATTTTCTAAATCCTATATTTTTCAAATCTAAATTTGTAAATAAATAGCAAAATGCGCTATATTTTTATTCAAGAAAATTGTACGACGTAAATTTTTTCTCCATACAAATTTTCCAATCTGAATAATCAAAAATGATTATACAGATTCAAACACGAAGCACTTTTTACTCTGAACAAGCTCGATCAGAAATTGAAGAAATTTAATACCATACGAAAATGCAATAAAGGAAGAAAATTCTGTAGTAATATCCATAGTAAAAAACTTATTGTTATGTTGTTAGAATATATAAATAAACATAATGTATTCAATCTGAGAGTCAACTTCTGAAAAAAAAAAAAAAAAAAAAAAAAAAAAAAAAAAAAAACTCTAATCATTTGCAAGAAAATCGCATACACAATATAAACTAAGCAAGTGATCGGAAGTGGAACGCCACAAATAGTGAGACAACATAAGTCACTATATTCTAAATAAATTTAAATGTAGCAGGCTACATTTTCAGAAATGTAATGTAGCGAATAGAACTATAAAAAATATATCAGTAGTTTCCGGAGACTCCAGTTTTAACAGTACTTCAGGAACAAATATCTGAATACCATTCTTCTAGTCACGTAATCTTAAATTTCTTTTTTTACACAAAATGTGTTATGACCAACTACATTAGAATATCTGCAACTCCGTTTCCATGTTTAGTAAAGCTTTGTACGACGTCACATAGTCCTTCATTGACGCTTGCTGGTAAATCCAAGTGCCAAAATCGTATACGGAAATGATTTGCTTTACTAGAAACACTTCTCACTTACCCATTAATATGTCTCCATGTTTTAATGTCGTATTTTATTTCTTAGAATTGCTTTATTTAAATATTTATTGTTATTTGATATTGTGACAAAGAAATTAATATTAGATTACCTTGGTGTTTATATAAAGTACTAGGGGGCCTACCCCCTGAGAGCTACGCTCGCCAACCCCCGCTCAGACTTCGAGGCCTCTAAAAACATGACAGCATGCTTTATTTTAAAAATATTGGTAAATCTATAATTGGTTTGCCATGCTTTTAACATTTTAATGGGACATTTTTCGATTATCATGGCCTCATACACAGCTGTTGCGACAACTGACGACTGTTTTCGGGATTGATAAGTAAAATCAATTACTACTTGAAAACCAGCTTGTATAAAATGGTTAGGTTTAAATTGTGACTACCTCTCGGACTTTTATAACAACAATCTCTATTCTATTCTTCCTTTGCGTTTAAGGATGAGAAAAATTCCATCTACTTGTGAATAACATTAAGAACCACGGTATTGAAAAGTACTATGTTATAGACATTTTCAGTAACAGGTTTTAATTTTCTCTCTATTTTAGTGCACCATCATGCATATTTTCATGTTATTTTAAATATGTAAATTATTTTTTTTAATTAATATGTATATACGATTTTTATAATAATTATTTATCATACAAAATTAATTAAATATTTTGTGCATGCATGTGCCTGCATTTATTCGGCATCAATTGATGAGATATTTAAACAAATTTGCTATCCGCGGTAATTTTACACCATGTTCTGTCACTTGAATATTGTCCATAAGAAAATCGGGTACTTTTCCATTATAGGATCCTTTGCTTTTACGTTTGGCGTAATTCGAGCTTCAAAAAGGGATAGATTCGTTAATATACATAGATTTGTTGCCAAAAGTTATGAAAATAAACCCAGTGAACTTTTGGTGCTTTTCTATTATAGGGGTCTTGACGCTTTTTTAAAAAGCTTGGCGGAAAAAACCAAGCAGGATAGAAAACCAAGCAGGATATTTTATTCTTCCGTTCAGTTGGGCAAATATTATTTTATATATTAGTTTCAAATATCCGAATTAATGATTTTATAAATTCGTTTAGTTAAATTTTACAAAAAAATAACAAAATGATATCAATAAATAGTAATTAATATTAATTCCTTTTCCCCCCTTTCTTTTGCGTTTACCTAAATGACGTCATTTGGACGAATTTATTCAAAATATTTTCAGTTTATAAATTAAATTAAATGCTGACAGACGATTGAATCCTGACGATAGAAATGCGATTTTTTTTTTCAAATTTTCCTGAAAAACGTAATTTAATCACAATCTTGTCTTCATTATCGATTGAAATAAAAGATAAATTCAATTTCAATTTGAAAATGACGAATAAAAAGAAATCAATAATCCCTATCGGGATCCTTTTCAATTTTTTTCCCTTTTTTGTCACAAAAAAACTGAGTAATTAGTTGCCATCATTACAGAAATGTCATTAAAATTAGAAAAAAATTAATATCTCGAAAACTATTTCCAATTTCAAAATTCTATTACCAGTTTTGACATCCGCGGATTTTTATGAACAATTGGTATTAATTTCACCATCAAGCGTTCAATATTTTATTAAAAATAGCCTTGAAACAAAATCAGTCGTTTAATCAGTCGTTTCATAAAATCGTTTCATAAATTCGTTTCATAAAATCGTTTCACAAATTCGTTTCATTAGGATTTTATATATATAGGGTAGATATATACGTGCATCTACAAATAATTTAGATAATAACACAACACATTCTTATGTCATACTTTTCTTATTTTTTAATGCTTTCTGTTTTACCAGATTTATGTGATTGCATCCGTTAAATGCCATGTAACAAGGGGCATTTAATTACGAAACCCGTGTTCTAAATTTTAAATTAAGACACAATTGTATGACAAATTCTAAAAATAGCGAAGTAACAACTACTTTTGAAAACTGCTTTGTAGAGCCGCTACTTTTCAAATCAAGTAGCTTTAGTTTTAGTTATGTACATTTTCAATAAAATATTTGTAGTTGTTCGCGACAAAAATAAAGTTGTTTTTCCAATGACTTCGCTAGATTAAGGTATCATTTATGGTCGACCCGGAAGCCGAAAAAGTTATTTTCATCAAAACCAAAGACACAAATATGACTGCCATTGACCAGAAATCGAATCGGTGTGTTTGAACCAGACCAAAAATTAAAACTAACAACTTGCAACAATCATTTTCAGAGTGCCTAGGTACTGATTAAGGAATGATTTTGCATAGCTTACATCATAGCTCTTATTTTTCAGGTTAACGAGAATAGACATGCTGACAAATATCGTCGTAGTGGAAGCAAAAACTGCTCTAAGAAGAAATGAAAATTCACGGGTTTAGAGAAAAGAGAGTTGCTTGGAATGCTTATTATAATTCCAGGAAATGAAGATACGAAGGCTATTTAAAAAAAATTATCATATAATTTAAAAAAAACTCTTTGATATGTTGAAAAATTTTAAAAAGAAATTTTAATTATATTTATCGCAAACGTCCATCTAAATTTAAGTTGTTCTGTCATAGACGATTAAGGGAATTTAAAGCTAAATTTTATACTGTATCAAAGTCAATACGAATAAAGCGTTTAAAATTTCTTTTTAGTCATATTTTATGTCTCTTTCTTGTTTTCGAAAGCAAAATATATGTTTATTATTATTTATTTATTTTTCACATCATTTCTTAATTTTTAAACAACATATATATATATATATATATATTGGAAAGGTTTCATTGTAAAATTTAAGGATTGTTAAGTGTTTAGGATTAAAAAATTCAAATTCCTGAAGTTGCGATAACACATACTCTCTTATTATAGGAAGTATCAGATATATCCTCCGAAACATGTTTTTCAAAAGAAAAACAGTCAAAAACGCTTGTGATCGTTTTCCTTAGGTAACATAGTCAATTCCGAACTTATAGTTGTTTGTATCTCCTATGGCATATTTCAGCTCGAATTCCACCAATCAGAACGCCCTAAATATAGTCGTTCTCAGTTCTTATCCGAGATGGCTACGAACAGTGATATTACTATTTTACGTCTAGGAAAGCCTGCAGATATTGAAACCGAATATACAGAAGATGTATGTAAAAAGCAAAATTTTTGGTAACACAGGAAAAAATATACACGAAAAGTACCTTAAAAATCTTCGTAGAGAAAAATAAAATAAACTTTTACAAATATATATATATATATATTTACCGACTTAAAAAAAAAGAATTAAAAAGTATTAAATAATTCTTTAAAATTCTCTAATGACAAAATGTTATCCATTAATCACAAATCGGATATCATGTGTCGGAATAAAAACGATAAAATTTAATGTGTACAGTTTAATACCCACCAAACATGGATTTTCGAGAAAATATATTCTACAAGAGATGGATTTACAGACTTATGATTTCGTTTAAGAATATACACATATAAAAAGCAGTCAATTACTTTTTGAAGTCGGTGCCAAACTACCTTAAGTATAGTAAGAATTGTGAATATATTGTAACTAGTATCTACTGATTTATCGATTGGGGTTCTTTGGCACCGACTAAAAAATCTAATCACAATCTAACTAGAAAAGTGTTTGAAAAATGATATTTTTCAGTATTATTAGTAAGATACATGAACGAAAATACAGGGTGAATCTAAACTCTTGGGCAAAATTTTAAGAGGTGATAGTACACATCAAGACAAAAGATATTAAATAGGAAACTAAGGATCTAAACGTCTTCCGAAGGAGATAGGCGCCATTAAAGTTTAGGGTTCAAAATTTCAAATTATTATAAAAAACGGAAAAATTGGTCGATTCGTTTGCGGTTTTCGCTAAAACTATTCTTTGTCAGTATTTTCTTAAAAATAAATTTTAAAGATAAAGTTCAACAAATGCCGATAGAGGGCTCTTTACACTTTGGAGTAACGAAAAACTATTTTTTACCGTTATTTTTTGTATCACATTAAATGCTTTCAAAAGCTTAGACTTAAACTTAAATTTTGAGCTCAAAATCTGAATCGTTGGGAGTGATTAAGTACCGCAAACTGAACTGCGTTCTGGAGTTGAAATTTGAAACATCTCCCTTCCCCCCTCCCCACTCCTGAACACAGTTCAGTTATTCCCGATCTTGGTGTCGTAGGGCAGGCAGAAACAATATAAGTTGAAATTTTCCAACTGGAAGAAAAATGACCGGGCCAGGATTCGAAACTGCGATCTCTTGGCTGAAGCTGCCATGCTCTACCAACTGAGCTATCCCGGTTGAATCTGGAGGGCATAATTCACCCAGTTCATGCCCTCTAGATTAGTAGAGCATGGCAGCTTTAGCCAAGAGATCCCAGGTTCGAATCCTTGCCCGAACATTTTTCGTGCAGTTGGAAAATTACAACGCATATGATTTATTTGCCAATTTGAAAAATTGTGTTAAAATTAATCTAGGCAGAAACTACTACCCCCTACACGTAAAATAAACGATAGAGTAATGGCAAAATTAAATAGAAAATTTATTCATAACAGACATGAGCAATTTCTCCGCGCAAAATAAAAAGAAACAATTTGATGTATGCATGTAGTGCGCAATATGAATGAAGGTTGACACGTAGAAAATGGTACACGCATGATGTTCGTGAGGAATCGCAAAAACTGCTTGAAAGGGTGCCCACCAGCAACGATGCAGGCCTCACACAGCCGGCGGAGGGAGTTGCGAACATTAGTGAATATTCCGGGCATCTCCCGGGTATCGCCTGCTACGACGGCAATCCTCGCAACCAGGTCCTCGTCGGCGTCGAAGTTAAAAAATAGTTGTTCATTACTCCAAAGCATTTTTGAACTTTATCTTTAAAATTTATTTTTAAAATAATTTTTTATTTAATTTTGTCATCCTTCTATCGTTTATTCTTCGTGTAGGGGGTAGTAGTTTCTGCCTGGTCTACGACACCAAGATCGGAAATAACTGAACTGTGTTCGGAAGGGGGTGGGATACAAATTTCAACTCCTGAACACAGTTCAGTTTGCGCTACTTAACCACTCCCAACGATTCAGATTTTGAGCACAAAATTTAAGTTTAAGTCTAAGCTTTTGAAAGCATTTAATCAGATACAAAATATAACGGTAAAAAGTAGTTTTTTGTTACTCCAAAGTCTAAAGCGCCCTCTATCGACATTTTAAAAACTTTTGCTTTAAAATTTATTTTTAAGAAAATACTGACATAAAGAATAGTTTTAGCGAAAACCGCAAACGAATCGACCAATTTTTTCGCTTTTATAATAATTTGAAAATTTGGACCCTAAACTTTAATGGCGCCTATTTACTTCGGAAGACGTTTAGGACCCTTAGTTTCCTATTTACTATTTTTTGTCTTGATGTTTTGCCCAAGAGCTTAGATTACCCTGTATAATGAAATTGTGTATTTTTAATTAAAAGTCAAAGTTTTATCATATCTCAAATCACTTCTTAACACTTTTATACAAAGAGTATTTGAAACATTAAATAGTAAAATTCTCTTTAAAATACTGATTTCCAATGTAAAAATTACAGAAAATTCTATGTTTGTACCAGAAATAATTTAAGAGAAAACATATATGAAATAAAACATATTTTGATTATTACAGCATTGCATTGATTGTAAATACATTCATGATAATAAGCCGTTTAAGGCTTATAGAAAACATAAGAGACAATAACTGTTGAGGATTTCGTAGAGTATTAGCTGCTATAAAATGTACGATAAATTTTGGCCTAGTGTGATTAAATCGTACACCACTGTGGTGTCGCCGGACGGCAAAGTGTTAAAATTTTGTTCTAATTGTGATTGAAGTTAAACTGGAATTACCCGCAACAAAATAAAAAATATATGACTGTCCAAGTGAAAAATTATAAAGTAACATGAGAAAGTTTCAATGCGATGACGATAGGGTTGAGGTTTTCTGTGGTTATCTGGAGTTAATAAAGAAATGTGATTTTACTCTTTTACTCTAAATATAAAAAAAAAACATACGACCACTTTTCTTTTATTATATGTATACGTCTAAAAATGATTTCCCATGTCCCTTTAGCATAGCTGCCAAATTTTGCGCTTTTTTTCTACCACTAAAAATTAATAGAAAATTTTGACTTATTTAATCACATCATTTCGACGATTTAGTAAGCTAAAATTTACTATACAATTTTAGCAGTAGGAAAAAAGCGTAAAAGTTGGCAGCTACGCTTTTAGAGTAATTCACGTTTTGTGTTAATTTTTTTTCTTTTAAAGACAAACAATCATCTCTTATTGCTTTCGAATATATACGGTGTGATACAATAGGTACACGTAGCTGCAAAACTACGTTTTTTCAATAGTCAAACATGTTTTAAACTGACTTAGTAAATCAAATCAAATCGGTATAACATAAAAACATGGTCCAATTCGTTAAATAAATTTCCTGTTTTTAAAGTTGTTTATTTCGCTTTGAACATAGCATAAAGGTCAGTCGTTATGTGTAATTATATATTACTATCCAATGTGACAAACTGTATTTTTTGCTGTGCAACTAACTATGTATGGTATCCGAGTATAAATTTCTAACTAAATCGATGATGCTTTACAATTTTCTCGTTGAATTTTTTGGTCATATCTTCAGGGCTGTCACTGGCGACTATTTGTTCATTCTGTCTCGCACCACTTTCTCAAAAGACATTTTTTTCACATGCGCTGTGACAATATGTACAAGAGAAATATAGTACAAAATTATTATTTTTTTAAATAGTGATGCGAATAGAATATAAAAATGTCGTCAGTGGTAGCCCTGTATCTTATATATTTTCGTAAGAATTGATTATTCTGGATTTTATATATATATATATAATTTATTTCTAAAGTTATTCCGCGATACCTCATCATGCGTGTGGCAATTTTACTATACCTAGGCATGTCATTTATAGCTCTAATGAACTAGGTTCGCAGGATATATAAGACGAAACGGACTTAAGTATAATATAGTTAGTATAATCATTTTTATAATCATAACATTATGCTATATAAAAAAATAATACTTTGTTGAATATCGCACAACGAAAGTGCAGTGGATCTTCCTGTTTTGCATAAATCCCAACACTGAAAAATTCTTTCAAAATCAAATTGATAGTCAATGTATTAATACAGTAGAGTGCCAATTATCCGGACTCCGATTAACCGGATTGTCCAATTAACCGGATCTATCAAAGACCATGCGTTTTTTTTCCGCCTTCTTCAAATTTTTGAAGTAAACTTTTTTAGACACGGTAAGGTAAATTTGGCTGCATGTCACGAAAGTTAATCATTAAATAACAATTTCCTAATCCTGAAACAATAAAATGGCCAACAAATGCATGGAGAGCAATGCATAAAATCTGCTTCTAGAACCTAAGAAGTTTCATTTCACATTTCTTTTTTTATACGAAAATTCCTCTTTATCTTCAAATTATGGGTGCAGAAAAAAAATGCCCTCTATGAAGCAGAAGACTATTAAGAATTTATTTTCACTATCACAATGAATTTTTTAAAGGTATGTACTTTACAGGTATGTATATATATATGTAATAATTTCTATGTGTACTTCTATGTATCACTTTGTACCAATTTTAAAGAAATTAAATTTTTAAAAAAGTTAAAAAATAACTTCTAAACGCACCATTTGTATTTGTAATATACTAAAATGTGCACTATTACAATTACCAGTCCTAAGCTTGGAAAACATGTGAAGGGTTGTTCCCAAAAAACATTGTCATAGTCGTTTGTCAGGTTCTTCTCTTACAGTTGCAAGAGTTGAAAGCTATTCTTAAGGGATTAGCGTATTGTATATGTATCTATTGTGTACCGCTGAAGGCTTTATAAGAAAAATCTTAATCCGAAGGGGAACGAAGTATTTCCATTGCAATGCGGCCTTTGATAGATAAGAAAGAGAGTGCACCCTTTTATTTAAGAAGACAGATCAGTCAAGAGGGAGGAACGGTTGTCAAGCGACACCTTGGAAACAGAGCAGTAGCCCCGTAGACAAAAAGGTGCTCTGGGGAATGACCAGAGAGGAAGGGAGTTCTAACGTGGGAAGCGAAGGTGTAAGGTCGTTCAGAGTTGGAACTCTGAGACCAGTGTTGAGTTCTAGCGTGGCAGCGAAGGGTGAAGGTTGGTTTTTCAGAGAGCAGCTCTGAGCACGTGTATGGAACGGCATCTCTCTAAAGGAAGAGAGATAGCGTGTGTGAGATTAAGAGAAATCTCGGTTCTGAGTGAAGCAACGTAGTCTAACGGTACACGTAGAGTGTTTTCTGTAATTGTTTTGATTTAGTGTTAAACCGGATAATTTACATCCGAGTTTAAATGTAAATAGTGTTAATAAATTGTTACTTTAACTTTAATTGAAAGAGTTAGGTTTTTCTTGAATATACATCAAGTATCGTGCCCGATATCACGTTTTCATATCGGTGGTGGCAGCATATCAAAAGACCGGATTTATTTCGAAGTTGTGTGGACGGAGAAGTGGAATCCGACATTGTTTTTTAAAGTTGTCCAATTATCCGGATTTTTCATTAACCGGATCGGCCTCGGTCCCGACCGGTCCGGATAATCGGCGCTCTACTGAACTTAATATAATGCTATATTACGAGTTTTAGAATATATAATTATTTATTCATTTTAACATACTTAAATATACTTAATTTTTTTTTTATTTACATGTATATTATATTTTTAATTACGAAAGTCTCCAAATGATACTTTTCGTTCAATACTTCCATTAACTTCATAATTTACTTTAACATTTGCGGATGATTAATTACCTTTACAAAACATATGATAAAAATTAAAATCCCATTTATCAAAAACTGTTTTCCGATTAAGTTAGTATGAAATAGCTAATGTTTTAGTATGAAATTCCATTAATAATTTTGAAGCGCGAAATAATCCATTTATTATAAAACTATCGAAAATTTCAATTTCTTAAAATATATATAAATATTGTTACTAATGGAAATCTTAAAATAGCATTTTAAAATCCGTATTTCTCAATTAATGTCACTAGTTATTCAAACCAATGATTAATACATTTTAATTTCATTACAAAACAAGCTTTTCAAATTAATTATAGCTGTTTATAATACGCATGTATGCATTAAGAACGAATCATTAACTTCAAAGATGATTAATTTTATTTCAGAAATGAAATATAGTTCGCAAATGTAAGACTGTGAGTGAAATTCTAATAAGGATATCTGATCTTTTGTTAAGTTGTATGGAATTTACTGCATTTTTATTTTTAAACAACGATAGCAGAAGAATACTAAAGATGATTTCTGCAAATATCTTATATACATTTACATATATTTATATACATCAAAGTTATGCTGTTCGAACTACTGAAAATATTCATTGGAATTTTTTGAAAAATCTACATCATAAAGCAAAAACATGTCCGTGAGTACAGTTGACTTCATATTCAACAACTGAATGTTGTTCAGTCATAAAAAATCATGGCTCTGAAGTCCCTTCGACATAACTCTATAATTATTTAGCACTTCTGATATTCGAAAAATCACAGTAAATAGAAATTCACAGTTTTTGATGTTCTGTAAAAGCAGACATTCACGTAAATGTTCGACTTTTGATAAACGAAATCGTCTGCGCTGAAAGCAGCTGTTGCCGATTCTAAAACTTAAAGTACTGGCTTTATAAAGCCAGTATTTAAGCTATATTTGTGTATTATAGGAAGTAATTCATATATTTGTAAATTAATGAACCCCAACCTGACCAATTTAATCAATACCGGTTTGCTAAGCTGAGTTACATAAAACTAATACAAAAAGATTCACAAAACACTACTATAAAACATAAAAAAAATATATACGCACAGAAAAATAATAGACCATTCTCATTCGTGAAAAAGTATGATACATAGAAATAAAAAAAAATAGAAAATATCTAGAAAAACTGTACTGAACTGCATATAAACTGCTCAAAACAATTAAAGGATATTGCAGTTTTAGGTGGATTTTGTATCTGGGAAACTTTTTAGCTGATTGATACATGGTCGACAGACATAGTAGGTTATATGAGAATAAATTACACATGTTTGGCAGAAAAAAATGCATTTTATTGCGCATTTGTGTACAAAAGGAAAAAAACACAATTTGTGCATTTGAGAAAAAAAGAATAAGAAAAGGTGTTTTCTTCAAAGAAAATCATTTTCAGTAGGGGGTATAGTTTCCACGGGCGGCCAGCAACGTTGAACACCTTTGAGGCATGGACTCAATGAGGCTATTAATGACGAGTTGGAGTATTCTGCCCCACTCTTCCAGAAGAGCTCTTTCCAGTTCTTGGAGAGTTTGTGGGGGTTGTTGGCGGCCAGAAACTCGTCTTCCTAGAGCGTCCCAAACGTGCTCGATTGGATTCATGTCTGGAGAACACGCTGGCCATTCCATTCGAACGATTCCTTCCTCGAAAAGGAAATCCTCCACCAGGTTTGCACGATGTGGCCTGCAGTTATCGTCCATTAAAATGAAGTTATCTCCGATTGCTGCAGCGTAAGGGACTACAATAGGTCTGAGGATCTCATCCCTATATCGGCGACCAGTCAGAGCTCCATCTCGAATGATGTAGAGGTCAGTGCGCCCGTCAATGGAGATGCCACCATACACCAACACTCCTCCACCGCCAAATCTGACACTTTCGTGCACGAACGCAGGATTATTCCTACTGCCACGGTCCCTCCAGATGAAAATACGCCTATTATCCGGATGCACAGAAAAACGGGACTCGTCAGAAAACAGAATATTGCTCCATTCATTTCTCCTCCAGTTGACATGCTCGGTTGCCCACTCCCTGCGGTCGCGACGATGCCTTGATGTTAATCTAACACATACCATCGGTCGGCGAGCATACAGACCTACAGCATGGAGCCGGTTTCGGACAGTCTGAGTTGAAATCGTGGTGCCTGTAGCCGAGCGAAGGTGTTGTTGGAGAAGAGTAGCGTTCATGTTTCGGTGTCTCCGAGCTGTTAACGCTAAATACCGATCTTCATTGGGCGTTGTTGCCTGTCTACGACCTTGCCCTGGTCTTCGGCCTGCACATCCGCTCTCCAAAAAACGGTTCCAGATCCTGTAAATGACACTTTGTGACACTCCAATGGCTTGCGCTACTTCGGCTTGAGTTTGGCCCCCTTCTAACCTACCAACAATTCTCCAAGCTTCTGAATCTGTCAAATGACTTCGCTGAGACATCGTACTCATCGAAACAAAGCAATCACTGAATGCCGATCATCCTTGTCTTCATTCTCTTTTATCCAGTTGAAAGTCAAATTTCATTCGCTGCCGCTGAAGCGACGTTTTTGACGTCGAACTCAAAATTTGCATACTCCACAGTTTGAAAACCAGAAAAATTTGCATTTGTGATTCTCTTCTTCTATTTTCGGCAAAAAAAATTTCGTTTATATCTTTATTTTATATAAAACTTCAAATATCCTTTAATTGTTTTGAGCAGTGTACTTTGAGTATAGTTAATCAACTCGTGTATATAAAGTAAATATTCAAACACATTAAAAATTAAATAAAAAAGTCGTGTCAGCAACATTTTTTGAAGTAGAAAGGAATTTCTGGGGAGGGAATAAATTTAATAGAATTTCAATTTACATATAAACTGAATATTAAAGTTTTATTTATGAGATTCTTCTGTGCTAAATTTGGTGTTTATGATATGCCTTTGAATTTTAAAATCCTCTTCTAATCTTTTGTGAAAATTTCCTTTAAAACATTTTGTACTTGTTTTATAAAGTCACTAGATGTTTTTATTGTCAATTTCGAAGCTTTGTGACATTAAACAGAACCTAAACTTTAAGTATCTATTTTTCCAATGAAATTAATTACATAATTTATTTTTGTACTTAAAAGTAACACTTAAAAGCATTCTTCTTATTAAACTTATGTATTTTAAATAACATCTCACTGATTAACATATGCATTGTAGTATAGATAACACAGGTCAACACAAATCTGGGGTTTTTAGAATAGCACTTTTTTTATAGTAAATCAGTCCCACTTATCACAAATGTGACATTAGTTTTTTGCTATCACCAACAGTTTTTTCACAAAACAAAAAAGGAGGAGGTGCATCTTAATAAAATTAATGTGTAATATTTATTAAATAAAATACATTCTTAATAAAAAAAATTAATTTCATAGTAAAATGACATTAATAAATGTTAAAATACAATACTGTACTAAAGGATGTGAAATATAAATGTAGATGGCGCCACTTTATGTGTTGATATTTTCCTGAGAAGGCGCAATTTTCTCCCGCGCATTTGAAATGAGAACGTATGTTTATTTTGTTCGTTTATTGATATCTTCGTTTGTTTTGTCAGTTTCTTGTAGAAATGTGGCAACAAGAGGTTGTATAAATAACCCGAACTCATTTTGTTACATCTGTGGTGGATACGTAGTCAGAAGAAAAGGCAGCGGAACAGGACCGATTTCGTTAAAAAGGCATACTATGTTTACTTCAGTATGAAACTTGGTGGCCAGGAAAATAATTGAGCCCCACATATAATTTGTCTCACATGTGTTGAACAGTTGCGGAAATGGACTCAAGGTAATATAAAATCTCATTATTTTGCTATTCCAATGGTAAGGCGAGAACCAGATAGTCATGAGGATTGCTGTTTTTGTTTAACAAAAATAAAAGGCTACAATAGCGAAAACAAAGCAAATGTTGTGTTCCCAGAAATTATTTCAGAGAGAGAATTTCAGTTCCCAGAAATTATTAGACCTGTACCGCACGATCCAGATTTACCTGTGCCTCTACCTCCTACATTTCTTGATTTATCATCTGATTATCAAGAATTGAGCAGTGATGAAACCGAAATCTTGTACACAAACCAAGCAACTAATGTTGAACCACAAAATTCATGCAAGGTGAGTTAAACGATTTAGTATGCGATTTAAATCTTTCGAAACAAAGTGCTCAAGTTTTAGGATCTCGACTTAAGAATAAAAATTTACTTGCTTCAGGAACAACATTTTCTTGGTACAGAATTAGAGAAAAAAAATGTACCAAGTATTTTTCCCAAGAAAACTCACTTGTATACTGTACAGATATTCCTGGACGTATGACACATTTATTTTACACCACTGATCCTGATTAATCTCAGTGGAAACTATTTTATTGATTCTAGTAAGAGAAGCTTAAAAGGGTCCTTACTTAATAATGGTAACGTTTTACCTTCAATTCCTGTAGCTTATTCAGTACTTTTTAAAGAATCATATGAAAACCTTGATTTTCTCCTCAGTAAAATAAAATATCAAGAATTTAAATGGCAAATCTGTGGGGATTTTAAAATTTTATCACTGCTATTAGGCCAGCAAGGTATCTATACCAAAATGCCCTGTTTCTTATGCGAGTGGGATAGCCGAGCTAAACACCGACACTGGATAAGGAAAGAATGGCTTGCAAGAAAAGATATAAATCCAGCATAAAAAAATGTCATTCGGCAGAACTTAGTTGATCCAAAAGAAGTCCTCTTGCCTCCCCTGTACCCTGTACATTGAATTAGGTTTATGAAGTAATTCGTAAAAGCTTTAGATAAAACAGGGGATTGTTTTCGATATTTAAATGAAGTTTTTCCACATTTATCGGTAGGTAAAATCAAAGAAGGTGTGTTCGTCGGGCCAGATAAAAGACGATTAATGAAGGACGAAAAATTTGAGGAAAAAATGAAATCAGTCGAGAAAGATGCAAGGGTTAGTTTGAAAGATGTTACTCAGAAATTTTTAGGACATTACAAAGATCGTAACTACGCAACGATCGTTGAAAAAAAATGCGTCAAAACTTTCAAAAACTAGGTTGTAACATGAGTTTAAAAATACATTTTCTACACTCCCATCTTGAATATTTTCTGAAAATCTTGGTGAAATGAGTGAAGAACAAGGTGGAGATTTCACCAGAAGATAAAATGCATGAAAAAACGCTATCAATGACACTGGAATGTCAAGATGTTGGTAGATTACTGTTGGGGGCTAAAAAGAGACACTAAACCAGCTTCAAAATCTAAAGGACACAAGTGTTCTTTTTATGATAAAGAAAAGTAATTTTACTGTATATATTAGAATATAATTCTTTATAAAACAATCACACACATATATATATGTATATATGATTTTATTTATTTATCTGATTTTTTTGTATATTTTTTAATGAATGTTGTGTAGATTGTATATTCTCAAATTCCAAATTCTTAGTTTCTTAATTGTAATAAATCCTGACGTGATGCATAAAAATGGATATTATTTTTTAAATAAGCATTGCAGATTTCTTACAATTTACATCCGTGCGAGGATTTCGCACTGCATTCTAATAATTTTTATAGAAATGTCTAATACTTTTTAGGTGCAGGTTTAAACTTCTAAAGAAAAAGTCCTTCTGGCCTGTACCGGAAGGAAAAGTTAGCTTTCATAGTCCATGTTTTTAAAAACTCAACTCTTTTTACTCAAACACCCGAAGCTAAATTGCTTGGAGCCCGATTATGGAAGATTCAATCCCGGTTTTCGTTAACACTGAATTTGAATGCGCATTTCAGCATGAGAGTTACAGCATAACAAAAATCAGATTGTTTCAAAACGTCAGCCAACCTAGAATTTCAAACTGACATTTTTTTTCTATGCCATTTTTTAAGATACAGAAAAATCAAAAATGTTTCAGAATTTTTGTATCACATTCTAACACTTACAACAGAAACAATTTTTTCATTTTATAAATTTTTTGTACATGTTTTTTGAATTTTTTAAAAATTAAATTTTTTTAACTGGACGCCATTTTGAAACAAGATGACGGATGAAGCTGGCCAACGAACTCGGAGGAGACCTTGGTATGTCCATTACACATACTCAGTTACATTCAAATCGGTTCATAAATAAGAGAGTTACAGCATGACATATGTCAGTCCGATATATATATATATATATATATGTGATCGGGTCATGATCGGTGAAAATATACCAACATTTTTTGGAGGTGCTTTTTGTATTGAAAGCTAAATAAAATGAAGGATGAAAATATCTGAAAACAACATTAATCAAGCCAGAATATCGTCTCATTTATTCCATCAAAGTTACAGTAAAAACTGATTGAAAATAGCAAAAGGCACGCGCGAGAAAAAATATTAACAATTGTATTTTAACTGCATTAGAAGATGACGCCATCCGCTTCTTGAAAAACATGAAACAAAGAAAAATAAATTGAGTGCATTTAAAATACAATTTATGCAATTTATACAATTTAAGAACCTTTAAAATAAGAATTATTTATCGATATCATCCATGTTTATTTTTTAGATTAAATGACACCTGTTTAACCGTGCGAAGATTTCGCACTGCAATCTCATAATTTTTAACAATATCTAATATTTTTTAGATGCAGGTTTAAACTTCTAAAGAATCATTAGGGATAAAAATATCTAGACAATATTAATCAAGCTGGAATATAATCTCATTTATTCCATAAAAGTTACACTAAGGACTGATTAAAGATAGCAAAAGGCACGCGCGAGAAAAAAAAATAACAATCGTATTTTAACTGCATTAGAAGAAGACACCACCCGTTTCTTGAAAAATATGAAACAAAGAAAAAAATAAATCGAATGCATTTAAAATAAATTTAATCTAATATAACATACATTTTATTCTCCGTATACCACTGCGTCGATCGATCAATGGTGTCTTTTTCTTCTAAACATTTCAAATTCAATTTTGTTTTTTAACCATAAATATAAAATAAACCCGTGCAAAGAATTGTTACACATTATCTTTTTTGTACTGTTTATTATTTTATAATCATTGTTAAGCATCATATAATGCGATATTTTATTTTAATGAAATGTGAGTATACTATGTCAGAAGCCGCTTCAAAAACCTTTCGAATGATACTTCATTCGTTGCGTTTCGTAAATTCATAGAAAAGGGCATGTTGACAACAGAAATAATGTATATGATTGATTCATATTTTACCTGAAAGGTTATTTTCTAGAAGAAATTATTCATTAAAATATGAATAATTTCTATGTATCAGTAATGCAGATGAATATTATTAAAATTGCATATTATTTATGCATTTTTTTTTCACAAGTAATATTTTTTAAAGAGTTGTTTGTAGTATATAATTTTTTTCTGCATTAATGCATACATATACAGAGTGTGAATGAAATCAGGGTCAAACCTGTATGAGTGATAATCAGGGCTTGTCAAATGTGCTCGCCAAGTCGTAACTGGCGACCAATTTTTTTATCTGGAGACCTAATTATTTAATCTGGCGTCGTTGTTATTTTTCGTTGTTGTTGTTGTTGCTTGTTTGAGAATATATATATATTTTTTTTCGTACAAAAGGAATGAATTTTAACTACATTTTTTCTCTCTTGCATCCTCGCTTTTGCAGCTAGCATGTCATACAGTTAGAATGTGGTGGGAGGGGGTAGATTTCGATAAAACTGTAAGAAACAGTGTTAATCCAGCCTTTGTGACACCTAAAATTGGATACAATATGAAAAAATACACAGAATAAGGTAAGTTTTTTTTTCTAGAACTGAATTAAGCTGATATTTGAAGCAATCCGCAATAAACATTTCCCAAACATACCGGCTAATTCAGCCTTTGCAGTATTATTTAATTTTTTTAAAGAGATATACAATTTTGATAATTTAAGATAATTGATTATTGATATTGATTATTAAGATATTGATATTGATTATTAATTATTATTAATTGATTTTTAATTAATATTATTATTATTAATTGATAATATTATATATTATTATTATATTAATAATTATTATAATGATAGTAATAATAATAATAATAATAATATATATATATATAAATATAATAATATAACAACAACAACAACAACAACAATAATAATAATAATAATAATAATAATAATAATAATAATATATAATAGTAATTTTATTATTATATTATTAATAATTATATAATATTATTATTAATATATTATTAATATATTAATATTATTAATTTATTATTATTAATTGATATATTATTAATTAATTATTGATTATTATTAATAATTATTAATAATTTATTATTAATTATTATTGATATTATTGATATTATAATTTATTGATATTGATTAAGATATTGATAATTTAATTTTTATCTTTCGAAATTGTGTACAATTCTAAATTATGTAAATAGTAATTTTTTGTGCTGTTCGAAAATCAATGACGGAGCAGGGGGGAGGGGGATAAATATTTATACTGGCGACTAGAATTTTTTGCTGGCTACCAGATTTTATCAAATTTGTAAAGTCCTGGTGATAATATATACAAGGAGTTTATCAAGGAAGCTATGGTCGCAATCTACTTCTTAAAGGGTATCTCACACAACGCAAAACCAGAATTTTCCGTTCATAATAATTCATCCGTTCTATAACAATAATGAAAATACTTTCGAAAAATTTTCAACAGAATATAAATGATTATTATAATTGTAATTGTTTCCATTTATTTAATTGGCCGAATTTATTATTAAAACGAATGTTACAATTTTTATGTAAGACAAAAATTTCGATAAAAGATTTTTTATTGCATACGACTTTTCAAAGTATTTAATAAATAAATTCTACACCCAGCATTAAACAGTTTAAATATGTGAATTTTAATAAAAGAGCAATTTCTTTTAAAAGTTATTGTTTGCTTAGTATTGATTCAAATTCGTTGAAGTTTGTAAATTGAAGAAACTTTTAAAAATATTAATTATGTATTAAGTCTCCTTGGCATTCCCGAAATAACTTATGTGGAATATAAATGTTTGATTTTATAGGATTTAAAATATTTTTTTTAAAATGCTTTCGTTAGTTTTATAAATGAAAATTCACGCCCTTTATGACGTCGCATTCCCGTTAAAGAAGCATACATTAAATTTTCAAAATTAAAGGAATGTTATAAACTATTCAATTCTTGCACCATTTCTTTTTAAGAGACGGTAAAATGAAAAGTATTTTTATTATTATCTACTATATCTACTATCTATCTATCTATCTATATTATAAAGGCCAAACGTGTCCGTGCGTAACGCATACGTCAATTTGCGAATGGCAACAGCTGACGATGAAATTTCGGTTTTGTGATTTTTGCTATTGCAATTTTTTTAATTTCTAAACATAGCACATTTTCAAATTTTACACTGTTAAAGAGGAAAAAAAAAATTACTTTCAAATGCAATTTGTTTGAAAACTATATTTTAATTGCCTGATATATTATGGATTACAAAATAATTTTTTTAGGCATGAATTTTGAAACGCCCAATAAACAAATGGAAGAATGGTGCCATTATAAATTTTTAAATAGTTACAGGTAGTAAAATTAATGAATTTTGAAATAAAAACGTCATAAGAATAGGGTGCCTTTATATGAGAGTAGCGTTATACCGGATACAAAATTTGATTAGTTCAGACGATTTTGGAGAAAAGGAAGCTTTATAATAATTTAAAAATTTAAAAGAAAATTATTTGTTTGCACCATAAACAAACATCGGATATTTTAACAGATAATATAAACAGAAGATATTGTTTTAGATATTGTATTTTTATGAATAAAATATAAAAAAAGTATTTCACAAATTTAATAAAAATGCATACAAAAAGTTAATATGAGCAGTAAGAAACAACGTTTTAATTCATATTTCATCAGTATTACAAATAATGTTAAAGGTCATTGCGAAGTTGGAAAAAACGAATATACATGAAATTCGTTAATATCGCGATCACTATATCGCATATATCGCATGCATAAGATGATGAATAATAAATCAACAAAGAAGCATCACTGGATGCAGCGAACTTCCTGTATTAATAATACCAAATAAATAAAAAATAAACAAAACCCTTGAAATTCGTTAATGTCGCGATCACTATATCGCAAGTATGAACGCTTAGTACAAAAAAAAAAAAAAAAAAAAAACTGGATGGATACCGCATGTATGAGCGCTTCACGCACAAGAAAAGCAAAGAAACCAGTAAAAAAAAAAATCACTAAATGCAGCAACTTTGACAAATAAAGATTAAAGATATGAAAAATCTGTTAGATTTAGGGGAAAAAATGGTTTTCGCCTGCGTTCTGTAACACGGGAAGCCCGGGTTGGATTCCCTAGTATATATAAAACACAAATGGAAATTTCGTTCCGTTCCTTTAAAACTCGAGTTCCGCTGAAGAGATTTTGATAAAACTTGCACTGTTCGATAGATAATTTTTCAGGGAAGGTTTTAGTATATAACATATTGTTCTACGTACATTAGTTAGAGAATTATGATAGAAAGTTCTGTTATTTTGGCCGAAAAGGTTGCCATTGCTAATTTTTTGGCGACCATTATTGTTGCAGAAGGAATTGAAAAGGCTATACATCTCGAAAAATAAAAGAAAAAACTGTGTTAATTTTATTAAAAAAAAGAAAAAAAGAAAGAGAAAGAAAAGAAAGAAAAGAAGAAAAACAGTTTTGATGAGAGATAATATTATAAAACGAAAATATTTAATTTAAACATGATTGGGAATATTCGTAATGCTTAAAAAATTATTCAATGGGGAAGATTGCTATTGAAAAAACATTTGGCGATTTATCTTTTGTCTTTGGCGATTTTGATTTTACTTTCGACGCCAAATAATTTTATTTTAAGCCAAAAGGGTTTTTTTTTTGTTGTTGTTGCAGAAAGAATTAAAATGGCTATACATCTCTAAAAATAAAAGAAAAACTGTTACTATTTTTACTTTTTTTAAAAAAAGAAAGAAAGAGAAAGAAAAAAAAAGAAAAACAGTTTTGATGAGAGATTTTAGGCCAAAAGATGTTTTTTCAAGTGTACGACATTATTTTTGAAGGTTTTTTTTTTTGGTACTTTTTGTTTAGCCTGGCACCAGCGATATATATATACATGTACGTGCTATTGAGAAAATATTTGGCGATTTATCTTTTGTATTTGCTGATTTTGATTTTACTTTTCATCCCAAATAATTTTATTTTAAGCCAAAAGGTGTTTTTTTTTTGTATACATTTGAATAGGTAGGTGAAAACACACACACACACACACATATATATACACATATACACAGGGCTTAATTTCTAAGAAAAAAAAGTACCGGAGCCCTATTATTCTGCAGTACCAAAACCCGTACCGTATCCTCCCCCCTCCGCCGTCACTCCAGTCTGCCTATTTATATTTCATACATTATTTTTAAAATTTAAAGTATTGTTTTTTTTTTAATTTAGAAAAATATAAAACAATTAAATGCATCTATCTGCGTATATTTAGCTTTGAACTATTCCACTTTTTAGTTATTACTACTTCCAAATACAGTTACTACTTTGCCTAATCTTAATGTTAATCAATCGCAGAATTCTGAGATTAAATGAGCTCAGGATTACGATTCGGAAATAGTGTTAACACAAAAAATTAATAGTTCGCAACTATGCAGAATAGAAAAAGACTATTTCTGTTTACTCTTTATTCTAATCAAAATAGTATTAAAATGATTTGAAATGGAAGTAAATACAATTTTGAATTTAAGACAGATTCAGCTCGAGTCTGCCCAAACTCGAAGACTGATATAAAAATCGAGCCTATTTCATCTCCATCTCTTACGCGAGTGACACATTACGTCATTTACAAGTGGTTTGATTTCAAAATAAAGCAAAAGATTGAAGATGGGAGGGAAAGGAAAGGGTAATTTAGGATTCGTTTTTCGGAAACGTTATGGCACTGTGCTCCGGAGCTCAGTGTTTATGAGCTCCAGTGAATTCTGGCCAATATTTAAATATTTACGAAAAACAGAGAAGTACCGGAGCTGGGCTCTGGTGGGCTCCAGTGCAAATTAAGCCCTTCATACATATATATATATATATATACATATATACAGGGTGTATCTGAAATGCTTCAACAAACTTAGAAGGATGATAGTACTCATGAAGACGAACAAAAAATTCAATGGAACATGGGGGTCACAAATGACGTTTAACCCTTTCAGGGGCAGTGGTATATTTATGAAACCACTTAATTTTAATTCCAAATCGCCACAATGGCACCAGAATTTTGCTAAAATCTTTTCCGTTTAATATGTATGTGAAATATAGCCTTTTTCTTATTTACAAACAATTTTTTTTTTGTAAATTCCGGTGCCAGTCCATTTTCAGACGCATTTTCTCGATTTTCATCCTTTAAGCCTTTCAGGAGCTAAGTACTTTTAGTACTAAAATGTTGAAATAAATGACTGGCACCGGAATTTACAAAAAAAATTGTTTGTAAGTAAGAAAAAGGCTATATTTCACATACATATTAAATGGAAAAGATTCTAGCAAACTTCTGGTGCCATTGTGGCGTTTTGGAATTAAAATTAAGTGGTTTCATAAACATACCACTGCCCCTGAAAGGGTTAAACGTCATTTGCGACCCCATGTTCATTGCATTTTTTGTTCGTCTTCATGAGTACTATCACCCCTCTAAATTTGTTGAAGCAGTTCAGATACACCCTGTATATACACATATATGTATGATACATATGTATATACATATATATTTATATATATGTACATACATCACTGACGCCCGGCTAACCGAAAATTACTTTTTTTTTCATTCAAATGTAAACTATATTAATAGCAATATACTTCTATTTACTTCTACCTTATATATGAAATTTCGTTCCGGCTGCTTATAACTCGAGTTCTGCTGAATGGATTTTCGTAGAACTTAAATTGTAAGATAGATAATTTTTTAGGGATGGTTTTATTGTATAAAATATCGTTCTACGTAGCTTAGTTATAGAATTATTATGGGAAGTTGTATAATCAGATCAATCCGATTATGAAAGATTAGCCTTTTAAAAGATTCTGCCAAACGAATTTCGATGAAACCTACACCGTTAGTTAGATAATTTTGTAGGGAAAATTTTATTATATAACATATCATTCTACGTTGCTTAGTTCTAGAATTATAGAGGGGGAAATTCGAAAATCGGGTGATCTTTTTTTAATCAAATATTAGCCTTTTTAATATTTGATTCCGATTATGAAAGATTAGCCTTCTGAAAAAGTTCTACTGGACGGATTTTGATGAGAATTGTATTGTTAGTTAGATGCTATTTCAGGAATGGTTTTAGTATACTACATATTGTTCTACGTTGCTTAGTCAAACAGTTATGTGTGAAGGTTATATAGTCAGATGAACCCGATTCCGCAAGATTAGACTTTTTGAAAGTTTTTACTGGGCGTATTTTTTGCGACTTGCATTGTTAAGTAGATAATTTTTAAGGATGGTTTTAGTATATTTCATATCTCTCTATGTTAGTTTTAGAATTGTGTGGAAAAGTTCTATAATCAGATGAACCCGATTATCAAAGATTAGCCTTTATAAAAACTTCGACTGGATGGCTTTTGTTAGTTAATTTGATTGCATTGTTAGTTCGATAATTTTTAGTGATTATATTAATATATTGCATATAGTTTTATCGTTCTTCAGCAAACCCTAACTGTAAATGACCAAATAAAATAGTTGGTCCTTAACAGCTAAAATTTTGACTGCAGATTAGAAAATATAATAGCGCAATGGCGTCATTTTTCAGTAATGTGGAATGATATTCCAGGAAAATATACAGATTGCTTTCAAATACAAGGTCAAATTATATTTCGTTTCATTCAAGGTTCATTTGTAGAAACCGACCAGCGCAGCGGGCGTAGCTTGCTAGTTAATAATTAAAAAAAATTTCACATTATTCTGCGAACAAATATTTATTGTTGAGACAAGCGGCAATAGATTTAAAATATATATGCAAGAAAATTATTTAAACTGTACGGATATTCTAAAAGGACTTTTCAAACGTATAATCATTTAATTAAAAAATCGATTAATTGATAATTAAGGGAATTATTTATGAAAATATTGTAGTGTCATTTAGAATGTAGAGTTTCCAGAACTCTAGTACATCAGGAAGTGAATGAAAAATCTAATTCAAATTCTATATTTAGTATGGACTAACTTGAGTCAAATTAAACCGTGTATAAATAGGGTTGATTACCTTAATAATAACAGTTATTACTTTAGATCAGCCATACTCAACCTTTTTATCTCGCGGGCCGGCCGCAAACATGTGTTTGCGACGTTAGGTGGGCCGCAACACACTTTCCTAATAAAGAGTAGTAAAAAAAGGGATAGTTAAAATAATAAGATAACAAAAGCAGTATAACAAAGCAAAATAAATATTAATATAATTAGTAGTATTGAACGTTTGTTGCGGAAGGAATGTTACCAGAAAATTTTAACACCTCTATTTCCAAAAAAATTACTATATTAGTAGAATAATTAGTAGATTTCTATTGAAATGATGTAGAAGTACGCCGCTAAAATTGTTGTTGTAGAACTTTTTTCTGCCATTTTTTTCCACGGCAACCCGAACAAGCATTATTAGCGATATGATAAGTATAAAACATAATAATATAACAATGCAGCATCACTAAATTCTAAAGAAAAAAAAAAGATATTTTCTTTAATAAATCATTCATTTTTCAATGCAAATTTATTTATTTATTTTGTAATGTAGAAATATATAGTGCAAATTTAATTAATTTGGAATAATGTTAAATTTGTGTACAACACTATAGCACGAATAAAACTACATCAAAAAATAATTTTTGACTAAGGACATGGCATTTAAGATGTTTTAATGTGATTTTAAATTAGTAATTACAAATAACTGGGGATTTTGTCTTCCCATGAAAAAATATAAAGGAACCGCGAAGGTGTTAAAAAACATTTAAAGAGCATCTTAATTAATTTTATAATTAGGGGCTAATGATTATGTGTATCGGGCCGCACATAAAAGGTTGCCGGGCCGCAGGTTGAGTATGGCTGCTTTAGATTATGCAGAATTAAATCGGATATTCAATTAGGATAATTCTAGAAGATTTATATCATTCCAGTGTTTATTATGTTTTAAATTTGTTTGCGCAAATTGAATGAAATTCATTTATTATTCAAATTATTTTACCCTTTACACAGATCTAATGAAACGATTTCATGGAAAGAATTAGCCCAATAATAGTAATAGACCGGAAGGCGGCGTCACATTTGGTACGACCAATTTAAGCGTAGATGATTTTGTTATATATAATAGGTTAGATGGTACAGATACCGCTAATACCAGTCAGCTGACGCACGTTTAAGGATTTCTGCTACAGCAATATCGCACGGATAACTGTAATGTGAATGATATGAAACTGAAATGAATGACAACACGATTAATAGTGTTACCATAACTTAGCGACATCATCAGTAATCTGGTTGCCATTCATTTGTCATTTCAGATCGGTTTGCGAAGTTGCTATGGTAACAGCCCTCGAAGGCGCAGTTTCGTTATCAGCACCATCTAATCTATCATATTTACCAAAATCATTGATGATAAAATCATTTACGCTAAAATTGATTGAAAAAAATGTGACTTTGCGTCCCGGACTATAATACAATTCAATAATATTTTTGAAACTATAAGTTTTATAAGTCCTGAATGATGAGTATCACATATGTATTGTGTATTTTGTGGGTTTGAATGTTTGGCGTTCACAAAAAAGACTAAATTAGTAACCCTGAATTCATTTTGCTTAATCTTTGCTTATTAACTTATTAAAATGTTATATACTTCTTATAGAATTTCATTTCTCTTCCAAGTTCCCCTTCCAGAGAATTAATACCGTGAAAAAAACTCGCGTAAAAATACGTGATTAAACACGATATATTAAAATTGACTTTCCGATGTAAAAATGTGTCACAAAAAAATAGTTGGGATTTATAAAAATTAAATAATTAATACATCGTTTAATCAACTTTCTCTTTTGAAAAAGAAAAAGGGCTATATACACTTCCCCAGTAACAAACCGATGCTGGATGGTATTACTAATCATTACGTTTATATTGCATTCATTGTAAATGTCTGTGCTGAAAACAATGCATAACAAAAAGTTCAGTGTTCGATGAACACATGATTAAAACAATATAAATAGACAGGATGTTTAAAAAATGACCAGTATATTTGAAAAATCAATAAAAACTAAACGGGCAGCGATAGAAATACACCGTTTGTTGCAATATGCTTGGGACAACAGTAAATTTTCAGGCAGACAAACTTTCGAAATTAGTTACTATTTTCAACAACAGATGGCGCTGCAGTCGGGAAAAATCTAAACCACGATATTTTCCACCTATCCACCATGCGCAGCAATAATATGGCGTAGTCTCTGAACGAAATTACCAGAAACCTTTGTAAACGTGTCAGGCGGAATGGCTTCACATGCAGAACAGATGTACTGCTTCAGTTGTTCAATTGTTTCTGGATTGTGGCGGTACACCTGGTCTTTCAAGTGTCCCTACAGAAAGAAGTCACAGGTTTACAAAGGTTTCTGGTAATTTCGTTCAGAGACTACGCCATATTATTGCTGCGCATGGTGGATATGTGGAAAATATCGTGGTTTAGATTTTTCCAGACTGCAGCGCCATCTGTTGTTGACAATTGTAACTAATTTCGAAAGTTTGTCTGCCTGAAAATTTACTGTTGTTTGTCCCAAGCATATTGCAACAAACGGTGTATTTCTATTGCTACCCGTTTAGTTTTTATTTATTTTTCAAATATACCGGTCATTTTTGAAACACCCTGTATATATATATATTTTCATTTATAGATTTTTATATGTAAAAATACAGGGTGGAACAAAAGTGCTTGGAACATTTACAAAATAATAACAAATCCAGTAATTTGAGAACAAAAGTGCGGTTTGGGGAAAACTCTTTCTCATGATTGAACGTTTTGCTTAGGGACTTTTGAATTAGGGTAATTGCCTATTGAAGGCAATACACTCACAAAGCTACCCCAAAATGCAATAAAAATTTAAGATAAGCAAGGAATTGATCACTGTTGGCGCTTGTTATTCCCACATTTAAAATATCTTTTTTCGTTACGTATGCCTTTTTTTCCATAATTTTTAAATCAAAGGGCCGTCTAGTGCAAAAATCACAACTAAATGCAGAGTAGTGTGAATTATACAGAAATAAATCAGAGTAATGAGTAATGAGGATTAAATTTTATAATGTTAGATAATTTTTTTTTAAACTGGCTAAAGCATATTAAAAATATGATTAAAAGATTAAAGAAATATACGGGTCTTAACGTGTTCTCTTAAATGTTCATTTAAAAGTGTTCTCTTAAAAATTAATTCTCGTTTTTACTCCAATTTATTTACTCCAATTTATTTACTCCATACATTCAATCTGCGTGATTCATACAATTTCTATTTAATTTAAATTGTGCTTTTTTCTTTTAAGATTTTCTCTAGAAGCCCATCTATTGGCGTCACTTGTGATCACATACTTGCTTTTCTTAAGATTTTGACGTATTTTTGGGTAGATTTTCCGGTGTAGCGCCATCCATGGACAATGGAATTAGAAGTAACTTGTGTATCTCTCTATATTAAAAAAAGTAACCACCGCTGCGACCGCCGCTGTCAATTAAGATTTTGTGCCTTGAAGTCTTTCTGGACTAATATCCAGAAAACTATTGCAAATAAAAATTTAAAATTTGGTGGTTTTATAAAAAAATGTTCGATAAACACGCTGAAGTAGACAGTTTTTAAATCGAAGAATTATTTTAAGAGATATTTAAAATCAAAGTTGGTCAAAACAGTTTTCTTATAAAAGTTTTATAGAAACGAAAACTATGCACAGGAATTTAAACATAATTTGTAAGGATATAGTTGACAAGGTTGGGGTGTGCAGACTGCACACCCCAATGAGTCAAATTGTATTTTTTCAATTTGACTCATTTTTTGAGGTTATATTTCAATTTTTTATTCAAAATTTTCACTATTTTGACGAAGATTTATTTCATATTTCATAAATTCCATTATTTGAATTGTTGCCAATTTGTAAAATAGCGCACGTAATAATATTACCTTTCAATTAAGAAATGTATTAACACGTGACTATTAAAAACAGAAATAAAACTTTAAAATAATAATTAAATGATCACGTGTTAAAAGCAATAAATGTAGAAAATAACGGAATAAAAAATATACTTGCGCGTGAATATGAAAAAGATAAATAATTAAATTATTCCGCGTTTTCAAAGCATTAAGTAGAGTAAGATTAATTTATTTCGACAAAATATTTTATCTATTACTGCAAATTTTAAAACAGCGTAATTAATAATATTTCCCTTCAATTAAAAGCTATATTTTTGCGTTTAATAATTACGTTTAAAGCAACGAAATAACTAATAAATTGGTAAAATATAATTAAAAATACAGATAAAAGTTGAATTAAAGATCACTCGATGACATACCACGCGTAACGCATCTGGTATCAATTGAATGCGACGCCACAGATATGCACTTTTGGCTTTAAATCCTATATTTTGGCGACAGTTCATTTCTTTTATAGAAAGTAGTAGTCGGGATAATGGAGTAATACCCAATTTTCTATAGCATCGTTATAAAATTTCCCGATGCCATGACATTGCTTACTTAACCATTTTGCACGAGTTGATTTTCAAATGTTTAATTAACCTTATTTTATCAACAGTTGTTAGCTGTCTCGACAGCAGTTGATTCGGCTTTAAAATCCCTTGGTCAAAGGAAAATGAATGGAAACCCGATTATAGCAGATATTACAGCGAACAGCCAATTACACAAGGCCGATTATAGCAACCGATTACAGTAGGTCGTTTAATTATAATTCAATCTTTCGCAATCGTTTTAAGGTTGATCAAATCAGAGTGTTTTTACAGTTTCTGGTGTCAGAACGGGGGTTGGCGAGCGTAGCTCGTAGGAGCAGAGCCCCCAAGTTTCTTTAAACAAAAACTTTAAATCAAGAGTAGCATTTTTGTTTAAATCGCACTCTCGTACGCCAATTACTTGATTTTTAATTGCATTTTAAATTACGTTAAGGACTTTTAATACACAATATATTATATTAATAAGAGAACATATAATACGATATTTGTAAATTTCTTGAAATCGAAAAATACCATAGTGTAGTAAATTATTTTTACATCTAATTTTTGTAAGGGAAATGGAAAAAATAGTCACATCAAGGAAGTGTTTTTTAAAAATGTATTTTTTAAACTTAACCACCGGAAAAAATATTTATGAAATATTAACATACTATACTAAGTATTTGTATTTTTGTACATTGTGTAGATTTCGGACTCAAGATCATGATAGGAAGCTATTGGCTTGAGAAAAATTAAAAGAGCAGGATTCGAGATTCCCCCCGCCCCCTTGTATTTTGTATTTATACGAGAACATATAATACGATATGTGTAAATTTCTTGAAATCGAAAAATGTTATAATTTTTACTTCAAGTTTTTGTAAGGAAAGCTACAAAATTGATCACACCAAGGAAATGTTTTAAAAAATGTATTTGTTAAACTTAACCACCGGAAAAGTTATTTGTGAAATATTTAATATATTAAACTATGTATTTGTATTTTTGAAGGTCCATTAGCCTCTTGATTGAAGATCGTGATAGAAAGCTGTCATTAAGGATGGCTTGAGAAAAATTAAAAGAACAGACCGTGCAAAATGTGTATACAGTGAAACTTCCATTTAACGAAGTCTCATCGTTACACCTAAACACTTCGTTATGAAGAAAATTTGTTAAATAGAAATCAGCTTAAATTCATGAAATTTGTATAATAAAATACACAAAAAAGGAAAATAATGGCAAAAAGTATTTTATTTCAGGTAGTATTTTTTTTAATGCAATGTGGCCATATAAGAAAAATGTAATTAAAATAATGTCTAAAAAACACAAAATAAAGGGAGGTGAACAAAAACTGAAGCGTAGAAAACCTTTTCTCTTTTTCTCAGTATTGCAGATCCTTAACTTTTAAAAAGTCTTTTCACAAAGACAAAAAAAAATGTCACAGACAAAAAAAATTGTCATTAAAATTTTCGCGTATCCGAACAATTCATCTGTAAAATTTTCGTGAAACTGGAATCTTATCTTCTTATTGTATCAAAGGCTTCCCCATTTTCAGCACCAGAGTGTCTGTGTGAGAGAATGCCGATAGCAAGGTGTTTAAAGTGTTTATCTTAGTGTGAAAAAAATTGTTTTGTTTAGAACCAAGAAGAATGGAAATGATGAAATAAATAATTTCATATTCAAACAATCCGCAGAAAAAATTCATACATCCCTCGCAACAGCAACCTCTCCGTTCGAACGCTGTACACGCACAAAAGTTGAATAAACTTCGTTATATAGAATATATTTTTCGTAATATGGAGATTAATTTACATGTTAATGATGTCCAAAGTCAAGGTGCAGCAGAAAATTTCGTTAAGTAGAAAACTTCGTTAAATAGGGACTTCGTTAAGGGGAAGTTCCACTGTAGTTTCAGATTAACGTACTTGGAATATTTTAGATCATCTGTAAGGCGATAGGGAAAGTCTTACCTTGTTGATGATGAATATTTAGGATTTTTTTTTTTATTATTTACTGTTTTAAAGTCACCTGAAAATCCATCCATGCTACCGGGATTACAGATCATTGGTAAAAACTGTCTTTTATTGCGAACTCCAATAGTTTTCTTACATTTAATATATTTTCATTAGATTGGCCGCTAACAACGTCAAAACGCATTTTATATGATAAATCTCAATTGTGTATTCAAATAAAATTTTGAAATTTATTAAAATAGATAGTTTCGTATTAGCCACATACCAGAGCTTAATAATCGAAGAAATAGCCAGATTATGCTATATACAGCAGCCTGTCTGATTATTTCAGTATTTAAACATGTGGTTTAATTACTTACCTGTTAAATTTGTGTTTATTTATTTATTGATAAAGTGTTTATTTCGTGATGGAATATTAGCAGGAAACAAATGAAATTTATGTATCTATATAATTAAAACGAAAAGCGCATTCTGTCAAATTTTTCACACGAATATGTCTCTTTGCGCATGAGTCAACGTTTTTTTGAAGGCGGCTTCTCCCCTCAGAAACGTTAAACCCGATTGATTAGCCTGTTTAGCCTAGGGGGATTGAAAAGGATTGACTAAAAACGTACGGAGTTGTATCATTGTATTGAAAGCATTGAACTTCTAATATATTTTTGCTCTGAAGTTGAAAGATAAAGCTTTTTTTAAAAATAACTCATGTTTTCACTACTATATGTGCATATTTTTTCGCAAAATTTTAAAGAGAGCTTGGATACAGTTATATATGTAACTGATTGAAATGTCAGAGAGTTCGGAAGATGAGAACTCTTTTTTTTATTGCTATGTTAAAAGAGCCGACGCGAAAACAAACAAACAAACAAAAAAGCGAGAAGAAAACATTTCTTTTACAACTGGATACCCATATTGTTTCACGAAATTTTTACACGGGCTCCAAAACCGTTTTATTTATCACCAATAAAGATTTTAAAGAGCTCTGACAAAAATAACCTTTTATTTTGAAACTATGAAACGACCCTACGTAAAAAAAACCCCAAGAAAATCAGTACTTTTATCACTAAATATCACTATTTTTTCGCGAATTTTTCATCTTAAAATATAATTTCATACAAAATTGGGTTAAAGATATAAAATAATAAAAACTTTGTTTTTTTAATTTATTTATTATCACAGGCCGGGCAACACCGGTCGGGGATCAGCTAGTATTGTATTCAGCGCAAATGTGTTAATCTTCCGTAATTGAGTCGCACTCAATAGATATAGATTTTAAGAAAAAAATTGCTTAGAATTTATTTAAAAATCATAAAAAATCAGTTAAATGAAACATAGTTTTCAAACAAACAGCATTTGAAAGTACATTTCCCCCCTATTAGATGGTGTAAAAATTGGAAATGTGAGACGTTTAGAAGTTGATAAATTTCTGTATAGAAATTAACTGACTTCTTTTGATTGTTCAGATCGTTCGCTCTGTCGATATGACGTCAGAGTTACACAGGAACGCGTTTTTGCTTTATAATATGCATATGAAAACAGTTCTCATTTTTAGATTTCTTAATTTGGTGTTTTAATATGGACTGTGATTCAGGAAAGCTGTATCTTGTAAAAAGTATATTTTGTTTGTATGTAAAGATTTTTAGAAAAGCCCTCAAAGATAAAATATGTTTACATATTAATATATATTTCTCTCAAAACATTTAAAATTTTCACCGTATTCCGTTGAAATAATGAACGCGCCAAAAAATGTGTAATATTAACTTTGCAAAAGTACTTACTAATTAATACCTGCTTTTACGTGCTGTTATTAAAAAATTGCAGTTTTATTATTTAATTATTTCACACAACAAAGGCTTAAAACTACTTCTCTTTTTCACTTAGGTTCATAAAATTTTACTCACGTGTACCTCTTGATATCTATTTTTAATAAAATATTCATCAATAACAATTCTCTATACCGACTATCTGCATATTTTCAGAGTAAACACTGACATCAGAGAGTGATTCGAATTTTTGCAACTAAGTGCCGTTGTGTAAATGATTATTTCCTTTAGAGGCGTTGTCGTACTCGAATGTCGCACAAATACACTTTTTCTGTTCACGCCTCTCAAACAAAGCTTAACCCTTTCAGGGGCAAAGTACTCTCGTAGCTAAAATATTGAAATGATTGGTTGACACCAGGATTCACGAACGAACTTATTTTAAAATAAGTCAAAGCTTTTCCGCATGTACCTCATAAATTCAAAATTTGATTATAAAATTCTGGTGTCATTGTGGGATTTTGGAATTAAAATTAAGTGGTATATCAAGCAGGGCGGTCGCTCTGCCAAGGCAAGCTATAAAAAAAAAAGCGCCAAACAAACAACGCCAAGAACTGGACTTCAGACCGCTACTGCTTACTTACAGCAATCAACTTCGCAATCTTCCACAATTTGTCAAACATTAGAAGTGCTGTAAACGATATGGTTACTAATGTACCAGAGTTAGTTACAAAACGAAGTTATTTACGCGCCAAACTATGTTCCATTAAATAATGTCAAATTGCTGTTAATTCAATTATAGACCTTTCATTGACAAAATTCCATACCTTAAATAAAACTGACAATGATAAAGTTAGTTATGCAAAATGTTTAGTCATAATCTTTTTGATGAATACTTAAACCGGAGATTTTCTTTGCATTTCTGTAAAGAGTATAATATGACACGCAGAAAAAGATTCATTTGTCACTATGGATAGCTGCTAGTTCTGTATGTAAGTCGAAAATGCTTTATAATGATCGAAAAGTCATCTAATCCGAATTTCAGGTACTCGTGTTTCTTATCAAGGCTGAAATGATAAATAGACAAATATTATTTATTCCATTCGCCAACACTGGCATTAAAAAGTTTTTCTGTACATTAGAAGCATCGCTTTTTTGGTAAAACTTTGCTTCATTATGAAAAAAAAAAAAAAAAAACATAAATTTCAAAAGTCTGAGCGTTTTGAAAAAGGGTAAAATTGTAATGTTGGTTTATCTGCATTTTGTTTTAAATGCTAAAAAAATATAATTATTTCAGCATTATAAATCAAACTTATTTACAAATATGAATGTAACCCTTGAGAGTATTAATCATTCTTCAATGTTTTGAAAATTCATTAAATCTATAGAATTATACTATCTTAAACATTGCATATATTGCAGTGAAACCTGAGCTTAGTGAACGGGATATTACGTTCCACACGCTTAGAGGGCTAATCTTCTGTAATCTGAATCGTCGTCCAAAGTAACCTTCAAACACAAAGAAAACATCCAACAATATGGTAAAAATGCCAACTGGCAGGTGGCCGGAATACGGACGATTAGTCCAATATCTTTTAAAAACCTTCCTGATAGAAGGGGAGATATGCAGAAAAAACTAAAAAGTAATGACGAATCAAAAAGCGAATAGGAAATTTATTTCCGTAAGCAATTTTTTTTGAAAAATGTCGCCTTTTGTGATAGTATACGCATAATTGCACACATCTCCTTAAGAATATTCTTTAGTTCCTAACTTTTGACGCAGTGAATATTTCTATAAGTGAAATTGGCGATATATTAAAAATAAATAAATAAATAAAAGAATAGACAATATTCGCTATTTATTTAATCTCTCGGTTGATTTTTGTAAATAAATTAATATAAGAAATAAGCACAAACAGGATTATTTTTCTCCTCCACCCCTAATCCTGCGCAGCAAGCAGTGATCTTCCTCTTCTCTCGTACTTTTAATGGAAGAATTAAATTTAAAAGGCTTTTTCCACCTCATGTACAGAAAACACCATTCTTTTCGGCTATAGCAGCCAGTTAGTATATGTCACGTGATTAGAATATGGGGGGAGAGGGGATATTTCAATAAAACAGTAAGAAATAGTGTCAATCTAGCCTCTGTGGCATCTAAACTTGTATACAATCTAAAAAAATGATAATTTTTTTTGTAAGTTTCAAACTTGATTTTGTGTTTATATAAGTTGTCAACATAATATACGTGATTATAAGTGATTATAATTTTTTTTATAAGTTTCATTAGAAAACATAGTTTATATTATCTTTCTAAATTATGTAATATTCTAAATTAGGTAATTAATAATTCTAAACTAAGTTGTTATTATTATTTCCCAATCAACTCATAAAAAAACTTTTGTGTTTTTTTTTTAAATCAATGAAAGGGAAGAAAGAGGATGAAGAGTAAATATTTTTTACTGGCAACTAATTTTTTTTCTGTCTACCAGATTTTATCAAATTTGTAAAAACCCTGGTCTGGAAACCTCCTCAAACGGACCCAGATATGTAAAGATGAAGACGGCGCGGCGGTCACTTCCAACACCTTTTGTAGTCGTTTAAGCACTTCTGTAAAATAAAAATTAATGTTTCTACATTGTTCTTTTTTGGGGGTTGCAAAATAAATGGGACACTCTGTATGTCTTTTGTAAACTGTCCTGGTAAAATATATGCATGTATCGTTTCCACAATAGGAAAACAAACTTCAAAATTTTCATTTTCTCGCTTTTGTCCTTTGTAAAATTGTCAATAATTTTCTTCAATTTGTGAAGCTATTGCTTTGCAATCGATAAAATAGCTAAATAGCTAAAGCAATGCTGCTACATATTGCTTCTTAAATGCAGATTTCTTAACGTTCACTTTTTTGGCAGCCATTATTTCCGTACAGAGATTATCATGAAAATTTCTCAACATTTGTAATTGAAATGTGTGAGGAAGATTATTGTTTGTAAATAGTGGTAGCGGTAGCCAATGAAGTGACCGTTGAAAACCCTGTAAATAAGTTTTGATTACGTTAACATTTGAAAAACTTGAACTGTCGTCAACGGTAAAGTTTTTTTTTTTTTTTAATCAGGCATACTGAAACAGTGTTAGAGAAATTACTTGAGGTTGAGTTGCAGAATGGTACGAATTAAAATTAAAACTTTTAATTGAGCTTTTAAACTTATAATTGAGACTTTTCTTTTAATTGAGTATAAAAACATATTTTAAGTCGAAGTAGTTGGGGTTGAAAACAAGGTAAAATATCATACCATATGCTAATTGTAATACCCATAATATCTTATTAATTATGAAAATATATGCAAATATTTTTAGAAATCTTTATTTCACCTTTTCTAATTTTGCGCCCTTAGGATTCGGGCGCCTAGAGCAGTTTGCTCCAACTGCTCCACGGTAGCTACGCCCCTGTTAAAGGGTTACCATTTAAATTTCTAAAGAAAATTTCACCATTCAAAAATTATGCGAAAAAAAAAACATTATGACAATCTGAATCTTCATCAGAACTCAAAAACATGAAAACAAATAAACAAGATGTATATATATATATATATGTATATATATATATATACGTAAAATATCTTTTATATATATATATATATATAAGCTATTTTACGTAGAATAAACATTTGATTGGTGAAACAGACAAAATATCGCCCTTCATCTCATTTGAACGAAGTCTCAGCGCTACAGCATTTGAATACAAAGTATTTGAATGTTGGTTTAGAGTTTCGATTCTGAAAAATTTTCGAAAAGTAAGGTATCAATTCTTAAAAGATCTCTAATTGGCCCATCACTATTTGGGAGACTTCGACAGACTACATGAGTGATACATGATTTTCTTTTATTATACGAGGAGAATCTATTGGCTCTCACTCGTTATTTTAATGAATATTGTAAAAATATCCTATTGTGAAAGTAACGATCAGATATTATTTCATTAAACAATGTTTGTTTAATTTTACCGGTATGAGTTGAATATTTTTTACCTTGTTTGAGTTGAATATTTTTACTGTGTTCTTTTTGTATTTTAGGCAATTCTTTTAAATTACTCTTGAAACATTCCGGGAATATTGAGACTTAAACTAAAAAGCTACATATAATTCATGAAACACATATTTCTAAATACATTTTTATTTTACTGGTGTGAATAAATCTGTAGTGTTTTAGAGTTACAAATGACTTTAGTAGTGTGAACCTTTTCAGATTGCAAAATAAACAAGTATATTTTTATTAAGCTAGTCCAGTATAAAAATATATTAAGTTTATACAATATTTTATGTAAAAAATTAAATAAAAAATAAAATATTAAAAAACATTTTAAGTTTTCAAACAGAAAACAAAAATTTTAAGTTTGAACGATTGCGAAAAAAAAAAAAAAAAAAAAAACAGAAAAAAAGAGGGAGAACATTGCACATAGGATGTATTTGTATCTGTGTAGACAAACTATTTTTTCGATCTAGTCTAGTCAATTTGAAAAATGTGCTTTAGTTAACAATATTGCTGAAAATCAAAATTTATATTTACAATATCAACCTGAAAATGAGAAATTCAAAGATTCTGTAACGGATAAGTTCATGTTTCGTATTTAAAAACAAAATATATCACACAAATGTACTACCTCCGTCCCAAATTAGTTGCTACATTTAGGTTAAAAATTTTGTCCCAAATTAGTTGCTACATTTCAAACAGGTGGAATCATAAATAACTTCGGATGCAGTTTAGTAGGTATACACCAGTAAAATTATACTACAACGAACATCAAGTGGTATACTATGTGTTTGAAGTAATGATAGCTGGAATGAAAAGTAACGTGACTCGGCCTATTAAAAAAGTGGCGATAATTGTAATGATTGATAATAATTTAGAAAATTCCCTAAAGAAGGAAATTAATAATAAAGAGCCTAACTCTGTATTGCAATTTTCACTGCAACATTTGAAAAATGATAAACTGAGCCATGTGCTATAAATGCTGCAGCAATTAAATTTAATTTTCATCGTAGTAAAATCTCCCGTTTGTGGAAGCAGGCAAAGGCGTCAAAAATAAATGATGATGAAATTTACAACGTAAGTTCACAAAAAATTGGTAAATGCTGACAAAAAAAAAAAGATTTTTCTCAGCAATTGAGCAAAATGAAAGATGTCCCAATAAAACGAAGACAATCACTGCGGAGTTTATCATTTTCTGTTAGTATTCCTAAACCAACAATACACAGGATTCTCAAGGACGAAAAAGTTTTGAAGCGTCTTTCATCCACCATTAAACCCTTCGCGGCGAGTGTCCTTTACAGAATTTTTAATCTCTTACCACCGGTTTTTCAAAAGAGAAATATTCACAAAATTAAATCGCAAAAATGCTATGATTAGATAAGGAACACCTTACCCCAAAAAATAACTGGTGGGAATAATCAAAGATTCTGAGCATCTTATGCGTCACGTATTCGTGTCGCTCGTCCTCAAGGGGTTAACCCTTTGAGGGGCGGTGGTATATATTATATACCACCTAATTTTAATCCAATTCAAACCAGAAACTTTAAATTAAATTTTACTTTTTTAACTTTGACAAGAAAAAGTTGGAAAATTGCTTATTCTTATTTTGAACTAAATTATTTCCTAAATTCCGGTGGGAATTCAACGTTACAGGAGCACAAGTGCTTGCCCCTGAAGGGGTTAAGTCAAGTCTAACAGAAAAAAATAAGCTCGACAGAATTCGAGTTTGTTTACAGCATATTCAAACTAAATACTGATTTTCAGAAATGTTGGATCGTATTCACATCGATGAAAAATGGTTTTATATTGCGAAAACCAGTCTTTCGTTTTACATCCCTAGATGAAACTGCACCTTTGAGGCATTGCAAAAGCAAAAGGTTAATTACCAAAGTAATGTTTATGGCAGCGGTGCAGAACCAAGATGGGACTCGTATAGAAACGAAATGTTTGAGGTAAAAATTGGAATATAGGCTTTTCTTTATTCAGAAAATGCAAAATAAAACTCAAACAAGTTGGAAATTGTACGTCAAACGTTACAAACGAGGTGCGTTCGTACGCACGTTTTAGAATTAAATTCATGATATCCCGTGCGTAGAACGGGTTAAACAGCTAGTTAAGTATATATTTTATGACACTGTTCATACAAATATCTTAACTAGTTATATAAATATTCAGATATATATGTATCAGCTAGTTATATAAATATTCAGATCGTGATGATTTTTAATTCTGTGAAATGAATTATATCGTCTGCAGATTAATTTCTGTCATAAAATAAGTATATCGGTCGCTTGACGATTTAACATCCATTGGAAGCTCCTATAACAAAAAAGCACCGATTTAAAAAAAAAAAAATTCAAATTTCTTAATAAATATTTTTATTAATATCTCCTAAAGTTTTGATTCGATTTTAATAAAATTTGAAATGTCTCGACAAAATTCTGCAAAGATAATATATTTTAAATTGCAAACCATTTGGTTGGGTAGTTTTTGCGTTGTTATATGCGGACAGACAGACAGACGGACAGACAGACAGACAGACAGACGGACGGACAGACGGACGGACCAAACGACGACTATAGGTGCTACGTATTTATATAATTACGAACGCAGCTAAAAATCGTGTAAAAGGAACTGCTGTGACAAAAGTTGTAGAAATTGTTAACAAAGAAGAAACCCGAAAAATGATTATAGAAAAAGTTTTGCCGGCTATATGTAAAAATTTCCAATTAGTGAAAAATCGAGTCCTATATACATACAACAGAACAATGCCAAGCCCTATTTGGTAGTGGATGATCCCAGTATCACAGAAGAATGTTTAAAAGATGGATGGAATTTGCAACTACAATGTCGACCTCCAAATAGACCGGATTTAAATGTACTTGATTTCGGGCTTAAGAGCGGGCAAATTTACAAATTCATAGGCACGCTCTTAAGCCATTTTGTAAGGACCCTACCACCAGTATACCAGAAAGATCATTTTCTTCCTAATGAATGAAGAATCCTTACAAAATGCGGCGTGGCTTAAGAGCCTGCGAACCCTGGATTTTAAAAATAATTTGGTACTGACTTAAGGAGGGACTGAGGGAATGCTTGGTAAGTAAATGTTGTTGATTGATAGCATAACACCCTGAAATCGTTCAAAACTGTTCACACAAAATCATAAAATCACCAGTATCAATAATCAGTATAAAAGTATTCAAATGTAGCAACTAATTTGGGACAGAGGGAGTATTCAAATAGTCATTTCAATTTAAATATACATTTTTTCTTATTATTATTTCTGGGGCTGGCATTTTATCAATTATAAATTTTAATTAGACAATGTTGTTATGCTATTTCTATAAAAAAAATTGTGTACGATTATTTAGTTTCGAGAAGTCAAGATATTTGGAGTTAATTAAGATTGTTCGTTAATTTTTCTTGAACCAAGCCTTGCTCCTTGAATAAAAATAATATAGACTTTTTCATATAACATTACAAAATGTGCTATTTTTATAAATATGAAAATACACATGAATTAAAAAGCCTTATTTCGAAAATTAAACATAAACGTAATGAGTCTCTCTCTTTTTTTTACAATTTAAAATGAAAAAAAAAGAAATATGTAAAAGACTTTTATTTAACCACAGATTCAATATGGTAATCGTTATTAGACAACAAATATTTTATTAATGACTAAACGCAGTTAAATTGTATCCCATCCTAAATATTTGTATTATTTAAATATGACAAACTGTTTCAAAGAACTTTTTTAATGAAACAATTTTTCTGGATTAAGAATCC
Source organism: Maratus michaelseni (assembly GCA_963931845.1). NCBI lineage: Eukaryota > Metazoa > Arthropoda > Arachnida > Araneae > Salticidae > Maratus > Maratus michaelseni. The sequence continues at coordinate 135,052,604 of OZ007598.1, read as the reverse complement.
AAACCCTTTGAAAATAATTATTACCCTTTATAAAATTTGTTTCCACTCAAAACTTTTCACTTAAAACTTTTCACTTGAAACGAAAATCGCAAGCGTAAAATATTAAGAATTATTTTCCATAAAAGAGTTATTTTCATTGAAGTAAAATTGTTAAGAAACATTGTTAAAAGAGCTTTCATTGGAAAATGAATGAAGATAAAAGTGCTTTGTTTTGTACTAAATAACGAAAAGGAAATAATAATTTCATGTTCTTTAAGCTGATGTAAAATTTTGAATTTCATGTGTTGTTTCTGATGATAAAATTCTAGCTGTTATAGAAAAGGAAACTGTGTGATATTAGTTTTAACTTTATGAACACTTTATTTTCAAAAGAAACTTTCGTCTTAAACTTGAACACAAATTTCAAAACTGATGATTAATGTTTGAAAAATGATATTTTAAAATATAAAATTATTAGTTAAGAAAATAATATTTATTTTGTGAGATCAACATTCTTTTTTCTATGCAAAACACACACCGTTGAATGTGGTGTCTTTTAAAAGAAAATGATTTTGACATAGTACAATAACATTTACCGTATATACTCGTGTATAAGCCGACCCCAAAATTCCTGATGAAAACATGTTTAATACCAGTATTTTACAATAATGTTCTTCGTCTTATATAATTCACAATTAAATGAGATAAAGCAGGGCGTAGAAAATTATTCCGAATTACTGGTGTTAAACTTGTTTGCATCTCGGTTTTGGGGGTCGGCTTATACACGAGTATATACGGTATTTAAAATACGTTGTTTGATTAAAATTTACAATAAATTAAAAATTAATGGAAAAACGTATCAGCATATAATTTTAAAGATTGCACTGCAAAAGCTTTGTATAGGTCCACTGATAAGCATTATTTGGTAAATTATAAATAAAATATAATAAATTGAAATTGTCCAAATCTAAAGCTAATATGCAAGTTGTTACCAGGTTTTTATTATTGTTTTCTAAGATGCAATACCACTAAATTTCAAACCTATCAAAAAGTTGAATTTATCTGATTTAGACATTGTTTTTGAAAAACAAAAAACAGCCACAGTTTAAAACCGTCAATAAATATACACTGTAAAACAAATCTGTTGATTATACAAAGATAAACGGTTAGCAAGGACATCAATACTTGAAATACAACTGACCCTTAAACTTTCAGAAAAATATTTAGGTGTTATCCTTGATGATTTTCCGACTACTAGATTTATTTTGTAAAGTATTATCTACAACTTTTCTCCGCATGACAAAACGAAAATAAATAAATGGACTGTTTTTTAGCCCACAATGCAAAACTCAGTAAATTTTACAGACAAGGCTGTGAGCCATGAAGGCAGTAAAAATCGTTTTATTTCAAGAAAAAAATCTGCACTTATTAGGAACTTTCTCTTACATTAACAGATTTCGTGCGTAAAGTAAACAGTTTATAGATTTCCTCAAATTTAAATTATGTATTTATAATGAACATTGTGTTATTTTAACAGATTATGGAGTAAAATGGTTAACACATTTATTCTGTAAAATAAAGAGGTTTTTACTGGTGTCGTGACTGAAATTTTTTAACTGTAAAATCAACAGTTTTTTTACAGTGTGCTCATCTCGAAACAAATCCTTCAGAGAATCCATTTAATCGTTTACTTAAATACAAGTATGTAAACATTGAATTCACACATTACACACTAAATGAAAACACATTAGGTTTTAAGACAGATTCGTGATATGAAATGGCAAACAATTTAAGTATAGCTTAGCTCAAGGGTTGGAAGTAGCGCGCTACAGGTAGCGAAACTACAGTAGCGCGCTACATTTTGAACAATGTAGTGTAGGCAGTAGCTCGATACAAAAAATCTGTAGTTTGTAGCTAGAACCGACTCTGCTTTTTGGTTCAGGGGGGGGGGGGATGTACCATTCTGCAAATCACGTGGCCGAAACTTGCTTCTTTTATACAAAATTTTTTTCTGCTGAACAATTTACGAATCTCAGCTGTAGTGTTTCATGTTTTCAAGTTTATTTTCAAAAATTTGTGAGAATATTTTTTTTTATCGTTATATATCTTGAAAATGGAGCCATAAAAGCGTTGGAACGTATGTCGATGATTAAAAAGTTTTTTTTTTTGTTTAAGTCTTTGGTTGTTTCTATTGATATTACTTCAGCATTTTAACTATATTTTAATTATAATTTGTGATCTTATTCTCTGATTATGCAAGTAGTTGTAGTTGTAGTTAACTATATTTTCGATATAGTTGTAGTTCGCTACCGTAAAAAGTAGTTTTTCCGACCCCTGGCTTAGTTTACAGTTTAGTGGAAAGTAGTGAAAAATTTGCTTCTTTGTTGGTGTGGTACCAAAAGAAAAGTATTATTCCATTTCAAGGCTTATTTACATTTAATTTTCAACCATTTGCTCTGCTTTTTAGCGTAACATTACACTTTAAATATACGCGTACACACTTTATATTTTATAGAATTAATGGAAATAAATGAATAAAAAGTTAATTATCGAAAGTAATTTAAAATTCTAGCTAACATCTTTTAAAAAAATTAAAATTCAGACGATTGCTTCATTTACAGTTATTTTTATTTCTCGGATCATGAAAAAGATGAACTTTTCAAGATATTTGTTTTGCCGTACTCTAGTTTTTTAATATAAATTTGAAGTTTTCTTTACGAAATATTTGATTAAAAATCACATTCGGAAAAAAAATATCATATTGCTTTTGCATTTTTCTCTTCACATGATCAAAACAAAAACGCGCTTAAAAAAAAAAGTTAAAATTACTTTTTAATTAAAAAGGACATGTTATCAAATCTTGTTTATTGGTTTTCACAAAGAATAAAAATATACCGAATGACATAGTAATAAATACAAAAAAGAGACATTGATACATATAATATTACTCCATATTTTTTTGTTCCAATGTTCAGTGTCATATTTAAAAAGTTATCCTTAAAATATTACTGCTTATTTTACTGTTTATTACTGTTAATTTTACGGTATAATACTGGCAGATGGGATGCCAGTATTATACTGTAAAATCAACACTTTTTTTTTGCAGTGTACCATAGGAAGTCAGGGGTATAGGTCACTTATCCACTGCTACATATTATTTTTAAATGATGCACAAGAGTTCTATGAATCATGTTTTACCAATGGAGCATAGAAAATTAGAAGATTGTTTTTAAACACTGTATCGAATGATTATCTTAAAGTTTAAACGCTTGAGGTCCCGTGGGATATTACATTTCACTCTTACTTTTAATCTCCAAATGCCACAACGGCACCAGAATTTCGGAATAAAGTTTTGCTTTTATAATGTACCTAAAGAAAATATTTCACTTACTTTCAAATATATTTGTTCGTAAATCAGGGTGCCATTCAATCGTTTCAACATTTTAGCTACAGAATTACTTTGCCCTGGGTGGGTTAACGAAAACTGTAAGAAAGTATTAAGTACAATTTTATTTTTCCTTTTTTCAATTTTAGTAAATCTTTTTTCTCTGTTTAATGAAGATAATCAATAATCTTTAATCGTCAAATGTAGAAAATAGAAAAAAAAATCCGTATGTTTTCCATTTCCAGTGAATATACAGAGTGGAAAAAATATTAAGTTGGGAATAATTTTTTATTACGTGTAGTTATACAGACAAACATCAGAGTACACATGATGATAATAGAGTGAAGCTCACGAAGTTTACTTATTTCACAAATGTTCAATGTGGCCGTCCTTATTTTGCAAATGTTCCATAGGTAAATCCGTTCTTGGAAATAGGTAGTTCAGTTCATCCTACAATAATGACTGTTTCTGAAGGCAATTTTTTTTTTATTATTCTCGACGGAAATGTCGTTGCACTTTATTATCGGAATGTTTTTAATAAACCACAGATAGCATTTCGTTTTTTTTTTTTTTTTTTTTTTTTTTTTTTTTTTTTTTTTTGGTATATGAAGGGCTTCCAAATGCTCCACCAACTGAATGCCAATATATTTTTTTTTAATTTTTTAAATTTTATTCAATTATACAACATTTAAGCAAAAATTTACCTTCAAAGGTGGTTTCTGAAAAATTTGCAAGAAAAATTAAAAAATAATTTTTAGACCGGTATTCAGAAAGCGGACCATTTGGAAGCCCTCTATATATTCCGTTGTATACGCAAAGGTGCCACGTTCACACTAATCTTCCGTAATATGTGGTTTAATCTGACCCAGTTTAACAACGTTTCAAACCAGAAAAATTATTGGATAAATCTTTATTTATTTAATTTCAGGTTTCTACGTGGAACTTATATAATTTCATTTCTTAAAAAAATTTCTAGTGCGAAACGTATTAAACGTATTTAACCCACATATTACGGAAGATTAATGACAGCTTGGCACTCTGTATACGTCTGCATCGATATGAAAACACATCAATCTCTCTGTATTTTTACAGAGAGAATGATGAACACCTAAGGACTATATCTTACTCAGACCAGTACTTAAAAAATCATTGCGACATTGATTACCGATTTGATTTGAAATAATACCTTAAAATTAATAATCAGTAAATTATTCAGTTACGAAATTTCTTAACTAATATGTGTCAAGTGTGTAAAATCGCAACATTTTTTACTTCGTTAGATGTATTTTTTTACTGTCAACTTATAACACTAAACTATATTTTATACCTATTTAAAAGTATTTAAAAGTCCCATGATTGCTGAACTTGAAAATTTAATTACATTTCTCAAAGATTGAATGGATTGTAGAAAGATTTTTAGTCCAGTTTGAGATCGAATTTGGAAATGATGGATTGGCATTGCTGTTGATAAGATTAATTTTAACCACTTGAGGCGCGGTGGTATGTCTATGAAACCACTTAATTTTAATTCCCAAAAGCCTCACTGGTACCAGAATTTTGGTAAAAGAAAATACGGTTTGTTAGTTGCGTGAAATATAGCTCTTTCATATTTATAAGAAAGTTCGTTTTCAAATTCTGGTGTCAATCATTAATTTCAATAGTTAAGCAATGGAAATGCTCTGCGCCGCAAAGGGTTAAAAACATGCGCCAAATAGTAACCTTGACATTTTTAGTTATTTTCATTGGAGTCCTCTATTTTGGAAAATTTAACTACTCATAAACAATTATCAAACTCATTTTAGTCCAAACTCCTATTTATAACATTGATTTAGAAACATACAAAAAAGTGATACCAGAAAAATATAACGGAAAATTTATTTAATTAAAAATTATTTTCAAATTATTTATGTTCTTGCAAGACTAGTATTGACTTCCTCTCTCGCTCCCACAATAAAACTCTTCGTATAATCCGTAATGACTCTAGATATCTCCGTAAATCAACTATCAGAAATGACCTCAAAACTGTTTCACTGGCTAACCGCATTAAATTCCTCTCACAAAATTTTTACAGTAATTTGTATAAAGTCCCCAACGATATTGTACATGAGTTACCTGATTACGACGTTCATAGTCCTAACAGACGCAAAAGACCTCGGTACACTACCATTTTACCGGAGTAGTTCTCTTGTGCTAATGTTTTTTTGTGTTTTGTCTTTAATATTTAAAATTTAAAAAAATCTTTGTATTTCCTGTACTCATTCTTATACTAACATTAATTTAACTATATTTAAATGTATGGCGATAAAAACTGACTTTTTTTTTTTAACTGGGGTAGATTTACGCTCTTCCTGCTTTGCTTTGCCTTTATTGCGAACGATTCTCCGTTAGAAACAGTTAAACATCGTTTCTCATCACATATTTACTTATTTTTCTACGAAATTATTCTTATTTAATGCTTTTCTACTAATTTTTCTATTTTTTTTCGTCCTCCTTCCACTCTTAAACTGCAAATTAAATTTGATTGGCTGCTTTACGTAAGCTAATTTTAAATGGCTATCTTACTTATTTCGGATTGGCTGTTTAAATTGACGGTGAAATCTTCTGCTTTTCTTTCATTTTACAGTGCATTTTTGCTACTTTTATACTCTTTTTTTCGTGGCTCCTTTAAGATGTGATTATATGCGGTTATATGCGGACGGACGGGCCAAATGATGACTATAGGTGCTACGTATTTATATAATTACGAACGCACCTAAAAACCAGCCAGTATCTGTAAAATTCTTTCTCTTTGCTCGAGAGATATAAAACTAGAAAACCCTGCCCATCATATTGACCGAACTCAGTTTTTACCGTTTTTAGAAATTCAAACAGCATTTTCGAGAAATGGCGATACGATGCGATTCTCATTAAGCCCTACCGCAAAATCCTATAACAAGGGAGACACCCGATTTGGCAATTTTTTTTGACGCGCGCCAACCCAAAATTCGGCAACCTCCAAATTCTACCCAATCAGAACGCGTGCTTCCTACAGCAAGCTTCTTCACAAAGTAAACATCGGTTTTATTCCTTTTTTCAGCTATTTACAAAGTTTTAGTAACATTTTCTTCACGATTTTTCAATTTTTACAAACTTTTAGCAATATTTAACTGCGTATTTATATATTTTTACAAACTTTTAGCAATATTTACCAGTGTATTTTTATATTTTTACAAGCTTTTAGCAATATTTCTTCCGGATATTTCGATTTTTACAAGCATTTAGCAATATTTTCCTCTGTATTTTTGTATTTTTACAAACTTTTAGCAATATTTTTCTCCGTATTTTTCTATTTTTACAAACTTTTAGCAATATTTCCTAAGGATATTTCAATTTTTACAAACATTTACCAATTTTTTTCCTCCGGATTTTTCTATATCTTAAGCTATTTTTTCCTCCTTTCTTAAACTTCGTAAATTCTCACAAAACAGAATTAAACCACTTATATATGTACACTTCGCGTACATTTTCCGAAAAAAAACCCCTCTGGATGTATGAAACTCAACGTGCAGCGAGTACTAGAATGTACTAATCTCATTCAAGCAGCGGTTAGTGACTTATATTAGAGACGAGTTCGGGCTCTCTTTTCGGAGCCAGGGCCCGCCTGAGCCCGATGATTTTAAATCCGAGCCCGAAACAGTTTGTGTAATTAGAGCCCGAGCCCGATACCGAAAAAAATTGCATAATATTTAAAAATTGTTTTAAAAGTAATATCTCAATTTTTAAAACTTCGTACGCAAAAACAACTGTTAATCCCGTGCACAAAATTAATTTTATGGAAATTTACATTCTATCTTATCAAAAGAAAAGTTTGGTATCAAATAAAATATACTTCCTTAAAAGGATGTAAGTATTTTTCTCTCCCAATAAGAAAATCTAATGGACACTTTAACGAAGTGCGTTTTATAAATAAATGAATGTAATTTGTAGAAATTACTATTTCCATGCCGAAGAATCGAACAACTTTTTCTATTTCCTATAAAAGGTGTATTTCGTAACTTATAATTGTTTCTTGAATTAAAACAATATTTCGCGTTCCTGAAAATTAGCTTAAATTAAAAAATTGACACCGTTATCTGAAAGATCCTGTGCTTTTATAGAAAAAGTTGAAACACTCTTCAATTGTTTTCTATCGGAATAACAATACATGACAATTATATCTACTTACGAATGAAAGTGACTTCGTAAATGTGCAGAGCAGAGCTTTAGCAAGCGCAGTGTTCATAATTAAAAATAGAATCACTAACGTTGTTTTCATATGAAGAGCGAGTATGACTCGCACAATAGAATACTAAAAATTTGCAAACCTAAACTAATGCTGATTGACTAAAAACAAAAAAAAATTTCATCTCGCATTAGATCTCAAAAAAAAAAAAAAATTCTAATTAAAATATATTCTACTGTCACAAACGAAAATCTAGCAACAAATATTATTGGTGCCACTTTGCATTGGCACCATATCAGCCAGTCGTCAGTCACGTTGCAAATATCGTAAATTTTCTTTTAAAGTAAAATTCTAATACTAGAAAAAAAAATAAGATTTCTGTTTCCCCTTCTATTCATTCTGCTTAAAATAACATTAAGATTACTTGAAATGGAATATGTAATTTTTTAGGGGAAAAAGTTATTATTATTTTTTTTTATATGAGAATAAATAAAATTGTCAGTTTCAGAAGGAACGAGCCCGAGCCCGCCCGAGCTCGAAGGCTGGTATGAAAATCGAGCCCGAGCCCGTATCGAGCCCGGGCTCGGGCTGAGCCCGTCTCATCTCTAACATATATGTACGCTTCGCGTACATTTTCCGAAAAAAACCCTCTGCATGCATGAACCTCAACGTGCAGCGGTCTCTAGAATGTACGAAACTCATACAAGCAGCGGTTAGTGACTTATATATGTACGTTCCGCGTACATTTTTCGAAAAAACCCTCTGGATGCATGAACCTCAACGTGCAGTGGTCTCTAGAATGCACAAAACTCATACAAAACGCATACACTCTTACATGAACCGAAAAAAAACTCCACTGTATGCACAAAACTCCCGGTGCAGCAGTCTCTAGAATACATGAAATACATTTTATCAAATAAAATCAACAAAAATTTACTTACCTTTTGTTTGCATTCATCTTTTAATTAGCATTAATAAACTCATACAAGCAAACATCGCGGCATGTATCGAATATTAAAATAAACGGTCTTGTTGCCAAAACTTCTATAGAAAAATAGTGTTGCCACTGAAATAATATATATATAACACCCATATTTCTTATCTTTCGCTTTTTTAAAAAAAATATTTCAGAGGAATTATCCTTCTATGACATATGACAAAACGTCAAATCATTAAATTTCACAAAATACATTCCACAAACGTAATTCAACAAATCCGACACACAATAATCCAATCAAAACCTTCTAACATCTTTGCTTTGAGCTCAAAATACAATCCAATTTTCAGAACATACAACAATAAACCAACCAATCAACCACCGTAGGCGTGGAAGAAACATAACAAAGAAACCGGTAACAAGAAAATCTCATTTATCGCTTCGCCAACTTCGACGCCGCCAAGTGTCTCCCTTTTTTCAGGACTTAACTGAAAACACATATTCTTTGTTAATGTGCGCTGAAATAATATTGGAATTAAGATATTTTACTCAGAATAATAGGTATCTGATGTTACGTGCATAATAGTTTTACAATTCATATTTGACCTGAATGTTTTGAATCTTTTCGTGACCATTAATCTATTCTATCTCACAACATAAAGGACAAATTGTACGTGGTTAAAATAATGTTCATATACTAAATACAAATATTGTTGAGTAAAACACTTTTGATTGCACATTTCGTGCAGATACACCTCATATCTGGTTCATTTTGTAATTTTCTAATAAATATAATGATTTTGTAAAACTCCATGTTATTTGTTTATAACAATTCCTTTTAAACCTGTTTTGAGTTCAAAATATTTTTTCTTACTCATTTAAAAACATTTTATGCATGCGAGTGTAACCAATATTGCAAGTGAACCTAATTAATAGAACTACACTTCCAGTATCTATAAACATTAACACTAGAACTAGCTGGCTTCGCCGCTAGCGGGCCCCTAATTTACATCGGGGCCTCGAATCTTGTAAAACCTCGAATAAGATAAACCTCGAATAAAATGAACCTTGAAAAAGATAATTCTCGAATTGGACGAACCTCCGACCCGGGTCCCCGCTGCCTTCGGAACCGTATACCGGTCGTGCTACGCACGCACCGGTTAATCCCTTAATTTGCATATTGAATAGTACAAACCTCTAACCGAACGAACCCCCGATCCTGGTCCCCGCTGCCTTCGGCACCGGATAATCCCTTAAATTGCACATTAAATAGTATAAACCTCTAACTGAACGAACCTCCGGCTCGGGTCCTTAAGTAAGTCATTAAGTAAGTCACAAAAGATAATTAAATAATAACTTACAATGATATTCACTTCAAAACTATTTTTATTTCTCAACATATTCTTCACCAATATTTATGCACTTATATCACCATTTTATCAGTGCCCCAACACCAACTGCATAACATTCTTTGAGTTATGTCTCAGCCCCATTAAGACTTCAAGTTGAACCTTTTCATCATCTGTGAACATCCTCACCCTTCCAAGAAGGTTTTTTTATTGGACTAAACAGATGAAAATCGCTTGTGGCTAAGTCGAAGCTGTATGGTGGATGTTGAAGCAGTTGCCAACCAAACTTTTGAACTGTCTCCTGTATTCAACTTGAAGTCCTAGTGTGACTGAGACAGCAACCCAAAGAATGTTATGCAGCTGGTGTTGGGGAACTGACAAAATGGTGATATAAGTGCATAAATATTCGTGGAGAATATGTTGAGAAATAAAAATAGTTTTGAAGTGAATATCATTGTAAGTTATTATTTAATTATCTTTTGTGGCTTACATAATGACTTACCCTCGTAATTATATATTACATTGCCGTCCTTAGTAAGTTATTACTCCTGAAATAATTAGAACATTTTAATGAATATGTGACATGTATTATAAACTGAGTAAAATCGACTCTGATTTTGATTATTATTCTGACTTTGCAGCTCTTTTCACAGGTAATTCGTCATGAGAATATTTATTTCTAGAACATTTTAAACATAAACTGATGAAATTCTGTCTAAATGGAAGCGTATTCTTAATGCAAAAATGTAGCATATTTTATTCCAAGTTTACTTAAACTACATGTTTTAATGACTCGTGCATTTTCTGTATAATACAAACGTTCTCATTAAAATTTCTTTAAGGCCATACTTCGATTTTTCTAAAAGAGGAGGCATTTCACCGTGATTAGAATTATCATGCAAGATACTCACAGTTTGTCTGAATTTGAAGTTTCAAAGTTCATTAATTAGATTTTAGAATTAGTTAGTCATTATTTTCTGCAAAATCTTTTCGAGAATCAAAATTTAAAAAGGTGAATCGTAAGTTTGGAAGAAAAAGGATTGCACTGTTTAGTTGATAACAAAGAATAAATTTGAATATTCACATATGCATTCTCATTGCATTAATGCTCTTTTTACACAAATTTCAAATGCTTACACATTCGGAAAATTACCAGCATAGAAATAGTTTCAACAAATTCATACTTTATGAATAACTAGCAAGCTACGCCAGCTACGCTGGTCAATTTCTCTTAACGAAACTTTAATCAAATAAAATATTGACATTTCATAATTCACTTTTGTATTTTAACATAATAATAAGGCTACTATAATTTGTGACTCGTGCTATAGCCAATATACACGCCAGGGCACGTCGCCCTTATCATTATCTTTTTACGCATGAAGGTTTTGCTATGGTACTCCATTGTGAAATTTGGTAATTTTTGAAATTCAATATTTGAAAAAGGGCATAATCATTAAATTGAAATTTATATCAAGAAATATACAATTTTTTGCCTTTCAAACGCAGTTTGTCTAACAATTTTCTGACAAATACTTTTCAAGCTATTATTTTTTTCAGTAACTTTAAATGTTTCATTTTCCGAGATTAACCTGTGGCAAATATTAGCGAAAAACCCAGTTGTCAGCAAAGTATAGTTTTATATTAAAGAAGATGTTCGAGCAGGGATTGTCACCATCACTTTTGAAATCGGTTCTGTAGTTCCAGAGATTCCATAGAAATTGTAATTTAGAATGTTTTTAGAACGCGTTTCGCTCATCTCACCCTTTTAAATTTCGATTTTTTTTAGAATTTCTTCTTAGAAAGCATTTACATCTTATAAGTAACTACCATGCCAAATTTCAAGTTTCTAGCTCCTTCAGTATAAAAAAAGTCGCAATTTTCGAACATTTTTCACTCCTGCACCCCATTGGGGTTAGTGGCACCGACATAAAATATAGCCTATGTTGGAGTAGGGAATGTTACCATCAATTTGCCACCATTACTTTTGAAATTGGTTCTATGGTTCCAGGGATTCCATAAAAAATGTAATTTAGAATGTTTTTAGAACGCTTTTCTCTCATTTCACCATTTTAAATTTAATTTTTTTTTTTCCTTAGAGAGCATTTACATCTTATAAGTAACTACAATGACAAAGTTCAAATTTCTAGCTCCTTCAGTATAAAAAAATGCAATTTTAGAACGTTTTTCGCTCCTGCACCACCCCGAGATTAGTGGCACCAACGTAAAATATAGCCTATGTTGGAGCACGGAGTGTCATCAAAAATTTGCCACCATCACTTTTGAAAAGGGTTTTGTAGTTCCAAAGAAATTGTAATTTAGAATGTTTTAAGAACGCGTTTCGCTCATCTCACCCTTTTAAATTTCGAATCTTATTAGAATTTGTTCTTAGGGAGCATTTAAATCTTATAAGTAACTACCATGCCAAATTTCATGTTTCTATCTCCTTCAGTATAAAGGAAAATCGAAATTTTAGAACGTTTTTCACTTCTGCACCCCCCCCCCCCTGGGGATAGTGGCACCGACAAAAAATATAGTCTATGTTGGAGCAGGGATTGTCACCATCAATTTGCCACCATCACTTTTGAAATCGCTTCAGTAGTTCCAGAGATTACCTCCTACAAACAAAAAAACAATCTTTACTGCTTTATAATATTAATATAGATTACAACTAAACTTATGTTGAACTTGGAATCATTTAATGGAATTATAGTCGAATACTCATTTTAATCGACTGAAATTCAAAATTTCCACTCGCATAGTTACTTATTCTACTTAAATAGTTCATAAGTTCCGTAATTAAAAAGTAAAAACGGAACCATTATAAGATCACTCTTGTGTTTGTCCGTCTGTCTGTCACAGCTCGTTTTCTCGTAAACTATGGGACGTGGAAAATTCAAACTTGGAAAAGTTATAAAGCCTTTTTACCCACATATTTTCAGATTATTCGCCTTTTACAAATATGTTTAGGAAAAATTTAGGGGTCTAATTAAGTTTCTTGAAAAAAAAGTTTTCTTTTTGTATATCATGTGGGGTATCGTGTGAAAGATCACGTAATATCGAACTCAAAGATACATTTGTTTTAATTTTAGGTATTATATTTTCAGAGATATTATAGAAAATACAATCCAAAAAATGCCCTCCCCCGTCTATTTCAGATTGTACTGAAACTAAAATAATAAAAAAAATAGGGTTAGTAGGAGTTTATTAAAACTTTGCAGGAAAAATATAGAGATTTTTCTAGGTAAGACAGTTTTTGAGAAAAATGCATTTTTCTGTTACACGTAAACTTTACTTTTCGGGCGGTCAGCGGGAGAGTTGACGGTCGCTCAAGGTATCTATCGACGCAGAATCCTCCAAGGATATTTGATAATGATTTACGAAAAAGAAATTTGGTAATTAGCCGAGATATTAATTAAATTACTTGAAAAAAAAAACTTTCTTTTCATATATCGTGTAGGATATCGTTCGAAAGATCTCGTAACATTGAACTCAAAAATATAGTTATTTTAATTTTATATATTATATTTTCAGAGATATCGTCAAAAGTATACTGGAAAATATGTCCATCCCCTCCTATTTTCGAATCTACCGAAACTAAATTTATGAAAAAATTAGGGGTAGTAGGAGTTTATTAATTAATAAATAGTAATTAATAAATTTAATGTATGGAACCCTTTTGAGCGCGAGTTATAAACTCGTACTTGACCGATTTTTTTCGTGTACTTCTGAAGGGATTTTAATACTTTTAAAATATAGTTTTGGCGGTAGCTAAAGCATAAATTGATCGTTCAGAAATAAATTAAAATAAAAAATATACTATTATTTACCGATTTTGAAAAATAAAAGTAAAGCATCTGACATTAAAATATTTTCATCTCGGAAACTGCTCATGCGATTTCAATAGAGTTGCAAAGGCTAGAAAAAACCCGGTTTAAACCTGGGAATAAACCTTTAAACCGGGTTTTTTGGGAGTAAACCTGGGAATAAACCGGATTTTTGCAACTCTAGATTTCAATCTTTTTAGCACTTTCCAATATAATCGAAAAGTGTTTATGAATTCGATTTGTCCGTCTGCCGACTGTCCGTGTCCTAACTATAAAAAATACACTTGGATTGCAATGTATTTTTATATTTTATGGAGGTTTACTATATAATTTCCGGTATTGAAAATAAAGGGTGTAGCATATATAGTTCGTTTACAGGGACACACAAAAGAATTCCGTTACATTATTGTCTATGGGGAAAATCGTTTCCCATGCATTTTAGTGATGGTTATTTGAAACACAATGTAATTTATATGCATCATTAAGATGGACTAAAACATGCTTTCACTGGAGCATAGAATATGTAGTATTTATAGTTCGTTTACAGGATCGCTCCAAAGTGTTCTAATACATTATTATTTATGGGGACATATCATTTGTGATGTATTTACTGCTGTTATGATGCTTTAAACATAACGAAATTGAGAACGATCACTGAGGTGCAGTATATTATGTGTTCTATAGATTATTCAGTGCGTAGTCGTTATCGTTCATTTAAAAAGTCACACAAAAGAATTCTGTTACTGAACGGAGTATGAAAAATGAAATTTTTAATAATATTCTTGTTAGTTTTGGAAAGTGGTTCAGAATCCATGCCTCATGAATGATTTTCCGTTATTGTTTTGTACTAGTTTTGGCAGTAGCTAAGCTATAAATCAATTATTCAACAAGAAAAAAAAGAAAATACAATAATTATGCTATTTTGCAAACAAAGAAAAAAAACCCCACCTAAAGCAGATGATATTTATGCATCGTTTTCTATTGAAGCAGGGCTCCAGCCAGACAGGACAAATTTTATTTTTATTGATTAGGTATGGAGTGTTCCCTAAAAATATGCCTTCGAGATAAATTTCTATAATGTATGCAATCGAAAAATATTTTGAAAGTAAATGTTTAAAAATAGTGGTAGGATCGATAAAATGTTTCCTATAGGCTACTCATTATGTTTGTAATAGTTTTGGTAGGGTTCTGCGTCAATTCGTCGCGCACAATTAATCGCGGAACAATTCATCGCAGCGTCAATTCGTCGCAACGAAAATGTTTTTAAAGGCTATGATGATAAAATAAAGGTAATCCAGTAAAATTATTTAATGATAATTAGTTCACCTATATATTGTTAGTTACAATTCTCTATATCTAAAAAACAAATTATTATTAAATAATTTTAGTAAATTATCTTTATTTTATCATCATAGCCTTCAAAAACAATTTCGTTGCGAAGAATTGACGTCGCGACGAATTGACACCACGACGAATTGACGCTGAATCGAATTGACGCTGCGACGAATTGACGCCGCGATGAATTGTTCCGCGATGAATTGTGCGCGACGAATTGACGCGATACCTTTTGGCAGTGTCTAAACAATAAATCCATCATTCGACAAAAAAATAAAATAAAATAAAATAAAATAAAATAATAATAATAATAATAATAATAACAATAATAATAATAAAATAACACAATTAAATATTCTTATGTTAATTAAAAAAAAACCTGGATTTATTTTGTACGCAATATTGCGTAGCTATCGTATTTAAAAAATTTATTTCTTGTCAAACAATTAGATGATAGTTTAACTACTTCCAGAGAAATAAAAAAATTGAAATCTTTTCAGAATTTCTCGACTACAATTCATATTAAGGATATTAATTTTACACGATATTTGAACCTGTTGTCATCCCTTTAACCTTTTTATTACCGACCAGAACTGGGGATTATTTTTAGCATTCATTCGCACCAGAATTTACGAAGAAAATGTTTTGTGATACACAGCTACAGTTATAATAGTGTGCGGCAGAGATTGTTTTTCAAGAATTGGTTCGCATAGAATAAAAAAAATAGTCGCTGGGACGAAATATGTCCGTCTAAATCCTTTAATCAAATGGTTAACCTCTTGAAGGGCGGTGGAATATAATATATCTCACTTAAGTTAAATTCCCAAACGCTACAATAACACCGGAATTTTGGAATCAAATATTGATTTTATAATATACGTGAAGAAAAACTTTTATTTATTTTCAAATGAATTTGTTGTTAAATCTCGGTGTGTACCAATGATTTCAACATTTTCGGAACAGAAGTACTTTGCCCCAGAAAGGGTTAATGAATCGGATTAAGATAATACTTTTATCTTAATAAAAAATGCGTTGTTTTAAATTGTCTAAAACTATACAGGATGTTTCAAAATACCACTGTCATATGTACAAACATTTAGAAGTGATATTATCCATTTATTTAATCCAATATATATATATATATATATGTATATATATATGTGTGTGTGTGGGGGGGGGATTTCGGCTGGCGTCTAGGGGTAATGAGTGATAGTCCAGACAGTTTTCAAAGTAATTTATGTTATACTTTTAATATCTTGATTGACATATAAAATATTTACAATATTAATTTAAACTGGTATACATTTGTAATTGATATAACCGTCTGTCGGGCTTAAATATTAGTTAAATGCGTGGTCCCACCAACCAGCATGGAATTACAAAGAGACAATCGCTTGATCCGTCTGATCGGGACGAAAGCTATGGCACATCTACCTTGTTCTCACGATGAAAATTGCACATCATCAATTTTCTATTGTTAGGAAGCATCGAACTGGCATCTCACTTCACAAGCCTCGATGAAATATGTGCTTAAGTTTGCACATATTAGGTTTGCGAAGTTCAGATGAAGAACTACTGCGACCACACACACACACACACACATATATATACATACATATATATATATATATATATATATATATATATATATATATATATATATTGGGTGTCTGTTTCTGAGTTGTACACGGATTTTCATACATAACATAAAAAAAATATCAACGATGTTTCTCGCATCAAAATTCGAATGTTTGTCTCTATTTTTAATCCAACAGCTTTTACATCATTTTCGTAAATAAGAGTACAAATCACCTCAGGTTTCGAAAATATTTTATCCTACGTCATATTAATGCCACGTCTTTTAATCTAAAGTAAAAGCAAAAAATGATCATATTTACTTTTTTTATTTAATAAGTAGATAATCTCACCTCCAGCCCATACGATTCGCTTTCTATATAAAAACGTAAACAATTCGAATAGAATGTATAGAATTAGTAAAAAATATTAAACGAAATCTGTAAATCTAATAAATTTTATTTTTATGTTATTTTTAAAAAGAAAACAGTTATAGCATAACATAAAAGAAAGTTGTTATAATTAGGTTTAAATATAAATCAGAAAAAAATGCTGCCTGTTACAGAAAACGTTTATAAATAAATAAAACTGTAACAAATATGTATTCTTTAGATATTTATCAATTTTCTTCAAAAGTTTCTAAATAAAAATAACCATCTATTTGCAACGGATAAAAGAAAAGGAATATAACACTGAAAGCGTATATTAAATTCAATTCTCTACCCTATTTGTATTTTAAAAAAAAGGTTGTTTGTAAACAGATTACTACATTTTTTTGTGTACTAAGAATGAAAACAAAGTTATATGACTTTGAGAAATGCAGATTTCTTTCATTGAATTATTTATCAGATTTATGTGAAGCTGT
Source organism: Maratus michaelseni (assembly GCA_963931845.1). Classification (NCBI taxonomy): domain Eukaryota; kingdom Metazoa; phylum Arthropoda; class Arachnida; order Araneae; family Salticidae; genus Maratus; species Maratus michaelseni. Next base: position 135,035,151 of record OZ007598.1, on the reverse strand, counting down.
AGAATATTTCCCATAAATAATTTCGCTTATATAAACAATGCAAAATTAAATTACACTATGCCTGTTTTGGCAAAACTCATTTTTTTCTTTCAAATATCTAATAAATAATTCAAATTTTTAAGCTAAAAGTTGTATGCAGTAGCAAGTCTGACAAAATTCTTTACGCCGAACTTTTAAACGAAATTAAATAAAAAAGATACAGAAATTAATAAAACTCCAAGGGAAAAATTATACAACTCGTCAAAAAATAACTATGGCTTATACGCATAGAGGCAATATAATAAATTTTCAAGGAAGAAGATTTCCAAAAGATGTCCAAAGATTTCAAGTTGGAAATAAACAGACAAGACAAATAAATCAATATTTTTATATTGTTTATAATGATCCAATATTTCAGTCATCGGAAATGCTTCGAATTAAATATTTTTATTGGTTAAATATTATCTTTACGTTAGAAATATTTGTATTGAAGTGCAACTATCATCAAAGCCATTAAATAATAAGCCCAGTCAGATAAATGGGAAACTTTTCGCAAGTTGAAAATAGCGCCATCTAGCGGTTGGGAGTGCTGCATTCGGCACCAAGAATATTTTAATAAAATTTTGCTTCTAAAATTAGAGCTTAAAATAAGGAGTTCATGTTTTCTAAGAAAGTCGTTTGTAAATTCCGGTGTCAGTCAGAAATTTCACATTTTAAGAACATAATTTGTCTGTGCCGGAAAGGGTTAATTGCACAGTGATGTAAATTTCCATCACTTTTTATTTAACTTTTAATAAATACATCAACTTTTTCGCCACCACTATATTTATACAGAAATATTAATCCAGTAAATTTCCACATTTTTTTTTCGTTATAGTTTTAGCTTTAATGTAAAAGATCCCAATAATTAGCAAGCTTTTAAAGGAAGTGCAAAAACAAAACATCGATAAAAATCGTATAAAATATCGATATAAATAAATCGTATCGTTTCTCTGCGACCTACTTCTGTTTTGTCCTCCTTCCGCAGCAGAGGTTTGGCGCTAGTGTGTCGCTAACAAATTTAACACTATCTGACTGGGCTTATTATTTAATGACTTTGTCTATCATAGATATATTAACTTTAAACTAGAAATATTTGCTATGAAACTCAAATATTGGCCCAACTTTAAAACACAAACCTTGCATTTCAGCAGACAAACTATGTAAAGATTGAAAGCTAAGTGAATTTTGATTCAGTTTTACTGGTTAGTCTGAGTTTACTAACGTGTTTAATCAGGTTTCATAAAGTTAAGCTTTGAAGCTTCATTTTCGGCCATACCTTCAACCCTGTGACTTAGATAATACATTACCATTATAACTAAGAAAATTTATATTTTTTCAAACATGCTTTCATTAAAATGCACAAAAAGTCAACTTATATTATAAAGCACAAATGTGTGCGTCGTTCAATGCTGACGTCATAATGATGAGGACAACAATGTGGTTAAAATGGATGAATGTTGCATGAACGGAGCTATTTTTTCAATTAATATTAAACAATCGTAACGTTATTTCTATGAGGAAAATGCGTGTTTTGGGTCGACGTCCCCCCCCCCCTCTTTAAGGATCAAATTTAAAAAAAATCAATGTCCAATTCATGTATTGCGCTCAGGAATACATATAGGGTAAAAGTACGAATAGTCGTCCACTTATCTGCTTTTATATATATAAATCTAAACGTAGAAGTTTTAAAAAACGACACAACATTTTTAACAGTGATATATGTTAAAACATACATTTCTTACTATGTTTCAGCAATTATTTTTAAAAAACATGATAATAGTTTTTTTAAGACAAAGTTCAGTTCAAAAACGGCAAGTTCTCTCAAAAAGCAAGTTGAAAAATTTAATGTTCGGACATCACGGAACCAATTGTCGGCAACTTCAGAAATTTGTTTTACCTGAAAAACGACTCTAATGATTTTGACTAAATTTTGCATCCTACCATTTTCGGTTATGAGAAGACGATTGAGCTATGTCACATGTTCGAGGAAATTCAATTAGTGGGTCATTTTGGGGTCACTACGGGTCATGACAATTTAACGATTTTGACTATGTTTTTTATCCTACAGATTTTATGGTACAAGAAGGCTATTTGGCTGGATCACATGTTCGAGAAAATTCGATTAGTTGGTCATTATGGATTCACTATGGGTCAAGATAATTTTATCTAAAAAGCGGCTCTAACGATTTTGACTAAATTGTGTATCCTACAGTTTTGGGGTACGAATAGACCATTGGACTGGATCACATATTCGAGAAAATTCAATTAGTGGGTCCTTTTGGGGTCACTGCGGGTCAAGATAATTTTATCTTATCTAATAAATCGAATCTTAAACGATTTTGACTAAGTTTTGTGTCCAAACGTTGTGGGATACAAGAAGACCATTTGTCTAGGTCACCTTTTCGAGACATTTCATTTAGTGGGTGATTTGGGGTCAATATGGGTCAAGCTAATTTTATCTAAAAAATGGCTCTAACGATTTTGACTAAATTTTGTATCCTACCGTTTTTTGGTACAATAAGACCATTTGGCTAGGTCACATGTTCGAGAAAATTCGATTAGTGGATCATTTTGGGTTCACTACATGTCAAACTAATTTTATCTAAAAAACGGTTATAACGATTTTGACAAAATTTTGAATCCTACCGTTTTGGGGTACGAAAAGACCATTGGGCTGTGTCACAGGTTTGAGAAAATTCGATTAGTGGGTCATTTTGGGTGTCGCTATTTACCTATTATGCTTGCTTGACTTTTTTTTCGTTCTTTTTTATAATGTCCTTTTAGTATTATGTATTCTATTTTTTGTACTTTATGGTAAAAACTGGTGATTTATTATTTTTTTGTGTCCGAAAATATTACTTGCGAATTAAACTAAGAATCATTTAGATAAGACTATCTTTTTTTGTATGTTAACGTTTCTAAGATACAAGAAAAATAATCGAACAGTTTAACAACTAAAGCTGTCTAGCATAGTTAGTTGTTCTTGAACTGTGTTCAGCGGACCTGAAGAATTCAGCAGTATGTCTGGTAGGGGTCTGAGAAGATTTCGTATTGAGTGCAAAATTCTTCACGTACCTGAAACCTGAGAGAATTATTGTGAGAAAAATAATAGGAAGTATTTGAAATACTTTCAGAAATACAGTGCAATTAGTTTATACCTCGCTGTCGTTGTTTGTATAACTCTGTTCGATATTCTTAAAAATAACTGCCTAATTTTAGTTTTAAATTCTGAGATTTCGTGAAGACAGGAGAAAATTCGAAAATGGGTTTGTCGTAACTAAGAGTTTAACGACCACTGTACTGTATTTTTTTTAACCCTTTCCGGCACAGTGGTCCCACTCCGGGCACACCTAATTTTAATTCGAAACTTGCACACGGCACCAAGAATATTTTAATAAAATTTTGTTTCTACAATGAAAGCTTAAACTAAGGAGTTCTTATTTTCTAAAAATGTCGTTTGTAAATTCCGGTGTCAGTCAGTAATTTCTCATTTTACGAACAGACTTTGTCTGTGCCGGAAAGGGTTAAATCTAAGAAAATATATAACAATAAACTAAATTATACAATAACATTTTTCTGAATTACACACGATCCCAAAAAGCATTTTTCTATCTCTAGAAACAACAGAAACCGATATATGTCTGAGATTTAAAAAAGCATTTGTAAAAACAAAATTTCTTTTACTGCCATCGTCTTTCTTAAATTTTCTCGAGAAGTTTTTCTAGTGTATTAATCAGTTTTTTTTTCAGCTTGGAATCCAGGTCTTTAGGATGCTATTAGCTCTCAATTAAACATTTTCAGCTGAGAACTCAATTCATACATACAAGAGTAACAATATATTATTAATTTTAATGTTAATGTTAATCATGTTTACTCAGGGTATCCCAAAAGTCCTTGACACATTTTAAAATTCAATAAAAGATCAAGCAATTTGCGTATAAGAGGGCGGTTTGGAAGGAAATGCTTCTTATGATCTGAAATTTTGATTAAGCAAATAAAAAAAATTGCTCCAAAAATTTCTTATAGATGGCGCTGCTTCTGCAAAGCTACCAAAGAAATATAATGCCTTTATATATAACGTGGCGAAAGGCTCACAATGCGTATACACAGTTTACGTCCAAACTATGGCAAACCAAATTCCAGAACTTAACAATATTCGCACTCCTGAGTTCGATTAGACGAGTGAGACAAGTCAAAAACATTAGTTTGTTGATAATAAAAAGCGCGCCAAGATTAATAGGGTGCCTGTGTAAGAAAATAGCGACATGCGGACAAAAAACATTTGATTGGTCGATACGATTTTTTTTTTTTTTTAAGTAAAAGCCAAGCATCTTGGCGAGTTTTCAATTATCGCCAAACTAATGTTTGTTGACTTGTCTGACTCGTCTAATCGAACTCATGAAGTCGAGTATTGTTAAGTTCTGAAATGTGGCTTGTCATAGTTTGAACAAAAACCGTGCATACGCGTTGTGCACTGTTATGTATAAAGGCATTCTACTTTTTCGTAAGCTTTTGAGAAGCAGCGCTCTCTATGAAAATTGTTTTGAACTATTTTTTTTATTATTTGCTTAAACAAAATTTCAGATCATAAGAAGCATTTTTTTCCAAACCGCCTTCTCGTACGCCAATTGTTTGATCTTTTATTGAAGTTTAAAATGTGTCAAAACTTTTGGGACTGTTTATTTGAGAATCGATAGCATTTGAAAAACTTACATTCGGGGTTGAGAAAACAGATATATGATAGACTGCAAAAAGTTTTCAGAAGAGTTTCCGAGAATCAAAGGCAGAAAAAGAATTTTTTGTTTTCTCAAATACTTCTTTAAAGCTCTAAAATATATTGTTTCTGAGAGAAAAAACGCTTTTCAGGAATCGTGGGTAACTCGGGAGAGTTTTTTGTATATTTTCGTTTGTGGTTATATTATATTTCATTAGATTAAGGAACATTTGTGATTTTTTACAGCATGGCCCAACATAATTGGAAAATTTTTAATCGCAAAAAACATTTTTATGTTACCAGATATTCATAATGAAATGTCATCATGGTTTTATTTGTTTTCCATGTTTATTCAATGAATTATTTTTCAATGAATAATATAATGAACTCTCAATTCCTCAATATAATGAACTCTGTTGTTAAAAGTTTAATTCTAAGATATATTATCACAAATTTCCAAACCCCTCAAAATTTTAAGTTCCTTTGTTTCAAACATTATCTCTGAGAAAAACAAAAGTTTGCAAAAAGAACTCTGTAAATAGCCATATTTAAAACCGTCGATAAATGTTTTCCTTGAAATATGAATTCTTCATAGAATCCAATTAATCATATAATTAAGTGCGAGTAATGCAAATATTGAAAGTTCACAAATTAGGTTTTAAGACAGATTTGAAATGACAAACATTTTACGGAAAAGGTATTGTCGAAGAATTTATTTAAAGGATCAACAAATTTTCGGAAGAGATTAAGACAAAGTAATGTTCTATGTTGTTTTTTCCGTTTTTGTGTTAAAAAAAAAAAAAAAAAAAAAAAAAAAAAAAAAAAAAGTAATTTGAAAGGAAAAAATATATATATACAGGGGTGTCGCTCATATCGTTATCTAATAGCTAATTCCTCATCCGCTAGTTTCAGAGGTATAATGCCAGTTGCAAAAATGTTTCAAATTCTCTTCACCTCATAAAAAGCCATTTACGTTAAAATAATAATTATTATTTTTTAGTTTGGATATTTAAATTGTTTTATGATGCCTAGGTCTTTATATGTTGTTTAAAAAAAATTCTCAAGCAAAACAGTAAAGACAGCTTTCTTATGCGACTGAAACTTACCGAATTATGATACTTTATATTTTATGAATTTTTGTCGTTTCTCTTATTTTTACGATTATTTTTCTCTCGCACATACAGTATCAAGATCGAAAAATTTGTCTTCCTGTCTATTTTTTCCTTATGTTTATAGGCTCTAACTTTCATAAAAATGTACTAAATTTGTTTAAAAAAACCTGAGCTAGTTACGCGAAGACAGTCACAAGATAATATTAAACCAACGGCAGGGTTCTTTCAAATTTTGCTTTTGCATTTCAATATTTTTAAATGATTGTTTTTGCATAGGATATTAGAGGTCCAGGTTTATCTGGGTATCTTCGTTTTTTTTTTTATTATTATTATTTATTCTTTTTTTTTCAGAGTTTTTTAATTTTGGAGGATACTTTCAATTTCGGAATCGTCTGTTTATTTTTACTTCCGGAAAACGTCACAATTTCACAAACTTTAAAGTACCATAACTTGGTGAGTTTTGGTTGCAGTTAAAATGGAATTTTTACTTTTGTTCAGGATTCGTACGCCTCCTGGAATTTTGCGACCAGGAAATTCTTCGGTACCAGTATTTTCTTACAGAAAATCTCTCCTTAAAAGAAGGGGAAGTTTCTCGCGTTTAACCTAGATTTCTTTTTCTATAAAAAAAATACTGGTATAAAACCTGGATAATTCTCTGACCCGTACGAACCCAGGTTGTACACTCTAAAAACGACATTTTCAAAACTGACAAAAAAATACTCAAATCTGAGTATGTCGCATAGTCAAAAGGGCTCCGAAACAAAATTACTCAAGTTTGAAACATGTATATACTCATTTCTGAAAACGTGCACACACTCAAGAATAAAACATCATGTGCTCATATTTGAGTATGTCCATGTTTCAAAAATGAGTATGAACTACCGACGAAATCTTCATGTTTTTGCATTATAAATGGTCAATAAAATAAGTATTAACATTTGAGAAAGCGGCGTGTCCATTCACAGCATAGTAGTCGAGACCGCCAGTTTAGTAAACAGAAGATTCCGGGTTCAATTCCACTCTTGGCAAGGGTTGGTTATTTACTGAAAACACACCCAGAAATAAAAAAACAGCCTTAATGTACTATCCGTTAGAAGGTTATCATTGAGAAGTGATTTATTTTAGTCCTTTAAAGTTTATTTTAAAAACATAAAACTTTCTAAAAAATACGGAAGATATCTGTTGTAAAACGGAAATTTAAAAACGGATATTTCAGAAATCACGGAAAATTTTCTGGAATTTACGGATTTTCTTCCCGTTAAAATACGAAAATAGTACTTTCGTCCCGATTGCTAGTACAATTTCCGTTTTCTTTTTTCCGGAATTTTTTTACAGGGTGCATCGATATACTCGGCAGGTGTATTGCTCAAAGTGTGAACAATTTTCGAAAGGTGCAGAAAGTCAAAATTGCCCTCTGAGACACGTGGAGAATTGACCAAGATCTCTTCAACTGTTTATTGGACAGCATGCAAAAACAATGCAAAAACAATGCCAAATATGCATAATTGTCTGAAAAAGGAACACTTCAAACTGACGGACTTTTATCTGTTGCTATTTTGAGCAAAATGAACCTGCTACATGCAACACGAGCATTCCGTATTTGTTTGCCATTTTGCAATGCGTGCACTATTTTTATAATAAAGATATATTAGGAACTATATTAAATACATATCAAGTCTCACTTCTCTGAATAATGTCTATCAGCTAATGACCATCAGCTGAAACGAAAAATGCGCCTGTTTCAAAGCAATTTTCAAGCAGCGTACAATTTGTTTGTATACCTATGCATAACTCGAACAAATGTTCTGATTTTGATAATGTTTTCAGCGTTTTAAATGATTTATTTCGATTATTTTCCACACATAAATTGCTTCACGATCCATTTGTCTATTATATTTTTCACCTAACATTCGTAAAATTGGCCCATCGCCACTAAATTTTAATGTGCTTTTAAGTTTCACCGCGCCGATTTACGTTTAAGAATAATCATTGTATTAAGAATAGTTTTACAGAGGTAACAGCAAAATTATTATTTTAATATATTTAATATATGATTTAACATGGGATTAAATATATGATTTAATATGTGATCGTCTATTGCGCGTCGAAACATGAGCCTTGATGTTAACTTTCTGCATAGTTGTCAACCTCCCTATTTTTTTTAAAAAAATTGCTTTATTAAATTGCAGAAATTATACAATTAAATAAAACAAATATTTTTACATAAAAATATTGGTATGAAAAAATCTGGAGGTTAGCAACTATGTATGTGCTTAAATTAAATAGTCTAACAATAAAAGGATTTAAAAAAGCCTCTCTGGGGTCAAAAAATCCTCGCTAGAATAAAGCAATAGAATAAGTAAAGTGAAATAAGTAAATAAATTATAGAATAATTAATAGAATAGACTGAGTAAATAAAAAAACATAGACAATCACTTAATTTTTGGAATTAATTTCTAAAATACTAATTCTAAAATATAAATTCTATTGTGTTGTTCGGAAAGTTCTTTCGGTTTGGGAAAGTTGGTTCGTACAGGAAAATTCTACCGTTTAATTATTAGACATTAATTCCGATATCTAATGTATAATATACGCAACTAAGTATTCCATTAAGTTAACTAAATTGTTCCATTGTTTGTGTAATAATTGATGGGCAGAATTTTCCGTCAAGACTTGGTTCCGAACAACCGAATAATTTAAAAGTTATTTTTTCTTTACACTTTACGATTTGGCATATAGCCATTAAAGATGAAATAGTGCTGTACATTTTAGAAACTAACATTTAAATAAACAGACGAGCAGGGAATACCGAGCTATGCTCGGTCAAAGTTAGCTTTGAGTTCAAATATCATGACCCATGACCAAAATGAGCTACTAATCAAATTTTCTCGAAAATGTGACCTAGCCCAATTTTCCTTTCGTGCCCGAAACCCGTAGGATATAAAATTTAGTCCAACTAGTCTAAGCCGTTTTTTAGATAAAATTAGCTTAACCCACAGTGACCCAAAACTGATCCACTAATCGGATTTTCTCGAGCATGTGACATAGCCCAATGTCTTTCTCGTGCCTAAAAACTGTAGGATACAATATTTAGTTCAAATCGTCTAAGCCGTTTTACAGATAAAGATAGCTTAACCCATAATGACCCATGACCAAAATGACCCACTAATCAAAATTTCTCGAACATGTGACCTATCCCAATAGTCTTCTCGTTCCTTAAAACTGTAGGATACTAAATTTAGTTCAAATCCTCTGAGCCGTTTTTAAGATAAAAATAGCTTGACCCATAATGACCCATGACCAAAATGACCCACTAATAGATTTTTCTCGAACATGTGACCTAGCCCAACGGTCTTCTCGTGACCGAAAACCATAATTTATTCTAAATAGTCTGAGCCGTTTTTTAGATACCCACAGTTACTCAAAAATGATCCATTAATAGAATTTTCTCGGACATGTGACCTAGCCCAAGGATTTTATCGTGCCCGAAACTCGTAGGATACAAAATTAAATCAAAATTGTTAGAGCCGTTTTTTAGATAAAATTAACTTGACACGCGTTGACCCCAAAATGACCCACTAATCGAAAGTTCTCGAACATATGACTTAGCCCAATAGTCTTCTCGTGCCCGAAAATGGTATGATACAAAATTTAGTCAAAATCGTTTGAACCGTTTTTAGATACAATTAGCTTGACCCTGGGTCATGGTGACCCAAAATGACCCCAAATCTAATTTTCTCGAACATGTGACCTAGCGCAATGTTTTTCTGGTGCCCCAAAACGGTAGGATACAAAATTTCCTCTATATAATTAGAGCCGTTTTTAAGATAAAATTTGCATATATATATACGCATACACACAATTTTTCCTCGTATTAGAATATATGATATGAGTAAGAATTAGTTTTTTATTTATTTTCAAACGTTACAATCTGAAATAGAATTTGGAATGTGGACAAATCTTACTACTTCACTAAGTAAACAATTTAGAAAACGCATAACACATTTGAATATCGAATTTCAGCAAAGTACTGTTACCAAATTCTTTTGAGTGTCCCTGTAAATGAATGATACATTCTACGCACAACATATTCCACAGTAAGCAGCTTTTAGTGCACATCAGTGATATGTATCAATTTGAATAAGTTTAAAAAGTGTAACAGCATTAAAATGCTTCGCAGACTGAATAGACCGTAATCCAACGGAATTCTTTTCATTGTCCCTGTAAACGAACCATAAATTCTACACACTTCATTTTCCATATAAAACATGGATATTAATTTAATTAATAACATAAATTCATTTCATTGCAATAGGAGTATATTTACGCGAGTTAGAGCATAAACCGAACAGACAAATCGAATTCCTAATCACTTATTGTTAAGAAGCATTAATTCATTATTACTGTTTAAGAAATTATTAATGCTTCTGAAATTTGACTTGTTTTGCAGCTTAATATTACATTTAAAAATGTACTACATGTGTTTTATTTTATAGCCTTAATACAAAATGAAGAAATGAAGATTTAATATTCTAAAATAACGAAATAAACTCTTAAACTTTTTTTTTTTAATCGGAAGTGAAAAGCTGCTGCATTTTCATGTTTTATTTTTCTGATCAAATGAAAAACTTTGGCAGAATGTTTTGAAATTTATTTTTTATTTTTTAATGTAATATTTGAAGTCTTTTTAATAAAACTGATGAAAACCCTTTGATTAAAAAATTTAATTTGATATAAAAAAACTGCTATCTTGCTTTTGATTTTTTGCAGAATAATAAATCTTCTTTCCGTTAAAATTTAAATGTATTTTTTATTAAAAGTAGCTAGATATCTGTTTTGCAATTGTATTTATTGAATTTTACAAGTAATAAAACTGCACCCGATTAAAAAAAAAATACTGATATACATTTTTAAGCAAATTTGCTAATTCCAGCTTCTTATATAATATTTCAAAGTTCTTTCTCAAGACCATACTTCCTACAAATAAAAAAGGCATTTTTAAATATAAACTCGCTCGAAACTTTTTATTATAGAAACAACAACAACAAAAAATAATACACTTGCTGTAAAATTAATTTATTAAAATAAACTAAAGTTCTGTAACATAAAATTGTTTTTTATCTTCAAAAAAATCCTGATAATGCGATGCAAACGCGGCCTTTTATGAACTTCTGACTAATTTAATAAGAAAAATCTGCAACACGGTCAACATACATGCACATTTTTTTCCACAATAACTCTATATATATATGTTATTTCATTTACTGAATTTTTCATGAAGAGAACTGTGGAAAAAGGCAGAATTTAATTTAAGTTTTCAGCTCTGTTATCTTGTTTTATATTCTCGGAAAAAATATTTTAGTTTTACTTAACACTATTGAATTTCGAAAGATGCACTGCATTAAATTATCAATCGATATTTTATCAGATAGCAATGTGCTAAATAAGCTGCCACTCAGATTTTTAATTTCGTTTGGATTCAGTAAACTTTTTCTATTTTACTCGTGCTATTAATGTAGGAAAGGCTGTGCATGTATTAAAAGATAATTCCATTTTTTTACTAAGAGAATCCCCCCACCCCCTCCCACCAAAAAAAAGATTATGCGTATTTAAGTATTTTGTTATTACTTATATGAAATTTTCTTTTAGGCATTAGACAATACTTTAAAAAGTATAAAGAGAACCATGAACATATTTGTCAAAACTTTTCCATTTGTCATATAATTGTTACAGTAAGATTTCTTCCTCACTCACATATTACCGATTACTACAGACACTCTTTAATACATATTGTTTTAACGACATTCAAACACTTTCTAAGAGATTTTTAAGATGGGGAATCATAGTAATTTCCTGTCATATTTTCCTTTCGTTTGTCATTTTTTTCTTCTTTTCAAAAAGTTAAAACAAAAATTCTTGCAAATGTCATACAAATGCAACATTAAAAAATCTGAATTGTGATGATGATCTTGGGCTGAAATATTTTAATTGCATAAATGATGAATTTGAATAATTTGTGAGCCGTAAGTTCGTACAATTCGCGTTGCAGACAATTACCTAAAGGTTCGAAATCCAGGAAGGCAGACATAAGAATGTCCAATGAAAGCGAAGTCATCTCAGCTGAAATTTTATTATTGATATATAGCAAGTATAAGAGGGTAAGAAATGGGGTGGTCTCGGTTATTAGAGGCTTGAAACAGTTGTTCACAGACCAAGAGCTAGGAGTGATCTACCCTTGGGCAATAGATTGTCTCGCCAAGATTCAATATTACATTGAGCCAACAGATCGCAGACGCGCAGAAGAATTTATTTGTACGTTACGGGTAATGTAAATGTTTTGGGTGGATGGAATGAAACGGCTACCACATTTGGCGAACTCGTAACTTTAGTGAATTTTAGCGGACACATGTGGGCAACCCAGTGGGAGTGGAATTTTAGTCAAAGGAAAGAGTTAAACTTTGTATCTGGGAAATTACATTAATTGCACAATTTATTTATGGACAGAAAAAGATTGGGCGCCCATGCAGCTGTCAATGAATGTCCGGAACACATAACATGACATCTGTTATAACCGCATTGGAATTAAAATAAATTTTTAACGTGCTTGCTGCCTTTTATATGAGATTGAGTTTTTAGAATAAAGAGAAATTTTAGCGAAGAGAATATTAATTAATATATTAAAAATTAAGTTAGGAAGATAATAATTTAAAATAAAGATATGTATAAATGATTCTATATCATATGAATAAACAATCTAAAAAGAAAATCTGGAATTGGGCAACACACAATATATGGCTAAAAGTCATGATTTTAAACGTTTTGTTGAATATCTATCGAAGTACTTGACGAATTCTTCTGAACATCAGGCGTATAAAGACACTTTTGACAAAGTATTTTTCAGCGAATGTTTGCTTACTATGTGCAATTAGGGGACCAACAACAAATTTAAAAAAAGAATATTTTTTGCGATCACCCTGTAGAATACAAAAACAACATTTAAAAATCGGAATAAATAATCTAAAAATCAAAATATCCAATTGAGTAACATATAATATATGGCTAAAAGTCATAGACGTTTCGATGAATATCTACAAAAGTACTTGACGAATTCTTTTGAACATCAGGCGTATAAAGATACTTTTGACCAAGTATTTTTCAGCGAATGTTTGCTTACTAGTGCAATTAGAGGATGAACAACAAATATAATAAAATAATAATTTTTGTGATCACCCGGTAGAATAAATTGCTCGAAATGATCTAAATGATTTCTAGCTGTAGCACGTAAACATGTGGGTGCTGCAAAACATATGTGTTCATTTGTGTAAGAATAACGCATATATTCAAGGATATATCTTAGGTGAACGGTCTTAACAGTATAAGTCCTTTTAGTCAAATCAGTGTACTTGCATATTTCACAGTGAATATATGATATCTAGGGGTAGTTAAGAGATTATAAGTCAATGTTGAAGGTAATGAACGTTTTTAGCTAGTGAACATAACAGTACAAGAAAGAAATGTTTGTTTTTATATATATTACAGTACTCACTGCAAAAAAACAAACAGTAACAATTATTACTTTACACTATCAAAACACACTTCATGGTTATATACATTGATATTAGAAAAAAAGTCTGTACCCAGTTAAAACAGAAACAGACGGACACAGTCTTTCCATTTTCCTCTAAAATTACAATTTTGGTCTTGTACTGTTAAAACCGCTTACATATGACAGGTTTTTTTTTAAATAAAAAAATCAAGAAATGTCCGCATTTATGTTGTTTATAGCATGTAGGGTTTTCTACCAAATTTAATGCCACTTTCCGGAAAATTAACATAGTGCAGTAGAAGTGGAATACATCAAGCGAAATATAAATATATTAAACTATTGATGAAATATCAGCATTTATATGAAATTATTATTACCTGTGCATTCACGAAAGATAACAAACTATTTGTTGCATAATTTAGCAGAGCAACTATATACGGGACCCATATAAAAAGGCAAGTCGAATAACGTGAAAATTTAGAAAAATATCAGTGACATAGTGAGCTAATTTTCAGTATATTTTTAAAAAATAGCTAGATAATAAGAGATTTTATACAAATTGCTGCTTTTCATGTTCTATTTTTTTTATTGTCCTCTTTTATTGATGTTCTAGTTCTCCTTTTTAGAATTATCAGAAACAGCCTATATCAACAAAGACAAAAAAAAAGGAATTATCAAAATGGACGAAGCTTCAAAACCTACGAGAGGACGTACGTTAAATAACAACTCCTTTGTTGGGAATCAATTAATGAAGTCGACAATTAAAGAAAAATCCTCTAGCCACTTTTAGAAAGCAACTGAAATTCAGTTCAATACATTGCCGATAAAATACTGAACTTTCACATTATGCGACTAGCCGTGGCCACTTAAAAAATAGTTATCTTATATATATATAGGTTAATGATTTTAAATAGGGTATTTGTTAATATCTTAATTTAGAATTTCAATTGTACCTTTTTTTAACATGCACTTTTTATAAAAAATATATAACTTACACCGGATAAGTATAAAAGCTATGTTTGTTAAAAAATAAATAAATATTTGTAAAACTTCTCAGGCTAAAAATATCCAAACCCTTCTTGAAATCAGAATACCCTTAATGGCATTCTGAGAACTAAAGCAATAAATTAGATTTATTTAAATTTTAAAAACATGTTCAGTGATAACTTCTCCCTGATTCGATGGCTTGCCGGAACCTATAAACAACCTTTGTAATTACATCTTATTTGATGGTTCACTTCATTTAAATTGAGGGGAGCGGGACAACAAAGTGCCAAGCCACATTTATGGTGAAAATAAATCTAACACTGTAGTCTGTTGCTTATGAATGTAAATTATAATATACTATATATTATTGTTTTTCACTTTATAACACTAGGTTATAATTTTGACTAAATAATCAGATTTTGACCCTGTCTCATACAATAAATGATTTTTACAGTGTCCTGTATCAATACACTCTAAACATAATTTATTTTATAGGAAACCAGGGTCGTAAATCGATTTATATAGTAAACTAGTCGTTGGGGGTCCACCGTAATACTTACCCATCATGGATATGCATAATATAAAATATGAAAATAAAACATGTGTAAACTATTTATAAAATGCCATGCAATTCGAATAAAATCGTGGCTTGATGACGTCATAAACTTTAAATGCTCTATAACTTCAAAATTGATAATCATATTAAATAACGGTTTACTGCGTCGCTTTAAGCGTCTCATTTTCAATTAAAATATACCTTTGAATTGAAATTTGAATGAAATACAGGGTCATGAAAAATCCAAGAGTGTGGAAAATATAATTACAAATATCTCGGCAACTAATTATCTGATTGACTTCATTCTTGATGCAAAATTTATGTCTTTATATTGTCTTTTATATTTATTCCTTAAAATAAACCATTTAGAAAAATTTTATGTACCTTTTATCAGAACGAATATTTCGAGAGTCCGAAAAAAATAGTTCCGGATAATCGAGGTAACTGAAATTCAATAAGCTTCTTCCCATTATTACATACTAAGTACATACCGAATTTCAAGTCTCTATCTCAATTTGTTCGGGTGATAGAGCGTTTACAGACACACAAACAGACACACATACAGACAGACAGACGGGCGGCCATTTTTTTTTCTAAAAATATGTTTTTCGGAATCTCCAGTGTCTAAAACGCGTAAATGCGTCATAAATTTTTTTTCGATTTTCAAAACGATTGCAAGACTTACCCTATACTACGTATGATGGGTAAGTAAAAATACAGATCGTCTCACTCCTATCCGAAGTCGCGATCCGAAGTGTTCGTTCATAACTTTAATAGTAGTGAGGATATTTTAACAAAATTCGCAATATACTCATCTTTGTATGAATTGTAAACACCTTGAAAGGATTTCGTTAAAATATTTTCATTAGTGTTCAATTTATGATCGAAAACGCAACTGAGGATTGGAGTGAGCAGGGCCTGATTACCAACGGGGCACACTTCCACCAGTAAAATTTAACAGACAGTTTCGTTTTATTAAAACGTCCTAATCATGCAAAATTACTGCCAAGAATAAGAAAAAAATTTCTATTATTTTTTACTGGTGGAAGTGTGCCCCGTTGGTAATCAGGCCCTGGGAGTGAGACGCCCTGTACCTTTGACTATATAAATAGATTTCCGACCCTGATTTCCTATACAAAAATTCTTTGTTACAGTGTCCTGTATCCACCCTTAAAGTTTGTACCATGAATTCGGGCTCACCCTGTATACTGCATAGATTTATATACAGGGTTATTCTAAATGTTGGACTCATTTTCAAAAAATTGTATTTATTAAAGTACAAATCCAAAATGAACAACCTTTATACCAATGAAAAGAGGAAGTTTCAAAGTTTTCTTAAAGACATTATAAATGTTCAATGTGTCCACCGTTTGCTGCACGGCAAACATCTACGCAATAGCCAAACTCGTGCCACACACGAGAAAGCGTATCTGCTGTTACTGAGTGCACGGTAGCAATGCACTCAGCTCGCAGTGGCCTATTGCCGCGCGACCTCTACCGGCCGCCTCTGGAACCATCACCGCTTTGAAAGCCGTGCACTCAGTAACAGCAGATACGCTTTATCGTGTGAGGGACGAGTTTGGCTATCGCGTAGATGTTTGCCATGCAGCAAATGGTGGATACATTGAACATCTATAATGTCTTAAAAAAACTTAAAACTTCCTCTTTTCATTGGTATAAAGATTGCTCATTTTGGATTTGTATTTTAATAAATACAATTTTTTGAAAATGGGTCCATCATTTAGAATAACCCTGTTTACTGCATAGTATGCCAAATTTAGTTCATTTAGAAAACGCATAGCACAGTAGAAAATTCCCCTTCAACAATTTCAATAAGCGGAAATGTACTCGTGACATTTTGTACAGCCTTGTATATGATCTATAGAATTTATGCACACTAAATAAAAGGCAAAAAGTAACGCAGTTTTAGAAATTATTGATCACAGACAGTGCTGTGGCGTGTCAATATAAATGAATGATAAATGCTATACACACAATACTCTATAGTAAGCATCGTATGATGCAGCTCAGCGATTATATCAATCGCAATAGATTTGAAATAGTGTAACAGCATTAAACAACACAGCAAACAATTTCCCCCCATCCACCGTAATCCAAAGGAATCCTTTTGATTTCCCCTGTAAACGAACGATGAATGCTAAGCACAGCATATTTTATAGTGATATATATCATTTTTAATTTGTTTAAACTAGTGTAAAATCATTCGAATACACCGCAAACGATTTTTCCCTATACACAATAAATACTGTAAGGGATATTTTGAGTGTCCCTGTAAACGAACTATAAATATTAGCCACTTCATTTTCAATACCGCACATGTCATAGTAAACCTCAACAACATATTTTAACTGCATGATAATCGCAGACTATTTACGAAAATAGTTACAAGTTAAAGCACGGACAGACAAACAGACAAACCGAATTCATAAACACTTTTCAATTATGTAAGAAAGTGTTAAAAATGAAAAGAAAGCGGACACGAAATCAATCATTCCATTTTTTGGATTCTGAAAATATTATAACTGGACCATGACTTGTAGGAGATTTATTTGTTTATTTATTTATTTTATTTATTTATTTTGATGAATTATTAAAATCGGAACATTTTTTCAGAACTTATGCAGGGACATACATTAAAACACACACACACACACACACTAAACAACTGCATAAAATTTTTCCTCTTTTGGGAAACCGTTAAAAAAAAGAAGAAAGAAAAATAAGGCAAGAAACGATTTTTAAAAATTTATAACACTTTTTCGGTTCCATTAATCGGTTTTTCAAAACAAAACTACTACTCAAACTAAAAATATGTTCTTTATTTACATTCCTAGAGGAAATATATAACCAACATACATAAAACAGAATAAAACGTGTTCTTCAATACGATTTGATGCGTAATTTCTGCTTGAAACAATTGAAAATCTGAAATATCGTTGATGTAATCGCTTATGATATTTTCTTTTGTACTGTTGCTTACATTTTTGTGCCATACAATTCGATTTTATTTACTCAAGAGAAAGATAAAGCGGTCATAGACAAAGAAAATTTTGAAAAAACTGCTGAAGTATTATTAAAATGTTTTCCTGGTATTGGTTTTTAAAAGAGTTGTGATATAACGTATTTTTTATGCTTAGGACTTAAAAAGAATAAAATTTTAGCTGAATTCTTTACTTAATTTCTGCATGAAATACTATAAAACCTGACACTTTTTTTACGTGTGTGTGTGTGTGTGTAATATAAAAAGCTCTTGTTTCACAAAATTGTTTCTTTCCACTAGAGGAAAATAAAGCGATACTATAGACTCGGATTATTTTGAATAACCGATGATATGTTTCCTAGATTTTCTTCCTTTGTATTGCGTTTTAAATCAATGATCGCACGCTATATTTCTTAAGTTTTAAACTGACAAAAACATATATTTTCATTTGATATTTATGCAAACTAGACATGAGCTTTAAGACTTAAACAATTCAATTAGAAAGAACTTTATCAGGGCGTATTAATATATGCAACATACTTAATAATTTACCATCCTTAACCCATTCCCCTGCTAGTGGTGTGTTTTCGCACCATTCAAAATAAAAGTGTATGGAAAAAAAAAAAAAAAACCCTGCCAAGCTACCACTATTTTAATATGTTAAAAATACTTTATTTAATGACAAAAACTTTGCTATTAAAGACGTCGAATATTATCTTTCAGAATTTTTGGTGGCAAACGAATTTCAGTAAAAAACAGTGAAGACTCGGCCAATATAGTTTCGGTAGTTAATGGGGTAAGTGATACATGGAACTTACATAACTGAACTGCATGACTAGGTTTAACTGAAAGCATATCTTTATGAGAAAAACAAACATTGGAGCAATTTGAAATAGTTTTACTTTTATTAGAAATATTGCAATTAATAGGTAATACTGCAATTATATGTTTATAGGTTATATAATGCTTAAAATTAAATATTATTTCAGAAAAAATAAATGAAGATTTGTAATAATTTTTATTGTTTTT
Source organism: Maratus michaelseni (assembly GCA_963931845.1). Classification (NCBI taxonomy): domain Eukaryota; kingdom Metazoa; phylum Arthropoda; class Arachnida; order Araneae; family Salticidae; genus Maratus; species Maratus michaelseni. The sequence goes on along the minus strand of OZ007598.1, from coordinate 135,016,185 downwards.
TAAGTTTAGCTATTTATGGAATAAGTCATGAAGTTAAAATCTTTGTATATTTTTAATGTATTGATGGTAATTTTTACGAACAAATATTAGAAAGTTAAAAAAATTGCAATTTGACATTCCGTGATCTGCTGGTTATTACAATGTTTTCCAAAAGACATGGTAATAACATTTTTACTTTTAAGTTCATTTTTGTCACATTTTTAATTTTAAGTTCATTATTATCGTGATTGAAGATTTATAGTATATTTACTTGGGAAGTTGTTCCAGAGCTCTTTATAATTCTATCATTATAGCTATTAATTTTTTTTTGTTATAATATTTTAGTAATATGAAATATGGTGATGACATATAAACAACGTGTTGTTCCCAATTTTTTAATAAAAGTATCAAAATGAAACTACATATTTCAAGAAAGGAAGACACTCACTGATTGTAAGGATAAGTGTTACTCTACAAAATAGCAACATAAAGAAACTTTATTTTCCGGTTTTGTTCTTGTTCTAGAGCTTACCAACACTTCAAACGATAATTTTGAAAAAATTAATTTAAGTTAGGGACATCCCATGGTAATGACATTTGCAACTTTTTAACTTTTTCTTCATATTCAAATTGTTATTTTTCCTATGTTCATACTATTGCACAGAGCAGTTTTGCACCGTATTATTAAAATAACTTTAAACATTCATGTTAGAGTCATCACATTTCAATTTCTTGGTCAAGGACATAAATCTTTTTTTATCTGAGAATGACCCATATCTGAAAAAGTGGGCAAAACTTTAAGGGGTGATAGAACGCAGCTATACGAGCAAATTTCGTCATAGAATGTATGGCCGCCCGATCCGCTACTTGGCGTTGTAAATGGTATAGAAGGTTCTGTCCTCGCAGTTGCCGCGTCCGATTCCAACCCGTAGAAAAGGGGTGCTGGTCATATCAGTCACTAAGGAAGAAATATGTTTATGAATATAAAAGTATGTTTATGAATATATACTTTTACGAAGCTTACTATATTCATAAACATACTTCTTCCTTAATGAATGATATTACCAGCACCCTTTTTCTCTCGCACTGTGGAGGGATCCTGCGCATTGACTCCTTTTTTTAGTTAGTTCCTGTTAATTACGTCATTTCTTTAAGTTATATAAACTCTTGCACTCTTGCTTTGGCCTTTTCAATCAAGCCAGTACTCGGGGCTATAACCAAGAAGTGCTTTAAATCCATTTTAATCATTTTTTTTTCACTGAGGAAGGGGATTTAAGAATCCAAAAAACGACCGTATGTGATTTTTTTTGTGCCATTTTTATACGGATTTGTGCTTTAAAATGTTGTTAAAGATTTTAGTTTATTTTTTAAAATTCGCACAAAGTGTTTGATTTATGCGTATGAATAGATACTTGGATAAATTGAAGTCAATTGAATAATCTTCGATTATTGAAATATCTGTTTGCTATTATAATTATATTTTATTGAGAGTCCATCTACATATTTATTTTAATGAATAAAAGAAAAAAGATATTTATATTTTTCGAAAGGTAATTACTTATATGTAAAAAGATTCAAAAGTTGCTTTGTAATTCGTTTTGGTAGTAATATTTTATTCTGAAAAAAAAAAAAACGTATACCAGAAAAATTACAATGTAAAATCGAATAAAAAAAATATATTTAGATGGCTGGTTTTTCTTTGAATTTAAATCGTAAGATTCAAGTTATCAAGCTTTTCACGAGAAAGGCTTGTTGAAATTAAAGTTTTGATATACCGTCGGGCGCAATAAGTAGATTTACTAGTTTAGTTTATGGAAATTTTTGTTCTTACTAAAAACACTGCTCTAGATATAATTTTAAAATGCTTTCAAGTTAAAAAAAAATTTGAAGAGGTAACAAAATAGTTAAAACAACATTTATAAAATTCGTCAATCTATTCGTCTATTCATCAATAACGTTCGTCAAAATATTTAACTTACATACAGTTATTTATTTTCTATGACGACTTCTGTCCTTGGAATGAGCTATGTTACTTAAACATTACAAAAAATATATTTTTTGTAGTTTGACGAATTTAATAAATGTTGTTTTAAGTCTATACTAATATTATAAAGGACTAAAGATTGTTTTTTTGTTCGTTTGTTTGTTTGTAGGGGGTAATCTCTGGAACTACCGAACCGATTTCAAAAGTGATGGTGACAAAGTGATGGTGACAACCCTGCTCCAACTTAGGCTATATTTTATGTCTGTGCCACTAACCCCAGGGAGGTGCAGGAGCGAAAAACGTTCTAAAATTGCGATTTTTGTATACTGAAGGAGCTAGAAATTTGAAATTTGGCATTGTAGCTACTTATAAGATGTAAATGCTCTCTAAGAACAAATTTAAAAAAAAATGAATTTTAAAAGGGTAAAATGAGCGAAAAGCGTTCTAAAAACATTCTAAATTACACTTTCTGTGGAATCTCTGGAACTATAGAACCGATTTCAAAAATGATGGTTGCGAATTGATGGTGACAACCCCTGCTCCAACATACGCTATATTTTATGTCGGTGCCACTAAATCCAGGGGGTGCAAGAGTGAAAAACGTTCTAAAATTGCGATTTTTTTTATACTGAAGGAGCTAAAAATTTGAAATTTGGCATTGTAGTTACTTATAAGATGTAAATGCTCTCTAAGAACAAAAAAAAAGATCGAAATTTAAAAGGGTGAAATAAGCGAAAAGTGTTCTAAAACCATTCTAAATTACAACTTCTATAGAATCTCTGGAACTACAGAACCGATTTCAAAAGTAATGGTGGCAAATGGATGGTGACAATCCCTATTCCAATATAGGCTATATTTTATGTCGGTGTCACAAACCGCAATGGGGTGCAGGAGCGAAAAATGTTCGAAAATGGCGACTTTTTTATACTGAAGGAGCTAGAAATTTGAAATTTGGCATTGTAGTTACTTATAAGATGTAAATGCTCTCTAAGAATAATTTAAAAAAAAAATCGAAATTTAAAAGGGTGAAACGAGCAAAAAGCGTTCTAAAATCAAAATCATTCTAAATTACAATTTCTATGAAATCTCTGGAACTACAGAACCGATTTCAAAAGTGATTGTGGTAAATTGACGGTGACAATCCCTGTTCCAACAGCCTCTTTAATAAAAAGCTATGCGTTGCTGACGACTGGATTTTTCACTAATTGTTGCCACAGATTAATCTCGGAAAATGAAACATTTGAAGTTACTGAAAAAAATAAAAGCTCGAAAAGTATTTGTCAAAAAATTGTTAGACAAACTGCGTTTGAAATATAAAAAATTGTATATTTCTTGATATAAATTTCAAATCTAATGATTATGCCGTTTTTCAACTATTGAATTTCAAAAATCACCAAATTTCACTAAGGAGTACCATAGCGAAAACTTCATGCATAAAAAGATAATGATAAGGGTGACGTGTCCTGACGTGTATATTGGCACGAGTCCCAAATTATAGTAGCCTTATTATTCTGTTAAAATATAAGAGTGAATTTTGAAATGTCAATATTTTGTTTGATTAAAAGTTCGTTAAGAGAAATTGACCAGTGTAGCGGGAATAGCTTGCTAGTGACTAAATAAAATTATGTTGTTGCCCCTTCAGAGTTTTTAATCTTGAGAGCGTTTAAAATTGTATATATAGCACTGATTTTAGTAAGAATAAAAATTTTCCATAAACTAAATTAGTAAATCAAAAGCGGCCTCCCAGGCTCATTCCGCCCGACCTTGTTGGGAACTACACTGCACCCGACGGAAAGATTTTCATCTTCCGTTTCCAGTTAATAGTTTATCTTGTCCCGTTATTTTAATTCGCCGTTGCCTTAATGTGCAACCAAAAAAGGTGATACCCAGTTTAAAAATAACTAAGACTAGAATAATATTGCAATATGGTATCGGTCGCAAGGGCCTTGTTAGATACGGTGGCCTACCAACAGCATAAAAAGAAAGAAATTCACTGACTGGCGCCACCACTGTCATTAGCACTACGATATGTGGAGCTACTATGAAGGGCAGGGGAGCACGAGGTCTTGGGGAGCCGTGACAAACGAGCGTACATTGGCTGTGCCTAACAGATCGGCTGCGTCCGACGGAATGTAAATAAGTGTCGCCAGCTTAAAAGTCACCCCACCTTCCTCTCCTATAGTAAAAAGTACTAAAAAGTACCGGAGCCCTAATATTCTGCAGTACTAACACCCGTATTGTACCCATTCCTCCTTCCCCTCTACCGTCAGTCCAATCTGCATATATTATTATTTCATACATTATTTTCAAAATTCAAAGCATTGTTTTTTTATTTAGCTAAATTTTTATACATCTATCTGGCGTATACTTAGCTATCAACTATTCCACCTTTTGGTTATTACTCCTTCCAAATAGAAATCTTTTCCTAATCTTAATGTTAATTAATCCCAGAATTCTGCGATTAAATAAGCTCAGGATTATGATTCGAAAATAGTGTAAACACAAAAAATGAATAGTTCGCAGCTATGCAGAATAGAAAAATACTCTTTATTCTGATCAAAATAGCATTAAAATGATTTGAAATGGAAATAAATAAAATTTTAAATTTAAGACAGATTGAGCTCGAGCCTGCTCAAAACCGAAGACGGATATAAAAATCGAGCCTGTTTCATCTTCATCTCTTACATGAGCGACACATTACGTCACTTATAAGTGTTTTGATACAAAAGAAGGCAAAAGATTGGAGATGGGAGGAAAATGAAAGGATAATTTAGGATTCGTTTTTTGGAAGCGTTATTGCACTGGGCTCCGGAGCGCAGTGTTTATGAGCTATGGTGAATTCTGGCCAATATTTAAATATTTACTAAAAACAGAGAAGTACCGGAGCTGAGTTCCGGTGGGCTCCGGCGCAAATTAAGCTCTGGACATAAGTTTAGGTCGCCGATTTCTTAGGACCTAAACATTGTTAGGAATTATTTATTAGAAGAAGATTAAAATTCCACTCTTAGGTAAAAATCCAGTTAGAGTTTTGCATTAATTTGATTTTTATTCATCGTTCGTAGGTTTTTACCCCAATTTTTTAATAAAAATTTTCGCCTTATCAAGCTGGTACAATCCATGAAATTTCCAAGAAGTCCACCGCCTTTTTTCGGACTAGAAAATTTCTATGTAATACTATTTGAATAGCATAAATTGTACACGCCACGTTTAATTGCAAGATTTGTAATACTTTTCTGCATTTAAATAAGGCGAATAATTCAATTAAAAAATTGTGGTAAAAGCGCACGACCCCTGTTATAAAATTTTCTTTAAGAGAACGCAAAATCTTGTTTTCATACTTGGCTTTTTACATAAGCAATCTCACTGCTCAAAAAAATAAAAATAAAAATAAAAATAAATTTCTCATGTAACGTAGAAGAATATATTGAATCCCGCTGATACTTTATTTAGTATGTAAACATGGCAGCGTTCCCTATATCAGGCCTGTTTAGTCTTTCAATAAGCAGGTTCGCATTACAATTGTTGGCAAACAATAAAAAGCGCCTTTATTAACATGACTCAAAATATACAACAATATTATGTAACTGTAATAGTAGAAGACACACCCACACGTCTTATCAGTGTAAACCGTTTATCGACTTTCTTTATTTCACACTTTTAAGCGAAAGAAAAAGGGCAATCTCAGTAAATTGTGTTAATTAAATCATTCATCTGTTGAAGAAAAAATTTAATGAAAGGATAAATAAATTGGAAATACTTCTGTATTACAAAGCTATTCTGAATAGAAGAAATTCAAAACACAATTCCATTAGTAATATGTCATCGAAACAACGGCAGCAGAAAACAATAAAATTCTTGCAGCAACAACAGAGAGAAGTTTCCTACAGTCAGAGAAAGAAAAAATCAAATTATTTAAATAAAAATCGCCTAAATGCAAAGGAAAATTGAAATTTTCTGAGAAGAAGAAACACATAGAAATAGCTTGCACAACTCCCTTAAATAAAAAGGAAAAAGTGAAATTTGTGTTATTACTGTAAAGAACATAAAGAAAAACACGTCGAATGCCATATATTCCAACGAATCATGCATATGTTCACGTCTTATTAAAAACAAGACACAATTTCATAGAACTTTCATTGTTTGTTGCTGCATTCTTGGAACATAGTATGTCAATGACAGAGGAAATTAATAGAATATGGGAAGAATAGCAGAGGAATAATTGACAGGGTGAAACCCCCAGTTATTGACACCTAACCAGTAACTAACACTTGAGCAAAAATCTAACTAAAATAAGCATTTTGTTGTAAAATTCTACAAAGTAATCTAATCTGGTGGTATATGAGACACTTATTTTTATTTTGGAATCTATTCACAACTAGAGGGCTAAGAACATTTTTAATGAGGAAGAAAGTTTTGAGAATACAAAAAGTGCCATTTTGAAGCAACCATCTTATCTCTAAAATTAAGGACGTGTTTTTCTAATCTATTTGTAATACAATAATCCTAAACTTTTTTCTTAAAGTTATAATTGTACAAATTAGTTTAAAGATGCATATGATATATTAGGGCCATGATTTAGGTTTATAGTTATTTAATTTAGCTTAATGGTGGGTGCCATTTATTGATTCCTAGAATTTCATTTCACCAGTCTCTGACAGAGGTGTTAGTTATTGGTTACATTAAAGAAAGTTGAAATCTATTATTTGAACTGTTTAAAAATTCATAATAATAAGTTAAATTTATTTTGTAGTAATCACCATTAAAATTTAAGTTGTTTTACCGGTGTCTGATACCAGATGTCAGTTACTGGTTCATAAATGTCAGTTATTGGATATCTGCATTACTAATAATGCAGTACACCTTACTAAATCCCACTTTTTATAATAAATATTACTCTATTTTGTTGTTGTAGTAAAAAATAAAGTTAAAAAAAATTAATCATTTAAAATAAAGTGTCAGTCACTAGTTCACATACTGTCAGTTATTGGTGTTCCAAAATAGGGATGGTGTCATTTACTGTAGTTTTTGACCATCTGAATAAAATTAATTTTTAATAATAAAATGTATAATTTTTTAAAAATATTCCAGCAATAATTTTTTAATACATCTCTACTATCCTTTCGAAAGTAAAGGTAAGTATAAAATATATTACAATTTTTGTAATAATGATTTGAACAAGAAAGAATCCTTAAAGTATCAGGTATTGGGGGTTTCACCCTACGAGGTAAATAAATGCAGATAGTACGAGCATAAAATAATATACAGTGAACTCTCGTTAATGCGTCTCCGCTTAAAACGTATCTCCAGTTAATATGGAATATTTCGTTTTCTCCATTATTTTCTAATTGAAATTAGTATTAATGGCATCGCTTAATGCATACCACTGATAATGTCGAAAACATTTTCACAATTAAACAGGCTGCATCTAGGCAATCGTTTTACACATAACGTTTTAAAAAACCTTTTTGGTTCCACAACTTTTATTGATAGATCAAGAAATTATTAGTGACTCTGATGAAGAGAAAGATAACATTCCACAACGGATAATGTAGGATGTTCAAACAATGATTGTTATGTCGATATCACCATCAAAAGCTGATGTAACAGACCAAATTTTGGAGTGTGTCACTAAATCCCAAAACATTACGGTAAAAAAATCACTCCTATCACTATAGCAAAGAGAAGTTACTTTATAATTTAAATTTATTAAAATTTATATAAATTATGTGGGTCCGGCAATTTATTTGTATATTGTGTTTGTCCTAAGTAATTAGTTCTCTGTATTAAAAATATTGTCATCAATTGGAATTTTTTTTAATTAAAAGAAGGCTTTTTTCTCTTAGCATAAAGTTCTAACCTATTTAATTTCATCAAAAACTGATTTCAATTAATTTCCCGCATAGGAGTATTTATATACCATTTAACTGTTTGTTTACATCATTTAATGCGTACTTGGGTTAGTGCAGACGAAACATGGCCCCCCTTGCAAGTCCGCACTAACGGGATTTCACATTATATATTTTAACAGAATTCTCCTAAATAAAAAATTTTTTTTTTTTTAAATGTAATTACGGATAAACAAAATTTAAAAAATACTTGAAGGCAAGTAAATTGAAATGGGTCATGTGTATTTTTTTGTTAAAAAGTTATTTTGATTAAAGGAAATTGGAGAGAGGCATTCATCGAAATTTATTTCATTAGATAATCCATATTCTGCCACTGTAATATGTCAGCAAGACAGAGGTAATTAATAACATGCTAGCGGAACAACAGTGGAAGAAGTTATAAAAAAATAATATAAATATGTTATTATTATATTACTACTTATTGAAAAAGGATAATTGAAACAATTACGAAGTCCTGTGTCATTTAACACTAGAACAACGGGAAATTTTACACAAGTTTCATAAAAATATTTCACACCAGAATTTTTATTTAGGATTTTTAAGGTATTCATTTAACTTATTTTTGTGCAGTATATATTTAACTTATTATAAGAAGAAATATCCGGTTCGAATCGACATATTTTCTTTTGGTAGGAGCCAAAATGGCCCCTCACTGTCGTTCTAGTGTTAATAAGCCATTAAAAAAATTGTAGACGGCTATATGATTAAGGTAGTATCATACGTTAATGATATTACGATGATAGCTTTCGCTTTTATCGCTCATATATTTACTTTTTAAATATTGCATAGCTAAACGTTTTTTTCTTTGTTTTTTTTTCGTTTTTTTTTTGTTTCATTGAATGGGGAAAAGATGTATTTTCGGATGAATTTAGTTTGAAAATATAGCTTGATGATATATGATGCTTGATGTATAATGATATTTTATGACTTTTAAATAATTTTCAAGCATGAAATTTGTTTTTAATCTAACGCAGCAATAAACATTTATTTGTCACAAGGAGAAAGTGGATGAGTTACCGCAATCGGAAATTGATTGCCCATCCCTAGCCATAGATATCCGATTAACTTCAGCCGTCTATCCGAATTGCCGCCAAAAAATTAGTAATCGCCGAATGACGTTATTATGGTATTAATTCGACCAGATCTTTTCAAGTAATCCAAGACTTGTATCGGCGCGAAATCGTATTAGCCGAGGAATTTAATTGTTGACATGTGTTTCACAAATAATATCCGACCGAGATCGTAACGCGATGAATATTTCACTAGTTTTCTCCGTTTTAAATTCCCCCGCAGTGTTGTGTGTCATCTAACTAAAACCCACCGACACCCTTCAAGATTCTTATCTCAGAAGCCCTGAAAATGATTTTATAATGTTTCAAAGACAGATCACTTTTAAACAGACATCAATGGAGGTACAAGAAGTAAAAATACATCCAAAGAAGTTTTTTTTGTGAAAATAAATTACTTAGTCACAAATTAGTAATGGAATGCTTATGGTGAGACTAAATATAAAAGCAAAAACAGCATTTCCTCTCGTTTATTGTTACAATTTAAAAACCGGATTGATCAATCTTCCGTAATTGAGTCCATTTGTTATCATAGCCATTGTGGCTACAATGCCCTTTAAAGTGAATATGTATAGTAGGGATGTAAGAAATATTCGAACACTATTCGGTGTTCGGCCTTTTTGCCGAATACTTATTTAGCGAAATACTTGGCCAAATATTGTTGGATATTTGGCCGAATCCATTCAGAATCAGCCAAATTCATTCACTTTTTTTTTTCATTTTTCATTTTTCGTTCTACTTTTCATGACATGCTTTTCTCCAATCGAATTTGAGAATTTTTTTATGCCTTCATGAAGAAAAATACATTCTTAAAGGCACAAAATGCTTAGTTTGTTTGATTTAGACACTAAAAAATCAAATAGAAATTCACATAAAAGCTAAGGATTAAAAAAAAACAGTGGCACTCCGGGAGTGCCGACAGAAGTGAAAACTTGAACAATTACGTGTGTATTTTTTGAATCGTCAGGAAATGCTTTATTGTGCAGGAAATACTTTTAAATGAAGTATACTATACCGCTTACTATACCGGTTACATTTTTCTGCGTTACTATGCCGCTTACTATACCGCTTACTATACCGATTACATTTTTCTTTACTTACTATACCGCTTACAGTTTTCTACGCTTACTATACCGCTTACATTTTTCTGCGTTTACTATACCGCTTACTATACCACTTACATTTTTCTGCATTTACTATACCGCTTACATTTTTTCTGTGTTACTATACCGCTTACTATACCGCTTACTTTTTCTGCGTTTACTATACCGCTTACTATACCTCTTACATTTTTCTGCGTTATTATACCGTTTACTATGCCGCGTACTATACCACTTACAATACAGCTTACATTTTTTGCGTTATTATACCGCTTACTATACCACTTACAATACCGCTTACTATACCACTTACATTTTTCTGTGCTTACTATACCGTTTAACTTTTTCTGCGCTTACTATACCGCTTACATTTTTCTGTCTTTACTATACCGCTTACTATACCACTTACATTGTGTCTGCGTTTACTGTACTGCTTACTATACCGTTTACATTTTTCTGTGTTACTATTCCGCTTTCATTTTTCTGCGCTTACTATACCGCTTCTATACCGCTTACTATACAGCTTACTATACCGCTTACCATACCGCTTACTATACCGCTTACATTTTTCTACGTTACTATACCGCGTATAATACCGCTTACATTTTTCTGCGCTTACTCTACCGCTTACTATACCGCGGTGCAATAGCACACAGAGAAGCATGCGGCGCGCGACCTTACCTCATACCTAACTATGCACAATACATGTACATACTTATATACAGAGGTGTCGGTTACAGTAACAGTGTCGCGAGTTCAATAGTTTTTTCCCGTCTCAAAAAATGGCCAACGCGCCTAAAGGAGTTTTCACTTCAAGTCGCGAGTTCAATGTTTTTTTCCCATCTCAAAAAATGCCCAATGCGCAAGTTCAATGGTTTTTTTCCATCTTAAAAAATGCCAACGCGCATAAAGAAGTTTTCACTTCAAAAACAAGCAGGTGTCTTCCTGCCTAAGTTTGTACCTTTGCGTCCAGTGGTCACTTCAGTACACAGCACACACATACAGACATACAAACAGGGAGGAAAACATTTATCTTCATTTTTATAGGTGAAACGGATTGCATAGAGAAAAATACAAATGCAAAATTCCATTTTTACGAAGAAAAAAATAAAACAGCTCATTTTATTTTTTGCTTTTTCATTTAATTTTTCCTTATGTAACAATTTCTATTTTGTACACGTGTCAGCAATACATAAATTACAAATAGAAAAGTTACTGCATGTAATGAACATTTATTGCATTTGTCATATAATGTTTATTTATTTTTAGTTATGGTACATATTTCATGTATTATTATAAACATTCTTTATATTATGTTTTATTTTCTTTAACCTTCCTACCCTGTTGAAATTTTATTCAACTTTGATAAAAACATTTTAAACCAGAATTCTTGTTTAACCGCTTCAACGGCTGCCCCGAGTTAAGTCGGGATAATAACATTGTTAATTATTTAACATACTTATTTTACTTAGTTATATCGATCTTTTATTTAACTTACTTTATGAAAATTTTTCTGGTTCGAATCGAATGAAATCAATTATTCAAACGGGTCGATTAGACCCATTCAGGGTAGGAAAGTTAATAGACGCTTAAAATTTTTAATGGTGTAAATAATAATTATTTCAAAAGGATCTAGCAGTTTGAAACCTTAATTTAAATACTATACCGATAAAACTGTCACATCTTTTATTTAATTGATAACTCCTTTTTTATTCGGAAAATCCACATATGATTATAACCTCACTTGATTAGTAAATTTGTACATTCCTGTTTAGGTGTCTTAAATGAGGGTTTTTCGAAGATGTTCTGTGTTCTAGGGCAGCGGTTCCCAACCTGTGACACGCGTACCCCTGGGGGTACGTGGAGAGTCTGCAGGGGGTACGTAAAAATAATATCGGTAATGGCAGTATTACACAAAAATGGTTTCACTGAAAACACATAATGAAAGTTGACACTTTTTGCATTACGAAGTTTGTCTCATGTGTAATTCCAATATGCTACACTCAAAATGAGGGGAAAGGCCTACTAGACATATACTAATTCATTGGAACTTCAATGTCAATAGCTCCGCCCACCGATAATCATATTGCATGAGTATTTATATATTTACTACCCCCATCTTCGCGAAAACTGCCAATGATCATTATACTTTCCCACCACATTTTTCTTATTGCTCCGTTTTTAATAATTGCAGAATGCCTTAATCACGTCAGAGCATTCTTAATGCTTTGTTTTGAAACGCGTGGAAAAGCAGGTCCTTATTTTCGTTTTCGTATAAGCGGCCTTTTAAAGAGTATTTACTAATGAGTATATTACTAATTTTAAAAAAGCATGTTTGCGTTATATGAGTGTGGGGAGGTGGTTGGGGCGTGTTTCAGATAAAAGGGGGTACTTCGGAAGAATTAGCCCATTCAAGGGGTACGTGAAGGAAAAAGGGTTCGGAAGCTCTGTTCTAGGGGATACGTGGCCAGTCTGTGTTCACAACCAGCATTTATGACGCGGGACAGCTAAATGAGTGAGTAAGAAAAATGGATTTTCAGTTACTTGTGATGAAACGGTAGGTACTAAGGAACCAGCTTGTATATATATTTTAGTTTCTTTAAAAAAAATTCACCTTTCTTAGTATTTAGTACTAGTACTAGAATTAGTATTGTATATGTACTCGTGTCTTAGTTGCGCAAATTCAACAAAGTGTTTTATAAAAATTTACCATTACGTACGAAACTCTTGGTTTATATAACTACCGAATTTAAGATCACTAAACATTGTGCTGTTGTATTAATAGATACTTGTATAAATAGAAGTCACTCGAATAATCTTGGAATATCGCGAAATCTGTTTACTATTATAATTATATTTTCTTGAGAATCCATCTGCTTACTTATTTTAATGAATACAGAAAAAAGAAATTTGTATTATTCGAAAGGTTCATATTTTTTTTTTCAAAAGTTGCTTTGTAATACGTTTTGTTAGAAATATTTCATACTGGAAAAAATATATATATATACCAGAAAAAATACAGCATAAAATTAAACTTAAAAAAATATTTTTGGACAGCTTGCGCGGAGTTCCTATAACTGTAAATTCAAGATATCAAGCTTTCTATGAGAAAGTCTTGTTAAAATTAAATTTTTAATGAATATTCTCATCCTAAAGCTCCCCCCCCCCCCCACACACACACATTTTCGCCGCCTTGAATTAGGATGTAAGTTTATCTCGCCTATTTCTTAGGACATTTTTAGGTATTCTTTATCAGAAGGAAATTCTTAGGTCCATTCTTAGGCAAAAATCCAGTTAGAATTTCGCTTTAATTTTTTTTTTATTAAATTTTCTTTTAGGGGCAGCAAAATCTTGTTTATTTGGCGTATTACAGAAGCTATCTGATTGCTAAAAAAAATCTCTATTGATTAACTGTATGATTATTGCACTGTAAGTTAACTGTATGATTAACTGTATGATATGATTGAACTATTAATTAAATATTATTTTTTGGTTTCTTTTAAGATTTTTTCTGAATTTCCAAATAGTTGCCGGCCAAGGTGCAAAACAGTTTAGTATACTAATCGTTTTATTTCACCCTCTATTGCTACCCATCAGTGTTGACAATTTAGTGGATATTTTTATTGAGATATTCCAAATTCATACCAGAAAATCGGAATGTCAATATTTTTATTATTTAATAACACACATTCCGTGATTTAAAAAAAAAAATAGTTTCATTTGTAATTTCTTGTATGAATTTGGATCCTCATAATTTCTGAATCTCTAGAATGCCATCTAACATGAGGAATAGAGGGTAAAATAGATACAAAAAAGTTTTCTAATCTCATTGGTTCCTCTATTAAAAGCCAATGCATGCCATTTTGCTTTTATTTCATTTAAATAAATTCCTTTAAATGACAATATCCCTTCATATTAAGTATTATAAGCAGGGCTTGACAAATGCGGTCGCCAAGTCACCACTGGCGACTAAGTTCTTCTATCTGACGACCAAATTATTTAATCAGTCGTCTTTTTGTTTGTTTGAGAATAACTTTTTTTTTTGTACAATAATTGAACTAAGAAATGGGCACAAACGACATTTTTTCTCTCCCCCACTCCTACCCAAGCAGTGATATTTCTGTTCTCTCGTACTTTTAATGGAAGAACCAAGTTTTAAAAGCATTTTCCATCTTTTGCACAGGAAACGCCATTATTTTCCTCTCTAGCCATCTAGCATGTTATGTAATTTGCATGTGGGGGAGATTGGGTAGCAGGTTTCAATAAAACAGTAAGAAATAGTGTTAATTCAGCCTTTGTGGTACCTAAAATTGGATACAATGCGGAATACTCTATATAATCAGATATAGATTTTTTGTATCACTCAACTAAATGAACATTTGAAGCATTCTGCAATAAGCATTTCCAGAACATACCGGTTGATTCAGCCTTTAGCTTTACAGTGTGTCTTATTATTATTATTATTATTATTGAGATACATAATTTTGATACTTTTCTGTACAAAACGAGCTTATATTATCTTTCTAAATTGTGTACTATTTTGAACTATGCAACTAATACTTATGTTTCTTATTATACTTTTCTCAAGTAATTCATAATAAAATTTTTTGTGCTTTTAGAAAATCAATGATGGTGGTAGGGGGGGGGGGGGTGAAGGGGGCTAAATATTTTTAATGGCGACTAGAATTTTTTGCTGGCTACCGGATTTTATCAAATTTGTTAAGCCCTGATTATAAGCAATCAACAATTACAGAGTTCTGCAAAATAATGCTTTTTAATTTTTTTTTTTTTTGAAGCATTTCAAATGTTTCTAATATTTTTCGATCCGGTGATTTATAAAATGCCGAGCTTTTTCTTATGTCACGTTAGGATTTCCCCAAAGCGAGGACGAAAATCGAGGAAAATAACAAAGAAGATGTAACAAAGTAAGAAAAAGAGGGGTGAGGAACGCTTGTATATTTTATTTTAATAATTAATGTTCATCGTTCAGAAGATGACGCTTGGCAATCATTCATGACGTAGTAGCAGACTATTGGCTCTCAAACGGTCAAACTGCTATATCAGGAAAGTGCAGTTTGCCATATTTAAAGCTCTGCCGATTTTTTACCTTTGGCAGCGCGGCCGATTTTTTTAATTATGTGGGTCTAATTTTTATGAATTCTTTTAGTTTGTTTATATCAGTTTTGTTGTAATAACATTTCTTTATAAATTAACTTCATAGTTAAAATATTAATAATAATAAAAGCTTTAAAATATTAATGAAAAATACACACAGGTTTACTGTATCCTGAGCACAAAGAAACAATGCAAGCCGTTGAAGAATTATCATATGTAAAGGAAATATATTTGATGTGGAAAAATTCTTGTAATAAATGTTTTTTTATAAACATTTCTTTTAATACTTAATCTATTTAGTCGATGATTAAAAACTACTTAGACCTTTTTCGCATTTGAATATTGACACGTTAAATACTTACGTGTAATAAATACTCTACAAAATTACTGTAAAATCCGTAATTTTACTGAGTGGTTAAACAGTAATTTAATAAGGGATTCATTCATTTGACCAAAAAATCTGACATAAACTGAACAGCTGTTAATTTATGAAATTAAAAAAAATTGTGGGGGTTTGTTTTAGTATAAGAGAAGTTTTTTAAATTGAAATAAATATTTCTAATATTAAAAATAGTTTTGGAGTTATTTTAAATTAGTCATACTTTTGTTTTAAATAATTCCTCAAGTATCTATCAAAGTAATCGGATAACATTAAGGGCGGGAGATAAATTCTGAATCAGTTGAAAATTGTATTTCAGAAGGTTTATCTTGAAATTAAGTTAAATGATTTTGCTAAACATTTAATAGAATGTTTAAAATTTTATATGCAATTTCTTGTTTGAAGTAGATTGTTATGATGAACATATACTTATATGTTTAGTACTGTTTGCGGCGGGCCGAGGGGGGTTGGTCAAAAGACATGATGAATCAGATGAAAATAAGAACCTGGGTAACGAGCAGAAAATTTGATAATTGCTGAAAAGTGTGCATCTAATTCTGCTTTAATATTATGATTTAAACATTCAACCACTTTTTAAGACTTTTATTTATTTTTTAACACAATCATACTGATTGATTAAAATTCATGCTAGTAGTAACTTTTCCAACTGAAGTTGGAAAAATTACTACTCGCATTATTTATTTATCAATCAATATGATTGTGTTTAAAATAATAACGTATACATCGTTTACTGGAGCTCTTTTATCAGCGGTTTATTCTGTCGGATTTTTAACACTAAAAACTACCGGAAATTTTACTCAAGTTTTTTTAAACAATTTCACAGCAGAAATTTTATTTAAACCTACCTAACTTATTCATTTTACGTATTTCTGTTAGTTTTATATTTAATTTATTTTAAAAAGAAATTTCTGGTTCAAATCGGAATATATTCATTACGTAACCGTCAAAATGACGGCTTTTGGTAGATCGTGTTAAGAAGACTAGAAATAACACATCAGATGTCATTACCAAAGAGTGATTGAGTGAAATGTGTTTGCTCAGTTGTCCTAGAGATAGCTCATGGAAGAGCATTGCTGATGAATTAAAAGTATTGCCGTTTAAAACCAAAGGTTCTCGGTTTCAGTCTCGGCCTACGAATATTTTCATTCAGATGGAAAAATTAGTACGCAACTTCTGTTAAGAGACCATTTCGAGCATCATGAATGGTAGAAAAATATCAATTCTCATTATTTTGCTTTCAGTTCTATAGTAAAACATCTTAACTTTTTGGTAAGTTATCTTTTTATTTAATTGACTTCCATATTAAGCAGTTATACAATTTTAATTCACATTTTCATGTATGAACATTTTTATGTATACGTCTATGCATAAATTTTGAACATATGCTTCAATTTTCATAATTGTTTCGTTGGAAAAGGCGTGTTTAGGTCCTTGTACCGCAACGAATTTAATAGATCTCAAAAAATGAAACATTTCTGTTCTGTCTCTTTTATTTTCTTTTATGTAGTTTCCATTACAAAAAGTAAGATGCTGCCTATTGCAGACATTCAAAGGAAATAAATACCAGAAGAATTTGTTTTATTTTCACCTAATCATGCCCTCCAGACCCAAAAACCATCCTCTGTTAACATGTTGATATATATATATATATATATATATATATATATATATTAATTTGTCAAGCGATAGTCCCGAATTTATTAAACCGATTTGTCTATTTCTATTATTTTTCTTCGGAAAATATACATAAGTTGGCGCGTCAGTACTAATATAATACATTTTCAGAAGTCAGGGTAGCAGGGCTCCCAAACACGCTTTTTAGAAAATCGCATTTTTTTTAACGCTAATATACTTTTAGATTTATTTTACAAATTTTGTTGAACCTACCCTGCAGATTATATTTTGGAAGTACTGGTATTAAAAAAAATATCATTTGGGAACCCTCAGGTGGGAAAAAGTCAACATTTATTTAGTAGAATTTTATGCATTATTTTCATGATATCTCAGATGAAACCCAGATAAGAATATTTAATTGAAACATGAATAACTCTTTTGTGTCCGGCGTCCTAATACTCAGACATGTATATTTAACAATTATTTTATCTTTAGAATTATATTTGTTATTATATGCAGTTAGTAATGATAGTATATGTCGTTACATTTACTCGTATCAACTCATTTATGGGGGCTTCCGTGGCCGAGTGGTTAAGACACCATTCCGCTAATCGCTTGTGAGCGTAGGAGTCAGGTCGGCTTGTTCGACTCCCGTCAGCTCCATTGCACACACTTTGTGGAGCTCCCGGATGTAACTCACTGGTGTTGTAAATTTCTTTGTTGCTATCTCGTCCCTGTATATTGACGATGACTTATAAGCGGGCACTTGATGTCAAGCACACAAGTCAGATGTATGTTATCAATAAATAAACAAACAAACAAACTCATTTATATTTCAGTATTAGGAAATAAAACAAATAAAAAGAAAAGTGTCCAGTTAAACTGAGGGCATTGAGCTCACAAGCTATTCACACTAATTGTATATTATACTCTTATTTCAAAGAATTTGAAATAAGCCCCTCGAAAAATAAAGAAATCGACAATATATTATGGGATATTATCCAGCCGTTCCTCCCTTATAATTAACCAATGACCACTCAAAGCTAATCAAGGAAGCGCCTTATTACAAAGAACATATATACAAAATTTGAAGCAAATCGGATAATTCTGCATAAAAAATCTATTTATATAAATTAAGGGGTCATCCCTCTTTATACTTAACCACTGAACACTCAAAACTAAACAGGGCTTAATCAGCCATACCACAATGAACCAATATACAAAATTTGAAGAAAATCGGATAATTCTGCATGATAAACCCATTTACCTAAATTAAGGGGGGGGGGCGGATTAGCTCCCCTTACCCCCTTTATACTTAACCAATCAACCCCCGAAACTAATCAGGAAAGCGCCTTATCTCAATGAACCTATATACAAAATTTGAAGCAAAAAGGTTATTTTTATCAAGAGTTTTCGCGTTACGTACATAGTTACATACATGCGTACATACATACGTACGTACATACAGAACCGGCGTGCACGTTACCTCTCCGGCTTTTATAGTCTGTGAGTTAAAAAGAAGTTCGCTTACAGCTGTATATACCATTGTTGAGCCTAATATTTTAAATGTGTTTTCATTTTTTAAATTTAAAAATACAGATTATATATGTCTGATAACAACAACAACAACAACAATAATAATAATAATAATGGAAATTTGTTATGTCGCTTTACCTTCCTCGGGAGCAGGATCCGATATGTGAATCTCGTTTCGATTCACACCCGTGTTTCCGAATAGTAATCCTAATCTTCTATTAATTTGTGACAGAAAAAGTTCGATTAAATAAGGTATAAATACTACTTTTCGGAAATACCGTTACTTAAATATAAGTGTCGTTCACACCTTTTAAAAACATAGTAAATGTTTGTCGAGAAATAATTAATCTTGATGTAATGTAGCATTTTCCAAACATATTCATTTTTCTTTGATAGGAACAATATTTAAATTTATTAGATATCATTAAATGACATACTGGTATCACTCGCTTAGTGCTGTTTCAGTTAATGCGGTAAACCTTTTTAGGGTTTTGTTCATCTCACGAAACCCTATTACTCCCGCTCCGTTGTCTGTCTGTCACAGAGCCATTCTTAAAAACTATGTAAATTCAAAGTTCAAACTTTGTGTATAAATTTGAATACGAGCTATAAAGAGCTCAAAATATTAAAATTTGAAAAAATTGTATTATTTTATTAAATAGAGATAAAAAACCAAAATTCTAACAGCCTTTTCCTATTAAATTTAAACATTTTTCGTTATAGCAGATGCCAAAAGTTAAAAATCCACGATGAAATTATTTCCACAATAATTATTTTTCTATCAGACGATTTCCACGTGAAAAATGAAAATTGAATAAAAAGTTTCACAAATTGAAAAACAGATTAATATGAAATAAAATTTATTGACGTCATAGTAGTAATAAAACGGAAAGATTTCTCAATAATACAAGGAGTCTGAGTATGTGTAGGTACACAAAGCAGATTAATAACACGTCATTAGAGAATTAAAAAGAAAATCTGATGTCATATCGGAAGTTTAACGGATTTTTCAAATGTTTCAGAATAATACAAAGCGAGTATCAATATGTGTAATAGAGAATAGTAAATATATGAGTTTTAGAGACATGTTGAATCATGATAAAAATCCGATTATGGAAATATTCGCATATTTTAACAGGTGTACAATAAAGGTGTACAATTTGTTTAATTTTGAAATTATTTTTTTAAATATCGCATGACGGATATTGTTATGACAGAATATAATAGCGGGCTGGTTTAGATATTCGAAAAAACGAAAAATAGACCGGTTAATTTTTTCTTTATAAAAAGATGACGTTTTTTTTTTTTGTGTGTGTGTGTGTGTGTGTGTCTAAATGAAATTTATTTGGATTTATTAAAGGAAGGATAAAGTGTTTTGAAAGGAATATTAAACGAAACCCTTTCAGCGATCTTCGATCACACTTACCCACTTTTTTAGGGTTTCGTTCATCTCACGAAACCCTATTCGTCCCGCTACGTTGTCTATCAGTCACAGAGCTGTTTTTCAGAAACTATATAACTTACAGACTTGAAATTTTGTGTACTTATAGCTGAATACCTACTATGAAGCTGAAAATCATAAAATTAAAAGAAAATCGTATTATTTTAATATAGAGAGATAAAAAACCAAAAATCTAACAGCATTTGCTTTTAAATTTAAACATTTTTTGTTATAGCAGTTGCCAACAATTAAAAATCCACAATAACATTCTTTCTATAATAATTAATTTTCTATTGAAAGATTTCCACGTGAAAAATGAAAATGAAATAAAAAGTTTCACCCATTGAAAAAAGATTAATATGACGTCATATTGGTAATAAAACGGAAATTTTCAAACATTTCTCAATAATACAAGGAGTATGAGTATGTGTAAGTACAGAAAGCAGGTTAATATGATGTCATTAGAGAATTAAAAAGAAAATTAATATGACGTCCTATTGGAAGTTTAACGGACTTTTTCAAATGTTTGAGAATAATACAAAGAGAGTATCAATATGAGTAATAGAGATAGCAAGTAGATATGACGTCAGCAAATGATTATAACATCATATGAGTTTGACAAGTGTATTGAATCATGATAAAAATCCGATTAGGGAAATATTGGCATACTTTAATATTTTTAAGGTCTCTATACAACATGCTTAGTTTTGAAATTAATTTTTTTTTAATATCGCATTTAGTCCACATGACAGATATTATTATGACAGAGTATAATAGCGGGCTTCGGCCGCTATCGGAATATCGGGGTTCAGATTTTCAAAAAAACGGGAAAAATAGACAGGTAAATTTTTACTTTATAAAAGAAATGACTTTTTTTTGGGAGGGGGGGGGAAATGAAATTTATTTGGATTTATTAAAGAAAGGATAAAGTGCTTTGAAAGGAATATTAAACGAAACTCTTTGTGCGATTTTTAATCACACTTACCCACTTGTTTTAACTGCTCCCTCGATTACTGCGTGCAAAATTTAGATTAGCGCGCAAACCACCACATGTCCAGTTTTGTCCCAGCAAGATG
Organism: Maratus michaelseni; assembly: GCA_963931845.1. Taxonomy (NCBI): domain Eukaryota; kingdom Metazoa; phylum Arthropoda; class Arachnida; order Araneae; family Salticidae; genus Maratus; species Maratus michaelseni. The sequence goes on along the minus strand of OZ007598.1, from coordinate 134,994,967 downwards.
GCGGCGAAATTTTTTTATAATGAAATTTGTAGCAAAAAGTAAAAAAGAACTCTAAAATTAAAAGAATTCGAGAGAAGCTTTTCAAAAATTAAGATTCCTCAGATAGCATTTGATAGATATAGACACAAACATCAGTAGAAGCACGGCCAAACTCGATTCTCTCTTCCCTCATAAAGGGAAGGAGAAAATCGAGTTAGGCCGTGGTAGAAGTAAGCAAGTAGACTGCGGATTAGAAAATAAAATTTTGTGTTACAGCAAGATGCATTCCAAAAAGAATAAAATACAGTACAATCAGCAATTAATGAGTTTTCTCTTAAATAAATCAAAATGTATGTAAGTTTAAAGTAATCAAATTATGTAAGTTTTTTTAAAACCAACTTAATGGTAAATAAGCTAACATAAAAAATTGTTGAAATGCAAAATTTAAATTAAATTTTACTTTTCATTGTTTCTCGATTACTACTTTTCAATTTAACTCACATGTGTATGTTAATAGAAATTCATGAAAATTAGATAAACTTTCTTTATAGTTTCAAATCGAACTCTAATTACTCTCTAAATATAATTCATCAAAAACAATATCACAGTACATTATGACATTGTCTATTTATGTATAGTGGTTTTTGAGAAAGTTGACTATGGATCTACTATATTACAGTTTTTCTCATTCAATGTATCTGCCGACTATTCCGATAATATCTCGGCATTAATTAACTGAAAATAATCGAGGGAAACTTGCAAATGTGATCTCAATAAATATTAATTATTTTCATTTGAAGGAGGCGACAATGATTAAGTAAGGCGATATTTTCTATAAGAAAATACTGGTTTCTCCCTGACGTGGCGCCACCCAGCATTTGGATAGCTACTTTTAATTTTTTTTAAACCTAAAAGTGATTTGCCCCGAAATTAATAAACATCAGCAAAAGAAAAACACGAAAGGGTTAATTTGACACTATTAATAAAACATATCTTAGTTAAATATGCCATGCAAGAAAAGAATATGCTTAATTAAAAATGATTCAATTTTACCGAACATCGAAAGTCATATTACAAAAGAACTGACTAAAAATGGTGTTTTATTGGCCCGATCATTTTAATATCCTAAACACAGACAGCTGGCGTGCCATTTGAGGGAGTCTAGAGGGGACAGTTGCCCCTCTAATTTTTTTGGAATTTGATATTTAGAATATATCAGTCATCATAGGTCAGACTAGATGCAAAGTTTTGAATTGTGGCACGAGAGCTAAAGTGACACGTCAATTTTGACAGAAATAGAAACATAAGCAGTTTAATCGTAAAAAATAATTGCTATATCACTGTTATTGGTCAAAGTTTTGCTTTTGCAATATTTTAAATGTAACTCAAATTTATCGATAGTGAGTACTTTGGATAATTTAAAAATAAATGTAAGAACTAAATGGTCTTCCCTCGTCTAGACTTTCGCTTCTATGCGGGGCCAAGATACATTTTGCAGCGTACAGCTTGGACTGCGCTCGTGGCCCAGAAAGAGCATTTTATATGCAAACAGAAAAATATAAGTAAAATACTTTATTTTAAACAATACGAAAATGACTACTAAATATATATTAAAAAAAGAGACCTACCCAGTTAAACTGATGGCATTGGGTTCACAGGCTGTTTCTGCATGAAATACACATTTAGCTAAATTAATAAGGAGGGATTAGACCTCACCGTTTCCCCCCTTTATACTTAACTAGTGAACCTATAAATCTAATCAGGGAAACTTCTTATAAGAATAAACCTCTATACCAAATTTGAAGCAAATCGGATAATTCTGCATGAAATACCCATTTAGCTATATTAAGAGGGGGATTCGTCCCTCCCGTTTCCCTACTTTATACTTAACTAATGAACCCCCAAAACTAATCAGGGAAGTGCCTTATCACAATGAAGCTATATACAAAATTTCAAGAAATTTGGTTAATTCTGCATGAAAAACCCATTTATCTGAATTAAAGGGGGGGGGGATTAGACCCCCGTCCCCCCTTTTTACTTAAGGAATGAACCCCAGAAACTAGAGAAGCGTCTTATCACAATACAAATAGTTCAGCATTTGATTCTATAACGAAATGAAAAGTTCATCAATCTATATTTCTAAAATATGTTTGTTTTTGTCTATGTGTGCGTATGTGTGAATGCGGTGGCCAGGGAAATCTACCTCATGTCGAAGTCTGAAAATTTGGGTAATGATAGTCCAAGGCAGGTCCTGATGCATCTGAGGCTCAGATTTTCTATTTTTTATAATTAGCCGATACATTAATTAAACCCCGCAATTAAAAAGGCCGACGAACAAAAGTATCGTAACTGTGCATACCAGAACCCCGACGATTTTGCGCCGAAGCAGAGAGGAAACGAAGGCTCTCTTATTTCGGTCTTTTTTTGTAAAGCCCATTCGACAAACAGGTCAAAATACGAACAAACTGAAAACATATTCTTAAATCACGTACTGTTTATTTCCGAACAATGCAATCCGTTCAAACAAATACGAATTTTAACGTTTTCAAAAAAGAAAATTGGAAAAATTTCGATTTCGTGGGACCTCCGCCCTTTGTTTCGAAAACCGTATCAGGTTCAATTTTAGAGGTATGAAGAAACGAAAATTACTCGCGTAATTCGAATCTCTACGAACTTGCAATTCGTTTTTGAAAGAAAATACAAATATTAACCCTTTCAAAAAAATTCGCGACTGAAATCACTTCGCGCTTCCCGGAGACAATCTTTTTTCTATGTTAAAAGTAATTAAATGCTGTTAATTTAACACAATCCTTTTACAACTTTTTAGTATTCAGGATTTACATTAGGTATAAAAACCTCAAAACATATGGACGACTAAATAATTAAAAAACTATATTTAACTAAACTATATTTAACTATATTTAACTATATTTAACTAAATAATTAAAAAACTATATTTAAAACGATTACGTATTAAAAAAAAAAAAAAAAATCTGCAAGATTTTCGCTCAGAACGCTGGGTGGCGTTTGCTCATGTTTTTAGAACTAAATATCGATATTTTTGCATTAAAAATATAGGCAATCTTCCTTAACATTATATTTTTAACTCTTAAAAATCTCAGTGTCCGCATGATAAAAACAATTTTGTTTTGAATATTAAACTACCCGCACAGTGGAGTATTTGACCCAAAAATGCAAAAATTAAAATTTCGCCAACAATTGTAAAAAGCATATTTCTTAATAGCTAACTAATTGATGCGTCGATCTATGTCTATTTTTGGAACTTGAGTTATATCTAGTGGCTCCTGGCCTCAGTTGAAGAGGAAGTTTTTTTGTGAGAAGACGTGTTTTTTGTTGATTTTAGGCATTGTTGTTATGTTTAAATATAATTTTTTTGTGTCTCAATGAATTGTTGAATTGAAACTAAACAGGGCTTGCGTGTTTAACAAAGGTCAGAGCTTAGTGTTAAACTATGTGTAAATTTAAATAGTTTAGTTTTTAATGTAATAAAAAAATATTAAATGTGTAAAAGGGTCATTTTTAAAGCGTTTTTCGCTCTAATTTAAACATATCGAAAGCTTTTTAAATATGTGCCGGGCTTTGCCGGACCACGTTTGAATTATAATTGTATTAGTTATAGTCTTGAGTACTAATTTCTGCAAAAAAATATTCCGCATATTGTTGCCATTTTTTTATATAATTTTTTTTCGGGTGGACTACTTAAATCCCATTTTTTGCGGCAACCGAATTGAAAAGATAAAAACTTTATTTTTGCTCTAGTATTCCAAGTTTTTAGCTTACAGGATATTGCCTGAGAGCTTTTGCCCCTACATATCCTGTATGTATGCATGTACGTACCTATGTAAGTACGTACATACCTACGGAACTCGACACCTCTTGATAGAAATATCAGATCGACTTCAATTAGTAAATACTTATTTACTGAAAAAAGTGCCTCCAATTAGTTTTGGAGGCTCATAGGTAGAAAATAAAGGGAGAAAGGAGGGAATTAAAGAAGTCTGGAGAAGACGCAGAAATGATTAAAAGGTTATAAGTAACATTGGGAGTCATAAAAAGTGGGCATCGCATTGACGAAAAAAAGTTCCAAACATCTGCTGATGAAACAGCAAGACTGTATGTGAACCTTTACAATTGGTACTCTATGATTCCAACAATGCACAAGGTTTTGATTCATTGTGGCACTGTAATTAAGAAAGCAGTCGTACCCATTGGCCAACGGTCAGAAGAAGCTGCCGAGTCCAGAAACAAACACTTTAGACAGTACCGTACAAAGTACTCAAGAAAGTGCAATAAAAAAGTTCGCAATAGAGAAGTTTGCTATAGAGATGTTCCATATTAGCTTCTTTTAAGCAGTGATCCTTTTATAAACTGCTCTAGACAAAGACCAAGGGAAAAGAGCAAGCCATACAGTAGCGAGACCCTACAACTTCTTCTTCCAGCTAGGTCTGATGGTAGTCCTGATAAAAGCCAAGAAGAGTGTGATGAAGAAGATGAAAAACAGAGGTCTGAAAAATTAGATTGAAACTGGTAATCTATTAAATACACTGAAAAATCAGCATTTCTTTACTGTAGAGACTCCACTGTATTAAATGTATTATCAAATCTAAATAATCTTTATTAAATGTAAATTAAATGTAGTAGTTATTATTAAAGTAAATTAAATGTAAATAATAAATTTTATAGATAGTACAATTAAATACATTTAATTAAACATTAATAGTAAATAAAAAAATCTATCAACAATTACTTTTCTCTTATAAACAGTAAACATTTAAGGTTGCTAGTCACTCGACTTCAAAACTCCCTTCGGTAATGTTAAGTCTATTTAAAATATCTACTTAGTAAATTAATATTTTAACTTTTTTCTTTGTGCTCTTCTTAAATGATGTTTCTTTTTTTTTTCTTAGTTGTTAAAATATTTATAAAATGTATACTTATTATTATGTGAAGTGTTAAAATTTTACTTACACTTCGTCAGCTTTTAAGATATAAAATATTAAACTAAGCTATGGATTTGTATGTATACTACATAGTATGCTAAAAGTTAGTTCAGTGAAACGCATAACAAAGTTAAACATTTCCATTCAGCCATTTCAGGGAATAAACGGAAATGTGCTTGAAAACTTTTGTGCAACCCTGTATATGATCTATAGAATGTATCCACACCAAGTAATATTTAAAAAAAATCAATTTAAAAATGCATATCACAACTACAAGCGCATTTCCAGCAATTATTGGTCATAGACTTCAATAGTTAAATTTATTCTTCAACCAAATTCTTTTGTGTGTCCCTGTAAATTAACGATATATTCTATGCACACCATATTCTACAATAAGTGCCTTAATACACCTTAGTGATGTATATAAATTTCAGTACGTTTAAAATAGTGTGATATCATTAAAATACAGAGCAAACGATTTTTTCCCATAGACATAATGTAAAGGAATTCTTTCGGGTGTCTCTGTATAAATGAACCGTAAATGCTATAGACTTCATTTACAATACCAAACATGCCATATTGATACCCAATATCATCTAACAATTTCAAGGCAATCGGACTATATTTACATAGAAAACTATTTTTGTCCAGGATTTCGGGTCAAATACTCCACTGTGCGACGTGAAAAAAACACAGTCCTTTTACAATTTTTACACTAGCTTCAAAACCTTTATATTTAATACTGATAATGATTTAAAAGATTTTGGACAATAAGAACTGTTTTTTTTTCTTTTTTTTTTTTTTAATTATTAAATGATCCGATCTGAAAATAAAACCTCTTCTTACAAGCGCCTTTACCTCTAAATATCAATATGTTTTTTTCACGAATTTTTTAGTCTTCGAAATCATTATAGTCATCACTCATAAAAAATTAAAAGAAATTAGACAATCAAAACAATTTTTTTTTAAAAATAATAAATGAAAACAAAAAACATTCCACTCGCATTCAGATTCTGAATCCACTATTTTTTTTTTCGAAATATGGAAAATACCTACTTAAATAGCGTACATTTAACTTTAAAACGACACACTTGGTTTTAAAAAATATAAATATTGCGAGGTCAGCACCTATAAGAGGTTCATTTGAAAATATATTCATTTAAAAGTATAAATTCTTACAAAATCGAGTTAAAGATATAATGTCACACACATTTCAAATTTATTTAAGGTTATTCTCCCGGGCCCGGGCAAAGCCGATCAGGCCAGCTAATAAATAAATACAATAATAAAATGATGTAAATAAAAGTCAAATTTAACAGACATGTGATCGAACTTGTTTCGATTTTAATCACTGAAATTATCAGAATCTAAATGGCTGCTGTAAGTAGCGACTTCTTCGGCTATTGATTCCAAAAATGCAGCTAATACAAAAGCATCGCTTAAAAAAAAAAATTCAAACTTTATTTGAATGCATAACTGATATTTTTCATATAAAAATCCTTTTTGCTGGTGCTTATGTGCAATCAAAAAAATATAGTAAATGTGCAATATCTATTAGAGTTTTCAATAATAAAAAATGGTTTTCACCTATATTTATTAACACTAGAAGATCGGGGTTCAAACCCGTTGTATTAGTCTTGATGATAAAAAGCTATAACCATAGAAGAAATTTCAGAAAATCAGAAATATATATATATATATATATATATATATATATATATATATATATTAAATACAAGAACTAAACAGAAAATGAAACATTATTACGTGTGGATTCCATACATGCGCTCTATGCACTCGTCGCTACCATGTCAAACTATCAAATGTGAAAAATGCATTTTTCATTATTACTTTTAATAATGGGCCGATTGTCACTACTAAATTCTAATAATACTTTTCAGCAGGGTTGCCAGTTTGACCTCCTTTTTTATTCAGAAATTTCGAATCCATACCAGAAATTTAAAATAGAAATTTTTGCTTTATTTAATCACAGACATGACGTGATTAACAAAAAAAAAAAAAAAAAAAAAATCTCAAAATTTCCAATATGATTTCAGTGTGACCGTTTTTTCAAGCTAAATGCAGGCTAGATTTGGACTGACAACAAGCTAAAAATTAATTGGATGATCCCGCCATCTATTGACGGTTAATATAATTAAAAAGGGAAAAATCCTATTTTTAGGTGCGTTCGTAATTATATAAATACGTAGCACATATTGGCGTCGCTTGGTTCGTACGTCTGTCTGTCCGTCCGTTCGTCTGTCTGTCCGTCCGTCCGCATATAACAACGCAAAAATTACCCAACCGAATGGTTTGAAATTTAAGATATATTATCTTTGCAGAATTTTGTCGAGACATTTCAAATTTTATAAAAATCGAATCAAAACTTTAGGAGATATTAATAAAAATATTTATTAAGAAATTTGAATTAAAAAAAAATCGGTGCTTTCTTGTTACAGGAGCTTCCGAAGTTTAATCGTCAAGCGACCGAGATACTTATTTTATGACAGAAATTAATCTGCAGACGATATAATTCATTTCACAGAATTAAAAATCATCAAGATCTGAATATTTATATAACTAGCTGTAGTACGAACGCACCTCATTTGTCACGTTTGACGTACAATTTCCAACTTATTGGATATGAAATCAATATATGATCTTCAAGTTCACTTTAACACGGCCCCAATCAAAAATGGTTTGAGTAGTATTTGTTGTCCATGTACAGGACTTCACAAAAGTCATCGGATCCATCGCTTTCGATGTGCGATAATTGTTAGAAGTACTACATTTTAATTGACATGAAATGCCCTGCTTTCAACATTGCGAAAATTATATAAATTGTTGATATACATTATTATAAGTTTTTATGAAAAGATAGTGTGCTAGACATTTATTATTCATCTACAGGGAAAAGTAAAAATATAAATAGCATAACTGCAATTGTTTGATGTGCGTGTCCCCGATACTATACTATTTCTTTGATAATTGAGATTCTGATATATGCGGTTCCTATAATATTTTAAAAATGAAACAATGCATGTGTTAGATTTAATTTTGTTTTACAGGGCTGCACAAAATAACTCAAATATACTTTCGTCTACGAATTTCGAATGATAACTACTGAAAGGGCGCTTTCTATTGCGTCATTCATTTTCATGCTTAACTAAATTTTCGTATATCAAGGAATGTTTATACATTGTATGTATATACAGGGCAAAAAAAAAAAAGGTTCGAAGGCGCTGACGTATAAGAAGGTAGTTGATGAGAGTACTTTTTAATCTGTTTCCCGATTTTTATATGAACTAAATTTTAGTAAAGTATCTTGTTCGAAAAAAACAAACAAAAAAAACATATACATGGTTGTAGTAAAATATGTGGATACATTGCTGACAATGGTTGTTATCTGCTTGAAAAGAGTTTTGTTATGCGTTTTTTTTGCTAAATGAAATTTTAGTACAATATGTGGTATGGATAAAAATATATGATAATTTAATACGGTTCTGAACTAAATAATTCGAATGTATTATCGTCTATGGGCAGTGCTTTAACTGTGGTAAAAATGCATAGAGTGGAATAAAAATGAAACGTGGTATTAAGATTCATTGTAGTTTGTTCCCGCTTGAAAGGGAAGTGTATTAATTATATGCATTTCAACTTTTTTCTACACAAAATAAGTATGAGTAGCATTTATAATTCATTTAAACAGGGACACGCCATGGACTATATTGCATAATTGCATTACTGTCCGAAGACAGTTGTTTGATGAGTGCCTTATGAAATTGGCATGCGTTATTAAAGTTGAGCGATAACATCTTCCGTAAACATAAAAATATATGTAAATATGTAATATTTAATATATACTTTTTTACGGAGTGCACAAAAGAATTTCATTGCATTTTCTTTTATGATAGAGAAATGTAGGAAGGCGAGTTGCAATCGAGGTCAGGGTAGTTCCACCAATCAGAACTGACTATTTGTAGTGTGTGACCTTCCAGCATGACGTCAATTGCAGCTGCCCTATTATGCATTTTCAAGCTTAACTTATTTTTGGTATATTATGCAGTGTGTATCTAATTTATAGAATATATATACAGGGCGCTCAAACAAATTCAAATTACTATCTATGATGGATAGGAACTTCTGACAATACGTTTACAAATTTGTTACGCGTTTTTTTTTAAGTTGATCTGAAACTTGCTGAAATGTTGTGTGAATCTATATAATTAATATTATAAAGAAGTAACGTTTGTTTATTTGTTTGTAGGGGATAATCTCTGGTACTACCGAACCGATTTCAAAAGTGATGCTGACAGTTCCTCCTCCAGCATATGCTATATTTTATGTTGGTGGGGTACTACACGGGGGGGAGGGAGGGGTGGCAAGAGTGAAAAACGTATTAAATTGCGATTCTTGCGATACTGAAGAATCTAGAAACTTGAAATTTGGCATAGTAGTTACTTATAAATTTTCTAAAAAATTCAAAATTTTAAAGGGTGAAATGAAAGGAAAGCGGTTTAAAAACATTCTTAATTACGATATCTATCGAATCGTTAGGCAGGGCCATAACTAGTATTTTGTTCATCAGTCGCAAGTGTGAATTTTTGGTGCCCCCTCACCATTTTCCAAAATTAATTTATAAATAAAAATTTTCGATTCATTGATCTTATTTTTTGTTTTAAATCTGAAATAATTGATAGAAAGTATATTAACCTTCAAATGTTTAGGTTGATTTCTTTAAAAACCGACCTATCACAATCATTTCGTTTATATATTATATATGTATAATGAAAATCTTCTCATTATCATAAAGTGTGAAGCACTGAATCAGTTTGAAGCTAATGAGCACAGTAAATTAATCTGTGAGTATCGTGGATGAATTCGTTAATCAAGTTATAGTTATAGTTCGTTTAGAAGGACACAGAAAAGCACAAAAACATTTAAAACTTGTCACCACGATAACGTCCGAAATACTGAACCAATTCTAACCTAATTGGGACAGTGTATTAATCGTGTGAGTATCTTGAACGAAATCGTTAAACAAGTATTGATTAAGAATTTTGCCCCTACGTTATCACATAATGAAAAAAAAAACAGCCCTACTAAAAGAAAAATATATATAATCAATTAATACATTTTTACTTTGGGTTATCCGATTGCAAGTTTTTTTCTCTAAATTTCGTTATTTGTCTTTTTGTACCGAAAGTCGAATCAAATCCTCTTTTCGCGCTCCCTTCTACACTTACATCCGGGGCATATGCCTCCTTTGTTCCCCCAATTTTCGGCCTTGTTTTTAGGTATAGAAGCTTGAAATTCGACATGACTATTACTTTTAACACGCAAATGCACAACATAGAACAGTTATTTAAAAAAATTGAAATTAAAAAGCGTTTCTAAATAACTTTTTGAAGTGAAAACCTTTAGGCGCGTTGGGTATGTTTTGAGATGGGAAAAAAACATTGAACGCGAGACATTGTTACTGTAACCAACACCTCTGTATGTAAGTATGACATGTATTGTGTATAGTTCGGTATGAAGTAGAGCGGAGTATGAAATGTATGAGTAGTGTGAACCAGAATTTTTAAATAATAAACTAAGCGACATTTGAAATTCAGTTCCTAGCGGAACGAAATAAATCAAATTTTAAAGATGTATAAGGATAAGTCTAATTGGTCATTTAACGAAGGGCACTGGACCCCACGCCTCCCCTCCGGCCCCTCTTTTACGGTGTTTTAACTAACTATGCCTCGTTTCCATATCTCAACAACGGATAGTCCAATTTCAACGCGATTGATTTCAAACATTATAATTCACTGAGTAATGAATCGCCATAACATTAAAATAAATGTATGAGTAGCGTGAACCAGAATTTTTAAATAATAAACTAAGCGACATTTGAAATTCAGTTCCTAGCGGAACGAAATAAATCAAATTTTAAAGATGTATAGGGATCAGCCTAATTAGTCATTTAACGAAGGACACTGGACCTCCCCTTCCCTAATTTCATTTAGCAACCAAAAAAAAAGGTCACGTTTTTTATAAAGTATAAAATTACTGGTATATTTTTCTCGTTTTTTCGAATATCTAAATTAGTCTGATAGCGGGCAAAACCCGCTATTATATTCTGTCATAATAATATCTGTCATGTGGACTAAATGCGATATTTAAAAAAAAAATTCAAAATTAAGCATGTTGTACACATTCAAAATGTTAAAATATACGGATATTTCCGTAATCGGGTTTTTATCATGATTCAATACGTTCCTCAAACTCATATATTTACTACATTAAAGACGTGAGTATAAAACATCACAAATTTACTGAATGGTGTAAACAAACGTTTTGTATACACCATTCAGTAAATTTGTGATGTTTTATACTCACGTCTTTAATGTAGTAATGTTTCATGGTGTAATCGCCCAGCATTTATATCATATATTTACTATTCTCTATTACACATATTGATACTCGCTTTGTATTATTCTGAAACATTTAAAAAATCTGTTAAACTTTCGATAATATGTCAGATTTTCTTTTTAATTCTCTAATGACGTGATATTAATCTGCTTTGTGTACATACACATACTCAGACTTCTTGTATTATTCAGAAATCTTTCCGTTTTATTACCGCTATGACGTCAATAAATTTTATTTCATATTAATCTTTTTTTTCAATTGGTGAAACTTTTTATTTCATTTTCGTTTTTCACGTGGAAATCGTCTGATAGAAAAAAAAAAAAAAAGGCACTCCGGGAGTGCTGACAGAAGTGAAAACTTGAACAACTACGTGTATATTTTTTGAATCGTCAGGAAATGTTTTATTGTGCAGGAAATACTTTTAAATGAAGTGTTTTTTTATTCATTATCATAAACTACTACTACAAAAATTATATTACAATTTTTATTTAATGTACTATACTGTCCGTTGTTGAGATATGAAAACAAGGCATAGTTAGTTAAAACACCGTAAAAGGGGGGTCGGTGGGGGAGGGGAGGTCCAGTGGCCTTCGTTAAATGACTAATTAGGCTGATCCCTATACATCTTTAAAGATGGATTCATTTCGTTCAGCTAGGAACTGAATTTCAAATGTCGCTTAGTTTATTATTTAAAAATTCTGGTTCACGGTATTCATACATTTATTTTAATGTTACGGAGATTCATTACTCAGTGAATTATAATGTTCGAAATCAGTCGCGTTGAAATTGGACTGTCCGTTGTTGAGATATGGAAATGAGGCATAGTTAGTTAAAACACCGTAAAAGGGCGGAGGGGAGGCGTGGGGTCCAGTGCCCTTCGTTAAATGACTAATTAGACTTATCCCTATACATCTTTAAAGATTGATTCATTTCGTTCCGCTAGGAACTGAATTTCAAATGTCGCTTAGTTTATTATTTAAAAATTCTGGTTCACGGAACTCATACATTTATTTTAATGTTACGGAGATTCATTACTCAGTGAATTATAATGTTTGAAATCAGTCGCGTTGAAATTGGACTGTCTGTTGTTGAGATATGGAAATGAGGCATAGTTAGTTAAAACACCGTAAAAGGGGGGCCGGTAGGGTGCGGAGGGTCCAGTGCCCTTCGTTAAATGACTAATTAGACTTATCCCTATACGTCTTTAAAGATTGATTCATTTCGTTCCGCTAGGAACTGAATTTCAAATGTCGCTTAGTTTATTATTTAAAAATTCTGGTTCACGGTACTCATACATTTATTTTAATGTTACGGAGATTCATTACTCAGTGAATTATAATGTTTGAAATCAGTCGTGTTGAAATTGGACTGTTCGTTGTTGAGATATGCAAATGAGGCATAGTTATTTAAAACACCGTAAAAGGGGGGCCTGTGGGGTGCGGAGGGTCCAGTGCCCTTCGTTAAATGACTAATTAGACTTATCCCTATACATCTTTAAAATTTGATTTATTTCGTTCCGCTAGGAACTGAATTTCAAATGTCGCTTAGTTTATTATTTAAAAATTCTGGTTCACGGTACTCATACATTTATTTTAATGTTACGGAGATTCATTACTCAGTGAATTATAATGTTTGAAATCAGTCGTGTTGAAATTGGACTGTTCGTTGTTGAGATATGGAAATGAGGCATAGTTAGTTAAAACACCGTAAAAGGGGGGCCTGTAGGGTGCGGAGGGTCCAGTGCCCTTCGTTAAATGACTAATTAGACTGATCCCTATACATCTTTAAAATTTGATTATTTCGTTCCGCTAGGAACTGAATTTCAAATGTCGCTTAGTTTATTATTTAAAAATTCTGGTTCACGGTACTCATACATTTATTTTAATGTTACGGAGATTCATTACTCAGTGAATTATAATGTTTGAAATCAGTCGTGTTGAAATTGGACTGTTCGTTGTTGAGATATGCAAATGAGGCATAGTTATTTAAAACACCGTAAAAGGGGGGCCTGTAGGGTGCGGAGGGTCCAGTGCCCTTCGTTAAATGACTAATTAGACTTATCCCTATACATCTTTAAAATTTGATTTATTTCGTTCCGCTAGGAACTGAATTTCAAATGTCGCTTAGTTTATTATTTAAAAATTCTGGTTCACGGTACTCATACATTTATTTTAATGTTACGGAGATTCATTACTCAGTGAATTATAATGTTTGAAATCAGTCGTGTTGAAATTGGACTGTTCGTTGTTGAGATATGGAAATGAGGCATAGTTAGTTAAAACACCGTAAAAGGGAGGCCTGTAGGGTGCGGAGGGTCCAGTGCCCTTCGTTAAATGACTAATTAGACTGATCCCTATACATCTTTAAAATTTGATTATTTCGTTCCGCTAGGAACTGAATTTCAAATGTCGCTTAGTTTATTATTTAAAAATTCTGGTTCACGGTTCTCATACATTTATTTTAATGTTACGGAGATTCATTACTCAGTGAATTATAATGTTTGAAATCAGTCGTGTTGAAATTGGACTGTTCGTTGTTGAGATATGGAAATGAGGCATAGTTAGTTAAAACACCGTAAAAGGGGGGCCTGTGGGGTGCGGAGGGTCCAGTGCCCTTCGTTAAATGACTAATTAGACTTATCCCTATACATCTTTAAAATTTGATTTATTTCGTTCCGCTAGGAACTGAATTTCAAATGTCGCTTAGTTTATTATTTAAAAATTCTGGTTCACGGTACTCATACATTTATTTTAATGTTACGGAGATTCATTACTCAGTGAATTATAATGTTTGAAATCAGTCGTGTTGAAATTGGACTGTTCGTTGTTGAGATATGCAAATGAGGCATAGTTATTTAAAACACCGTAAAAGGGGGGCCTGTAGGGTGCGGAGGGTCCAGTGCCCTTCGTTAAATGACTAATTAGACTTATCCCTATACATCTTTAAAATTTGATTTATTTCGTTCCGCTAGGAACTGAATTTCAAATGTCGCTTAGTTTATTATTTAAAAATTCTGGTTCACGGTACTCATACATTTATTTTAATGTTACGGAGATTCATTACTCAGTGAATTATAATGTTTGAAATCAGTCGTGTTGAAATTGGACTGTTCGTTGTTGAGATATGGAAATGAGGCATAGTTAGTTAAAACACCGTAAAAGGGAGGCCTGTAGGGTGCGGAGGGTCCAGTGCCCTTCGTTAAATGACTAATTAGACTGATCCCTATACATCTTTAAAATTTGATTATTTCGTTCCGCTAGGAACTGAATTTCAAATGTCGCTTAGTTTATTATTTAAAAATTCTGGTTCACGGTTCTCATACATTTATTTTAATGTTACGGAGATTCATTACTCAGTGAATTATAATGTTTGAAATCAGTCGTGTTGAAATTGGACTGTTCGTTGTTGAGATATGGAAATGAGGCATAGTTAGTTAAAACACCGTAAAAGGGGGGCCTGTAGGGTGCGGAGGGTCCAGTGCACTTCGTTAAATGACTAATTAGACTGATCCCTATACATCTTTAAAATTTGATTATTTCGTTCCGCTAGGAACTGAATTTCAAATGTCGCTTAGTTTATTATTTAAAAATTCTGGTTCACGGTACTCATACATTTATTTTAATGTTACGGAGATTCATTACTCAGTGAATTATAATGTTTGAAATCAGTCGTGTTGAAATTGGACTGTTCGTTGTTGAGATATGGAAATGAGGCATAGTTAGTTAAAACACCGTAAAAGGGGGGCCTGTAGGGTGCGGAGGGTCCAGTGCCCTTCGTTAAATGACTAATTAGACTTATCCCTATACGTCTTTAAAGATTGATTCATTTCGTTCCGCTAGGAACTGAATTTCAAATGTCGCTTAGTTTATTATTTAAAAATTCTGGTTCACGGTACTCATACATTTATTTTAATGTTACGGAGATTCATTACTCAGTGAATTATAATGTTTGAAATCAGTCGTGTTGAAATTGGACTGTTCGTTGTTGAGATATGGAAATGAGGCATAGTTAGTTAAAACACCGTAAAAGGGGGGCCTGTAGGGTGCGGAGGGTCCAGTGCCCTTCGTTAAATGACTAATTAGACTTATCCCTATACATCTTTAAAATTTGATTTATTTCGTTCCGCTAGGAACTGAATTTCAAATGTCGCTTAGTTTATTATTTAAAAATTCTGGTTCACGGTACTCATACATTTATTTTAATGTTACGGAGATTCATTACTCAGTGAATTATAATGTTTGAAATCAGTCGTGTTGAAATTGGACTGTTCGTTGTTGAGATATGGAAACGAGGCCTAGTTAGTTAAAACACCGTAAAAGGGGGACCGGAGGGGAGGCGTGGGGTCCAGTGCCCTTCGTTAAAAAACTAATTAGACTGATCCCTATACATCTTTAAAATTTGATTTTATTCGTTCCGCTAGGAACTGAATTTCAAATGTCGCTTAGTTTATTATTTAAAAATTCTGGTTCATGCTACCATACATTTCATACCCCGCCCTACTTCATACCGAACTATATACAATACATGTACATACTTACATACAGAGGTGTCGGTTACAGTAACAGTGTCACGAGTTAAATGGTTTTTTCCCATCTCAAAAAATGCCCAACGTGCCTAAAGAAGTTTTCACTTTAAAAAAAATGATGTAGTTGACTGTAAAAACATACTAAAATTACATTACAGTCAGCGTTCTACAAATGCCACATTAAACATATATTCGTATTCTTTTGTGCTGCCCTGTAAAATAATTATAAATACAATATTCATCCTCTTCAAGAAAAAACATGCTGTAGTTGACTGTAACAACGTACTAAAATTACATAATGGTCAGCGTTCTAAAAGCCCCGGATTTAACAAATATCCGTACTCTTTTATGCAGCCCTGTAAAATAACTACCAATGCTATATTCACCGTTTTCAAGGGAAAAAAACATGCTGTAGTTGACTGTAACAACATACTAAAATTACATTACTGTCAGCGTTCTAGAATGCCAATTTTAACATATATTCGTATTCTTTTGTGCAGCTCTGTAATATAATTATTAATGCTATATTTAACCTCTTCAAGAAAAAACATGCTGTAGGATAGATAGACAGACAGATATAGAAACAGACATATAGAAAAAGAACCTCCCGGAGCAATAAGTACTTATGTACTACTGTGCTAATCATCCTTAATCCTGTCTAAATTTTGTTGTTGCGTATTTAAAAAAAAAAAAAAGTTTTCTGGAATTCCGTCCAAAGGATTGTCAACCTTTAGCCTGACTTTTTTAGCTTGATTTAGCTTGTTGTAAGGTCTACAACAGGCTAAAATAGCTACAAAAAGCTAAAAACGATCACACTGATTAAAAATTCGGTAAAGGACGCTTGTCTCAAAAGGATTAATAAGATAAAATTTACTATAAAATTTTAGTGGTAGGAGAAAGCGTAAAAGTTGACAGCTATAGTTTTGGCGTAATGAGCTGATTTATACTAGTTTATGGAAAAATTTATTCTTACTAAAAAGAGTGCTATAGATATAATTTTTAAATGCTCTCAAGTTAAAAAAAACTCTGAAAAGGCAACAAAATAGTTAAAACAACATTTATAAAATTCGTAAATCTATTCGTCTATTCATTAATCTAATTTGTCAAAATATTAAACTTATATACAGTTATTTTTTTTTTAATGTTTACGTACCTTAGCTCATTCCAAAGACGACATCTGTCCTTGCAATGATCTATGGTACTTAAACATTACAAAAAATCCGTAACTCAATATTATTTGTAGTTTAACGAATTTTATAAATGTTGCTTTAAATGACTAAATAAAATTATTTTGTTGTCCCTTCAGAATTATTAAACTTGAGAGCGTTTGAAAATTGTATATATAGCACTGTTTTTAGTAAGAATAAAAAAAAATTCAATAAACTAAATTACTAAAGCAGGAGCGGCCTTCCAGGCTCATTGCGTCCGATCTTCTTGTGGGACATTTCACCCGACGGAAATATTTTCATCTTCCGTTTCCTTTAATTTACCGTTGCCTTAATGTGTAACCAAAAAAAGTGATACAGTTTAAAAATAACTAAGGAATCTTTACTTACCAAAATATTGCAATATCGGGCGCAATGCACCTGTTAGATCTTGCAGCCTACCAACAGCATAAACAGAAAGAACTTCATTGACTGACGCCACCACTGTCATTAGCAATACGATATGCGATGCTACTGAGAAGTGCAGGAGCGCACGCGGTTTCGGAGAGCCGTGACAAACGAGCGTATATTGGCTGTGCCTAACAGATCGGTTGCGCCCCACGGAGTGTTAATAAGTGTTGCCAGTTTAAAAGTTGTTCCCTCTTGTTCTCCTACAGCTAGGGCATAGATTTATGTCACCTGTTTCTTAGGATCTCAACATTTTTAGGAATTATTTGTTAGAAGGAGATTAGAATACCACTCTTAGGTTAAAATCCATTTAGAATTTCGCATTTATTAGATTTTTATTAAATTTTCTTTTAAAGGAAAGCAAAATCTTGTTTTAATGGTTGGGTTTTAAAATAAACAATCTCACTTCTCCAAAAAAAAAAAAAAACTCATGTTACGTAGAAGGATATATTGAATACCGCTAACACTTTAACCTTTCAATAAGCAGGTGCAAATAACAGTTGTTGGCATACAACAAAGAGCGTCTTTATTAACATGACTCAAAACATACAACAAACAATATTATCTCCCTGTAATAGTAGTAGATACGCACACACGTTTTATCAGTATTAACTGTTTATCGCCATTATTTATTTCGTCTTTTTAAGCGAAAGAAAAATGCTTGATCTCACTACATTGTTTTAAGTAAATCATTCATCTGTTTAACAAAAAAATTAATGAAAGGATAAATCAGTTGGGAATACTTGTGTATTACAAAGATATTCTGAATAAAATAAATTTAAAACACAAATTAATTTAAATTTCATTACATTCAGCCGTATTCTCCAAGAGTAATATCTCATCGAAACAACGGCAGCAGAAAACAATAAAATTTTTGCAGCAACAACAGAGAAAAGAAGTTTCTTACAGTCAGAGAAACAAAAAAATCATAAATTATTTAAATAAAAATCGCCTAAATGCAAAGAAAAATCGAAATTTCCTGAGAAGAAGAAACACATAGAAATAACTTGCACAACTCTCTTAAATAAAAAGGAAAGAGTAAAGTTTGTGTTATTACTGTAAAGAACATAAAGAAGAACACACCTAATTACATATATTCCAATGAATTATGCATATGTTTATGTCATGTTAAAAAAAAGACACAATTTCATAGATCTTTCATTGTTTCTTTCTACATTCATGGAACATAGTATGTGAAAAAGACAGAGGAAATTAATAGAATATTAGAAGAATAACAGAGGAATAATTAATACGAGATAAATAGATGCAAATAATACGAGAATAAAATAATATACTGTGAACTCTCGTTAATGCGTCTCCGCTTAGGACGTATCTCTAGTTAATGAGGGGAATTTCGTTTTCCCCATTATCGTCTAATTGGAATTAGTATTAATGGCGTCGTTTAATACATACCACTGATCGGATAATGTCGAAAACATTTTCACTATTAACCGGGCTGCATTTAGGCACTCGTTTTATACATTACTTTTTAAAAAGCCGTTTTAGTTCCACAACTTTTTTTCAGATATCAATAAATTATTAGTGACTTTGATGAAGAGAAAAATAACATTCCACAACGGACAGTGCGAGATGTTCAAACAATGATTGTCCGCCGATATTACCAATCAAACTCTGATGTAACAGACCAACTTTTGGAGTGTGTCACTAAATCAGAATACATTACGGTAAAAAAAAAAATCACTCCTTTCACTATCGCAAAGAGAAGTGACTTAACAATTTAAATTTATTTAAATTTACAAATTTATTTAAATTTACAAATTTATTTAAATTATGTATGTCCGGCAATTTATTTGTAGGGAAAGGCTGGGCAAAGTGGTCACTCAATATAATGACGTCACCAGAGGGCTAGAAACCGCCCCCTGAATACTAGGCCTACGCGCTGAAAAAAATGGCGGCTGTCGCAGGCGGAATCGTTTGTACAGTTCCTCGAACTTCAATACCAATAATATCTAAAAGTTATCTTTGACTTATTTGATCTCCGAAAAACAAGGCGAAGAAAACTTTTAGAAATTATTGGTGAAGAATTTCGAGGGACCGTTCAAACGCTGAAAAAAAAATCGGCATGTGACAGCCGCCATTGTTGTCAGCGCTCAGGCCTAGTATTCAGGGGGCGGTGGGCTAGCATTGCGTGGTTTGTAGTCAAACTATTTCGTTTGATGGCAGTGAGTAACCATACAATCGTTGAACAAGGTGGTTCCATGTTTCATGATTTTAGAGAGGGTTTTCCAGTTATTGAAGTTTGTGATCTGAGGTAAGTGACTTAGATTACATACTATTAACAATAACCTGTTGTATTTGCATTTATTTATTGAATGTGTGAGGAAAGAGCATGTTTTCAGCTTCTCATTCGTAGGTGAGTGGTCGCTGACTGTTCATTAGTTTCCACTGTAGATCGTATTTTCTGTCATGGCTCCCAAACGAGCAAAGTGCTGAGGGTTGTGGACGTTTGGTTGGCTCAAGTGGTGAAGTTTGGATCAGGTGCAATGTTTTTCACCTCTGGGCTGATGAGGCCTGCTCACTTTTCGCAGTTAACGTGGAGTTTATTTGCGAAAAATGCAGTGATTGATTTTGATTTATATTTTTTTAATTTGTGTTTGTCAAACTCTTATTGGATTTTCATACCATTTTTAATTTTCCATAGTATTTCATACGATTTGTTATGACAATAAAAATGTTCTAATCATTTAAATAATGTTTTTAATCTTTTTTACACTTGTCAGGTAAAGTGGCTTTGAAGTGGCCAATTTGCACGTCTAGGTTAGGCAGTCGTCATTTTGACCAGTTTTGGAAAAAAACAAATTCTCATTTCCACTTTATTATTACGTAAAACTTATCAATACCCTTACATTTCTAAGTAGTCACTCTAGTTCTATGCATATTGTCAGTTATGTATATGTATTTTAAGGGGTAACAAAATATTTCAAAACCTTAGGGTGACCCTGCGTTACCTTATATTTTGTTTGTCCTAAGTAATTAGTTCTTTGTATTAAAATTATTGTCATCAATTGGAATTTTTTTATTAAAAGAAAGTTTCTTTTAACATAAAGTTCTAAGCTATATAATTTCATTAAAAACTGGATTCAATTAATTTCACGCCAGAGAGTATTTTTATACCATTCAACTTTTTACGTTATTTAATAAGTACTTGGATTACTGCAGACGAAACATGATATCCCTTGGAAGTCCGCACTAACGGGATTTCACATTACATATTTTAACACAATTCTCCTATATAAAAAATGAAATTAAAAAATGTAATTACCGATAAATAAATTTTTAAAAATACATGAAGGCAAATAAATTCAAATAGGTCAGTGTATTTTTTATGTTAAAACGTTATTTCGATTAAAGGAAATTGGAGACAGGCATTCATCGAAATTTATTTCATAATATAATTTGTATTCTGTCAATGTAATATGTCTGTCAGCAAGATTGAGGTAATTAATGAAATGCTATAGTAACAACAGTGGACGAATTTATAAAAAAATAATATAAATATGTTATTATTATATTACTACTTACTGAAAAAGGTGATTGAAACAATTACAAAGTCCTGTGTCTTTTAGAATACGTCATAAAAAAAAACGTTGACGGCTATATGATTAAGGTAGTACGATACGTTGATGATATAACGATGATAGCTTTCTCTTTTATCGCTCATACATTTACTTTTTAAATATCGCATAACTAAACATTTTTTTTTTCATCATCGAATATGGAAAAGATGTATTTTCGAAGAAATTTTGTTTGAAAATGTAGCTTAATATAATGATATTTTATTACTTTTAAATAATTTTCAAGCATGAAATTTGTTTTTAATTTAACGCAGCAATAAACATTTATTTGCCACAAGGAGAAAGTGGCTGAGTTACCATAATCGGAAATTGATTGCCCATCCCTAGCCAAATATATCCGATTAACTTCGGCCGACTAACCGAATTGCCAGAAGAAAGTTAGTAATCGCCGAATGACGTTATTATGATATTAATTAGACCACATCTCATAGTTGCCAACCTCCCGATTTTTTTCATACCAGTATTTTTATAAAAAAATATTTGTTTTATTTAACCATGCAATTTCTGCTATTTAATAGAGCTAAAATTTTTGTATGATTTTACTGGTATTAAGAAAATTGGGAGGTTGGCAACTATGAGACTCGTATCGGCAGGAAATCCTATTAGCCGAGGGATTCAATTGTTGATATGCGTTTCACAAGTAATATCCGACCAAGATCGTACGGCGATGAATATCTCACCAGTTTTCTCTGTTTTAAATTACCCCGCAGTGTTGTGTGACACCTAACTAAAACCCACCGACAACTTTCAAGATCTTATCACACAAGCCCTGAAAATACTGTCATGCTTCAAAAACAGATCCCTTTTAAACGTACATCAGGTACAAGAAAAAAAATACATCCAAAGAATTTTTTTTTTGTGAAAATAAATTACTTAGCCACAAAATAGTAATGGAATGTTTATGATGAGACTAAATGTAAAAGCAAAAACATTTTCTGTCGTTTATTGTTACAATTTAAAAACATGATCGATCAATCTTCCGTAATTGTCCTTAATCCATTTGTTAGTATAGCATCGTAGCTACAATGCTCTTTAAAGTGAATATCTATAGGGATGTAAAGAATATTCGAATATTTAATTAGCTAAATAATTAGACCGAATATTGTTGGATATTTAGCCGAATCCATTCAGTATTAGCCAAATTCATTCACTTTTTTTTTCATTTTTCATTTTTCGTTCTTCTTTTTATGACATGCTTTTCTCCAATCGAAATTGAGAATTTTTTTATGCCTTCATGAAGAAAAATACATTCTTAAAAGCAGAAAATGTTTAGTTTTTTGGAATCAGACACTAAAAAATCAAATTCAAATTCACGTAAAAGCTTAGGATTTAAAAAATATATAAGCAGGTGCCTTCTTGCCTAAGCTTGTACCTCTGCGTCCATTGATCACTTCAGAACACAACACACATACAGTCAGGCATAAAGGGAGGGAAATATTTATCTTCATTTTTAGGGATTCGTTCATCTCACGAAACCCTATTACCCCCGCTCCGTTGTCTGTCCGTCACAGAGCCATTCTCAAAAAGTATGTAACTTACGGAGTTGAAACCTAGTGTATAAATCTGAATAGCAGCTGTGAAGAGCTCAAAATATTAAAATTTGAAAAATTCGTATTACTTTAATAAATAGAGATAAATGAAACATTTTTCGTTATAGCAGATGCCAAAGATTTAAAATCCACAATGAAATTCTTTCTGCAATAATTAATTTTCTATCAGACGATTTTCACATGAAAATGAAATAAAAAGTTTCACCAATTGAAAAAAAGATAAATATGAAATAAAATTGATTGACGTCATAGTCGTAATAAAACGGAAAATGTCTAAGATTTCTCAATAATACAAGGAGTATGAGCATGTGTAAGTGGACAAAGCAGATTAATATCACGTCATTAGAGAATTAGAAAGAAAATCTGACGTGATATAGGAAGTTTAACTAATTTTTCAAATGTTTGAGAATAATACAAAGCGAGTATCAATATAAATAATAGAGAATAGTAAATATATGAGTTTGAGAAACATATTGAATCGTGATAAAAATCTGATTATGAAATATTCGCATATTTTAACATTTTGAAGGTGTACAATTTGTTTAATTTTGAAATTATTTTTTTAAATATTGCATTTAGTCCGTATGACGGATATTATTATGACAGAATATAATAGCGGGCTTGGACCGCTATCCGGCTGGTTTAGATATTCGAAAAAAGGAAAAAATAGACCGGTAAATTTTTACTTTATAAAAAACATGACTTTTTTTTGTTGTTGTTGCTAAAGGAAATTTGTTTGAATTTATTAAAGAAAGAAACGGATTGCATAGAGAAACATACAAATGCAAAATTCCATTTTTACAAAGAAAAAAATAAAACAGCTCATTTTATTTTTTACTTTTTCATTTAATTTTTCCTTACGTAACAATTTCTATTTTATACACGTGTCAGCAATACATAAATTACAAATAGAAAAGTTACTGCATGTAATGAACATTTATTGCATTTGTCATATAATGTTTATTTATTTTTAGTTATGGTACATATTTCATGTATTATTATAAACATTCTTTATATTATGTTTTATTTTCTTGAATAGACGCTTAAAACTTTTAATGGTATAAATAATAATTATTTCAAAAGGATCTCGCAGTTTGAAGCATTAATTTAAATATACCGATAAAACTGTGACATCTTTTATTTAATTCATAAATACGTTTTTATTCGGAAAATCCACACATGATTATTACCTCACTTGATTAGTAAATTTGTACATTTCTGTTTAGGTGTCTTAAATGAGGATTTTTCGAACTGTGGTACATGTACTCTTTGGAGGTAGGTGAAGATATTCTGTGTTCCAGGGAAGCGGTTCCCAACCTGGGGAACGCGTACCCCTGGGGGGGTACGTGGAGAGTCTGCAGGGGGTACGTAAAAATAATATCGGTAATGGCAGTATTACACAAAAGTGGTTTCACTGAAAACAGATAATAAAAGTTGACACTTTTTGCATTACGAAGTTTGTCTCATGTGTAATTCCAATATGCTACGCTCAAAATGAGGGGAAAGGCCTACTAGACATATACTAATTCATTGGAACTTCAATGTCACTAGCTCCGCCCACCGAAAATCATACTACACGAGTATTTATATATTTACCCACATCTTCGCGAAAACTGCCAATGATCATTATACTTTCCCACCACATTTTTCTTATTGCTGCGTTTTTAATAATTGCAGAACGCCTTAATCACGTCAGAGCTTCTATTCTTAATGCTTTGTTTTGAAACGCGTGGAAAAGCAGGTCCTTATTTTCGTTTTCGTATAAGCGGCTTTTTAAAGAGTATTTACTAATGAGTATATTACTAATTTTAAAAAAGCATGTTTGCGTTATATGAGTGTGGGGAGGTGGTGGGGGCGTGTTTCAGATAAAAGGGGGTACTTTGGAAGAATTAGCCCATTTAAGGGGTACGTGAAGGAAAAAAGGTTCGGAAGCTCTGTTCTAGGGGATACGTGGCCAGTCTGTGTTCACAACCAGCAATAAAGACGCGGGACAGCTAAATGAGTGAGTAAGAAAAATGGATTTTCATCTCACTGACTTTTTTAAAAAGAAAATTCTAAAACACACTAAATATTGAAGATGGCTTACGACTCTGCTTCAGCAAAATAACACCAAATATGCAAGAAATATGTAAGGAGGAAAAGTGCATCCGTGACATTTAAAAATTGTAGAAGACATACTGCGATTTAGAAGACATATTGCGATTTAGAAGACATATTGCGCATGCGGATATGATATATCGTTATCTGTACAGACAAAATTATCTGAAACCAATGCGAGGAAATATGTTTGAGAAAATTGAGTAATTAAGAGACGATAAATTTACGTTAAAATTTTAAATACTCATTGTTCGTAGATAAAAACTCCTGAAGTCTAAAACACAGTTCTTATTTTCAAACTAGTGTTCTTTCTTTCTTACACTATGCCACAGTTTTTCCTTCATATTTGTACGATCGCATCCTGATTTGATAAAATGAGTTTTGAATCTATTTCAAAATAATCTAATTTCGCTTTTGGAGAAAATACGGGTTTATCAGAGGAAAAAACGTCTCGAATCAGTTTCAGATATTTTGTACTGTGCAGACAACTAACTATCGGAATAAATGTTTTATTACAAAATCGATGTAGAGTTTCCTGTAGTTTTCGAGATTCGACTTCCGCTAGGAGGAGCTGAATTAGATCGTGCAGCACATACCCACTTTACGATACCTCAGAGCATATTTTAAGGAATTCTCACTGGGCGACAATAGGTTTGATCTGTTGTCCCAAGCAAATATCTATAAATTCAGCCCCCCCCCCCCCCCCGATAAATGCAAACCAAATAATTAGAATACCGATTTTTATAATTCTGTTTCATTAATTCTGTCTATTTTATTTCTTCTGTACCTAGTAAGTAAATAATGATTTCTTCATTGAATCATGTAAACCCGTTCATTTATAGCTATAGGTAGCATTAAAGAAAGTCTACTTCACAGTTCAGACTAATTGTTAGCCATTGTTATGTTAGTGATATATATAGATCAAACATAACATTCAACCTACCAAATTTCTGAACCTAATTAAAAATTTATGTATGAAATTTATCGTTAAAAGTATGTTAAAATGCTGTTTACCTTTTTCTGTTTCTACACTTGACTTTTGTTATACATCTACCAATTTGGTATTTGGAGCCTGGAATAAATTCTCAAATTGAAAAGCAAATTCGACCTGAATCATTAAATATTTGTTTTTAATTTCCCGTAACTATAGTTTTAGACCCAAAGTGGAACTAATCAAAAAAGATTTTCCTCTTGCTGTTTAAAAACATTAAATAAAAAAAAATACCATGTTAAATTTTATAACATGTTTCCAAAATGCCAAATGAACAATAATTAAAGTGATTAAACATCTTTAGCCTTTCAGAAATTACTGTATTTTGAAAATAGTGGAACTAAACAAGAAAATCGATTTTACTTTTCATGTTTAAAAAAATCAAATTCTAACTGTAAAATATTTCCAAAATACTACAGAAATATTTACAATAGTTTAAATTTTTTATACAAAGGACTTTCTTATGGAAATAATGGAATTAAACAAGGAGATCGATTCGTTCTTTATATTTTAATGAGTTAAAATTTATTACATTTTTATAATGGTTTTAAAATGTTACAATAATAATTATAATCGTTAAATTTTTTCTTACAAGTTATTATCAATTGCAAAGAATTTTTTGACAAACTCTTGTGTTTGATAGATTTGTTTGTCTGGAAGCTTTCTCCTTCTTTCTTTGCTCTCTAGGAACCTTGCAACAGCAGGTTTTGGATCATAAAAAGCTTTTCCAATTCCATTAAGAGCAATAAACATTCTTGAGTTTAATGCTTCTCTTGATAGTCCCGAATGTTTGTTAAATTTAAGCGTTGTATATATGGACACAGCTCTTTTTGGGCCAGCGCTGGTGAGGTGTTAAAGAAACATATGATTGTACCAATTTGTTAAAACCTGAGTGGGGTTGAGACGCTTTAAAGTAGTGATAGAGTATTGCTGTTGATGAGATCATATCTGATGGAAGAGGCAGTTTTCAGCCGCGTATAAAGCAACCACATCATTGGTAAAATCGGCAACTTTGTCTTTATCAAAAAGGTTCCCAACATCAAGGTGGGCTGCACTAACAACCTCTGTTGGTCTTCTTGCTTTTAAGAAAGCATCTATCCTGTTGGAAATGCTCATTTGATCCTCTTCTAATATTTGAGAAACAAACTCTTTGCAACTCAATACAGTTTCTTTTCTCTCTGCAGACCAACATGAACATCTCTTGTTAGAAACTAATGAGTTGCAAACTTTACGCCTGCTGGGATTTTCTTCAACATCCGAGTCACTTTCAGATTCTTTAGTACCTTCATTTATGTCCATCAACTGCTCTTCGTATCCACCAGGATAACACCCATCTTCGATAAGAGTCGAAGCATTCGTAAAAATTTTCTTTGATAATTCTATGTCAGGCAGTGTAATGAAAGACCTTTGACTATCTTTCTGAAGTTTTTCAAAGTGCTTCAACGGATCTAGCATTAGGCAAGTCATGCGTTGTTGCTCACCATCTGTCATGCGTAATCGGAGGAACCCACGAGCAAAAGCTTTTTCAGTTTTTTATGAGTCGGGATGATGGTTCACAATGTTTTCACACTGTTTTTGCATGAAAGGAAGATTGTACCATACTGCTTTAGCTAAGTTTTTTAAGTGTTCCACGAACCACACTTCAAAATATGCAGGGAAACGAAAGGCAGTTTGGTTTTCTATTTCAGCTATTTTTTGAAGTTCTTCAAAGCGTAGAGCAGAAGCCCGATAAACTGTTGCTACAGATTTTATATTGGATTTCCAATGCCGAACTTCAATAACAGGTGATTCCAAATCAGACATAGTTAAGTCGGACCTGTGAGCAACGCACCAAACGCATAGCAAGTCTCTGCCCAAGTATTTTTTCATACAAACCCAGAGGCCGCTGTTTTTGCCTGTATTTGCACTTTCCCCATCAGTAGTTAAGCCTGTCAACTTATTTTTGGCGACACTCTCAATGCCCAAGTTCTCAAATACGATTTTGACAGAATCCATGAGGCCTTCTGCTCCTCGCTTAATCGATTTACATTCTCCTAGAAAAACTGATTTCATTTCTTGTTCTTCTGTAATAAATCGTGCTGTAACAAATTTATTATCAACTCCATATTTATCAATGGAACCATCTATCTGGATAAAAAGACAATCAGCATTTTGTAACTGCGTGACTGTATTTTCTTTTACTATGTCACCACCAACGATATCAAGCATCTCGCGATACATTACTGGATTTCTATACCGCAACAGTTCTGGAGATGGATTTAAAGAAAGAGGCAATTTGTGAGTCAATGTGAATTTTCGTTAAAGACCGCGAAGGCCAAGAATGAGCAGAGAGAGTCAACTGTCGGCTATCATTATAAACATCCAGTGCAAGCTCTATTAGCAATTTTATTTTTTCTGCATTGTGTGATTTTAAAGTTTTTATCCAAGGATGCTCATCAGATTGTGCCACCAATTTTTTTTTTGTATACGCTGTCGAAGACAGTGGGGCCCCAACTCTAAGTTCTTCTTATGGCCATGATGCAGTGGATGAAAGTGGATGGATTCAGTGGTGGGATTCGCTGGTTTGCACCAGTTGTTAATTTGTGTGGAGTGCGGCGAACTGGTGTTAAAATACTTCAAATGCGAAAATCGTATTTACATTAATTTACTTTTTTTAATGTGCATCTGCACAACAGCATTTTTAAAATATAACACTGTGACATTTTCTAAATTGTTTCATTTAATAAAGTAATGTTTAATTTGAAAAAAAAAAAATTCTTCTTCAGTCCTGTGAGAATCCAATTTAACTTGACAAAAATCATTAAAATTTTGAAGATTTGATGAATTTAGGATCTAAATCGGCAGCCTAGGATAACTCCCTGGTTATATAGCATGCTTATTCAACATTTCTTAAATTTCTGTTATCCTTGCATTATCGTTATTGTATTATTAGGTTTTGATTCATTTTCTGATAAAAATTTTGATCAGGATTTCATGATTGCCTAATATTTATTAAACAAATTACGTCCTTATAGGAAAACATGTTTCAGGATTTTTTTCCCCATTATACTTAAAAATCAAAGTTTACGTTGTTATTTTAATGTAAAGTGTTTCATAATCTATGTGTGATGCTTCATTTTCCCTTATTGTTAATACATCAAAAATCATTCGTGAAGCGAACCGGTTGTTATATTATTTGAATCCCATCACTGGATGGATTGTCGGAAAATAAATCTTTCAAGCAGAAACACAAAGGTCACAACAACGACATGTTTCCCATAGGCCATAGGTCACACGGCACTTCCCACCATCCCAGCCTGCCTCATATTGTATCGTACTGTCCCTGCCTATACTCGGTATCTGCTATAACAACTGTCGCCAGTCATATTATCCGAAGCACAAAGGCAGTTTTTGTTATTCAAAGATTTTTTATTTCAAAAATTGCCGGCACCATTCCCTGTCACTGGGCGACAATAATTTCACACTGGGCGACACTAGTGTCGCCTACTTTATATGTTACTTTATGCCCTGCGATACCTACGATCATGACCGTAGCTAATTCCTTCATAAGTTACTTGTGATGAACGGTAGGTACTAAGGAACCAGCTTGTATATATATTTTAGTTTCTTTAAAAAAAATTCACCTTTCTTAGTATTTAGTACTTGTACTAGAATTAGTATTGTACATGTACTCGTGTCTTAGTTGCGCAAATTCAACAAAGTGTTTTATAAAAATTTACCATTACGTACGAAACGCTTGGTTTATATAACTACCGAATTTAAGATCACTAAACATTGTGCTGTTGTATTAATAGATACTCGTATAATTAGAAGTCACTTGAATAATCTTGGAATATCGCGAAATCTGTTTGCTATTATAATTATATTTTCTTGAAAATCCATCTGCATACATATTTTAATGAATACAGAAAAAAGAAATTTATATTATTCGATAGGTTCATAATTTTTTTTTTCAAAAGTTGCTTTGTAATACGTTTTGTTAGAAACATTTCATACTGGAAAAAAAATATATCTATACCAGAAAAAATACAACATAAAATTAACGTTAAAAAAATATTTTTTGGACAGCATGTAGAGAACTCATCCTACTTGAAATTCAAGATATCAAGCTTTCTATGAGAAAGTCTTGTTAAAATTAAATTTTTAATGAATATTCTTATCCTAAAGCTACCCCCCCCCCCACACACACATTTTCGCCGCCTTGAATTAGGATATAAGTTTATCTCGCCTATTTCTTAGGATATTTTTAGGTATTCTCTATCAGAAGGAAATTCAAATTCTTAGGCAAAAATCCAGTTAGAATTTCGCTTTAATTTTTTTTATTAAATTTTCTTTTAGGGGCAGCAAAATCTTGTTTATTTGGCATATTACAGAAGCTATCTGATTGCTAAAAAAAATCTCTATTGATTAACTGTATATTATTGCGCTGTATGTTAACTGTATGATATGATTGAACTATTAATTAAATATTATTTTTTTGGTTTCTTTTAAGATTTTTTCTGAATTTCCAAATAGTTGCCGACCAAGGTGCAAAACAGTTTAGTATACTAATCGTTTTATTTCCCCCTCTATTGCTACCCATCAGTGTTGACAATTTAGTGGATATTTTTATTGAGATATTCCAAATTCATACCAGAAAATCGGAATGTCAATATTTTTATTATTTAATAACACACATTCCGTGATAAAAAAAAAAGTTTCATTTGTAATTTCGTGTATGAATTTGGATTCTCATAATTTCTGAATCTCTAGAATGCTTTCTAACATGAGCAATAGGAGGGTAAAATACATACAAAAAAGTTTTCTAATCTCATTGGTTGATCTATTAAGGTTCAATGCATGCCATTTTGCTTTGATTTCATTTAAATAAATTCCTGTAAATGACAATATCCCTTCATATTAAGTATTAAAAGTAATCAACAATTACACAGTTCTGCAAAATATTGCTTTTTAATTTTTTCTCTGAAACATTTTAAATGTTTCTAATATTTTTCGAAGCGGTGAGTTATAAAATGCCGAGCTTTTTCCTCGGTCACGTTAGGATTTTCCCAAAGCGGGGACGAAAATCCAGGAAAATAACACAGAAGATGTAACAAAGTAAGAAAAGGAGTGGTGAGGAACGCTTGTATCTTACATTTTATTAATTAATGTTCTTCGTTCAGAAGATGGCGCTTGAAATCATTCATGACGTAGTATCAGACTATTGGCTCTCAAACGGTCAAACTGCTATATCAGGAAAGTGCAGTTTGCCATATTTAAAGCTCTGCCGATTTTTTTCCTTTGGCAGCGTGGCCGTTTTTTTAATTATGTGGTTCTAATTTTTATGAATTCTTTTAGTTTGCTTATATCAGTTTTGTTGTAATAACATTTCTTTATAAATTAACTTCATAGTTAAAATAATAATAATAATAAAAGCTTTAAAATATTAATGAAAAATGCACACAGGTTTACTGTATCCTGAGCGCAAAGAAACAATGCAAGCCGTCGAAGAATTATCATGTGTAAAGGAAATATATTTGATGTGGAAAAATTCTTGTAATAAATGTTTTTTTAAAAACATTTCTTTTAATACTTAATCTATTTAGTCGATGATTAAAAACTACTTAGACCTTTTTCGCATTTGAATATTGACACGTTAAATAATTACGTATAATAAACACTCTACAAAACTACTGTAAAATACGTAATTTTACCGAGTGGTTAAACAGTAATTTAATAAGGGATTCATTTATTTGACCAAAAAATCTGACATAAACTGAACAGCTGTTAATTTATAAAATTTAAAAAAAAATGTGAGGGTTTGTTTTAGTACAAGAGAAGTTTTTTAAATTGAAATAAATGTTAATTCATGTTAAAAATATAGTTTTGGAGTTATTTTAAATTAGTCATACTTTTGTTTTAAATAATTCCTCAAATATCTATCAAACTAATCAGATAACATTAACCCCTTGAGGGGCAGAGTACTCTTGTAGTTAAAATATTAAAATGATTGATTGACACCAGGATTCACGAACGAATTTATTTTAAAACAAGTAAAAGCTTTTACTCATGTACGTTATAAATTCAAAATTTGATTATAAAAGTCTGGTGTCATTGTGGCATTTTGGGATTAAAATTAAGTGGTATACATAATATACCGGTGCCTTTCAAGGGGTTAAGGGAGGAAGATAAATTCTGAATCAGTTGAAAATTGTATTTCAGAAAATTTGTCTTGAAATTAAGTTAAATAATTTTGTTAAACATTTAATAGAATGTTTAAAATTTTATATGCAATTTCTTGTTTGAAGTATATTGTTATGATGAACATCTACTTATATACAAATATATTTCTTTGTGTAAAATCACACGATTATGAGAATGGAAAACATTATTTACAAACACAATTCTAATAAACGAAAGCGTTTAATACTGTTTGCGGCGGGCCGGGGGGGGAAGGGGGGTGTTAAACGACATGATGAATCAGATGAAAGTAAGAACCTGGGTAACGAGCAGCAAATTTGATAATTGCTGAAAAGTGTGCATCTAATTCTCCTTTAATATTATGATTTAGACTTTTAACTCCTTTTTAAGACGTTTATTTATTTTTTAACACAATCATACTGATTAGTTAAAATTCATGCGAGTGGTAACTTTTCCAACTGAAGTTGGAAAAATTACTCCTCGCATTATTATAAACCAATCAATATGATTGTGTTTAAAAATAATAACGTATACATCGTTTATTGGAGTTTTTTTTATCAGCGGTTTATTCTGTCGGATTTTTAACACTAGATTTACCGGAAATTTTACTCAAGTTTTTTAACACAATTTCACACCAGAAATTTTATTTAAACCTGCCTAACTTATTCATTTAAAGTATTTCTGTTAGTTTTATATTTACTTTATTTTTAAAATAAATTTCTGGTTTGTTTCGGAATACATTCATTAGGTAACCATCAAAATGACGGCTCATGGTAGTTCTAGTGTTAATAAGACTGGAAATAACACATCAGATGTCATTACCAAACAGTGACTGAGTGAATTGTGTTGGCTCAGGTATCCTAAAGATAGCTCATGGAAGAGCGCTGCTGATTAGTTAAAAGTATTGCCGATTGCAATGAGTATTATCGTTTAAAACGAAAGGTTTTCGGTTTGAGTCTCGGCCTACGCACATTTTCATTCAGAAGGAAAAATTAATACTCAACTTCTGTTAAGAGACCATTTCGAGCATAATGAATGGTAGTAAAATATCAATTCTCGTTATTTTGATTTCAGTTCTAAAGTAAAACATCTTAACTTTTTGGTAAGTTCTCTTTTTATTTAATTGACTTCCATATTAAGCGGTTATACATTTTTTTACGCATTTTATGTACGTCTATGCATAAATTTTGAACATATGCTCCAATTTTCATAATCGTTTTGTTGGAAAAGTCGTGTTTAGGTCCTTGTACCGCAACAAATTTATTAGAAGTCAAAAAATGAAATATTTCTCTTTCTGTCTCTTTTATTTTCTTTTATGTAGTTTCCATTAGAAAAAGTAAGATGCTGCCTATCGCAGACATTCAAAGGAAATAAATACCAGAAGAATTTGTTTTATTTTCACCTAATCATGCCCTCTAGACCCAAAAACCATTCTCTGTTCACATGTTGATTTATATATATATATATATATATATATATATATATATATATATATATATATATATATATATATACTAAAATACAATTATACATTTACACTAACCACACTATATAGCCAAAAACAAATAACAATATCAATTGAACACTAAAATATAACCAATTAAAACTATAATACGAATATAACCAAACACAAAATACTAACGAAAAATCAATACCAGGAAAATTAAACCTGTATATATATATACCTGAAAATTAAACCTGAATACATATGAACCTAATTATATATATATATATATATATATATATATATATATATATATATATTAATTAATTAATTAGTTTTGTCAAGCGATAGTCCCGTATTTATTAAACCGAATTGCCTATTTCTATTATTTTTCTTCGGAAAATATACATAAGTTGGCACTTCAGTACTAATATAATTCATTTTCAGAAGTCAGGGTAGCAGGGCTCCCAAACACGCTTTTTAGAAAATCACATTTTTTTAGCGCTAATATTCTTTTAGATTTATTTTACTATTGTTGAACCTACCGTGCAGATTATATTTTGGAATTACTGGTATATTCAAAAAATTTATCATTTGGGAACCCTCAGGTGGGAAAAAGCCAACATCTATTTAGTAGAATGTTATGCATTATTTTTATCATATCTCAGATAAAACCCAGATCAGAATATTTAATTGAAATATGAATAACGATTTCGTGCCCAGCGTCCTAATATAATCAGACATATATTTACACTGACAATTATTTTATCTTTAGAATTATTTTTGTTATTATCTGCAGTTAGTAATGATAGTAAATGTCGTTACATTTACTCGTATCAATTCATTTATGTTTCAGTATTGAGAAATAAAACAAATAAAAAGAAAAGTGTCCAGTTAAACTGAGGGCATCGAGCTCACAAGCTATTCACACTAATTGTACATTATACTCTTATTTCAAAGAATTTGAAATAAGCCCCTCAAAAAATAAAGGAATCGACAATATATTAAGGGAGATTATCCACCCGTTCCCCCGTTGTTATTAACCAGTGAACACTCAAATCTAATCAGGGAAGCGCCTTCTTACAATGAATATATATACAAAATTTGAAGCAAATCGGATAATTCTGCATAAAAAACCAACTTATCTAAATTAAGAGGTTATTAGCTCCCCGTATCACTCTTTATACTTAACCAATGAACCCCAAAATTAATCAGGGCTTAATCATCCTTACCACAATGAACCTATATACAAAATTTGAAGAAAATTGGATAATTCTGCATGATAAACCCATTTATCTAAATTAAGGTGGGGGGGGGGGGAATTAGCTCCCCGTTATCCCATTTATACTTAACCAATGAACCCCCAAAACTAATCAGGAAAGCGCTTATCACAATGAACTTATATACAAAATTTGAAGCAAAACTGTTATTTCTATCAAGAGTATTCGCGTTACGTACATAGTTACACACATACCTACAAACATACGTATGTACATACAGAACCGGCGGGCACATAAACTCTCAGGCTTTGATAGTCAGTGAGCTAAAAAGAAGTTCGCTTACAGCTGTGTATATCGCTGTTGAGCCTAATATTTTAAATATGTTTTCATTTTTTAAATTTAAAAATAAAGATTATATATGTCTGAACCAATAATTCATGATAATAATAATAATAATAATAATAATAATAATAATAATAATAATAATGGAAAATTGTTATGTCGCTTCCTTCCTCGGGAGCAGGATCCGATATGTGAATCTCGTTTCGATTCATACCCGTATTTCCAAATAGTAAGCCTAATCTTCTATTAATTTGTGACAAGAAAAAGTTCGATTAAATAAGGTTCAAATATTACTTTTCGGAAATACCGTTACTTAAATATAAGTGTCGATCACACCTTTTGAAAACATAGTAAATGTATAGCGTTTGTCGAGAAAGAATTAATCCTGATGCAATGTAGCATTTTACAAACATATTCAATTTTCTTTGATAGGAACAATATTTAAATTAAGTAGATATCATTAAATGACATACTGCTATCACTCGATTAGTGCTGTTTTAGTTAATGCGGTAAACCTTTTTTAAATGCTCCCTCAATTATTGCGAGCAAAATTTAGATTAGCGCGCAAACCACCACGCGAGTTTTGTCCCAGCAAGATGGCGGCGAAATTTTTTCTTAATGAAAGTTGTAGCAAAAAGTAAAAAATAACTCTAAAATTAAAATAATTCGAGTGAAGCTTTTCAAAAATTAGGATTCCTCAGAGAGCATTTGATAGATATAGACACAAACATCAGTAAAATTAAGCAACTAGACTGAGGATTAGAAAATAAAATTTTGTGTTACCGCAAGATGCATTCCAAAAAGAATAAAAAAAAAACAGTACAATCGGCAACTAATGAGTTTTCTTTTTAAAAAAATCAAAATGTATGTAAGTTTAAAGTAATCAAATTATGTAAGTTTTTAAAAACCAACTTAATGGTAAATAAACTAGGATAAATAAGCTAAAAAATATTGAAATGCAAAATTAAAATTAAAATTAAAATTTACTTTTCATTGTTTCTCGATTACTACTTTTAAATTTAACTCACATGTGTATATTAATAGAAATTCATGAAATTTAGATAAACTTTCCTTATAGTTTCAAATCAAACTCTAATTACTCTCTAAATATAATGCATCAAAAACAATATCTCAGTACATTATGACATTGTCTATTTATGTATATAGGTTTTTGAGAAATTTGACTGTGGATGTATATTACAGTTTTTCTCGTTCAATGTATTTTCCAATTATTGCAATAGTATCTCGGCATTAATTAACTGAAAATAATCGAAGGAAACCTGCAAATGTGATTTCAATAAATATTAATTATTTTCATTTGAAGGAGGCGACAATCATTAAGTAAGGCGATATTTTCTATAAGAAAATACTGGTTTCTCCCTGATGTGGCGCCACCCAGCATTTATTTTGCTACTTTTCATCTTTTTAAACCTAAAAGTGATTTACCCCAAAATTAATAAACATCAACAAAAGAAAAACACGAAAGGGTTAATTTGACACTATTAATAAACCATATATTAGTTAAATATGCCATACAAGAAAAGAATATGCTTAATTAAAAATGATTCAATTTTACCGGACATCGATAGTTATATTACAAAAGAACTGATTAAAAATGGTGTTTTATTGGCCCGATCATTTTAATATCCCAAACACAGACAGCTGGCGCGCCATTTGAGGGAGTCTAGAGGGGGCAGTTGCCCCTCTAATGTTTTTGGAATTTGATATTTAGAATATATCAGTCATCATAGGTCAGACTAGACGCAAAGTTTAGAACTGTGGCACGAGAGCTAAAGTTACACGTCAATTTTGACAGAAATAGAAACATAGCAGTTTAACAGTAAAAAATAAAAGTTTTGCTTTTTCAATATTCTAAATGTAACACACATTTATCGATAATGAGTACTTTGGATAATTTAAAAAAATATATATGTAAGAACTAAATGGTCTTCCCTCGTCTAGACTTTCGCTTCTGTGTGGGGCCCAGATACATTTTGCAGCGTACAGCCGAGACTGCGCCCATGGCCCCGGAAGAGCATTTTACATGCAAACAGAAAAATATAAGTAAAATACTTTATTTTAAACAATACAAAAATGACTACTAAATATATCAAAAAAAAAAAAAAAAAAGAAAAGAAAAGTACCCAGTTAAACTGATGGCATTGGGCTCACAGGCTATTTCTGCATGAAATACACATTTAGCTAAATTAATAAGTTGGGATTAGACCTCACCGTTTCCCCCCTTTATTTTTAACTATACCAAATTTGAAGCAAATCGGATAATTCTGCATGAAATACCCATTTAGCTATATTAAGAGGGGGATTCGTCCCTCCCGTTTCCATACTTTATACTTAAGTAATGAACCCCCAAAACTAATCAGGGAAGTGCCTTATCACGATGAAGCTATATACAAAATTTGAAGAAAATTGGTTAATTCTGCATGAAAAACCCATTTATCTGAATTAAAGGGGGGGGGGGATTAGACCCCTGTACCCCCTTTTACTTACCCATGATACGTAGTATAGGGTATGTCTTGTAATCGTTTTGAAAATCGAAAAAAAATTGTTGACGGATTTTCAAGTTTCAGACACTGGAGATTCCGAAAAACATATTTTTAGAAAAAAAAAATTTGCCGTCCGTCTGTGTGTCTGTGTGTCTGTAAACGCTCTATCTCCCGAAAAAATTGAGATAGAGCAATTTGCAATTTGGTATGTACTTAGTACGTAATAATGGGAAGAAGCCTATTTCATTTCAATAACCTCGATTAACCAGAACTATTTTTTTCGGACTCTCGAAATATTCGTTCTGATAAAAGGTATATAGAAATTTTCGAAATTGGTTATTTTAAGAAATGAATATAAAAGACAATAAAAAAACATAAATTTTACATAAAGCATGAAGTCGATTGGATAATTAGTTGCCGAGATATTTGGAATCCTATTTTCCACACTCTTCGATTTTTCATGACCCTGTATTTCATCCAAATTTCACTTCAAAGATATATTTTAATTGGAAATTTGACGCTTAATCAGATGCAATAAACCGCTAGTTAATAGGATTATTATTTTTGGAGTTATAAGGATGTTTCTTTCAAGCAATTCAGTAATCGATCCTTTAAAGTTTGTGACGTCATCAAGCCACGATTTTATTTGAATTGCAATGCATTTTATAAGTAGTTTACACATTTTTATTTTAATATTTTACATTATGCATATCCATGATGGGTAAGTATTACGGTGGCCCCCAACGACTAGTTTACTTAAGGAATGAACCCCCGAAACTAATCAGGGAAGCGTCTTATCACAGTACAAATAGTTGCTTGTTTTTAATATTGCTTGTTTTATACAGAGTGTATCTAAACCCTTTCAACTCCGAATTATTTTAAAATTTTGGAGAAAAGTTACTTTTAGGTTAAAAAAATTTTGAAGTTATCCAAGTGAGAAAAATGAAGGTTTACTGAAATATAACAAATATAATTATTTTGGAAACTATTAATATAACAATTGGCTATGTAAGTATTTTGAAGACGTTTAGAGAAATTCATATTACAAAAGGATTAGATACACATAAGAACTTTCCAGTTATATTTTTAGGTAGATTTCGTAAGAAATACTACCTATTACATTCTCCCCTATGTTGGAATTTCTGAAATATTTTTGCAGATCTACGCTGATCATGGCTCTAGAACTCAAAACCACCCCCCCCCCCCAGTTCGAAACTTTATATTCGCAATCTATCTATCTATCTATCTATCTATCTATCTCCCTATATATATAATATTTATATACAGGGTGTCCCAGCTAAGACGTTACAACGAGGGGATGTAGGGTACACCTAGACCCATCAGAATCAAATAGGAATTTCGGTCGGAAACGCCTGCCTGACCCAGTAAAGGAGATCATTTTAAGAATTATTTTACGAAAAGGTTCGTAAAATGATGAAATGATTAACTGCCACCAGAATTTACAAATGAAGTACTTCGAAAGTAAAAATTTGTATTTTTAAGTATTCACTATAAACGCAAAATTTTAATAAAATATTCTTGATGTCGTTTGTAAGTTTGGAATTAAAATGAGGGGATCTCACCATGGGAACACTGCGCTTGAAAGGGTTAACACTTTTTTGAGAAACATTGCGCCGAGAACACTGCCCGTCTTATCCGCTGGCATCACTCTTGCAACACCAGGATCCAGTGTGGCCAGTAGACTACTTTTTTTTAAATTCAAATTTCTTGATTGGCACCACTTTTTTAAAATGATGAAATTCGCCTTATTTAAAAAAATATTAATCAAGGCGAAAATGAGGAAAATTTTATCATTTCAAAAAAGTGGTGCCAATCAAGAAATCTCAATTAAAATAAGTAGTCCACTGGCAACACTGCCAAGGTCAACGATCATCTTTGTGCGATCCAGTCTTTTCATTGCATTTACTGGGTCAGGAAGGCGTTTCCGACCCGGCATTCTTATGTGATTCTGTGTCGTCTCGGTGTACCCTACCTCCCCTCGAAGCTTGGAACATCTTAGCTGGAACACCCTGTATATATATATATATGTATATATGTGTGTGTGTGTGAATATATCCTTTTTATGGACACGATAACTCCCCTAATTCTGCACAAATCTCTTCTAAACTGATACATAAAATCAAGAGGCAGAAAATCTCAGTCAAGTTCGTTAATAGGCAAAATTGGACCAAGGAGGTGGAAATAGGGAGGTTTTTGTGAAAACAGAAAATATAGACCATAGACCATGAAGAAACCCCATAACGTCTTAATTATGATACATATCGAATCCGTTTAAAGTTATTATTTCTTCAAGGAAAAGGGCCAAAACCTTATGAATGACAGATTTTTGATATCATTAAAAATGGCCTGAAGGGGCAAAAAAAAAAAAAAAAGGCTTTTAAAAAGAAAAAATTCGTAACTTCGTCAATTCGCAAGATATAAAATCCGTTTAAATTTATTATAAGTCTTCTTAATATTATCTACAACTTTTATATTGACAACACTATCAGAAATAAAACACTCAATTTTGACGATTCCGAAATCCCTAGGCCTCAATTCGTTGTTTTCATTTCGTCACACAGTCAACTGGTTTTTGACGAAACGCGAATCCTCAAATGTCAGACGAAACTGTTTCCTCGCTGTCAAAAATAAAACTCTCACTTTTGACGATTCCGCAATTCTTGAGCTATATTTCATCA
Source organism: Maratus michaelseni (assembly GCA_963931845.1). Lineage (NCBI taxonomy): Eukaryota > Metazoa > Arthropoda > Arachnida > Araneae > Salticidae > Maratus > Maratus michaelseni. The sequence continues at coordinate 134,954,849 of OZ007598.1, read as the reverse complement.
TTTTTGACAATCATTTCGTCTCAAAATTAAGTGATTTTTAATGAAATGGAAAATCTTAAATATTTGGCAAAAATGTTTCCCCATTCCCGGACAGATTATTTTTGTTGTTACAAAATAGTTCAAAAAAAAAAAAAAAAACACGAAAGTGCCAAATTAACAATATATTAATGAAAACAGAAACAAAAATATTTCATCCTTGGGGGCCGCTATAACACGAAAGTACCAAATTTCTACTTTATTTTTTGTATCTGATAATTTGGGTCTATCCATTTTGTAACGATTTTATGCATTTCTATTGCCTATACAAAGATAAATTTTTCTAAAGTTACAGAATTTCGTTAAAAACGGTTAAAACAGTAAAATGCGAACATCATTTGGTCCATTTTTGACCGAAAGCAACAACATTTTCCCAATGGTAAAAAAAAAAAAAAAAAAAAAAGCATAAGAGCTTTTTTTATTTAAGAAATATATTCATATAACAATCAAATTTAAAACATACATATTTTAAATTTGATTGTTATATAAGTATGTATAACTGATCCCTTCCCCTCTATAAACAGTAATCTTATCCCCTAAAATTGATGAACTCGCCTCCAAAATATGCACTTCAAAATTTATTATTTCTGATCAACAAATTAACTAGACCATATTCTAATCATTCATTGGACAAAGGAAATTTCTCTAATAACTTATATTAATCAAGCCATATTCTAATTATTTATTAACCATAGAATAACCATAGTTATAATCTAGCCTTATTAATTAAAACATGCAGAAATTATAACAGCACCGATAAAAATACTTCTAAAAAATATAAACACACATCAACATCCCACAGATACATTTAAAATCAAATTTACACAAGGGCTCACTGGCAAAGTAGACAGCACGTTCATCTCCCACGCCGAAGGTTGCGCGTTCGAACCCCGTTGAAGTCTTAAGAGAAGTGTGTCGTACTTTTCCCTCCAGTCAATTAAAGATGCTTCTAAAATCTCCAATAGATGGCTCAACCAACCTTTTTTTGTAACTTTCGAACAAACAATTTGACGAAACTAATTTCTTAATAATTTTGAGGATGCAAATTTACTCGATTTGACGAAATATTTGCTTGGAGCATTTCTCGGGAAACAGTTTCGTTAAAAACGAAGAAAATTTCGTGGAATTTGAGTATCCATTTCTAACAGTGAATTTTTTGATAGAACCAACTTTTAAAGAAAAGAAAAGATTAAAAACAAAAAGATCTAACGCGGAACAACCCCCCCGCCCTCCCCTCCTCAATAAACATAGACTTTCCCAGCGTAGCGCATCACGTGAAATTAGTACTTTGTTTCGAAATATACCTGTGCCTGTAGGCCAAGCCGGGAGTGATTTTTTTTCGTTTTTATCATAAATTTTTGTCTTGTAAAAGTAGCCCTTATTTTTAAATTTAAATAATGAAGCACACTTTTGAAAAATTCATATGTTAGCAAAAAGTTTACAAAAATATTAACAGATAAAAGAAAAAAAATATGAATTAGTAGAAAAAAAAATTCAAAGCTTAAATGCAGTAATAATTTCTGCTAAAATTACATTTAAAAATTGTTTTATGTTAGAAATTCGGTAACTCATAAATATCTTGTCAGTACACTTAATCTACGAAAATATTCCTCTTCTAAAATTAAATATGATTCTTCATATATAAATTACGTTAGTCAATATAAAAGTAGTATTCAATATTATAAATATTTGCTGTAGAAGTTACGTTTTTAGGTGCGTTCGTATTTATATAAATACGTAGCACCTATTGTCGTCGCTTAGTCCGTCCGTTCGTCTGTCCGTCCGCATATAACAACGCAAAAACTACCCAACCGAATGGTTTGAAATTTAAGATATATTATCTTTGCAGAATTTTGTCGAGACATTTCAAATTTTATAAAAATCGAATCAAAACTTTAGGAGATATTAATAAAAATATTTATTAAGAAATATGAATTGTTTTTTTTTAAATCGGTGCTTTCTTGTTATAGGAGCTTCCGTAGTTTAATCGTCAAGCGACCGAGATACTTAGTTTATGACAGAAATGAATCTGCAGACGATATAATTCATTTCACAGAATTAAAAATCATCAAGATCTGAATATTTATATAACTAGCTATAGTACGAACGCACCTCATTTGTCACGTTTGACGTACAATTTCCAACTTGTTTCTTTTGTACTAGAGGCACTTTTTTTACCCTTAAAGTACGCCTTAAATGGGTGACTCTTACACACTTAAAGGTACAGATTACATTTTCGTATTCACGTAGGAATTTCTCATGTCTGTATCATGTGTATATTATGGTTTAGTTAGAACTTTATTTCAATAATAACAATAACAAAAATAATTAGTCTTTCACTTATGAATCCAAATACAATTTCTAACAAAAAGTGTATCCTACGGACTTTCTTAGAATATGAGAACAAATACATAGAATATTCTACGTGAAAATGTTGGAATACCGATTTGAAATATCTAAATATAGACTTTAAAATTTCACACTGACATAACTTTTAACCCATTTGTAAATCAAAGAGATGAATTTTCAATAATCGGTGCCCACGCAAAGAAAAGTTTCGTAACGGAATTTTTTTTGGTTCTGGTAGTCGTGAAACTAAACGTTATTTTTAAGATTAAAGTTGAATGCTTATGGAAGTAGAGATTTAAATTTAAACTATATTTGAAGGGTGTAGATGTAAAACTCACAATCTCCATTTTTAGAAACTGCAAAAAACTGATTATTATGAATAAACATGATATATATTGGCTCAATTCTTTTGTGATATATTTGTTGGCGTAAGTTATGGCAACAAACAAATCACAAAAGATTTGTGCCAATATATCATGTATATTCATAATAATTAGTTTTTTGCAGTTTCTATAAATGGAGATTGTGAGTTTTACATCTACACACTTCATTCGCCGTACGTCTTTTTTCATCATTTTACCTCAGGCCGTTTTCAAAGATAGTTTGATTTCATGAAAATCTATAGTTGGATACTGTCCAAAAACACATTTGCGCAGTGTTTTACATATAACATATCTTTAGTACTTTTTCCGGTGGTAGTTTTAAATAATACATTCCAAAAAAAATGTTTCTTGAAATGATTAATTTTTTAGTTTCCCTTACAAAATTATGTGTAAAGATAATTTACTACGTTATTTTACATACTTTTTAACCCTTTTTATCCTGACGGTACTTTTAAATACCACTTTAATTTTTCGCGACGAGCGTCTTTTACAGAATTTGTAATCTGTCACCACCGGTTTTTCAAATGAGAAATTTTCACCTAATTGAATCGCAAAAATGCTATGATTAGATAAGGAAAACTTCACAAAAAAAAAATAACTGGTGGGAATAATCAAGGATTCTGAGCATCTTATAAAGTAGCTGGAAAATTAATTCAGGATACAAAGGGTTAAACTGCAATAGCCCCTCGTTATTTCGCCTTTGTTTCGTGTTTCCCGAAAAAATTTGAACTGCTGCACTTTTTAAATAGCTTTATGTATGTTTCAATTATAATAAATGCAATTCCCTATTGTTTGTTTTTGTAATAAAATTATAATGTGCATAAATTTATACTTTGGAAACAACCATAAAGCATTTGTTTGTGGATTATAATGTAAGTTACGCGATGTATAACAAGGGTTACTGTATAATATTTTGAGTTATTTTTAAGCATTAATGATTTGTATCATTATACTTTCTATTAACGTTATTTGTATCGTTGGAAAACAGCACCTTTTAAAAGATTTCAATTGTGGCTATTACGGTTGAAATTTTTAGACAAAGACAATCAAAAATCATTTTTAATATACTGAAGACTTAACCTAACTAACTTATTAACTTTAATATATATAAGCCTAAATAAGTAACCTAAAAGCTATAAACCTATAACATAGTAACTATAAAAACTATAAACATATAATAAGTTACCTTATTAATACTTAATAGCTTTAAAAATTACAAATAAATATAAATCAAACGATGTTATTTGACACCGGTAGGAATAGTGTTAAAAAATCCAAGTAAAAGACAGATTCATTGCATTAGCAGACTGTAATTTGGAAATTATAGTGATTATTAACTGTCGGAATCAGATGGGATTTTAATTTATAAACTTTCGTTCGGTAAACATTCTGGAAACAAAATTATCTGTTCGAGGATAAAATTTCGATTTATTTAATTTGCTATTCTACAGAATTGCACATGTCATTGTTGCAAAATAACATTGAATGAAAGAGTGTGGCCTAATATCATTAAATAAGACATCAAGTTTCACAATACAGCATCTGAAAAATAAATACCGTAATTGTATGACTATAGCATTTTACATGATGAATCTGAAATAACACGGAAACTCCTGTATACCACGTAATTAGGTCACTTTGATTGATCAACGTCAGTATAAAATATAAAGTCAATGCAGATTTGTGTCCTTCGTCCGTATGCAAAAATAATATTCCGCCCGAAATGTCCAAGCCATAAACCAAAATAAGCAATGTGCGTGTGTTATAGATATGCGAAAGGTAGCTTCGAAACTATCCGCTACGCCATAGTAAAACATTTCATAATTGATAGATTAATTTTGAGGAAAAAACAACCAAAATCTAAACTGAGGAAAAAATACTAATTTTATTTTTAAGTACCAGCTACCTACACTGGAACGACAAGGCAGATAAACTCGGGTCATCGAGTTTTTTTTAACTAGGAAGAGATGACGATGAATTAAAAACGAATCAAACTGCGAGAATGCACAGCGGGTGTTTCACAATGTCTCTGATCCGCAGACCAGCAGGAGAAAGGCATCTTTTTTCACGCAATGAACGAAAACCGTTTAAATATTTATACGTTTAACCGCCGGTGTAAGTTTCGAATATACGCTGTACCGTATATACTGTTTCGTATAATACGTATAATCGCCTTGGTCGTATCATACGTATCCAAAATCTGTACCCCGTATAATGCGTATACACGTATAAACGTTTAGTAGGGAGCACTATTAAAAATGCTGGTTTTCTGTCATAAATTAACTGTTCGGAAAAAGTAATTTTATTTTCCGTGTTTTAGCATTAGCACCACTTTTCTTTTAGAGGTAGTTGCACATATTACTTAATTCATTGAAAAGGTTCGTACTGGTAGATGAAGTTGATTCGTCTTCATATCGTGAAAGCCGAGTTCTTATTGTTTAGGAACTTGGTAAAGTGCGAAAACAAAACGTTACCATTGGTTTTCTGTTCAATTATGAACGGGAATTCAGTATTATAAAATAGAGGGTAAATTCTAGAGTGGGCCGAAAAAAAACCTTTTTTCGTTTTTTGATACACTATACCGCAGAAAACAAGCCTCTAGGACAGCTAAGTAAAACCCAAAAACAAAATAAATAAATTTCTATGTCTGGCGGTAGGCGCATCGGCCTAAAATTTGATAAAATATACAATTTTTATAATTTTTCTTGGACAGGCCGAAAAGAATATTTTTTGTTTTTCGAATCTCTATACCGAAAAAAACCTTGCCTCTATTTTAATTTAGTAAAATGCAAAAACAAAATAAATAAAGTTTTACTTTTGGCGGTAGCGCATCAGCCTTAATTTTGAAAAAATATACAATTTTTGTCATTTTTGTAATAAATGGAAATACATCAAGTAACTTCTATAACAAGTAGATATTGGCATATTTTAGTAGAACAAAGTATATGAATAATAAATAACTGAAAAAATAATACATTTTACAATTTATTAGTAGCGTGTTACGTTTAAAAAAAAACAAAAAAAAATAATAAAAATAATAAATATTCATTGAAACCAAAAATCATTTTTCTGATTGTGTAAAATTTCAATTTGTAATGATATATAGTCCTTCACTTGTCTTTACTTTCTTTTAGTAGTTTCAAATAACATTTGCTTGAAAAACTAGCCATTGACGATCTTGAGATAAGTGTTGCTCTTAAAAAAACATCCTCGGAATTGAAGCCGACGACATTTTGTGATGTATCGGTTACCAGCAACATGCATCGTTCTCCTGCTAGGGTGTGACATGGGAATTGGTCCGTGTTCCACTCAACCGCTGTTTCACCTGATTAGACCTTAGAGTTAGACCAAATCTCTTAATCAGGGTTTCTTAAGAGCAAAGGTAGTGGAGAAAGTGCAGTAGTGTTCCAGTGAACCATTTCGATGTAGTCTGTAGCTCGGAAATTAATTTTGGGTGGTGGAAAACACCTGACTGACTTTCTTTTAGAAGCTAAGTTTCTAGACTTTATAATTCTTCTGAAACTTAATTCTCTTACATGATTCCATTTATTTACTCTCATACTGAAAAACAAGTTTTCTGGATGGGAATAAAATGCGTTTCTCTTAGTTACTGGGTCAATGGCTTTAAGCAAGTTTTCCAGCAGGAATCTTGAAGATTTTATAACTGAATACATGTTCTTGCCCATTTTTGAAGTATTTACTTTTTACATCTGAAACCATACAAGTGTATATGACTTTAGGAGAAAAGAGACTAAGATCTTGTGTTCGTCTGTTGGATTTTCTGTACTTAAATACAATCGGAGAACTATGTTCGCTGTTGTTAGCCAATTTGAGTGGGAAAATGTGCCAGTCTCACAAACAGATAAATCTTCAAAACAGATGCCTCATGTTATACAGAACTTATGTCCAACATGTACTGCTGAACTTTGGTTATGTTTGTGAATATGACTGTATGTATTTCATGAGTATGAACATGACTGTATGTCAAATGTATTTTGACTGATTCTTCTTGTTTTAAACTTGAAAGTGCTGCTTTAGCTCTATTGAATTTTATATCAGAAATATGCTCTTATAAACAGGTTTTAAACTTCTTAAGATATCTATATAGTCTTTTACTTTATAACATTTCTTACCATTTTCATTTATTTCCATAGTGGCTGGAATTCTATAGATTCCTGATGATTCTTCCACCGGTTAGGATCGATCTTTTTATGTATAACGTTTTCAGTTTTACAGGAGTTGATGATATCAAATTTATATCATACTTCTTTAAATAACCATAATAAGTAGGATAATGAATCATAAACATGCAATGATTCATTATCCTACAATATTCTCAAATTATGGCACAGACTCTTGGGAATTGTTAAAGTCGAAATATGATTATCACACCCCTCCCATTGCCTCCCACCCCTGTTGGTTTGTTTCAAATGGTTTGTTCTATTCTCCAGCAGTGAACAATGTTCTTACTGGTTTTTCGCCATTTGTGTACTTACGTTTGTATTGTAACCCTGATGATGAGCAACGGTTTGCTCGAAAGCGCGCGGTTGTTTATGTATAATACAGTTTTGTATATGGAGTCAAAACACCTTTAGTAAAATATTTTATAAAATGGTATGTATATGTTTTTAGGACATTTATGTTGTTTATAATTTGTATTTGTAGTACAAGGTGAATATAGATGTAAAGAGAACGTTTTATCATAACTGAAGTTTTTGATTACTAAAATATGTCTGTATGTACCTCTTATAGAAGTTATTTGATTTATTTCCATTTATTACAAAAATTACTAAAAATGTCTACTTTCTCGAATTTTTGACGGGTGCGTTAGGATTTACGCAAGGATTCCAGACGCAAGGATTTATTTATTTTGTTTTTGCATTTTAATGAGCTATTTTAGAGGCAAGTTTTTCGCGGTATAGCGAATAAAAAAAATTTTTTTCGCTCCCTCCTAGGAAAATTATAAAAATCGTGTATTTTCTGAAATTTTAGGGCCCATGCGCTACCGCTAAACCTACATACTTACTATTATTTTATTAATATTCTTTTTTTTTTTTTTTTTTTTTTTTTGCATTTTACTAAGTTACCCTAGAGACAAGTTTACCGCGGTATAACGAATCAAAACACAAAGAAAAAACTTTCGGCCCAGCCTAGTACATACCTTAGTTTTAAGAGTTTTTTCTTTTATTTTGGCGGAAAGAGATTCAACCTTTTTGGGTCAATCAAATATTTTATGCCCCAAAGCTTACTAGATTTTTCTTTTGTTTTAAATACATAAATAATTAATTCATAATTTTATTTGGCATGTTTACCCGATTAATAAATGAAATGCTTGATTAGACTATTAAATTACTAAATGGATTTATATAAGAAGCTGCTCGCACTCTCTCCAACTCCCGCGTAATCTCTTTGCGATTCCGTTCGGTATCGCGCAGCAATATCTAATTTCTAGAAGAAAAGAAAAGTAAAAAAGCCGGGAAGATCTACGTAGATTTTCATTGATAGACTACCAAATCGTTACTTTTTTAGGTAGATTTCGTAAGAAATACTACCTATTACATTCTCACCTAAGATGGAAATTTTGAAAAATTTTTGCAGATCTACGCCGATCATGACCCCCAGAACCCAAAACCACCCCCAGTTCAAAAGTTTATCTATCTATCTATCTATCTATCTATCTATCTATCTATCTATCTATCTATCTATCTATCTATCTATGTCACTTTTTTCTGACCACGATAACTGGAAAAATTCTGCATAAATCTCTTCCAAACTGATACATAAAATCAAGAGTCATAAAATCTCGGTCAAGTTCGTTAATGGGCAAAATCGAACCAAGGGGGGGGGGAAATGGGGGGCTTTTTGTGAAAACAGAAAAATCCTCATAATTTCTTTATTATTATACGTATCGAATCCGTTTAAAGTTATTATTACTTCTAGGAAAAGGGCCGAAAATGTATGTATGACAGATTTTTGATATAATTAAAAAATGGCCCCAAGGGGGGGAAAAAGGGGGGGTTTTAGAAGAAAAAAAATCATAGCTTCGTCAATTCAGAAGATATCAAATCCTCGTAAATTTATTATTAATCCTCTTAGTATTATCTAAAACTTTTATATTGACAAGTTTTTTATAGGACCAACCGTTATAGCAAAAAAAAAAAATAAAAACAAAACAAATCCCTGCCGGCTCCGCCTGCAAACAAGTTATTTTTCGAAGTAGGCGGTTCCAACTCCCACATCTTTTCGAAACTGATACATAAAATCAAGGGTCATAAAATCTCGCTCAAGTTCGTTCATGGGCAAAATCGAACCAAGGGAGGGGGGAAATGGGGGGGGGGGCTTTTTGTGAAAACAGAAAAATCCTCATAATTTCTTTATTATTATACGTATCGAATCCGTTTAAAGTTATTATTACTTCTAGGAAAAGGGCCGAAAATGTATGTATGACATATTTTTGATATAATTAAAAAATGGCCCCAAGGGGGGGAAAAAGGGGGGTTTTAGAAGAAAAAAAATCATAGCTTCGTCAATTCAGAAGATATCAAATCCTCGTAAATTTATTATTAATCCTCTTAGTATTATCTAAAACTTTTATATTGACAAGTTTTTTATAGGACCAACCGTTATAGCAAAAAAAAAAAAAAAAAAAAAAAAAAAAAAAAAAATCCCTGCCGGCTCCGCCTGCAAACAAGTTATTTTTCGAAGTAGGCGGTTCCAACTCCCGCATCTTTTCGAAACTGATACATAAAATCAAGGGTCATAAAATCCGGTCAAGTTCGTTAATGGGCAAAATCGAACCAAGGGAGGGGGGGAAATGGGGGGGGCTTTTTGTGAAAACAGAAAAATCTTCATAATTTCTTTATTATTATACGTATCGAATCCGTTTAAAGTTATTATTACTTCTAGGAAAAGGGCCGAAAATGTATGTATGACAGATTTTTGATATAATTAAAAATGGCCCCAAGGGGGGAAAAAAGGGGGGGTTTAGGAGAAAAAAAATCATAGCTTCGTCAATTCACAAGATATCAAATCCGCGTAAATTTATTATTAATCCTCTTAGTATTATCTAAAACTTTTATATTGACAAGTTTTTTATAGGACCAACCGTTATAGCAAAAAAAAAAATTAAAAACAAAAAAAATCCCTGCCGGCTCCGCCTGCAAACAAGTTATTTTTCGAAGTAGGCGGTTCCAACTCCCGCATCTTTTCGAAACTGATACATAATATCAAGGGACATAAAATCTCGGTCAAGTTCGTTAATGGGTAAAATCAAACCAAGGGGGGGGGGGGCTTTTTGTAAAAACAGAAAAAAAACCCATAATTTCTTAATTATGATACGTATCGAATCCGTTTGAAGTTATTATTACTTCTAGGAACAGGGCCAAAAACTTATGTATGACAGATTTTTGATATAATTAAAAATTGCCTTAAGTGGGGGAGGGAAGGGGGGTTTTAGAAGAAAAAAATTCATAACTTCGTCAATTCCCAATATTTCAAATCCGCTTAAATATATTATAAATCATCTTTATATTATATAAAACTTTTATATTGACATGTTTTTTATAGGACCAACTCTTATAGCAAAAAAAAAAAAAAAAAAAAAAAAAAAAAATTCTTGCTGGCTCCGCCTGCAAACAAGTTTCGTTTCGAAGTAGGCGGTTCCAACTGCAGCATCATCGCAAAAAGGTCATTTCTTCCGCAATTCCCGACAAACAGGCACCCCACGTTCTGAGTCTTCGAAATCTACCTGTGCCTGTAGGCCGAGCCGTCAGGGATTTTTTAATATAGAAAGATTTAGTGCACCAGCAGTGCACTAAATAAAATTTATTTCTAAATGAAATTTTGTTGCTTTCGGCACAAAAAATCTTTTGTCTTTTTTAGTGCGGGAAAGCTTTGAAATTTCCTAAAATTTAAAGTATTATAACTCGTTGAATTTTAATCATAGAAGAATCGGATTTTTACCGACACAATCTTAATTTCTACTTTATTTTGAATACTTTTATAATTTACATTGCGTACTAACTATATATATATATGTTTATATATATATACAGGGTGTCCATAATTAAACGACCCTACTTTAAAGTTGTCTATAGACGAAACTATTGGTCAGAAAGTTGTGAAATTTTGTGAAGGACATAATGAAGGAATGGGAATTTGTTTGAGCGAAAAATAATTAGTTCAAAATATCGCCACCAGATGGCGTTCTTAATGAATTAATTACACATTTAGCACACATTTACGACAGTTTACATATTTTATTGCAACAAAACATTTTCCCCATGACGGCCAGCATTTTCAGCTAATACCATCTGGAATCGTAAGATAGCAGGTTCCACAGTTACCGTAGTGTGTTCTGGAAAATGTTAAGAACGTGTCGTGAAAAAAGTTTTGTTGAACATTTTTGTTGAAATAAAAATTTCTAAACTATCGTAAGTGTATAATAAATGTGTAATTCATTAAAAACGCCATCTGTGGGCGAAATTTTGAACTAACTTTTTTTTCGCTTTAACAAGTTCCTATTCCTTCATTACGTCCTTCACAAAATTTCACAACTTTCTGACCAATAGTTTCGTCTGTAGACAACTTTAAAGTAGGGTCGTTTAATTATGGACACCCTGTATATATATATATGTGTAAGTCACAGAATACTATATTCCTGAACGATGCCTCGGATTAAACATGCTTTTTAGTACTTTCCAACATAGTTGAAAAGTGTTTATGAATTCAGTTTGTCTGTCCGTCTGTATGTCTGTATGTCCACGCTCTAACTCACGTAAATCGAGTCGGATTGTCATGTAATTTATATTTATACTAAATATACTGAGTTATATTTAGTTTACTAAGGGATGTTTGTAGAATAATATTATATATTATTTCTGTTGTCAACATCCCTTTTTCTACTAATTTACGAAACGCACAACAACGAATGCGGTATCTTTCGACAGATTTTTGAACCAGCTTCTGAGATAGTACACTCACATTTCGTTAAAACATGATTAAAAATTGCAGTTAATTAAAAATTAAATCAGCATTCTTTTCCTAAAGGAAATCAAAGGTTTGGCTCAAATCAGTATTGCCACAAAAACAAAATACCGCAATATGTACCAAGCTCAACAATGATTACTAAAAAAAAAAATAGAACAAAAAATAAAGTATGATTTCTCCGCACCAACTTATTTTATATTTTTGATTAAAAAGCAAAGTTCAAATTGAAATGGTTAGAAGAAAGGTGAAAAATCTATTGAAGCAGTGGAATTTCACGCAGCCTAAAATGTATGCTTTGTTATATTATATTGAATTGTATTTTACATGCATTTAATTTAATCTTCTTTGTCCCGTGTTTTTTCCGAAGCGGATGACGTCATCCTCTAATGCAATTAAAATACGATTGTTAATTTTTTTTTTTACCAAAAGCAAAGTTCAAAATAATTAAATATTTTTATAATAATATTGTTATAATAATATTGTTATAATAAATATGTTATATTATATTGAATTGTATTTTACATGCATTTAATTTAATTTTCTTTGTCCCGTGTTTTTTCCGAAGCGGATGACGTCATCCTCTAATGCAATTAAAATACGATTGTTAATTTTTTTTTCCTCGCGCGTACTTTTTGCTATCCTCAACCAGTTTCTACTGTAACTTTGATGCAATAAATGAGACGATATTCTGACTTCACTAATGCTGTTCGGAGATACTTTTATCCTTAATTTTTTATTAGAAGTTTAAACCTGCATCTAAAAGTATTAGATATAGGTAAAAAATGTTATAGTGCAGTGCAAAATCCTCGCAAGGGTCCACTGGTAAAAATATAATCATATACAGGGCCACGCAAAGAGCTGGATACATAGCCTGCTAAGGATGATAATTTCCAGAAAATTGATTTCAGGAGTTTCAAGCGTGGTTGAGAATGAATACAGTGTGGCCAGTAGGCTACTTTTTGAAATTCAAATTTCTTGATTGGCACCACTTATTTTAAATGATAAAATTCGCCTTATTTAAAGACATATTAATCAAGGTGAAAATGAGGAAAATTTTATCATTTCACAAAAGTGGTGCCGACCAAGAAATCTCAATTAAAATAAGTAGCCCACTGGCAACATTGAATGAATAAAATCTTAGCTTAATATGTGGTGTATTTAATTTGTAGGTAATAAACAGGGCTATACAAAAGTATTTAAATATGTTTCCGTCTATTGGTAGAAATTGTTGAAGGCGAATTACAAACACATTTCGTATTGAGTGTAATATTTTTCGACTGGCTACTTAGCTGGAGTCTGAGCGAAATGTTGTTAGTAAAACAATAGGATCTATATATATATTACACTATCGTACATGGCACAGAAATCGCGATTATTTGTTCATTTTTTGATAGCAACGCCCCAACGAAACGCATCTCATTGGTTCGTGCTGACATCTACATGAATAAAAGCGAAAGAAACAATGATTTTTTGATTATTTATAATTTGTCAACATTAACAATTAAACAGTTATATATTTATACATTTTCATTTGAAATATTGATTTTTGTAAGCATTTAATATTTATAATTTAAAAAATACAAGTAGCAATATAGAATGTAAAATGTAAACAAAGCAATGATTTTATAAATGGAAAAGTAAGTGTAATAATTTTCCCTGACCGTTTCTTTTTTTTAAACGTAACTGCTATACTTTTGAAATTGTAGTTCTTATTTATTTTTTTTACAAGCTTTTAGTATATATAAGTATTATTCAGTCTCTTTTTATAAAGTTCACTCCACCGTTATATTTTTCAAAGAGAGTCTGTCCGGACAACGCCGGGCGGGTTAGCTAGTAGACTTAAAATACTGTTAAAATACAGTGCAATTAATTTATGTATCGCTATTAATTTATATAACTTTATTCGATATTCTTAAAAAATGAGTAATTTCAATATTAAGTCCTGTATTTCCGCGATGAGAGGTGACATTCGAAAACGGATCCGTCGTAACTAAGAGTTTAATAACCGCTGCTCTAATACTAAATAAGTAAAAATATTCTCAATCGTAAATACATTTTGTGTTACAAGATATTCAATATAAAACTTCACCATGACTTTATTTGTTATCTAAAATGTTTAATTTATTGATGAATAAAGCAAAATCTCAATATTCTTTAACTGTTAATTCTAGGATACATCATGTCCAGTTTGCAAACTTCTCAAAATTTTGCGTTCATTTGCTTTAAACATTATCTTTGTAAAACAAAAGTTTACAGAATGAATTCTGTAAATAGCCGGCATTGAAAACTGTCAATAAATATACCCTGTAAGATATTAATTTTTCAGATAACTTATTTAATCATTTACTGAAATGCAAGTATGTAAACAATGAATGTTCACAAATTAGGTTTTAAGAACGAGCCGTAATTTGAAATGACAAAAATATTAAAGAAAAGATATTGATTAGGAATTTAATTAAAGAATCAAATGATTATCGGTAAATGATTAGCCCAAGTACATTTTCATTTTATAATTTTTTTCGCAATAAAAATGAGCAATTTTAAATACAATATACAGAGTGTCTCCTTATATCGTTAGCCATTAGCTAATTCTCAATTCGTTACTTTCACAGGTATGATTCCAATTGCAAAAATGTTTCAAATGGTTTTCTTCACATCAAATACCATTCACGTGAAAATAATTAATATTTTAAAAGTTAAAAATTTAAAATTTTTATATGGCCCCTGGGTTCATGTATGTTGGATTTCAAAAACCTTTCCGAAATAAAACAGTAAAGATACGATTCTTATACGATTGCATCTTACCGAATTATTATACTTTATTTTTTATGAATTTTTGGCGCTTTCTCTTTTTACAAATGCTTTTTACCCACACATACTGTATAAGAATCCAAAAATTTATCTGCTTGTCTGTTATTTTTTCTTGTCTTCCGAGTTTTAAACTTTTGTAAAATTGCCACTAAATTTGTTATTAAGAGCCTGAGAAGACATTCACAAGCTAATATTAAAGCAATGGCATCGTTCTTTTGAAATTTCTCTTTTGAATTTCAATATTTTAAAATGATTATTTTGCGTAGGATACTGAGGTCGATTTCCAACCATGTATATTCGCACTTTTCTATTTCTTTTTTCATGTTACTTTCAATTTTGGAACCGGTTCAGAAACTGAAAAACCGTCTGTCTATTTTTAGTGCCGGATAGCTTCAAAATTTCAAAAATTTTAAATTACCATAACTTGGTGAATTTTGCTTGCAGATAAAATGACATTTTTACTGTTGTAATTTTCAGATCATGGAGAATTCTTTCTAAATATAACTCATAGGATCCATTGACTGTTTAAAATTTAAAAAAGTGTAACCTTTTAAAAATTAATGGCAGGATTATTTCATCAACATAATCTTAATCTCTACCTTATTTTGAACACCTTTGAAATTTACATTGCCTACGTATCTCCATCACGTAAGAAATTAAAGTGTGTTTCAATATTTTTGGGTGTTCCTCTAACTCTTATCTTATAACTAATGCCTAATCTGTTACTTTTCGAGGTTTCATTTCAGCTGCAAAGATGTTTCAAATGTTTTTCTTTATTATATCAAAGGCCATTTATGTCAAAACAGTCAGTTTTTTAAAAGTTGGGAAATGCAAATTCTGCATACGGTTCTTTAACCCAATAAGTTATATTTAGAAAACTCAATACTCTAACCAGAAAAACAGTAATAATTCTTATATGATCAAAATTTACCATGAGACGATCTTTTGAATTTTATAAATTTTCGACATTTTCTGGTACAGTAAATACCATACACTACTTGGGTATACTCGGCAGGCGTGTCGCTCAAAGTGCGAATAATCCTGGAACGGTACAGGAACTCAAAATTACCATCAGACAGAAGTGGTAGAGAATTGCTTAAGATCTCTGCAACTGCTTAGTGGACAGTATGCAAAAACGACGCTAAAACTACATAATTGTCTGTAAAGATAGTACTCCAAACTGATGGACTTACATATGTTCTTATTTTTAACCGAAAGAACATGCTACATGCTACAAGCATTTTCCATATTTAGTGTGTCATTTTGCAATATGTGTACTATTTTTCATAATAAACATATATCGGTAACTATATTAAACACACATCAAATCTCACTTTTCTAAATAATGTCTATCATTAGTTATGGCAAAAAATGCGCAAGCAAGTTCCACGCAGTGTACAATTTCTTTGCATATGCAAGTATAACTTGAACAAATACTCCGATTTTTATAATTTATTTAGTGTTCGAAATGATTTATTTCGTTTGTTGTTCCCGCATAAACTGCATCAGGATTCAAACAATTGTCCTTTTATTTCTATTTTCGTCGAACAAGTCTTTAATATTCATAAAATGGGCCCAACGCCACTAAATTTTAATATGTTGTTAAGTGTCACGGTAATGATTTACGTTTTTAGAATAGTCATCGTATCGAGAATAGTTTTACAGAGAATTATCAAAATTATTAATTTAATATATGATATATTATATGATTTAATATATGAGCGTCTATTACGCGTCGAAACATGAGCGATGTTGTTAACTGTGTGCTTAAATTGAAAGTGGTAACAATTAAGTGTTTTCACAAAAACCTCTGTTTTGCCAAGCAAGCCTCGCTAATATAACGCATTATAGAAAGTAAGTAAATAATAGAATAGAATAAGTAGATATAAACATAGACAATTACTTTTATTTTTCTTCACTTTTTAGAATTTGTTCTAAGTTATTAATTCTAGAATACAAATTCTAAAATATAACTTCTAAATTATTTTTCCTTTACGCCTTGCGATTCGGCACAAAGTCATTAAAGATGAGTTAGTGTTGTACGCTTTAGAAACTAACATTTAAATCAGGGATGAGATTTTTCCGCTTTTTTGCATACCAGTATAATCTTACAGAAAATGTAATTTTATTTAATCGGAACATTCTGCGATTTAAAATAACAACATTTTCTCTAAGATTTTACTGGTATTCAAAAAAGCGGAGAAATCTCATCCCTGATTTAAATAAACAAATATGAGTAAGAATTCGTTTTATTATTTATTTTCAAGCGTTACAATCTGAAATAGAATCTGGAATGCATAGATAGTATAGAAAAATGTTTAGTGGACATTCTTCATTTCTTTATTTTGTCAAAAAAGTTACATATTAATAACAAAAACAAAACGTCATGCATCAAGCATAGATTATGAATCACTTTCCTACACATTCAGAAAACTGTAAAAAAACATCACAATTTAGTAAGTAAACAATTAAGAAAACGCATAACATATTTGAAAATCAAATTTCAGCTATTACTACCAATAGTCAAACAAAATATCCGAATTCCTTTGTGCAGCCCTGTATATGATTTATAGACTTGTATGTATACTAAATAATATCGTAAAATTTACTTCATTTAGTAAATACATAGCAAAATTAAAAGTTCCTTTTCAGCAATTTCCGTCATCAAACGCAAAAGTACGCGAGATCTTATGAGCATACCTGTACGTGTACACGATCTATAGGATTTATATACACCAATTAATATATAAAAAAATATTTACATTTTAAAAAGCGTACCACAACTAAAAACAAGCTACCAGCAATTGTTCATAGATAGTACTGTAACCAAATTATTTTGAATTTCCCTGTAAATGAACGATACATTCTATACACACCATATTCTACAGTACGCACCTTCTAGTTAACTATAAGGTATTATCTCAGAGATATATATCAGTTACCTCACTTACCTCAGTAATATGTAGGGGAAAGTCGGACAAAACCGGGACCCTAACGGGTTTTCTTCTATTGTTATTCACTATGTGAACAAAACAGCCAAAATTTGCATTAAAACGATAAACTGATTCATTGTGAAGAAAAAAAGTATTCATTTAATCGCGAACAATAGCAATTAAGATCATAAAAGCACATTTTTTAGATGTGTGCAATGTCCCGACCAGGTCGGACAAAACCGGGAACTGGAAATAATAATTAAAAACACATTGTAACTTTGCAAGAATACTATTTATTAAAGGGAAACTTGCAGGATATGACATATTATACTTATAGAATTTGAATCTATATCAAATCTACATCAAATTACACTGATGTAAGTTATGCCTTAAGAGTTAAAATTGTTTGGCACAAAAATCACAAATGAAAGTTTGATCTTGTTCATCTGCATTGCTGCACGATTCATGTGCCCACCATTTGCAGTGAAGGCACTGTATCCAACTCTCCTTGAGTTTAGATTGATCATATAAATATTTGCAATATATGCATGCTTCATCACTTTCATCCTTCTCCTCGTTTGATGTCAAGGGACTTTTCTTCTCGGCTTCTTCTTTTTCACCTCAGTTTTTTTTTTCTGTTATTTTGGAAAGTTTTCGCTTCAGGGATAAGTCTTTCTTGTTTTTTTATCCTTTCTTTTTCTTCTAGTTCGAGTTCTGATTTGTAAGGGGTTGGAGTAAGGATAGCTGTTTTCCCTCGACGCTTGTCGGATTTCCTAATGGACCTAGGGCCGGTTTGTACTAGAATAGGCTTTATATCCTGTGGTGAGACAGCAAAAGGACGCTTGATGTCTCTGCCCAGACCTTGAGAAGACGTCGTCGTCTTGCACAGGAACTGGAACCTTCGAAGTCGGCGTTGACAGTTTCTCTGTAGAGCCATTCCCTTTCTCAGGCTGAGATTTATAGGTTCCTACAGGCATGTTTACATCAGGATCTTGTTGTTGTTCAGGCAATACTTGACATTCAGCCAAAGGATTCTTTTCCACTTCCATGGGCCTCTCGGTTCTCTCAGCGGAGTAAACAGGTGATCTGGGAATATGTCACTGTTAAACGGGTAGATCCCCGTCTTTTCAAACCCTTTTACAGCAGATAGAGTGCCCATAAAATTTTTGCCACATACAGACAGACAGATATTTTCTAAAAACCATCAAATCGTGCTCAAGACCTTCTAAAACGTATAAATCTATTGAAAATCGGAAGTCGAAATATTTCACGAATCCAATACTTTCTTTTTTTAAAGGTAGAAGAAAGTAAAAATTATTTGTAGTTTATTAGGTACAAATAATTTCATACACAGAACATTAAACACTTAAAAACTACCATGAAATTAAACAAAAGGTTAATCTCGTGAATAAAATAATTTAACTCCAACGCGATGATTTACTAATTTTTATTTTAATTTTTCAACTTAATTTGGAATATAAATGAGAAAAAAAGAGTTTTCTATATGACAACTTAATTTAAATAATACTTTTTGTATAGTTTTTAAATATTTATAGATCGTAAAACAATGACTAAACAAGTGAATCCCTTTCAATCACGCAAATAAATGAGTTGTCCAAAACCGGGAACTTCCCGGTTATGTCCGACGACCCGCATCCCGGCTTTGTCCGACCACGCCATTTTCATAAAATATTACTCTAGCGTTGTTCAAACAACTCATAGACACCAATACAAAACGTTAAAATAACAAGTAAATAATGGGCTGTCATACGTTTTACTTACTTAAACTAAATTCTTAGGCATTTAGGATTGGTAACGTAATATTGCAGACGCCGAATTGTTAATTTTTTCACGTGAAACTTTAAAAAAATCACCACAGCAAAATGAGTTGTTTTACACGACTACTGTTTACTGGGTGCTGTCAAGCCACTCGCCTAGAAATAATTCTAGAAGTTTCCGCTAGATACTGCCACAAATCAAGCCATAAAACCTGAATCCCTGTTTTATCCACCTACTCGGTTTTGTCCGACTTTCCCCTATTAGTTCGAATAGCTTTTAAATAGTGTAGCATCATTAAAAGACGTCGTAAACAATTTTCCCCATACTCCGTAATGTAGCGGAATTATTTTCCCTGTCTCTGTAAGCGAACTATAAATTCTACGCACTCTATTTTCAATATTAAACAGGGACATTAATTTAATTAATAACACATATTAATTTTATTGCAATCCGAGTTACATTTACGTGAGTTAGAGCACGGACAGATGGTAGATGGAGACACAAACCGAATTCATAAACACCTTTTACAATGTTGGAAAGTGTAAAAAAGCATTAATTCATTAAGACTAGTTTAAGAAATTATTAGCGCTTGTTGCACTAATAATTTGACTTGTTTTGGAGCTTAAAATTAAATTTAAAAATGTGCTACATGTGTGTTATTTTATAGCATTAATATCAAATAAAAATAAAATTTAAATTTAATGTCCTAAAATATTGAAATAAACTCGTAAACTTCTTTTTCAAAAATCTGAATTAAAAAGCTACTGCATTTTCACGATTTATTCCTCAGATTAAATCAAATACTTTCGAATAATGTTTTGTAAATATTTTTTTTCTTTTCTAATGTCATATTTCACGTATTTTTAATAACAATTACGATAACCCTTTGATTAAAAAATTTAATTTGATATGAAAAAAACATGCTGTCTTTCTTCAATTTTTTTAAAGAATAATAAATCTTCTTTCCTCTAAAATTTAAAATGTATTTTTTATTAAAAGGAGCTGCATATCTGTTTTGTAATTGCATTTATTGATTTTTACAAGGAATAAAAATTCACCCGATGCTATGACCAAAAAATGAATTACTGATATACATTTTTAAGCAAGTTTGCTAATTCCAGCTCCTTATGTAATATTTCAAAGTTCCTTCTCATGACCTTACTTCCAACAAATAAAAATTACATTTTAAAACATAAACTCGCTCGAAACTTTTTAATATAAAAACAACAACAAAAAATAATAATACATTTGCTGTAAAATTATTTTATTAAAATAAACGAAAGTTCTGTCACATAATCTTGTTTTTTATTTTAAAAAAAAAACAACAACCTGATAATGCTATGCAAAAACGACTTTTTATGGATTTCTGAATAATTTTTTTTCACAATAAACCTGTACATATGTTATTTCATTTCCTGAATTTTTGATGAAGAGAACTGTGGAAAAAGCAGAATTTAATTTAAATTTTCAGCTATGTTATCTATGTTTTATATTTTCGGAAGAAATATTATTTTAGTTTTCCTTAATTCAATCTAATTTCAAAAGATGCACTGCAATAAATTATCAATCGATATTTTATCAAATGGCAATGTGCTAAGTAAGTTGCCACTGAGAGTTTTAATTTCTTTTTGGATTTGTTGATTTGGAATTTGTTGATTTGTTTTTAAAGAAGCCTTTCTATCTCCATGAATTTCCGTGCTGTTCTATCACAAATTAAAACACAAACGAGCAGGAAAGACCGAGCTACGCTCGGTCAAAATTAGCTTTGACTTCAAATATCATGACGCATGACCAAAATGACCCACTAATTGAATTTTCTCGAAAATGAGACCTAACCTAACAGTCTTCTCGTGCTCAAAAACCATAGAAGGCAAAATTTAGTCCAAATTGTCTGAGCCGTTTTTAAGATAAAATAGCTTGACCCATAATGACCCATGACCAAAAAGACCCACTAATCGATTTTTCTCAAACACGTGACCTAGCCCAATAGTCTTCTCGTGCCCGAAAACTATAGGATGCAAAATTTAGTGTAAATAGTCTGAGCCATTTTTTAGATAAAATTAGCTTGACCCACAGCGACCCAAAAACGACCCACTAATCGAATTTTCTCGGACATGTGACCTATCCCAATGATTTCGTCGTGCCCGAAACTCGTAGGACACAAAATTTTATAAAAATCGTTAGAGCCGTTTTTTAGATAAAATTAACTTGACCCGGGTTGACCCAAAATTGACCCCCTAATTGAAAGTTCTCGAACTTGTGACCCAGCCCAATAGTCTTCTCGTTCCCGAAAATGGTAAGATACAAAATTTAGTCTTAATCGTTTGATCCGTTTTTTAGATAGAATTAGTTTGACCCTGACCCTTGATGGCCCAAAATGACCCACTAATCGAATTTTCTCCAACACGTGACCTAGCCCAATGGTTTTCTGTTGCCCGGAAACGGTAGGATACAAAATTTCGTCAAAATCGTTAGAACCGTTTTTAAGATAAAATTTGCATATATATATATATATATATATATATATATATATATATATATATATATATAACCACACACAAGATTTGCTCGTATTAGAATATATGATATTGTGCGTAACACACACAATCAGGTGCCACATATACGGTCTGAAATGAAAAAAGTCCGATGAATATTGGTCATATAATATACACATTCAAGTTTTACACTAATACATTATCTAATAATACACTATCGAATTGTTATTACCAACGGCTTACTTTCAAAATCTCCGCTTCTTGAATGTAAGCCGTTGGTAATAACAGTTTGTATTCTATCCTTGATGATGGCTATGTGTATAGCTATGTGTATAGCTATATTATCTTTCTTTTAAGTAATAAAACACATTAAGTGTAATTTTAATTTTTTTACTTTAAATGTCATCATGCTTCAACAAGCATGAGTAATGATTTTCTTAGTAATACTACTGTTAAATGTTATCATTTGTTATTTTCTTAAATCGCTTAAAGTCATTAATCGAATATTTGTTATCAAAAGCTCATGAACCTGAAGTGATCACATTAAGTGACACCTACTGTATATCATTTTCAATTTGTTTTAACTAGTGTAACATCATTAAAATACATCGCAAACGATGTTTCCCTATAGACAATACTGTAACAGAAATACCTTTGTGTGTCCCTGTAAACGAACTATAAATGCTATACACTTCAGTTCAATAACGAACATGTCATAAAAAATCTCAATATCATATTTCAATTGCATGGTAATTGGAGTATATTTAGGCGAGTTAGAGCACGGAAACACAAACACACAAACCGAATTCATAAACACTTTTCAACTATATGTTAGAAAGTGTGAAAAACGAAAGGAAAATGGACACGAAGACAAACATATCATTTTAAGATTCGGAAAAAAATTATAACGGGACCATAACGTGTATGAGGTCTTTTCTTTCTTTTTCTTTTTTTTTTCTTTTGATGAATTTCTAAAATTGGAACGTTTTTCAGACGTTATAAATGGGCTTACATTTGAAAACACACACACTAAAGAACTGTAGAAAAATTCCCCTATTTTGGAAGTCGGTTAAAAATAAGAAAGAAAGAAAAATAAGACAAAAAAAAACGATTTTTTTAATATTTACAACTGTTTTCCCGTTCAATTGTTCTGTTTTTACAAAACAAAACTACTATTCAAGCTAAAAATATATTCTTTATTTATACTCCGAGAGGAAATATAACCAAGATACATGAAACGAAATAAAACTTGTTCTTCAATACGATTTGATGTGCAATTTCTGCTTGAAACAGTTGAAAATCTAAAATATCGTTGATGTAATCGTTTATGATATTTTCTTTTATATTGTTGCTTACAATTTTTGTGTTTTACAATTCAATTTTATTTACTCAAGAGAAAAATAAAACTAGTCATAGACGAAGAAAAATTTGAAAAACTGCTGATGTATTATTAGGAGGTTTTCCTGGTATTGGTTTTTAAAAGAGTTCCGATATAACATATTTTTTATGCTTAGAACACAAAAGAATAAAATTTTAGCTGAATACTCTACTTAATTTCTGCATGAAATACTGTAAAACCTGACACTTTTTTCAGGTGTGTGTGTGTAATATAAAACTCTCTTGTCTCACAAAATTGTTTATTTCCACTAAAGGAAAATAAAGCGATCATAGACTAAGATTATTTTGAATAACTGGTGATGTGTTTCCTAGATTTTCTTTGTATTGCAATTTAAATAAATGATCGTACGCTATATTTCTTAAGTTTTAAACTGACGAAAACCTATATTTTCATTTGATATTTATGCAAACTAGACATGAGCTTTAGGATTTAAAGTATTCAATTAGAAAGAACAGTATCAGTCAATGCGTCTTAATATATGCAACATACTTAATAATTTACCATCCTTAAGTGATAAAAAGAATTTATATAATTGAACAGCAAGACTAGGTTTAACTGAAAAATGATCATGAGAAAAACAAACATTAGAATATTTTTAATGAGTTTTACCTTTATTAGAAATATGGCAATTAATAAGTACTGCAATTATATAGATTTTTGATATTTTATGGTACTAAAGAGGTTTCGTAAAATCCTGTGCTGAGTTTTTTTGCACCTTTATTTTTAAAGAGGAAACACATTGCTGAAGTTTTAAAAATGTTTTCAATATTTTTATTATTTATGGCTGTTTTTTTTAGAAGTCCATTGTACTATGGAGCAGTAAGAACTGTTAAAATATGGAAATTATCAACTGTCAGAGTGTTTTTTAAATAGACGTATTTCAAGCCAAAAAAAGGCAAATCATTCCACCAATCCTTTATTTCACAAATGGCACATTAAATGCAACCCAATGTACAGTTAGTCATCAAATAGCTTAAATGAATTTTAATTTATTTCCTGTTCGAAACACGTATGCAATTGAAATTACAAACGTGTTAAAAAATGTATGAATACACAATATTGGTAAACTAGAAAAATGTTCTTTCTCAAGAATTTCATTCATATAACTAATATCCATATCTTATAAATTGAATGAGGTATCCTTAATTGAAAATTGACCATTGTGAATGGGTGGTATGAATAAGTAAACTTTCACGATAATACATAAGGTAAAAGTTTGTGATTCTTTGTAGAGTCTCAATATATACACGGATACTTATGTACTTTTAACATTGACACATGCCGTTTTTTTATTTGAATAAGTAAACTTTGACGATAATACATAAGGTAAAAGTTTGTGATTCTTTGTAGAGTCTCAATATATGCACGGATACTTATGTACTTTTAACATTGACACATGCCGTTGTTTTATTTGAATAAGTTAACTTTGACGATAATACATAAGGTAAAAGTTTGTGATTCTTTGTAGAGTCTCAATATATGCACGGATACTTATGTACTTTTAACATTGACAGATGCCGTTTTTTTATTTGAATAAGTTAACTTTGACGATAACACATAAGGTACAAGATTGTGATTCTTTGTAGAGTCTCAATATATGCACGGATATTTATGTACTTTTAACATTGACACATGCCGTTTTTTTATTTGAATAAGTAAACTTTGACGATAATACATAAGGTAAAAGTTTGTGATTCTTTGTAGAGTCTCAATATATGCACGGATACTTATGTACTTTTAACATTGACACATGCCGTTGTTTTATTTGAATAAGTTAACTTTGACGATAACACATAAGGTAAAAGATTGTGATTCTTTGTAGAGTCTCAATATATGCACGGATATTTATGTACTTTTAACATTGACACATGCCGTTTTTTTATTTGAATAAGTAAACTTTGACGATAATACATAAGGTAAAAGTTTGTGATTCTTTGTAGAGTCTCAATATATGCACGGATACTTATGTACTTTTAACATTGACAGATGCCGTTTTTTTTATTTGAATAAGTTAACTTTGACGATAACACATAAGGTAAAAGTTTATGATTCTTTGTAGAGTCTCAATATATGCACGGATATTTATGTACTTTTAACATTGACACATGCCATTTTTTTATTTGAAAAAGTAAACTTTGACGATAATACATAAGGTAAAAGTTTGTGATTCTTTGTAGAGTCTCAATATATGCACGGATACTTGTGTACTTTTAACATTGACACATGCTGTTTTTTTTTATTTGAATAAGTAAACTTTGACGATAATACATAAGGTAACAGTTTGTGATTCTTTGTAGAGTCTCAATATATGCACGGATACTTATGTACTTTTAACATTGACAAACGCCGTTTTTTTTTGTTTGAAAGATTGTTGATATTTAAACTTTGAAATGATCACAGTTTCGTCAGTTAAAAAAAAAATAGATACCGAAGAGTGGTTTTCTTTCTTTGCAATTTAGCAATTTTTGTAAACGTAGTAATTATTGTAAATCATTTTACTTTACTTGATTTAACAATTACTTTATTTAATTTTAGAAATTGCAATTTTTGTTTCGAAAATTTATGACAAAGCATTTTTTTTTTAATTTCAATAAAGAAATACGAGCAATTTTTTTTATTATTTACTTACTTATATCCTCTATTATTCCACTCAAAAATAATCAACGGGTTTACGTAATACGGCAAAATCTAGTAGCTTAAAAACAATCCACTGAATCTTCAGCATCTATAATTTTAAAATGAACAAATAAGAACACGTTACTGTTTGTGCATTTTGATAATTTTAACAAGTAACGAAGTAATTCGTTTAACAACAGTTTATGTGTAATGCAATATAAATAATACAAATCTGTTAGGAAATTTAGATTATATCTAAATTTGTCAATAATGTTTGGTACTTTTTAAAAATAGAAAATGAGATGATTATGGACGACGAGTTTATCTCATTCCAGAAAAGAACAGCTTCAGTACACCACGGAACTAGCATTTTCGCGTTTTTTTCTATTAAAATACTTCAAAGAGCAAAGAAAGATTTAGGGCCAACTAGGATGTCTATTGATATTTATCAATTGCTAAAAAAAATTCTCTATCATAAATTTTGTGTTCATGCATATAAAATGCTGCATCACTCTGCCTTTGTCTGGAGTGTAGCATTCTGCAACCTAAGAGGACATACGTAAATACAAACTTTGTTCAGAACGCATCTTGTGAACTTACGAATGTTTTTTTGCATGAAGATGGATGAATATCCACGAATGTCATTACTGTTATAATACGAGCCTTTTTTATCTGTGAAATACACCACCAGAGAATTTCTGCACCCGTGTGGTGCGGAATATGGAATGTGAAACGTTTAGCCAAGCCCTAATTGAAGGCCCTTTCATAGCTGCAACATATGTGATACTTATTTTAAAGGGTACACAAACGCATTTTCTAGAAGCGATACCGTTATCATTTTTAAGTATGTATTATGAACAAGTTGGGACGACTACATAGCAGGCTATATATGTTACAAACTGACTAAAAGATAATTTTTATAAACGAGTCGGTTGATTTGAAGACAGCTAAATACACCCCTTCCCGCCTCCTCTCAGTACGATTGATTTGACCATCATTGGATTTTAGAGATGGGGTTGGCCTTAAACACTGGTTTATAATAGTTAATAAATTTAGTTCACCTTAAACAAAAGGTGAGCTATGGTCGCAATATAATATTCATACCGAAAATTCCAAATTTTTACAGCAGCATTTTTAGATGGATTCAATTATGTATTGCAGTTGGAGGAAAACGTTTGGAAAATACTTTGTTAAATTTATACTTTGAATCGTGACTCTAGGATTTTAAACTACATTTGAATCTTTTCATGATATTTGACTATACAGTGATTCATTTAAATATATTTTGGATTTAGCTCTTTCGTACCTAACAGGATTTAAAACTACATTTGTCCCTTTAATTCATCACTGCCTGTATAAAACATTATTTGTTATGCAAGTTTTCATTAACATATTTCGATCTAAAAATCGTCATCGTTAATTCGTATGTGACCCCTATTTTTACTTATGAAATAGCATTTGAAATGGTACGAGAAAATAGTCAGTCTTTTTTCCTTCATTTATAATTAAGTTATTTTTAAGGCACAGATATGCAGCTTTTGTAACGATCGTGTGAATGATTGCAGCCAATTGTGGCTACGTTCAACCTATAAAAATTGTAAAATATAATTTTTTAAAAACAATGACAGGATCATTTCCTAATTCATGCTTAACATAATCCTAGCATCATACCATTATCCTAGTATTAACATAAACATAACATAATCATAATCAAAGCTTAATTTATGCTGTATTTTGAACATTTTTAGGTGCGTTCGTAATTATATAAATACGTAGCACCTATAGTCGTCGTTTGGTCCGTCCGTCTGTCCGTCCGTCTGTCTGTCTGTCTGTCCATCTGTCTGTCCGTCCGTCTGTCTGTCTGTCCGCATATAACAACGCAAAAACTACCCAACCAAATGGTTTGCAATTTAAAATATAGTATCTTTGCAGAATTTTGTCGAGACATTTCAAATTTTATTAAAATCGAATCAAAACTTTAGGAGATATTAATAAAAATATTTATTAAGAAATTTGATTTTTTTTTTAAATCGGTGCTTTCTTGTTATAGGAGCTTCCAATGGATGTTAAATCGTCAAGCGACCGAGATGCTTATTTTACTACAGAAATTAATCTGCAGACGATATAATTCATTTCACAGAATTAAAAATCATCAAGATCTGAATATTTATATAACTAGCTGATACATATATATCTGAATATTTATATAACTAGTTAAGATATTTGTATGAACAGTGTCATAAAATATATACTTAACTAGCTGTTTAACCCGTTCTACGCACGGGATATCATGAATTTAATTCTAAAACGTGCGTACGAACGCACCTCGTTTGTAACGTTTGACGTACAATTTCCAACTTGTTGTTATTTTCATTGCTTACTTTTTTCGAACAGATAAAACCTTGAAACACATTTCAAACTTTTTAGGCAAAGGAAGAATAAACGGTAAAATGTCCCTTAATAATAAAATGCAATGTTGTCAGTCCGCTATTTTTTTTTAATTTATATTGCTTGATTCTTACCACTTTTTTAAAATGATATAATTCACTTTATTTACACCTTATTTTAACTGTCATTGAATGAGGCGAATATTACTACTTCAAAAATGTGGTGGCAAACAAGCAATCTGAATTTTAAACAAGAGGACAAGTGTGATTGAAGATCGCACAAAGGGCTTCGTTTAATATTCCTTTCAAAACACTTTATCCTTTATTAATAAATCCAAATAAATTTCATTAAAAAAAAGTGATGTTTTTTTTATAAAATAAAAATTTACCGGTCTATATTTCTCATTTTTTCGAATATCAGAACCGGCTCGCTATTATACTCTGTAATAATAATATATATCTGTCATGTGGACTAAATGCGATATTGAAAAACATCAATTTCAAAATTTAACATGTTGTACAGAGACCTTCAAAATGGTAAAATGTACCAATATTTCAGTAATCGGGTTTTTATCATGATTCAATACGTTCCTCAAACTCATACATTTATATTCTGTATTTCTCATATTGATACTCTCTTTGTATTATTCTCAAACATTTGAAAAATCCTTTAACTTCTAATATGACGTCAGATTAATTTTCTTTTTAATTCTCTAATGACATCCTATTAATTTGCTTTCTGTACTTACACATACTCATACTCCTTGTATTATTGAAAAATGTTTGAAAATGTTCTTTTTATTTCCAATAGGATGTCATATTAATCTTTTTTTTCAATTGGTGAAACTTTTTATATCATTTTCCTTTTTCACGTGGGAATCTTTCAATAGAAAATTATTTATTGTAAAAAGAATTTTATTGTGGATTTTTAATTGTTGCCAATTGTTGTAACGAAAATTTTTTAATTTAATAGGAAACGGGTGTTAGAATTTTGGTATTTTATCTCTCTATATTAAATAATACGATTTTTCAAATTTTATGATTTTGAGCTTCATAGTAGGTATTCAGCTATAAGTACACAAAGTTTCATGCCTGTAAGTTAATATAGTTTCTGAGAACCGGCCCTGTGACGGACAGACAAAGAAGCGCGACTAATAGGGTTTAGTGAGATGAACGAAACCCTAAAAATTAGCGGACTGGCAACACTGCTATAATGCAGCATCTTTTTAATCTAAATTTGTTGAAACTATAATTAGGAGATTTTTGCTTTAATTGTATAAAACAAATGTCTTTATTAAATAATCTCTTTGAACATAGTGCAATTTTTCATAGAAGGAAAATGTTTCGTTATCAATTATCATTATCGTCATGAATAATCATTAATGACTACTTTAAAACCCTTTGTTTGAAATACAATGATGAATTCAGAGTATCCATTAATTACATTTTTGAATTAAATACTTCCTACTTTAAGTAAATTTTTCTGAGACTCAATATTCTCATATTGAAGATTAAAGGAAGAAGAATATCATTATTCAGTTTATCAGAAAGAGTACATGTAATTATTGACTCACGGATTTGTCATTAGATTAACTCTTGTTTTGCGCAAATTTCAAACACACACATTCCAGAAAAGTATTTGTATACAAAATAGTTTCAACAAATTTATGTGTACAATTACAATTAAATTTATGCTGACTTTCTATCGTTTCATAAATTTATACACAGATGTATATTTCAATGGACTGAAATTCAAAATTTCCACTCACATAGTTACTTCTTATACTAGTCAGTAGCGTATAACCTCACAACGAAAATATTTGTATTCCTAGACATGTTTTCATTTAATGATGAAATATTATATTAAAGAATCAGAATAAACTATTTATTTATCTTAATGCATAAAATGCAAATTTAATGTTGCAAGTAAACTGATCCACTCCGACAGTCACAACATTATTCGCATCATATGATTTAGGATTGATAATACGTGCAAATACAATCGTTTTTGTATAGAAAATAGAGAATGGCATTATTGAACGTAAAAAAAATAAATTTTATTAATCTTGAATTCAAGATCTTTATTTAATAATAGTTAAACAAACGTTCGCTGTCAATTTTGGAACGCCTCAAATGCAAAGCAATAACGAAAAACAAGAAAAAAAAATAATCGTCAAACCTAAATCATGAAATACTTTCCAACATAAACACAATATTAAAGTACATATATTAAGAGCTGAATTCCTTAAAGGTACCTTAAAGAACTATTTATTTCAGACAAAAATTAATATAATGAATCGAACACTAGTGAAAAATTAGCCGTGGCCAGAACTCGAATCTGAGACAACAGCGTACCGTGCTGTTGCTCTAACCACTAAGCTACCCTGGTCCATATCCAAGCTCGGCAATTCCTTCTTTTCATCCATGTTGGGCAACGTCAGCGGCCAGAAATCAAACAGCACTGGATGACGGACTATTGGTGAATAAATTAATATCCCATCGGCAAACAATATATATATTAAAGCACATAAAGTAACGTCTGAAATCATTAAAGGTACACTTAAAGAACAATTATTTCAGACACACAAATTAATACAATAAACATCACGAGTGAAAAATTAGCTGGGGCAGGAATCGAATCTGGGACTACAGCATACGGTGCTGTTACTATAATCACTAAGTTACCACGGCCGATAACCTAGCTTGGCAGTTGCACACTTTTAATACATGCACTGCTCTTCATATTCTACAGAATACATGTTTCAGTACACTTCATAAATGCATTTTAATTTCAATTTGTTTGAAATTGTGTACCATGCACTTGAAATGATTTTCTCCAATTGACCGTAACGTAACTAAATACTTTTTACAGTCCCTGTAAAAGAACAATAAATGCTACACACTTCAGTTTCAATTGCGATGGTGCTATAGTAAATAACATACAAAAATTACAGGGCAATCCGAGTACATTTACAAGAGTTAGAGCACGGACAGGCGGGCATACAAGTTGAAGACATTAACACTTTTAAACTATGTTGTAAAGTAAAGTTTTCAGACGAGAAAAGAGACGAAACTAAATAAATGAACATATTTCTAACACTTATGACAGCTGAACCACGGCACTTTCTTTCTATTAATCTTCCATCCTTTTTCTATCCAACCTTCCCATCGTTTGGAATAGATTTGCCTCTTTGTCTTTTGATCTTCTATCACGTTTGATACCGAAAGCACTGAAAATACATGATGATGGCGACATAGCGGAATCCTTGCAAAGTTATTTAATTATTACTTACCCATCATACGTAGTATAGGGTAAGTCTTGTAATCGTTTTGAAAATCGAAAAAAAAAATTTGACGGATTTACACGTTTCAGACACTGGTGATTCCGAAAAACATATTTTTAGAAAAAAAATTTTGCCGTCCGTCTGTGTGTCTGTGTGTCTGTGTGTGTGTCTGTAAACGCTCTATCTCCCGAACAAATTGAGATAGAGACTTGCAATTTGGTATGTACTTAGTATGTAATAATGGGAAGAAGCCTATTTCATTTCAATAACCTCGATTAACCGGAACATTTTTTTTCGGACTCTCGAAATATTCGTTCTGATGAAAGGTATATAAAAATTTTCGCAATTGTTTATTTTAAGGAGTAAATATAAAAGACAATAAAAAAACATAAATTTTGCATAAAACATGAACGGATAATGAGTTGCCGAGATATGTGTAATCCTATTTTCCACACTCTTCGATTTTTTATGACCCTGTATTTCATCCAAATTTCACTTCAAATATATATTTTAGTTGGAAATTTGACTCTTAATCAGATGCAATAAACCGCTAGTTAATAGGAGTATTATTTTTGGAGTTATAAGGAAAAACCTCTTTCAAACAATTCCGTAATCGAGCCTTTTTATGACGTCATCAAACCACGATTTTATTTGAATTGCAATGCATTTTATAAGTAGTTTACACATTTTTATTTTAATATTTTACATTATACATATACATGATGGGTAAGTATTACGGTGGCCCCCAACGACTAGTTAATTTCGTGTTTGTACGTTACATTAGTGAGGAACGAATGTTAGACGTAAGCATCCGGTTACAGAACTGTTTATCAATAATTATTGATGGCAGTGCGTTTTCTAATAGTGGTACGCGTTTTCATATTGAACTGTTTTTTTCTGCATATCGCTCTGTGTGTATATATTTTATACACTGGGAAGCACAAAAGATCCCGAGTACATTTCCGTTCATTGATGGAAATTGCTGAAGGTGAATTTTCAACTGTGCTATGCGTTTCCTAACCGAACTACCGTAATTTCGCGCGTATGCGCCGCGGCTTAGTTAAGTCTTTTTCAAGCCGGAAAATTTATTGAAAATAAGAAGTCGAATAAGTTCTAAGCAGAAGTAAATCACATTTTATTTAAAATAAATTCTGGTATGAAATTGAATTTTCTGAGGTGCGGCGCATACGCGCGAAATTTACGGTAAATATAAGCATACTATGAATTATATTATACAGTTATAGATCATATACTGAGCTGGGGAAAATAATTCGGATATTTTTCTGATTATTGATGGCAATTGCTGAAATTGGTTTTTCAAATGTGTTACGAATTTTCTAAATTGTTTTCTTAAACATAACCTTTCACCTTATTAAACTGTGAGGTTGTTACAGTATTCTCAATGTGTTGGAAAGTGTTTCATAATAAACGATTTACGCATTATTTTTCGTTCTTGTTTTTATTAAAACTTATTTATGAAATGCTGTGATTTTCATCAAACTGTAAGCCGCAAAAAGAGATCGAAGCAACGTTAGTGGACCAGTTCATTACACAAAAGCATTAAAGACAATTTATGCTGCATCTTCAGTTACATAAGGATGCTTTTTAACTCTTTCCAACATAGTTGAAAAGTGTGTATAAATTCGGTTTGTCTGTACGTCTGCCGTCTTTCCGTGTTCTAACCCTCACAAATATACTGGGATTGTCATATAATTGATGTCTTGTGTCATATTTTGTATGTTATTAAGTTCACTTTGGCATGTTCGCTATTTAAAATGGAGAGTACAGCATTTTTAGTTTATTTACAGGGACACTCAAAAGAATATTGTTACGGTCTATGGGGAACAATCGTTTGTGGTATATTTTAATGATGTAATACTATTTCAAGCATAATAAAATTTATATGCATTTCTTGGGTGCATTAAAACATGCTTTCTGTAGTGCAAAGAATTGATCATGCATTTACCACGAAAAAGAAATCAGTTACAGTGCGCGATAAATGGTGGAAGTGCATTTTCAGATTTGGTATTCATTTTAAAGTATAAATAATGTTTTGCGTACTGCGTTTTGTGTATAAATTCTACCTCTTATACAGGGATACACAAAAGAATTCGCAATCGGGTGGTTTTTAATTGAGTTATGTATTTGCCATTTCAACTATATTTAGTACACTACACTGTTAAAAATGTTCGTTTATTGATTTGTTGTCTTCCGTGAATTTTGGTCAGAAATTTTCCATTTTGTTAGAAAAAGGGAATCTTTACCGTATATATGTTGCCTTTTTAAGATTACAGAGTTTCAAATACGGAATTATTACTGTAAAAATCTATCATCCAATGAGATTTCAGTATTTTTGATCGCCACGCATGCGCTTCAACTCCTTCGCGTCTGTATCGTGCCTTTTACGGACTACAAAGACGGAACTTTCCTCAATAAACGGAAACATTCCGGCAACTCTGCTGCCAGTCCTTTTTCCGTAAATTGACGGAATTATTTTTTACAGTGTAAGACAAGTTTGTAGAATTAAAATAAATTCATATACAGTGCTACGAAAGAGCTGGATACATTGTCGTTTATGGATGATTATTTATGGAAGTAGGTTTTAAGTTGTTACGCGTTTCTCAATTGTTTACTTAACATATCTTCTGTCACCTTATTAAACGATGAAGTTCCGTTACAATATTCTGCAAGTGCTGGAAACTATTCCATAATCTATGTTGTGATGCATTATTTTTCTTTCTTGTTTATGTGAGAGATGGCTGTTTGTGTGTGATAGTTTTTTTTTAGGTCAGTGCTAAATTTTTAATTATTAAATTATATTTTTACACTCCATAATGTTATTGAAAACGTTCCTTTAAAGGACATTCGATTAAAATACACAGTTGATATTATATTTAGTCAGTGTTGAAATTATTAAGCATACGAATTCATGTTTGTCGTAAATTTACTTGAATATACGACTTTTCACCTTAAAAAAGTTAAATCTAGTTTTACAGACCATCATAACTTTTGATCTGGTGAAATTTTGAATCAAATTTTTAATTGTAAGAAATGAAAAAAGAAAATATTTTCTCTTATATATTAAAATATTAGCCTCTCTCTTATCTAGAGATGTTTTCAGATGATAGCTGCGGACATTTTTCTACATTTTGCTCGTGAGCAAGCAAAGCGAAAATGAGTTGGTATTTAAAAGTAGGAGAAAATTGAATCTGGAATGGAGAATTTTTATCTGTTTTAGTAACGATGTAATACAATTGAATGCTGTTTTATCACAACTACCCACTAGAAATACTTTTAAGTAGCGATACACAGAGCAAAAACTAATTATTTATTAAGTTCGTTTTGATCATTCGTAAATTTCAACTCTACATATTCAATCTACACTTACCATCTTTTTTAGATTTTAATATTTAAATAAATCAATCAATAAATAAAATATTTGAGTATATCAAAACAGCTCCCCTTACTAAACTCAAAAATACTGATTATTTTCTTTAGCAAATATTATTGCCTTTGCTTTAAAAATGCAACCTGAAAAAAAAAACTACTATCTTGCTTTATATTTTTTATCACATTAAAGAAGAACTTTGTTTAAAAATTTAAAATATTAGCATAAATTAAAAATTGATGCATATGTGTTTATATATATAAGGATTTTTTAGAGGAATAAATATACACCCCATACTATGATAACGAAGAAAAAATATTTTTATAAATTTTAAACCTAAGTTTCTTTTTCAATATAATATTCAAAATTCATTTTCAAAAATTTCTTTTTCTTTTTAAATATTATGTGAAAAACTAAAAGCTCGTTTGGTTTTTTTTTTTTTTTTTTTTTTTTTTTTTTCAAAATCGTACATTCACTCTAAAAAATTAAGATAACTATTTTATTTTTTTAAAATCTTAAACTCAGAAACAAAATTTTATGTAACGTGTTTCAGAAGAAGATCAAAATAAAAGTATATTCTCTAAAATGTGATGCAAAAAAGAACTTTTTACAGAATCTACGAATAATTAATTTGGAAAAAATTTGCAACAGGGTCAGTATACATACAAAACATTTACATGATTACAGCAAAAAATATTTTATTTCATTATACTGAATTTTTTATAAAGGAAACTGGGGAAGAAAAAAACAATACTGTAAATTATTGCCATTGTTTCGAAAGAAATATTATTTTTGTTATACTTAACATAATCTAATATTGTTAAAGAAATAGAAGTGTATTAATAAATAAATAAAACTTCAGTCTGACGGCAATGTATTAAAATGTTATCGTTTCCATTTGTAATTTATTTGTTAGTTTAGTAAATTGGTACAAAAACATTGTAATTCTTTTCTGTTTTACCAGCTGATATTATTACTAGGGGGACCCATCGCCCTTATCAGCGTGCACCAGCCTGGCTACGCTGGCTCTGATCTCTAATCAAGTTAACCTTGAATTACTGGGATTTTGTTTATTCTGGCCCAGATTAAATTTAAAGTTTCAGCATCATCGTTCACTTTGTTATAGGAATCGATTTGGCATTATCCCAATTTGAGTTTAATTAATGCAGT
Source organism: Maratus michaelseni (assembly GCA_963931845.1). Taxonomy (NCBI): domain Eukaryota; kingdom Metazoa; phylum Arthropoda; class Arachnida; order Araneae; family Salticidae; genus Maratus; species Maratus michaelseni. The sequence goes on along the minus strand of OZ007598.1, from coordinate 134,918,831 downwards.
AACAGCATTTACCGGAGTACTTTTCCGTTTCAGAAAATAATTATCATAAAATCATTGCGACACGCAAAAACAAAATGCACAAAATTCTAAGGACAAAAAAATTAAATTAGCGGAGAAACATAAATTACTATAATAGGCTCAACGATTGAAACCAGATTATGTTTACAAATGCAAAATATAGGACGCAAAAAGTGAGAAAACTCTAAAAATCGCATAAAAAGTTCTCGAAAATTCAAAAATCTCTTTACTAATTCAAAATAAGCTTCTTTGTAAAAATTACAAAATTTAGGCTAAAAGATTGAAACCTGATTTTTTTTACTAATATGGGCCGCAAATCTTGAAAAAAAGCAACTATCACATTAAAAATTAACACGTTGACGGACAGTTGCGGCTACAGCCGTCAAAGCGAAGTTCACAATGTGGCATGACGGCTATAGCAGCACAAATGTGCATTTACCGGCGTACAAATAGAAGCCCAGTGTCATGTTTTGGAAACAAGTTTTTAGGTTGAAGTTCGTTTTCTACCTGTTATACGAGTTGCAGCTTCAGTATGCACGTGCAGGGTGGCTAGTGGTAAAGGAAAAATAAAGTAAAAAAAAATGGTAATTACCAGTATATTCTTATAGAAAAATTCAAATTGAACAGGTGATAAGTTTAATGGGATACCTAAGTTGTAAAACTCAACTCCCAGAATAAAAGTAAATGAGTGTGATATCTTGAGAGAGCCATTTAAATCAAAACCATTAAATAATAAGCCCAGTCAGATAGTGTTAAATTTGTTAGCGATACACTAGCGCCAAACCTCTGCTGCGGAAGGAGGACAAAACAGAAGTGGGTCGCAGAGAAACGATATGATTTATTTATATCGATATTTTATACGATTTTTATCGATGTTTTGTTTTTGCACTTCCTTTAGAAGCTTGCTAATTATTGGGATCTTTTACATTAAAGCTAAAACTATAATTGAAAAAAAAAAAAGTGGAAATTTACTGGATTAGTATTTCTATATAAATATAGTGGTGGCGAAGAAGTTGATTTATTTATTAAAAGTTAAATAAAAAGTGATGGAAATTTACATCACTATGCAATTAACCCTTTCCGGCACAGACAATTTATGTTCGTAAAATGTGAAATTACTGACTGACACCGGAATTTACAAACGACTTTCTTAGAAAATATGAACTGCTTATTTTAAGCTTTAATTTTAGAAGGAAAATTTTATTAAAATATTCTTGGTGCCGAATGCAGCACTCCCAACCGCTAGATGGCGCTATTTTCAACTTGCGAAAAGTTTCCTATTTATCTGACTGGGTTTATTATTTAATGGCTTTGATTTAAATAGAGTTTAAAATACTTTAAAGTAACTAAAATGTAAAAGAAAAACGTTAAATTACAGTCTAATGTATGAAGGATAGTATAAAATAATTGAAAGTATAAAAAAAATGTAAAAGAATGCATAAAGAATGTGATAAAATAGGTCTAATGCAAATTACTGAATAAAAAAGCAAAGGAAGGCTATTTAATTAAATAATCAACATAAATTTTTCTATAAGAATATACTGGTGTTTATCACTTTTTTTTACTGTATTTTTCTCTGACCACTAGCCACCCTGGTGTGGTTGTGAAGGGAGTGTGCAACCTAATTAAAGGTGCTGAATTAATCAAAATTAAGTTTATTTAAGCAGAAAGAGTAAAACTATACTGCTAATATTCTAAAAATTACAAAAACATATAGTGTCAATTTTCGAACTTCACTTGTTCCTACTGTCCGTCAAAGGGTTAAATAAGGAAATATAATTTTAAAAAAAACAATTACTGCTTTCGAGGTACATAACTTCATAAAGCTGTGACATCTTTTATTTAATTCATAAATCCTTTTTTATTCGGAAAATCGACAAACGATTAATACTTCACTTGATTAGTACATTTGTACATTTTTGTTTATATATCTTAAATCAGTATTTTCTGTATTTTTAGTTGTGTACTTTTTGAAGGTAAGGCGAAGATGTTCTATGTTCTATAGGGGATACATGGCGAATCTGTGTTCACAACCAGCATATTTGACGTGGGCAGGATAGCTAAATGAGTCAGTAAAAAAATGGATTTTCATTTCACTGACTGTTTTAAAAACCAAATTCTATTAACCAAATTCAATTAACCACAGTAAATGCTGAAGATGGCTTACGACTTCGCTTCAGCAAAATAACACCAAATATGCAAGAAATATGTAATGAGGAGAAAGTGCATCTGTCGCATTTCAAAATTGAAAGTTGTAGAGCATCGGCGATTTAGAAGACGTGTTGTGCATGTGGATATGATAAATAGTTATCTGTACACAAGAAAATATCTGAAACCAATGCGAAGAAATTTGTTTTGGAAAATTAATTTATTTACAGACGATATGATATATAAAGACGATGCACAGACATGTTGGAAATTTTAAATGCTCATGTTTGCAGATAAAAACGCCTGAAGTCTGTGTAGGGATGAAAGTTGGGTTGTTAATTTCCTCAAATGTATCACAAGTTGTTAAAAGAGAAAGAAGAGTGGTTAGTACAATTTTAAGAGCTTTATTGCTTAATCGTCGCGTTGTGAAGCCGATAAAATAAGCAAGCTCCGGTTCGATATTTTAATGCTGATCTAGATTACCTGCGACCGCAATATAATAATAAAAAACTAACAAAAGGCAAAGGAATGCACTTAACGCATACAATTTCAAAAAAATGAGAAGTAATGTAAAAAAAGCATCCTAAAATTTTACAAACTAATAATTTTTTATTTTGAATTAAAAGAAGATAATTAGGATTAAATTGCTAAACATGGTTCTCGCGACTCTGAAAAAGAACAAAGACACAAAAATACATAATCTTAATAATCGTATTAATACAGTTTTTTTTTGTTTATTTGAATACCTGAAATACCGTTAAGTATTATAATAATCACACAAACCACTGTTTTTAAAAAAATTCACAAAAAGTCAAAATTACAATTAAAATTCTTGATTTTATTCGTATGGTTTGGAGAAGTACAGACATTTCTTTTGTACAAACACCATGGGACTACAAAAATCTTGGTTTATGGTATTATATAACATTGACATTAATAATTACTTTTGTGAGACATTGTGGAAGCGGTGAGAATAAAATTAAAAAATAAACTATTAATGAATATGGGCACAATGTTGCCTTGAAAATTATTATTTAGATTTTGATAAATTAATAGTTAAAAAAAAGTAAATTTAAGAATAAAATAATGAAGCCAAAGGTTACTATTGCATTAAAAAAAAAAAAAAAAAAAAAAAAAAAAAAAAAAAAGGACCAGCCAGGCACGAGAATCTTATTCTTTAAAAAAATGGCTCACCCATACTGAAGGTTGAAGAAAACTGCATCGTGGTATTAGGGCTGGGTCGCCCCGATCTGAACCTTCTCGTTACCTGGACGTCTACATGAGAAGTGTTGCACTCTTTAAAAATTCAGGAACACTGACGGTTTATCGTAGGGGAGCTTGCCTCCTCCACTGGGATGAGGTCACCTTTCCCAAGACAACACGTACATTCCTTTTTAACTTTGGAGAATATCTGGAGTTGTTGTTGCTAGGGTTAAAATGTCCAATACCCGCTGATCCAAAATAATAATATGGAATAAAATTTTAAATATTTTATTAATGGAAAAATAAATAAAATACTGAAATTTAACTATTTAAATACTTTAAAATGATATCCCTATTTATGGATGGAAAATAAAAATTAAAGAAGATATTTAAAAAAAAAGCTTTTAGGAAAAAAAACAAAGAAAACGATTGCTAAAAAAAACAAACAATATTAATTAAAAATAAATCTAACATAAATAAATAAATTAAAAAAGTGCCATGTTGATTGTTTATCTCCAACAGTCTGAAACATAGTTTTTATTTCAAAAACAAAAGTATCTAATGGTTCTGTTTCTTTCTTTCTTATAATAGTCGCAATTTTTGCTTCATATTTGTACGATCGCACTCCGGTTTGATAAAATTACTTTTGCATCCGTTTCAAAATAATCCAGTTTCGGTTTCGTAAAAAATTCGAGTTTACTCGTATCATCGGAAAAACATCTCGCATCAGTTTCAGATATTTTGTAAAGTGCAAACAACTAACTTATTAACGTATTCGTGCACGGTATATGTGTTTTCTTACTAAACGATGATACTCTACAACACTTTCAATGAACGTTTGGTCGAATTTCGTATAGTTTTCGAGTTACGATTTCTAATTACGAAATTTATGGTTGGGAGGAGCTGTAACAGACCTCATCGTGTATACACATTTTACTATACCTGCATTCATGACTGTAGCTAATTCGTTCAAAAGTTATTTGCGACAAAACGGTATGTACAAAAGAAGCACTTTTAATATATATATATATATATATATATATTCTTTCACATTCGTTACTATTTTATTAGTACTAGTACTAGTATTAGTTAGTTACATAAATTTATATGTACTCGTTTGTTAGTTGCGCAAATTCAACATAATATTTTACAAAGATTTATCATTACATGCAAAATGTTTGGCATATTTAATTATTGAATTTAAGGTTATTAAAAATTGTTGTGTTTTATAAATAGGTACTTGGATGTTACTTGAATAATCTTAGATTATTGCGAAATCTGTTTGACGTTATAATTATATTTTCTTGAGAGTCCATCTGTATACTTATTTTAATTATTAAAAGAAAAAAGAAATTTATATTATTCGAAAGTTCAATAATATAAAAATTTTTAAATATAAATAAATATATTATATATATTTTATATTATATATATATAAAATATATAAAAGTTGCTTTGTAATACGCTTTGTTATTAATAATTTATACAAAAAATAAAAAAACTATATACCAGAAAAATTACAATGGAAAGTCAAACTTAATAAAATATTTTTTTTTATTAAGGTTGGAAGTGACATCTTCACATACATGTTTCAAGTTATCGAGCCTACCTCGAGAAAGGCTTGTTAACATTGAAGTTTTAATAAGTGCCTGCTTAAAAGTGCCACCTTCCTCTCATAAAGTTTATATCGCCGGTTTCTTAGGTTCTAAACATTTTTAGGAATTCTTTTTTAGAAAGAAATTGAAATTCCATTCTTAGGAAAAAATCCAGTTACAATTTCGCATTTATTTTGATTTACATTGAATTTTCTTTTAAGGGGAAGAAAAATCTTGTTGTCATATTTGGCATTTTACATAAGCAATCTGACTGCTATAAGAAACAAAAAGATATTCCTCACGGTACGAAGAAGTATATAGTCAATTCCTCTGACTCGTTATTTAGTATGTAGCCATGGCAGTGCCCTCTATATCAGGCCTGTTTAACCTTTCAATAAGCAGGGGCGCACTACAATTGTTGGAAAACAACAAAGGCCCACATTATCAACATGACTAACTATATCCCTTTAGGCGTCCGGCAGAATTTTTGATGTATGCATAACGATTCATAAAATAATAGATATAAAAAGAATTAGTATGAGAATTTTTATTTAATAGCCTTACATACCTATATATCTTATGCACTTTTAAAAATTAACGCTAATATATATATAATTTTTAATGCAGCCTTTCAATTCAAAATTTATGTGACGGGAAAGCACGGTTAGGACGCTTAAAGCAACAATATTATCTCACTATAATAGTGGTAGAAACAAACATACATCTTATCAGTTTACCAATTTATCGCTTTTTTTTTATTCAAAATAGCTACCACTATTTTCGAATAGTGATTATCGCTTTCTTAATCACTGAATAGCTGAAATTACTGTATATTTCCGTGTATAAGCCGAGGATTTTTGGGCGTTTTTTTTTGTCCCAAAGTGTCGGCTTATACGCGAGTCTAAGAAAATTTCCAAAATTGATATTCTAAAATAAAAAGGATGGTGACTATAAAAATACATAAAATACTTACAAATTTCTAAAAATGCTTTAAGAGCCTACACTAGTCACGCGAAGAAACGCTCTCGCTAATGTTAAGTCTATGGGAAGGTTATCCCGCGATTTCTCGTTCGCATTTTAATATTTTTAAATGATTTTTTTTGCATAGGATAGCTGACGTCGATATCTATCGTTGTTAGTTTTTACTTTTTTGATTTTGGCTCCAGTTTTTTTTTTTATATAATGGTACTTTCATTTTCAGAACCGGTTCCAACCGGTTCCAAAATTTAAAATGTCCGCTTATAATAAAAGTTTAACCAAAATCAAAAAAGTAAAAACTAACAACGTTGAAGATCGACCTCAGCTATCCTACGCAAAAAAATCATTTAAAAATATTAAAATGCGAGCGAGAAATCGCGGGATAACATTCCCATAGACTTAACATTAGCGTGAGCGTTTCTTCGCGTGACTAGTGTAGGCTCTTAATACTCGATTCTTTTACAATGAAAAGGTCACCAATCATCGGTCACAAGTTACAATAAATCCACTTTGCCGAGGCACTTGCACCCAGTTGGCCAGTTTTTCTTCAATTTCAGGAAATGACAGTTTGTGTCCACGTGCAGCTTTCACTACTTTTGGAATTTCGCCTTTTTCTTTCTCCTTTCTCGCACTTGTTTTTCATTGAATGTGAATTAACGAGCACCTATTGATTTATTCTACTATTTTGCAAAATGGATGAGCTTTAATTTAAAGCCCGCATTATAAGCCGTGCGCTTTTGTCCTGCCTTAAGAGCCTACATCAGTCATGCGAAAAGAAGCTCAAGTTAATGTTAAGTATATGGGAAGGTTCTAGCGCGATTTCTCGCTCGCATTTTAATATTTTTAAATGCTTTTTTTTTGCATAGGATAGCTGATGTCAATCTCCAACGTTGTTAGATTTTACTTTTTCGATTTTTGTTGCAGTTTTTTTTTATAAGCGGGCATTTTTAATTTTGGAACCGGTTGGAACTGGTTCTGAAAGTGAAATTACCCTTATATAGAGTTTTGTTTTTTATGAACAAGTAAGTCATACCTGGATGAGCGGATCCCAATTAATCAGATTTAGCAGTGCGCCAAGACAGAATAGGATACATGAATAATTTCGGATAGCGCATTTTTTTTCTATTACCTATACACAAAAAAGTGCTAAGTTCTTCGTTCGCTGAATTGTTTATCACCTATTTTTAACATCGGCTTATATACGAGTTTCCGATTTTGGACGTTTTTTCACTCAAAAGTCGTATATTCGGCTTATACACGGAAATATGCGGTAAACAAAAGTAAGATTAGTATATGGAAATAGTGGTAGATAGTTTGAATAAAAATCAAGAAATCGTGAATCTTATACAATGCCCATATATCTAACAGTGATAGCCATAATCCCCAACGATTCCGGAATTTCTTGTAAAAATAATTTTAATAAAAATAATCATACATCCTTGCAAACTTAGAAGTACATTTTTCTGAGAAGAGACCTATCTGAAAAAATAGGAGGGGAAGGATCCAGTAACCATAACCGCGTTTAGCTTATAATACGCAAAATTAAATTGCATACAAAATATTGTTCTAATATTATTGATTTCAACACTAGATCAACTTAACCCTTCCCGGCACAGACAAATTCTGTTCGTAAAATGCGAAATTGCTGACTGACACCGGAATTTACAAACGACATTTTTAGAAAATAAGAACTCCTTATTTTAATCTTTCATTATAGAAGCAAAATTTTATTAAAATATTCTTGGTGCCGAATGCCAGTTTGGAATTAAAATTAGGTGTGGCCGGATTGGGACCACTGTGCCGGAAAAGGTGAACCGGTCATTTTGAACGATGCCAAATCATTATATTTTGATTCAATCAAAAATGTCTTCATAAAATAAGTTAAATACATACTACACACAAAAAAAAAGTTAACTAAATAAGTTAAATAGCTTCAAATAAAAGTTTTAGTATAAAATAGTTTTATAATATTTGATAATGATACTTGATATAGTACTTGATAATGATGCTTGAGTAAATTTTCCGGGCGTTCTAGTGTTAAATAAAGAAACCTTTAAAATATTTTTTACTTTTAAGAAAAGTTAAGCAAGTACAGGAAAATATTAGAAAGGATGCCAAGAAAACAGACAAAGAGCTCCAGGAAAGTTCATGAAATGGACCTACGTTTGACAGCCCTGCCCTATAATATATTATTAATATAAGTCCTACCGACTTTAGAAGAGTTTCAGCTAAATCTAGGAAAATTTCGGTTGGTTCTAGGGGGAAAAGCTTATTAGACATCGGAAACAGTGGCTTTCCATTAAGAATTATAATCCCGTAGTCAGCGATATACCAGAAATTCCGAATGGGATTTCCGTTTTATTTAATGACAGGATTTTTGGTGGCTAAAGAAAGTAAAGATTAGTATTCGGAAATTCTTGTTTGAATAGTAAAACACTCTAAATAGGAAACACTGCTAACAACTAGTTTTGATACTATAAATTCAAATTATCTACTAGAAGTTTTGAATAGTGACCTTTGTCTTATTTAATCGCGAAAAGTCTATCATTAAATAAATAGAAGATTTCTATTCAAAACTTATGGTAGGTTTTAAGAAAAAAAAATTGCGAAATCCTTCATATTGCGGAATGGTAAATTCCTATTTTTAAATTCCTATTTTTATTTTTCATCAAGTTCCAGCAGGATCTTTTCAGATTGTTGGAATGTGAATTTTACGATGGAAAAAAAGAGACCACCTTCAGTATTTAAAATTATTTTTAAAAGCATCTTATGTTGTTTTTATTTTAATTTAATTCACAAAGATAATGATACTGACGTTTTATGTTCAGGTTGTTATGCCTTCCACCAGAGAGACGTATGCAAGTTTAAAGATCATTCATTTGAATTCTAAAAGTTTTAACTTACATTAATGTACAAATGGAATTTCTTTTGGATGGTTCCATTATGAATTTTTGCGAGGAAGAAAGCGATACGTAGTGGTCTGGATTGTGTTTGCAATTCGAAAATAATCTTGAATAATTTTGTACGTGAAATATCCTTTTGATCATTTTGCGATATCAGTGGATCTGATGACAATATAAGGTAATGATATCTGTTGGTCTGAATAATCAAATGATATGTAGTTACCGAATTTTGATTCAAATATGTTTGAAAAGAAAATTACACAAAATTTACTTTGTATGTTCTATTAACTTATTTATTTCTTCATCATATAGCACAAACATTAAAATATGAAATTGACTGCTGTAATTTTCTACTTTAAAGAATGGCGTATGTGCTATCAATGTGCAAATTTTTGTAAATCAATATAAACGTACTTGTTTACAATTTAAAAGAAAATAAATTAAATGACACCATAAAAATATACTAAAATTTAATAATAAAAATAATTTCACTTTTAAACAATTCTTTATTAAAAACATTTATCAGAACTAAATATTTTTTTAACCCTTCGAGGAACACTGGATCATTTTGCCCCGTAGACTTTCATTCGCATTTTCTAGTAACTTTTTACCTCTTTTAGCATTACCGTAGAATTTATCATTAACTTTTTTTAGCTTTTTTTTTAGTACCACTAAACGTAGCATTCATTTGAAATATTATCCTATAGTTGCGATATTTATTAACACTAGAACGACCGGAAATTTTACTCAAGTTTTATAAAACTAATTCACATCAGAATTTTTATTTTAAAATATTTAATTTATTCATTTAACATATTTCTAAGAGTTTTACATTTAATTTATTTTAAAAAGAAATTTCTGGTTTTAATCGAAATACATTCATTTGGTAGCGGTCAAAATGACCGCTCATGGTCGTTCTAGTGTTAAAATAAAATAACAAGGACTTTATTCTTAGATCATTAAAAGAAAAAAACTAAAGAAATACGATATTATTTAACCCTTTCAGGGGCAAGAAATTTTGTTCCTGTAACGTCGAATTCACACCGGTATTTACGAAAGAATTTAGTTCAAAATAAGGAAAAGCAAATTTTTCATCTTTACCCGTCAAAGTTAAAAAAGTAAAATTTAATTAAAAGTTTCTGGTTCGAATTGGATTAAAATTAGGTGGTATATAATATATACCACCGCCCCTCAAAGGGTTAATGCAATTATCATAGATGTTATTTCTAATGGCAATATCCCTTTTTCTATACACAAATAAATAACATAACCATGATTGAGGCTTAAAATTTTCGAGTTTGACTATATTTGCAGACAGTGGCGGTTCGTGGCTGCAGTGTTGAATTCAGACACTTTTCTCCGGGAGGGATTTCTGTAGCTCCGGGGGGGGGATTCCACTTTTTGCCCATTGAAAGCATAAAATCTCAAATCTTCCGGGGGGACATTTCCATGCTCCTGGGGGGGGGGAGGAATGTCCCCCCGGGTCACCCCCTGAATTCAACACTGCGTGGCTGGCTTTATTTGGGGCGCTAAATGCATGGCTGCTAAAATTATTCTTTTCTTACTACTATTATTAAAATTGAATATTTTATTTTATTTACTGTCAAAAAGTTTTGCCATTAAACAAGGAAAAGATTTATTGTAAAAAATAATGGTATGAAAATAATATGTGCGTCAGGCATGCATTTAGTGCCCCCCCCCCAAAAAAGATAGTTACAAGCCGCCACTGTTTGCAGATACACTTCAGATTATTTTTATTTTACATTATTATTTGACTAATAGGGAATTTTAGTCTGGATAAGAATGTTTCAATTAATTTGATTCTAATTTAATAGATTCGCAGTATAATAAGTCTAATAAAGTAAAATGCCTATCAAGCCGTTTTCAATATCTCTATGCATGTATGTTTTATCGATATTCTCTTTTTCATTATAACGACGAATCATGTTTATTAATATTATAAATTGATTAGATATCGATTATTATGAAGGAGTCTGATTGACTTCACCGGTTATGCTTAAAAGCAAAAAAGTTGAAGACAATAGCGTTCAATGATTTTGTTTTATTTGATATAATTGGTAGTTGCTATGGATGTGTAGAAAATAAACGGCTTGCGGTAAAATTTTGTCTTTTATTTTGAAATTAATTAATTAAAGTAGCTTCATGAAAGAAAATTTTAATTTCGGTAATCGATTTTTAGTGTTTTAGACGTCATCAAATGCATGTGCCTTTGATGACGGAATATAACTAAAGACGAAACACACAAATAGTGACAACGGTTATCTGTGTATATTTGTGTTGTAGCAGTACATACATGGATGAAACACAGGTGATAATTTGAGGTCAATATTTTAACGTCTATTACACAAAATATTCTTTTATCTGAATGAGTTAAGTGATGCAAAGGTTTTGGATTATGAAGTAATTGAATATGTCTTAAAAAAAAATTATCGATTCTGAGTAGATTACATTTGAATCATTGTCAGAGCTTTGCAATCCGCTAAACTTGTCGTTTTACTGCATTACAATTTTTTTTCCGTTTGAAGGAGTTAACTGATATAACTATTTTAGTTTGTGAAATAATTGAAAGTATCTCACAACTAAATTGATCGAAGTCGAAACACCGACAAAAAACTTCACTGAGCCATATTTTGTGGGTTTCACAGCAACTGTTTTTTTTTTTCATTTAACCTTCCTACCCTGCTGAAATTTTACTCAACTTTGATAAAAACATTTCACACCAGAATTCTTATTTAAAACTATTTAACACATTTATTTTATTTAGTTATGTCGATCTTTTATTTAACTTACTTTAAGAATTTTTTTCTGGTTCGAGTCGAATGAAATCAATTATTCAAGTGGGTCGATTAGACTCATTCAGGGTAGGAAGGTTAAATAAGTTAATTTGTACAACAAATATGCTTTTCTAAATGATTGAATGTATATCTCACAAACGTTTTAACACAACTGAATACTGACATTTTTAAGAGGAGCTTTAACTTGAACGATTTTTTTTTTTTCCAACAAGAGTGAAAGTGTTCAGGGCAGGAATCGAATTTGGCATGTCTGTTCTACGCACCCATGCTATGTCAACTGAGCTACCTGTACGTTTCCGAACTAACACAACAGACACGCAATCTCTGATTTGATTATTTTTTTTTTCGAAATTGTAATTATTTTTTTAATTTTTTTTTTTTTTTGCTATTTGAAATGTATGATTTTTGTGAATTATCATATTTTATATATATAAAAAAAAAACAACCAAACATAAATGAAAATAACTTAAGAAGTCAAAAATAATCAAAAATAGATTTCAAATCGAAACTCGTAAACTTATTGCAACAAATTTAATCCTGAAAAAAATCTCTTATCTGAAAAGAATATAGTTAATTAATTTTTGTTTTAAATTTTAATTTTAATAGCAACGTTTTACAGTTGCGCTCTTTATCAACATACAGTGGAACTTCCATTTAACGAAGTCTCATCGTTACATTTAAAAATTTCGTTATGAAGAAAATTCGTTAAATAGAAATTAACTTAAATTCATGAAATTTTTTCTTGAGATATGACAAACAGGTATTGGATTCAGAAGCATTTGATTCAGTTTTAATTATGAAGCCATCTTTTACAAAACAGTTGTATACGGTCGATGAAATCACGTCACACACAGAATCTCAAACTAATGTTTTCACTACATCGGCTTTTTTCTGTCTTTTTCGATAATGTACTTCAAGATTTTTTATTATTCCTTAGACTAATGATTGAAGTTTAGCTGTATTGGCAGGAACAAAAATAACTTTGATGTTCTTCGATTTGTATTTTAAAGCACGTTCTTTTGGATGTACAAAGCAATTGTCTATCAGCAATGGAAGGTCAGAATGGTACCTGTCTGACTCTAATAGATATTTGTTGTTTCAATGCATCTGGCGCCATTGCGACACCTCATCTTCTATATCATTGACGGTAAAAAGGGGATTTTGACTTCCCCCAACTGTCAGCGATGGAGTCTCGGAGTGGGAGAATAGTGATAACAAGTGTTTTTCTTAGTGTGAAAAAAATGCTTTATTTAGCACCAAGCAGAATGGAAATTATTTAAATGTGTTCATTTTCATACAATCGAATCCGCTGAAATAAATTTGCATATCCTTCGGACAGCAATCGCTTCATTTGAATTCTGTACACGTACAAAAGTTGAATAAACTTCGTTATATAGAATATATTTTTCGTAATGTGGAGATTAATTTACATGCTAATGGTGTTCAAAGTCAAAGTTCTGCAGAAAATTTCGTTAAGTAGAAAACTTCATTACATAGGGACTTCGTTAAAGCGAAGTTCCACTGTATATACAAACATTTCAATACTACTTTTATATATATAACGATAAACTAAATTTATCCGTTTAATTACTGAGAATTAATGAAGTAATGAATATTAAATAATTATTTACTCTGTAAATTGATTTAAAAAAAGAGTTGTGAACTATTTGCCTTGTTCTGAAGCTTAAACATTGAAGTATTTCCATATGAGGTAGGATTTGCAATTATCTTAAATATCTTCATCGAAAGGCAAAGAGCTGAAGTCCTCACATGTAACTTTTTGACTGGAAGAAGTTATTTTGACTAATTATTATTAAAGATGATTCCATTAAATTTATGTTAATAATGCAGAAAACATCCTGAGACATTTTCAATAAGACGAATTTGGAAATGAAACTTTATATTTAGATATATAATTAAATGGAACAATCTTTAGGAAGACATTATATTTAATTCAAGTAAAACTCGATAAAGTGCAATAATTTACAAGCGTAGATAAATATTGTTACGGAAACACATACAAAATTCAATAAGACGAAATTTGAAATGGAACTTTATATTTAGATATCTATATTAATAAAGAAATATTTTTCATACTTCCGACTAAGAATATTGTTCCACGTACGAGGGTCGTGTAATTTATAATCAAATGGAACAGTCTTTAGGGCGACATAATATTTATTTCAAGTATAACTCTATCAAGTGCAATAATTTACAAGCACAGATAAATATTGTTACGGAAACACAGTCTAATACCAAATTCAATGAGACGAATTTTGAAATGTAACTTTATATATCTATATTAGTAAAGAAACATTTTTTTATACTTGCGACTAAGAATATTGTTCCACTTACGAGGGTCGTGTAATTTATAATTAAATGGAACAGTATTTAGGACGACATAATATTTATTTCAAGTATAACTCTATAAAGTGCAATAATTTACAAGCACAGATAAATGTTGTTACGGAAACACAGTCTAATACAAAATTCAATGAGACGAATTTTGAAATGTAACTTTATATATCTATATTAGTAAAGAAACATTTTTTTATACTTGCGACTAAGAATATTGTTCCACTTACGAGGGTCGTGTAATTTATAATTAAATGGAACAGTCTTTAGGGCGACATAATATTTATTTCAAGTATAACTCTATAAAGTGCAATAATTTACAAGCACAGATAAATATTGTTACGGAAACACAGTCTAATACAAAATTCAATGAGACGAATTTTGAAATGTAACTTTATATATCTACTAGGGGGCCTACCCCCTGCGAGCTACGCTCGCCAACCCCCGCTCAGACTTCGAAGCCTCTAAAAACATGACAGCGTGCTTTGTTTTAAAAATATTTGTAAATCTGTAATTGGGTTGCCATGCTTTTAACGTTTTAATGGGGCATTTTTTTATTACCATGGCCTCATACACAGCTGTTGCGACAACTGACGACTGTTTTCGGGATCGATAAGTAAAATCAATTACAACTTGAAAACCAGCTTGTATAAAATGGTTAGGTTTAAATTGTGGCTACCTCTCGGACTTTTATAACAACGATCTGTATTCTATTCTTCCTTTGCGTTTAAGGATGAGAAAAATTCCATCTGCTTTAAGAACCACGGTATTGAAAAGTACTGTTATAGACATTTTCAGTAACAGGTTATAATTTTCTCTCTATTTTAGTGCGCCATCATGCATATTTTCATGTTATTTTAAATATGTAAATTATTTATTTTAATTAATATGTATATACGAATTTCTAATAATTATTTATCATACAAAATTAATTAAACATTTTGTGCATGCATGCCTGCATTTATTCGGCATCAATTGATGACATACTTAAACAAATTTGCTATCCGCAATAATTTTACACCTTGTTATGTCACTTGAATATTGTCCATAAGAAAATCGGGTACTTTTCCAGTATAGGATCCTTTGCTTTTAGGTTTGGCGTAATTCGAGCTTCGAAAAGGGATAGATTCGTTAATATACATAAATGTGTTGCCAAAAGTTATGAAAACAAACCCAATGAGCTTTTAGTGCTTTTCTATTATAGGAGTCTTGACGCTTTTTTTTAAAAAGCTTGGCGGAATTCGGGCATCAGAAAGTGAGATTTGGTGCCAAATGACATTAACAGCCATGGAAACAAATTCGACGATTTTTTTGTTTATATGCGTATTTTAATTATTCATATATTATTATTGTTTTTTCTATACAAATTATTTCTGATTATATATAAAATAGGATAAATGACATT
Source organism: Maratus michaelseni (assembly GCA_963931845.1). NCBI lineage: Eukaryota > Metazoa > Arthropoda > Arachnida > Araneae > Salticidae > Maratus > Maratus michaelseni. The sequence goes on along the minus strand of OZ007598.1, from coordinate 134,903,410 downwards.
TTACGCTAAACAAATTGTATAAATATTTTTTTGCTCCTTTCTTTTGCGTTTACATAAATGACGTAATTTGGACGAATTTATTCAAAACATTTTCAGTTTATAAATTAAATTAAATGCTGACAGACGATTGAATCCTGACAACGATAGAAATGTGATTTTTTTTTTCAAATTTTCCTGAAAAACATAATTTAATCACAATCTTGTCTTCATTATCGATTGAAATAAAAGATAAATTCAATTTCAATTTGAAAATGACGAATAAAAAGAAATCATTAATCCCTATCGGGATCCTTTTCAATTTTTTTCCCTTTTTTGTCACAAAAAACTGAGTAATTAGTTGCCATCATTACAGAAATGTCATTAAAATTAGAAAAAAATTAATATCTCGAAAACTAATTCCAATTTCAAAATTCTATTACCAGTTTTGACATCCGCGGATTTTTATGGACAATTGATATTAATTTCACCATCAAGCGTTTAATATTTTATTAAAAATAGCCCTGAAACATAATCAGTCGTTTAATCAGTCGTTTCATAAAATCGTTTCATAAAATCGTTTCACAAATTTGTTTCATTAGGATTTTATATATATAGGGTAGATATTAGTAAAGAAACATTTTTTTATACTTGCGACTAAGAATATTGTTCCACTTACGAGTGTCGTGTAATTTATAATCAAATGGAACAGTCTTTAGGACGACATAATATTTATTTCAAGTAAAAATCAATAAAGTGCAATAATTTACGAACGTAGATAAATATTGTTACAGAAACACAGTCTAATGCAAAATTCAATAAGACGAATTTTGAAATGGAACATTATATTTAGATATCTATATTAGTAAAGAAACATTTTTTATACTTCCGACTAAGAATATTGTTCCACTTACGAGTGTCGTGTAATTTATAATCAAATGGAACAGTCTTTAGGACGACATAATATTTATTTAAAGTAAAACTCCATAAAGTGCAATAATTTACAAGCGTAGATAAATATTGTTACGGAAACACAGTCTAATACAAAAGAAATTTCCGGAATTTCAAGAAGTACCCTGAAACAAAGATCTAAAATGTCTTTTAAAAGCTACTTTAGAACAAACACAGTCTTAACACATTCAGGGTTTAAGTAATTACAGTTGCAAAAATATTTAAATGATTGGATGACCAGAAATTACGAACGAATTGCTTTAAAAATAATACATTATAAAAGCAAAATTTTATTTAAAAAAATTCTCGGTGTCATTTGGAAGATTCAAATTAAGTGGTTTTTAACCATTGCCTTTAAAAGGGTTAACTGACTTGAATGGTTGAAATGAGTTACTATTGCATCGAATGTAATATCCATTTCTGTATCAAGATTTATAAACTCTCGGCGCAGCTTTGCCTTCACATCCAGCATTTAGGATTGGCATTAAAGTTCCGCGCACATAACATAGACGTTTCCATATATTGAGTGTCACAGTCACTTTTGTCCACACCCCATTCGGCGAACCAGGCTGTCTTTGCTCTGTCCCATACTGAGGTATTTTAGTCGCACAATTTCTTGGACGTGTAAAATTACTTTGGATTTGTTCCTCTCACCGATGAGAACATAAATTTCTAAATCTTTATAAATATACAGACATGGCAAGACATTTTTTTAGTGTCGTCCAACAACTTTTACAGAAGTTCCCGAAAGGTGACCATGGAAAAGTAAAAACATTTAAGGCCTGTTTACCAAGTTCTTTGAGCTTGTTACAAATCATATTCAACGTTTTCGGTTTAAACATTCCTTATAATAGCAACAAGTTTCAGAATAATACAGTATGTGATAAAATCGCGCTTGTATACATAATTTTTCTTGTGACAGTGACATTTTCAAAACTTTCCAATCTTCATAACATTGCCAAAGAAAAGATCAAATATTCAATTTATAATATTGCTATAGTATTCTGCTCGTCTTTAATTTGGTTTATACTATTTTTCTCTGAAAGGAAAATTGTTAAAATATGCAAATGTATAACAAGATTGAAAAATACGTTTAAAACGCAACACTCGGATACATTTGGAATGATTTTCGTCGTTTTTACATTTTCAAAATATATGGTAGGCGCACTTTGTGATTTATATCCATTTACAGATAACATATACGGAAGTATACTCCAATACTTCTATTTTCCTATATTTGGCAATAGATATTTGACAACAAGCTTGGCATGTATCGCAGTATTTATTTATCGTGCTTTCACAGATTTATTGCCGCAAAGTTTCATCGTTTTGTACATTATTTTATGTCAAGATATGCATACCATACTAAAATTATACGTTAGAAGAAATAACGTCGCAGATGCACAAAGTGAACAAAGTACATTTCGCTGGTTTAATTATTACGATTTTGTACTAAATGCTTTTCAGTCATTCGAATCTGTGTTTTCAATGAGCATACTCATTGTACTTTCCCAGTTATTTATAGACATTATAATGATGATATTTATTATAATTAAATCCGGTGAGATATTCGTTGATTTTTGTAGAACTATATTTAATATCATATTAATAACTTTACTGATTTTGGTGACGTCCAAAGTTTCTGAAATTGACAATATGGCCAAGCAGGCTAATCTGCAGAACTTGGAGATTCTAATGAAAATTAATAAACATTTTCAGCTTGATAAAGTTGTGAAAATTTGGAGAATAAACAAATCTCCAGCTTTCGCATTTACTGCTTGGGGATGTTTTATACTACGTAAAAGTGTTTATTTAGCAATAATTAATGTTATTATTACTTACACATTGTTAGTTTTAAGTTTGTAATACTGAAGTTTTGTATTTTATTGTACATAATAAAGTACTGTTTTTGGTGGCGCCAAAATTTGTGAAACTGACAATATGGCCAAACAAACTAATCTCTAGGTTTTGGAGATTCTAACGTAAAACTGCAAATGTTCTCAGTTAAGAAATCTCTCAAAATTTGTAGGATTAGCTCTTCAGATTTCCTAATTGCTGCTTGGGACGCTCCATTTCCTTGCGCAGCCCCATACATGAAATGCATGTTGGCAAGGTCCGCATTGGTGTAAAGATGCACATTGCTCGAAATTCGTGCTGGGAATAACGATTCAAGCCAGCGATAAGCTTTTATCCGACGAACTCAACAGCGCCCTCTACTGCATTAACGCTGCATTTCCGTACCCACATTCCTATACGAAATCTATTTATTTAGGTCCCCTCTACCTACCTTTACATTTTGACATATATTTTAGGACCACCCTGTGTAATACTGGATGATAATGGATAAAACTTTTTTTTTTTTTTTTTTTTTTTTTTTTGAAAACGCTAATACATTATTTTACATTCAATATTTTGTTTTAAATTGTCCTCTAAGAGCACCCAAAAAGCAGTTTTATATATTAAAATATATCAATTATGTATTACAGTAAAGGTTTGAAATTTAATTTTGTATTAGTCGCATGTCAAGAGTTAATAGTAAAAAAAATTGCCAAAGATTTCGCGACTTACAGCAGCATTTTAGATTCTGAAAACGCAAGAGGATTAAGCTGGTAGTAGGATTACATGTCTGTTTTGTTTATGTTTTATTTATATTATTTTATGTAAATATTTATTTATTTGATGATCAAATTTTAATTTCGTTATGGCATATCATACATAACCAAATGATTACTTAATTTCGTTTTAAGTGCAACCGGATTACTCTTTCGTAATCAGACTGCACGTGATATAGAGATAGATTTAGAAAAAAAATCAAAACTGGAAATTATTTTAAAGAAAAACAATAGTTATAATTTTTAATCAAATTGCATTTGAAAGAACAGTTTGCCCCGTATTTGACGGTGTTAAAGAAAATTGCTGTAAAAGCGAAATTTATTGTTCAAACCACCATCCGAGGCTAACGGAAAAGAAAGGCTACCGCGGTGCTTTACGCGTATCTTTTTTTACAGACCGCGAGAATCACGTGATGCTCGAATCCACCATTGCAGGTGTACGAAAAGAGCAACTCGTCACTCTAGCGGTCTGCAAAAAAAAAAGATAAGTGGAATGCACCACGGTAGCCTGTCTTTTTCGTTATCCTCGCCACCATCAATATGACGTCATCGTTATTCAAAGTTTTTTTTTTTTTTTTTTTTTTTTTACTTTTAATATAAATAAAATTTCTGAACAAAGATTATTTATTTGTTATAAGTACCGTATTTATGTCCTTATGTAATGCGTACCTAAAGTTTTAATATTTTATTTGGAGAAAAAAAGAGTTTTTAATTAAAATTTTGAAAACGAAAACGGATTTAAAACAGATTTCATTAAATTAAAATTCATTAATTATATTTAATGCTGCACAATATTTACAAAATATTATTTCATGATTTTCTAAATCGAAATAAAAAATAGTCGTCCACCGACCATATGCATACAGAGGCCTATGTAATAGTATAATATTACGTAATAAATTGAGAAGTTTCACAGATGAATCTGAAGTTCAATGTTATCAGCTATTTGACGAAAAAAAATATTTTGTTGAGAGAAATTAACTTTACCGACGCCGTCGCTCTCTTTTGTGGTGGTCTTCAACTATCAAAACCTCGTGTATCAAGCGCACCTCCCGATTGTTAAATATATTTTTGGTATAAAAACCGCATGGTATGTACGAGTATATACGGTATGTGTTCATACACTAAGAATATAAAATTAAACACGTTCCTTTTGTTTTACTTTTAGTGCAGTCAATTAGTAATATTATTGAGAAAAAATAATTTATCTCAAAACATATTTAATAAAACTCGCGATTAAAACTACACTGCTCAAAACAATATGCAAATTTTGAGTTCGACGTCAAAAACGTCGCTTCAGCGGCAGCGAATGAAATTTGACTTTCAACTGGATAAAAGAGAATGAAGACAAGGATGATCGGCATTCAGTGATTGCTTTGTTTCGATGAGTACGATGTCTCAGCGAAGTCATTTGACAGATTCAGAAGCTTGGAGAATTGTTGGTAGGTTAGAAGGGGGCCAAACTCAAGCCGAAGTAGCGCAAGCCATTGGAGTGTCACAAAGTGTCATTTCCAGGATCTGGAACCGTTTTTTGGAGAGTGTATGTGCAGGCCGAAGACCAGGGCAAGGTCGTAGACGGGCAACAACGCCCAATGAAGATCGGTATTTAGCGTTAACAGCTCGGAGACACCGAAACATGAACGCTACTCTTCTCCAACAACACCTTCGCTCGGCTACAGGCACCACGATTTCAACTCAGACTGTCCGAAACCGACTCTATGCTGTAGGTCTGTATGCTCGCCGACCGATGGTATGTGTTAGATTAACATCAAGGCATCGTCGTGACCGCAGGGAGTGGGCAACCGAGCATGTCAACTGGAGGAGAAATGAATGGAGCAATATTCTGTTTTCTGACGAGTCCCGTTTTTCTGTGCATCCGGATAATAGGCGTATTTTCATCTGGAGGGACCGTGGCAGTAGGAATAATCCTGCGTTCGTGTACGAAAGTGTCAGATTTGGCGGTGGAGGAGTGTTGGTGTATGGTGTCATCTCCATTGACGGGCGCACTGACCTCTACATCATTCGAGATGGAGCTCTGACTGGTCGCCGATATAGGGATGGGATCCTCAGACCTATTGTAGTCCCTTACGCTGCAGCAATCGGAGATAACTTCATTTTAATGGATGATAACTGCAGGCCACATCGTGCAAACCTGGTGGAGGATTTCCTTTTCGAGGAAGGAATCGTTCGAATGGAATGGCCAGCGTGTTCTTCAGACATGAATCCAATCGAGCACGTTTGGGACGCTCTAGGAAGACGAGTTTCTGGCCGCCAACAACCCCCACAAACTCTCCAAGAACTGGAAAGAGCTCTTCTGGAAGAGTGGGGCAGAATACCCCAACTCGTCATTAATAGCCTCATTAAGTCCATGCCTCAAAGGTGTTCAACGTTGCTGGCCGCCCGTGGAAACCATACCCCCTACTGAAAATGATTTTCTTTGAAGAAAACACCTTTTCTTATTCTTTTTTTCTCATATGCACAAATTGTGTTTTTTTCCTTTTGTACACAAATGCGCAATAAAATGCATTTTTTTCTGCCAAACATGTGTAATTTATTCTCATATAACCTACTATGTCTGTGGACCATGTATCAATCAGCTAAAAAGTTTCCCAGATACAAAATCCACCTAAAACTGCAATATCCTTTAATTGTTTTGAGCAGTGTATTTGAAGGGGAAAAAACAAATGCTTTTTCTAAAAAATAAAAAAGAATTATTTTGTTGAGCTAAATTAATTTTTACCGTCGCTGTCGCTCTCTTTTGTGATGGTCTTCACAGGGTTCGTATGCCTCCTGGAATTTTGCGACCAGGAAATTCTTCAGTACCAGTATTTTCTTACAGAAAATCTCTCCTTAAAAGAAGGCGAAGTTTCTCGAGTTTAACCTAGATTTCTTTTTCTATAAAAAAAATACTGGTGAAACTCCTGGAAAATTGCCTAATCCGTACGAACCCTGTCTTCAAATATCAAAACCTGGTGTATCAAGCGTACCCCTGATTGTTAAATACATTTTTTGTATAAAAACCGCACGGTATGTGTTTATAAACTACGAATATAAAATTAAACACTTTTCTTTTGTTTTACTTTTAGGGCAGTCAGTCAGTAATATATTGGGAAAAAAATGATTTATCTCAAAACATATTTAATCAAACTCACGATTAAAACTATTTGAAGGAAAAAAAAAAGAAAAAAAAAATACCATTTCTAAAAAACGAATTATTTTGTTGAGCTAAACTAATTTTAACCGACGCCGTCGATCTCTTTTGTGGTGAGCTTCAAATATCAAAACCTGGTGTATCAAGCGTACCCCCGATTGTTAAATACATATTTGGTATAAAAACCACATGGTATGTACGAGTATATACGGTATGTGTTCATAAACTAAGAATATAAAATTAAACACGTTTATTTTGTTTTACTTTTAGAGCAGTTATTTAGTAATATTATTGGAAAAATAATTTATCTCAAAACATATTTAATTAAACACGCGTGTATAAAATTGAAAATCTCCAAACCCTATTTCTATTGCAAACTCTTTATTTACCAATATTTCATTATATAATATGTAAAAGTTTCATAACTTCGAATTTGCATGCAAAAAGAACATTAAATGTAGCAAAGAAAGATGTATGGATTCGAAAATTCTGTAGAAATATATGGACATTTATTAACATATTTAATGCTATAATTATAATTTAAATGAGAAAATAATGACGTGATGTTAAATAATAATTAATAAATCTAATTAGCTAATTATCTTCTAAAAACTTTTTAAAGTATAAGTTTACTCCGCTTGTGCTCAAACAAACAAAGATGCATAGTAGTAATTTTCAAAAATTGTTTCGGAACTTTTTCGTATGTAAATCGAATGAGGCTAATGAAGATGAATGCTCGACATTGTAAGAATGTATTTCCTCTCAAATGCACAAGTTGATTTGCCTCGGTTTTAATTTCTATAATTTTGTACCTCAGTGTGGAATTTAACGGACAATATGTATTGATTGACGAACTTATTAAATTGCAAATTTTGAAATACAGGTGTTTCTAAATGAATATCGAAGTTTTAACGCTTGGTAGTATTTATTACATAAAACTTAAAATTATAATTAATACATAAAATGAAAGAGCAACTCAAACAGTTTTACCTACAAGCTTACAAGTGTTCAACGTGAACAACTTAATATAGAATATAGAAACTTAATATAGAAACACTCCAATAGCTTTCGTCACACGGCACACATCAAGTCGATAGCTCAGTTCTTCCCAAACGTTAATTAGTGTACGTTAATTTGCAAACTGCAGAACACAAAATGGTTTTTGTTCACTAGTCGCCATTTTCGGTACTAGCGCTTTCTAACGGATCACGGAAGAAACATTGCCTACGCATGTGCATGCACAGGTACCAACAAACTGTTTGAGTTGCTCTTTCATTTTATGTATTAAGTATAATTTTAAGTTTTATATAATAGATACTACAAAGCGTTAAAACCCCGATATTCATTTAGAAACACCCTGATAGATAATTAAAAAAACATGTTAAACCAATAAAATTATACAAAAAGTCAAATTTAAATAATAAAGCAGAAGCACTTTCTTTCTATTTATTTATTTTAATTAAGTATGTAGTGTTATGAAATTATTTACGACCAGGGGACCCGTGCGAGGATTTTGCACAGCAGTTTACTATTTTTTAACAATATCTCATATTTTTTTAGATGTTTAAACTTCTAAAGGAAAACTTTAAGAATAACAATATCTGCAAATAACGTTAGTCAAGCCAGCATATCATTTATTCCATCAAAGTGACAGTAAAAACTAATCGAAGGTAGCAAAAAGCACACGCGAGAAAAAAAATGTAACAATCGTATTTTAACTGCATTAGAAGATGAAGTCATTTGCTTCGGGAAAAACACCAGACAGAGATAAATATATTAAATAGATGTAAAATACAATTTAATTTAATGCAACAAAGCATACATTATACGCTACACGTGAAATACTACTGGTTTGATCGATCGGTGGTGTCGTGTTCTTCTAAACATTTTGTTTCAATTTCAATTAATCATAAATATAAAATAAACCCGCGCGGTAACATCCCATTTTATCTTTTTGCGCTATTTGTTTATAATCATAGTTGAGCACGCTATAATGCGGTACTTTATTTTTGTGGCTACATTGATTTGAGAAAAATCTTTCATTGAATTTATGAAAACAATGCTGATTTCATTTTTAATTAACTGCAATTTTTAACTAAAAAAATATGTTTAAGGAAATATGAGTGTACTATGACAAAAGCCGATTCAAAAACCTTTCGAATGACACCTCATTCATCGTTATGCGTTTTGTAAATACATAGAATAAGGGATGTTGACAACAGAATAAATGTATATGAATGTACAGACCGTCAAATATATATATATATATATATATATATATATACAGGTTCAAGCAGTTTTGGAATTATACGGATGTAAAATTCTGAACTCTTAATGTTACATTTCTTTTTATTATGTAATTGCAAAACAGACTGCAATGCGGGTCGTTTTGTAAGCATAACTCAAACTACTTGGTGGAATAAGTTGTAGCTTTGGATTCGTACATTTGAAGCTCCTAGAAATCAATTTCTGTTACAAAAAAAAAAAAAAAAAAAATACATGGGATAACGAAAAATAAATTGAGCATTTGAATTTAAATTTTCTTTTTTAATCATTAATATAAAATAAACCCGTGCAGCAACAACGTCCCACTTTATCTTTATTTTACAATTTATTTTTTTATAATCAGGGTTGAGCACGATATAATGCGGTACTTTATTTATGTGGCAACATTGATTTGAGAAAACCTTTCATTTCATTTATGAAAACAATGCTGATTTAATTTTTTATTAACTGCAATTTTTAATCAAAAAACATGTTTTAACGAAATGTACTATGCCAGAAGTCGGTTCATGTGGTAAAATCTTTTCATGTGGTATCTCATTTACCGTTCTGTGTTTTGTATTTGCTTAGAAAAGGGAAATTGACAACAGAAAGAATATATCTGATGATTGTACAGGCCGTCAATAAATAAATAAATTAATAAAAAATGCGTATATACCCAGGTTAAAAATGCTTTGGAATAATACAGATGTAAAATTGGGAACTCCTTATATTAAAATACTTTTTAATAGTTGCAAAACAAACTGCAATGCTGGTAGTTTTGTAAGCATAACTCAGACTGCTTGGTGGAATGAGTTGTAACTTTGGATTTATATATTTAAAGTTAAAATGTTTCTGTTAAAATGTTTATACGTTACTATACACATTGTTTACAAATATTAAATTCGAAATACATAAATGCTGAACATATAAATTATGGCCAGAGCATAACAGATTTATTAGCTGAGGTTATAAATATATATATTTTTTTATCCTCCTATATTACATTAAGTGCATTCACTCAATATTATTTTTGGAAAAATATAAATTATAAAAATGCGTATCTAATTGAATTCGCAAATAAAATTGAAAATCAATGTAAATATAAATACGTTATTTCAAAATGTTTTAAAATATTAATATGCTAAAATTTCAAAAGCATTTACATACGAGTCAAATGAATCCTTTATATCAGAAAACGCATAATTGCAGAATTTAGTGATTTGATATATTTAAGACAAATTGTCAAATAATGTTAAATATATATTTTTTCAGACGACAAAATTCGAGAACGTGAAGCACAGGCCTCCACATCTAGTGGCAATAAAATTATGCATAAGGATGGATTTAGGGGAAGGAGATATTAAAAATAGTCCCCTTTAGCACTTACGAGGTTTCTGCACTAAATAAATTCCGTCTCTATATTTTCATCCGATTTAATATTTTTATCAAATAAATAATTTTAGAACTTGATTGATAGGTCCCCATTGAGTTTTCAAATGAAATTCCTGCATCAAATAGCATATTACAATGGGAACTGCTACCGTCAGTAGAGAGAAATTTTATAAGAAATCTCAATGCGGACCTACCTATCAATCACAAAAATGGGGTTTGGAGAGGGTTTCCACCAAGACAGGACTTGGCAGACCAGTTCCATTTTAATATGCTAATCGAGTTATATACAAATCTGGAATTTCATCTGTAAACTCGATGAACTGATGATTGTGCAGTCACCGCCGACACTATTGAAAATAGAGCCTCGCTTTCACCATCATTACTTCTTAGTCGTTTATCTAAATCAATACAACAAAAGAATATATATATATATATATATATATATATATATATATATATATATATATATATATTTAATCGAGATTAATCGAGTTTAAGATATAGAGATTAATCGAAGGATTTTTTTAATCAATACTATTTTTTTTTTTTAATAACAAGCACTTTGTTTCCATCAAACTCAGACGTAAACTTTTAGAGACTGCAATTTTGCTTAAATTGAAAAAAAAAAGCTCTGATTAAGCACTAGATAAAGTATTAAACTAATATATATATATATATATATATATATATTAGTTTAATACTTTATCTAGTGCTTAATCAAAGCTTTTTTTTTTTCAAGTTAAGCAAAATGGCAGTCTCTAAAAGTTTACGTCTGACTTTAAAGGAAACAAAACGCTTGTTAATTAAAAAAAAAATAGTATTGATTACAAAATTCCTTCGATTAATCTCTTGTTTTGTATGCCTAGACTATGTTGTATAATTTTAATTTAAATCCGTCAAGGGATTTTTAAAAAAAATAGATTGGTCACCTTCTTTGAAAACATATTTTTGAGAAAAATGCATTTAATGTTTCACGCTATTATGATTGAGAACCTACTATTTTACCTCACGGTTATAGTAAAATAGATAGTACAATACATAAAAATGCATTTCTAAGGATTCAATATGCAGGTAAAAACCGGTTAGTAACGGCTGCCGTCAGTTATCTGCCTTCAATAGAAAGAGGATCCTATGATAATTATAGGATATCTCTAAAAATATTTCATTGGGGGAATTTTAATTTTCACAGAATATTTTCAATATATTATACTTAAAAAAATCGATTTTTTGAAAAAATGTCTATCATTAACCCATTAATTAGCTAAAGTTGTGAATGTTTCTATGACCTTCTTATTACAGCACCGTGTAGGCAATCAATATTTTTGGAAGACAGTAATTTATCAAATTAAGTATTTAACCCTCCGGCTGTCGAACAGAAAGGTCAAAATTGTATCTGAAATTTATGAAATTTGCTAAAGAAAATATGATTCTTCCAACATGATATGAGCTCGCGCCGCCTGGGGCCCATGGGGGTCGCCGGCTCGCCTTCCGACCATCGCTCCCAAGTCTCTAAACGACTTATATCGCACCAGAGGCTTTGTCTCGCCTCGGAGTTGCGATCGGCATGGGGCCGCTCCACACTGCGGACCCCCAAGCCAATTTACCAAGGTCGATGACATAGGTCGCCACGACAGTAACCCCACATCTCGGAGGAAACTGCCGTATGGACGGAACCTTGATGAACCGCCGAGGAACCCCCGACGACTTCGTTCGCGAAACCCCAAAGGGGGAGGCGGTCCCTAGGTCATATGTCGAGCTGCCACAACGGCTCTTGCTTTACCACAACTCGAGGGGTGTGAAAACCTACAAAGGTAGTCACGTTCCCTCTTGTAGTGGATTTCCAACATGATATAAAAAACTTAAATACGTATATGAATATAACCGTTGAGAGTGTTAAACATTGCTCATTATATTAAAACAGCATTATATCTGCAGAATTAAATTAATTTAAATAATGCTTCTATTGTAGTGAAACCCACAGCTTAGTGAACGGATATATCAGTTCACGGTGCTCAGATGGTTAATCCAGGGGTGCAAAAATCTAGGCGCCAATGGGCCGATTCCCACCACTAAATTTTTAGTATTCTTCGCCTAATAGGAATACTGATAAAATTTAGGCGAAGTATACTATTAAAATTTGACGAAGAATACTAATAAAATTTAGTGGTGGGAATCATCCCATCGGCGTCTAGATTTTTGCTCCTCTTGGTTAATCGAATCCATTTTAAAATAATTGAAACTCATTTTCAATGTAAACACGTTAATTCAAATTCTTTTAATGTGTAACATGCTAAAATTTCCAACTTTTAAGAATTTAGACATTTTTTCAGCGTATAGACTTAAATTTTGCATGCAGATTAATTATAGTAAAGAAACATGTATTGAGTCAGCGAAACTTTAGAAACAAGTGACCATTTAGTTTCACAATATAAAATTTCTTTCACTTCTAATCATATGTTGTCAAGTTATGATTAGTTATGTAAAATAGACAAATTTAAAGGACGAGACTTAAAATTAAAAATCTGAAAGTTGTAAATATCTTTTCTGCTATTTGATACACACTAAATGTAACGAATGTACGACACATTTATTGATTTCCTGAAGCGCTTTGTTACTCTCATTAACAAAATGATCTTACATCATTCTTTTAATTCCTTTAACCGGAATACCACCCATTTTTTAAATGGATTACTCAATTTTTATCCACTCTCTGAACCCACGTTCCAAAGTTTTGTTTTTTCCAAGATAAAGCAATGCAAATTTGTATCCGTTGCAAAGCAGGCATGACAAAAAGAATGAAGTTAAAAAAAGTAGGGCTTCTTATTCAGATTTTCAAAGTTTCTATAAATATAAATATATATACGGTCCCTCTTGAAAATCTCACCATAACAGGTTTGTAGAAAATCAAACTAAGAATCTGTTGTTGAAAATATAATTTTTTATGTGAATTTTAAATGTAGAGTTAGCACTATTGTTCGGATTCTTTTACATACTGTACATTGGATTACACACCGTATGAAAAGTTAAATACTTTTAACAAAAATAAAATCATACCGTTTGGCTTTCTGATTGTGTATGCATACTTTAAACTGTATATACTTTAACCCTTTTTATCCTGACGGTACTTATAAGTACCACTTTAACCTCTTCGCGACGAGCGTCTTTTACAGAATTTTTAATCTGTTACCACCGGTTTTTCAAATGAGAAATTTTCACCTAATTGAATCGCTAAAATGCTATGATTAGATAAGGAAAACTTTACAAAAAAAAATAACTGGTGGGAATAATCGAGGATTCTGAGCATCTAAAAAGTAGCTGGAAAATTAATTCAGGATATAAAGGGTTAAATAAATGTACGAGGAGGAATGATAATTTATATATTTAAAACGAAAAGTGCATTCTATCAAATCCACATTAAAATCGTCTGTTTGCGCATGTGTCAACGTTTTTTTTTTTTTTTTTAAGACTTCTACCCTCAGAAACGGGAAACCTGATTGATTAACCCAACCCTCACCTGTTTAGCCTAGGGGGATTGAAAAGGGTTGACTGAAAACAGATGAAGCCGTACCATTGTATTGAAAGCATAGACCTTCTAATTTATTTTTGCTCTGAGATTGAAAGCTAAAGCTTTTTTTAAAGTACTCATGTTTACACTACTAAATATGCATATTTTTTCGCAAAATTTAAAAGAGAGTTTGGGTACAGTTATATGTATAACCGATAGAATTTTCAGAGAGTTCGGAAAATCAGAACGATTTCTTTATTGCTAGGTTAAAGGAACCGACGCGAAAACAAACAAACAAACAAAAAAGCGAGAAGAAAACATTTCTTTTACAACTAGATAACAATATTTTTTTCACGAAATTTTTACACGGGCTGTAAAACCGTTTTATTTATCACCAATAATGATTTCAAAGAGTTCGGCCAAAAATAACTTTTTATTTTAAAACTATGAAACGATCCTAGGTAAAAAAAACAAAAAAAAAACAAGAAAATGAGCGCTTTTATTACTAAATATCAATATTTTTTCACGAATTTTTCATTTTAAAATATAATTTCATGGAAAATCGGGTTGAAGATATAAAATAATAAAAACTTGATGTTTTTTTTTTGTTTTGTTTTTAAATATTATCACGGCCCGAGCAATGCAGATTGGGGTTTCAGCTAGTTCACCTCTAATATAAAAAATATTGAAAACATAAATAAAATAGAAATTTTACATTTCCTGTCAAAGATCATTTATCAATATAGAACGTTCATAAAAACTACGATACTAACCCGTGACGGTATTATAAATATCTAATTCAGACAGTAACAAATATTTTTCGGGAAAATATAGTTGAATATCTGTATATATGTTTTATGGTATTTCCGCTGTTTTACATGGTAAAATCGCGAAAGAACGTCTTTAAGTGGCCTTGGAGCTTTTAATAATAATAAAAAAGTATCTAAAAGTAATAATTTCTGAACACTTTTAAAATAATAGGAATTGCACTTTTAATAGTTTTTAAATACGGAATACTTTCAAAAATATAACTTTAAAGCTATTTTTCTTGAAATGTGATTTTGGGTATTGAGCGCAAGGTAGTTAAAAAACTTTTCAATATTTTTTCATAAAATCTTCAAGATATAAAGTGTAATATTAGGATTTATAAAGTGAACCTACATTTTCATATTTATCTGTTGATTTTTTTTTCTTTGTGTTATATTACTAATTTTTGAAAAATTTATATAAGCAAGACACAGTTTTGTTTTTAAAAACATGAAAATTCTACCAATATTCAATTTTTAGGTTTATTGTAAGCACAAGCCTCTCAAGTAAAATTAGACACCAAATATTTTGTTTTACGTGAAGAAACTATGTGCAGCAAACTATGACTCCATTTTTCTGAACGACAAGTTAAAAAAAAAACTTTATAAAATGCAATTTTCTTTATTATGATCTGAAAAAAAATTAAGTGAAAAAGGAATAAGTATCTATTACTGCCTTTAAAAATTGTGTTTTTTTAATGTACACTTTTACTTTCTTCTACACTTACATGGATGACCACCTCAGGAAACCCGGCTTAAGCCTTAGAGTTTGTGTGCAATCCTGAGGGGCTGACACGCCTCTATCACCAGCGAGACCACAGTTACAGAATTTTACAATATAATATCACAATATTACAATACGATATAGATACAATAGAATATACAATAAATACAATAGAATATACAATAGAATATTTTTCTTCTACTCAGAAGTTTTACTTTTACATGTGCTTTTTTTGTAGTGAAAGTAATTGAATTTTGTCTGATAGTAATGTTTTAAAACTTTCATACATACGATTATTATTATTATTTCAATGTATACAGAATATACAATTTCCAGTAAGATTTCTACACTTACAAGAAGAAATTATTGGATTCATGAAAATTTTCGACTTCTGGTTTTTAACGGTTTTATACGTTTTAGAAGGTTTTGAACACTATTTGACTCTTTTAAAAAAATGTCTGTTTTTGAGTCTGCCTGTCTGTGTGTGTGTCTGTATGTGACAAATATTTTGTGTGCGCTCTATCTCAAAAACTAGCGCACGGAATTTAATAAAACGTTAGATTCTGTTAGCCCTTGACATAAATTGATGCTGATAAGGTTTTGGGGTAAATCGCCCAGCAAGCGGCGTGCTATGCTGCAATTTTCCCAAATACCTCAATAGCTGTAGGTCAATAATTAATTCGCGGATTTTCAACAAACTTCAAATTCAGTTATACTTTAATATTAAGTTATTGTTAGTTAGGTTTTGGTGTTTACAGCCTAACAGGTGGCGCTGCTATTCTGCATTCTTCGCGGTTCTCAAGGCAGCTATATCACAAGAACTAATGCACGGATTTTCATCAAACGTCAGATTCAGTTAGACGTTGACATAAGTTGTTGCTTAATATGTTTTGGTGTAAATCTCCAACAGGTGGCGCTGCTACCCTGCATTTTTCAGGATTTACACGATTTTACCGATAGTCATATCTCAGGAACTAATGCGTGGCATTTAACAACACTTTATATTCTGTTAGATTTTGATATAACTTGGGGCTGATTAGTTTTCATTGTAAATCGCCCAGCAGGCGGCGCTGCTAGGCTGAATTGTTTATGATTTCCGCAATACCTCTATCTCAAGAAGTAATGAACGGACTTTCATCAAACTTCAGACACAGTTAGATGTTGGCAAAAAGATTGCTGATTAGATTTTGGTGTAAATAGCCAAAGAGGTAGCGCTGCTACACTGTATTTTTCAGGATTTACACGATTTTAGCGATAATCATATCATATCTCAAGAATTACTGCACGGAATTTCATCAAACTTCAATTTCTGTTATTTTGAAACATTAACATGTGTGAGATAGTAGAAAGTTTTGGGATTGGCACATCCGACTAGTTTAAGATACAAAATGACAATATATATATTTTTAATTGTATAATGGTAACTTTTTATCTCACAGGCTATCAATGCCTGAGAGCTAATGTGCCCGTCATTTCTGTATGTACGTATGTATGTACGTAACGTGATAACTCTTGATAGAAATATCCGTTTTGCTTCAAATTTTGTTTACAGGTTCATTGTTATACGGTGCTTCCCTGATTAGTTTTGGGGGTTCATTAGTTAAGAGGCTATTTCACTCAGACGAAAACGCCCGCTCGCTAATGTTAATCCTATGGAGGAGATATTTTAAGATATCTCATTCGCATTTCAATATTTTTAAATGATTTTTTTTTTTTTTTTTTTTTTTTTTTTTTTTGCATTGGATAGTTGAGATAAATCTTTATGCACGCTCCTTTGTACTCTTTCGATTTTTGTTGCAGTTTTTTTTTTTATTGAGGATACTTTCACTTTCAAAACCGGTTCCGAAAGTGAAAATATCTTAATTTTAAAAACCTGTAGACAAAATCGAAAAAGTACAAAGGAGCATGCATTGAGATTAACCTCAGCTATCCAATGCATAAAAACTCATTTAAAAATATTGAAATGCGTACGTGATATCATAAAATATTTCCTCCATAGGATTAACATTAGCGAGCGGGTGTTTTCGTCTGAGTGAAGAAGGATAGGGAGGAACGGCGGGCTCTTAGGTATAAAAGGGAGGAACGGCGGGCTAATCCCCCCTTGATTTAGATAAATGTCTTTTTCATGCAGAATTATCCGATTTGCTTCAAATTTTGTTTATAGGTTCATTGTGATAAGGCGCTTTGCTAATTAGTTTTGGTGGTCCATTGTTTAAGTATAAAGGGGGTACGTGGAGGCTAATCCCTCCCTTAGTTTAAATAAATGGGTTTTTCATTCAGAATTAACCGATTTGCTTCAAATTTGTATATAAGTTCATTGTGATAAGGCGCTACCATGATTAGTTTTTTGGGTTCATTAGTTAATTATAAAGGGCGGTAATGGGGGAGGGGCTAATCCCCCCTAAATTTATTGTCGATTTCATAACTTTTCAAGGGGCATTATTCTTTGAAATAAGAGTATAATATACAATTACTGTGAATAGCCTGTGATCTCAATGTTATCAGTTTAACTGGGAATTTTTCTTTTTATTTATTTATTTACTTTTCGACATTTTAAGAGTTCTAAAGTCCCGTTACTGCAAACTTGTTATTTCAACGTTTATTGAATACCACTTTTAAACCAGCTTCCTTTTTTCTTTTTTCTTGCGAGTTTTGTAAAAACTTTCCTCGAAGATTATTTCTATTACAGATGTTGCAGAAACTTCCCTCAAAAAATTTTCTTAGATAATACGCGCATTAATCCTCTAGCCGCGGGCGATGTTTCCATTTTCTTATATAAAACCGCGGCCTATTTTTATTCGCTCTTATAATAGTTATAAGAATTGAATGTCACCGGAATTTAAAAACAAATTTATTTCTAAATATGCAAAAGCAGTTTCTTCATGTACGTTATAAAAACAAAGTTTTATTTCAAAATTCCGGTGAAAATGTGGCATTTATCGATTCAAAATATTTGAAAAACCACAGAACTTTCCGAATGATCTATATAATATGAAATGATGTATGTATTATAATTTGTAAACGAATCTCTCTATTTCTAAATAAAAGAAGATAGATTCAACGAAGAAATAAAGTCTCCTGATGCTTAAGTACTATAAAAATTGTAGGCAACGCCAAAATAGCGTTCCCCGCTAAGTGAAACGCGATAGGAGCATTACCCACGGCTGGAGAGTTAAAAAAATAGATGTTCTGTTAATTATTATAATTAACAAAACCGAAATATTTCATAATTCAATATTCAATATGGTAATATTTTAAAATATTTCGGTATTTAAATTTAGTATTTCCATGAAACTTAATTATAATAAAGAAAGATTTAGTTAACTAATGCTACATTAAAAACATTTGGCTATTTATTAGCATATTTATTGCCATAATTATAATTTAAACGAGAAACTAATGACACGACGGCTAATAGTGCAATTACTGAATTCAATCAGTTACTTATCTTGGAAGAACTTTTATAATTACAAGTTAACTCCGCTTGTGCTAAAGCGAAAAAGAAAGAAACACTCTTTTATGGGGTTATTTAAATTTTACGTATGTAAATCAAGTGACGCTAATGAAGATGAATGAATTGAAAATGTATTCTCTTTAAAACCTATAAGTTGACTTATTGTATGTTTATCTTTAAAACATTTTATTGTTGTTAAGGTTTTTAAAGTTCTCTCACATTAAACAGATAATAAACAACAAACTCAAGAAGTGTTTAAAAAGTCGAAAGACTTTTGAAATAACTTTTCGTGACTTTTAGCGTTTTCTCACAATTTTCTGCGATTTTTCTACATTATTAAAAGGAATCTTGTTTCAATCATTGAGGCCAATATAGTAAATTTTATTCTCGTTTCAATAAAGTTTATTCGGGATTCATGCAGTGATTTTTAGAGGTTTTCTTTTTCTTTTTTTCTTTCGTGCTATTTTTTGATGGGACCGGGCAATGCCGAGTCCGCCCTATTTTACAAATTAGCAACAATTTAAATAAAGGACTTTTTGAAATATGAAATAAATCTCTTTCACAAAAACGAAAATTTGAATTTTAAAAAAAACGCTCAAAAAATTAGTCAAATTAAAAAAATAAATGCACTCTTCACACCGCAAGCTTATCAACTATGTCTTTCAAAAGATGGTTAAATTCCTATGCATAGTTTTTGTACCTATAAAACTTTTTTAACAGAACTATTTTTACCGACTTTAATACACTGATGGAAATTGATTTATGTAAACACGTTTTTTTGACAAAAACTTCTATAATATTCATTAAAAATGAATGAAATTTCATGTGATATACATAGTACGTATGACAAATCTGTTACAAAAATAAATTTTCACACATAATATTAAACATAAACAAAAAGTCAAAAATTAAATTTTCGTAACATGCGAACATGGAAATTGATTTATGAAATATCACATTTCATTGGTTATTCCGAAGCAATGTGACAAAAATTTGCATAAAACAAGGTAACGTGACCTGCAAAGTAGACATAAAAAGCGTTGTACAGTGAAAGCAATATGTTTCATTTACAATTTTCGCGATGGGTAAACGAAAGATTTTGTCTGAGGAAGAAAGAGGTAAAATCGACGCATATTTAGTATGTGGAAAGTCTGTCCCGGAAATTAGTAAATTAATTAAAAGATCTGTTGGTGTGATATATATCTATAGAAAAGATCCAGCAAATTATGGCAAAAAATTTAACAAAAAAGGTAATCCACGTTTAAGCAAGATACAGGGAAGGGGGATTCTTCAACTTGCATTGAAAGCTGGTCGCAGTTCAAAGCGGATTTGTGCAGATCTATCCCTGCCTGTTACTTCTAGAAGAGTTAAGCAAATTTTACATTCTTCACGGAGCTTGAAATGGTCAAAATGAAGCCGTGTCCAAAGTTACTTCTGCGTCACAAGCAGATGCGTTTGCAGTATTGCGAGAAGTACGTGGCAATGGGTGACAATTGGAAGAAAGTCATTTTCTCTGACGAAAAAAGATCTAATTTGGATGGCCCAGATGGTTTGAGGTATTATTGGAGAGATCTCCGAAAAGAACCGACATCTACATTCAGCAGAAATTTTGGTGGCGGAAGTTTGATGATTTGGGCAGCGATTGCTTATGATGGCAAATGTGAAATTGTATTTGTAAATGGTCACCAGAACTCTTTTGATTATAGTTTAGTTTTAGAAAATTCACTTCTTCCATTTGCATGGCAATATTATGGTTTAGATTATATCTTCATGCAAGATAATGCAAGTATTCACATTTCAAATACAATGAAAGATTGGTTTGTCCAACAGAATATTGTTCTTTTAGATCATCCACCTATTAGTCCTGATCTGAACCCCATCGAAAACGCTTGGGGACAGCTTGTTTGAATGGCTTATGCAAATGGGATGCAGTACACATCACTTGTAGATTTGAAACCTTCAATCTGTCAAAACTGGAAACTAATTGATCAGAAATACATCCAAAATCTTGTTTTATCAATGCCATCTAGAATAAAAGAAACTGTAATGAATAAAGGCGGCTTTACTAATTATTAATTTCAATTAAATGTGACATTTCATAAATCAATTTCCATATTTTTATAATACTAAAATCTAATTTTTGATATTATGTTTTAGTTTATTAATTTGTATGAAATTTTATTTTTCTAAATTATTTGTTGTACATAGCATGTATAATGTATGAAAATTCATTGATTTTTAGTTAATATTATAAATGTTTTGATTAAAAAACCGTGTTTTCATAATTCAATTTCCACCAGCGTATTAAATATGTCTTAGAATAATTCTTCTAACTGTCTCCTTCAGCGTATTTATTGAACATTTCACTATAAAACTACCAATTTTTCTATTTTCATATGCAATAGTTTTCTGCATATTATCCCAGAAAGACCCCAAGGTACAAAAAATTCATTGACAGTGGCTGCAGCGGAGGTGGCGCCTTTTTTTAATATAGTGATATACAATTCATAGGGTGCGCTCAGTTTTACCACACATTTTTAATGTAATTTTTTGCCTCATTTAGTCACAGAAAAATAATGCAAATTCTGTGATTATACGAGGCGATTGAAAAATCTGCAGATTAAATATTAAATAGAAAATTTCTGATCTAATATAGGGGCTCCTTGGAAAATCTAAAAGTTGTACGCACCTCGAATTCAATAATTAATAATTAATATACATACTTTAACTTATTTTTTGATATTTTATCACATATAAAGAATCATTATTTTCGCAAAAATGCTCTTACAGGCTAATGAGACAAACAAAGATATAAAGTTCAAAAACTTATCAAAACTTTATTGGTTTCATTTTTTGAAACTTTTCTATATATATAGAACAACAGAACAATCTACTGCTAGAAGTTGTCTCCGTTCTCTTGTAATTTCTCAGCAATTCCCAGTTTTACTCAGCAATAATATAAACAATTGTGTTGACTAAACTAGAAGAAAATTTTGGGATTAAAAACAAAATTAAGTCAACTAAGAGAAATAGTAAAAAAAGTTCCAAATTTTTTTTAAAAAAGAAAAAAAAAGAAATATGTTGAAATTTAATTTAAATTGATCATAAGTGATACTTATCTAATTTCAGTTATCTTTTAGTAACGGAGCTAAATCAGAAAATGCTATATTACTTGTGAAAATTAGCTAAATCTGAGCAGTCTTATATACAAGATAACTGTAAAATATGGATTAAAACACGCATCAATTCGTACTCGGAACCTATTATTTATACTACATCACTACCTCCGATCGTATTCACGATTTCCTCATACAGAAGTTGGAAGTCAATTTTTTCCCAAAGTACAGTGCCATCTGTCGGCGACAACTGACATGGTCTTTCAATATATATAAGTACGCTACCTCTGTAATACATTAACCCCTTAACTGTTGGAGGTTTTTTGACACCATAAACTAAAAATAGGCACAGTACACCACTTTTTCAGTACTAAAATATTTGCTTTGTGTAATCGAAAATGGTCTGCCGATCAATAAAGCGAAGGTTGCGTTTAAAAATTACTGGTGTGCAAAAGCTTTTAGTAGCAAAACAAGCAAACTCTTCTTGCCCGAACTGAATTCGGGCTACACTGTTAAGGGGTTAACGTATATATTACGGAGGTAGTGATCAGTAAATAACGTAAACAAATACTGTATTGAGAATATTTATATGGAAAGTTAAAAAATACAGCTTAAAAATAAACTTTGTAATTAATTTCTGGAATTTCACAAACGTATTTATTATGTTTTCTTTTATAAATAACAATTTAAATTCTTGTAGTAACTGATATTTTTAATTTAAATTTTTTCTTTTTAATATAAAAGTTCTTTTTTTAATTAATTATAATATATAAATTAATAACACTGACCTTTATTTATAAATAGATTTTCATAAAAAAAATAACACAAACAATGTTTATGGATCAAAAATATTTGTTAACGCTATAAAATTCAATTAATAGATCAAAAACTATGAGTAAGTTTTAAAAAGATTAATGCAAAATATCAAAGTAGTGGATTGAATCAAAATTACAGGTAGCAACTGATAATACATGCCCCAGATGATAGCGCGTAGGTTGCGCTACTATATGGGACATGCTGACTTCCATTTTTGAGACAAATACGATAGGCATTTAGTTATTACGGAGGTAGTGACTACATACAGTAGTTTTAAATTTTTCTTTTGGTGAAACCAAGTTTCAGTGCTTTGATGGATAATTCATTGGCTTCGACAGGATTTTCTTTCATGAATAACAACCATTTGACAGTAACTAATATCTCTTCCATATTTCTTGCAAAAAAAGTTATCGCAAGATCTAACAACTCAGATATGTTGCACTTTGTGGACAAACAAATGACGTCACATATTGACTCTATCGATAAAGATTTCTTTAAAAAACTGATGCATTCCTCTTTCATCTCTGGTATGTCATACTTATCAGCTACATAGTACAGTTCGCAAGCATTATCGGAAGAAAGATGTTGTGTTTTGCCAGTATAGACATAAAACAGGAATTCTTCGAAAACAGCAGGCTCACAGTCTTCTATGGGAACAATGCCACTGTTGCTTTCGGATAAATCATGTGAAAACATCCCATTAAATACTGACGAGCGAGCTGTTAGAATCGCTTTATGGACTTTAAATTCACGATCTTTCACCTTGATTAGCACATCAGAATGGTTCCCACTAACGTACAATTCCTTCAGATTTTGGCCGAGTTTTCGAAGACCTGTAGAGAAAATCATTACTTTTTAAAATATATTCATGAAATATAAGAATGAAAGTTAATAAAATTTTCAAAACAAGGAATCTTATATAATTGATTACATAAGATTTTTTTCTAATAAAATGAATATGGAAATCGATATTATTTAAACTATATTTTTTAATCAGCTTTTTTCTATATCAGGCAAAAATTTTGAAATGTGTCACATTATTCAATTATCTAAAAAAAAAACGATTTAAAAGGTAAAAAAAAAAAAAGTTAATAAAAACAGCAAAAGAAAAATAAACCTTTTAGAGCAAGTCATCGAACCATTATTATATATTTGGGATATTTTGCGCTTTTGTTAGTCAAATATCTTATCACATGTTCGAAAATATTCCCGTTATGAACTTTCTTTTAGTTTAAGACTGATATCCGAATACGTTCGGTGCATTAAAAAATAAATAAAGGTGAAATCTAACAAAATGTATAATTTTTGTTATGTATGGCTTAATTATGCTATGTTTCCATTTCTTTTAGATTACTTTAGTTTTAGAAAATTGGAAACCCATTGAGAATTCTGAAGAAATTTTAGAAAAACTTCAAAAATGTTACATACAAATTTAATTATCCAATTCAAACAAATTTAGCATAAAAATAATTCTTACGTATTTATCTAGGTTATGAATTAAAACTTTTGCGCTATTTCTAAAAATAAAACTTTTAGAGCAAGTCATTATTTGCATATTTTACACTTTCGTTAGTCAAATATCGTATCACATTTTGGAAAATATTCTTGTCATGAACATTCTTTTAGTTTAGTACTTTGAATTTTGTTTAAATAACTTCACATCCCAAGTCTGTATTCTAGATTTAAACATCATGTAAAGTTTCTAATTTAACATGTTGCTATATAGGTGCTAGTTTTTTGGGATACAGCTTTAAGATCCTGAAAGAGTGGAGGTGAGGAGAGGCGTCCGATAAAACACGACACATTATTATTTCCAGTCCACGACATAATGTGTATGTTTCTAGACTCCTCATTTTGAAAAATATGTTTACTTTGGTTTCAACAAATTCTATGATAGATTGATTTGTTGATGTTTTAAAATAAAATTTAAATACAGTAGGACCCCGAGTATCCGAATCTCGGTTATCCGAAAACCGGCCTAACCGAAAGACATTAAAACTCTTTTTTTTTAAATATGGAAAATTTTACAACAAGCACTCATTTTAAGCAAAAAATAAACAGCGTCTTATTTGAACCATTGCGTAAATGGTTACATTGCGTACATTTTATTGCATAGACACGTACAACACTTCATTTCTTCACAAAATATATTGTGATATTTTTTGTTTTCAGCTTCACATTGCTTCAATACTGCCTTATTATACCACATTTTAAACAACAACACATCTGACGCTGTTGCATCTTCCTGCACTTTAATATATTGAGGTGCCAGTATCAACTTTTTCAACTCGATGAGCTCTTCATGATTATAAAAACCCGTTTGTGCTTTAAAGTACTACTAATCGTTAATAAAGTTTGGTGGAAATTAAAATACCTGTAAACAGGAAGGGAAAATCGAACAGAATACGGACTCTTGCTGCACCTGCATCCACAAACGCCTTACCTGACTGTAGGGAAGTGAGAAGAGTGAGTAGTGTTATCTGGTAGAATAAAATTAGGCAGCCTCCCGGTTATACGAAAATTCCTATGGAATCCCGGTTAACCGAAAATCCTTTGGTCCCATGCTTTTCGGATAACCAGGGTTTTACTGTACATAGTACAACGGATAACGTGGCTATCTAAAACCACGTTATCCGTTAAAAATGCACGTTGCATATAACCGTTAAATTAACAGTTAAAAATAAGCTATTTTTACAAATTTAAAAATAATTATACGCCTATAAATTATTTTTATCTAATTTTAAAACAATATTCCTTTTTTGAGAATTTATAAATTCCAATCAATATTAGATCAAACTGCAAAATAATTAAATACGAAATCTTTAGATTCTAATTGAGTATTTTAATTTCGTTCATTTTGTTCTGCCATCTATAATGAAACATATGTAACATTTACATAATTTAAATGAATTACAATGTTAAAATAAAACTGTTTGTATCATTCAAAAAAGTGATGATCTTTAAATAATAATAAAATGAATGAGTTAATATTAAAATTAAATATTAGTAAATATAAAATTTAAGATTCAAAATATAATAATAATAATAATAATAAAGACATTGTATAAAATTGAGGTTATTTTTACCTACTGAAAAATTACATTAAACAATTTACAAGTAATATAACAATGTTCGAATCTAGAAATTAAGTTCATAATAGTAATTTGAGAATGCAACCTAAATATAATAAGATTATATTTTATGTAAAATACAATAAATTAAAAATGTATATTGCCATATAATCTTTTGTATAATCATATCCCTATAATAACTCATGCCTTATAATTAAATTATAACTAAACATCATATAATAATGTGAGAAAAATATCGTAAATAACTTTAATTATCTAGTAAAAGTTTAAATAATTTTTAGATTAAAATATATTGATATATATATAAGAGTTGATAGTTCTTACAATTAATATGTTATATATATCAATATATTTTAATCTATAAATTATCTAAACTCTCACTAGATAATTGAAGTTATTTACAATATTTTTCTCACATTATTATATTATCTTTAATTATAGATTAATTGTAAGGCATTAGTTATTTGAGTTATTATAGGGATATAATTATACAAAAGATTATATAGCGATACACATTTTTAATATATTTTATTTTACATAAAATATAATCTTATAACATTTAGGTTGCATTCTCAAACTACTATTATGAACTTAATTTCTAGATTCAAACGTTGTTATATTACTTTTAAATTGTTTAATATAATTTTTCAATAGGTAAAAATAACCTCGACAATGTAAATGGTCTTAAATTATTATTATTATTATTATTATTATTATTATTATTATTAGATTTTAAATCTTAAATTTTATATTTACTAATACTTAATTTTAATATTCACTCATTCATTTTATTTTTAGTTAAAAGTCATCTCTTTTTTTAATGATACAAACAGTTTTATTTTAACATTATAATTTATTTAAATATGTAAATGTTACATATATTTCACTTTATATGGCAGCACCAAATAAACGAATTTAAAATACTCAATTAGAATTTAAAGATTAATTTGTAGTTTGATCTAATATTGATTGGAATTTATAATTTCTCAGAAAAAGAAAAAAAATTTATTATTTCATAATTTTATGTATTTTTGCTTTATTAAATATTTTTTATTAATATATGCTTTTTACAAATTAATAAATTGTAAAGTTATCTTCTTTTTTCTTCCTCATAGATGGCGCTTCTATAAATATGCATTGATATATCGTAGTCAATATTCTATTATCATTAAATATCGTATAATTTCCTCTTTTATTTTATTTTATTTTATTTATTTATTTATATTTTTTATTTATTTATTTATTTTCTTTTTGCTGTTAATATTTTAATTTCAAAATTCTTTTCATTATTATCATCATTATTAAGATTGGATATTGTTTTAAAATTAGATAAAGTAATTTATACATTATATGAATTACTTTTAAATTTGTAAAAATTGTTTATTTTATTAACTGTCAATGTAACGGTTATATTCAACGTGCATTTCTAACTGATAACGTGCTTTTTATAGCTAAAATGTCGTTGGTTCGGTATGTTTTACTGCAATTTCTCTTTTTGTGTAACAATTCTTTATTAAATACGTTTTTGTATTTAATAATGATCTCTATTCATTTTTTTTTTTTTTTTTTTTTTTTTTTTTTTTTTTTGCACATACCATCTTTTGTTACTCACTATTTATCAATTTTTATTCAATTTTCTTTAAATTTGACTCTGTAATTGATCGGGCAATTTGTGTTAATAAATTTGGCTCATGGCTATTAACTCTAACAGAAATCAATTACATTTTACTTATATTAGTGGAATATTGCCCTTGAAAAAGTGTTACACTATATAAGTTTCCAATTGCTTCTTGTAATAATTTTCACTTTCATTGGATTATTTTTCTCTACATATCTTTAAGTATTTTTTCCACTTATTTTAATTTTGAGAAACTTAAATTTTTAGATTTATGTATCAGGGGTGATTGTGTTCCGGTATTTTGTACATCACTAAATTTATACAGCAATCTTTTTCTTCTTCGATAAATTCTGCGATGACATACTAAGAATATTGCTTTATAAATTTAGTGGTGTCCAAAATACCGGAACCCAATCACCCCTGATGTATGTATTGTATTGTAATTATCAGTTTATCTATTGTCGATTATTTATGTGGTTTAAAAGTTATTATTTACAAAAAAATTATTATATATATATATATATATATATAACTTAAAGTTGTTTATTTGTATAAGAGTTAACGCTACCTATTTTTAGAAATATACGTCTATAAAATACTCAATTAGAATCTAAAGATATATATAATTTCTAAAAGTTTTAAACGAAATTTCTTCAAAATGGTGGCAACTGGGTTACTTGCATTGTTGCAAATAGTGATTATTATTATAGCTTTATCAATGCGATTTTCTTATTGCAATAAAAAAAAATCCATTTAAATAAATGGTGCTTAATATCACCAATGAGTCTGGGGAATCTAAAACATGAAAAACCATTATTTTTTAGTTCATAAATTTATTCACATATCTTAATTCACAAACTTCCATATACTTGTAAAAATGCGACAGAGCATTAACAGTAAAAATGACATTTAAAATTATTTAAAACGTATATCTGATATATATATATATATATATATATATATATATATATATATATATATATATATATATATATATATATATATATATTTTGTACATTAAAGCTTTTTACTCAACTTATGGAACATCATTTTTTTGTTAACTCTCAATTCGCATTAAAAAAATTATTTTTTTTTTAAATATTGAGACAAAAGCCCTTTTATTTTTTTACAAATTTTACAAGTATAGTTAAATGCATTCTTACTAAGATATACCAAAGGTCATATTATGAAAATTAAGTTCATTTTCTTTCAACAAATAAAAACATTTTAAAAACTATTTAAAATACATTTTTTTTTTATCCTCTGCCTTGGGATTTTTACTGAACCAAATTCAATATATTTTTCTTGTCTTCATTTGCAGATGAGCCTAGCACTGGATGTTTTTAAAAATATTTATATTTTTATGGATTTATTTTTTATTTTTATTATTATTTTTATTTTTTTAATGGAATTTTTCCAAAATGATGGCAATTAGTTTACTCACATTGTTGTAAATAATGAGGATTATCTTATCTTTATCGGTATCATTTCTCATTAGAATAAAATAAATTCAATTTAAATAAATGTCTTTAAGACCACAAAGCAGTTTAGGAAAAATTAACGTGAAACCGCATTATTTTTTAATTCATAAATTTAGAGAACGGTTTTTTTTTCTACAAATGTGTGATTATGAACAAGTTTATTTTTTTTAACATTATTACTAATTCCTAGTAGCTCTGATTTAGATATAAAATCTTCAAAGATGGATATCTTCCATCATTGAAAATGATGTAAATTTGAAAAAAAAGAGGGAAAATATTCAATTAAACCATTTGTTGCGAGAATTATTTTAAACATATAACTATTTCATTTGTTATCTTTTATTAATACTTGATGACATATTTGACGTTTATTGTTGAATTATTGGTTGTTTTTTGCCTGATAGATATAAAATCTTCAAAGATAGATATCTTCCATCACTGAAAATGATGTAAATTTGAAAAAAAAGAGGGCAAATATTCAATTAAACCATTTGTTGCGAGAATTATTTTAAACATACAACTATTTCATTTGTTATCTTTTATTAATACGTGATGACATATTTGACGTTTATTGTTGAATTATTGGTTGTTTTTTGCCTGATAGAAAAACTTTCCAGTGGAAAATTGCACACTCAAATGACGTGAAAGTTCATGGGATAACACCAAATCTAGTTTATTATTAGTTACAATAATATTAAACAAGTACCCTGCAATATTTAAAAAAACTTACTTTTTAAATCTTGGCTGTTAACTTCATCTGCCGTACGTTTATCAAAAATGTTATCTTGTTCTTCATCTTCCACTACATTCTCAGCTGCAACAGTTACTGTTAATTAAAAAAAAAGTTTGTGTGTTGTTAAAAAAGTTTTAAAGGACATAAATAAATATGTATGTCAACTTTTTCGAAAAAATCTCAAAATGTATGACTTACTAAATAAATACATTTTCAAAGTTATAAAAAAGCTTACTAATGAATTCAAACTCTTCATACTAGTCGATGGTTCTGCCTGTGAAACACAGACTTATATTTCGGTGGTTCATACAGCAAATTTAAGATTACGGACCAATTTCATTTATAAATTTATAAAAAAGGCACAATTTCCGTAATTAACATTTGAGATTACAAAACAGTAAAAATGCAGGAAGTTGTCTGTATTGCTTTCAAAACAGTACAAGTTTTGTAAATGATATTTAGACGTCGCTGTGTTCGGAATGCGAAGTAATTAATTGTTGCATACACTTGCTATACCGTGAAAATATTTTCAATGAAACTTCAATATTGCAAAATATATTGACTTTATACTGGAAGTATTTCAAACGGAGATCCAATATTGTCAAATATTGGATTTGCTTTGTCAAGTGCTCAACAATAAATCACTTACTTTGATTGTTGGTATGCATCAAGTGACTTCGGCTTATGTAATTTTATTATGAACATAAATTTAAATTTTACGAAAATCGTTAATTGGAACTTCCTGTATTACCTATAATAACATTTATAAAACACTACGGGTGAAGCTAAAAATGTAATTTTTTTTTTTTAGTGGAATTTTTTTTTCTAAATCCGAGCAATATAATTGTTTTTATAAATACAATTTCTCAATTAATGAAAAGCTCGCCACCAGAGGGCGGGTGGTGAAGTACAATAAATGCGATATTAAATATAAGGGCGCTAACTTCCCCTCCCCATACCCACAAATATAAGGAATAATTTGTTCCAGAAAAGCCGGATTTAAAAGTATCTTTAACTGTCACACCCATTGTCAAATAAGCTTCTATTTGTTTTTCACAAAAATCAGGATTTTCATTAAATAAAAAGTTATTGGTGGATTTCATTAATTTTTAGAAAATCCTAATCCTTAGTTTGTTTTACTTAATGATGCATAATTTTTCCATAAAAAAATCTAAGATTTTTAAAAATTTTATAGAGCTTCTAATCACACGACTCTAACGTTTTATTACTTGTTTCGTATTTTCTTTATTCAAGAGATAAGAGACATCTGGTCTGCTCTGTTTCGCATTCAAATAAAATGCATTACTTTTTATTACCTGCAAGTTAAAATAGCTTTAATTATTATCTTCGTAAATTACGCCGGATTTTTAAGAGAATTAGATATTTGGAATCGTCGTTGACAAATATGTATAGATATGTAACTTTCAAAATCAAAAAAGCAATATTTAAAAAATATATATATAGACCCCGACAGCTGTCCAATATAATATTGTATTTCTTTTATCGCAGATACCTGTCGCTGCTCAAGTTTTTACGCATTTTAAACAAGTTGGTTCTTTGCAAGAATAAATCGCTGAAATAATTAAAAATTTCTAATTAATATTTTCGAAAGTTGTAGATGGATTTTTTTTTTTTTTTTTTTTTTTTTTTTTTTTTGAATTTTTGAATTTGCGATTTTTTTTATCCCTGTATAATGATTTTTGAGTCTATAGACCCAGTATTTTGATGTTTTTATTTATTTATTTTTTAAATTCATTTTCATTCTGTATTCGCTGGATTGTTCCGGCAACTCTGCGCTTCTGTAGAATATTTGTAGAATCGTTTCTAGATCTCATTGTAGACAAAAACGAATTTTTGCACCATTTTCATAAAAGGAATTTGGGAATTTCATGACATTTTGGAAGCGATGTTTAATGAGTTTTAATTAATATATTGGATAATTGTCAAAATGTTAAAATTTTGAGCATCAGGTGCATCAGGCCATGCTTTGGACTACCTAAATCCAAATTTTCGGACCTGTGCGAGCTGTACATTTCACTAGCCATCGCCGATAGACACACAGACAAACAACATTCTTTTAATACTATAGATAATATCATGTTTAGCATATCGCATCAAATTTGTTATTCTGAATATCTGGACAACATAAGCTTTTAACCAATATTTTACTCCTATATTATTCTTGATCGATACCTGATAGAAGAAATGGGAATGATCACGGTTTCCCTAAAAAGATCGTGTGTTAAAGCCTTGGATGCAAATTAAAGCGAAATTGATTTCATGTTTAACAAAAAAATTATATTTTCATTTATGGATCCTAATCTCAGCCGAGAGAATTGTTTCTACTAATATTAACAATATCGCATTGTAAAGAAACCACGCATTTTAAAACACTTTACTATGATTTTGTTAAATTTACATAATTTACTCTGATTTTTATTGACAGTAGTTCTTTCTGTAGTACTGAGATTGCGATTGAAAATCATTTTATATAATCTGTAACAATTTTTTAGTATAAGTGTGTTCTAAAAATTTGTAATAAAAATTAAATTGAATACTACATACAAATAGACTGAATTACTTAATACATTTCATTTATGGACCCTAATCTCAGTCGAGTGAATTGTTTCTACTAATATTAATAATATCACATTGTAAAGAAACCACGCATTTCAAAATACTTTACTATGATTTTGTTAAAATTACATAATTTACTCTGATTTTTCGTGACACTAGCTCATTCTGTACTACTGAAATTACGATTGAAAATCATTTGATATAATCTCTAACAATTTTTTAGTATAAATATGCTCTAAAAATAAAAATAAAATGGAATACTACGTACATCTGTATAAATATAATATAATAAATCAGTAATGTATTTTTTTAGAAATTCTTCAAAAAATGTACAACATTACAATAAATAAATAAATAAATAACATAACATAACATAATGTTGAAAACATGTTTAGGATACCATTTTCTCTGTCTATAATTTTTTGTAGCAGATTTTTGTAAGTTGAAGGAATAATATTTTTTATTCTCATTTCGGCGAATTACTATATAAAAATATGTCGTTTTCATTTGATCATGCTTTAGGAAACTTAATACGCCATCGTCTATGGACGATATCGAACATATTTTTATAGTTGTATACACTTACTTCATAAAAGAAATTTGTTACCCATTATATTTTTTTTCGAATTCGGAAAAGCTCAATTAAATATTTTTCAGTCTAATACTATATATATTTTGAAATGGCTGTATTATAGATAAAATCATATAACAATGACGCAACCAGATGGGAATTACATAAATTTCAACTTATCAATTTTTATAAGAATTAAAAATATTATAAAATTTGTCGAAAACAATTTACAAGAACATGCAAAATATTTTCGATATTATCATGATAAATTCCAATTTATTATTTGAGTGGAATGATCGCTTTTCATTTTTAGTGTCAGTGTAA
This sequence comes from Maratus michaelseni, assembly GCA_963931845.1. Lineage (NCBI taxonomy): Eukaryota > Metazoa > Arthropoda > Arachnida > Araneae > Salticidae > Maratus > Maratus michaelseni. Next base: position 134,870,246 of record OZ007598.1, on the reverse strand, counting down.
TGCAATAATTTTAATAAAATTATATCTTATTCAATATACGTATTTATGTTTGTGCAAATGGAAATAAATCTGGAATCATAGTTATTAATCGTTCTTTTCCATTTCATTCAAATTTATGAAAAACAATATAATTTCGATATATTGTATGTAGAGTAGATTGGGTGAAGATACCGTAGTTTTTGATTTAATTTTTTAATTAATTTATTATTTATTAATTTCTTGTTAAAGATGATACATTTATGTATGATTTAAAAATGTATTTAATTTTACAAATGTCATAGAAAGCATAAAAAATTTTGCTTTTGTAAATGCTTGCATTTCGGCATCTTACCCCAATATTGGGGTAAGATTGCCAACTACATAGGAACTACATAAAGAAAGAACGTAAAAGATTTTAGACACTTACTAACGGTGTTAAGACTAAATAGCAATAGAAAAACCCTATTTAAAACTTAAATACAACAACGAACTGGAATTAAAGTATCAGTAGGGAAGCCTCCTCCACACGACTGAGTGGTGTTTCCCCACAGCGCCTGCGCATAGAAAAACTACGTGACAGGGCATCTTGTCCAATACGGCATCTCACCCCAAGTTACCCTAATTTATTTAAAATTTAAAATCACAGCTATCCATGTTCTAGGCACAATACTGTATTTTATTTGATTTTCTAAAATTACTTTTTATTAATGAAGAAAAGTTATAGGGTATTTCCAAAAATATACACACAATCTATTGCTATAAATGATATGCTTTTCTTTTTCTTTCAAGTTAATTAACTTTTAATAACGATTGAAAGCGGACGAAGTTTTGAACAAAGGAAATTTATCCTAAGGGAGTTTAAAAGAAAGTGTTACTAGAAGTTTGAAACGGTAACTGAACAGCAAGGACAATTTAGTAAAGAGTTTCAAACATATCCCCGTTCGCGACTTATAATCACTAGAATTAGTGATAAGCTTGAAACAGAGGTAACTGAAAATATAACAAATTATGAGGTAATACAGAATACAGAGGTGACTGTTATAAATGTTCAGAAGCAACATTTGGGAAGACAGCGCTCATCAGCAAACCATGCAAATGATAACAAGTTGGAAATTGTACGTCAAACGTGACAAACGAGGTGCGTTCGTACTGTAGATAGTTATATAAATATTCAGATCTTGATGATTTTTAATTCTGTGAAATGAATTATATCGTCTGCAGATTCATTTCTGTCTTATATCGGTCGCTTGACGATTAAACTTCGGAAGCTCCTATAACAAAAAAGCACCGATTTAAAAAAAAAAATTCAAATTTCTTAATAAATATTTTTATTAATATCTCCTAAAGTTTTGATTCGATTTTAATAAAATTTGAAATGTCTCGACAAAATTCTGCAAAGATAATATATCTTAAATCTCAAACCATTCGGTTGGGTAGTTTTTGCGTTGTTATATGCGGACGGACGGACGGACGGACAGACGACGGACCAAGCGACGATAATATGTGCTACCTATTTATATAATTACGAACGCACCTAATAAGGTGCTTGTAACCTGTGGCAATAATTCGAGGAAATCTTTAAGTAAATAAAATTATTCCTTTATTTACCTCAGTTTCAATACAGGCGTTAATTTTATAACACGTTGTTTATTGTAGTTGTATCTTACAATTCGAAATGAAGATATATTAACCCGGGAGCAGTCGCATGGGGTATGACATACCCCAGGATGCGTACGGTTTTTACAACTGTCACCACTATTTTTCGAAAAGTAATCTACAATTTACATTATCATAGAATTTGTAACAATTGTCTCAGACTGAATAAGGAGACGATTATTAATTGTATTTATTGGTGACAATGTAAAAACCATTCATAATCTGGGTATGCGCGACTTCTCCCGAGTTAATAAAAAAAATTACGTTATAACCATTTAATTCGTACAGTTTTTGAAACATCCTGCATTTATACATGATCTACAAAGCCCAAATGAAAAAACTTACTTACCACATGCACTGTCTATTTTGATAGAGGCATTGACTACCTGGCAGTGTTGCTTGACTGGTTCACAAAAAAGACGAAATCGGGGGTTTTCTTTCACTTTCCGGTTTAAAACTTCTATGCTAACAAATTTTGAAACTTTGAAAAATCCTGAAAAAACCGAAAATTTCCTCCATTCTCCATCGCAACAACAAATCTCTGAATTTTTCATATCTGCTAATCCAAATCGAACGCAATGTACGGGAGTTACGTTACCATCTTTGCTGAGGCAATTTAACTGTAAGAAACCTGGATGTACGCGGGAAACACGCCCACTGTTTCCGTCGTCGCCACAATGAACAAATGAAGGACTCCATATCCGTGTATCTATTTTTCGAGAAAACAAAGAGAAACTGGGTATAATCCAGGTTATAACATTAGAAGCTGGATAACCAAATGTACCAACTTCTTCTACAGACATATTTAAAAAGATGATAAATACTTCAACAGCTGAAAATTTATAATTACTATCTGCTTCTAATACATTAACAATGCACTCTTTATTTTAAACGATTTTATCTATAATTCTGTCTTGAAAACACAAAGAAGAAAAAGTAAAGAAGCGCCATTCTTCACTGCGGTAATACTATTTAAATCTTCTGCTCTTAATTAATTTTTATCTAAAATACGACTTTTATGACACATTTCTTATAAAGCTATACAATATACGTTGAGGCAGTAAAGAATAGTCACTATCAACTACCTATTTTTTCTATTTTATCATCGATAGAAAAAATATTTAACCTTTGATAGCAGGGTTTATCAGACTGTTTTCATGGTAATAGATAAAATTTGATAAATTATGAAAAAAAAAAAATTAAGAAATGTTAGTCGAATGGGATGATCATAATCAAAGTTTCAGTAGAAAAAATTCTGTAAAACTACTGTATTAAAATGTTGCAAACAATTTAAATAACAATAAGTGATTTTGCATACTTCAAAATGACAAAAATAATAATCTTAAGAATAAGAATAAGAATAATATTAAAATTAACATTAATGGGAATAAAAAAAATCGGCCATGCATATATATATTTCTTTTTTGTAAACACTACTTTTTTTTCAAGCACTACACCGTAAAAAAAGTCCTTCCGGCCTGTACCGGGAGAAAAAGGTAGCTTTCATAGTCCATGTTTTTAAAAATTCAACTCATTTTACTCAAACACCCGGAGCTAAATTGCTTGGAACCCGATTATAGAAGATTCAATCCCATTTTTCTTTAGTACTGAATTTGAATGCGAATTTCAGCATCAGAGGTACAGCATAACAAAAATCAGACTGTTTCAAAATGTTAGCAGCCCTAGAATTTCAAAATGCCATATCTCAGCCATTCTTTAAGATAAAGCCAAAACAAAAAAATGTTCCAGAATCCTTGTATTGCGTTCTAATACTTAACGGAAACATTTTCTCCAATTTATAATTTTTTTGTACATCTTTTTGAATTTTTAAAAAATTAATTTTTTTTTTAACTGGCTCCCATTTTGAAGCAATATGACGGATGAAGTTGGCCAACGAACTCAGTTGAGACCTTTGTACGTCCTATACACATACAATTTGTTCATAAATAAGAGGTTACAGAATGACAAAAGTCAGATTATATATAGATATATCTGATCCAAAATTTTTTGGAATTGCTTTCCTTCGAATTGCTAACGAACTCGGTCGAGACCATGATACGTCCTATAAACATACTCAGTCATATCCAAATCGGTTCATAAATAAGAGAGTTACAGCATGACAAAAATCAGATATATATATTTCTGATCCAAAATTTTTTGGAATTTCTTTCCTCCAAACGGCTGCAATAGATAGCCTTTTATATTGAAAGCTACCTAAAAGACAAATGTTTCTTAATTTTAGATAATATAACCATGAACGAAACTATACAATAATCTCTTCCAAGTTGTCCAAAAATCCGAAAAGCGTTCTTCATCAGTAGAAACCTCAGAAAACTATATATTTTAAAGATTTAAAGAATCATTTAAAAAAAAAGTTTCTTTTGCTGCCACTGATTTTCACAAACGTTTCCGAGTAGTTGTATACTGTATTAATCAGTTCTCACATACAGCGATATTGTTGTTTGGAATGCTATTCATTTTCACTTAAACATTTTCAGCCCCGTAACTGAATTTATACACTGTAAACAATGACCAATGTTTCTTATTTTATGAAAATATGCTATAACCACGAACAAAAATATAATATAATCTTCTGAGTTATCCGAAATTCCGAATAGCGTGTTCCATTGTCTTTTGAATCCCCAAAAACCAATACATTTCCAAAATTTAAAGAATAATTTATAAAAACAAATTATTTTTAGCTGCCCGAATTTTTCAGAAACGTTTCCGAAGGGTTTTTATAGTGTATTAATTAGTGTCCTCAGCCTAGAATACCTGTTTTTCGAATGCTATCAATTCTGAAGTAAACATTTTCACACTCAAAAAAAATGTTTAACAGACAAACATGCAAAATTAACAGCGTTAACAATAAATTAAAATTAAGATTATTTCTTTACTCTTTCATGTATAAATTAATTTATGCGGCTGAAAACGTGTACTTGAGAATGGATAACATTCGAAAAACAGGTATTGCAGGCTGAGGACACTAATTAATACACTATAAAAAGCCTTCGGAAACGTTTCTGAAAAATTCGGGCAGCTAAAAATAATTTGTTTTTATAAATTACTAGCTGTTACCCGTGACTTCATTCACGTATCATTAAAAGAAGCATAAATGCATTAACTAAGCAAAGTATTTCATTCCCGATAATTAGAATCGTAAATAATTAACTAACTCTTTATCACATTCCATAGGAGACAATACCGTATTTCTATGTTATACAGGCCTTGACATAACTAAGTTTTAAAAAAGTGAAAATTTGTGACAAATAATGACGAAAAGGAAACTGCAACCAATGAAAAAAGGCGGGCCAAATAAAATCGTGGAAATCGGCGAATTGTGTAAAAACATATGTCAAGTTTACCTGGTAAACTATTTTACTTTTAACGCCTTTGTGAAACGTTTTAATAGCATCCTTCAAAGATAATGGAAATAGTATATTCTTTTTCATTAAATTCAATTCTTGTGAATAGGGAGCAATAATTGTAGACCTAACTGCAAGGAGCTTAAATTTGCCTCCTTGATTTAATTTATACCTGAAAAAAAAAATCTTTATTTCTAAATGAAAATATGTTGACAGACGACTTTTTGTTCTCCAGAATAAATTGATTCATGAAGTTTGAATATGTGAAAATACGTTTTTATTTTTCAAAAATTTTACTGTAATCAAGATTTTTTTTTTCACTATTTATTCAAATTGAAAATAAATTCTTTTTTTTCAGTTTTAATGAGAAAAAATATATTAATCCGTCTTATTTCTTCTTTTTTATCCACAAAAATGGAATAATTTAGTTGCCATTTTTAGAGAAACTTCGTTAAAATTAAAAAAAAAAAAAAAAAAAAAAAAAAAAAAAAATCTCGGAATTTAAATTATTTTTTTAAATTCTGAGAGTTTATGACATCCTCGGATCAATGGTAACCGGTCTTAAGTAAATCGTGTTGCGTTCGACAACCTGAAAGGAGTAGTTGCGAAATGCAAACAGGCGTTCAGATTGTAATATAATAGATTCGTATTTATTTTTCTTTTCATAATAACTACGTTTTGGTTTTTGGCAAAAAACTCTCATCTGTATGTAACTGATATTCATGCTTAATAATCGGTGTAGATAAAAAAATATTTCAAAATTTTCGTTTTAAATATGGCGTGAAACTCATTTACTTGCTAAACTTGCCGATCCTTGTATTATTAATGTAAGGAATTGATTCACGCTTCTTGTAAAACACATTTGAAAATTACCGTTTTATTTCAAATATGACGTCACTTTTTCCTCAGAGAAATCTCTTTTTAATGGCATAATTGTTGTTAATTTTCTTTTTCTGGCAATCAGGGCGTAAATTTTAGCGGAAAACTCATATTTGTATGTAACTGGTATTCAAGCTAATTATTAATCAGTAACGATAAAAAATATTCAGTTTTTCATCTTAAATAATACGTCCATTATCTATCTACTTTCATTATACATTGATATTCATGCTCCTTGCATTATTACGAACATTTGGTAATTACCTGTTTTATTTATGACGTCATATTTGTCCAAACCGAGGAGGATCCTTTTCATAGTTCCATGATCCAAGCGAAATCTATTTTTAATAATATAATTATTGTTCATTTTTCCTTCTAATTATAACGCAATTTTTGACAGAAAAAGATCTTTTTAATGTAACCGATATTCATACTTCATGTATAATGTTGTTTCAAATATCACGGAAATTCATCTTCTTTTGAATTCTTTTTAATTTTCATTTTTCACGTGAAAATCGTTCAATTGAAAATTAGTTGTTGATGAAAAATTATCTTTCCGAGTTTTTATTTTTTGGCAACGATCAAAGCCCTAGCAACGATAAAGTAAAATGGTTAAATTTTATTGAAAAATGTCCATTTATTCTCTATGAAAATAATGAAATTTTTAATTATTAAAGAAAATATTTAAATAAAATAAATAAAACCTAGTCTATGTTCATTTGAGGGTTATAATCAAACTACATGCAAAAATACAGGATCATTAAAAGCTCCATTTTGACGCTGGCTTCAGCCTAACATTTGCACACAATCAGATTTATAATATTACTAGCTTTTACCCGTGACTTCGTTCACGTATCATTAAAAGAAGCATAAATGCATTAATTAAGCAAAATATTTCATTCCCGATAATTAGAATCGTAAATAATTAACTAACTCTTTATCACATTCCATAGGAGACAATACCGTATTTCTATGTTATACAGGCCTTGACATAACTAAGTTTTAAAAAAGTGAAAATTTGTGACAAATAATCACGAAAAGGAAACTGCAACCAATGAAAAGGCGGGCCAAATAGAATCGTGGAAATCGGCGAATTGTGTAAAAATATATGTCAAGTTTACCTGGTAAACTATTTTACTTTTAACGCCTTTGTGAAACGTTTTAATAGCATCCTTCAAAGATAATGGAAATAGTATATTATTTTTCATTAAATTCAATTCTTGTGAATAGGGAGCAATAATTGTAGACCTAACTGCAAGGAGCTTAAATTTGCCTCCTTGATTTAATTTATACCTGAAAAAAAAATCTTTATTTCTAAATGAAAATATATTGACAGACGACTTTTTGTTCTCCAGAATAAATTGATTCATGAAGTTTGAAAATACGTTTTTATTTTTCAAAAATTTAACTGTAATCAAGATTTCTTTTTCTTTCACTATCTATTCAAATTGAAAATAAATTCTTTTTTTCAGTTTTAATGAGAAAAACTATATTAATCCGATTTATTTCTTCTTTTTTATCCACAAAAATGGAATAATTTAGTTGCCATTTTTAGATAAACTTCGTTAAAATTTACAAAAAAAAAAAAAAAAAAAAAAAAAAAAAAAAAAAAAAAAAAAATCTTGGAATTTAAATCATTTTTTTAAATTCTGAGAGTTCATGACATTCTCGGATCAATGATAACCGGTCTTAAGTAAATCGTGTTGCGTTCGACAACCTGAAAGGAGTAGTTGCGAAATGCAAACAGGCGGTCAGATTTTAATATAATAGATTCGTATTTATTTTTCTTTTCCTAATAATTACGTTTTGGTTTTTGGTAAAAAACTGTCATCTGTATGTAACTGATATTCATGCTTAATAATCGGTGTAGATAAAAAAAATAATTCAAATTTTTCGTTTTAAATATGGCGTGAAACTCATTTAATTTCTAAATTTACCGATCCTTGTATTATTAATGTAAGGAATTGATTCACGCTCCTTGTAAAACACATTTGAAAATTCCCATTTTATTTCAAATATGACGTCACTTTTTCCTCAGAGAAATTTTTTTTTAATGGCATAATTCTTGTTAATTTTCTTTTTCTGGCAATCAGGGCGTAAATTTTAGCGGAAAACTCACATTTGTATGTAACTGGTATTCAAGCTAATTATTAATCAGTAACGATAAAAAATATTCAGTTTTTCATCTTAAATAATACGTCCATTATCTATCTACTTTCATTATACATTGATATTCATGCTCCTTGTATTATTACGAACATTTGGAAATTACATGTTTTATTTATGACGTCATATTTGTCCAAACCGAGGAGGATACTTTTCATAGTTACATGGTCCAAGCTAAATCTATTTTTAATAATATAATTATTGTTCATTTTTCCTTCTAATTATAACGCAATTTTTGACAGAAAAAGATCTTTTTAATGTAACCGATATTCATACTTCATGTATAATGTTGTTTCAAATATCACCGAAATTCATCTTCTTTTGAATTCTTTTTAATTTTCATTTTTCACGTGAAAATCGTTCAATTGAAAATTAGTTATTGAGGAAAAATTATTTTTCCGAGTTTTTATTTTTTGGCAACGATCAAAGCCCTAGCAACGATAAAGTAAAATGATTAAATTTTATTGAAAAATGTCCATTTATTCTCTATGAAAATAATGAAATTTTTAATTATTAAAGAAAATATTTGAATAAAATAAATAAAACCTAGTCTATGTTCATTTGAGGGTTATAATCAAACTACATGCAAAAATACAGGATCATTAAAAGCTCCATTTTGACGCTGGCTTCAGCCTAACATTTGCACACAATCAGATTTATAATATTATTAGGATTAGGATTCTTTAAATTTTGAAAATGTATTCGTTTCTGGGGATTCAGTAGACAATGTAACATGCCATTTGAAATTTCGGATAACTCAGAAGATTATATTATATTTTCGTTCGTGGTTATAGCATATTTTCATAAAATAAGAAACATTGGTCATTTTTTACTGTGTATATGCAAGAGTAACATAACAATTTTCTTTTTAATGTTAATGTTAATGCTGTTAATTTAAAATGTTTGACTGTAAAACTTGTTTGTTGAACATGTAAATGCTTATTTGGGAAGTGATAGTATAAAAAAAATCAATATTTCAAGTTGAAAAATGTCTTCAACACACTAAAAAAGATACTCGGAAACGTTTCTGAAAAATAGTGGCAGCAAAAGAGACTTTGTTTTCATAAATGCTTCTGTAAAGTTTTAAAATATATTGGTTTTCTGAGCTCTCTAAAGATAAAGAACGCTTTTCGGAATAGTTAGTAACTCGAAAGACGTTATTGTATAATTTCGTTCGTGGTTATATTATATTTTCATAGATTAAGAAACATGGGTCTTTTTTACTCTGTATGTTGTGCACTAATTTAAATATAAAAATAATTTAGATATCAATGTTTAAAAATTTTTAGAGTTTCGTTCATCTCACGAAACCCTATTAGTCCCGATTCGTTGTCTGTCCGCCACACAGCCGGTTCTCAGAAACTATATAACTTACAGGCATGCAATTTTGTGTACTTATAGCTGGATACCTACTATGAAGCTCAAAATTATATAGTTTTCAAAAATCGTTTTATTTTAATATACAGAGACAAAAAATCAAAAATATAACAGCTTTTTCCTATTAAATTTAAACATTTTTCATTATAGCAGTTGCCAACAATTAAAAATCCACAATAAAATTCCTTCTACAATATTGGTAATAAAAAGGAAATTTTCAAACATTTCTCAATAATACAAGGAGTATGAGTATGCGTAAGTACAGAAAGCAGCTTCATATGACGTCATTAGAGTATTAGAAAGAAAATTAATCTGACGTCATAGTGGAAGTTTAACAGATTTTTCAAGTGTTTGAAAATAAAACAAATAGAGTATCAATATGAGTAATAGAGAATAGCAAATATATGAGTTTGAGGAACGTTTGAATGCGAATTATAAAAATTACATGTCTGCTTTTAATTAAATAAATTAGTTAATTAACTGCCTTTTTTTGTATTCACATTCCAGCTGTCTAAATGGTATCACATAAAAAACTAACAAAAACTATGCCGACCAAAACATGACCAAACAATACATTTTATGTAAAAAACGGATTTTTATTTTTGATTAGTCTTAACGTGTTTAGTTGCAAATGCAAAAATCATTCCTGGATTTCTCATCTGTCAAAGATTTTTAAACTAATGCAAACTAATTTATTCGAATTATTTAATTTTGAAACGTTTCTTTACGTCGAAATCCTTTCTGTTATTTGGAAAATGTTAGCTTATGAGTAATATTAAAGTATAATTTCGAAGTAAAGAAATAACTATTTTCTATATTTTTTTAGTAAATTCAGGAATGTTTAAAACTTTTAAAACATACAGATAAAGTCAAATGACATAAACATATTTAGCGAAAATTTGATTGAAATATTTTTCAGATAATCGATTCTGTTTATTACATACAAATTCAGGAATGTTTAAAACTATAAAAAATACACATAAAGTCAAACGGCGTAAACATATTTACCTTGGTTCGTACGGCTCCTGGAATTTTGCGACCAGGAAATTCTTCGGTACCAGTATTTTCTTACAGAAAATCTCTGCTTAAAAGAAGGCGAAGTTTCGCAAGTTTAACCTAGATTTCTTTTTCTATAAAAAACTACTGGTAACACACCTGGAAAATTCCCTGATTTGTACGAACTCTGTATTTAGCAAAATTTTGATTGAAATATTTCTCAGATAATTGATTCTGTATTACACAACCCATCAAACACAGATCTATCGGTAAGCAATCGCCCGATTGCCGCTTTGCCGTTACCGACGGTATCGGCACGATACCAGCTGCCGTACCGGTTCCGTAACTTTTTCGACACGCCGCGCGACTGACGCCCTACAGATAGGCGCACAGTCGGTCCGGTATCGGCAACGCCGGTAGAAGCGACGGCACTCTGCTGTGCCGATTGTATACCAACAGTTATCCGCACACCTTCCGAATGTGGTCCGGTACCGGCAACGCTAACAACGGCGAGATGCTGTGCCGACCGTATACTGATAACAAATCCGTAGTATTGTCGAATGTGGTCCGATATCGGCAAGCATTAAACTGCCGAAAGCATCCCTTTTATTGGGAACTAGCAGCAGAATAGGAGGGGGGGGGGGGTTACTCCACTTAATTGTACTTAATTTTTTTTTTACTTTGATTATTTAGGTAAAAATGGTGAATTTCATTTTTCAGATGTAAGCAACCCCCTCCCCCCTCACGGATACCGTTTTACTATTAATAGCCCCTGCCATTAAAAAAAAAAAAAAAAATGCTTCAAGCTTTACTTTTTTACATTATAATAGCATAGATACTTTAACAATATCTGAATCTTGTGTTTCTAAACGCAATAATGATAAAGTAATTTTTTTTTCACTTTTACAAAATGTGGTAAGTATTATAAATACATTTAATTTTTGTTCTATAAAGCTGTATAAAACAAATTTATTATACAATAAGTAAAATTTAGATACATTTTCCTTTCTAAGTGTCGCTGTAAAACTTGATTTAAAAACATAAAATATTTTCTAGGAAACTATAAAACAATACATCTAAATTTTTTTCAGATTTTTTTTATTATTATTTTTTAAGTCAAATAAACTAAATTTCGTTCCGGTAATTTACTATTTATTAATAAATTAAAAAAATCGAAATTTAATTTTACACAGAAAATAAAAAATGAATTTAAATAACATTGTTAAAAAATTTAATCTACCCTGTTTGTTATTATTTTATTTTGTGAAAGCTTTAAATGAATGTTTGTGTGATTTTCTTTTTCCTTTTTTATTAATCTTAAAATTATTAGTCTGCTATAAATTATGTTAAATTGTTTTAGTCTTATTAAATCCGTCAGCATCTCAACTAAGTTAAATATTTTTGCATAATTTAATTTCGTAAACATTATTCTCTTTTTTAAAAATATAAAAAACAAAATTTAGAGTTTATGTAATTTCTGGGCAAGATTAGAAAAATACATTTTTGTAACTTTATTTTAAAAAAATATATATGAATGACATGTTGCATATTTCCTTATTTTTAGCTTTTACTAAATTCTTTATATATTTTTTCATTTATACAGAAGGACAAATGTTTTCTAAATCATTTATATCTTGGACATATAATTTGATGCTCCATAATTACATTTAAAAAAAATAAAGTAACATTATTTACAATATTGTTTTTCCTTTTTGTTCTTAATTTTTTTTTCTAAATCTTTCCTTTTCAAATATAAATATACACTTTCAAAATCTCTCGTGTATATATTATATACATTGGAAATGTCAAATATTTATATACATTGATTTAATTAAAATTCATTTATTTTAAATTTGATAGAAATAAAATGTATTAAACAAGTTTAATAAATTTAAAGCACAAATGAAATCATCTGCTCTTGAATAGTATTAGAAAGGCATTTTTATACAGCAGCGTAAAAGTTTCAGGATACGTGAAAAAGAAATCGCTTTAAGTAATTTAAAAAATGAATGAATTAGTAACTTTGAATAAATTAAAGTTTAAATACAATAAAATGCAAATTATCATTACTAAGCAATCGAAAATTTTGACTATTTTTTTAAAATACAGGAACGACACGAGTATTGTAAAATTGTGGAGCACCAAATGGATAACACATAACCAAATGTCATTCTGCATTTCTTATAATAAAGAAAGGTTTTAGGAATTAGTTAATTATTATCAAGATTCGTTAATTATTATTAATTATTAATAATTAAAAATATGCTACATGTCATAAAAACTTGTATAATAAAAAGATAAAAACTCCAAAACATATTTTTCTATTTTAACCCTTTTATCATTTTTTACAACAATAATTCATACGCAAAGTTAATCGTTAAAAGAGAATAAATCTTTAAACAACTAAATATATGCAAAAATAATTAACTTAATTCAGATTAATTTAGATTTAACTAAAGCAAAATTAAGCAGACTTACCATTATTATTATTTCTTCTGCATGTGTCACGCTTCACGCATCTCAAATCAGCAGTACATAAAAACGCGAGCGTCTATTCTATGGTTGCAATTTCCCCTCTTCAAAAGTCAAAATCTAGTTTGGCAAGCATGCGCGCGCAGTGATCGCATCGCTTGCCCTTTGCTACGCGCCCACCTTATAGACAATAGATAGCAGATATCATCCCAGATTTGGCGTGTTAGTTCTGTATTGGCGCTTTCTCATAATCAAATTTTGGATGTGAAAGCGTGTCTCAAAGCATTGACCATCATCAAATTATCGCAAAGTCCGAAACTTTCTTGATAAATGCTTACAAGAAATGCATTATTATTTCATGTTTAATAAAAATATTATATGGATACTTACATAATTTTTTTTTAAATGACCTTTGGGTTGGGGGAAAAAAAAACAGGTTTAATGGCACAGTACTTGAAAATTTTTAATAAAAAATCTAGAATTTAAATTTTTTAGATTGTTGTAAAATTAATGTATGATCAATCATCTAAATATCGCCCACACACCGTGCTCGTTAGTCGGAGGGGAGGAGGGAGGGGGGTGACAAAGCAAACAATCCTCCTCCCATATATGTATTTGTCATCACGTCTAATATGTTTATTTGAAATTTGTGTAAAATATTGAATACATTTTACATTTCATTTTTAAAAATATAAATTATTATATTTCCACAATTTTTATTTAAAAAAATAAATAAAAATAAATAATAATATTTTTTTTTCGATATTGTTACACTAATTCCTCAAAAGAAGAGTAAAAATATATAATATACATTATTTTAAAAAACATGCATTTAGTAACAAAACTCAGACTTAATCACAATCGAAAAAGAAGTCCCTGACGGCTCGGCCTACAGGCACAGGTAAATTTTGAAGACGCAGACCGTGGGGCGCCTGTTTGTTGGGAATTGCGGAAGAAATAACCTTTCTGCCATGATGCGGCAGTTAGAACCACCCACTTCGAAACCCAACTTGTTTGCTGGCGGAGCCGGCAAGATTTTTTTTTTAAATATATATAAGGGTTGGTCCTATAAAAAACTTATCAATATAAAAGTTTTAGATAATATTAAGAGGATTTATAATAAATTCAAGCAGATTTAATATCTTTTGAATTTGCGAAGTTATGAATTTTTTTCTTCTAAAACCCCCTTTTACCCCCTATGGGGCCATTTTTAATGATATCAAAAATCTGCAATGCATAAATTTTCGGCCCTTTTCCAGGAAGTAATAATAACTTTAAATGGATTCGATACGTATCATAATTAAGAAATTATGGGGTTATTTCTGTTTTCACAAAATGCCCCCCATTTCCTCCCCTCCCTTGGTTTGATTTTGCCCATTAACGAACTTGACCGATATTTTATGCCCTTTGATTTTATGTATCAGTTTAGAAGAGATTTGTTCAGAATTATTGCCGTTATCGTGTCTATAAAAAGTGACATAGATAGATAGATAAAGTTTTGAACCGGGGGTGGTTTTGGGTTCTGGGAGTCATAATCGGCGTAGATCTGCAAAAATATTTCAAAAATTCCAACTTAGGGGAGAATGTAATAGTTAGTATTTCTTACAAAATCTACCTAAAAAATGCCGGTTAATCACAATTGAAAAAAAAATTGACGGCTAAGACTATAAATATTCCATTATTTTTCCCACATCAATTTTTGATAGAAAATGAAAAAAAAAAAAAAAAAAAAAAACAGTAAATATTATTTTAGTTGTTATTTTATATTGTTCCACTGATTCTTCGAATAAAAATTAGAAAACGTATTTAACATTCCCAAGAAAACACAAATAACGAACAAAAACATCAGCAAAAGAAAAACATCGACTACGATTCAATATTCCGAATTACATAAATATTCTATTATTTAACCCAGAAAAATGGAGAAAAAAAGTCGAATATCATGTTTTTATTTCATGTTGTTACACTGATTCTTCGAAAAAAAATTAGAAAATTTTAATATATATTAAATTTAAAAATATGTATTTAATATTCCTAACAAAACGCAAACAATGAAAAAAATCACCTGCTACGATTAAATACCCCACTACTAGCTGATAAGCTCTGTTCTCAATGCTGGAAATCGGAGGTGCTGCGTTCAAACCCTTGTCGCGCTCGTCGACCTAACTGTTCGGAGTTTTCGGTGGTTTCCTTCGAACATTGCCGTAAATACGGGTTAGAAGACCCTCACGGAGGTAACCCCCCCCCCCTTTCGGCCTATATCCCTAGCACAGCTATACTGCTGTAACAAATCATCATCATAACATTATAGTGATTCTTCTAAGAAAAATTAGTAAAAAACTTACATATGTTAATTTTTAAAATATTCATTTAATATTTCGAACAAAGAGCAAACAATGAAAAGGAGAGAAAAAAAAAATTCTGCTACGATTAAACATTCCATTATTTTCCCTACATCTGTGTTTGTTAAAAAAAAAAAAAGTAAAAAAAGGGAATATTATAAGTTTTATTTCATACTGCTACACTAATTTTTCGAAAAATAATTTATTTAATATTCCCAACAAAATTTAAACAAATTTTAAAAAAGCATCGGCTAAAATAAAATATTCCAAATTCGGACCGATGTTGGCAAATCTAATCGAACCACTTTCGGCCATCAGATATCGGTCCAGCGTCACTTTGCCAATATGAATCACTTGCCGATATGTAACCGTTAGGGGTCCGACAACATTAACCGGCATACGAAAACGCACGGTTACTTAGTATCACTTGCCGACAAGGTACCGACACTGGACCGATACCACTGTGCCCTTGCCGACACCCAACCGACACTGCCGGCTGCGGTCCGATCGTGTACCAAAAGGTATGTGTTTGCTGGGACAAGTTTATACATACAAGACTTGATTTTAATCGGTCCTGAAAGCCACTTGCTTGGCTCATTGCCATGCCAGTCAATGTAATATCTTACACTCGATTAGTTTAGATGTTAACTTGAATGTACAATGTAAGGATATCGAATCTCTGTGAAGATTTGCAATAAAACATTAACGTTCGTTGCCGTCGACCTGCTGGTACGTGTTTTTATAAATGGAATGCTCAGCGTTGCTTTTCCAGGGTTTCCAAATTTAAAAGTACTTCTACCTACCGAAAATCCTCGTTAGACCCATTATTTTCTATGCAAAGAAGTACTGAATACTCTGGCACTCAACCAATTTGGTAATTAACGACTGCGGAGATATATAACAAGTTGAAATTGTACGTCAAACGCGACAAACGAGGTGCGTTCGTACTATAGCTAGTTATATAAATATTCAGATCTTGATGATTTTTAATTCTGTGAAATGAATTATATCATCTGCAGATTAATATCTGTAATACAATAAGTATCTCGGTCGCTTGACGGTTAAACCTCGAAAGCTGCTATAACAAGAAAGCACCGACTTTTTTTTAAAATTCAAATTTCTAAATAAATGTTTTTATTAATATCTTCTAAAGTTTTGATTCGATTTTCATAAAATTTAAAATTTCTCGACACAATTCTGCAAAGATAATATATCTTAAATTTCAAACCCTTCGGTTGGGTAGTTTTTACGCTGTTATATGCGGACAGACGGACGGACGGACGTACGGACGTATCAGACGACGACTATAGGTGCTACGTATTTATATAATTACGAACGTACCTAAAAAATCTTACCTGTTCCCGTGAAAATATGGAGAAATTTGGATGCAGTATAACAGTTGGAGAAAAACTGAAAAAAAAATGTCAACATTAGTTATTATTAGTTTTAGAAACTAGAAATGATATTTGTTTGTAGAAATAAATGATAAATTTTATCTTCACTCAAAGAGAGTTTAAACGGAGAAACGAATCACCAAGCTAAGATCATTCTCCCTGGTACTATTTTCTTAAACGAATTAACGCTTTGAATATCTGGTCCTTTTGTTTATAACTAGTGCTCCCTATTAAACGTTTATACGAGTATACATATTATACGGGGTACAGATTTTGTATCGGTATGATACGGCCCAGTCGTTTATACGTATTATACGAAACAGTATATACGAAACTTACCCCAGCTATTAAATGTAAAAATGTTTTAACGGTTTTCATTCATTGAGTGATAAAGGAACATTTTCTCCTTCTGGTCTGTGGGAACACCTGCGAATTTCACGCGTTTCCTAACAAAAATGAGCTAAAAAAATGTCTCATAAATTAGACAGTTTGGATTCGAGGAACGGTCTTAAACCCTTTCAGGGACAAAGTGCTTCTTGTTGCGAAAATGTTAAAATAATTGAAAGATGCAAGAATCTATGAAAATTAATTTTAAAAAAAGGAACTTTTCTTTATGAAAATTATAAAATCAAACTTTTTCTATCAAAATTCCGGTGCGATTGTGACATTATGGGATTAAAGTTAAGTGAGATAAATTACATCCCACTGCACTTCAAAGTATTAAGCTCCTTTAAAAATAAAATACACAACTGATTTCGAATTTTTTTAACATTTTTTTTTATCTTTTTCGAATCTTCTTAAATATGTCAGAAAAACTAAAAGGAACGGGAAAATAATTTTGATTGTACAGGGTTTCACAAAAACTTAGGTATTGCAAAAAAAGTACACACTTTAATATTTGAAGTGCACAAAAAAATGCACACTTTAATATTTTACATGTTGGAGATAAGTAAGAATGTACATTGACAAAAGTCTTCAAAATATGGTAGGACAGAAAAATGTGCTAATGAAATAGTCATACTATACATTTTGAAAAAGCTAACTTTTTGGATTTATATAACATCCCCTCCCCCTTTTCTAGACAAAAATGGTCAAACACATTTTTTTTTCCCGCGGCTGCAATAAGATTATTAAAATAATATCTAAACATGTATGCGTAATAATTTTTATTGAAACATTCGCTGGCAAAAGAATTCCATTACATTATGGACAATGGGAAAACATCGTTTGCAGTATATTTTAATAACGTTATGCTATTTCAAACTAACTGAAATTGATATACATGATTGAAGTTCACTACAAGATGCTTACTATGGAATATGGTGTGCATAACATTTATCGTTCATTTACAGGGACACACAAAATAAGTCGATTACACTATTCTGTCTATGAGCAAAAATACCTAGAAGTGCATTTTTAGTTGTAGTATGCGTTTTTAAATATAATTAATTTTTTTGCATATAGTACCCAATGTGTATAAACTATATCGATCATATACAGGTGTGCGTAAAAGAATTCGAGAACATTTCCCCTTATTGACGGAAATTGCTAAAGAGGAATTTTCAACTATGTTATGCATTTCTTAGTTGCACCAAATTTTTGCATACTGTGTATCATATATACAATTCTACAGATCATATACAGTGATGCATATAAGGTCACTTTATTAAACTTTATTACTTTATTAACTCAACTTTATTACTTTATTAACTCAACTTTATTACTTTATTAACTAGTTATTATTCACTTTATTAAACGTTGAAGTTTTGTTACTGTATTCTGTAAGTGTTGTAAAGTGTCTCATAATCTATTCTTACGCAGAATGTTTATTCTTGTTCCTGACATTTAAAATTATATTTGCCTTTTTACATTATCTCTGCCTGTGTAATGCTTAATTTAGATATAATTGTATTACTTTTTTCTATTTAAAGAGCACCATCATCATTCTTTACACGATTCCCATTTTTACTGATAAAATAGCATTTTAAACAGTACGAAAAAATAGTCCAAATCAACTTTTTTTGTATTTTAACCCCTTGACTACATTTTAAATCAAATTTAGCACGGGCTGCCATCTACCGAGCAAACGGTCAACTACGATCCCAAATGAACGTGAGAGATCAGTGGGACAAGCTGACAAGATTTTTAAGACAAGGTTTCAGGGACTGCTGTGTCCAGTGGTAATTTTTGAAATTGAACTGGGACATAGTGTCCCACTGGGAGTCTACGGGTTAAAATAATTCTTTAATTAATTAAGGGCGTTTTAACCATTTTGGTACGCCCTCTATTTAACTGTAACATCATGCAAAGAGACATCCATTTATTGAAATGTCGATGACACTGTATTCGAAAGCTTCTTTCAGCATTATTTTTAGCACTTTCCAACCTAGTTGAAAAGTGCTTATGACTTCGGTTTGTCTGGCCGTATGGCCGTCTGCCGTCTGCCGTCTGGCCGTCTGCCGTCTGTCCGTGCTCTAACTCCCGTAAATATGCTCGGATTGCTCTGCAATTTTTATATGTTATTGTCGTTATCTATAGCATGTTCCCTATTTCAACGGAAGTGTGTAGCACTTATAGTTTTATTACAGGGACACTCAAAAGAATTCCGTTACATTGCGGTCTATGGGAAAAAATCATTTGCGGTTTATTTAAATAATGTTTCACTTTTTTAAACGCATTGAAATTTATATATATCACTAAGGTGCATTAGAAGAAGCTTAACATGGAATATGGTGTGCATAGCACTTATACTTACTGTACAGGGACAGTCAAAAGAATTCCGTTACATTACGTCTATGGAGAAAAATCGTCTGCGCTTTATTTAAATAATGTTTCACTATTTTAAACGCATTGAAATTTATATGAGGTGCATTACAAGAGGCTTACTACAGAATATCGTGTGTATAGCAGTCATCGTTCATTTACAGGGACACACAAAAGAATTCTCTACTGTCTGTTAACAATAATTCCTGGAAGTGCGTTTTAAGTTACTGAACGCGATTTCAATTTTAACTCGCTTTTTGTCTATTACGTGGTGTGTATAAATTCTGTAGATCCTATACAGGGCAGCACAAAAGTTCGCGAACACATTTCCGTTTATTGACAGAAACTCCAGAAAGATAATTTTAAACTGTGCTACGCGTTTCCTAACTAAACTAAAATTTAGCATCCTAGCATATACAAATATATAGATCATATACAGGGCTGAATAAAAGTATTCGGATATTTTTCCGAATATTGTATCTGTTGGAAATTCCTGAAATTATGTTTTTAAATGTGTTATGCGTTTTCCAAATTGTTTGCTTAGATGTTATCTTTTAGCTTATTAAACGGTATGTTTTGTAAAATTATTTTGGAAGCGTTGGAAAGTGCTACATAATCTATGCTTGACGCATGATTTTTCGTTCTTGTTTTCTAATCCAAATGAAGATGAACGTACATTGAATCGAAAAATGCATAAAAGCATTCGAGAAACATTCACAATTTTTCATGAGTAACGAGTTTATAGATTCCGTACAGGAGAACGTTATTTGGTTCAATATTTAGCACCCTGAATTATTATTTTTGGTAAAAAATAGAAATTGTACTACTTGACGAACTAATGCAAACTGCATCTACTAATTAGCTTCTTTATATTCGCTAATATCACTGAAAAGTAAATTTATCTTCTCCAAATGAAAATACATCCAATTTGAATCGAAAAATACACTAAATCATTCGTATAATCATTCACAATTTATCATGAGTTATGAGACTGCAGCTTCCATAAAGGGGGACGCCATTTGCTTAGCACCCCGAATGATTATTTCTGGTAATAAAATGAATTCTACGGGATGGCGAACTAATCAAATTGATTCTACTAATCAGCATCTCTTATATTCACAAATTTCATTCAAAAGTAATTTTATGTATCCAAATGAGAATGCATTTAGTTTGATTCGAAAAATACCTTAAATCATTCGTGCGAACATTCACAATTTATCATGAGTAACGAGATTACAGCTTCCATGAAGATAAACATTATTTAGTTAAGTATATAACATCCCAAATTGTTATTGCTGGTAATAAAATGAATTCTACGGGTTGGCGAACTAATTAAACTGATCGACTAATTAGCAACATTTATCTTCGCAAAATTCATTCACAAGTAATTTTATGTCTCCGAATGAGAATTTATCTACTTTGAAACTAAAAATACCCTAAATCATTCGTGCGATTATTCACAATTTATCATGAGTAACGAGATTAAAGTTTCGATGAACAGAAACGTTATTTAGTTAAGTATATAGCATCCCCAATTATTATTGTTGGTAATAAAATGAATTCTACGGGTTGGCGAACTAATTAAACTGATCGACTAATTAGCAACATTTATCTTCGCAAAATTCATTCACAAGTAATTTTATGTCTCCGAATGAGAATTTGTCTACTTTGAAACTAAAAATACCCTAAATCATTCGTGCGATCATTCATAATTTATCATGAGTAACGAGATTAGAGTTTCGATGAAGAGAAACGTTATTTAGTTACGTATATAGCATCCCCAATTATTATTGTTGGTAATAAAATTAATTCTAAGGGTTGGCGAACTAATTAAACTGATCGACTAATTAGCAACATTTATCTTCGCAAAATTCATTCACAAGTATTTTTATGTCTCCGAATGAGAATTTATCTACTTTGAATTTAAAAATACCCTAAATCATTCGTGCGATCATTCACAATTTATCATGAGTAACGAGATTAGAGTTTCGATGAAGAGAAACGTTATTTAGTTAAGTATATAGCATCCCCAATTATTATTGTTGGTAATAAAATTAATTCTACGGGCTGGTAAACTAATTAAACTGCATCTACTAATTATCAACTTTTATCTTCGCAAAATTTATTCACAAGAAATTTTATATCTCCGAATGAGAATTTATCTACTTTGAATCTAAAAATACCCTAAATCATTCGTGGGAACAGTCACAATTTATAATGAGTAACAAGATTACAGCTTCGATGAAGAGAAACATTATTGAGTTAAGTATATAGCATCCCCAGTTATTATTGTTGGTAATAAAATAAATTCTACGGGCTAGCAAACTAATTAAACTACATCTACTAATTAGCAACTTTTATCTTCGCAAAATTTATTCACAAGTAATTTTATATCTCCGAATGAGAATTTATCTACTTTGAATCTAAAAATACCCTAAATCATTCATGGGAACATTTACAATTTATCATGAGTAACGAGATTAGAGTTTCGATGAAGAGAAACATTATTTGGTTAAGTTTTACCCAAAACTGCTATTTTTAGTAATAAAAAGAATTCTACTGCTTAGAGAACTAATCTACTAATCACGTAAATTCATATTGTTGATTTGTGTTCTTTAAATTGATTGTTCCTTTCTATTTTTACGTAGAACATTCATTTATCAGAATAAAAATTGTAATTTTGGAAATGCTTTTCGGGGACTCGATACCCTTTGAATTTATTTTTTCGTATGCCTATTTTGTACCTCTTTTACACATCATAAAATGAAATTGTTAAACAAAATTATTTTAAAGACAAACGATATAATATCATGGTTAAATTTGAAAAATAAATTAAAGAATTTTTTTTTAAGAATCTAAACAATTTTCAATACATTTAAAATTTTTCAGTTTTTAATTTTTTTACATTTTTTCCTTATATTCACAGGTGTATTCTTGATAAATTTAGGAATTTATTTTACTACAAATATTTTAGTTTATGAAAAAAAATGAAACTTCCTTATAAATACTAAAATTGTATGAAAAACAGGAATTTCTTCATATTTTCATTTCTTTAAAATTTGTATTCATTCTATTCCAAAATAAATCCCTAATTATATTGAATGTCAATTTTCGATTATGTAAAAAGAATATATATGCCATTTCTTATTTAGATGTGTAAGTATATGCATTTTAAAGATAGCAAGATATAAAAAAACTGGAGCTAAAAAAATTATTTTTAAAAGTGGAATTCTAGTACACGTAAACGGGAATGGATGCAGTGAAAAGTTTTTTCACACACTTATAATCATCGGACCTATACGTCACTTCTGCAGAATATATTAGAGATGTCTAAGAACATTTTAAATTGGAAAATTTATATTTTCATCATTTATATTCGTAAAGTGAAGGGTATCAAAGGGTTCCCTTAGAATAAACATATGAACAGTTAAAGAAAATTACAAAATAATGCTCTACTTCCAATAAATTTCTTCTCAGCTTGTTACTTTAAAAACTATATTAATAGTTTTTAAGAAGTCCTTAAAACGGGTTTAAAAATTTTTTTTTGCTTTTTAATTCATGAACTTTATGTTACCGTTTATATTATTACCTGGTTTCTCTTTTATTTTCCTTTAAGCTTTTAGTAAAGTGAAAATGGCTGTGCAATTCACACGATTTTAATATTTTGTTTGTATTGTTTTGCTTGGATTATCTTTATATATGTCAGAAAGACTAAAAGAAATAAAAATATAATTGTGACTCTATTTAACGTTAACTGTTCCGTATCTGTATTTGTCTTACTGGCAACGGAACACTACCCCCCCCCTCCCCAGATTTATTGTTTCTGAAAAACCTTTGTTAACTTTACGCTTTGCCGACACTATTTCAGCAGTTAATCAAGTGACTCGTTGGCAACAAGTTGCCTGCAAATTGTTCTCAAATAAGTTTTATTTTATACAGACCGCAATTATTTATCGTACGCACCTCCGTACATTTTTAGTCCTAGCGACCCGGGGTTACGGGTAGTGCAAGTTACATAAAAATATTGGTTTATAACAAATAAACTAATAAAGATGTCTGAAGCAGCAATAACAACTCTCAATCGAAACAGAGGCAACGTAAAATCTAAAATAACAAAGATAACAAAGGCGATCGATGATTACGCTTTCGAAATCTTAGAATGGAACTCTCATCTAGCGTATTTATCGAAGGTTCAAAAAAAGTTCGAAAATATCAAAGAAGAATATTATAAAATCTTCCAGCAGGACGACTTTAAGCAAACCAAGGAACAACTGTCCATACTGGACGATGAGATTAAAAAAATAGAGGTATGTCTCAAAACTCTATTAATAAATTTTATGAAATAAGTAATATTAGTTTTAGTTCTACTCATGAATCTATTCTCGAACAGTCTATAAAAACTAACATAAAGCTGCCCAAAATCTCTTTACCAGTTTTTACTGGCAAAATCGAGGAATGAGAGATTTTAAAACTACATTTGAGACATTGATTACTAACAATTCTGACCTTAATGATACTGAAAAACTTTTCTATATTAACGGAGCTCTATTGGGAGAGCTCAAAAGCATACAAAAGCCAGACGATAGTTATAAGTTTCTTTTTAAAGCGTTGGAACAACGCTATGAGAATAAAAGAATTATCGTAGACTGTCATATCAGAAACATCTTCAACGTGCACCCGTTCAAACATGAATCCGCTAAAAATCTTCGCTATTTATTAGATAGCATTAAGAAAAAAATAAGAGCACTAAAGATCTTAGAATTTGACACAGACATAAATATTGTACTGGATAAATTAGATCGTGACACTCGTAAACAATCCGAGCTCACATTAAAAAATAATGAAGTGCCTTATTTTGACGAATATGAAGAGTTCTTAGAACGAAGATGTCACATTTTAAATAGTATCAATGTTAATATGTCGTCAAAACTTATTTCTGACCGTTCAAAGTCTTTATTTATTAAATCTAATAAATCACACAATGCAATATGCATTCTATGCAAAAACGAAAGTCACCCATTAGACCATTGCGAAAAATTCAAATATATGAACTTAGCTGACAGAATAAATTTTCTCAGAAAAAATAAACTTTATTTCAATTGCCTTAACAATTTCCATCTATTAGTTCAGTGTAATTCAAAGAGCGCTTTTTTTTGTTTGTCAGTCAAAATCCCATCATACGTCTTTACATAAGTACTATTATACATCACAATCATCAATAGCAGACAGCCCGTCGTCGGTGGCAGATGCGAAATTGATCGAAAATGAGATTTCTCAAAGTGAAACTGCGAAATATTCTTTTTTTTTTTTTTTTTGTTACGGAAATAATAAATCAGTTCTAATCAACACGGCGTTAATCTATATCACAGATTGGAATAGGGTAAAGCGACCACTCAGGGCTATATTGGATTCTGCGTCAGAATCAAATTTCAATTCAGCCAACGCAGCTAATGCTTTAGGATTGAAAAAAGAAAAAATAAGTGTCCCAATTAGAGGTTTAAATGATTCATCGTTAAACACTAAAATTAAAGATTGGGGCTTGTTTATCAAATAAAAGAGGTGATTCACGATGGAATATCAACCTTTTAATCGTTAAAAAAATTACGGATTGCAGTCCATCCCGAAAGATAAACATTTCTGAATTATGTATTCCACATAAAATAGAATTAGTTGATCCAGATTTTTTTATTCCACAGAAAATAGATACTATTTTGGGCGCAGAATTATTTTTTTGATTTTTTGAACTCTGATAAATCAAAGTTAGCCGATAATTTATTTTTTCAATCAAGCTGTTTTAGACATCTAGTATCAGGAAGAATTTATGATCAGAAAGGAATGTACTGTTTTCTAAAAAAAAAATTGGAAACACTAAATAAGACTTTAAAGTCTTTCTGGGAAATTGAGGATGTAGAAAAATTAAAAACATGCAGTAGTGAGGAATTAAATTACTGCAATAATTATTTTGACACATTTTAGAAAAGCAGATGGTAGATATGTAGTTAAAATGCCATTCAAGGTCAAAGGTCAAGGTCAAACCAGGCGGGGAGGACTACCTTTCGGCTTAAGCTTAACTAGCCCCGCCCAGAAATCTCTGAAACAGTTTTGGGAAATTCTAAAAAAATCACCTCTAAAAGATTACATTATTTGTGGCAACGTTTTGGAATGCGATCCAGTTATAAAACATTTACATACCGAATTCGTCAATGAATATCAGCTTTTAAATCACATGCATAAAATAAAGAAAAATAGTGATTTTGAGGACGGCTGTTATCTACCACATCACGGAGTTGTACGAGCATCTACTAAAGCTACCAAATTGCGCGTTGTTTTCGACGAAAGTGCCAAAACAGCCAGCGTAAGTTCTTTAAATGATTTTTATGTAAGGGAAGGGTGCTGCAAGAAGATCTATTTTCTATATTAGTAAGATTTAGAAACGTCACTTACGCATTCACCTTAAGCAAATGTTTCGAATGATTGATATTGACCCCTCACAATATAAATTCTTAAAAATCCTGTGGAAAGGCTATAAATATTCTACAATAAAGGTTTTCCAACTGTCAACCGTTACCTACTGTATCGCCTGCGCTCCATACCTGGCGACCAAGGCTTTGCAACGACTAGCTTTGGATGAAAAAAGGGACTTTCCATTAGTATCAAAGGTTGTGTTAAATGACTTCTACTATGATGACTGTCTGTCTGGTGCTTTTAACTTACACGAGCTTTAATTGTTGCAAACACATCTAACACAGTTTCTCCAAAGAGGGAGAATGAGCTTGCACAAAGGGTGCTCAAATAGAGCTCAATCTACTGATCTTGAGATATTCCCCTTTGATAGGAATTCCGAGCATATAACCGTTAAAACTTCAGAGATGCTGTGGAATAATTTTAGTGATACATTTACGTACAAAGTGAACATTAATGGTAAACGTGACTTCACTAAAAGAGATGTGCTTTCTCAAATTGCGCACATCTATGACCCTCTTGGTCTCTTTGAACGGTGATTGCAAAAGCAAAAATCATTATGCAACAATTGCGGTTGCTCAATTTACAATGGAATGAAAAGTTACCTCCACGCGTTTCTCAATAATGAGAAAAATTAATCGCCACATTGCTAGAGTTAGAGTTCATTAAACTGCCAAGATGTTTTTTAAAGGTGAACGTTGAATCCGTGGTGCTGAGGGCTTCGCTGACGCTTCTTCTGAGACTTACGGTGCAGCTATATACGTTGAAACTGCCACCATCACCAATGAAACAACTAAACTTTTTTGTAGTAAGTTACATGTTGCTCCAACGAAAGTAATGACAATTCTCAGACTTGAATTATCCACATCCTTCTTCTGGCAAAATTGGCTCACAAAGTCTGAGAAGCCTAAAAACAACATCTCAATTCCGTCCAATTGTTATCGGATTCAACCATAGCGTTTTGCTTGGATTAAAACTCCTCCTAACTTAAAAACTTTTTTGAGCAACAGAGTGTCCCAAATTCAGCAACTTTCGAAGAACTACCAGTGGTCTCATATTCCATCCGAGTGCAATCCTGATGATATGGTGTCCAGGGAACTTGATGTGAAGACTTGCTGCTTGTGAACTTTGGTGGCAAGGTCCACAACTTTTAACGCTCAGTGTACCATTTCAAGGGACTAATAATAACTCTAATATTTTGACTGATAAGCTATATTTAGAGGAACTCAAAGTTCTTTTTAAGTTGACTCTTATCCATACTAATGACTATAATTTGATCGAATATTTGTTTGATCTGACTAATAATTTTCATAAAGTAATTAGGATACTAGCCTTTATTTTCAGATTCATAAAAATTGTAAAGAGAGCGAGAAATTAAAGGGTCCCCTATCTTTAGATGAAATTCAACAGTCAGAAATGTATTTATCGGATTACATTTAGGTAAAGTTTTTACAGTCAGTCCCTCGCTAAAGTAAGTTAAAATTTTTGAATCCCTTTTTAGATTGTAATAATTTAATCAGAGTTGGTGGTAGGCTGGCATACTCCAACATAAATTATGATAAGAAATATCCCATAATTTTGCCAGCAAGACTTAAATTAACAAAGCTTATTTTTCAGTATTATCACCTTCGGTATTTTCATGTAGGACCCCAGGCTCTTTTGAACACTGTGCGTCTAAAATATTGGCCACTTACCGGCAGAAATATTGCGCGTAAATTTGTACATGTATGTGTACAATGCTTTAAAGTTAAGTCTATAATGGCTAACTAGGTGATGGGGTGTCTTCCTCCTGAAACAGTAATTCCTAGCTCTTCTTTTACTAATGTCTGATTGGTTCCATGAAATAAAATGCAAGGGACAGAGAAAAGGTACCCTCTAAAAAATCTATGTAGCTATATTTGTACGTCTAGCCAATAACGCTGTAAACTTGGATTTCGTCTCAGACTTAGCATCTGAGGCAATATTTGCTACTTTAAAGTGATTCTTTGCTCGGCGTGGAAAAAGTTCTGTAATTTTTAACGACAATACTATAAATTTTGTTGAGGCTTCAGCAGAACTGAAGCGTTTACGCAAACTTGTGAACAGCAAAGACATTTCAAGTCTTTTAGCCTCAGAAGGCATCAGCTGGACATTTTCTCCTCCTAGAGCACCCAACTTCAGTGGCTTGTGGGAGGTGGGAGTTAAGGCGTTTAAATATCATTTAAAAAGAGTAGCAGGCTGAGCTCATCTGACAATGAAGGAATTTCTTACGGTAGTTACACAAATCGAGGGTATATTAAATTCGCGACCACTTTCTTCTTTGTCGACAGATTCCGTCAATTTTCAAGTACTGACTACTGGTCATTTTCTCATACTTAATCCCCATAACTGTATTCGCGAACCTAATTTAATTGAGGTAAGGTATATTTTGCTAAATAAGTGTCAAAAAACGTAAAAATTGGTCCAAATCATTTGGAAACGATGGCAGAACAATTACCTCAGTTATTTGCAGGAAAGAAATAAATGGCTATTTAAAAAGCCAAATATTCTGCCAGGAATGTTAGTATTAGTAAAAGACTCAAAACTTTCCCTTTGTACTTGGTCTCTAGGACGCATCACTAAGGATATCCCAGGGCTGACGGACACATCAGAGTGGTGCAATTACGCACTGCAAGAGGAAATTTTAAGCGATCTGTGTCCAAAATACGTATTCTCCCTATTATTGACAATTGCATCACGTCTGCAAAGTAACTATGTAATACATTCTATTATTCTTAATTGTGTGTTAATTGTTATTGTATATTTTGCTTGTAATTTTATTATGTTGTTTTTGTTTATTATTTGTACTGTATTTGATATAAATTGAAATATAAGCAATATTTCAACGCCGGGCGGGATGTTTCGTATCTGTATTTGTCTTGTTGGCAACGGAACACTACCCCCGCACCTATTGTTTCTGACAAACCTTTCTTTGTTAATGTAACCCTTTGCCGAAACTATTTCGGCAGTTAATCAAGTGACTCGGTGGCAACAAGCCGCCTGCAAATTGTTCTGAAATAATTTTTTTTATACAGTCCGCTATTATATATCGTACGCACCTCCGTGCAGTAACATTATCCAAAGATTCGTTTTTTTATTGAAATGATGATGGTTTTATGTCAGTAAAATTTAACCAAAAGTAATTTTTTCTGATCTCAATGAAAATGTATTTACAAATGCAAGCAAAGTATATCAAATTCGATTTGAACTATACCCAACAACACAAATAGAAACAATCACAATACGACATTTTTAATGAGAAAATATATTGAATAAAAGGAAATGCAATTTAATGTGGTGTATAGTTTTTTTTATCTACTACATAGTAAGAAAAACTTAGCTCAGTTAAGAAACACATAGCGCAGTTGAAAAATCCCCGTTTCCACCAATAAACGAAAATGTACTCGAATTCTTTTGTGTAGCCTTGTATATGATCTATAGAATTTATATGCACGATGTCATATGCAAAAATACAGTTAAATTTGAAAACGCTTAAGAGAACTGAAAGTGTTAGGCTAAAATTGTTTAAGAGCGAAGTTATTTTACAATTTACAATTTCAGTCACATGCAGAAAGAACACCATGAGTACATTATTAGAGATAATAAATAACTCAGAATAAGTCAAACGGATCGTTAGTGGATTAAATTAATTATCAATACTCTAATCAAAGTTACTTAGAATCCAATTAAATTTAAACCATCATAATTTAAATTTAGATTCCCTAAATAAGATGATTCCAAAAGAAAATGTAACCGGCCGGCGGCGATGTGAATATTTGAAATAACTTTTCTTATAAGTAGATGAAGCATAATAGCTTGCATAACTCAATTATACATAAAGCTGAAATAAAATTATTACCTCTGCCTATTTTTTTAATAAAGTACAAGTTGGAAATTGTACGTTAAACGTGACATATGAGGTGCGTTCGTTTTATAACTAGTTTACCAATGTAAAAAAGTCATCCTTATTATTTCAGTGAAATGAATTATGTCGTCTGCTATGAGCAAAATGAGAATGCCTTTTTTTTTATTATTACGTATGTTACGTTTAAAAGTGCGAATTTTTTTTTCTACACCAAACAGTTGCTGCAAAATGCACAATGGAGATCTTGCATTGCGAATGATTACCTCCATGAATTAATATTTTTTATGACTCATAATGAACGAATCTCCTGTTTTTATTTACTCTAATGTATTGAGATATTCGGCTGTAAACCTAATTACCACTGAAGTTATCTCAGCATCTATATATTTTTTAATGTAACTCATTTCTCAAGCAAACAATTTTTTTGAACTATCTTTCTAAAAATGTAACTTTTATGCAATTTTATTTTTCAAAATAATTTTGAATAGAAATGGCCGCATGGTATATGAATGACGAAAACTATTATTAATATATTTTTTAAGTTTTGATTCGATTTTTATAAAATTTGAAACGACTCGAGAAAATTCTGCAACGATAATATACAGGGTGATTATAAAAAAACTATCCCGACATTTGGGCCCCTAGCTATCATACCATTCACAGAAACTGAATGAAATTTTGGCAAAAGGTATTTTGAGGTATGCGCTCAAGGAATGATATGGAAAACAACAGCGTCACTCAAACAGTTACGTTTACAGTGAGAAAATTTCGAAAAAATCAAATGGCAACACCCAGTTTTTTGTATTGGAATGTGATCTCCAATGTGAAAAACCCTAAATAGCGTTGGAACGGCAACTGTAGCATGAAAATTACCGGAACTAGGCAAGGGAAAAGTAAAAAGGACTTTGCCGTGCCCCAGACCATTAATTTTCGTTTCATTTAAGTCACACGTCACACCATTTCTTTGGCTGATATCCCAGCCTGATTAGTTCTCCACAAAACGAGAAGAAGAAACCAAGAAACGCAAATTTCGGGTTCTACGTAAGACACTGTCATGACTGACGTCGTCACGCTAGGTGAAAGAAAAGACACTGCGAAATGCGAGCCGCCTATGTTCCTTTCTGCAATTCCGAACAAGATGCCGCTTTCAGGGAAAGAACGTGGGGAAATCGTAAAGATTTATTACCTGAATGGACAAAATGCGGCAGAGACATTGCGTCTTTACCGCAGGAACCATGGAATACGGTGAGGCCCGTGCACTGTCAAAGCTGTACGGGACTTGATTCATAAATTTTAAGAACCTGGTTGCACATGCGATCGACCTCGGTCTGGACGACCTTCCGTTCCTGTGGAAGCTGTTGAAGAAGTCCATCAGACGATAAGCACAGTTCGTCCCGCAACTGCACGCGGTGTTTCACGTGTTCTGGATCTGCCAAATTCAACTGTACGCAAGATTCTGCGCTGTGTTCTAAACATGTTTCCGTATCGATTCCAGCGTGTCCAGATGTTGGAAGCGGGAGACTATTAATTACGGCTGGATTTTGCAAATCAATTGCTTATCCGGTACGATGAAGATAACAGTTGGCCTTTACGCATTCTGTGAACAGATGAGGCGCATTTCTCGTTAACTGGTAACGTGAATTCGAAAAATTGTGTGCACTGGGCAGATAAAAATCCACATGATGTGCATGCACGTCGATTACACGAGGAAAAAGTGACTGTGTCGTGTGGTATAACGAGTATGTTCATCCTCGGCCCTTACTTTTTTGAAGAGGTTACTGCCGGTGATCTGCAAACGTGTACAGTAACGAGTGCGCGCTATCTGGACATGTTAACTCATTACGCGATTCGCGCATTGCAACGGCAAAATGCTCTATGTGAAGTTGTGTGGATGCAAGATGGCGCTCCTCCACATGCCAGTCAAACGTGTCTTAACTCAACAGTTTTGTGACAGAGTTATCTCCCGTCATTTCCCCTTTCCGTGGCCACCAAGGTCTCCTGATCTGACACCAATGGATTTCTGGCTGTGGGGATATCTGAAATCCAAAGTGTATCAGTTTCGTCCTCAAACTGCATCTGATTTGAAAGATGCCATCAGAAATGCGATTCAAGAGATTCCTATTGCCATGATACGTGCTGTAGTGCTATCTACCATCAGCCGCATGCAAAGTGTCATCGTGTGTGAAGGAGGTCATGTGGAAAATTTGTGAAACACAATAAAATGCTTTATTTTATGCTTCTTCTCTATCCTTATTGGTTGTCCTCACTTTTAGCCTATCTACCGCCGGTGATTTTCATGCTACAGTTACCGTTCCAACGCTATTTAGGGTTTTTCACAATGGACATCACATTCCAATACAAAAAAACTGGGTGTTGCCATTTGATTTTTTCGAAATTTTCTCACTGTAACCATAACCGTTTGGGTGACACTGATGTTTTCCATATCATTCTTGAGCGCATACCTCAAAATACCTTTTGCCAAAATTTCATTCAGTTTCTGTGAATGGTATGATAGTTAGGGGCCCAAATGTCGGGATTTTTTTTTGTATAATCACCCTGTATATTAAATTTCATACCATTCGGCTGGGTAGTTTTTGCGCTGTTATATGAGGACTGAGGGACAAACAGACGGACGGACGGATGGACCAGACAGCGACTATAGGTGCTACTTATTTATATAATTACGAACGCACGTAAAAACCAGCCACAGAATGCTAAATTAAAGGTCTACATAGATTAAAATAACACAAACTTATTTACGTAAATGGACATATTTACAGAATTAAGGGAAATTGTCAGTAAAAAAATAATAATAATTTGCGACATGGAGGTGCCATTTAAAAAAATCATTGCTAACCAAAAAAAAAAATCAGATTACTTGATGTAAAATAGGTAGTCAATTATTTTGATTATATTACTACATTAAATTTATATTACAAAATAACACCTTCTTCCAATTCCTGACGGAGTTCTATGAATTCATAATTTTTACAGTATTGGAGATATACAAAATAAGTTAAGAAATATCTCGACTTCGCTTTTTGCGGATCAATGGATGGAAGCATCCTGTCCTTTAACATTTGTCACCATTGGAGATCACAGCAAAAATGCTGAACTTTTAATTTTAATATGCTAAATAAATTTTTCCAGCAGAGCTGAAATTCCGCTGGAGATTACTTATATAACAAAGGATATGAATTATCATTTTCTACTCAGCGTACAACCAACAGTGTGAAAAATTGTCCAGACAGAGAATAGAACCTAGCACCTTTTGGTATTATGTACAAATGCTCCACCATTTGGAGCTATCTAGACGACATCAAAGTCTAGCATTTTCTCACTCTGATGTAGTGGCCCGGCTGTGACTTTGTATCACAAGATAGAAAGTCAAGCATGAGCACACATCTTCAGTGGCACGCTGGAAAAATTTAATTGACATACATATTACATATAGTCCCCGATGCTGGGTTTAATTCGTCTCATGCATGCCACAAAATATGTGTGCTCATGGTTGTCTTTCCATCTTCCGCTGCAAAGTCGCAACCATGCCAGTACATAAGAGTGAGAAAATGCTAAACATTGATGTAGTCTGGATAGCTCCAAATGGTAAAGCATTGGTGCGTAATACCAAAAGGTTCCGGGTCTGGACATTTTTTCTCTCTGTTGGTGAGTAGTGAATGATAATTCATATTCTTTGTTATATAAGTAATCCCCATCATAGTTTCAGCGCTGCTAGAAAAATTTAATTAACTTATATATTCACCTATGCTGTGTTTAATTTGTCTCATGCATGCCACTGAAGATGTGTGGCCATGGTTGACTTTTAATCTTATACTGCAAAGTCGCAGCCGTGCGACTTTCCTCCATGTGCTATCCAGTCTAGCAATTTCTCACATAAGAATGAGAAAATGCTCGACTGGATATCGTCTGGATAGCAACAAACTGGTAGAGCAGTAGTGTGTAATACTAAAAGGTTCTTCGATATGGAAATTTTTTCATTCTGCTGATTATAAGCTGAGAAGTAAGTGATAATTCAAATCATTTATTATATTTTAATTTTTACTTAAGGGTGTACTCAAATTTAAACTGCTTGTTTTCTGACTCATTTTTAAATTCCTTTTTACCCTAAAATGCATCCAATTGGCAGATTCTATTATTTAGAAACTTTACATAGTCTGTATTGGTCGATTTTTTTTATAAAGGCAGAATATATTTCAAAAAATGCTGTCAAAGTGGACATTTTGAACCGTATTTCCCGAAGCAATAGTGCTGGAAACAACAAAAAAAAAACATGATCGTACTGTGAAAATAATTGTTTGTAAATCAATTTCTAATTAACTGAACGAAAAATAAAAACACAGGTCGCTTATAAATCTCTTCAAAAATCACGTCGCCAAGTTTCATGTTTTTGCTTTTAAAAATGAGTCTGAACATGTGTCAGAAAATTTTGAGTTGTTGAGCGTGGAAAAATATTTTTTTGAATATCGCCTTAACATAAAGATTTTAAATATTTATTTCCAGGTTCATCTGGAGGAACACTTTCTCTAGACTTTTATGATTTAAGACTCAGATCAAACTATATTCTTTTTCAGAAAAATTATATTATTTTAATTATGTTCTTTCTTTAGAGGGGTAAAAAATGAATAGCTTATAGATTGGAGGTCTTTCTAAAATGCAAATTGCGTCAGTTTATTTTTGTTGGCCGTTACTTAATGTGGTAAAATTGGGGGTTGACCGAATTGACTTTGCACTTCCCATGAAATGGAGTCGTGCTGTAAAAATGACCCCAAACCCCAAAAGATATCCTTAAAAGCACTATAAAACATTGTTGACAGCTCTGGCAAGACATAAAGCTGTGTATTGTGGAATAGCGTCCTATTTTGGCGTCGTTCCTATCATAAAATTTAATTGGTTGTTTAGAAGCAAAACCTGTGTTTTTCATACACAGAAATATGTGAAAAATGCAATAATTACACCTTTTAATAATACAATACACTAATGAGTAATAAATTGTTTATTAGCATGATTTCAGCTTTAATTAGCCATCTGAAATGAAATTTTGCGATGAATACTTCGTACACTGTGTTTTTTGATCGTTTGTTTTTATTATTAAACAGTACCTGGTTGTTTTCGTACGATGGAAGCATAAAAGCGTTAATAAAGTATATAGAATTTAAACAGACCACGCAGTATTCAAAAATGTAGTTAAATTAAAAAACTTATACCATAAGTGAAAACACACTTTCAGCAAACACACTTTCCTAAATCTTTTATGTCTCCATTCACATTATATTCTACTCCAAGCATCTTGTAGTACATCTCAGTAATGTATACACTGTAAAATTGACCAATGTTTCTTATTTTAAGAAAATATACTATAACCACGAACGAAAATATAATATAATCTTCTGAGTTATCCGAAATTCCAAATAACGTGTTCCATTGTCTTTTGAATCCCCAGAAACCAATACATTTCCAAAATTTGAAGAATTATTTATAAAAACAAAGTATTTTTCGCTGCCCGTATTTTTCAGAAACGTTTACGAAGGGTTTTATAGTGTATTAATTAGTTCCTCTGCCTGGAATATCTGTTTTTCGAATGCTATCAATTCTCAAGAAAACATTTTCATGCTCAAAAATTATGTTTAACAGACAAACATGCAAAATTAACAGCGTTAACAATAACATTAAAATTAAGATTATTTCTTTACTCTTTCATGTATAAATTAACTTATGCGGCTGAAAACGTTTACTTGAGAATGACATTCGAAAAACAGGTATTCCAGGCTGATGACACTAATTAATACACTATAAAAACCCTTTGGAAACGTTTCTAAAAAATACGGGCAGCGAAAAATACTTTGTTTTTATAAATAATTCTTTAAATTTTGGAAATGTATTGGTTTCTGGGGATTCAAAAGACAATGAAACACGCTATGCGGAATTTCGGATAACTCAGAAGATTATATTATATTTTCGTTCGTGGTTATAGTATATTTTCATAAAATAAGAAACATTGGTCATTTTTTACAGTGTATCAATTTCATATTTGAAATGGTGCGACATAATTAAAATACGCCGCGAAAACTTTTCCCCCGTAGTCCATTATATAACCGAACTCTTTTGTGTGACCCTGTAAATGAATAATAAATGCTTTCCGCCCCATATTCTACAGAAAGCATGTTTTAGTGCCACAGTCATATCTGGTTCATTATGTTTGTAACAGAGTAACATAATTAAAATACGCCGCAAACAATTTTTCTTCACAGAAGAAATATAACATACATATAAGAGAATAATTCTGAGATCACTTTTTGGTCTTGTTTATTTAACTCTTTGGAAAATAGTTGAAAAAATATTTATGACTTCGGTTTGTCTCTCCTTCTGACTCACGTAAGTATTCTTCAATTACCATCAGTTTTGTATATGTTATTGAGATTTACCATATGACATTCCTTATTGAAAATGAAGCAAGTAGCATTTATAATTTGCTTACAGGAATGCGCAAAAGAATCCCGTTATATTATGATCTATGATGGAAAAATCGTGTGTAGTGTATTTTAATGAAGTTACACTATTTCAAACATAATGAAATTGATATGGATTATTCAAATGCAATACAACAGACTTTCTATACAATTTGGAATGCATAGCACTTATTCATTTTCAGCATATACAAAAAAAAAACCGTGACATTATGGTTTATGGGGTATAATCGCTTGAAGTGTATAAATTGTATTTTTAAAAGGAAATTTTTCTTAAGAATATTCTGTTAGTGTTGAAAAGTGTTTCATAATCTATGCCTGATACATCACTTTTTGTTCTTGTTTATTTAACTCTTTCATACATAGATAAAAAAATGTTTATGACTTCGTTTTGTCTATCCTTCTGTCTGTTCGTGCTCTAACGCACGTTAATATTCTTCAATTACCATCAGTTTGGGTATATGTTATTGAGATTTACGATACGACATTCCCTATTGAAAATGAAGCAAGTAGCTTTCATAATTTATTTATAGGGATGCACAAAATAATCCCGTTACATTATGATCTATGGTGGAAAAATCGTTTCTAGTGCATTTTAATGAATTTACACTATATCAAAAATATTGAAATTGATATGGATTATTGAGGTGTAATACAGTGATTGAGTAGCTACGTGGTTGAAAAATGTTGTAAAATATTTTCTTAAAATGTTAGATTGTTAATTTGTGAATGTCTTTGGTTTTCATGCTAATTTCCTTTCGGCATAAAGTACAATTCATTCTAAATTTTGCACAGTTGCTGCACATTATTAATTGATCACGTGGTTAAAAGACGCAAAACACTGTATTAAAAATTTTTAATACATGAAAGTCATAAGTTTATTTGTTATATCCTTTCGTCTTAATTTTAATAATTCTTTCCAAAGGTTATTGCAGATGATTAAGTGGCCTTATGGTTGAAGAGAAAAAAACTTTGTATTAAAAAAAATAGACTTTTAAATTTTAATGTCTTCAATTTGTTTGTTATACCCTTTCGAATTATGAACAATAAATTATCCTAAAGTTTGCACACATGGTTGAAAGACATTGTATCAAAAATTGAGTTTTTAATTTATGAAAGTCTTTAGTTTATTTTGTATATCCTTTCGGCATAAAGGACAATTATCCATTCTAAAATCTGCACAGTCGTTGCAAGTGATTAAGTGTCCACATGGTTGGAAGACAATGTTTCTTTCCTTATTGAAGCATATTATGCACAGCGGTAAATTCGTATCAGGTGTTGCAGGATTGCCAACAGGTGAGATGAGTTTTTCACTGCTCTCTAAAAAAAAATAAAATGCGTTAGTTTTTTCAAATAATTTTATTTAAATGTAACAAGATTTTAAAAATAATCATCTATCATTTAATAGTTTAATTCCAATTCATTCATGATTATTCTTTCAGAAAACAATTTAGAAATCCTGAATATGTAGTATGAATAATGTTCTTTTTTTCCTGTTGCCGTATCTTATAAAATAAATGCAGTAAAAATTATATATATTTTTTAAAATAAATTCACTGATTGGATCTTTCTATCAAGCATAAATCAAAGTGGAGAATTTTCAATATTCGGGACCCACGCCAAATTAACATATTGTAACAGAAATATTTTGGAACTACATGAATTGCAGTCATGAGATTAGGCGAGATTTTTAAGATAAACATTGAATGCTTATAAAAGAGTGTTTTTAAAAAATATAATTTTAATTTTATTCATTTGAATAAACTCAATAGTTCACACTTCTCTTCCTAACAAAAATAAATAAATCGGTCAATTTTCCATAATAGGGATCCACGAAAATTGACGTATTATACCGGACATGTTTTGGAGCAACATGAATTGCAGTCGTGAAATTAAGCGTGATTTTTTAGATAAACATTGAATGATTTTAAAAGAGTGGTTTTTTTTAATTATTTTTACTTTTATATTTATTCAGGTTTATCACAGCATGTACATTCTGAAAATCGTGACCGCAACCTTTATCTGCGTTTACAGAAACAAATTTTGGATAAATTATAGTCTATGAACCTTAACTGTCTGAAGAACATTTTAATGACATGCTATTTCAAAATAGAGAAATGCTATAAAGTACTGAGGTGCACTACAATATGCTTCCTAAAAAAATGCATGTAACATTTTCAATTCATTTACAACGCCGCACAAACAAATTTTTCTAAGTGCACGGTATTCCTAAAAATAGCTTTTAAAAAAATGTACAACAATTCAAACAAAAAAAAAATTAGTACTCTATTTGTCGAAAGACGAGGGGTCTATTTGTCGAGGGGTCGAAAGTTTTAGATCACCTCGCCATATTTCAGTAGCAGTTTTAGATAGGAACGTGAAATTCAGGGTAACAATTCTACTAATTTCAGTGATTTTAGAAATTAAACCACTAACAGAGGTTAAATGGGAGGTCGAAAGTATTAGGTCACCTCGCCATATCTTAGAAGCAGTTAGGATTCTGAAATTCAAGAGAGCAAATTTACTAAATAAAAAGAAAAGTGTCCAGTTAATCTGGTGACTTTGAGCTCACAGAGGCTGATCACATTAATTGTATATTATACTCTTATTTCAAAGAATAATGCCCTCGAAAAATAAAGAAATCGATAATAAATTAAGGGGGGATTACTCCCCTGTTCCCCCCGTTATACCTAACCAATGAATCCCCAAAACTAACCAAGGAAGCGCCTTATCACAATGAACCTATATACAAAATTTGAAGCAAATCAGATAATTCTGCATGGAAAACCAATTTATCTAACTTAAGGGGGGGGGGGGAATTGGCCCCCATTCCCCCTTTATACTTAACCAATGAAACCCCAAAATAAATCAGGGAAGCGCCTTATCACAATGAACCTATAAACAAAATTTTAAGCAAAACGGATATTTCTATCAAGAGTTATCGCGTTACGTGCATACGTACATACGCACATACATACATACATACA
The DNA here is from genome assembly GCA_963931845.1 of Maratus michaelseni. Classification (NCBI taxonomy): domain Eukaryota; kingdom Metazoa; phylum Arthropoda; class Arachnida; order Araneae; family Salticidae; genus Maratus; species Maratus michaelseni. The sequence goes on along the minus strand of OZ007598.1, from coordinate 134,831,040 downwards.
TACATACATACATACAGAACGGGGGGGGCACATTAGCTCACAGGCTTTGATAGTCTGTGAGCTAAAAATTATTAAAATGTGTTTCAGCGATTTTAAAAATTTAACAACTAAGGGGGTAAAATGGGAGTTGAAAGTTTTAGGTCATTTCGCCATATCTTAGAAGCAGTTTTAGGTAGGAGCGTGAAAATCAGCACAACAATTTTACTATAAACATAGTTATACATGTATTTCAGCGATTCTAGAGCGAACGATTTTGTCGCCAACATCGACTATGAACCCGATTATGGAAAATTAGACGAATAAGACAGTTATTGCTGATTTTTTTATTAGATATTTTGCGTAACATTTTTCCAAGGAAAAGTTTTTTTTTTTTTTTCATATTTTATAAATTGTTTTTGCGCTTTTCTTTGCTAATGATTGGATTTCAATTTTTATACAAAATACAGTACATTTTCTACTCTTCTCAAAATATATTTTTTGGAAGTAAAGATTTCCTATTTAAATACTGATCGCCATATTTATTGGTTCGGGTAAGAACAAGGGTTCGTTATACTGATTGCCGTATAATCGGTTTATAGGCCGTGAAACACGCAGGGCTCTGTTAAAATTATTGTCATTTTAACGATTTATGCTTGCAAATATCCCAGGGCCCTGTTATAGGGATCGTTGTATTAGCTACCTATGGCTGAAAAGGAAGGTCTCCTTAAAGCGCATACTCAGAAAATTTTGAAAAAAATGCTAATGAAGCTACACATGTATGTAATAAAGGAACAGCGAAATTTAGATGCGGAATCCCAGTAGAGAATCTGCCAAAAAATAAAATACTTTCGAGTATTTGGCTCAAAAAACACGATTTGGCTAGCAATATATTTTCCTCCCCAAGCGCAAACGACTTCAGCACTAGAAAACTACCGGAAATTTTACTCAAGTTTTTAAAAACTATTTCAAATCAGAATTTTACTTAAAATTACTTAACTTATTCATTTAATGTATTTTTGTGAGTTTTATGTTTAATTTATTTTTAAAAGAAATTTCTGGCTCGAATCGGAATATATTCATTTGGTAACCGTCAAAATGACGGCTCATGGTAGTTCTAGTATTAATGCATTTTGAAATTGCTTGTAAAATGATTATTCAAATGCGCTGTACTTATTGAATTTAAGCTTAAACGATGAAAGTTTATTCTTTTTTGTATCATTTTTGTATTTTCAACAATGCTTTTTAAAATTTCCAAATATGTCTATGAGATTTTTGTAAAATTCGAAATCTTAAAATTGTCATTAACTTAAAAAATATACTAATGGGTTAATTCTAGGGCTCATGATACCTTATCCTCTTGTTCAGAATCGTTTGCATTTTGCGTTCAACATTTTCAACTCATCTCTGTACGTTTGCAGTAGTAATATTAATTTAAATCAGATTAAGTAAATAATTCACGTTTTCTTCTCTATTTATTACCAATTGAATGGAATATTGCTATTGTTTTATCCCCATTCCACGATTTTTTCTAATTTAAACGGCTTTACCGGTTCTAGAAGTAATTTTAAATGTATTTAAAAAAAAAGCCCGAGGACAAACGTGTTCGTTATGCATTTCTATATCGAAGGAGTCGTTCTCATAGCAACAATACTTTTTCCTTGAATCGACAATGTTCAGAATCGGGCTTATTTTTGAGCTTGAAACAATTTCATTCAATTAAAGTTTTGTTTTAAATCGTAAATTACGATCTTTAAATTTCATTATATGTACATATAAATGTGTACACAAAATTGTAGTTATAAAAATCTATTTATTATGTAAGTTAAACTTACATAAACAAGTTCAGCATGAAAAAGTTTTTCCTTAAAGAGTATTTGTCATAAAACCGTATTTTTTTAAATTTTATCCCGTTGCCAACCGGTGATAAATCGCCAAATAAGCGAAATTTTAATAATTTTTTTACGGACGTTATATCGAGGTTCCTCAGAAAATTTTTATAGACGTATGTATCCTCATGAGAAGAACACTCTGTATTTTTTTCAAAATTTTCTGAGTATGCGCTTATAGAGACCTAGGGCCCCGTTTGTTTGATTCCTGTATTAACAATTTATGGGTGTAAAACCACGGTGTCCAATTACAATGATCGCCATGTATCTTAGGCTATCCCATTTTTGTTTATTCTATCTGAAATCTCTTTACTTCCTTTCACAGGAGAAGGGCCGAGTGGGTCTTTGTAAGGGGGCTCATGAAAAAAAAAAAACTATTTATATCGCAAAATCTTTTTTATGTGATTTTTCATATTCTTATTAGTTGTTTTCGTATAGTTTTAAATAAGGCATTTTATTTATATTTTCTGTTCGCCCATAAAATACACTTTCCGAGCCCTAAGCGAAGTCCGAGCTATTCGCTGCAGAAGTCATCTGTGCCCCATATGGTAGTGACCAGCTAGACGGGCGAAGACGGGTTAGTCATATATAAAAATAAAATCTCACATAAGCTCAGCAAGAAACATGAAAATTTTGATAAGTATTGCTCATAAAAATAAGCAAACGTGATTAAAAGTATGTCGAACAGTATTGTGCTGTGCTCTACAAAAAACCCATTTTTTGAAATTTTCTCTATATAAAATCTAATGAAAAATTTAAAAAAAAATTAAACATGGCTAAATTTTTACATCTTGTTCTGATTAAGATTTTAATGTTGGAGGTTTTTTTATTTTATCACTTTATTACAAAAGGGCAGCCAATTAAGCGAGAATTTGAAAAAAAAAAAAACCACTCTTCTAAAAAATAACCCACGATACCTGAAAAAACCCAACATCTGACATAATCAGCCCCAAATGAAGCATTTTATTGCAAATAAATGGTTTAACATTTAAAAAAAATGTAAATCATTCTAAAATTCTATTATAAAAAGAAAATATGTAAAAATTAAGCTCATGTTTTGTTAGTTAAAACTAAATAAGCACTCCTTAGGTATATTTTAATTATTTTAATTATTCTAAATAGTGCATAAAAACAGTACAAAACAAAAAAAAATTGACTTTAGTGAAATATTTGATGTAGTATTAGGGTGGGGTTTTTTTTAGGATACATTTCACTGTGGGATTTTTTTTAGAGGACAGCACAATATGTGGAAAATGCAGGCTTCATTACTTGCGCTCATTGAAAGTGTCTTGCGGTCGCGACAGGAAGGGGACTGGTGACTTCGGTTCTATTACAAATCCCAGCGATTAGAACACAGCCAGCGAAATACCTTTATTCACGAAAATTCGAATCTGAACTCATTTCATTACAAAAAATAAAAAATAAATTCATCCTGCATATTATAATTTTCAGAATGAATTAATTGATGCTATTTCATTTCGATCTTATTTTAGATTTCACAATACAGACAAGGTGAATATTAAAACACATACAATGAAAAACACGGTAACATAATACCTAGATACTTGTGTTCAGCAGATTTCGGAAGGTTACAAACTTCGCAATTCGATGCATCAGCAAGATTTATTAAAGTGCAACGTCTACATTCCCAGTTTTCTTTTATAGCTGCAGATGTAGGGCTAACAGGAGAAGCTATTGCTGCAAAAAATTTAATACATGGTAATTGATAAAATATGAAAAATAGCAAAATGTACTGGTATAAATCAAAATGAGTAACCATAAAATAAACAAATAATAAGATAAAATATAAAGAGAATAATTAAAATTGTTGAAAAGTTAAGAAATGAGAATGAACTTAAAAGCTTAAAATTTATGAAAATAAATACATACAAAAATGAACAAAATAAATAAAAATGAAGATTTAATATTATTAATACATATTAAATGTACAAATAAAGCTAAAAATAATCACATTAAAAACCAGTCTTAGTGAAAAAAAAAAGGCTGAATGCGAGCTTAATGATGTATCAAGTATTTTTAACTTTCTAATTGATAATGAGTGTACCATTATTAATGCTATAATGTGACGTAGTAAATGATATAATACAACCATTCGCAATTGCAGAACAATTATTATATTACCTTATCTATTAAAATCTTTATATACCTGTCTGTCTGCTTGCATCTGGAACTCTTCCAATACCGCAGGGAGTACAGGTACCATTCGACGTACAGGGCCTGATTATCAAGGGGGCAAACTTCTACTTGTAAAAAGTAATATAAACTAGATGGAACCCGTCAAAACTTGACGAAAAAAATACTATAGCAATATCAGTAAAATAAGCATCTTTATTACTTATGAAGGGGTGCTTATGAAACAGTCTTTCAAATATTTTATTTTAACAGTTTTTTTCCCCGGTCAAATACAGTACTATTTCCGATGCGTACTCCAAACAAACAATCGTAGAGAACTGTGTAATGCAAATCAGTTTGACATTACCGCCATATTCCCCACGGCAAGAAAAAAATTTCATGGACCTATGAAGTATATACAAATAGTATAAGGAAAGGGCATGTTTACAAACAAACAGTTCCATCAAACAATCTACCACTGCATTTTTGTCGCAGCTATCATTGCAGGAATCATCATATGGCGACGTAGGCCAATCATATCACAGACCAGTTTAAAGTAGACCAATCAAATTGCTCCATCTCATGTGTACTGTAGGAGTCGTAAAGAACGAACAGGTTTTTCTCCCCAACCAACAGTAATTTAACCAATAGTGACGTCAGTTCTTACATTCCTACGTTCATATTATATTCAGTAAATAAAAGAACATAGTAAATAAAGCACACATCTCCCCCCCATGATAATTCAACCGAATGAGCTCCTATGCGCATGTGCATTGTATCTGCCCAAAAGCCCCGTCGAAATTCGACGTAAAAAAGTTTTAAAATGTTATGCAAAATGTTATGCAAAAGTCTCTTTAATCATTGTTTGTTTCAAATCCATATCTTCTAAAACGCATTCATTGTTTTAAGCTAATCAATTTTTATGTAAACATGAAGAATTTTTTTATAGTAATAAATCAATCTGCAGATGATGGAGAATTTTAATGTTTTCAAGTGTAATTTATCTGAATGGTTTCTTCGGTTCCTTTACATAATCAGGATGATCATACCTTTTCCATCACAGTCGGGGATATTTTCCCTCTTATACAGTTGGCAAATGTAAAAAAATAAAAATAAAATACAATTCCTAGCATATTCTGATATCTGATGGAACATATACATCAACGAATTCAACATATCAATTTTATGTTCAACATAAGCTGAAAATAGTTTTCTTATTTTTGGCCGATTTTCATTTAGCGCCAAAATGCTCTATCTTATGGATAATCTGATCTTATGGTTTATCACTGTTTTTATTATTATTATTATTATTATTAACTTTTTATGATGGTTAGGAAAATCTATTTTCAGTTGTGGCAACTTTCCCAGGGGGTATTTTACATTATTGAAGCAAACTGGTGGTGTCATTGATAAGATGGAATTGAAAAATCTTTCATGCTTGAAAATTATTTAATCATTATTTCAAGTTTTTTTTCTACCGTAACACTATTTTTAATAATTTTAAATTTCCTGAAATCCTTTACTTTTGAGATGTTTTTATTAAAAAAAGAAATCTTCTAACCTATGATTAAAAAAAGGTAATTGGTAACATGTAATCAAGGTTTGCAATCAAGATGAAAAAATCAATGACAGCTCCAATTCTAATCTTTATAATTATGAATGGAAAAATCAGTTAAAATTACGTCATATTGACACAGTCATGTACATTTTTCTCTTTATTTCTATCAATTTTGAAATGCATTTCAAGCTAAGCATAACGTCATTTTCACCGGCGCAAACTGTCCACACGTACTTTATATACGTTACATTAATGCTTAAACACCATGCATATAAATAAAAATATATTTTGTATTTAATTGTAATGAAAAAATGGCATCAACAAAGTTATAATGCATAATGGTAAAATAAACCTAATAGACAATATTCCCGTGACGTCACAATAAATATGAATTTTTATTCGCTTATAAAACACTCGGATCTGGAGGCACGGCAGTGCCTCCGCCAAGTCGAGAGAGGACAGCCGTAAGCATACTTTTCTGGAAGCAACTCAGGGCACTTTTGACCCCCCCATATCTCCGCGCTGGAGTATCCCAAATATTTTAAACTTCAATTATAGAGAGTATTTGGCCCACAGGACCAAAATTTAAAATTACAACTTTCTGTCTTTTCTAGTTCAGGCGATATATGAACTCAAACATTCGATTTTTTGTCACTTCTTACTCACTTGTTCACGCGTCATCAAAAAGATTGGGTAGATCCCGTAGCCCCAGAAACTTGACATTTGGAAAAAAGGTAGTGTTTAGGATACAAAGAAAGAAAAAATTATAAAATCCAGAAAATTCGAAAAAAAAACATTCGAAAATTCAACAAAACCCATCAAAATTGAAAATTGAAAATAATACGATCTTGTAGTCTTGGAAACTTAAGATTTGGTGTGAAGGTAGTGTTTAGTATCCAGAAAAAGAAAACATCAAAAACACCAAAAAAATCGAAAGCAAAATTGAAAAAATCGAAGAAATTGAAAAAAACCGAAAATTTGAAGACAATCCGATTTTGTTGCGCTAGAAATTTCAAATTAGGAATAAAGGTAGTATTTAGGATACAAAAAAAGAAAAATTAAAAAAATCCAGAAAATTCGAAAAAAAATAAAAAAAATTCGAAAAAAATTCGAAAAAAATTGAAAAAATGAAAATAATTTGATACGATAACGCTCGTATTTATAAATTAATTTGGATGAAACTAATTGTGTGTATTAAGCTCACCAATGCCTCGACCGAGTTCATTGGCCAGCTTGGTCAACCATCTTGTTTCAAGATGGCGGCCACGGAAAATTTTAAAACTAAAATAAATATACAAAAAAGTTAAAAAAATCAAGTTTATTTTTTAATTAGGTGTTAGGACTTGATACAAGGATTCCAGAGCATTTTTTGTTTTACCTCTATCTTAAAAATTGGCTGAGATAGAGCAGTTTGAAATTCTAGGGTGGCTGACATTTTGAAACAAAACAGCACATTACAAAAAACCAACGATAAATTTATGGTCAATAATGGTCAAGCAGGTGCAATCCCGAATGAATACTCCGTGTTATTATAACTGTAACTTTGACTTCGAAATTTTGATACGTTGCATTTTCTATTTGTTGATATTTTTGAACTATGATTTACGCTAAGTGAAATGTTGTTGTTGAAGAGGGATTTTCCATGTAAATCCGAAACGTCCAATTTTAATATGTTTTTAATGTTTTATGAAAGTGTATTGTAATGTCTGTAATTTTAATGATTTTAATATAAATTTATAAGTTTTAGTGAACGCGATTTCTCGCAAATTATTTTCTTTCATTGTTGTAATCATTTTCCCAATCCTACGCATAAAACTATATATTCATATCCATTAGCCCCAAATTCTCGCCAAACTTGGCGACAATTGGCGAAATCTCGCCAAATTTGGCGACAAAAATAAGTCTTCATAAATGAAGCCAACTTGGCTATAGCTCAATAATTTGGCGAATTTCTTATTCAAATTCAGTGTAAACGAATCTTTTGTAAACGGTTTCTTTGCATTTTAACTTGCTGTTTTCGAGTAACATTAGCTAAAATTTTAAAACTAAGATATAGGAAAGCTACCTTTTCCTGCCGGTACAGGCCAGAGGACTTTTTTATGAGTTGTCGGATGCAATCTATGTTTTGCATTAAATAAAGTAAAACAATGAAAAACAAATCCCACAGGATGGGGATAGTTTGTTTTAGATAGATTTTAAGATAATTGTCCTATTAGCTAGTACACCTTCCGTTATTATTTTGTGTTATTTTCCCCGGAATATGCTTTTCTTTTCTTTTGTTTACGAATTTTGTAATAGAAAAGTTCCGCTATAGACTGGCTACGTGATAGACCTTTTTTTTTTTTTTTTTTTTTTATAGACGGGTTCATTTTTTTTCACAGGCTTTACTCTATTTAATTTATATATGAAATATTTGTTGTTAAAAGATGTTGGTCGCACAAAAATTTTCACATCTCTCCCTCCCTCCCGACATTACTGGTTGGTTATGGCTTGATAGTCCTTTCTAAATAAAATCATGGTGATTCTAAGATTCTCTTGATTTATCTCTAAATTGAACATAAACGATCCTAAGAAAACGGATCAATGAATTACTATATTGGCATGAGGAAATTTAGTTGCAGAAAAATGGAGCATATAGCTAACATTAAGTCTAATAGGAAAACCACAGCCTTGGCAAGATCTGGAGGCACGGTAGTGCCTTCGCCAAGTCGAGAGAGGACAGCCGTAAGCATACTTTTCTGGAAGCAACTCAGGGATCTTTTACCCTCCCATATCTCCGCGCTGGAGTATCCCAAAAATTTGAAACTTTGTTTTTCTAGAGTATTTGGCACACAGAACCAAAATTTAAAATTACAACTTTCTGTCTTTTCTAGTTCAGACGATATATGAACTCAAACATTCGATTTTTTGTCACTCACTCACTCACTCGTTCACGCGTCATCAAAAAGATTAGGTTGATCCCGTAGCCCCAGAAACTTGACATTTGGAAAAAAGGTAGTGTTTAGGATACAAAGAAAGAAAAAATTATAAAATCCGGAAAATTCGAAAAAAAAAAACATTCGAAAATTCAACAAATTCCATCAAAATTGAAAATTGAAAATAATACGATCTTGTAGTCTTGGAAACTTAAGATTTGGTGTGAAGGTAGTGTTTAGTATCCAGAAAAAGAAAACATCAAAAACACCAAAAAAATCGAAAGCAAAATTGAAAAAATCGAAAAATTTCAAATAATCCGATTTTGTTGCGCTAGAAACTTGGAATTCGGAATAAAGGTAGTATTTAGGATGCAAAATAAGGAAAAGTTAAAAAATCCAGAAAATTCGAAAAAAAATTCAAAAATTCGAAAAATTCGTAAAAAATTGAAAAAATTAAAATAATTTGATTTTTTAGCCTTAGAAACTTAAAATTCGCAGTAAACATACTGTTTAGGATTCAGAATAAGTTAAAATAAAAAACGCAATAAAATTCGAAAATAAAATCCAAAAGTCAGAAAAATAAAAAAATAAGGTAAATTTGAAAATAATTCAATTTCATAGCGCTAGAAACTTGAAATTTGGAATAAAGGTAATATATAAGATACTAAATAAGGAAAAATTCAAAAATATGCATAATTCAAAAAATACCCATAAATTAGTGCAGACGATATATGAACTCAAAGTTTCGATTTTTTGTCACTCACTCACTCTTGCGTCATCAAAAAGATTGGGTAGATCCCGCAGCCACAGAAACTTAAAATTTGGAATAAAGCTAGTGTTTCGGATACAAAGAAAGGAAAAATTATAAAATCCGGAAAATTAAAAAAAAAACATTCGAAAATTAAAAAAAATCGAACAAAATTGAAAATTGAAAATAACACGATCTTGTAGTCTTAAGAACTTAAAATTAGGTGTGAAGTAGTGTTTAGAATTCAGAAAAAGAAAACATCAAAACACAAAAAAAAAATTAAAAATAAAATCGAAAAAAATGGAAAAATTTCAAATAATCAAATTTTGTTGCGCTAGAAACTTGAAATTCGGAATAAAGGTAGTATTTAGGATGTAAAATAAGGAAAAATTAAAAAATCCAGAAAATTCGAAAAAAAAAAATCAAAAATTCGAAAAATTGGAAAAAAATTGAAAAAAATTAAAATAATTTGATCTTTTGGCCTTAGAAATTTAAAATTCGCAGTAAAGATAGTGTTTAGGATTCAGAATAAGTTAAAATAAAAACGCAATAAAATTCGAAAATAAAATCAAGAAATCGAAAAATAAGGAAATTTTGAAAATAATTCGATTTCATAGCGCTAGAAACTTGAAATTTGGAATAAAGGTAATATTTAAGATACTAAATAAGGAAACATTAAAAAATATGGATAGTTAAAAAAAATCGAAAATTTCAAAAAAAAAAAGAAAGAAAAGAAAAATAAGAAAAAGAGAGAAAATGAAAATAATATGATCTCGTAGTCTTAGAAACTGAAAATTTTGTGTAAAGGTAGTGTTTAGGATTCAGAAAAAGAAAAAATTAAAAACACAACAAAAATTGAAACAAAAAAAATCGAAAAAAAAAACGAAAATTTGAAAATAATTCGATTTTGTAAAGCTAGAAACTTAAAATTTGGAATAAAGGTAGTATTTAGGATACAAAAAAGGAAATAAATAAAAAATCTGTAAAATTCGAAAAAAAAAAATCGAAAATCCGAAAAATTGAAAAAGATTCGATTTTGTAGCTTTAGAACTTAAAATTCGGCGTAAACTTATTGTTTAAGATACAGAAAAAGGAAAAATTAAAACACAATAAATTCGAAAATAGAATAAAAAAAAACTCGAAAAAGATCGGAAATTTCAAAATAATTCGATTTTGTAGCTCTAGAAACTTGAAATTTGTAATAAAGGATACAAAATAAGAAAAAATTAAAAAATCCAGAAAATTATAAAAAAAAATTCGAAAATATCAAAAATTGAAAATAATTTTATCTTGTAGTCTTAGAAACTTAAAACTTGGTGTAAAAGTAGTATTTACTATTCAATAAAAGGAACAATTAAAATATTCGTTAAATTCGAAAATAAAATCGAAAAATCGAAATATCTTTAAGAAATCGAAAATTCGAAAACAATTTGATTTTGTACTGCTAGAAACATTAGTTTTAAGATAATTGTCCTATTAGCTAGTACAACGCCCCTAATTGTTTTATGTTATTTCCCCCGGATTATGGTTTTCTTTTCTTTCGTTTACGAATTTCGTTGTAGAGAAGTTCCGCTATAGACTGGCTACGATATAGGCGATTTCTTTATAGACAGGTTTGTTTTCTTTCACAGGTTGTACTCTATGTACTTCATATATGAAATATGGATTGTTAAATGTTGTCATCCCCACAAAAATTTTCACAGCTCCCCCTACCCTCCCGACATTACTGGCTGGTTATGGCTTGATAGTCCTTTCTAAATAAAATCATGGTAACTCTAAGATTCACTTGATGTATCTCTAAATTGAACCTAAATGATCCTAAGAAGACGGATCAAATAATTACTATATTGGCATGACAATCAGGTAACTTAGAATTAAAATCGAAAAATCAATAAATTTATAAAAAGTCGAAAATTTGAAAATAATTCGATTTTGTAGTCCTAGAAGCTTGACATTTGGCAGAAAGCCAGGGTTTAGTATACACAAAGTAAGGAAAAATTAAAAAATCTGTAAATAATAAAAAAAAAGACTAAAAAAACGAAAAAAAAAACATCGAATAAAGGAATATAATTTGATTTATTGGAAATTTCCGGAAATTTTAATTTTGGCTTTCTTTTCACACTAAAAAGTTCTTTTATGTTAAATATCAAGTATCTAGGGCTGCGAGTAATATCTCAGATGGATAGCACCTATCCTGGAAGCAATTGAGAGTACTTTTGACACCCTCCCTCCCATAACTTAGAGCTTGCCTAGGAACCTGAAATCTCTTTTTATCTTCAGTACTTTGCAAACGAAACTAAAGCTTAAAATTTTGATACCTGTAAATAATAGGGACAAAGTGTGGGCTTAGCGAAAATCAGTGGATGATCTCAAGAAAAGGAGAAAATCAAGAAAAGGAGGATTACTTACAAAAAGAAGTGAAATCTCATCAAAAAGTCACCTGTAAAAAATGCAGCCAAGTCTCGTAACTCATTTACCGTAAAAAGTATTGAGATCGTATAAAGCCAAGTTTAACTATCTTATTAACTCTGAAATTTTCATTCGCAAATCACTCCTAGTCTCTACATCTTTAGTTAATTATTATTTTGTGACTTGGCAATTACGCATCACAGGGAAGTTATTACACCTTACTATGTTATGGAATAGGATGGGATAATTTAATTAAGGCAAATTATATACGCACAGGGAAGTTATTACACTTTAATGTGTTATAGTATTATTTGATTAAGACTAACTATATACATCACATTCTCGTGCTACGTAATTGCCACGTCACAAAATAATAATTAACTAAAGATGTAGAGACTAGGAGTGATTTGCGAATGAAAATTTCAGAGTTAATAAGATAGTTAAACTTGGCTTTATACGATCTCAATACTTTTTACGGTAAATGAGTTACGAGACTTGGCTGCATTTTTTACAGGTGACTTTTTGATGAGATAAATATTTTTACGGCAATTGAATTTGCAAATTAAAAAATTCGACCTAAAAACCGCGTGCTTTTAATATTTATTATTTTTCCTTTTTTCTTTCGCAACCACAGAGTTTAGAAAATAAACTTCTGTGCCTCGCAAGAATGCGCGTTATCCGATTATGACGTAATTAGCAGAAGTAAAAGTTTAATTGAAAATTACGGCTAATTAATTAAATTTTCGAACAAACGAATGCACGATAACAAATCTGTGTCCAAATATCTTTCATTTAAAAAAAGAATGATGTAATTTGATGCAGTAGTTTGTTCTCACGGATTGTTGAAAGAAAATGCTTAGCGTTTTAAATATATAGATTATATTTTAGCTAATTTTAAGTATTTTTTAAGATTTTATATTACAATGTTAAAATATTACCTAGTTGATATTAGCTAATGTCAAAAAATTGACGAACCACGGAGTGCAGAGAACCAGCTCTATGTCTTGTAACAATGGTAGTTGCCAGCTTTATGACGTCATATTTCCGCAATATGGTTGGCTTTAGACGAATTAGGGCGACCGCTTGAGTCGCTAAAATTATACTTGCTTGAAATAGACAAAATCTATATATTTAAAACGCTAAGCGATTTCTTTCGACAATCCACGAGAGCAAACTACTGCATCAAATTACACCATTATTTTTTTAAATGAAAGATATTTGGACACAGATTTGTTATCGTGCATTAGTTTGTTCGAAAATGTAATTAATTAGCCGTAATTTTCAATTAAACTTTTACTTCTGCTTAAACACCATGCATATAAATAAAAATATATTTTGTATTTAATTGTAATGAAAAAAATGGCATCAACAAAGTTATAATGCATAATGATAAAATAAACCTAATGGACAATATTCCCGTCGTCACAATAAATATGAATTTTTATTCGCTTATAAAACACTCGGATAAATATTTTTACCGCAATTTAACTTGCAAATTAAAAAATTCGAATTGAAAACCGCGTGCTTTTAATATTTATTATTTTTCTTTTTTTTTTTCGCAACCACAGAGTTTAGAAAATAAACCTCTGTGCCTCGCAAGAATGGGCGTTATCCGATTATGACGTAATTAGCAGAAGTAAAAGTTTAATTGAAAATTACGGCTAATTAATTAAATTTTCGAACAAACGAATGCACGATAACAAATCTGTGTCCGAATATCTTTCATTTAAAAAAAGAATGATGTAATTTGATGCAGTAGTTTGTTCTCACGGATTGTCGAAAGAAAATGCTTAGCGTTTTAAATATGCAGATTGTTTCCTTATTGATGGGGGAAAATCATGAATAAGGCGTTTAAAAACGGCGAATGTTTCTATTAAAATGTAGTGATGGAAGTTTTCCCCGTTGCTAATCAGGCTTTGTTGACGCAGAAAAACATAGGAAAGTCATTCTTTCTATTCGCGAAGAAATACGACTCTAATTAGACGAGATACTAATTAAAAGCCAATTAAAATCGTAAAATTGAAGTTCCGCCGATTGTGTTGTGTCTGTCAATCCTTTCTCGGTATTTCTAGCACACAAACGGAAAGCATTCCTCTCACCATACATTTAGAAATCGCTCTCGCCTGGTCTCCGTGAAGATAAAGAAAAAAAAAACACCGAATTATTCAGGATACATTTCGAGTTCTAACGTTATCTCTTGTTTAAAAATATATTAATATTAACTATGTAAAAAATAACATATTTTCTGCAGCTCGATTAAGTGTTATTCGATAAAGTTCTGTTTTTCTCCTACAGTTTTAAATTGCAATAAATACTACACGTTTCATTTTCATAACGCGCAATAAATACTACACATTTCATTTCCAATAACAAACAAGTCGTGGTAAATCTCAATAACATGAAAATATGAGCATATTTATGCGAGTTACAGCACTAATTGACAAATCGAAAATCGTAAACAATCTTCAATTATGATGAAAAGTGTTAAAAACGACAAATATTTATGATCTATGAATGGAAAGTGAATATATTTACTTACCATATCTATCTGTTTTAATAGAGGCATCTGCATATTAGAGGCGGCAATTTGTAGAAAAAAAAACAATCTATTCATTAATTTGTCCAATTTATTTTAAATAACTAGGAGGCTCTGCTCCCTACAAGCTATTGTCGCCATTGCTAATACATACTCCGCAGACTCTGAAAACATACTAATTTGCTCAGTTAAAAAAAAAAAGATTAACCGGTTACTGAAGATTGAATATTACGATCAGTTGGAATCGTCTGTAAGCAAGTTGTTTTCCATTTCCCTTTGGCTGCTGGATATTTCGAGTGCATTTTCGTACATATTTCGTTGCTGAAGGGGAATTTTAAACTGTTGTTTGCGTTTCCTAACTAAAGTTATGTTACAGTATTATGAATGTGTTTTAAAGTGTTTCCTAATCTATGCACCATTTTTCTGTCTTGTTAATTTTTCAATTGACTTTACTTTGAATACTTTTATTTTTTCCTTCAAAATACTTTGGGCATTCTTTTACATTGGTTTCTGTGTTGTTGGCAATCCATTTATATTACAGTTGAATTCTTTTAATACGAGCATTGCTAAAACGAGAACACGGTTAAAACGAGCGATTTGCATGTTAAGAAATGTTCTTCATATAAACTATATTTTCATTATACTAAGATTTTCCTGCCTTTTACTGGCTACAAAAGCAATTTCATGCCTAATAAGAGCAAAACTTCCATTTATTTAAATGTGATTCTCGGCAAAAATTGGTGCAGACATAGGAAAGAAATCTCACAGTTGGCCCTGTGCTTTATTTAAGCCATAGAATTTTTTTAACTACCGTGAAATTGTTACGTCTTTTTGTGTATTCTATTCTACAACACCCTTACACTGCTAAAATCTGAAGCAAACTGTCCAGTCCTTTAACCGTTTTTAGCTCACAGGCTACCAAAGCTTGAGAGCTAATGTGCCCGCAGGTTCTGTATATGTATGTGCGTTTGTACGTACGTAAAGCGATAGTTCTTGATATAAATATCCGATTTGCTTCCAATTTTGTATAGGTTCATTCTGATAAGGCGTTTCCCTGATTAGTTTGGGGGGTTCATTGGTTAAGTATGAGGGGGTGGGGGAACGGGGCTAATCCCATCTTAATGTAGATAAATAGGTTTTTCATGCAGAATTATCCGATTTGTTTCCAATTTTGTATATACGTTCATTGTGATAAGTCGCTTCCCTGACTAGTTTTGGGGATCCGTTGGTTAAGTGTACAGGGGGAAACACTTTAATTTAGATAAATGAGTTTTTCATGCAGAATTATTCAATTTGCTTCAAATTTCGTATGTAGGTATATTGTGATTTGGCGATTCCCTGATTGGTTTTGGGGGTACATTGGTTAAGTTTAAAGGGGAGAACGGGGGGTTCATCGGCCCCCTTAATTTATTCTTGCAGAATTAGCCGATTTGCTTCAAATTTTGTATATAGGTTCATTGTGATAAGGCTCTTCCCAGATTAGTTTTGGGGGTTCATTGGTTAAGTATAAAGAGGGAAACGGAGGGTTAATCGGCCCCCTTAATTTATTCATTCAGAATTATCTGATTTGCTTCAGATTTTGTATATAGGTTCATTGTGATAATTGCTTCCCTGATTGGTTTTGGGGTTCATTGGTTAAGTTTAAAGGGACGGAACGTCTACTAATCCCCCCTTAGTTTATTGTCGATTTCTTTATTTTGCGAGAGGCATTATTCTTTGAAATAAGAGTATAATATACAGTTAGTGTGAATAGCCTGTGAGTTCAATGCCATCAGCTTAACTGGGCACTTTTTATTATAGATAATTATTTGACAATATTATGAAGGTTTCTCATTGGTGAGAATAGAGTTAAATCACGATGATGTAACTGTTTTCTATAAAAACGGTTGAATGATTGGACAGTTTGCTTCAGATTTTTAACAGTATAAAAAAACATTGTAAAAATAGTAGTAAACTAGACAGTCATTCGCTTGCTTTTATATACAGGATGTCCACTCTCAAAGATGCCCAATGGTTAACTCGTAAATCGTTTGTTATAGACATATAGTTCTAATTGCAAAAATATTTTTAATAAGGTAAAAAGTATTTTAAAAGCTATTTGGGTCAATAAAAGCTTTTCTTAAAAAATTGAGAAATTTAATTTTTTGCACTGTCCATTTTTATACATAGTTTAATACATAGTTAATACATAGTTTTATACATAGTTATTTTTATACATAGTTTGAACGAATCGTTTATTTACTTTCTGTTGCCAGATTTTAAAAGGCCAAAATAAAAATATTTACACAAACTTTTCAGTTGAAAAATATAGTTGCACGTGAATTTCAGAAAATAAAGAAAACATTAACATAATTAAATGGTGATTAAATGGCCTTTAATGGTAACAATTACGTATTTTTAAAACGATGCATTTAAAACGTCCTATTTAAAATAATTTTCTTTATTGTGTCGTTATAAAAGTCCAGGAATTAGCGTCACTTTTTACTAAACCATTTTTTACAAACTGATTTTCAAATGTGTAATCGATCTTATTTAATGAATCACAAGAAAAGCCGTCAACTGTCGCGACAGCGGTGGATACAAGATTAAGAGCCGAAAAATCCACCAGTCAAAGGGAAATGAAAGGCAACTTGATTAGAGAAGTTCCCAACTGATCGTAATAATCAATCTTTCGTAATCGGGTGAACTTTTTTTTTAAACTGAGCAAATTAGACTGTTTACAGAGCGTGTGGAGTATGGACTGGCGGTGGCGATCGTAGCTCGTAGGGGGTAGTGTCCCTTATTTATTTAAAAGAAATGGGACAAATCAATGTATCGATTGTTTTCTATTTTAAAAATAATTTTATAAAACAAAAATAATTTCGATCGAATTAACTAATGTGTTCGGCAAAAATAGGAAATTATTAAATTATTAAATTACTAGATACATCCTTAATAACTTAACCTCTTAAGACCCGAAGTTAAAATAATAGTACAAATACTCATTCTTTGCTTTTAAACAAACAAAATGACATCGTAGATGACAAAAATATATTTTTTTGAAATCTATTGTTTTAGGGGACTTGTAATTTAGGTTCACAAATATGAACATATAATTACTAGCCCCCCAAAATATCAATTTAATTATCAATAACCTAAAATTGCACAATAAAAAAACAGCTTTAAATAAGTGAATAATCTGCAAATTCTTATATATATATTTTTTATTATAAAGTTTTTAAGTTAAAGAATTGTGAAAATTACCTACTTTCTTGGATGCACTGTTTCGAAAGCATTTTGCAAACTCGGGTTAAAATAACATTTATTTTATAAGTAAATCGACATCGGTGCTGCCATTTATTGGTTTCATTTTAAAGCAAAAGCCTTTATAGAATTGAAGTTAAAATGTAAAAATATCAATCATTTTAGTTTTTATGAGCTAAAGAATCTAGGTACCCATTTGGGTACCCAGGACTCAAGAGGTTAATACTTGCAATAATCACGAGTGAAAATTTGAATGAATAAGGAAGAGCATTTATATGATTGAATATATACTACTTTTCAATTTTCGGTTTTTAGATTCATCCATCTTTTTGCAGTAGTTGCTTGAAACAATTTCTTTTTCATTATGTGAAGCTTCTTTGGCTGCTCTAGGTGATGTAAAGATCTCAGGCATTGGTAGCCCAAGGGGACAGACTCGTCTTGTAACTGTATTGAAGAATTAAAATCAATTAATAATTTAAGAACTTACATCAGTCATGCGAAAAAACGCGCAAGCTAATGTTAAATCTATGGGAAGGTTCTTGCCAGATTTCTCGCTCGCATTTTTATATTTTTAAATAATGATTTCTGCATAGGATAGCTGAGGTCGATCTCTAGCGTTGTTAGTTTTTACTTTTTCGATTTTGGTTCCAGTCTTTTTATATAAGGGTGCTTTCACTTTCAGAACCGGTTGCAACCGGTTCAAAAATTGAAAATGTCCGATAAAAAAAAATCTGTAACCAAAATCAAAAAAGTAAAAACTAACAACGTTAGAGATAGACCTCAGCTATCCTATGCTAAAAAAAAAAATCATTTAAAAATATTAAAATGCGAGCGAAAAATCTGCCAAGAACCTTCCCATAGACTTAACATTAGCTTGCGCGTTACTTCGCGTGATTAGCGTAGGCTCTTAAAGCTGAACTTTAATATAGTTTCGAAAACAGGTTTACTCTGTAAAATAATAATAGTTCAAATATTACATACGAATGATTTAAACGAAGTAGGAAAACTTAATCTATCGACTATTCGTTCAAAAATCGTTCCGAAACATAATTTGGTTACATAAATTAATTAACTATACTATATCTTCAAAGGGAGATATAGTATAGTTGGAAAGGCACAAAAAATGCTCCGATGCTTGTTACTTCCATGCACATGACAGCATGTTGCAACTATGCCACTTTGTCAAATTTTTGAAATTATGCCACTTTGTCTGTTTGCAAGGTCAACCACTGATTATCTCCTTTACAGTCGGTGGACACACTGAAGACTGAAACGGAAAACGTCAACCAAAACATCACTTTACTTACATTCTGCCCAAATTCTGTGCTCAGCACATTTTCTTCGGACATAAAATGTTTTATATGAAAGGAATACGCATCATTGGCTTACGTTAGGGTGCCTCGAAATAAGGGTGTCGACATACAGGATATAAAATTTGATTGGTTCAGAAGATTCAGAACAAAAGCTAATCGCCAAGCAATTCGGCAAGCTTTATCCACGACGAGCGAAGAATCTCTTCAAAGCGGCGATTATTGCCTCAGACATTAAGTCTGAGACGAAATCGAAGTGTACAGCCTTAGAGGCTATACATACAAATATAGTTACATGGATTTTTTTAGGATACGGGAACAATAAAGGAAAATAGTTCAATTTTAAAGGAAAAATGTTAATTGATTCTCACTAAAAATAATGAAATTTTGAATTAATAAGTAAAACATTTGAATAAAGTAAATAAAACATAGCCTATGTTACTTTCTGTGTTATAATTCACCTATATGCCAAGACACTTAATCATAAGTCTTGACCCTGACGTCAGACAAATACTTCTGATCTACGCAGTTTCAAATTCATAATATTAACATAATTAGCATAGAGAAAAACCTTTTGTGGCATCGGTACAGAACGGCGCGGCGGGTAGAAGTAGAAAATTGTTTTGGTCTACGGGAGTTATTATGTTAAATTAACATTATAGTGTCGCACTTTAAGTAAATAAGCATTGCGTTGTCGCGCAATGCTTATAGCATTGATGATGTCATTTGATGTCATTGATGATGCATTACAGCTGATGATGTCATTCATGATGTTCTGCAAAAAATGATGTCATTTTTTAGGTAGCTTTCATTACAAAAACCTACCTATTGCAGCCGTTCGGAGGAAAGCAATTTCAAAAAAGTTTGGTATATTTCCATCGAACATGACCCCGAGACCCCCGAACCACCCTCCGTTCAAATGTTGATATATATATATATATATATATATATATATATATATATATATATATCTGACATATGTCATGCTGTAACTCTCTCATTTATGAACCCATTTGGATGTGACTGAGTATGTGTATAGGACATACCAAGGTCTCCACCAAGTTCGTTGGCCAGCTTCATCCGCCATCTTGTTTTTCAAAATGGCGGCCATTTAAAAATTTTTAATTTTTTAAAAATTCATAACAGTGTACACAAAATTTATAAACTGAAAAGATTGTTTTCTTTAAGTGTTAGAACGTGATACAAGGATTCTGGAACTTTTTTCGTTTTTGCTATATCTTAAACATAGGCTGAGATATGGCAGTTTGCAATTCTAGGGTATCTGAGATTTTGAAGCAATCTGATATTTGTTATGCTCTCTATTTATGAACCGATGTGAATGGGACTGATCATGTGCGCAGAACATACTAAGGTCTCGACCGAATTCGTTGGCTAGCTTCATGCGCTAAATTGTTTCAAAATGGCGGCAAGTTAATTTTTTTTAATTTTTTTAAAATTTCAAAAAGATGTATAAAAATTTTAATTTAAAAAGTTGTTTCCGTCAAGTGTTAGATCGTGATACAAGGATTCCGGAACATTTTTTTGTTTTGACTTTATTTTAAAATATGGCAGAGATATGGCAGTTTGAAATTCCAGGTGGCTGACATTTCGAAACAATCTGATTTTTGTTATGCTGTAATTATCATGCTGAAATTCGAATTCAAATTCAGTATTAACGAAAACCGAGATTGAATTTTCTATAATCGGGTTCCAAGCATTTTAGCTTCGGGTGTTTGAGTAAATAGAGTTGAATTTTGAAAAACATGGACTACGAAAGCTACCTTTTCCTCCTGGTACAGGCCGGAAGGACTTTTGATGCTTTAAAATACAACAAATGATGGTTTCTTTTAAAAGTTACCTCCTTTTATAATTGATAAGAATATCTGTTATTGGTGACGTTTCTTCTGTAAAAAAATTGCGTTAGAAGGACTTTCTATTCCATGTTATAACTGAAAATAAAGATGGTATATTCTAAAAACAATGGAACCACTTAGAATATTTGTGCGTTTTATAGATGCTTTATTTTGTAGCGAGGAGTAATTGCGGAATCAGATCTGCTTTATACTCTTAATGAAGAAATGTCATGAATTATGTATGAAAGCATCTGTCACTCCACCTTGCTTATGCTATTACTAGCTATTAGTCATAAGACTATTAATCATAAATTCTTAGTCCTCGCGGTAGTTAACGCGTTAACGCCCAAATGAATGATAATAGAACTACTTTATTAGTTGTTATATATTACTTACTCATATTACTTAGTATAGGGTAAGTCTTGTAATCGTTTTGAAAATCGAAAAAACAAATTTGACGGATTTACACGTTTCGGACAGTGGAGATTCCGAAAAACATATTTTTAGAAAAAAAAATTTGCCGTCCGTCTGTGTGTCTGTAAACGCTCAACTCGCGAACAAATTGAGATAGAGTCTTGAAATTTGGTGTGTACTTAGTATGTAATAACGGTAAGAAGCTTGCTGAATTTCAGTAACCTCGATTATCCGGAACTATCTTTTTCCGACACTCTAAATATTCGTTCTGATAAAAGGTAGATACAAATTTTCGAAATTGTTTTTTTTTAAGGAGTGAATAAAACAGACAATAAAAAAAAACATAAATTTTGCATAAAGAATGAAGTCGATCGGATAATGAGTTGTCGAGATATTTGTAATCCTATTTTCCACACTTTTCGATTTTTCCTGAAACTGTATTTCATTCAAATTTCAATTAAAAGATATATTTTAATTTTAAATGAGACGCTTTATCCGACGCAGTAAACTGTTAACTAATATGATTATCAATTTTGGAGTAATAGAGCATTTAAAGTGTATGGCGTCATCAAGTCACGATTTTATTAGTATTGCAATGCATTTTTTAAATAGTTTACACACGTTTTATTTTCATATTTTATAATATGCATATCCATGATGGGTAAGTATTACGGTAGCTCCCAACGACTAGTTTTAATATATAAATGACTCTGAGTAAGTTAAGCGAGAAACTAAAGAAAGCCACCTTTCAATTTTAAAATTACAGACCACCCAGAATTAGTTGATTCTAGAGACAAAAAACTGTGCAGAAAATGAGATTTTACATCTGTCCTCAAATATGGACGCTGGACCGGTTAACATCGTACACAAAGAACTCAGTTGTGGATTTATGGCTCTGAATCGTATGCGAATTGTTGACTGCCTCATTATAAGCCCTAGCTTCACAAAGCAGCCGTTCTTTACAACGGCAGAACATGGGAACACAAACGAACATATGTGATTTCTTGCTCTTCAATGAATTTCAAAACTAGTTGTTGGGGGCCACCGTAATACTTACCCATCATGGATACGCATAATATAAAATATGAAAATAACACATGTGTAAACTATTTATGAAATGCATTGAAATTCGAATAAAATCGTGGCTTGATGACGTCATAAACTTTAAATGCTCTATTACTCCAAAATTGATAATCATATTAACTAACGGTTTATTGCGTCGGATTAAGCGTCTCATTTCCAATTAAAATATATCTTTGAATTGAAATTTGAATGAAATACAGGTCATGAAAAATCGAAGAGAGTGGAAAATATAATTACAAATATCTCAGCAACTCATTATCCGATCAACTTCATTCTTTATGCAAAAATTTTTTATTGTCTTTTATATTCACCTCTTAAAATAAACAATCTCGAAAATTTTTATATACCTTTTATTAGAACGAACATTTCGAAAGTCCGAAAAAAATAGTTCCGGATAATCGAGTTATTGAAGTTCAATAAGCTTCTTCCCATTATTACATACTAAGAACATACCAAATTTCAAGTCTCTATCTCAATTTGTTCGGGAGATAGAGCGTTTACAGACACACACGCAGACACACACACAGACAAGCAGACAGACGGCAAATTATTTTTTTCAAAATATATGTTTTTCGGAATCTCCAGTGTCTGAAACGTGTAAATCCGTCAAAAATTTTTTTTCGATTTTCAAAACTTACCCTATACTACGTATGATGGGTAAGTAAAAAGTAAATAATTACGTAGAATCCATTGAAATAAACATTTCAAATTAATAAAATGTGTTTAGGTTAAATTAACTTGGGAGATATTTTTGGTAACATTCACAACTTTAAACAACACTTTATTTGAATGATAGCTGATTGTTGGTTGATAGTTGTTGACTTTGATTTGTTGGCTGAGACTGAGAGGTTAAGAACAAAAAAGATTCATGACCATGAAAGATTCTGGTTTGCCTACTGTTGGTACGAGAACTTTACGAGAGCTATCGCAGATATGTTGTTGCTATACAGGGAGACTTTTAATTAACCTATAACTTTTAACTGAAATAACACTTGAGTCGTTGCAGATAGCACTACGAACATTTTTTTATTGAAAAGAACGTGGAAAAGGAATTTAATGGATAAGGTTTTCAAAGTGAGAATCTTCAGAGGTGATACAATAGCTCAATTTAGTCAGAAAGTTATCAGTAACAAAATAGAGCGTTTCTTTTTTGATGCTGGAAAATGAGTCAGTTATAGAAATTTTGAGGCTAATAAGGTCTGTCGGCTTCTTTTTGTAAACCAAATCTTTCATATGACCCCAAAGATAGAAATCGTATGGATTCATATCTAGTGAATAACGTAGCCAATTTTCTTATATCTCTTACGAATGCTCTAGAAGGCTTAGGTAGGTTTCGGAATGTTGAAGACCACTTCCGTAGAAATAGTGTTTCATTTTCACCATGTAAATACCAATTCTTAACAATAAAAATACGATCTTCAGTTGAATGTGACGCTTTGGGAGACATTTTCAAAATTACTTTAAACTGACACTAAACAAATTCCTTTTAGGCCCTCTCTCACTGCACGCATTCGTGCCGCCATCTAGCGAGCCTCTGAGAAGTTATTTCAGTTTAAAGTTGTAGGTTAATTAAAAGTCACGCTGTAAATAAGATGAACAAACATTCGGTGGTGTGAACGGCGACTCTGCTGTCGTATAAGTATGTGTGGCACACTATGCTAGGTTTATTCCGGGTACATTGTTTTATTGTCATTTTTTTTTTATTATCAAATTAATTTTTACCAACTTCTCCATCTTCTTTTTAATAAAAGTCGCATTTTGTGATGTAGGCAGGAAAAATATTCAAGGCTGTTTTCATGTATATAGTTTGAAAGGCTTTAATGTCCAATGGCCGCAGAGCAAAAATGAACAGTCGGACTTTCAAATGACATCTTTAGGAAAATTTTCTTTAAATATGTAATCTATTCTGAAGTTCATTTGGAATTTACAAATTTTCTTTTTTTCTTGACGTTATCAAATGAATAAAACGTAAATTAATTTGCTTAGCTAAAATTTTTGCAGGCTTCGCATTCACTTCCTTATATTAAATTTAGTTACCATGATATAGACGAACAAGAAAAGACGGAGAACAATACATGAATAAACAAACATACCTGGATATTTTTGTTTGGCAGAATTTGGAATGCCACAAACTTCACAATATACTTTATTGACAGAATTTGAAGATGTGCAATAACCACAAATCCAGTTTTCTTCTTTCTTACTTGTAGAAACACTGTTAAAAGGAGATGCTATTGCTGTAAAAATGAAAATACAAAAATTAATTTTATGATAAATTACAACACAAATGTTAAAAGAATAAATTTGCTTGATTGTTGATCTTCATCTTCTTTTTAATAAAAGTCACATTTTGTGATGTAGGCAAGAAAAATATTCAAGGCTGCTTCATGTATATAGTTTGAAACGCTTTAATGTCCAATGGCTGCAGAGCAAAAATGAATAGTTGGACTTTCAAATGACATCTTTCGGAAAATTTTCTTTAAATATGTTATGCAACCCTGAAGTTCACTTGGAATTTACAAATTTTCATGGTTTCTTGACGTTATCAAATTAATAAAACGTGCCTAATTTGCTTAGCTAAAATTTGTCCAGGCTCCGCATTAACTTCCCTACATTAAATTTAGTTGCCATGATATACATGATTTGACGAACAAGAAAAGACATAAACAATACATGCACTAACATACCTGGATATTTTTGTTTGGCAGAATTTGGAATGCCACAAACTTCACAATATACTTTATTGACAAAATTTGAAAATGTGCAATAACCACAAATCCAGTTTTCTTCTTTCTTACTTGTAGAAACAGTGTTAAAAGGAGATGCTATTGCTATAAAAATGAAAATACAAAAATAAATTTAATGATAAATTACAACACAAATGTTAAGAGAATAAATTAAAAATGTATGAGTAATAATATTTACCACTTCTGTAGGCCATTTAATCGTTAAAAAATTTCCCCCTCTTCTTTAACATAGTTTAAAAAAAATCTTCCGTCAAAAAATTTTCTAAGGAGTATTTCATGATTAATTATCTTCATTATCCTATAAGATACATTAACTAAAACATTCCTTATCTGACCCCGTCTTATATTAGGAATTCTTATCTTTATCCCTCCCCCCCCCCCTTAACGTACAACTTTTTTCTTACCTCATCAAAAAATCCTTATATGCCCTTCCTCTTAGAGTATGATTTATCGCCCCACTTCGTGTACTTTCGAAGTGACGTCCTTCCGGGATGCACTAACATTGCAGCATGCAGAATTTCGGCAAGGTAAATCAAGTTTAACAATTTAAGTTGTATTAAGTTACACAGAGAAAGAACTAAACTTTATAATTTCAACTTAGTTTTAAAAAATATTTTAATATCTGTGGTACTGTGGTTTTAATATCTGTGGTCTTTACCTAAAGCAAGATCGGAGAAAAAAAATATTTTTTAAGTCTACGCTTTTAACAATTTCTTAATTTTATATTCCCTTTGAATCATTATTATGAAATTTTAATCGGGAAATATAACTAGTCTGATGTGCCAATCCCAAAACTTTCTTGTATTTCACACAGGTTTCGCATACACTAAAAATAATTAGCAAATAATTTATATCAAGGTCTAACTGAATCTAAAAATTTATTAAATTAGTTCATTAGTTCTTGTGAAATGACTATTGTTAAAATCGTGTAAATCGTGCAAAATGACGCATAGTAGCACGACCTGTTGGGACATTTTGACCAAAACCTAATCAACAACTTATGACAACGTCTAACTGAATCTGCAGTTTGATGAAAATCCGTGCATTAGTTCTTGAGATATAGTTATCGTGATAATAATGAAAAACGTAGCTTAGCAGCGACACCTGTTGGGCTATTTACACCAAACTGTAACCAGCATTTATTTATGTCAAGGTCTAACTGAATCTGAGGTTTGATGAAAGTAAGTTCCTTAGTTCTTGAGATAGAGCTATTGCGGAAATCACAAAAAATGCAGCATAGCAGCGCTACCTGTTGGGGGATTTTCACCAAAAACTTATCAGCACCAATTTATATCAGGGACTAACTGAATATAAAGTTTTTTTTTAATTTCACGCATTATTCATTGAGATAGAGCGTCCACAAAATTTTTGTGACATACAGATAGACAGGCTGAGTCACAGACAGACATTTTCTTAAAACAGTCAAATCGTATTCAGGACCTTCTAAAACATATAAATCCGTCAAAAACTGGAAGTCAAAAATTTTCATGAATCCAATACTTTCTTGTAAAGATAGAAGAAAGTAAAAAAGCACTTATGAGCTTTATAATGTGTTTATTTATTAATATTCGTTATTTATATTGATTTTATCTTATATTTATACGTAAACGGATGACGTGTAATAAGAATTGTATATTGTACAGAACTAAACAAAAAATTGTATCTTTCCTATATTTTCGTTTTAAAATTTTAGCTAATGTTACACGAAAACAGCAAGTTAAAATGCAAAGAAACGTTTACAAAAGATTCGTTAATACTGAATTTTAATAAGAATTTCGCCAAATTATTGAGCAATAGCCAAATTGGCTTCATTTATGAAAACTTATTTTGGTCGCCAAATTTGGCGATATTTCGCCAAATGTCGCCCATTTTGCCAATTTTGGCGCTAACGGATATGAATATATAGTTTTATGCGTATGATTGGGAAAATTATTACAACAATGGAAGAAAATAATTTGCGAGTAATCGCGTTAATGTGCTGTTTTGTTTCAAAATGTCAGCCACCCTAGAATTTCAAACTGCTCTATCTCATACAAGTTGTAAATTTCCAACAGGACGAAAAATGTCCGGGCCAGGATTCGAACCTGGGATCGCTTGGCTGAAGCCGCCACGCTCTACCACTGAGCTATCCAGGTTCGAATCCTGGCCCGGACATTTTTCGTCCAGTTGGAAATTTACAACTTGTATGATTGCTTTACCAATTTTTGAAATAATTGTGTTAAAAAATAATCTAGTGTATTCACGTATCCAAAAATTATTAATGTGACTGAATATATTCCACCCTTCCCTGCATTATAAAGAACTGTAGAAATGTACTTACTAGATTCATTTTCTGATCCTCCAGACGTATTTGTTGATTGGTAATCTTGCTTGTTTATTGCTTCACAAAATATCCGAAGGTAATGTTCACGGACGTGCTGTCCATTTGTAACACTTTCTTTACGAAAGAAGTTTGGGACCTTAAAATATCCCTTAACACCACATTGCTGAACCCATTCTCCATTGCAAACATTAATGACTTTATCTGATGCGTTTACAACTCCAAATTTATAGCGCAAATTGATTTGGAAGGTGTAATCATACTTATTTTCACAGATTAATCCGATCCATCCTTCAGGAACTTGTATGTTTTTATACTCAAATAGGAAATTTGATTCATTTTCATCATCAAATTGAAATTCTGGACTCCAAACCCGAATTCCTTTTTCCAGTGGAAGCAAACATCGTGGAACAAACCAGATTATAATGTTATTTTCTATATAAGGTGTTCCGCCTACTGTCTCTTCTGACATTTTACGGAAAAATCAAAGAATTCGTATGCAACAGAAAATAATCTTTCTTCTTTGCTTCTAGATATTCGATGTTTTTATCTTATTCTCCAAAAGGTTATTTTATCTATCCTACGTACGTATAATTAGAAATCTGTAATTATTTGTCATTATTAAATGTCGTGAATGCACCTTATTATCAGAAAAATATCCTTACTAAACTACTGTGTTGAAACTGTTGCTCTATTCTAGCCTGAGAAAAAAAATCTAATCTGTAGCTATATTTATCATCTTAATGTCGTGGGTATAGATAAAAATTAGATAATGGAATACAAAGGTTTTATCAAACTAATACCATATGTAACAACATTTTAAAAATAAAATTTTAAACTGTTTTAAATTGTTTTTCAAATAAATATCCAACAACGATACAACATATAATGGTACGTACAGCTAACTAAGCAACATTAATAACAATGAAAACAAGAACGAAAAATCTTGCGTCAAGCATGGATTATGTAACACTTTCCAACTATTCCAAAATACTTTTACAAATAATTACCGTTTAATAAGGTGAAAGATAATATCTAAGTAAACAATTTGGAAAACGCATAACATATTTAAAAAAAAACAATTTCAGGAATTGTTAACAATATTCGGAAAAATATCCGAATTATTTTGTGCTGTCCTGTATATGATCTATAGATTTGTATATATGTTATATAGAACTCTAAATTTTAGTTCAGATTGGAAACACGTAACACAGTTTAAAATTTCCCTTTTGGAATTTCCCTCAATAAACGTAAATGTACTCCAGAACATTTGTGCTGCCCGTTATATGATTTATAGAATTTATACACACCAAGTAATGAGAAAAAAAAGAGTTAAATTTAAAAACACGTTAAGCAACTGAAAAAACACATTCAGCGATTATTGTTAACAGACAGTATCAAATCCTTTTGTGTGTCGCTATAAATGAACGATAAATTCTATACTCTAAATATTCTATAGTAAGCCTCTTGTAATGCACCTTAGTCACATATATAAATTTCAATTTGCTTGAAATATTTAAACATTCTTAAAATAAACCGCAAACGATTTTTCTCCATAGACCGTAATGCAACGGAATTCTTTTGAGTGTCCCTGTAAAACAAATTTAAGTGCTATACACACCATATTCTATAGTAAGCCTCTTGTAGTGCACCTCAGTGATATATATCAATTTCGATATGTTTGAAATTGTATAACTTCATTAAAATAAACCGCAAATGATTTTTCCCCATAGACCGTAATGTAACGGAAATCTTTTGAGTGTCCCTGTAAATGAGCAATAAGTGCTACACACTTTATATTCAATATCGAACAAGCCATAGTAAACCTCAATAACATATATCAATTGCATGACTATACATATATATTTACGCGAGTTAGAGCACGGACAGCAGACAGGCGGCAGGCAGACAGACAAACAGAGAAACCGAATTCATAAACACTTTTCAACTATGTTGGAAAATGTTAAAAAAATAATATTAACGTCATTTAAGTTTTCCTTTAAAAATAAAGTATGGCACTTTTCTTTTATGTTTTACATACTCAAAAAAGATTTACGAGAGGTAATCGTGGCTACCTTTGTAGGTTTCCACATCCCTCGAGTTATGGTATAGCAAGTACAGGTCGGAAAAACCCGGCTTAAGGGCCTGGTGCCCTTTTGGGTGTTCATCCCCGAAGCTGTTGGGAGACGCTGGTCAGTTCCCAAGTGTCTCGGGGTGGTTCTTACTAATAATGGGTTCCACCGCGTATCGCAGCGACCTACGTCGTCGACACATGGGTCCAAGGGTTGGAGGGTCCGCAGGTGGCGTGCCGAAGCGCATACGGAGAGACAAATCCGGTCGTGCGTGCTAAAAGTCCCTCAGGACTAGGGTTCGGTGATCGTAGACGCGCCGGGCTCTCCTCAGGCGCCTGGAGACGCAGCCTAGATTTGTACCCAAAAGAGGTCACCATTTTGCCACATATACATTCCATAATTATTATTAACTGCTCGATTCGGTTTTTAATTTTCCTGCATGCATTTTACACAATGTTATTTATTAATGATTTAAGAATATTTAGAATCATTACATCGAAGATTACAATTAATTATTTTATTTTATACTAGCGAAGTCCTCGGCTTTGCTCGCGTAATTATTGAAACATGCCAAGTGATATTCATGTATGCCTATTTTTATTAGATGAAATTTTACGGATAATTCAAAAATTATTAATTAAACCATATTTTGAGTAAATTTCATTCTTATACTGCATTAGCCAAAGATGAGACTTCAATTAATGAAATTAAGTAAAATTTATTCCAAATAAATGGTAATTTAGAATGTATTTTAACGGTTTTCGTCTCGTTTCATTTTTCATTTGAAATTTTAAAGTTTTAGAAACCGTTCCTAGAACTGTTCATTTACATCTTTAGAATAACCACCGGGCCAAATACTAAGCTTCTAATTATCTAAGCTTTTGTAAGAATTTTATCACAGAAATAGCAATTTTAGAACTTTTTTGTTCCTGCACACTTTAAAATTTCTAATTTTTAAAAAACTGTTCTGTTGGTGCATGTGCGTCTTTAAAGTATCAGCCGAGTAAATTGACAAGTTTCTCTCCCTAACGATTTCAGATAAATGAAAGTTTGGAAGTTTTTAAAAACATTTCCTGCTCATTTCATCCTTTTAAATTTGGAGTTTTTTAGAAACCGTTCTTAGCGAACACTGAAATTAAAAAAATCCCTGACAGCTTGGCCTACAGGCACAGGTAGATTTCGAAGACGCAGACCGTGGGGCGACTGTTTATTGGGAATTGCAGAAGAAATGACCTTTTTGCCATGATGCGCCAGTTGGGAACGCCCACTTCAAAATCTACTTATATCTGTAGGCGGAGCCGGCAAGGTCTTTTTTTTTTTTTTTTTTTTTTTTGCTTTAAGGGTTAATTATAAAAAAAACTTGTCACCATAAAAGTTGTAGATAATATTACGAGGATTTATAATAAATTTAAGCGAATTTGATATCTTGTGAATTGACAAAGTTATTCATTTTTTTTCTTCTTAAACCCCGATTTCCTCCCCCGTGGAGACCATTTTAATGATATCTAAAATCTGTCATGCATAAATTTTTGGCCCTTTTCCTAGAAGTAACAACAACTTTAAACGGATTCGATACGTATCTTAATGATGACGTTATGCTTTTTTTCTGTTTTCACAAAAAGCCCCCCACTCCCTCTTGGTTCGATTTTGCACATTAACGACGAAATTGATCGATATTTTACACCCCTTGATTTTATGTATCAGTTTAGAACAGATTTGTTCAGAATTATTGAAGTTATCGTGTCCAAAAGAAGGATATAGATAGATAGATAGATAGATAGATAGATAGATAGACAGACAGACAGATAGATAAAGTTTTGAACGGGGGGGGAGTTTCTGGGAGTCATGATCGGTGTACATCTGCAAAAATTTTCCAGAAATTCCAACACAGGGGAGAATGTAATAGGTAGTATTTCTTACGAAATCTACCTAAAACTAACCACCATGCCAAATTTTAAGTTTCTATCTCAGCAGCATCACAAAAATTGCAGTTTTAAAAATTTTTTTGCTTTCATACCATCTTAAATTTAAAATTTTCTAAAAAATGTTTTGTACGATCTTTTATGTGATGCAAATAACGTACGTTTCAAAATTTAAGTTTCTATCCCTAACAATTATGAGTAAATCGTAATTTACTATCATTTCACGCCTTTAAATTTCGAATTTTTAATAAACTGGTTATACCGCAAATCTGCATCTTAAAAGTAACCACTATGCTAAATTTCAAATTTCTAACACTTACTTTAGAAATTCAACTAAATTGTAATTTAGAGCGTTTTTTGGATATTTTTAACACATTAAACAATTCGTAGCAAGCATTTAAAATTTAAAAATAACTACCATGCCAAATTCTATGCTTCTATACCAACTGCATCACATAAATCGCAATTTTAGAATGTTTTTTGCTCCTGCACCCGTTTTAAATTCGATTTTTTATTAAAATTTTCGGGGCGAGGATTTACGTCTCTAGAGTAACAGCCATGCAAAATTTCAATTTTCTAGCCTTAACAGTTCCAAGGAAGTCGTAATTTAGAACATTTTAGAATGTTTTACTCTCATTTCACATTTTAAATTTCGAAATTTTTTGAAACCGTCCTAGCGATTATTTAATTTTAAAAGTAACCACCATGCCAAATTTCTATAACAACTGTATCATATAAAGCGCAATTTTAGAATTTTTTTCTACTGCACCCTTTTAAATTTTAAATATTTAAAAAGCTGTTCTGGAGGAGAATTTGCGCACTTAAAGGTAGCAACCATGTCAAATTTCAAATTTCTATCCTTAACAATTGCATAGAAATTACAATTTAGAACATTTTTAGAACACTTTACACGCTTTCGCAATTTTAAGGTTAGATATTTTTAAACTGTTCTTTCCAAAAATTTGCGATTTAAATGTAGCAGCCATGTCAACTTTCAAGTTTCGATCCTTAATAATTGCATAAAAATGGGAATTTAGAACGTTTTTAGAACGCTTTTCGCACATTTCACACTCTTAAATTTCGAATTATTTTAGAAACCATTCTTAGGAATCATTTGTATCTTAAAATTAATCGCCATGTCAACTGGTCCTTTTAGTATCACAAAAATTGTAATTTAGAACGTTTTTTTTTATTCTGCATCCTCTAAAATTTGGAATTTTTTAAAAACCTTATCTAAGATGCATTTGTATATTAAAAGTATGAACTATGTCAAATTTCAAGTTTTTGTCCCTTACAATCTCACAGAAATTGTAATTTAGAACGCTTTTAGAACGCTCTTCTCTCATTTCACCCTTTTAAATTTCGATTTTTTTTACGAACTGTCCTTAGATCATTTACATTTTATAACTGCCATGTCAAATTTTAAGTTTCTAGCCCCTTCGGCATCTCAAAAATCGCAACTTTGTATCGTTTTTTGCACTTGAACCCCCTGTGTGTAGTAGCACCAACCTAAACTGTAGTCTACGTTGGAGTAGGGACTGCCACCATCAATTTACCCCCCCTTATTTTTGAAATCGTTTCGGTAGTTCCAGTGATTACCCCTACCAACAAACAAACAAATGTTATTTCTTTATAATATTAGTAAAGCTTAAGATATAAGTCATTTTATTTTAAATAAAATATATGATCCATAGTGGCATTTAATTTCCAAATCCAAAATTCATTAATATGCTGCATTTGAAATTTTTAACATTTAAATTATGAATCGTTTTAAGAACAAAATTTTCTGTCGAAAATAAACCATCACATAAACAACTGTTCTGTGCGACCATTTGCGACTTAATGGTAGCAGCCGTGTCAACTTTCAAGTTTCGATCCTTAGCAATCGCATATAAATCGGAATTTGGAACGTTTTTAGAACGCTTTCCGCACATTTCACACTTTTAAATTTCAAATTATTTTGGAAAACTTCTTAGGAATCATTTGTATCTTAAAATTGTATAAGTGGATGTTTGGATAAAATTTTATACTATCTTGGGGGGGGGGGGGGCGATTCTTTTTGGCTTTCTCGAACTACTGGATGGATTTTTTATGGTTTACACATTTTTATAGATTCCCATCTTCATTTGTATATATTAGAATATTGTAATTATAGCATTGCACTGAATTATTATTTTTTTCGTTTTCAGTTTTATACAGTTTTGTTTGTTTAAGTATGATTGGTTCTTTTATGTAGCTTTCTGTGATGGCTGCTAATTTTGTAGCAGAATTCCACCTAAGTTTATAAATACATATAATGTTCCATGTTCAGTTTCGTTGTCCTTGTATGTGTAACTCGATACAGCCATATTCGATCCAGCTTTGCTTATTTGTTTTGTCTTTTTAGTTATCATCACAACGTGGTTAACAGATGCTTGAATGAATAAGTGTAGGCATACAGTTTGACGCCTTTCTTTTCTTTTCATTTTACTGCTGCGGATTTGAGTGAGAAAAATTTAATTTTCTTCTGTTTTTGTGTTTTGCCGAGCAGAATAGGGTCTCAAAAATAACTTATATTATTTCATTTTTAGAAGATGATAGTAATTTTTTTTCTGTCTGGAAAAGGTGAGTAATCACAATTTTTGATGATAAAGAATTGCAGAACTTCTCGGAAAACGAACCGGCTGAATATTATATTGGGAATATTGTGAATAAAAAAGGCGTATAGCACTGTTAAGTGATGGTGTTCTCGCATCATTTAAAGAAGAAAATACTGAGCATAAAATGTAGAATAATTAGAACGAACATATGATACGAAGCGTGCCGTGAATCAGATTTTGATTAGGAAAATATTGGCAACTGAGAAAGATCGTGATGTGTCTACGAGAAGTCATATTGACAAAATAAATCAATTAATTTGAACTTAAAATCCCTGTAGCAGAAGTAAGTAAAACTGATACGATTGTTTATATTTTAATGTCGTTGCCTCAGTTACTTCAAAATCTTGAAACAGCTTTAAGAAATCAACCGAACACTATTTTGACATTGGATTTTGTCGCACAAATGCTATTAGAAGTATGTATTGTTGAAGTACTTACACGTGATTCAAAGAAAGAAAAACGCATACCAGGTCCGCTCATGATAATACTGCGTTTGTGTCGTCAACTCGTAAAAGATTTTTACTAAAAATTTGTAATTTAAAAGGGCATACAACGAAGTACTGTAGAAAGAAACTTACATGTTATCAATGTGGGAAGACCGGCCATTTTAAACGTAACTGTACAGTTTTCAAAAATTCAATTAAAAAAAATTACTTCTTCTTAAGCAGTGTCTTTTGTTTCCGGAAACGTTAGAAAGAATGATTTTATAGTAGATTCTGGAGCAACATCCAATATATATTCTAATGTAAGATATTTCACGTCCTTAGTACCATCTTTAGGAACTATTAAGCGTGCTACGAAAACAACTAATCTTGAAATCGAAGATGTTGGAAAGATCATCGGAAAATTAACAAACAGAATGGAAATTACTCTAAATAATCTACTTTATGTTCCATACTTAAATGGGCAGTAGATTTTCTTTATAAAAATTATAAGTGCAAATTAAGCAGTTATGTTCAAGAATGAAAAAGGAAGAGACCGCTTTTGTTTTGGTGAACGTGATTCGAATGGACAAAACGTAAATGACTTTGTCCCTGATTAGGAAACTGTTCTCACAGCATAAGAAAATGATTGTGAAATCTGGTATCGTAGATTGGGCCATGCGAGCAACAAAGTGTTGAAAGTCATGAAGCTTCCGACGGCCCTTCCGACTTTCACCACTAGGCGGCGCATTATTTCTCGGATTCTATAGACCTGATTCCGACAGGACTTGTTTTATTCAACTTCCTTGATACAAAGGGTATCCGTGTTTGATGTTCGCATGCAGTACATAAAAATTTACTTAACCACCTTTTCCGAACAATAATCTAATTTTTCGGAATTTTTTTGCACAGTAATAAATATTGGACTTTTCTAAGAATTGGTACATAACTCCCTCATAATATTTCAATTACATTCCTGCATTTTTGGTCATCTGCAGATACATTGGAACACCAGCATTTCCAAATAAAATTAAATATTCTTACAGTTGTTCCTACAGCTTCCTGGTTTTATTTTCGTGTTCTGGGGCCCTAGAAAAATCGAAACATTAATTTACGTTCATCACTTAGTAAGCCTAAACCGCTGTTTGCGAATAATGTATTTTTTAGACGTTTTTGCGATTTCTTCTTCACTAATGATACGATTTCTGTAATTCTTTTTTCGTTGCATAGAAACCACATTTTTTTTAAAGTTTATTCACCAGTCATCTTTTAATTTCAGTACTGCTCTTTTACCACTAGAGGGAGCTTTTAATTTCAGTTTCATGTTTTTCTCACAGTAGTAATTCTCGGATTTTTTAAAAAATTAGTATATGACTCCATCATAATATTTCGATTCCATTTCAGCACTTTTGGTCGCCTACAGATAAGTTGTATCATCACTATTAACGAATAAAATCCAATTTTTCTACAATTTGTCCTACAGCTTTCCGGTTTGATTTTCGTGTTCTAAGATCCTTTAAAAGCTTAAAGATTTAATAATATTTTTCACTTATCTCTATTTGGTGCCGTAGCCAGCGGGAGCTGTTCTGGATGTTCGCTCGGAAAGCGGTTTGTTTAGAACAGAATGCGCCCCCTGAAAGGGGAATTAAGACTTTTCCCACGCAACACGCCCGGAATACGGAGCGAAAGCATTGAGGATACGGGCCATAGTTTTGTTTTTTAAGAGATTTAAGGTTATTACTCGGGATCGGTCAACGCCGGGCGGATCAGCTAATATATATGGGTGGATCAAATGAAAACGAAACAGCGGTTATACTTTGGTTTATTTTTGTATGAGTGTAGTGAAACTTCGTGTAAAGGTAGAGCGGAAAGTAAGGAAGCCAGCCCCTACTGTGGAAATGGACTTTCCCTAGGTAATCACGAGATGAAATGTCACAAGAACTTGCAAAATATTTTCATTATTATTTTTATAAATCTAGATTTAGTACTTCAGTGAAACGCTCGCTTTTCTTTTTTCATGCAATTTAATAAAATTATAATTTATCTAGTGGACATATTTATATTTATGAACTAGAAATAAATTTAGAATTATAGTTATGAACTATTCTTTTGAAATTTAATTTTTAAAAACCAATATCATTTTAATGAAAAGAATATTGTATAATAATTATTTAAAATTAAAAGTAGCAGCCTTCTATGTTTTATACTTAACATTTTATTTTTATGACAGTTGTTATTATTTTTATTATTACCGAAAAAATAGAGGCTGTTTCTAAAAACCGTATGCACAGCTTATTCGCTAATAACCTGCATGTGTTCTACTTTTTCTTTCACGTTTAACTAACTTTAAATACTGACTGAAAGCGGATAAAGTTTGAGAAAAGGAAATTTATCGTAAAATGTTGCTAGATATTTGAAAAAGTAGCTGAACTACGGGGTTAATTTAGTAAAATATTTCAAACAGGCATAAAGTCGTTAGAATTAGTGATAAGTTTTAGGTAGATGGCACTGTTCAAAATCTTCATAAACAAAATTCAGTATAAGCGCAATCATCATCATAAAATCATCACAAATGAAGAAGGATGATATAAACATGTTGTAAAAATTCATGGAAGTTATTAAAGTAATAAAATGATTCATTTAATTTCCTTAGTTTGAATAGAGGTATTAATTTTATAAAACATTCATCATTGTAGTTGCATTTTGCAATTCGAAATGAAATGTATGTTAAACAAAATATTTCCTTTATAATAAATTAAATTGTGAATGCATTTTTTGAAACAAGTTGTATTTATACATAACCTACAAAGCATTAATTGAATAAACTTACTTACCACATGCTTTGTCTTTTCTGGCAGAGGCACTTACTACTTGGCAGTGTTGGTTACTGATTACTGCACAAAAAAGACGATATCGGGAGTTTTCTTTAAAAGTACTTGAATACCAGTTTAAAATTTGTAAACTAACAAATTTTGTAACTTTGAAATAGCCTGGAAAAACAGGAATCGTCTTCCATTCTCCATCGCAACAACAAATCTCTGAATTTTTCATATCTGCTATTCCAAATCGAACGCATTTTACGTGAGTTTTCTTACCATCTTCGCATCGGCAAATTAATCCTAGAAAACCTTGAGGTACCCAGGGAGCACATGCACTATTTACATCATCGCCACAATGAACAAATGAAGGACTCCATATCTGGGTATCGTTGTTCTGAGAAAACAAAGAGAAACTAGGTATTCGCCAGATAATAACGTTAGGAGCTAAATAAGAAACTTCACCAACTTCTACTACAGACATATTTAAAAAGATACTATATACTTCAACGGCAGAAAATCTGCATTTATTTTTCGTTTTTGATATATTCACAGCACATTCTTTATTTTAAATAATGTTATCCATAATGCTGTCTTGAAAACACAAAGGAAAAAAAGAAAAGAAGTACCATTCTTCACGGCAGGAATACTGTTTAAATTTTCTGCTTTTAATAAATTTTTATCCAAAATATGAAAACGCGATAAGTTTTATAACACATGTCTTATAAAGAGGCAAGAGTAAGGAAGAGTAAGGAATATTTACTATCAATTACCTACTTCTAATTTTATCATCATTGAAGAAAATGTTTAACCTTTGATAGCAGTGCATATCAGATCGTTTTCATAGTAACAGATAAATGTAAATAATTTATGAAAAATATTAACAGACGATAGCTACATAGGTTCATCATAATCAAAGTTTCACTGTCAAATCGCTTTGATACTAATGTATTAAAATTTGCAATTTTGCAAACAATATAAAGGAGGACAAGTTGTTCAATCCTTCAAAATAATAATAATAATAATAGTAAAATTAACAATAATAATGTTAATTATAAATATCCTTCCGGCCTGTACCGGGAGAAAAATGCAGCTTTCTTATACCTTCGTTTTAAAATTTTAGCTAATGTTATTCGAAAATAGCAAGCTAAAATGCAAAGAATACGATTACAGAAGATTCGTTAATACTGAATTTGAATAAGAAATTCACCAAATTAGTCAGCTATAGCCAAGTTCGCTTCATTTATGGAGACTTAATTTTGGTCGTCAAATTTGGCGATATTTCGCCGAGTGTCTTCAAGCTGGGTGAGAATTTGACGTTAACGAATACGAATATATATTTTTATGCCCATAATCGGGAAAATAGTTACAACCTTGAAAGATAATTATTTGCGAGAAATAACCTTCACTAAAACTCATAAATTACTTCCTGATTTTTTGTAATCTGCTGTCTTGTATCAAAATGTCAGCCCCTTAGAATTTCAAATTGTTAAATATCAGTCATGTTTTGATATAGAAGCAAAAAAAAAAAAAATAAATAAATAAAATGCTCCGGAATCCTTGTATCACGGCCTAACACATAAATTTGAACTTCTAATTTTTCTGTATATATATATATATATATTGTTAGATTTAAATATTTTCGTGGCCGTCATTTTAAAAGAAGATGGCGGACCATGCTGGCGAAAGAACTCGGTTGAGCATTAGTGAGCCTAATACACACACTTAGTTCCATCCAAATCAGTTTATAAATACGAGTGATTTGTTTAACAAAGATGATATATATATATATATATTAATCCTTAAATTATCTAAACATTTACACTAGATAATTAAAGTTATTTACAATATTTTTCTCACATTATTATATTATGTTTAATTTTATTTTAACTATGAGATTTGTGTTATTAGAGCGATACGATTATACAAAAGATTAGATAGCAATATACAGACCTGCCAAGTCTCCGGCTTTTTGGATACCAGTAATTTAGTACAAAAAATTTTGTTTTGTTTAATCAGAACATTTTGCGATTTAAGAGAACAACATTTCTCTAAAATATTACTGGTGTGCAAAAATCCGGAGACCTGGCAACTCTGAATATGCATTTTTAATTTATTTTATTTTACATAAAATATAATCTTATTATATTTAGGTTTCATTATCAAATTACTATTATGAACTTAATTTCTAGATTCAAAAGTCTAGATTATAGTTTTTCAACAGGTATGAATAACCTCAATTTTATGTAATTTCTTTTTCTTTCACAAGATCTTAAATTATTATTATTATTATTATTATTATTATTATTATTATTATTATTTATTTTTAATATTTTATTAATCTTATGTTTACTAATATATAATTTTAATATTAACTCAGTCATTTTATTTTATTTAAATATCATCTCTTTTGAATGATACAACTATTTTTATTTAAACATTATAAATCATTTAAATAACGTAAATGTTATAAATGTTTAATTATAGATGGCATCACCAAATAAACGCATCTAAAAATACTCAATTAAATTAGGATATAAAGATTTGGTTTTCTAATAATTTGCAGTATGTTTTAATATTGATTGATATTTATAATTTCTCAAAGAAAGGAAACAATTGTAATTCTTTCATAATTTTATGAACATTTGTTTTATTAAATATTTTAATTACTATATGCTTTTGGGACGCTGATATCTATCCCCAGTATATCTGCCCCCATAAGTCAATTTAACGTCACAGCAGAAGGGGATACATATCCAGCTTTTGAGCATTTCACTTTCTTCGAGAGTTGGATATCCGACCCCAGTATATCTGCCCCCATATCAGAAGGGGTCATATATCCAAAACCAGACCAGGTTACTTTCGTCGAGACCTGGATATCCGTCCCCAATATATCTGCCCCCATACGTCATCTTCTTGACGTCACAGCAGAAGGGGATAGATATCCAGTTTTTGAGCATTTTCACGCTCGTCGAGAGTTGGATATCCTAAGACTCCTATAATAGGAGCAGACGCATATCTATTTTGTTTCGGATTGTTGGTGCCCAGTTCAGCATCAATCTACCGCAGCCGGAGGTGAGGATGCCTAAGACTCGGTGTTCTGATTAGCTTGGTTTTTCGACTGGGCTGCAATTCGGGTGCCAAATCTGCGAGGATGCGACAGCCTCTATTATAGGAGTTCTAGGATATCCGACCCCTGTATATGCATCCCCGTATGTCATCTTGACGTCATAGCAGAAGGGGACATATATCAAGGGGTCACATATCCAATGCTTGGACCTTTTACTTTTGAGGAGAGCATTGGATATCCAACCCCTTGATATCTGCCACCATACGTCATTTTGACGTCAGAGCAAAGGGGATATATATCAAGAGGATACATATCCAATGCTAGGACATTTTACTTTTGACGAGAGCATTGGATGTCCGTCCCCTGTATATCTGCCCCCATATGTCATCTTGACGTCACAGCAGAGGGGACACATATCTAGTGCTAGAACATTTCCACGCTCTTCGAGAGTTGGATATCCGACCCCTGTATATGTATCCCCTTTTACGTACAGTTTTTAGCACTTTCCAACCTAGTTGAAAAGTGCTTATGACTTCGGTTTGTCTGGCCGTATGGCCGTCTGGCCGTCTGGCCGTCTGGCCGTCTGTCCGTGCTCTAACTCCCGTAAATATGCTCGGATTGCTCTGCAATTTTTATATGTTATTGTCGTTATCTATAGCATGTTCCCTATTTCAATGGAAGTGTGTAGCACTTATAGTTTTTTTACAGGGACACTCAAAAGAATTCCGTTACATTGCGGTCTATGGGGAAAAATTATTTGCGGTTTATGTAAATAATGTTTCACTATTTTAAACGCATTGAAATTTATATATATCACTAACGTGCATTAGAAGAAGCTTAATATGGAATAGGGTGTGCATACCATTTATAGTTACTATACAGGGACAGTCAAAAGAATTCCGTTACATTACGTCTATGGAGAAAAATCGTCTGCGGTTTATTTAAATAATATTTCACTATTTTAAACGCATTGAAATTTATATATATTATTAAGGTGCATTACAAGAGGCTTACTACAGAATAGTGTGTGTATAGCAGTCATCGTTCATTTACAGGGACATACAAAAGAATTCTCTACTGTCTGTTAACAATAATTCCTGGCGTTTTAAGTTGCTGAACGCGATTTTCAATTGAACTCACTTTTTGTCTATTACTGGGTGTGTATAAATTCGGTATTTCATATACAGAGTAGCGCAAAAGTTCGAGAACACATTCCCGTTTATTGACAGAAACTCCAGAAGGAGAATTTTAAACTGCGCTACGCGTTTCCTAACTAAACTAAAATTTATCATCCTATATAGTATATATACAAATCTATAGATCATATACAGGGTTGAATAAAAGTACTCGGATACTTTTCCGAATATTGTATTTGTTCGAAATTCCTGAAATTGTGTTTTTAAAATGTTATGCGTTTTCCAAATTGTTTACTTAGATGTTATCTTTTAGCTTATTAAACGGTATGTTTTGTAAAATTATTTTGGAAGCGTTGGAAAGTGCTACATAATCTATGCTTGGCGCATGATTTTTCGTTCTTGTTATTTTTGCCGTGAACTAATATACGTCCTTATTTATGTAGAAATCTGTAGACGTCATTCGGATCATAACATACCAATTATATATATATATATATATACATAATTGAAAAAATATAAGTATTGTTTGAATTATGTATTGTTATATTTAATAACAATACATAATTGAATTTTGTTATAAATAATGTATGTATTATGTTTCAATGTGTTGAATACAATATATCTATTGAAATTTGTAATGTTAAAAGTATTTTTTTTAAATCATTTTTTCCCATTTTAAAATGAGTTATAGTTAGATGACTAGAAATTATTTTCGAATGAAAAAAATATATATTAAGGCTGATTTTCAATATGTGCCTAATTCCGGTTGACAGCACATACGAACAAAACAATAATGAAAAATAATGTCGATTGCATAGATTATAAAACACTTTCCAATTATTTTTATTAATTGCATTTATCCACCTTCAGTTTTTCGAAATATATTCTGTTCTTTCAGGCAATGCTAAAGATTAAATAAATTTCTTTGAATTTGTTCGAGAAAAACATGATCAGAATGTACTTCAAATAAATTCTGCCACTAGACCGTAATGTGTCTGAATTCTTTTGTGTACCCCGTGTTAAAACTATAAATGCTAGATATAGCATTTTTTTTGTAAGGAACATGCTGTATAGTATTTCTTACGGCCCTTCTCAAATAAAAGGGATGTGCTTACTGAAACATTTCTGAAATCATTTTTGTCCAGAAACACATGAAATTGGCAGGTGTTGTTATTCAGAAACTGTGTAATCAAAAGACGTTTTCCATTTTTTTGGTAAAAGCAGAAGAACTTTCTTGA
This sequence comes from Maratus michaelseni, assembly GCA_963931845.1. Lineage (NCBI taxonomy): Eukaryota > Metazoa > Arthropoda > Arachnida > Araneae > Salticidae > Maratus > Maratus michaelseni. Next base: position 134,788,591 of record OZ007598.1, on the reverse strand, counting down.
AATACTGTCAAAGTCGGCATTTTAAACCGAATTCCCTACGTGGAAGCGCGAGAAAGGGAAATACTTATCACGTGGCAACAATCGCTTATCACTCGATAGGTAATTTATTTGCCAGCCGCTATTCGATTGCACATCCCTTCAATAATCAGACTTGCCAATTTTATACCTTTAAATTTAAATATTAAAAAATGTCTCAGAAAGTTCCACATTGTTGAGCAAGGAATTTGAAAACTACCTTAATGACATACATAAATTTTGTGGTTTTTATTTGTGATTACTTTCCCGAAAGTTAGAGCACGAACGGACAGACAATAAAAAAAATCATTAAAGTCATGCCTCACGCATAGATTATTACACACTTTCCAACACGACGAACATATACATTAAGCTACATTTTACGCTATACACTTTCTTGAAATGGCCTCAGAAACTGCGTGGTCCGGCGACTACTCGGGACATGAAAAACTAAGGTGTGTGAAATTCACTAACTATTAAGTGAAAACTTAAGGTTGTTCTCAAATTCCCTCCTGAATAACATGAAACTTTCTGACTACTTCTTCTAACACATTTTAAAACCTAAACACATAAAATTTGCAAGCCTGGCTATCAAACGGATTTGAAATTGAATTGAGTATTCCATTTGTAATAAATAAATTATTTATAAAGTTACAAATGATTGTTGTCATGTGACGACCACCTTTTTCCTTTTCCCTCGCTGCCGCTTCCGGAAATTCGACTCAAAATTCCAACTTTGAAAGTATATTCTGAAAGAAATTTCGGTCTTTAGCAAAAAAAGTAAAACGTCATTCGATTACACAGTTTCTGTATAAAAACAATTGTCAATTTCCTGCGTTTCTGACCAAAAATGAATTGAAAAATGTGCCAGAAAGTAGCTCCTTTGTATTTGAGATCAGTCTTCATAGCTTTTAGGGTTTCGTTCATCTCACGAAACCCTATTACTCCCACTCCGTTGTACTGTCCGTCACAGAGCCGTTCTCCGAACCTATATAACTACAGAGTTGAAACTTTGTGTATATATAACTGAATAGCTGCTATGAAGCTCAAAATATTAAAATTTGAAAAAATCGTATTATTTTAATAAGTAGAGATAAAAAACAAAAATTCTAACAGCCTTTTCCTATTAAATTTAAACATTTTTTGTTATAGCTGTTGTCAACAATTAAAAATCCACAATAAAATTATTTCTGCAAGAATTAATTTTCTATTGAAAGATTTACACGCGAAAAATGAAAATGAAACAAAAAGTTTCACCAATTAAAAAAAAAGATTAATATGAAATAAAAGTTATTGACGCATATTGGTAATAAAACGGAAATTTTCAAAGATTTCTCAATAAAGAGTATGAGTTTGTATATGTACAGAAAGACGATTAATTACTCGTCATTAGGGAATTAAAAAGAAATTTAATCTGAATTCATATCGGAAGTTTAACGGATTTCTCAAATGTTTGAGAATAATGCAAAGCGAGTATCAATCAATATGAGTAACAGAGAATAGTAAATATATGAGTTTGAGGAACGTATTGAATTATGATAAAAACCCGATTATGGAAATAATCGCATATTTTAACATTTTGAAGGAGTACAACATGTTTAATTTTGAAATTATAATTTTTTTTAAATATCGCATTTAGTCCACATGACAGATATTATTATGACAGAGTATAATAGCGGGCTGGTTTAGATATTCGAAAGAACGAAAAAACAGAAGGGTAAATTTTTACTTTATGAAAAACATGACTTTTTTTTGTTGCTAAATGATATTTATTTGGATTTATTAAAGAAAGAATAAAGTGTTTTGAAAGGAATATTAAACGAAACCTTTTGTGCGATCTTCGATTACACTTACCCATTTTTTTAAACTTACTACAACACTGCTCCTGACTATCTTGTGACAAACTCCAAATCACACAATTTTAAAATTTCATTTTCAATTTCATTTTAACTCACAAACTTTGATAAAAAAAATCCATTCACAATGCGATAGCTAATTTAATTCTTTTTGTTTTGAGTCACACATAATTTTGAAATTAACGTTAGGTTCAGGAAAGGATCTAGACCAGTGGTTCCCAACCTTTTTTTAACCGCGCCCCACCAAAACATCTCTAAAATGATGATGCCCCCCTTCCCCCTATAACATATAATTCTCATAAAATTTTAAAAGAATTTACTCCTGACAGAGTAAAAAGCATTTAACATTGATCCTGATACGTTCCGAAGGTAATGGATGAATCAAATATTTTTTATACTCATCTGATACTCCTCGTAGTTTACTGGCACACGGTCGCTCCGTATGCGTGATGTATAGAGTGATCAGAATCCTTGATTAGAAAAATCAATAATTTTGAATAAAACATTTTTGTCTTATTTAATCACAGAATTTCTGCGATTAAATTACTAATCAATTTCTAATCAGAATGAAACATGATAAAAGATTCGGTAAAGGAAGGTCGTCAAGTAATTGTTAAATATACACTTGAATAGTTTCATGTATAAAATTGATTTTCATGTGACATATTGCAGTACGACTCATTCAATAAATAATCGAAAAAGTTTAAAATTCTAAAAAAATTATAAATCAGAAAAATTATAAGAATTTTTAAATATATAAAAGTATCTAAATATCTTAAAATATTTTTTTTGACATTTATTCTGGTGGGATTGTATTTAAAACTTTTGAATGGATACTTTTTAAAAATTGAATAAAAAACTATTTTTTTTTAATTTTGTTTTTGAAATTTGAATGTATAACTTTTATTTTCAGTCTACAACATTACTATTAGAAAAACAATTCAGAAGGTATGGGTTCACAGAAACTCTGAATTGTCCCCTTGAAAAGTTAAATTGCCCCCCTGAAAAGTCATATTGCCCCCCTGTGGGACGTACGCCCCCCGTTGGGAAACACTGATCTAGACATATCAATCTATAAATACCATGAAACTGCTCTTGATAGTACACGGAAATATTTACGGTATTAAAATCCATTGTTATGCCTACAATAAATCCTGGTTTTTGATTTCTTAAGATAATGTGACTCGTACCACTATGATTTTAAATGCCTCAATTGTAATAATTTGTAATACTACAACTAGAGTAAATCTGGAAAAATGAAATATTTCTTTAAGGCTGCTCGTCAGTAAACTTTCCGATTCCCCTCGCTAATGTTATTCCTATGGGCGTAGGATGCATTCGTATTTTTAAAATATCTCCTCGGGAAATTAATATTTTTAACTTCTGTTTCCTGTGTACTGTTCTTATAGAATGTCTCTTTTTTTGTTAGTTATCAAAATATTTCTAAACTATGTGCTTAATTTATATTTTTATGTGTTAAAATCTTAGCGAAACTGAATACGATTTTAATATTTCATATAAAATTAAGTGTATATTTTAGAAGAAAATTGACAACTAAGAAAAAAAGAGACATTCATTAAGAACAATAGAAAGAAAACAGAAGTTAAAAATATTAATTTCTTGGGGAGATATTTTAAAATACGAATGCATCCTACACCCATAGGAATAACATTAGCCAGGGGAATCGGGAAGTTTACTGACGAGCAGCCTTAACCCTTTTTATTCTGACGGTACTTATAAGTACCACTTTAACCCCTTCGCGACGAGCGTCTTTTACAGAAATTTTAATCTGTTACCACCGGTTTTTCAAATGAGAAAATTTCACCTAATTGAATCGCAAAAATGCTATAATTAGATAAGGAAAAATGTACAAAAAAAAAAATAATAATAACTGGTGGGAATAATCGAGGATTCTGAACATCTTATGCGTCACGTATTCGCGTCGCTCGTCCCCAAGGGGTTAATAAAACACCTATATATTCGTAATATGGCCGTTTTTCCTAACGGTATTCACAATGGCACAAAGAGTGTATTTCTGACAGCAGGCAGGAGATGGCAAATTCAAGCACATATCCTCTTTCTTTGCCTTGTAGGGATTTTACATTTGCCACGCTACATTCGAAATCCATTTTGCAATAGAATTGACATGCATGTTGTTCTTCATTTGAGTAATTTTAGTGTTTTATTACCGGTTACTTAGTACTATTATTTTATATTGTTTTCTATACTCTGCAGGTGAACATTTCCTGTATTTTATTTGAAGTTTACTATTTGAAATTTACTATTTATTTTATATGATAGGGTAAAAAATTTATGGTGGTTACAGTTGCATAATTAACCACTAAAACACTATACAAATTATTTTCCTCTTTCCTATGTTTATTCTGCTCCAAAACTTATCCAATGATGCAAAAATACAATTAAAAAGTAGCTGGAAAATTAATTCAGGATATAAAGGGTTAATGGAGTTTTGTGCTAAATGAAAAAATTACACGGTTCCAACAAAAATAATACCAACAATTATACCTGCTAAGACCGAAACCTGTACAAAGGGGAATCTTTTTTGTAATTTTCAATTCCGTTTTCAGGGGTTATAATGAATAAATATTTGACAAAGGTGATTACGCATTTCAATATTATGTATTTTATGATTACATTTTTTAAATTTTAAAATAAGTCTGCTATAAGAAACTTAGTAAAATTCTCTTCATAAATTTGGTTGATTTGTTTACACGATACATTGAATTGGAATATGCTCGGGATTGTATATATATTTTATGGACTTATGGCCTTCAGCCGACCGAGGCCTCAAACCAAGTTCCAAAGGCGTTGGTCAGATATATGCAACTTATATAATTTTCCTAATTAAAACATATTTAAACCACACATTTGCGTAAACAATATTTTAAAAAACAATACTTTTACAAAACGCAAATGTGTGGTTTAAATATGTTTTAATTAGGAAAATTATATAAGCTGCATATCTCTGACCAACGCCTTTGGAACTTGGTTTGAGGCCTCGGTCGGCTGAAGGTCATAAGTCTATAAAATATATATACAATCCCGAGCATATTCCAATTCAATGTATAGTGTAAACAAATCAACTTGATATTAATTTTGAAATTCAACATAAAGTGAAAATCCTTCTTTTCGTAGGCAGATTTTCGCTCAGCGTCAAAGTGCGGTTCACTAAAATCTTACGGTTACTCTGACCTTTTGATTAATCTACTTTCCTTTCTCTTTATAGACTGCTCTGAGCAATCAGTTTTCATTTGCTGTTAATCTCTTACAAAAGATTTTTGTTAAAATTGATTTAGAAAAAATCCTATTTGAAAATCAGTTTAAAAAGTAACTAAATTGAGCTAAAGTTTTCAAAGAAATTTTATTCGAAAGTACATTTTTTCTCTATTCGATGATGTAAAAATAGAAATTAAGTGATATTTAATTTTGATGTATCAACGACAACAGCAAAAAGCATAGCGCAAGTTGTTGCCGTCATCGGTATGCATTTCTAAATGCAGCAACATGCTACTGGCAGTCGTCGAAAGATAGACTACACATTTTTTAACACGACGAAAAAGTTCGTAGTGAAAAAAAATAGGACTTTATCGTGAGAAAAGAGGGTAACCCACTAAAAATGTTTAGCATTTTAAGAAAATTACATTGTAAAACTGTACTTTCTAGATATTTCATTTCACTTGAATGACATTAAAAAAAATAATAATAGTAACATTAACTTTCTTTACAACAAAACCATATAATGGAGAGAAAAGATGCATTATCGTACAGAAAGTTGGGATGAACATATTTATTAGAAATCTAATCCTCTTTAATAAAAAGGTATGCGTTGCTGACGACTGGGATTTTCGCTAATCGTTGCCACAGATTAATCTCGGAAAATGAAACATTTGAATTTACTGAAAAAATTAATTGCTCGAAAAGTATTTGTCAGAAAATTGTTAGACAAACTGCGTTAAAAAGGTAAAACATTGTATTGTTATTGATATAAATTTCAAATCCACTGATTATGCCATTTTTCAAATATTGAATTTCAAAAATTACCAAATTTCACAATGGATTACCATAGCGAAAACTTCACGCGTAAAAAAATAATAATAACAGCAATATGTCAGCACGAGTCACAAATTATAGTAACCGCATTATTCTGTTAAAATATAAAAGTGAATTATGATGTCGCGAGTGCATGATTTTTATTTAACTCTCGACAAATACTAGATGCGCCATTTCTTTTTAGTTGTGAATAATATAGGTTAATTCAAGTTATTAAAAAATGTAGCTATAAAACATATAAATAAATGGAAAACGGTAGGTAATAAATTGTAAACGTAATAATAAACCATATTAAAAAACATAACTCAGTGAAATAAGTATCCGTTTTTATGTTATTTTAGGATATTCCAGGTAAAGGTACAAATTACTTTAAAATACAAAGTTAAATTCAGCGATATATTTCGCTTGATTCAAGGTTCTTTTGGAGAAACCGACCAGCGCAGCGGGCGTAGTCTGCTAGTTTAGATTATAAAAAGGCAGAATGAAAAACTTTCATTATTAAAATGTATAATTTAAAATGCGGTTTTCATAAATGCGTCTCATAATTTGAAATATCTTTTTTTATGTTTCGGAATCTTTTATGAAATCTTCTTTAGTAATATTAACTTGTAAGCATCTTAAAATGTCATTGATAATTCAGTGTTAAATTATAGTGCTGTTAAATTTTCAGTTAAATGTTCGAATTTAAGTATGCAATTGTCTTAGCGATAAAATCGTATTAATTTTATTATGGACCTCTCCATCGTCATCAAAAATGCGTTGGCCATTTAATATTAAAACAGAGTAGTACTGTACGCCGATGTCATAACGATGGTTGTAATTAATGGTCTCGAGTTTTTGGGCATTCAAAGGATAGTAGATTGATTTAATTCTTCCAGTTTTTCCCTGTTTCCTCAAAAACAATTTTTTACACCATATGTCAATTAAACAATGACGTTTCATACCGTTACATCTTCATTAAGATGATAAATTTTAAGAAGTAGAATTAAAAACAGAATATAACTTAACTAATCACAACATAAGAACAATAATACAACTTTTGGAACCGTCAACATGCAATAACTTTTATTAGAACATATTTTTAACGTGATTACTTAAATAAAATAGGATTACATAAAGTAAAAAACAGATAAATACATACCTAAATAAATCCAGTAAACTAGCAGTCTGTGAGCAGCACAAACTTATAAAAAGGCAGATTAATTAATTGAGATATTAATTAATTGAGGGTCGTTCGCCAGAAACACCCAAACATCACGCCTTTACACTTCACGTCAGACGCAGCCAGACTCCAGACAAGTAAACATTTCGAACCGTTGCCATTTCTTCAAATACAAATAATTACCATATAATTTTACCATACAAGCAATTATCATATGATTTTACCATACATCATGCTATTAAACACCATTGAATATATGGTAAATTGCATTACCATGTAATTTTACCATATGCCTTGTTATGGAGTACCATATAATATATGGTAAATTGCATTGCCCTATAATTTTACCATACACTTTGCTATGGAATACCATAGACAGAAGAATGTTTACCATATGAATACGGTTGGCTTACATATAATGGCATAAAATTTTTATAATTTTCCATATAAAACCATGTTTCCATAAAATTCCTATGCCATTTTTTTCTCAGGGTTAGATATCGGAAATCGACAAAATGCAAATTATAACCAGAATTTTCATTTATAAATCTTATTAAAAGTGATTAAGTTGACTCCATAGCTATCGAGATTTTAAGCATTGAAAGAATAAAATATTGATTGATTCTTCCTGTTTTTACACCAAAAACTAATCAACTTTTCAAGATCCAACTGAATATAAAGTTTTATTAATTTACGTTCTTGATGTATGACTATTGCTAAAATCGTATAAATCCTGGAAAATGCAGCATAGCAGCGCCACCTGTTGGGATATTTACATTAAAATCTAATCAGAACCAACTTATGTTAACGTCTAACTAAATCTGAAGTTTGATAAAAATCCGTGCATTTGTTCTTGAAGTAGAGCTATTGCGGAAATCGTGAAAAATGCAGCATAGCAGCGCTACCTTTTGGGCGATTTACACCAAAACCTAACCAGCAGCAACTTATTTTAAGGGTGTATTCAAATCCAAACTGCTTATTTTGAGACACATTTTTAAATTCATTTTTGCTCTAAAATGCATCCAATTGGCAGGTTATCTTATTCAGAAACTTTATAATGTCCGTATTGTCTCGATGTTTTGATAAAGGCAGAATATATTTCAAAAAATGCTGTCAAAGTGGTCATTTTGAACGGAATTTCCCGAAGCGATAGCGCTGGAAACAAAAAAAAAATTATCGTACTGTGAAAATAATTGCTTGTAAATCAATTTCTAATTAATTGAACGAAAAATAAAAACATGGGTCCCTTATAAATCCCTTCATAAATCATGCCGCCAAGTTTAATGTTTTTATTTTTAAAAATGAGTCTCAAAATGTGTCTCAAAATTTTGAGTTGTTGATCGTGGAAAAATATTTTTTTTTTTAATACTGCCTTAAGTATTAATTGAATCTAAAGTTTTATCAAATTACGGACAGTAGCTATTGAGATAGAGCGCCCACAAAATGTTATTCACAGGCAGACAGACTCATAGACAGACATTTTCTAAAAACAGTCAAATCGTGTTCAAGACCTTTTAAAAAGTATAAATCCGTTGAAAACTGCAAGTCAAAATTTTTCACTTGTCCATTACTTTCTTCTTGCAAACATAGAAGAAAGAAAAAAAACCATTGCATATAAAGACATGAAAATTGGTAATTTTATTGAGAAATGTATGATAAACCCGTTGAAACAGACAGTTTTTGAAATCTAAAAATAAATTTAAGTGCTGATTAATGTTGAAATCGGTCAAAATAGTTTAGTTAAGAAAGTTTTATAGGATCAAAAACTATGCATAACAATTTTGCAGGTGCATACTTGACTTGATTGAAATGTTCCTTATCCAATTATTTTTACTTTCTTCTATCTTTACATGAAGAAATTATTGGATTCAAGAAAAATTTCGACTTCCCATTTTCAATGTATAATATCAACTAAAAATATTCTTCATAATAATTATTTCTAAAATTTTCTTCACATTTTATAAAATATGTTTAACACATTGATTGCGGCGGACGCAGATTATCGTCTCCTCCAAAATTGCACACAATGCATTACTCTCAGCATTTACATTGAGCATAAGAAATTTTGTCAGCATATAAATGAAACATCCAACCTTCCGTGGTTGTCGTCGTATTTATAAATATATATATGTAATCGTGTTTGTGTAATGCGAAAAAGTACGAATCTGGGCCAAAAGGTATTTCCCCAACCTTTGGTTCTTTATGTTTATTAGTAGTTTTATTTTTATAGATCAAAGTATATATAATACTAGCTGTTACCCGTGACTTCGTTCACGCAACATTAAAAGAAGAATAAATACATTAATTAAACAAAATATTTCACTCTCGATAATTAAAAACGTTAATAATTAAATAACTATTTATCACATTTCATAGGAGACAATACGGTATTTTTTGTTATAGGGACCTTGACATAACTTAGTCTTTAAAAAGTGAAATTTTGTGCCAAATAATCGCGAAAATGAAATTGCAACCTTTGCGAAAAGGAGGGCCAAATAAAATCATGGAAATAGACGAAATGGGTAAAAACAAATGTCAGTTTTACCTTATAAACAAATTTATTTTTAACGCCTATGTGAAACGTTTTAACAGCCATCCTTCAAAAAAACATTAATTGGAAATAGTATATGCTTTTTCTTTAAATTCAATTCTGCCTCTTTGGTTTAATGTATAGCTGAAACAAATCTTGTTTTCTAAATGACAGTATGTTGACAGGCAATTTTTGTTCTCCAGAATAAATTTATTCATGAAGTTTGAATATGGGAAAATATGTTTTTATTTTTCGGAAATTTTAATGTAATCAAGATTTTGTTTTCACCATCTATTCAAAGTAAAAATAAATTCTGTTTTTCAGTTTTAATGAGAAAATGGTGTAAAAAATATACTGATCTGTTTTATTTCTCCTTTTTTATACACAAATATGGAGTAATTTGCTTTCCATTTTTAGAGAAACTTCGTTAAAATTTACAAAAAAAAAAAAATTGGCATTTAATTTATTTTTTTTAATTCTGAGAGTTTGTGTGACATTCTCGGATCAATGATAACCGGTAATAAGTATATCGCGTTGCGTTCGATAGTCTAGGAGTAGTTGCGAAATACAAACACACGGTCAGATTTTAATATAATAGATTCGTGTTCATTTTCCTTTTCTTAAAATTATGATGTGACTTTTAGCAGAAAACTCTCATCTGTATATAACGGATACTCATGCTTAATAATCAGTATAGATAACAAAACATTTAAATTTTTCGTTATAAATATGGCGTGAAGCTCAACTACTTTCTATACTTACTGATCCTTGTATTATTAATGTAAGGAATTGATTCACACTCATTTTAAAACATATTGGAAAATTCCCACTTTTTTTCAAATATGACGTCTCTTTTTCCCCAGAGAAATCCCTTTTTAATGACATAATTCTTGTTAATTTCCTTTTTCCAGGCAATTAATGTCAATACTGGCATAGAGGAAATTATGTTACTTTAACAAAATAATATTAAATCTTTAGGTTTTATCAACAAAAATAGAACTATTAACATTCGTCTTTTTTTTCTTTTTTTTTTAAGGTAATCGAGTTATTTCTTTTAGTTTTAAGAATGAAAATAACTATTTCTTGCTATCCATGACATCATTTTCGACATGGATAATTTTGCGGATCATATTATTGACATTTGCTAACCATTTTCTTTTGAAACTTCTTTTTACTTTTTAAAAATTTAAATAAAAAATACGGTATAGTTATATTAGCCGTGCGCAGACGGTAAAACGTCAAGTATTGTTACCATACAAAAGAAAAAAAAAAGAAAAAGGTGAAGAAAAAACCCAAGATCATTTTATTTCACCAATCAAAGCATATCCACTTTATTTTCGATGTGTGACGTCATATTCTCCTGTTTCCTATGGTTACGCATATTAAAGCCTTGTATTATTATCAAAATCTAAAAAAAGTACGTTTTATTTCTAATAATATTATTTAATCTTCTTTTTAGTTCTTTAATTTTTTTTTTATTTTCATTTTTCACGTGAAAATTTTTCAATTGAAACTAAATTGTTGAGTAAAAATTATTATTCCGGGTTTTGAATTAGTTTTGGCAACGATGAAGTATCAGCAACAGTAAAGTAAATTTACCATTTTAACATATTATACGAAAAAATGTCCATTTATTCTCTATGAAAATAACGAAATTTTAAATTATTAAGAAAAATATTTGAATAAAATAAACAAAAACCAGCCTATGTTCATTTGAGGGTTATAATCAGCCTATATGCAAATATACGGGATCGTTAAATGCTCCATTTTGACGCTAGCTTCAGCCTAACATTTGCACACAATCAGATTTATAATATTCTTAGGACTATATGCAAAGATACAGGATCGTTAAATGCTCCATTTTGACGCTGGCTTCAGCCTAACATTTGCACACAATCAGATTTATAATATTATTAAGATGATCTAAGGTTTGAAATATTTTTAGTTTTGCTGAATAAAAGAATGAAAAGAAATCAAACCTGCATCGTTTATTTCCTACGATAGCGGGCGCTGATTCGCGTCTGTTAGTAATGAAAATGAATATTTCAACTCTAGTACTAAATATCCACGTCCAAGTAGTAAGATACGTCAAAATGAGTTAATGTACAGGGTGATCTTTTTTAAAGTGACAGTGTTTGGAGCGCCCTGTAGCGCGATCTAATAGCCGAAATCGCACCAAACTTGGTATTTAGACTAATCAAGACATGGGGAAAAGGATTCCGTGAAAAAAAAAAAAAATTTAGTTCCAAAAATCGCCGCTATAGCATTTTGAGCATTTTGTGGCGCTTTGCAATGTATAAAATGTGAAAAATGAAAAATACTAACACATACAATCGTACAGTTAAATTATTAATGTTTATTTACTACATTAACTTCCCCGGTGAGGAATTAGACCACCTTCAATGTGAGCACCTTCTCAGAAATAACACCGTGCATTCTGTGCACAACGTTCTCCACAGCCGTACGTAACATATCACGAGGAATATTTCCCAGTGTCTTTGTTATGTTGTCCTTTAGAATAGACAAATTTGATACTCCACCAACATAAACTTGGGATTTCAAATAACCCCAGAGACAAAAATCGCATGGCGTGAGGTCAGGGGAACGAGGCGGCCATGCAACTGGAAAACTCTGACTTATGACACTATCATCAGTGAAGGTTTGGCGCAACAGCTGCTTTACCTAATTACCAATGTGTGGCGGAGCACCATCCTGTATAAAGATTGTCTGTTGGAGATGGTTTCTTTGCTGAAGTTGTGGAATAACAAACGTTTGCAGCGTTTCGTGGTACCTTTCTGCATTTATGGTGCACGTTTCGGGTCCTGTCGGAGTGATGGTCTCAAAAAAGAATGGCCCAATTACGAATTCGGCTGTGAAACCACATCAAACAGTGACTTTTGGGGAATTTAATGGGATTTCATGCACGGTGTGGGGATGCTCAGAAGCCCAAATTCGGCTATTTTGTGTGTTTACGGACCCATTGAGATAAAAATGGCACTCATCTCCCCACAGAATGTGCCATGGGAAATAATCATCAATTTCTACCCTGGCAAGAAACGATAGAGCGAATGTCACTCGCTTATCATAATCACTTGGTTTCAGTTCGTGCAAGAGGCTGATTTTGTAGGGGTTAAAATCCAATAACGCGCCGCAAAACTCTCCATATCGTGGAATAATTCATGTCCAATTGTCGAGCTACACCCCGGGCGCTGCTAGTACCAGCAATGGTTCCCTGCGATCCTTCGACAATTGCAGTTATTACATCTTCCAATACTTGTTTACGTCCTCTCCCAGCGCGAATGGTCAGTGACCTCGTTTCCTCGAACTTCTTAATCATTTTCTTAAGACCATTCAGCGATAAAGGCCCCTTTCGTAATTTTTTTCTGGTTCGAAATTCCCGAAGAGCTGCGGATGCATTACATTGATTCATATAACACAGCTTCACCAGTAACGCACGTTCCGGTAACGTGAGAGGCATGTCCACTGGAGCTCGTTTACTTCAGCCGAGACTATTTGTCGGAGCTGTCTACTACTTGCTTTTATAGCCCCTATTACTGGCGCTGTCATCGCACAACATTTGCATTTTTCTTTGATACCCGTGTTTTATGCTAATTCTCGTTATTGTAAGCTACAGCAGCGCCACAAATGCCCTAGCGGCGATCCAGTATTGTTGATAGCTTATAATACATTGATTAAATGTTGCGTAGTGTCTGCACCGCGAGATAAATGGTATTTGCGGCAAGCCGAGTAAATTACCTCGACGGCGGCAGCTCATCACGGCGTGGATTTAAAATTTTCTTTTAGCGGACTAAAATAAAAGAATAAAGTTTTATTCATTTTTCAAAGCATAGTTTAGCAATTCCATAATAACAAATAAAATAGTTTTGAAAGCTAAAAATTTTAAGACTAATTTTCAATGTTAAGGCTAGAAAGATGGTGAAGTCGATGAGTGCGAATAATAAATATGATTATCATATCCATCTGCTTGCCTATTGTATAAATAAAGCACAAACTGGCAAATTATGCTCCAATTTTTTTATGTTGCCACTAATTTTATTTCACTTTATTTGTTTTTGTTTTACATGTATAGTCGTAGGAAAAATTGTTCCACCCATTTTCTAATCTAAATGTATCACAAATCATTGTATATAAATAATACTGATACGATCCGCTTAGTAATAACGTTTACTAATTGATGCTATACATAAATTTTATATCGACGGTCATCTATATATTCCAGTTGCAGGATACGTAGAATCTTTGGAATTTCTGAAGAGTCTCGCACCAATTCACATCAGAATTTTTCTATTTAATATTTTGAACACGAAAAATTTGAGCGGAAAAATTCTACTCAAAATTTGTGGTACAGCTGAACACATCCAGCAGTTGTAACAATCATTAAAAGTTTATATTCTAACACCTAATTTTGACATTATATTTGTAATTTTTGCTAAATTATGAATTCCGAAACAAAACAGAAAGTCATCTGGTCGAGTAGTTTAGGAATCATGCCGATGTAATTGGTTAAATTCATTTTTAAATCGCCCCAAAAAAGATTGCAATGTTAGCGACTTTTTAAGCACAACCCAAAGTTCAAATCATCACATCTTTGTAACAACCTAACTAAATAACTTCCCGTTTTGTATCCGAGGATAAAACGTACCAAAGAACCGAAATATGATGTTAAAATTATGTGTCAGTAGTGAAGATTTTCAAGTTTCTTACATGTTCAATATTTAGATGATCCCCGCAGCATAACTTAAGTATAGTATTAAATAGTAGACATTGTTATTAATCGGTGCAGTGTAATTTTTATTCGATGATTTTCGACAAAGTTGGTATCGAGTAATCCCTTTTTATTTCCATTTCTGTACATGCGGTCCAAAGCATTCTCTTTATGGTTATCAATGAAGTAACAGATTACATGTATGAAGTAACAGATTACATATGAAGTAACAGATTACATGTATGAAGTAACAGATTACATATGAAGTAACAGATTAAATTCATATATTTGAATATTCATATTCAGCGCGTAAGACTCATTGATTTATTTTCTTTATGGGTTCGAATATTTATGTCCGTAATATGATATTATTAATCTTTATTATGATTGTTCAAATAATAGAATACCTTCGAACTGCAATTTCATGATTTTTGACATTCATACGCAACCAAATGCCGAATACCTCCTCCCCCTAATTATAGTAGAAGTAAGTGACTGGTACCAAACGATTGGAAATAAAGTCTACTTTTAAGTGATGTATATAAAATTTGCTTAGGGGGCCATATACATATAGAAACACACCCAAACTTTGTTTTTTTCAATAGCAAGACCCAAATTTGACAACATATTTGAAATCTGCAGTTCAAACTATGCCTAGATACCAAATTTCATTAAATTCCTACGATTAGTTTCTGAGAAATTAATTACTTTATAATGAGCATATTTAAGGGGATGTATCCAAATTGAAGTTCGGTACTCGATTGTTGAAATGCTGCAGAATGTCACCTTTTAATGTATTATGTTTTACCGATATGACCATTTTACTCACTTAATAAGTTTCGGTTATTGTTATATGCTGTAAGATAATGTTTACAAGTGTTGAATTATCCGATTTTAACCCCTTGGGAACGAGCGACACGTATGCGTGACGCATAAGATGCTCAGAATCCTCGATTTTTCCCACCAGTTATTTTTTATTGCAAGCTTTACCTTATTATATCTTAGCATTTCCACGATTCAATTAGACGAAAATTTCTGTTTTGAAAAACCGGTGGTAAATTATTAAAAATTCTGTAATAGACTCTCGTGACGAAGGGATTAAAAAAACATAAGATTATTTGTAATTAAAATAGTCTTAGAATATGTAAATGTTATTGGAATTTTACAGGTGCTTTTATAATGCTTTTTCTCAGATTTTGCTTCTATTTAACTCGCCTTTTCTTTAGTTTATTGGCAGAAACGTGAATAATATTGACAGATACAATATTTAGAATTTAAAAAAAATAGTATAAAGCAGCGTAATGAAACAAAGTAAAAATAACAAAAAAAATGCAGATAAATTGTTTTTTAGTCTGAAAATAAATCCAGACATTGCTTTTTTTTAGTAGCGAGAGGGGGGGGGGTGTCTTGTTTTGAGATATGTTCGCAGAATTTACATTCCGATTTATTTGAAGACCTAAAACTAAATATATGTTATAAAGACATCTGAATAAACTTTACATCCGTTATTCTCCTTCGGAATAGGGGTAATAATTCTATGATTAAACCTATTCTGGTAGTTCATTTGAAATTTTACAATTAACTCATTAATGCCTCCTGGCAAGAAAACTTGCCATATGACATTTATTATTTATTATTATTATTATTATTATTATTAGATTTTTTTGCACACTGCTAGCGATTGGGAAATAATCTTGCCTCTCAGAAAACCACAAAAAAATTACTTGTAATTTTTTTTCAATTAGCCTGTTTAATCGAATAGATTTAAATACGAAAGTTATAGAAGAAATATTGTAATTTTTTCTTCGCAATAAACTACCAATATAAACCTTACCTATTAATCCATGTTGAAACAGTTTGAATAGACACTTGAAAATGCCCAGCTATATAACGAAAACTTCTTCCAGCTTGCCACATGCCATTCATTTGGCCTTTCGTTGCTTCAGTTAATTGTGGGGCCATTTTGTTTCAGCAAATACTCTACACATATGCATTTATAATAAACTTCACTTCAAACATATATACTGCAGAAAAAACAATATAGCTTTATTAGACTGGAAAAGAAGCTATAAATCCATTTAAAGGTAACGAAAATGATTAAGTTTTTCCTAAGGTAGAACTGATAATATTTTTCAAAAATGAGCTTTATTAATTTAAAAATAAAAGCGAAACTATTTTCCATAAATGAAAACATATATCTCATGCAAACACGTTTTACGTAATTTTAATGAAAAATTTTAAAGCAGACATTGAAAAAGTAAAAGAAATATATATATATATATATATATATATATATATATATATACTAATAAAGGCTGGGGTTCTGGTGCCTCGCTATCTTATATCTTACTACAATCGCAGGTCGTTGTCAGAGTTGTTTAACGTAAGATCACGAAGCATTGAAATACGGTTTACGCATTGTTTATAGTGTAAGACAGACTTAATCTCTAAGTTTATCAAGTCACTATAATCCCAGCCTATGAGTATAATATTTTCTCAAAGAGGAATGAGAGCTCTCCGACCCGAATATCGATTCTTACCACTAAATTTTAATAGTATTCTCCAACGTAAAGAATTTCAGAAATTTTGTCCTTGACTAAGGTAACAAATACTATTAAAATTTAGTGGTGTCAATCGGGATTTCGAGTCGGAGCGCTCCCATCCCTATTCAAACTATGGTTTAATGCACATCATAGACGGCCCCTTAAAGCAGCATTTTGTCATTTTTTAAACATAATTTGAAAACTACTTGGAAAAAAAATTTGAAATTTTGAATACACATAAAGCAGGACATAATAAATATAAATCCATCAAAAAAATTGTAGGTTGCAATTCATAATTTTTTCGAATATTAATTTCATAATTCATAATTCATATTATAAAATTTTAAAACTTACAAATTTGACGTAGTTATGTTTGGATTTTTGAGTTTTATAACCAAACAAAACATTAGCACATTAGGATTATAATTTCAGGAGATATTAATAAAAATATGAAAATGTAATTTAACATTAGAAGCTCTAAAATTTGAATGTTTATAACTCAAAAACTTATCATCCAAATGACTTAAAATTTTGTATCTAGGCATAGTTTGAACCGAAGATTTGAAATATCATGTCAAAAGTGGGTGTTGCCATTGAAAAAATTAAAGTTTAGGTTGGTTTTAATATGTAGATGGCCCCTTAAGCAAATTTTAGATACATCACTTAAAAGTAGACTTTATTTCCAATCGTTTGGTACCAGTCACGTCCTTCTACTATAATTTGTTGCAGAGTTAGTGGGGGGTGTTCCGTTTTTTTTTCCACGACTGTGCAATTAAATAAACATTAAAAAAATGTATTTAAAAAAGTTTCCGATCATACACCATATATATTGAATGCGAAGTCAGTGGAGTTTTTCCACGCTTGAGATTTGCAAAACTAAGTAACCCGCTCAAAATTTCGCCTTTTTTTCTCCATTTTTATTCATTTTTGCACATATGTATGTAAATATTTATGACAGTACTGATAGCGCAATTTTGACATATAATTTATATTATATCACAAGCTATTTGAAAAAAAAATTGTCAATGCTTTCTGAATGTAAAATGTGTCTTTAATTTTTACTTTTTTTCATATACATAAAATCGAATTATCGGAATTGCAAAAATTTTCGACTCCCGTCTTTGATGGATTTACACATTTTGGGATGTCTAGAATACGATTTGACTCTCTTTAAAAAATGCATGTCTGTGTGTGACACACATTTTACGGACGTTCTATGTCAAGAAATAATGTGCGTAATTCATCTTTATATTCAGTTAGACCTTGTCATAAATTGGTGCTGGTAAGGTTTTTGTGCATATCTCGAAAATGGTAACGCTGTTATGCTGATTTTTTCAGTGCCTGCGTGGTTCACTTATTAATTTATTGATTTATAGGCGTTAATTTCAGCACGGACGGAATTAAAATGTATTAAAAATCACGTCATTAGAAAAATGTTTAAGCTTTATGAATGAAAATGCACGTTTTCTTTAAAACATGAGGTCATTTTCACCAGCGGAAATATGTAACCTATGCAAAATTAGGATCCATGTTTTTATTTGTTTTTATATCACTATCTATATTATAAAAGACAAACGTGTCCGTGCGTAACGCTGACGCCATTTTGCGAATGGCAACAGTTGACGATGAAATTTTGGTTTTGCGATTTGCGCTACTGCAATTTTTTTAAACATCGCACATTTTCCATTTTTACACTGTTATATAGAGGGAAAAAAATCTACTTTCAACTGCAATTTGTTTGAAAACTGTATCGCAATTTACTTAATTACTATCGCATTTAAATTAAATTTCAAACATGATTTTTTTTAAGTCTATCGCTTGCAGACGATTACAAAATAGGAATCCGTTTGCCCTTTAAACAATATAAAAAGTTCAGCATTTGTTTCCAGCTACCATTACACAAAGAAATTAAAACTCCATTAAGCAATCAATAAAATAGTATAAATAAAACTCAAATTTAACAGACATGTAATCGAAATAAGCGCTTAAAACCGCTGAAATTATCAGAATAAGAAAAAATCCTATATATAACGAATTTTAGTGACTTCTTTGGTTATTAACGTCTGTCACGAGGCCAAAACGAAATTACCACTTTAATAAATTTCAAAAATTTATTTGAATATTTAATTGACATATTTCATATAAAAATGCTCTTTGGTGTTATTAGGGGGCAATCTAAGAAAAATTATTAAATGTAAAAAATCTATTAGGGTTTCCAGAAAAAAAAGAAAGAAAGAAAGAAATTGTTTTTACCGGCATTCTCTATCCCGGGAAGCCCGGGTTGGATTCCCTAGTTTATTTAAACACACAGTATTCTATAAAGTGTTCAGAAAATCGAGTTGATTCATTTCTGATTTATTTATTTTTTGGGGGTTTTGTTTGTTTGTTTGTTTATTGTTCGTGATAATAACATGAAAACTTTTCAAATATTATCCCTAAACGATATTCCGAAATAAAACAAAAATAAATTTAACACTTAGCGAAAAAATGCCGCCATATTTGTTTTTGCAACACTTTTTCTGACAAAATTTATTTTACAATTTTTAGTTGCTGAAATTTTGAGATTAGGTACGAAATTTTCGAACGGTAGAAATTTTCTATGCAAAAATACTGTATCTAATTGGAAACAACGGATTTGGACAGTAAAAATTGGTTGTCGTGAATATGGCGACTTCGTTCGATTAGAGTTAATAAACTTTCTTCATTCACGAAAAAATATGATAGCAAAATGAAAATTGAAAACATCTGGAGAAAAAGTGTTGCACTTTGTAGCTGCTAACTACTACGATTTTTGGCCACCAGCATTTTCGTAATAAATCTCATTATATCGCAATAAATTGGCTCATCCATTAAAAGTACGACAGAAGAGGAAAATCTATGTTTGCCGCACACGAGTAAGGGTGGGAGTGGGTGTAAAGGAAACCGTTTGTGATCATTTTAGATCAATTTGTGTAAAAAAAAATTACATAAGTAAAATAAATAAAACATAAATAAAAAGCCAGATTAAAAAACTTGGTCGTCAAATAGAAAAACTTGGTTTACGACCGCATTTGTTAAGCCCTGGTTGTAATCATCGTTCCAACTCTTATATGCTTAACACTATAGATTTATATTCGTTAACGTCAAATTATCGTCAAGCTTGGCGACACTTGGCTAAATATCGCCAAATTTGGCGACAAAAATAGGTTGCCATAAAGGAAGCGAACTTGGCTATATCTGGCTATTTGGCGATATTCTCATACAATATCGACAAAATCTGGTAATGAATCTTCTGTAACTAGGTTCCACGCATTTTGGCTTCGTGTTTTCCAGTAAAATTAGCTAAATTCCTAAAACAAAGGAACAGCGAGGACATTTTCTTACCGGTACCGACCAGTAGGACATTTCGTAGTTTAGTATGCATCGGCTGCTCGCATCCAGATAACCCGGCGATTTGCAACCAGCTGACGTATAGCAGAATGACGAAAAATATTGATTTTATTGGCGGTGTGATGATTTTGAAGTATTCACATGTGTGAGATAGAAGAAAGTTTTGGGATTGACACTTCCGACTAGGTAGGCTATATGTCTAATGTTTAATGGGCAACACATTTCTTTTGACGACGAAGTTGTCGTTAATGGCATAAATTGGACCTTGTTGGCAATTGTAAAAGATCTTTCGAGTGTTTGGGTGAAAATATTTACCAATCCAGTTTGTAAATTTAAATATACACTGTTAAAAATAATCTGAAATTCACGGGTATTTTTTTCCTGAATTTCACAGAAAAAGTCCCTTTTCACCACAAAAGGGCATTTTCCGTTAAAAACAGAAAGTTTCTTCATATTTCCTGAAAACAACGGAACAGAAGGAGAAGAAAGTGGCTAACGGAGATATTCCGTTATCTGCTGCATATTTATTTCCAATGTTTAAAAAACTGACATGTTGCAGCACAGAAGAACTAAAAATTCAATAAATTAAAAATTCGAGTTTATTTAAAAGAACAAAATAGTTCTTTCGAATTTAAAAAGCAACACTTTATTTTCCCATGCTTTAAAAATTATTAGCAATTTATTTTTTAAAGTTACAAAAAAATATTCACACTTAAAATATATTCCAAACAAATAGCTTAGTATATATATATGCTTTTTTGCGTAAAATCGATTTTTTTTTTCACTTAATTTAACTTATATATATATAATAGTTAAATTAAGTGAAAAAAAAATCGATTTTACGCAAAAAAGCAACAAACAAAAATAATGCTTCCGAATAAAAAAAAATAAGAAATAACTTTCCCATTCCTTTGAAATTATTCGTAATTTGCTTTTTAAAGTTATAAAAGACACTCTCAATGAAAATATATTCTAACAGAACACATTTAAAAAATATAAAATAGTTGAAAAAAAAATCGATTTTCTCAAAAAAGCCAACATACTTTATCGAATTTAATTCAAAATACAATATTCATATTTTGCATCTAACAATCAAATTAAGAATTAATATAATTCATGTTTCAATCCTCTATTAATACTAAATTTTTCAGTCATAATCTTATAACAAAATAATCTCCCACTTAATTTCAAAGTTACTAGGTTTCTGAACCCCAGATTGTTTAAGTTCTAAGCAGCGATTTGAAGAAATCCCCGTATCATCCTTTCAAACTCCTATTCTTGCAAGGGCCCGCTGGTCTTGAGGTAAAACACTCGGTTCAAGGCGCTGTCATCCCTAGTTCGAACCCCAAGGGCAACCAGTATCAGGTATCTGTACCAGGGAGTATTTAATATTAAAATATCAAGTATTAAACTAAATACTCCTGTTATAGTCAACAGATGGCAGCACAAACCGTTTTTTTTTTTTTAACTGAGGTCATTCATAACAGAAAGTTTCCGTTTCTTCAATCTTTCAAAACGGAAAATCTACTAACGGAACGGAAAAAGTCCGGCAACTTAGCTGACAGTACTTTTCCCGTGAATTAACGGATTTATTTTTGACAGTGTACAAGCCTTAAGCTCAAAATGCAATTATTATCACTTAGACATCTTAATTGAAAGTTTCAATAGCCGTAAGATTTCTTAAAATTTATTAATTAATTGTCGAGATTTGCACATTGAAAGAATG
Source organism: Maratus michaelseni (assembly GCA_963931845.1). Classification (NCBI taxonomy): domain Eukaryota; kingdom Metazoa; phylum Arthropoda; class Arachnida; order Araneae; family Salticidae; genus Maratus; species Maratus michaelseni. The sequence goes on along the minus strand of OZ007598.1, from coordinate 134,766,593 downwards.
GTTGGTTGATTGATTCTTCCTCTTTTTCCCCATTTTCTCAAACACTGCGTTAGATATCGTAATTCATCAAACTGAAGATTGTAGCCAGAAATATTCTATATCTGCAACTGAGAAGTTTAGTGCATCCAGCCATATCGATCAAACGGACAGACAGACAAACCCATTTTAACGTTACTTTTGGCTGTACGCCGTCTAAACAGTCGAATAATATTAGCTGTATGCGTTTTTCTAAAAAACATTGACAAAATCTCCAATATTTTAGAATAGATCCACTGTTGAAAATGTATTTTTTTTTCTGATTTTCAAGAGATATTTGGCGATCCGGAGGATGGGAGTTAAGATAATTAAAGTTTTATTGTATGGTTTTTTAACTCTTTCCAACATAGTTGAAAAGTGTCTATAAATTCGGTTTGTCTGTCTGTATGTTTTTCCGTGCTCTAACTCCCGTAAATATATTCGATTTGTCACGCAAATGATATATGTTATTGATGTTCAGTATGGCATGTTCGGTATTGAAAATGAAGTGTGTCTCGCGTATAGTTACTTTACAGGGACATTCAAAAGAATTCCGTTACTATACGCTCTACGGATAAAAAATCATTTGCTGATTATTTTAATGATGTTATACTATTTCAAACTTATTGAAATTGATATATACCACTGAGGTGCACTACAAGAGGCTTACTATAGATTATGGTGAGTATAGAAATTATAGTTTCTTTACACGGACACTCGAAAGAATTAAGTTACAGTACGGTCTATGAGGAAAATCGTTTGCGTTTGATTTTAATAATGTTTCATTATTCCAAACATATTGAAATTGATATATGTCAATAAGGTGCATTACATGGGACCTACTATAGACTACTGTGTGCATAGATTCCATCGTTCATTTACAGGGACAGACAAAATAATTCGGTTAAAGTACGGTCTGTTAACAATCATTGATAGAAGTGCGTTTTCAGTTGCGGTGCGCGTTTTCACATTTAACTACTTTTTCACCTATTACTTGGTGTGTATAAATTGAATAGATCATATACAGGGCACCACAAAAAAAATTCTCGAGCACATTTCCGTTTATTGACAGAAATGGCTCACGGGGAATTTTCAACTGTGCTATGCGTTTCCTAACTGAACTAAATTGTAGCACTGTATGTAGTATATATGCAAATATATTTGTCATATACAGGGCTGCAGAAAAGAATTTGGATATTTTTCCGAATATTGTTGGTAATTCTTGAAATTGGGTTTTCAAATGTGTTATGTTTTTTCCAAATCGTTTAGTTAGACATCATATTTTACCTTATTAAACGTTAAAAAATTGTAAAAGTATATTGGAAAGTGTGACATATAATAATCTATGCTTAATGCATTATTTTTCGTTCTTGTTTATATTAATTAGGGAAATCTCCACTATGTTTAAATATGTTAAATAATGGTTCCAAATCACCGAATGACTTACAAAAATTTTTGAAATACAATAAAACAAAATCTCTGAGTATTTTCTGGGTTGAAAGAAATTAAACTTTCTGTAATGTGCATTTTTAATAAAATATTTTTAGCAACAATGACCCATTTCTTTCATTTCGGACCTTTTTATTTTGCCGTCAACACACATGTGTTCTACATTTGATATTAGAAATGTATCGTACAACTTATTATGGTTCGCCGTTGTCATAACTTATTGCCAACGACTTGCAATATAACTTTCGCTTTTATCACTCTTACATTCCCTAATAAATATACAATCTTGTTTCAGGTGTTCTGACAGCTGCAACTTGTACTTTTTAATAAAATGTATTTCTTATTGGCATTCATTTTCATTTTAAGCGTATTCATTTGTAAAACTTTTTCAATTAATTTAATTTTGTACTGATTTTGAATGCAAATAACGTAGGTGAATGCTTTTCTGGTATAAAAACTGCAATAATGATCATAATCAGGACATGCGTTTAATTAATAACTTTAGAAAATAAAAACGTACTCATGTTTATACGATATTTTATTTTATTATTTAATTTTCTTTTTCGTGTAAAATGGAATGCTTTGATTTTATTTTTAACGAAAAAATGCGCAAAAAGGAACCTTCGTTAAAATTTATATAAAAAATATATTTTTGAATACAGTATTACGAAAGTTGTATTAAAAATTTAATAGATTTTCTTCATTTTTGGGGAAAAAGGTAACACGCTACAAATGGTAAATATCTTAATAAAACCTGCTGGGGGAAATGTTTATGTTAAATTTTTCATCTAACTGATATTCAAAAAATTTTCATCCAACATTTTTTATACTTTTTTGTCACTATTTGAAACATAAAGGGTGAAAACAAAAAAAAAGCTCACGCGTCAAGCACAGAATAAGAAACACTTTGCAAAACATTTAGAATACTGTAACAAAACATTCCTGTTACAAAGGTGAAAAATATCATTTAAATAAAAAACATGAAAAACGCATAACACGTTTGAAAATCCAATTTCAGAAATCGCTATCTACAGTCAGAAAAGTGCTTAAATTCTTATGTTTAATCCTGTATATGACGTGTAGATTTGTATATATGCTACATAGTATGCTAAAATGTAGTTCATTTAGGCAAATCACGTAACATAAATGAAAATTTCCATTCAAGAATTTCCGTAAAGAACGGAAATAAATTTATTTGTGCTACACTGTATACAGTGCCGGCTCGTGATTTACTATTCTTGGGGCACTAAATACATACTTGAAAGATTTATTCTTTTCGCACCACTATTTTTTTTAAAGAAATTCATTGTTCGTTTAATGGCAGGAACGATAATGGAATAATGTAGTTAGCAGCTTGGAGTACCTAGTTGCGTAACCACTGAACTTCCATAGGATAAAGAAAATTTGTCTTACGAGGGAAAAAGGAGGCATGAGAAAGTTAAAAATTAAAAAAATATATTTAACCCATTTATACCTAGCGTCGATGCTTTAGTAAAATGGGAAAAGTGCATTTCACGCCACTTTTTTAAAATAGAAATTTGGTGTCTTATTTTATCGAGGACTCCTCGATAAAATAAGACACAAAATTTCTATATAAAAAAAAGTGGTGTGAACTGCTCTTTTTCCTATTTTACTAAAGCGTCCCAAAATTGGGACGCTAGGCATAAATGGGTTAAGAATATAATGAAATAGAAGTATAACAAAAATAACACAACTTTTTGCCAATAGATAAGACAAATATAGTATTAAGAAAATGATCAATTTTGCAGACATGCATTTAGTGCCCCAAGTAAAGCCAGTCACGAGCTGCCACTGTCTGTATATGATATAGAATTTATACACGCCAAATAGTATAGCCAAAAAATTAGTTAACCTTGAAAACACATGCCACAACTGAAAACGCACTTCAAGCAATTATTGGTCACAGACAGTAATGTAACCGAATTTGTTTGTGCATTCCTATAAATGAACAATAAATGCTATGCACACCATGGTCTTCCGCAATGATCTTTCAGTGCACCTCAGTGATATATATCATTTTTAATATGTTTGAAATAGTGCAACATTATTAAGGTGTCTGACCACATACGGGGCAATTTCTTCCAAAAAAACTATTTAATTATTTTTTGAACTTATTTTTATTAAGATTATGATTAGTAACTGTGAAAAAAAAAATATATATATATCATTCATTGATGAAATTTTGGTAAATTGGGGATTTTGTGGTAAAATTTAGTGAAATTTGGCCCAATACGCAAAACGCTCTACAGAAAAATATATTGTATGTATCGTAATTTCCTTTTTACACTTCATACATATGACATTGGTAAAGTCAATGAACTAAAATCTAAGATATATTTTAAATGTTTCAAAACTTATAGCATATCGCACCTTTTTACATGCTGATTTTCATAAAATTCATCGATGTCTTTCCACGAAAACATCTATAAAACAAAAAATATTTATTCTAAAATTAAATCCTTAGTTCATTGCCTTCACAATAGTGCAAACAACATGAAATTTAAATTTCATAGTAATATTCAAATAACTTTTTGAGAAATCATGTTTTGCGTATGGAATTTTCGCCAAAAATTACATTTCCCAAAAAATGCATTTAAAGTTTAGATTTATGTTTTACTGCAAGAATTTATAATGTAATATGCATCTAAACTTCACTGGTTTTATGACCCATACTCTTTTTGGGGGGGGGGTACTGACCTTTGTTTATTTCTAGAAGGCCATACTTTTGCTTCCCCCCTCTCAGTTAATACCTTTAAATAGTACTTCCGGTCATTTAAACATTACTTCCGGTTTCAGTGACAGCTGTTGAGTAGTTTAAAAATCACTACAACTCCAGCTCTGTTAATCGTACCATAAAAATAAATAAAGTTTTGGAAAGGTAAAAAGTTGGGCTTTAATAAAATGTAATAAAATCGTTTTGATAATTTTGGTCTGCAACCACTTTTTAAACGTAGTCAGATACCTTAAAATACAGTGTAACGGAGATATTTTGAGCGTCCGTGTAAAAAAACGATAACGAACATGCTATAGTAATCTGCAATCACATACCTCAATCTCATGGTAATCCGAGCATATCTACGCGAGTTAAAGCACGGACAGATGGATAGACATTCATAGACACTTTTCAACTATGTTGAAAGTTGTTAGACAGTTAACCTCCTTGCCATCAAAACAGGAGAAGAAACAAGTTGGAAATTGTATTTCAAACGTGACAAATGAGATGCGTTCGTACTATAGCTATTTATATAAATATTCAGATCTTGATGATTTTTAATTCAGTGAAATTAATTATATCGTCTGCAGATTCTTTTCTGTAATAAAATAAGTATCTCGATCGCTTGACGATTTAACTTCGAAAGCTGCTATAACAAAAAAGCACCGATTAAAGAAAAAAAAATCAAATTTCTTAATAAATGTTTTTAGCTCACAGGCTATCAAAGCCTGAAAGCTTATGTGCCCGCCGGTTCTGTATGTATGTATGTACGTACGTACGTATGTATGTATGTATGTACGTAACGCGATAACTCTTCATAGAAATATCCGTTTTCCTTCAAATTTTGTTTATAGGTTCACTGTGTTAAGGCGCTTCCCTGATTAGTTTTCGGGATTGATTGGTTAAGTATAATGGGGGGAACGGGGGGCTAATCCCCCCCTTAATTTATATAAATATGTTTTCCATGCAGAATTATCCCATTTTCTTCAAAATTTGTTTATAGGTTCATTGGGTTAAGACGCTTCCCTGATTAGTTTTCGGGATTGATTGGTTAAGTATAATGGGGGAGAACGGGGGGGGGCTAATCCCCCTCCTTAATTTATATAAATGGGTTTTTCAAGCAGAATTATCCCATTTTCTTCAAAATTTGTTTATAGCTTCATTGGGTTAAGACGCTTCCCTGATTAGTTTTCGGGATTGATTGGTTAAGTATAATGGGGGAGAACGGGGGGGGGCTAATCCCCCTCCTTAATTTATATAAATGGGTTTTTCAAGCAGAATTATCCCATTTTCTTCAAAATTTGTTTATAGCTTCATTGGGTTAAGACGCTTCCCTGATTAGTTTTCGGGATTGATTGGTTAAGTATAATGGGGGAGAACGGGGGGGGGGGGCTAATCCCCCTCCTTAATTTATATAAATGGGTTTTTCAAGCAGAATTATCCCATTTTCTTTAAAATTTGTTTATAGCTTCATTGGGTTAAGACGCTTCCCTGATTAGTTTTCGGGATTGATTGGTTAAGTATAATGGGGGGAACGGGGGGGGATAATCCCCCTGAATTTATATAAATGGGTTTTTCATGCAGAATAATCCCATTTTCTTCAAAATTTGTTTATAGGTTCATTGGGTTAAGACGCGTCCCTGATTAGTTTTCGGGATTCATTCGTTAAGTATAAAGGGGGGAAGGGGGGAGAACCCCCCCCCCAGTAATTTATATAAATGGGTTTTTCAAGCAGAATTATCCGATTTTCTTCAAATTTTGTATATAGGTTCATTGTGATAATGCGCTTCTCTGAATAGTTTTGTGGGTTCATTGGTTAAGTATAAAGGGGGAAGTGGGGGGCTAATCCCCCTTAATTTAGATAAATGGGTTTTTCATGCAGCATTATCCGATTTTCTTCAAATTTTGTATATATATATTCATTGTAATAAGAGGCTTCCCTGATTAGTTAAAGGGGTTAATTAGTTAACTATGAGGGGGTAACGGGGGGATGACCCCCCCTTAATATATTGTCGATTTCTTTATTTTTCGAGGGGCTTATTTCAAATTCTTTGAAATAGGAGTATAATATACAATTAGTGTGAATAGCCTGTGAGCTCAATGCCCTCAGTTTAACTGGGCAGTTTTCTTTTTAATATTAATATTTTCTAAAGTTTTGATTCGATTTTTAAAAAAATTTGAAATGTCTCGACAAAATTCTGCAAAGATAATATATCTTAAATTTCAAACCATTCGGTTGGGTAGTTTTTGCGTTGTTATATGCGGACGGACGGACAGACAGACGGATGGATCAGACGTCGACAATAGGTGCTACGTATTTATGTAATTACGAACGCACCTAAAAAGGAATTAAGGCACGATAAATGCATATTTTGAGACAGATATATTTAATACAAATCCAATTTATGAAAATAAAAAAACTTCATTAGCTCTCGGGCTTTGATATCTTGTGACCTAAAAAAACAGTGACACGCGTAAAAGTATAGGAAAATAAAAGTAGAAATATTTTATTTTAAAGTATTCAATGTTTATCTTAAAAATCACGCTTAATTTCATGACCGCTATTACTGTAGTTTCAAACATTACCTCCACAATACTATAGTTTGGTATTTGCCCCGATTATTCAAAACTCACCCATTGATTTACGTTTGATAAAAGTTACGCTTGATAAAACTCGTGAATTTAACAAAAAATAGTTTGTAATTTTTGCTCTGTTTCTTCTTTAAGATATGGCAACAGGGGAGAATTTTTATTATCTATTCAGAATTTCTAAATTAGTTTCTCAACGTTTAACTATATTTTATTTAATAATTAGACTATTAAATGACAAAAAATATTTAAAAAATATATTTTTTACACTCTTTATTTTTTATTCATATTTTTTCTTTTTACTTTTTAGTGTTTAAAATATTTCTTTGTCGCAGTTGTACAGTTACTTGGCATATTTTGGTGGTAGAGGTTTGGCACATGATTAACTCTATCGTTGTTGCAACTCGTAAACAGTTGTATAAAGAATGTTTAGCGACTTATCCTCTGCGGACGAATAACGGAAAATGACTTAAAATTAATTTGTTCTTTAACCCTTTCAGGGGTAAGCAATTGTGCTCCTGTTACTGTTAGAAAAGTAATTTCTGATATAAACATTTCATCTATTATCGTGAGTCTGACTATTCATCCTTCGATTTCAACAAGCTGGTGAAACGGAACACGTGTGCTGTCAAAGTATTTTTCTGCATCTGTGAGATACTCATTAGAGAACTTCTGACACGTGTAACCTCAAAAGTTCAAGGCTAGATGATGTAAACTTGACTGTGTTTTTCTCATCCAAGAAACTAAATACTTCAGTCTCTAAGTAACTTTCGCCGAATTAACAACTGCAGAAAATTCTATGGAAATAAACTTTAACCTTTTAATATTTTAATGTAAAATTTTATCATGTAAATTAATTCTTTTCTTTTTAGTAATTAAATAATTAAATTAGAAAATATATCTTGAAGTTATTTTCAAAAGATATTGTGTTTATCAGTCTCATCACATAATAGAAAAGTGATTAAGTCTGCTATTCCAATGGATTATTTAATTTGGATTACACCACACCTTCGCGGACTTAACAGGTATGAAAAACTTGCATTACCTTATATTCATTTGTGAAGTTTTAAGTGAATTTTACCTAAAATAGAAGAAGCATCATTTGCCGTAGTACACAAAAACTTACAGTTACGTACACAAAAACTTACAGTACTTACAGTTACGTCGAATTCACACCGGTATTTACGAAAGAATTTAGTTCAAAATAAGAAAAAGCAATTTTTCAACTTTATCCCGTCAAAGCTAAAAAAGTAAAATTTTATTAAAAGTTTCTGGTTTGAATCGGATTAAAATTAGGTGGTATATAATATATAAAACATAGGGTTAAATAAGCTCTAAAAATTTTTAAATGTTATATTATAATAAGAAACAACTTAGGTGCATAAATTTTAGGATCATGTTTATAAGGATGGGAGTGAAAACTAGATAACAAAATTCCATATTTACATACAAAAAACAAATTAAGCTAAATAAAAGAGTGTAAAAAAGACTATTCTACTTATTTTTTTTATAATAAACAATTTAGATTATGTACAACTCGATCTTTAAATTCAAGAAACACACCATAAAGAACTTCAGTAAAAAATCAAGTTAGTTGATAAATATACTTTTTTGTTTTAGCATTCTGAACGTTCTGTTATACTGAAAAAACTCACACTGGGAAAAATGAATTTAAAGATTCTGAACGAACTCTGAATCATTTCAAGGGAAAAAGCCTTTGTCACATACTTATAATTATTGAATCTTTTCGTAACATTGCTGGAATAAATAAGAGATATCGGAAAGCATTTTAAGATTTAAAAAAAGAAAGAAAATCGAGCAGCAAGAATAGATTATGAAACACTTTCCAACATATTCGGAATAATGTAATAAATATTTCTCCGTTTAATAAGGCGAAATATGATGCCTAAGTGAACAAGTTCAAAGTCAAACCGGGTGGGGAGGCCTACCTTATGGCTTAAGCTCAACTAGCTCCGTCCATGTCTAAATGAACAATTTGAAACACGTATAACAAATTTGAAAACCCAGTTTCAGCAATGAACATCTACAGTCGGAAAATTATCCGAATTCTTTTGTGTAGCCCTGTATATTATATATAGATTTGTATATATATGTACTACACAGTATAGAAAAATATAGTTCAGTTAGGCAGCTACATAACACAGTTGAAAATTCCCCTATAGAAATTTCCGCCAATAAGCAGAAATGTACACATCTTTTTTTGTTCAGCCCTGTACATGATCTATAGAATTTATACACATCGAGTAATATGCAAAAAATTAGTTAAATTTAAAACCGCTTACCAAAAATGAAAGCGCACTTCCAGCGATTGTTGCTCAAAAACCGAATTCTTTTGAGTCTCTGTAAAGGAATAATAACTGTGCTATGAACTATAAGAAAACTGAATATGGCATTGAACTGTTATTCTATAGTTAGCATCTTGTAGTGATCTTCAGTTATGTATATCAATATATTCCAAATAGTGTAACATCATCAAAATACACTTTTGTGAAACATTTATAATTATCGGATCTTTTTGTAACTTTGCCAGAATGAATTACAGCTATCTGAATGCATTTAAGATAAAATATGAAAATGATATTTTTGTCGTTTATCGCCAAATAAAAGGATAGGGAATCCGAAAACCTTAACTATAATATTACCTACTAAATTATGCTCTTATTACATTGAAAAAATTCATTGTTCTTCGATTTTTTACATAATTTTTTTAAATGATGCAGTTCAATGCCATATTCAGTTTTCTTATTTACAAAAATAACCTTCACTATTACCTTTATTAAAAAATTCACATACATTAAATTAATTCTCTACACATTACATATTTTATAAATATATGTTTTTAAATTATTTTTAGTAAAATAATCTGCAGAATTCTTGCAAATTGTAATTGTGAAGGTTACCTCTACTCCATGATGCAAGACTTTTTAGAAACTGTCGAATGGCAACGGCCTGCGAGAAGAGAGACTTGTGGAGAGTGTTCGGAAGCGTGCGGTGTCGCGCGGTGGAAGATTCCATACGAAATATGTAGTCGTGAATCGTGTTAACTATTATTCTGTGTTTGTGTATTGTCTTCAATGTGTTAGTCAGATATATATTAAACATGTTTAAATGTATCAGTTAGTCGCTTATGTTATTTCCTGATCAAAAGTTATCGGATCTACATGAAGCGTGATAATTTGGCTCAGCCGACAGCATGTCGTGTTGTACAACATGTCGGAATGTTACATCATTGGATGTTACATCATAAAATGTTACATCGTTAAGTATTATAGCATCGTGGACATTAAGCAGATAAGTTTGTGCTCAGCGTGTCCTATTTACTTTGACGTCGAACAGAGTCTGATAACTATTCTGGTTATCGTCAAGGTATCAAGGTATTCTTTTTTGTATGTTCCATCGAGAGCTGCTTTAAAAGTATATATAGAGTTTAAAAGTATATTGTTAGGATTGTTAACTGTTTAAGGTATATATATGCTTGATATTATGATACTGGTTTAATATAAATATATCGAAATAAGTTTAATATTCATTCTATGAAGATAACAAAATATGATATTTAATTCAGTAATAGATTAAGTTTAAAAGGTAAATAATTAATTGATGTTACATTGTTTCGTAATGCTAAGAACTGTATTTTTTGTTGCTTATTTAAATTGCGTAATATGAATGCAGAGTATTTTGTTTATTACGATTAATAAAATTGATAAATGTACTAATAAAACAGTTATACATAAACAATTATATTTGGCGCGAAAAATAAAATTTTGTTCTTTAATAAATATTCTGCAGTCATATATTATTACGGTAGAGTGGTTGTTTAAAGAGAAAAAAACATAAAACGAGTTTCAGTTGTATTATAATTTCATAATAACTTTGTGAAGCTACGTGTTGTTGGAAAAAAGAAAAAAAAATGTATTAGCTAAGTTACGGATTGTTTGAAGAAAAAAAAAAGAGAAAAGATCTATTTGCAAATGTTTTATTTTGTTTAGGTTTATGATTAGATTAAAGAGTGTTATTTTCAAAGTATGTATAGGACGTAAATATTTTTTTTTTTTTTTTGTTACATATTATTTCTGAAATTCTTTCTGTGATTATTGAAATGTTTGTTACGAATTCAGATTAAATTCTAAAACAAAAGTTGAGTAATCTCTGCCTGATTGAAACCGGAAATGTATAAATTTGTTCTTTATTGGATTATTACGGATTTGTTTGTTTATTTTTTTTAATTGGGACTGAATGTTAAGCATTTAGTTTTTGTTGTTGTTGCTTTATTTTCGATTTACAAAGTGAAAGCATGAAGATTTGATTTGCGTTTCAAATCAAAATAAAGGAAAGATTTTCATATCTTAAATACAATTTAATTTAATTAAAAGGTCTTAATTTAAGATTGTGATTTATAAATATTTGGTTTCGTTATGAAATATAATTTAATAGGAAATTAAATTGTTAAAAGAAAAACAAGATAATGTATTACGTATTTTGAAGGATGTATTTAAAAGGTAATATGAAAAATCATTGATAAATTCTTGTTTTGTTAGAACATATAGGTGTTATTTTTTTTTAATTGACATTTTGGCAAAAGTGTTTAATTATTCCAAGAATTGTTTTGTGGATATATTTTTATTGTTGTGCAAATGTGTTCGAATTTATTCAGTAATACTAGTATAAATATTTAAATGAAATAAATTTCATTCAATTTAATGGGTTACAAACAAAAGAATGTTCAGGTTTAAATTTAGTTTGGTTTAGGGCGTTCTTAGGAAAAGTTCTAATTAGGATAGAGTCCTTGTTTGAGTACTGTTGCATTGTGTGGATTTTTAAAGTTGGTTTATCAGATATGGCTTATTTAACCAAAGTAGTAAGAAAGAAGATTTACAGCTAGTGGCGATTGAGCTTGGAGTGGAGGATGTCGAAAATTTAAAAGTTGTAGATCTGAAAAAGGCTATATTAGAAGTTGAGGGATATGATGAAAAATTTGTGAAGGGATTTTTGAGTTCTGTAATTGAGGATAGAAAAAATAATGAAGAAAGAGAGAGGGAAGAAAGAAAACGTCAAGAAGAGAGGGATGAAAAGAGACGTCAAGAAGAGAGGGAAGAAAAAATACGTCAAGAAGAAATGGAGGAGAGAATAGCCAGGGAAGCGTAAGCACATGAATTGGAAATGAAAAAACTTGAACAATTGCAGAAATTTCCGGAACAAAGAGATGAATCAAGAGTTGCGATAGCTCCAAAAATTCAGTTAGCACAGATTGTCCCGAAGTTTGATGAAAAACGTGATGAAATGGGATTATTTCTGATAAATTTTGAAAGAAGAGCGGAAATGGCACAAGTACCAAAGAAGGACTGGGTAGCCTACCTGTTGGCAGTTTTACCGGTAGAAATTTCAAATATGCTAGCTAGAGAATCCCCGGAAGATGCAGTTAATTACGATTTTGTTAAAACTCTTATTTTAAAGCGATACTAGTTAAACAGTGAAAAATTAAAACAGTGTTTCTACAGACACCACAAGACACCTGAAAAATCATGGAGAAATTATACACAAGAGGTTTTAAGTTACTTCACTGAATGGATCACCGAATTAAATATTAACACTTTCCAACAATTAAAAGACTTAATAGTAACCGAACAACTAAAATTTCGTGTTCCTGTAGAGATAAGAGAACATTTCTTGGAAAACTGGCTCACATTTACAACGCCGTTAGAACTAGCAAAAAACTTGATGATTACGAGAGCATTACAGACAGTTTTAAAAGAAAAGAACTACCAAAGAAAAATTTGTCTAACTCTCGGAATCAAAGCTGGAATAATTATACTTCGGATTCAAAAAAAGATATGAGAGATTTTAAACCGAAATTTGAACTCAAGACTGAAGCATCTCTCGGAGTGCAACGAGATAAAAAAGAACTACGCACAAAATATGCCTGTTTCGCGTGTGGCAAGGAAGGGCACTTGAAGAAGGCCTGTCCCAAATTGAATACAGTAGGTCAAAGTGGAGGAAAAACTTCCAAAGTAGATCTTGAGAAAAAGGGTCTAAATGAAATTTGTTTGAATATGAATATTCCGGTGGAAGAAACAGATGGGAGACTCCTTAAGGTAAATCTAGGAATCGGTAACCAGAAGTTTCAGGGAATCATCGATAGTGGCGCGGAGATAACAGTGCTGCGGGAGTCGGTGGTGCCGGGAGAATATTTACAGTCATGTGGAAAGGTATTCATGAGACCCGCAATAGGAAATCCTGTAGAGGCAAAGTTTGTTTCCGTTCCACTCACTCTTCGGACAGAAGATGAGGTCATTCCGTATATACCAGTACAGGTTGCGGTAGTGGAAGGATTACATGAGGAAGCTTTGATCACTCCCAAGGTTTTCGCTCTGTTAAAAGACCAACAGAAATTGTATTTAGGGGATGAGGTAGATATCACCCCGGTTGAAGAAAACAAAGAAAAATCTGTGTTCAATGTGGAGGGAAGGTGCCCAGCAGGAAAACTGGAAACAAATGTAGATAACGAAGACGAAGACCCAGAAGTTTCAGATTTGGAGCTGTTTCCTACTCCGGTCGAGGCAACTGTTTTGTCCGAAAATGTTTGTAACTAGGACCAGAAGGAAAGTCCTTCAGTTTCACAAGCGCAACTGTTGAAAAGGGAGCAATTGGCTTGTTCTACATTAAAAAAAGGTTTTGAAGATGCAAAGCGGCAGAAAAATAATTATTGGGTCGAATCCGGTTTATTGTATCATAGCGGCAAGGTTGGAGGACAAAAATATGTTCAACTTGTTGTACCTGCCTGTAGAAGACAAGAAATTTTGAGATTAGCACATGAAACACCAACTGGTGGACACTTAGCTGCTAAGAAAACAAGAGATAGAATTGCTATGTCGTTTTGGTGGGAAAGAATGCCAAAAGAAGTAAAACAACGTTTAAAAAATGCGGCAGAATATTCAAAGACCGTGACTGAAACCCAACAACAACGATACGTTCATCATCATAATTTAAGGTCGAAAGATACAACATTCTCCGTCGGAGATGAAATGGTAGTACTAATCCCGGATTCCACTAATAAATTGTGTTCAAAATGGAAGGGACCAGGAGAGATAGTTCAACAAAAATCGGTTCATTCCTATGCAGTCAAACTACCTGACGGAAGCATTCGACATCTACATCAGAACAAATTAAGAAAGTATATTCAACCGATTAGAGCTATTTGTGTTATTTAAGAAGTGGATGAAGAGTTCGGAGAAGTACAACATGCTCCGGTAGAACAACACAGGGTCGTTGATGAAGAACTGCAGAAAAATATTAATTCGAGCAATTTATCGCCAGAACAACAAAAAGAACTAATAGCACTTATCCAAGAATATAGAGTGGTTTTTGATGGGGAACTAAAGAGAGCCAAAGTTGGTTCGCATAGTATAAATTTAAAACCTGGTGTTGTAAGAAAACAACCACATCTTTATAAAGTACCAGAAACTTTGAAAGCTAATGTGGAAAAGCAAATACAGGAATTACTAAGGAAAGATCTCATAGAACCTTCTTCTGCGGAGATCGTCTACCCATTGGTGTGCGTAGCTAAAAATGACGGTACAATCAGACTATGTGTAGATTATAGAGAGCTAAACGCCGCCACAAAGATCTCCCCTTTTCCTATGCAGAATTCCGACAACTTAAAATTTAAAGCTGGTTCAGCCAGATATTTGACTTCGCTAGATATTTTAAAGGGATATTGGGAAATCCCGCTCGAAGAAAATAGTCGAGAATTGACCAGTTTTGTGTCCCCAAAAGGCCAGTACAGATGTTATGGAAAGTTATGCCTTTCGGACTGTCTGGAGCTCCGTCTACTTTTCAAAGAGTGATGAATCAGACCTTGAGACCGCATAGTGATTATGCAGAAAGTTTTCTTGATGATATTATAATTTTCTCTTCTAACTGGGAAGACCATCTGCAACATATAAGAGATATTTTGGAAACTTTGAAATCTCTGAATTTTTCTGCTAACTTGACGAAATGCTCCTTTGCAGCATCTGAAGTCAGATATTTAGGACATATCATGGGTTCAGGCAAACATGGACCTATTCCAGAGAAGCTAGAAGTAATTAAACATCTCAAAGCTCCTAAGACGAAGAAAGAACTGAGATCCATATTAGGTCTATTTAACTATTATAGAGAATACGTTCCACATTATGCCAACCTTGCAAAGCCTTTGACAGATCTGACCAGAAAAACTGTTCCAAATGATATTCTATGGTCGGAAGATGCTGAAAAGTCGTTCAATATGTTAAAGGAAAGCTTATGTGAAGTTACAAACCTTTATACACCAGACATGTCCAAACCGTTCGAAATAAACACTGATGCTTCCATATCGGGTATTGGTGCCTGCTTAATGCAGAGGGACAAAGACGGTATGTTAAAGCCTATAACCTTTGCCAGTCAAAAGCTTACTCCAGCTCAATCAAAGTGGGACACAATTGAAAGGGAAGCGTTTGCTGTAATCTGGGCACTTGGGAGATTCAAAATGTGGACTTATTGAACCACCATAATATTGCATACGGATCATAATCCCCTAAAGTACTTAACAACAGAGGGAACTCCTAAGAACGCCCGATTGCAAAGATGGTCGTTGTCACTATCTCGCTATCAGGTATCTATTGCCCATAAACCGGGTAGTGCTAATACAGTGGCAGATGCTTTATCTCGCATTTATGAGTAAATATATATATATATCTTGTATTATTTCATTATTATATATTGTATAATGTGTATTTGTAATATGTAAATTTTTAGTATATAGTGTATAAGAATTTATATATGTAAGTAGTTTAAGTAATGCTCTCGATGGGACGGGTAAAGAAATAAGACTTTTAAGTAGAACTTTTCAGTAAGACTTACAAACCGTAAGACTTTTGGTAGGATTTTAAGAGTAGTTTCACAGTGTGGGACACCGTCCAACATGGGGAAACTGGAGGGAAGGTGTGAAGGTTGCCTCTACTCCATGATGCAAGAACTTTTTAGAAACTGTCGAATGGCAACGGCCTGCGAGAAGAGAGACTTGGAGAGTGTTCGGAAGCGTGCGGTGTCGCGCGGTGGCAGATTCCATACGAAATTTGTAGTCGTGAATCGTGTTAACTATTATTCTGTGTTTGTGTATTGTCTTCAATGTGTTAGTCAGATATATATTAAACGTGTTTAAATGTACCAGTGAGTCGCTTATGTTATTTCCTGATCAAAAGTTATCGGATATACATGAAGCGTGATAGTAATAAATCACTTCTATTTATGAGAAAAGAAAATAACACTCTGAAAATAGAATATATGCTGAGAAAATGGTATTCTAAATTTTTCAATCTATTCGCTTAAAGAAAAAAAAAAAGACAAAATAACATTTTTGCTAGCAAAACCTTTTACAAAAGAAAATGAATGTATTATCATGGTATAAAAGAATATGTTCTGAAACAATATATTTTATAGAAATGTAATTCGCAGCAATAAAAGCACTGTTAATGTTAGGATGTATCTGTATTCAAATGCAAAATGTTAAAAAGGTATCTTGTTTTCAATTTAAAAATCTTATAATTTTTTAATATGTCGCTGTTAATGCATTGAAAAGCATAACGCTTTTGAACTTTATTGTTTAAATTTTTTTCTTCAGTTCCAACATTGTTTTTTTTTTCAATATGAAATATATCCTTTTTTTACATTGAAATTTAATTAATTTTCTTTGACTTAAAAACTAATCATTTAGTAAAGTTTTATTAATTAGCTGTTGTTGCTTGAATTGTTCATGTATGTATTACTCATTATTAGTAAAAATTCAATTACTATTTTTTGCTTTCGTACTTTTATTTAATTATACGAAATGGATACGTATATTACGATTATTTATTTTTAAACTGTGGATGTCAAATTGGCAGAATGTAGGAACATGCGCACTTAAACTTTTAAAAGTATTTGTGTGTCACAAAATGTTTGTATAGGATTATAATCTGGAATTGATTTTGTTTAATAAAGAAGCATGTAGAAAAGAAGAAAAAATATTACTGGTAGCATAGCTTGTATAATACGTCTTCTGTTATACATGGGGAAAATACAATACGTCATTTTCATTTTCTTCTATAAAAAAGAATGGTGGTAACACGAAACCTTCTTTAAAACTTATAGTAATACTACGAGCAAAATAAAACGAAACATTTGTGAAAAATCTAATAGGTTATCTCAATTCCTGAGAAAACGATGTAATACCCCAAAAATAGAAAATATCTTTTAAAAAAAGTATGTATGTACTAAATTTTTCATTCCTAAAAAAAGGAAAAAAGGAAATGAGAAATAAAACATAATCATTCTTTCCCCCAGAAACTATACGAAGGAGAGAGAAAATGTATTCGCGTATTTTAAAATAATTCGCTTGCATTCAATAAATTTATTTCCCACCCCTAAAAATAATGCAAAAGTTTTATTCTTAACCCTTTCAGGGGCAAGCAATTGTGTTCCTGTAATGTTGAATTCTCACCGGTATTTACGAAAGAATTTAGCACAAAATAAGGAAAAGCAATTTTTCTACTTTTCCCGTCAAAGCTTTAAAAGTAAAATTTAATTAAAAGTTTCTGGTTCGAGTCGGATTAAAATTAGGTGGGATATAATATATCTCATCGCCCCTCAAATGGTTAAGCTGTTTCAAAATACATGGTCCCTAAATGTCTCATTTTTTAATTAACTACAATGCATATTTATACGTCTTAAGTGATCATTAAGAATATTTTTCAATTTACTTTACTCATTTTCACAATTACTTTTATTACTGAATTCATTGTTGAAAAAATTTAGTAATTATTCTTTCCTACTCTGTATTTTATTTTAGTACACAATAAATTATATGACTTTTTTTATTACTGTGTTTTGAAAAAAAAAGAAACAAACAAACAACACATGACAAATTTAAAAGACTTTCATCTCTATTCGTGAAAAAGATGGTAACCCACTGAAAATGTATTGTCATAAAAATGTGTTGCATAGATGTACATTCAAAATGTTGCATTTCACTTGTATGAAGTAAAATAACAAACGGAAAAGAAAAGAAAACATTAATATTCTTGTCGGCAAACACACTTGAAGGAGAGAGAAATTGTATTCTCGTATTGTAAAATAATTTTATTAAGGATAAATGCATTTAGTAGAAAACTAATTTACAGCAATAAAATGACTTGATGCGAAAATATAATTTTTAAAATGTTACTGTTGTGCAAGGGCTTGTTAAAATTGTTCCTGAATTATTAAAAAACCTTTTTAAAAGTACTTTTCTATAGAACTTTGTATTTTTTTTTTTTAACATTTTTACGAAGAGAGTCTTAAGAAATGAAGTTAGGCTGAAAACTGTGCATGATGATACCTGACAATCAGTGAAATAATGTAGAGAGTGATACAAATGTCACAAAAGAAATACTAATGGTATAATTTGAATAGTATAACCAGTAACACATAAATGTACAGAAATACATGGGCTGTTTCAATAGCAAAACAATTGTTGACAAACTAGTTCAGTTAGCATTCTAATGGTTCAAAAGTTGCTGCCTGTCGCTGTCTAAAAAGTCGTATAGCAGGAATTATAGAAGAAATATTTCTTATTACTGTTCAGAGTATTAAAATAGCTATTCTTATTCATAGCTTTCGCACAGAGAAAAATAACACCCAATATGCGTTAAAACAGGGGTGCAAAAATCTAGGCGCCAATGGGCCGATTCCCACCACTAAATTTTTAGTATTCCTCGCCTAATAAGAATACTGATATATTTAGGCGAAGTATACTAATAAAATTTGACGAAGAATACGTGGTGGGAATCAGCCCATAGATTTTTGCACCTCTGAGTTAAAAGATTCTTAGTTATGAGGTCAAATTGGACCATGCCTGTTTGAGTTACCACTGTGTATCCATTTTGAGTACTGTTAAATACCATTTAACCAAAATGGATATTTAACAGTACCCACAATGGAAACACGGTGGTAACTAAAACAGGCATAGCCCAATTTGACCTCATGCCTAATAATCTTGTAAGCCATATTGGGTGTTATTTTTTTTCTGTGCGTCAAACTGATCATAGACTGTACTACAAATCTAATGAACTGTCCCCTAATTAGAAGTTGAAAAATATTGTCGATTCATAAATAAAAGCAATAACTTCTTTTAATAGCATCATAAAAGTAAGAAATGCACAAGCTCTTTCGAAATAACTTTGCCTTTCTTCATCAGGCACAAAGAGGACATGGTACCACTTTGAAGACAGGATAATGAATGAAATTAAATGCAAGGCATCAGCCAATTACACAGAGAGCATTGGCCAATCAGAGGAAGCGAAACAGGAGGAGAAATATTTGAAGCAAATTTAGTAAAAAGACAGAATCGCAAAGGGAAAGGAAATTTTTTAAAAGAAGTATATAACATATATATATACAGTATGTTCAGTAAAGTTCCTTGCCACCCACTTAACTTCGTAATGGCTGCTGCTATATTCATAAAAATTGTGTCTAGGTATAGTAAAGTAGCCATGCGCTACTTAATGAAACCGTACACGGCGCCATCTGGTGGATTGCTGCGGAGTTAGTATTCCTATCTCGAAAACGGAAAGAGATAGAGGATTTACAAAGTTGTAGAGCATCATCGATTTAATACGAAAAGACACCTGGTGGACATTAATGCGAAGAACTGAACGGTTAAAACGCGCATTTGTTTTTTCGTGATTTTCTACACTGTGACGTGACAAAACGATATTAGAAAGAAAAAAAAATAGTTATAATAATATACCTTTATTTTAGATGTTAAAACTTCTCACCGTCAGCTGCAATGCATATTTGGATCTTTGTTTGAATTTCATGTTGCACACATTGCAGCATAGATGGTGACACGTTGGCACAAGCGTCCGTAATGCGTCGTTTAAGGTCCTGCATTGTTTGTGGAGGTGTCACATACACTTGCTGTTTCATAACTGATTGTTTCTTTCTTTCTAAGATCGTTTTGTCACGTCACAGCGTATGAAATCACGAAAAAACAAATGTGCGTTTTAACTGTTCTATTCTTCGCATTAATGTCCACAAGGTGTTTTTGTACTAAATCGATAATACTCTACAATTTTGTAAATCACTTGTTTTCCCTGTCTCTTTCCGTTTTCGAGATAGGAATTCTAACACCGCAGTTTTCCACCAGATGGCGCCGTAGGTGGTTTCATTCAGTAGCGCATGGCTACTTTACTATATCTAGACACCCCTTTTATGAATATAGCAGTAGCCGTTCCGAAGTTAAAAGGCTGGCAAGGGACTTTAGTGGGCATACTGTATATATAACTAGCAAGCTACGCCCGCTGCGCTGGTCGGTTTCTACAAATGAGCCTTGAATCAAACGAAATATATCGTTTAATTCATAGAAGAAGGAATATAAAATATTTTTTATAAAATTTATATTCCTTCTTCTATGGTTTAATTTGACCTTGTATGTGAAAGCAGTCTGTATATTTACCTGGAATATCCTTCCACATTACTGAAAAATGACGTGATTGCGCTATTATATTTTCTAATGTGCAGTCAAAATTTTAGCTGTTAAGGACCAATTCTTATATTTGGTCATTTACAGTTAAGGTTTGCTAAAGAATGATAAAACTATATGCAATATACTATAACCATCACTAAAAATTGTCGAACTAACAATGCAAACAAATTAACTAACAAAATCCATTCTGTAGAAATTTTTATAAAGGCTAATCTTTGATAATCGGGTTCATCTGATTATAGAACTTTTCCACATAATTCTAAAACTAACAGAACGATATAAAATATACTAAAACCATCCTTACAAATTATCTACTTAACAATGCAACTCGCAAAAAATACGCCCGGTAAAAACTTTCAAAAAGGCTTAATCTTTCGGAATCGGGTTCACCTGACTATATAACCTTCACTCATAACTGTTTGACTAAGCAACGTAGAACAATACATAGTACATTAAAACCATTCCTGAAACAGCATCTAACTAACATTACAATTCTCATCAAAATCCGTCCAGTAGAACTTTTTCAGAAGGCTAATCTTTCATAATCGGAATCAAATATTGAAAAGGCTAATATTTGATTAAAAAAATGGTCACCCGATTTTCGAATTTCTCCCTATAATTCTAGAACTAAGCAACGTAGAATGATATGTTATACAATAAAACTTTCCCTAGAAAATTATCTAACAGCACTCTCAAAAATGAATACTCAGATTTCAATAAATTTTCTTCGTATTTGACGAAACGGTTTCCTGGGAAATGCTCCGAATAAATATTTCGTCAAATCGAGTAACTTTGCATCCTCAAAATTACGAAGAAATGAGTTTCGTCAAATTATATCTTTGAAAGTTGCAAAAAAGGTTGGTGCTGCCATCTATCGGAGTTTTTAGAAGCATCTTTAATTGACTTGGGGAAAAATAAAATCGTCCTCCGACGGGGTTCGAACGCGCGACTTTTAGCTTGACAGCCCAGCGCCTCTTACCACTTAGCTAGCGGGACTTCGGAATTTTTTTATTTTAAAAGTATTTACGGGGATGTTGGTGTGTGTTTATATTTTTAGAAAGCAGATTGTATTTTTATCGGTACTGTTATAACTTCTACATGTTTTAATTAATAAGGCTAGATTATTATTATGGTTTTTCTATGGTTAATAAATAATTAGAATATGGCTGGATTAATATAATTTATTAGAGAAATTTCCTTTGTTCAATGAATTATTAAAATATGGTCTAGTTATTTTGTCGATCAGAAATAATTAATTTTGAGGTGCATATTTTGGAGGCGAGTTCATCAATTTTAGCGGATAAGATTACTGTTTATAGAGAGGAAGGGGTCCGTTATATCTATTTTAAATTTGATTGTTATATGAATCATCTATTTCTTAAATAAAAAGAGCTCCTAAAATTTTGATTTTTTTTTTTTTTTTTTTTAATTATTGGGAAAATGTTGTTGCTTTCGGTCGAAAATGAACCAAATGATGTTCGCATTTTACTATTTTAACCGTTTTTAACGTAATTCTGTAACTTTAGAAAAAATTATCTTTGAATAGGCAATAGAAATGCATAAAATCGTTACAAAAAGTATAGACTCAAATTATCAGATATGACAAATAAAGTAGAAATTTGGTACTTTCGTGTTATAGAGGCCCCCAAGGATGAAATATTTTTGTGTCTGTTTTCATTAATATATTGTAAATTTAGTACTTTTGTAATTTTTTTTGAACGATTTTGTAACAACAAAAATAATCTGGCCTGGAATGGGGAAACATTTTTGTCAAATATTTGAGATTTTTCATTTTATTAAAAATCACTTAATTTTGAGACGACGAAATGATTGTCAAAAATGTTGAAATATAGCTCAAGAATTGCGGAATCGTCAAAAGTGAGAGGTTTTTTTTTTTTACAGCTAGGAAACAGTTTCGTCAGATATTTGAGGATTCACGTTTCCTCAAAAACCACGTGACTCTGTGACGAAATGATTGTCAAAAATAACGAAATGAGGCCTGAGGATTGCGGAATCGTCACAATTGAGTGTTTTATTTCTGAGAGTGATTGTAGGTTCCATCGAAATCCATTCGGCAAAATCATTTAAAAAGGCTAATATTTCATAATCGGATTGATCTGATTATAGAACTTCCCAGAATAATTCTATAACTAAGCTACATAGAACGATATGTTATACAATAAAACCTTCCCTGAAAAATTATTTTACAGTTTAAGTTCTACGAAAATCCATACAGCAGAACTCGAGTTATTAGCAGCCGGAACGAAATTTCATATATGAAGAAGTAAATAGAAGTATATTGCCATTAATATAGTTTGCATTTGAATTTTAAAAAAAAGGTACTTTTCGGTTAGCCGGGCGCCAGTTATATATGTACAGACGAACAAAACATGCAATGGAACATGGGTCGCAAATGACGTTTAACCCTTTCAGGGGCAGTCTTATGTTTATAAACCACTTAATTTTAATTCCAAAACGCCACAATGGCACCAGAAATTTGCTAAAATATTTTCCATTTAATATGTATGTGAAATATAGCTTTTTTCTTATTTACAAAGAAATTTTTTTGGAAATTCCGGTGCCAGTCCATTTTCAGACGCATTTTCTCGGTTTTCATCCTTTAAGGGGGTAAGATACCTTTGAGCACGTCGAAAAAGCAAAAAAATATCACTATGTTCGAAGCTTCAAAACTTATGTAATAAGCCAAAAATAAAAATCAAACATCATTTAAATATAAAGCTCATATTTAAATTTATATTTAAAAATATATATATACTTGTAAATTTATATAATAAATATTGAAATGATAAGTTTAAAAATATATATGATAATAAGAGAAAAAAAAACATAACACGACTTGCGCGCATGATAAAATCTGAAAATATACATATAAAGAGACAATTTTGGTGAAAATAAATACATAATAGTGTTACCTTTAAACTAAAACCAGAATATTTGTAAAAAATATTGACTAAATTAAAAAATAAACTTTATAATTGAAAAAAAATAAAAATTTCAATTTTTTAAAAATATTTTCAAAGTACAAAAACAAAAAAATAATAAAATCTTATCTTTTTCTGGTGTTAACTTGTAGATAATACAGAAATGAATATGTGGTGAAAATTTCCTTTCATTGCCATGCATAGTTTTTTAGTAACACTGCGCGCAGTATCAAAATTCATCGTTTTGAATAAACGCGACGCAAAATTTAATTATCACATTTCGCTTAATATTATTGATACTTGGTGTTCAAAAGGCTCCAGGAGCATAACCAACTTCTTCTTGCCCTTTCTACTCTTTGTTTCTTTCTTTTTTCTTGTTTTTTAGCTCTACGAGCTTCTAAAGTATTACACAATACTCGTTTTTCTGCAATCGCATTTGGAAACGTCGAGAAAGCGTAAAACATTACTACGTTCCAAGTTTCAAAACTTGTGTAATAAGTAAAGAATAAAAATGTAATATTTTTCAAATATAAAGCACATATTTATATATATATACTTGTAAATTCATAAATAAATATTGAAATGATACTTTAAAAATATGTGAAATAATAAGAGGGAAAAATATTTTTTTGCACGCATGATAAAATCTGAAAATTTGCATGTAAAGAGAAAATTTTGAGGAAACTAAATACATAATAGTGTTATCTTTATTATAAAACCAAAATATTTATAAAAATATTGACTAAATTAAAATTAACTTAATTTAAAAATATTTAATTAAAAAAAAATCTGGTTGTAAATAAGAGAGAAATGAATACGTAATGAAAATTTTATTTGATTGCCCTGCCATGCATAATATTTTAGTAACACTGTGCACAGTATCAAAATTCGTTTTGAAGGAATGCGATGGAAAATTTTAACTATCACAATATTATCAATATTTTGATACACGTACTTTGCTATTCAAAATGCTCCAGGAGCATAAACAACACCTTCTCGTCTTTTTTTAATCTCTAAGTTTTTCTTTTTTTGTTGTCTTTTAGCTCTACGAGCCTCTAAAGTATTACACAGTACTCGTTTTTCTGCAATCGCTATTCTCTCTTTATCAGTATTTTCTGCAAATAAAATACTTTGCATCCCAGGTGTAAGACCGAGTTGCCTCATAATGTTCAGATGAGATTTTTTTCCATCATTAAAGTTTGAAACTGCTAAATTAGCACTTGTTTCTACAATATGTCTACCTGAGTTTTTTTCTTTCGAACAAAATGTCCATATTAAAGAATTCAGCGATTCATTTGTGTTTTGTGTTTTTCCGCCAATGCATCGTTTCAGTAGAGTTGGATGTGACAAATCTTTAAATATCGGTTTTATGGCATCCATTACTGCAACAGGTAAAGAATTCGCATGTTTAAATTTATCAAGTGTACCATTAGCTTTTGCTATATTATATTTACACCATAATTCTTTTCCTTTAGGGCAAAAATCATGAATCGCTTCATTGTCATTAGACCGCTTATGATACCAAATGGCCCATATAGCTTTCTGCATTTCTTTATAGTTATTTGAATTTTGTCTAATGGCATTCCCATAATACGTTGTCAGTTGATCGATAACTAGATCAGTTAGTCGACCTTTACCACCAATACACTTTTTATCACTTAACTTTTTACCGCAAAAATCACTTTTCAATTTACGTAATCTGGAGCCCATTCTTTTTTGTACATGTCCAACGCATTCGATTTTTGATATTGGCATGCCATAAGGATTTGACTTTGAGACAGACAAAAATGTCTTGCAGTCACCATCTCCAATGTAATTTAAATATTTAACACCGTGGTTTTCTTCAGAACGAGTGAACATGTTTATCATTCCGTTCACTTCCATCTGTCCTGATGAACCCGAACGGTTCTTAGTGCACACATTTTCATGTTTGCTCTTCCACTTTTTAAAATCTTCTCCAGTCAAATTTTTTGCAGCCTCACAACCCTTGCAATATGAGCAGGAAACAAAACGATCAACGACTTTTCCTGTTTCACTGCCAATAAGTGTTGATACACCATGAAGTGACGAATGCCCTCTCGTTTTCCATGATCCGTCTCCACTGACAGTTAAACTTGTATTTCCTGTCATTTTGACTTCCTCTTTAACAGCGGATTTCATACTATTTTCAGCAACTATGTGTGTGGCTGATTTAATATGCCTTACAATTTTGTCATAGGCTTTTCGAGTCACTGGTGGTGACAAATCCATAGTGCCGCAGAAGGATTTCATATCTGAATAGCCTTTTCCTATGCATCTCATGGCAAACACAAATCTTCGATTTACATCAGATGCATTTTTCTTTTCCCCAATCATTTTTGAATTTTTTAAGGCTGTTATTGAACCACATTCCTTGCAAATGATGTGTATGTTTACTAAGAGTCCATATAAAACATCTGATGTAACTGACACTTGGCTATGGCAATTTTTGCAACATAAAAACTGTTCTAATGCAGTAAATAATATATTCTTGTCTATTATTACATATCCATCAAAATTGTCATCTATATTTTCATATTCATTTTTAACATCTGATGAAGCAAGCTTTTTTGATGAAGCAGATGTATTTAACCTTTCTGTATCATGTTGATTTTTTGTATGTTGATTGCCTTGAAAATTACTTCGTTTCCTCTTTTTTGGCCTTGCACCCGATGCTCTTTTCTGTTTGATTTCACTCATTTTACGATCTTAACTATTACATGTAAATAAAAAATAACCTAAAAATATCAAGTGATTAAAAATCTTGCACTGAAAATTGAAGAAACTAGATGAATAACACGAGAATCACAGGATCGAACACGAGATCGCAAACACAACTGTAAACAAACATTTATCAGCGGCGAACAGAAGTTTAGTAGTTTAGAAGCTTCTCCCTTAAGTGGAGAGCAAAATAAAAATGCTAAATCCAAGGAGAATATAATTTAAAAGGGAAAAATACTCGGTGTCGGTAAGCAATCTAAATGTAAACAACGTCAACAGCAGATGCAACGCCCCCTAGAGGGCGTTGGCTAATGTGACTGTCCCTTTAAATAGCTGTGGTAAAATATGTAGTCTGAATAAAACATCCATAATTAGTAAACTAATGGGAATTTTTTAATGCGGTTTTTTGCATATTGTTCAGAAATGATTACGGAATCAAAATATGTATAAAACAAAATTTTCGAAAATTTTCAAGTTTAAAGGTATCTTACCTTTCAGGGGCAAAGTACTTTTAGTACTAAAATGTTGAAATAAATGACTGGCACCGGAATTTACAAAAAAAAATTGTTTGTAAATAAGAAAAAGGCTATATTCCACATACACATTAAATGGAAAAGATTTTAGCAAAGTACTGGTGCCATTGTGGCGTTTTGGAATTAAAATTAAGTGGTTTCATAAACATACCACTGCCCCTGAAAGGGTTAAACGTCATTTGCGACCCCATGTTCCATTGCATTTTTTGTTCGTCTTCATGAGTACTATCATCCCTCTAAGTTTGTTGAAGCATTTCAGATACACCCTGTATATATCACTGGCGCCCGGCTAACCGAAAAGTACAAAAAAAAACAGCAAAAATGCAGTCGTACACTTAAAAAAACACCTTTTGGCTTAAAATCTCTCATCAAAACTCTTTTTTCTTTCTTTTTTTAAAATAAAATTAACAGTTTTTTCTTTTACTTTTCCAGATGTATAGCCATTTCAATTCTTTTTGCACCAAAAAAAGACACCTTTTGGCTTAAAATCAAATTGTTTGGGGTCAAAAGTAAAATCAAAATCGACAAAAACAAAAGATACATCGCCAAATATTGTTTCAATATAGAAATCTTGCCCCTTGAATAATTTTTTAAGCATTACGAACATTCCCAATCATGTTTAAATTAAATATTTTCGTTTTATAATATTCTCTCATCAAAACTCTTTTCTTTCTTTCTTTTTTTTAATAAAATTAGTAAATTTTTCTTTATTTTTCGACTTGTTTGTTCCTTTTCATTTCTTTCTGCGACAGTAATGATCGCCAAAAAATTAGCAATGGTAACCTTTTCGGCCAAAATAACAGAACTTTCTATTATAATTCTATAACTAATATACGTAGAACGTTGTGCTATATACTAAAACCTTCCCTGAAAAATTATCTCTCGAACAGTGTAAGATGCATCAAAATCCATTCGGCAGAACTCGAGTTATAAAGGAACGGAACGAAATTTCCATTTGTGTTTTATATATATATAGTAGATAAACAAACAGGAAATAAAAATATAAAATAAATTAAGTCATTAGCTTAAAAAATTGATGAATTAATCAAATTACTCTTGCTCCTGTATTCAAAGTGCTAGCACGTCTTCTTTACGCCTGCTGAAGAAAGGCAAGTTTCTTTCAAAAGGCCTTGCACATTTTTTAAATTTTATCGTGATATTAAGAATTATTTTTCCTTAATTTGTTCCGTAGTTACAGTGCGAACTATGCTGCGTCACTGTACAAACAGCTGACACATCTAAAGGACCACATGTTGGTGGAAAATGTAAATATTCTCTATTTATATTGTAATTCTTGCTATTTTAGTTATTATAATTATCCCTCGTCTTTCTGTGCAAGTGTGTAAAAATTACATCGTGGAACTATCTGTTATTTTCGGATTAATAATTTTTTATCTAGTCTGTGAGTTTGTATTTAAATTGTAACGCCCATTATCGAGATTATACAAAAATATGTGCTTTAAAGTGCACATTATACTCTATTTATACGATATATCGCTCATGCTGAAGTCGGGATTTATAACGTAAAAACTGTTGATCCGCGAAGAAAAGCTATGTACTTTCCCGAAGTGAAAAAAACAAGGCGCGTGCAGGAATCGAAAAGACCAACTCTGGATCAGACTGTAGACCAGTGGTTCCCAACAGGGAGGGGCACGCTCCACAGGAGGGCAATTCGACTCATATAATTCGACTCATATTTGAGAATTTGGCAAAATTCAGACGTTCGCTCTTTAAATCTTTAAATAGTTTGAATAATTCTTTTTAAAAATAAATAAAAATAAAACCAAAAATTAAAAACCATTTTGCGAAATAAATTGTCTGGTTTAAAACATTTTTTATTTTAATTGTTTCAAATTGATACTTGGGAAAACACAATAGTCAAAGCTCTACCGTCAGATACATGACCAGAAGTTCGATCAACTAATTAAAACGCATTTTTTTAGAGATTTTTATTTTAGGATCCTAGAGCGAATATCTGATTCTGGCTTATAGTCAAGAACAAAAAAAATTATTAGTTCTGGGAAAATTACAAATATCTCAACTCGGAGGGAACGGCTCCTCATTCTGGGTGTCGCCTAATAGTAATATAAATACAGCAGTTATTCAAAATATATTTTGAAAACTGTATAATAGTATTTTATATCCGTTAATTATTTCCTTTTTTTTTTTTTTTTTTTTTGTATGATGTAATTTCTTTGTTTTAGCATGTTTAACCGCTACCTGCGTTACGGAGGTAGCGGTTTAACTTAGCAATGACTATATTGGAAATTGTAATTCTTCAATAAGAATTACAGGTCTTAAAAATATTTTCTATCATATTTCAATTAATAATTTTTCATTTTCTAATTTCAAAAAATTTTAAACTTAAATAATTTGAACTGCATGGTATTAAAAATTTCTTATTCCATATGCAAAGTTTAAAGTATTAAAATAAGCTTTAAAGCTTTTAATACTTACCACTTCATTTCTTATAATTCATAATTTATTCTTCATACTGCTTATTAAAATAAATTTTATTCTGAGTGATGAATGGAAATTGTGATGTTTTGAAATAATCAGGTTCAGTTAATGCAACTATTCCCATAATTGTTTTCTTGTTTGTTTGGAACATAAGTACTATGTGGAAGATATAAGGCTCTATTAACACATGGGTTAACTTCCACCTCCCACCACTATTTATCAAAAGAAATGTTTCTATTATTGAATCGCAAATTCTACGATTAAATAAGGATTTTTTTCTTTTTAAGTGGTATAACTTTGTAAAGGTCGTAAACAGGCCCAGGAATTAAATAAATTATTTCATTCTTTTCCTTTTTTATTTTTTTTTTTCAGAAATAATTGAGTGAAATATTTGTTCTGAATACGTGTGCAAACTATTTTGTACTGTATATTCGGCTTTTGTTTTTAAAACGGTATCCATAGTTTTCTTTGATATTCCTCTGTGCCAAACTATTCGATAGAGCCATCTGTTTTCTAATATTTGTATTATTTGTCATATAACAAGTGAATTAATCCTATTTTTATATATTTATTTAATTGTTGCTGATGTTTCCATATGTTATAGTTAACTTTAGCTTACTTCACTGTATACATATCAAATTATTATTCATCATATAGTATAAAAAAAATACTTAGAAACTATAATTTTTATTTCTGTGAAAAATCTGAAAAACAGTATTTAGATGCATATTTAAAATTTGTTTTCATTCCGGCTAACCACGATTAACGATCCACTTTCTGCCTTTTATGCAAATAATGCTCAAGCAACGAATGTATGAAACGAGATCGTTTTGAAGCGCATATGAAGGCAAAACATAGTAAGTATATAAATTCAAATTTCAGTTATTTTAAAACTTTAAAGGAAAGGTTTGAAAAAAGATCAACGGTTAAGTCTCTATTAACTGCACAAACTGCTACAGAAAATTGTACTCTTGAGTCTAGTTAAGAAATATTATTCTCCACTCATTGATAAATCTGGAAAAAAACGCACTATAAGTGAAGATTTGATTAAACCATCAATATCAAGATTCCTTAAAATTGTCCTGGACAAGGATGACAAACATGTGAAATCCATGCCATTTAGTAACAATACTGTCAGTATAAGAATAGATGAAATGAGTGAGAACATTGAAGCACATTTGTTGAAAAGCTAAAATCAAGAAATTTCTCCATACAAATGGACAAATCAACTCTAAGAGACGGTGAAGCCGTATTGATTACTTATGTAAGGTATATTGATAGAGGTGAATTTACTGAAGAATTGCTATTCTGCAAATCATTACAGAGCACTTCTACTGCCTCTGATATTTTGAATACATTGAAAAATTACTTAGATATAAATAGCATACCAATGACAAATACAACATCTTGCGCTGCCAATGGTGCTCCAGTTATGATGGGTAAGAGAACTGAATGTTCAAACTAATGAAAGATGAGAAAACTAGAAAGGCTTCTTGTGTATTGCGTCATCCATAGAGAGAGTTGATTGAAAAAACATTTTCACCTATTCTTAATGATATATTGAAATCTGTTATAAGTTATATCAACTCCATAATATCGAACGCCAAATGTGAGCGTCTATTGAAGCAGTTTTATGAAGGCAAAAACTCAGACCACATTCGTCTTTTACTTCACAATGAAGAAAGATGACTCTCAAAGAGGAAATGCTTAAAAGATTCATAGAGTTGTTTGATGTTCTTGGTGAATTTTTAAGTGAGAAGTCTGACATGAAGCACCTACAAACCATTGAGCTAAAAGCATTTGTTTTATTTAGCAGATATTTTTGAAAAACTGAATACCTTGAATGAACAATTTCAAGGAAAAGATAAAACACTTGTTGATGATAAGAAAAAACATTTGGCTTTATTATATTCAGTGAAATATTGCATAAACATATTTCTGAGAGAAAATTTGATATATTTTGCTGGTTAAAAAAATGCGAGATGACCGATGCCGCTAAAAATGTCATTGTGGATCAGTGTTGCCAATGGGCTACTTTTTTTAAATTCAGATTTCTTGATTCGCACCACTTTTTTGAATGGTATAATTCGACTTGTATTTACCTTATTTAATATGTTATTAATTAAGGCGTATTTTACTTTCTCAAAAAACTGGTGGGAATCAAGAAAACAGAATTTAAAAAAAGTAGCCCACTGGCAACACTGTTGTGGATCATTTGAAAATATCGGCCTCTGCTATGACGATAGATATTCTGATTTCAAACAAATGGATTTCACATCATGGGTCATTCAGTCAATGTTGGTGGACTTATCATTTGATGATTCAATACAATGCCCAGAAGAACTCTCTGAAATTCAAAACTATGAATCAGTTAAAACCTTATTCAGTATAAAAGGAGTGACGGCATGGCAATCTAAATTTCCAAATGCAAGAAAATATGCAAAAAAAATATTGTTACCATTCCCATCATTATATCCAGTTGAATGTGGTTTTAGTGCAGTACATGATTTTTTGCTGAAGAAAAGAAATCGACTGGACATAACTAAACGAGGAAACTTGATATTAAAGTTGACTAAATTGGAGCTCGATGTAAAAGCCTTCTGCAGACATCATGAATTACAAGGATTTCATTAATTTTATTCTCTTCCTCTTGCGTCTATTTTGAATTTATTAGGTACTTTTTTACGGCCAGTAATTAAAATTTTAAAAGCATCATAGAAAATGCTTGAATTAAAATTAAAATTTTTATTTATGTATCTCAATTCTTTTATTAAATATTTAAAAAAATAATTTGCTTTTTTAAATCGCTGCATATTATTACTATTATTATTATTAACGATTTCTTCATAAATATTTTCATTTTATTTATGTATTTTTCTTTCATGAATGTGCTGTTCTTTATTTAGATCCAATTAAATGCGTTTAGGACTTCTTTAGCGGGAATAAGAGTTAACTTTTTATATAATAAGAACTATTTGTCACAGGCAGAGAGAGGGGAGAATCAAGGTTTTAGAGATGATTTGGGGGACATGGCCAAAAAAAGGTCGAGAAACACTGCTGTAGACACTTTATCACAAAACCCAGCAGTAGCTTAGAAGAGAGTATGGGACATATTTTTTATTGATATTGTACAAAGTGTGATTTACAAAATTCACTTTTTTTTATAATTTTCTGTTTTTACTATCTCTAAATTAAAAAAAGTTTTATATTCATAGATAAAAAAGTTTAGTAGTAATTGAAAGAGATACAGCCTTAATTTGTGAAATGAAATTTTTCACCTTTAACTTTAATTTTGTACCTTTGACTTCGAATTCTAATGGGACTTACCAAGGGTCTGAACACATTAATTAAACATCAAAGTTTCCTAAATTGCCAAATTGAAGACTTATAGCAGCACATGTATTCAATGTATAAACTCTTGTTAAATTATTTATTTTTTTGTAAAACTTGGTAAAAGAAAATTAATTACCGTATATACTCGTGTATAAGCCGACCCCCAAATTCGAGATGAAAACAGATTTAATACCAATAATTTACAATGGTTTTCTCCGTCTTAAATAATTTAGAATTAAATGAGATTAAATAAGTTGTAGAAAAGCACTTTGAATTACTGGTATTAAACGTGTTTTTGTCTGGAATTTGGGGGTCGGCTTATACACGAGTATATACGGTATGTCTTTCTTACCTTGTCATGCTTTTATTGATAGTTAAGGATTGTAACTTTCTTTAGACACTTTCTTTCATTTTGTTGTATTAAATATTAGCAAATATAAAAGAATAAGACAGATTAAGTTGTTAATATATTGTACACAAAGTGCGTCATTTAAGCTAAATTTTAAATTAAATAACATTACAATATTGATGCACAATCACTTTGGGTTTCCCAATCAGATATGACTCATCGGTCCCCATACCATATTTTGAACTGCACTTAGGTTTATTGCAAATTATCTATTTATCGCTAATACAAAACGAAAAATTGCAAGTGAATAGCACTGATTAAAAGCTTCATACTCATATTTAACATTTAAAAAAAATAATAATACTTTATCAAAAAAAGTATATATTAATCATAAAAAAATCAGAGATTGGCTTAGGTATGTTTCTTCTTGCTTTGCAACCAGCTAAAGGGGGGAAAAATTCCATTACATGTACTTCTGTACTGCTAGTACTTGACTGTCTATTGACAAAAGCTTGAACATTTAACTGATTTATTTTATGAGAAAATTCATTCGTTTCATTAGTCTCCAAGTCTCCCCTACAAAGTAAGTAAAGCCTTTTGTAAATAAATTGTCACCGGACCACGATTTCCTAAAATTATCCAGATAATGTGAAAAATTCTGTACATTAGAATTTCTCCATAAATATATACGAATTTTGTTTTAAATTACTTTTTTTGTAGGATAATGTTGTTTAAGAAATATCGGCTTCTTTGTAGAAATTCAATCTGCCCTGGGCTAATTCAATGGGGTTTTGCTCAGCACGAAGAATCTAAAACTTTCGGCCTGTAAAAGCCTGGAAGCATAGATTATTTCGATGTTTTTATACAACTGCAATTCGTAGCAGTGTTTCCTTGATGGCAAAGGTAAAAAACATTGTTACAATATTCTCGATTTAAATAGATTTTTATAAAAATATTTTCTTTCAAAAATTTCTGGTGCTAAACAATAATTTAAAAATCTTTATATACTAACTGATGCATTATAAAAATATATATATTAGCACTGATAAAAAACAAATGCAAAACCGCAGTAATAATAACTTGAAAGAATATTTAGCAAAATAGAATTATTTAACTTTTCCGCTAGCGCACTTTCGTGAATATCTCGACAAACGAGAATTTTCTTCCACTTTTACTCACCGCGGCGACAATATTAATCATTTCCAGTGTTGCCAGTGGGCTACTTTTTTTAAATTCAGATTTCTTGATTCGCACCACTTTTTTGAATGGTATAATTCGACTTGTATTTACCTTATTTAATATGTTATTAATTAAGGCGTATTTTACTTTCTCAAAAAACTGGTGGGAATCAAGAAAACAGAATTTAAAAAAAGTAGCCCACTGGCAACACTGATCATTTCCAAGGCAAATTAATTATGTTGCTGAACTGTTGAAATTATTCAATATCACTAGAATTCAAGAACAAATTGTTTTGAAAGTATAATTAAATGATTTTCGTCCCGTACATTATAACAGAAATTTTTTATTCAAAATGCATGGGACAAATTTGGCATTTGGGATTAAACATAAATAGGATTAACACTTCAGTGTGCCTTAGAAAGGTTAACCACACAGCAGGCGAGCGAATGCAAATTTTAGAACAAAAGTGATATTTCCTAAATCGGTCTCAACTACGGCACTGAAGCTGTATGGAGGTCAATGTTATTCTTCAGTTGAGAAAATTTAGAAAATAAAATTAGATAATTTTTTGAAAATAACAATTTTTTTTAAGTTTTTTTAACGTAATAGATTTTTTTTTATAATTGTGTTCTTGCATTAAATCATGTTTGATATATTTTCTGAAATAATCTTATTGTTTTATAATTGATAATTGGTGCTTATCTTCTTTAAATGTATAATAATGAATTTTTTTTTTCTACATGTAGTGGAAGGTCGGGTAGTATCGGACGCTTAAGCTATTTCAAATTTTTAAAAAAATTATGTTTAAATTTGAACATTTTCTACTCTAATGAAAACTTTCACATGTTACTTTAAAAAGCATATTTTCCTTAGAATCATCTTTATTGGGTTTTCTTTGGCTTTTTAGAAACCTTACATTTTGACTTTTCTGATCTCTGGAAGGTCGTATCGGACATGATGTTGTGCTTGAAAAACGTCATTTTGGGATTTAAAAACAACTTATTACTACTACATGTATACATTGCTGTACAAAAATATAAAAAAAGTTACTTATCATATATAAAAAGAAGAAAGGAATTTTAGTATTTGAATCTTGTCATTTATGGTTTTTTATTTTTTTTTTAAATATCACACTCGTAAATAAAGGCTGTTAAGCTCAAGATCCTCGCAGATTTCATTGCCCCAATCTTTGCAATCATTTCACTGGATCCAGTTTTCTTGAAAAGTTCCATTGAAAATAATACATTGAGTCAATTCACCCTCTTCTCGCAATTCTTTGTCAAAGTTCAAAGGCTTTCTATCTTTTGATTCGAGAGGTTTTTCCTTAGTTTTAGGACTAGGCCTAACACCCTTCTTCTGTTCCTTATTTGTTATGATCCAGTCTTCTTGAAAAGTTTCATTGAAA
Organism: Maratus michaelseni; assembly: GCA_963931845.1. Lineage (NCBI taxonomy): Eukaryota > Metazoa > Arthropoda > Arachnida > Araneae > Salticidae > Maratus > Maratus michaelseni. Next base: position 134,731,326 of record OZ007598.1, on the reverse strand, counting down.
ATAATACAATGAGTCAATTCACCCTCTTTCCGCAATTCTTTGTCAAAGTTCAAAGACTTTCTATCTTTTGATTCGATAGGTTTTTCCTTAGTTTTAGGACTAGGCCTAACACGCTTCTTCTGTTTCTTATTTGTTATGATCCAGTCTTCTTGAAAAGTTTCATTGAAAATAATACAATGAGTCAATTCACCCTCTTCCCGCAAGTCTTTGTCAAAGTTCAAAAGCTTTCAATCTTTTTCTTCGAGAGGTTTTTCCTCGGTTTTAGGACTAGGCCTAACACCCTTCATCTGTTCTTTATTTGTTATGGATTTGATACTGTTGTCTTTTTCACTTTAACTTCTTGTTCGAATTTTAATTTTCTTTTCATCCCTTTTTTAATGCCTTCTTTTTTTCTCACCTTGTCCTCACCTGTCTTTTTGCTTCTCTGATGTCTTCTTAATCTTATTTCTCGCTCTTCTTCTTCTCAAGTTGAGTTTAAAATGTCAATGAGGTTAAAACTTCCCTTTTTTCTCCACGACTTTGCCGTGTTACGAACTTGGTACTTAAAGTGCTTTTACACTCTAAAAACGATATTTTCAAAATTGAGCAAAAAATACTCAAATATGAGTATGTCGCACAGTCAAAATGGCTCCGAATCAAACTTACTCAAGTTTGAAACATGTATATAGTCATTTCTGAGAACATGCACACACTCTAGAATAAAACATCATGTGATCATATTTAAGTATGTCCATGTTTCAAAAATTAGTATGATCTGACTTCTATGTGTTCATTTTTGAGTATTTCCATGTTTCAAAAATGAGTTTGAACTGATTGTAATCATTTTGAGTATGTCTAAGTTTCAAAAATGAGTATGAACTGAATCTATGTGCTCAGTTTTGAGTATGTTCATGTTTCAAAAATGAGTATGAACTGAATCTATGTGCTCAGTTTTGAGTATGTCCATGTTTAAAAAATGAGTATGAACTGAATCTATGTGCTCAGTTTTGAGTATGTCCATGTTTCAATATTCTGAGTATTTCTGGTATTTCAGAATTGAAATCATTGGGTCGTCATATTTGAAACAAAATGAAAATATCGATTTACTCAGATTTGAAAGTGTCATTTCTCTCAGTGTAAGAGGTGAAATCTCCTCTAAAATCTGTTTCGATCCAGTTTTCTTACAAGAAGTCTCAAGATTGATGCGGGCCTACCACTGAGACGTTTTCTACTTGCTCTTACCCTGCTTTTTATCTATTGCTGATATAGAAGACTCATCCATGGGATTTGAAGCAAGAGGATTTGAGGAACCCGGCCTGGGCTCATTTGATATTTCGCTCTTGTTCGAACTTTTCTATAGCTTCCTTCATGTGATTTTCATCCCACTTATGACGTATTTTCTCCATCCTAGAATAAAATAGTTAAAACCGTAAAAGTTAACTTTTTAAACTTATAAATCTTTGTCTGATACAATCCTCCAGTCATTTACCCGATATAACCTGAACGCTACACTCCAGCACTTTGACTACTCATCACATTACTGATTGTCAGGCAGAGTTGGGAAAATTTGCAATCTGATTAATCTGTCATCTGATTACAATATAATTGCATGTAACAGATTATAATTTCAATTACATGTAATCATAATCTGAATTTCAAATTCAATTAGGATTGTAATTGTAATTATAAATGCTATGATTATGATTACACAGAGTTGGGAAAATTCAAATCTGATTAATATGTAATCTGATTACAATATAATTGCATGTAACAGATTATAATTTCCATTACATGTAATCATAATCTGAATTCAAAATTCAATTAGGATTGTAATTGTAATTATAAATGCTATGATTATGATTACACAGAGTTGGGAAAAATCTGATTAATCTGTAATCTGATTAAAATATAATTGCATGTAACAGATTATAATTTCAATTACATGTAATCATAATCTGTATTTTAAATTTAATTAGGATTGTAATCATAACTATAATGCTATGATTATGATTATGGTGTAATTATAATTATAATTGAGACCTTATAGTTACAATTACGTGTAATTTCAATGACCTAACTTTTCAGCACTTTTCTTGTACTTTAAAATTTTATCCCCCAACCAGACAAACTTTTTCGCAATCAATTTTGTAGCAGAACACCTAACTCGTACCAATTTTAATCTTTTCATCTTTATTCCCAAAAACTCGTAAATTTTCAATGACATTGTAAATCATAGTTGGTCTCCTTATTTTCCTCATTATTATGCTTGTTAAAATTTAGTCATTTCAGAACCAGTTGGACACAGACATTTTTCGTCACTTTTTGCTTTTAAAAAACTTGAATATTGTCAATGTCTTTAATATTTACAGTAGATCTTAACTTATTTTTATCATTTTTAAGCTTTTTTTAGTGGAACTTAGCCAGATTTTTGCCCTTTTTTCCACTTTTTCATAAAAGCAGAAATTTTCAATCTCGACCCTACAACGCGTCAAACACATAATTATCTAAATTATAATCCATTCCCTGCAATATTTTTCTAAAACTCAATTTTTTTCGGAGTACGGCACCTGCACTTCGACGGTACTCGGGGACTTTTTGCCGTCATTAACGTCGGGTCCCGAGGAACTGGTGCAGGAGGGAACATAACTTCTAACACTTAACTTTGCAATAATTCCTAATCTACACATATAAAAATCACAAATATCAGTTTTTTAAACATTTCACAAACCATACTCTTACCTCCACTCATAATTCTTTTCACCTTTTTAAATTTTTAACTTTCTTCACGCACAGCTAAAAATTTCAAACCTTTTTAAATATCTAAACTTTCGACGCATACGATTATAAATTAAACTGGGTTTCTAAACAAACACATTTTTTTTTTCTACTTTTCATAAAAATTTAATACTTCACATGTAATTTTATTGAACACCGTACTCAACCATATCGTTAACAAATATCAAATCAAGCATATCTAACTTTAACTTATTTCAGCTCTTTTCTTGTACAAAAAAAAAAAAGAAAAAAAGAAAAAAAAAAGAAGTAAAGGAAAAACAAAACAATATCCAAACTTTTTCGCAGGCACTTCTGTAGTAGAACACCTAACTCGAACCCAACTTTCATATTTTCATCTTTATTCACAAAACTTGTAAGTTTTTTAATGACATCGCAAATCATAGTTGGTATCTAACTGATTTCTCTCATTTTTATGCTTATTAGTAACTTAATCATTTCAGCATTATTATCATTTTTTAAGCTTTTTTAGTGTTACTTAGCCGGATTTCTGCCCATTTTCCCACTTTTTCATAAAAACAAAAATTTTCAATCTTGATCCTAAAAACTTGTCAACTCATAACTATCTTAATTAAAATCATTTCCCTGCAATATTTTTCTCAAATTCAAATTTTTTTCCGAGTACGGCACGTGCACTTTGACGGTACTCGAAGACTTTATGCCGTCATTGACGTCAGGTCCCGAGGAATCGGTACAGGTGGGAACATCACTTCAAACACTTAAATTAGCAATAATTCCTGAACTATACATACAATAATCACAAAATTCAGTTTTTAAACATTTCACATTCCGTACTCTTTCCTCCACTCAAAATAATAATTCTTTTCACATTTTAAATTCTTAACTTTTTAACACATAGCTCGAAACTCAAGAAAAAAAAAAAAAGGAAAATAGAGAAAGAAAGGGAATAAAGAGAAAGAGGGAAGGAAAAAGAGTTTTTTTTTTGGTATGTCTTTAGTTCCTACCACCTGTCGCGTGGGGCTTTGCCCGGTAGGACCAGCCACTGGCGAAGCTTGTATTGCCACGTTTAACCCCTGCGTGCCGGGGAAGACATTAAACGCACAGCGGCTGGGTTCGCCCTCAGCCGAGTGGTCTTCCCCTGGCATTAAAATTAAAATTAAAATATATGCCAGATGCATGATTTTTTGTTCTTGTTGTATCATATTTCTACTGTGTGTGATAAAAATCGTCTTCTGTGGTACATATTTAGTGTTGCGGGTAATAATAACAATTTAAAATTTCTGATTTATATTATGTTTATGTGGGAAAGTGTTTCATAATATATACCAGCTGCATAATTTTTCGTTTTTATTGTGTGTGATAAAAACTGTCTTCCATCGTACATATTTAGGGCTGCGGGTATTAGTTAATAAAATTTAAAATTTCTGAATAATATTCTGTTCATGCCAGAAAGTGTTTTATAATCGATGCCGGATGCATGATTTTTCGTTCTTGTTGTATCAAATTTCTACTGTGTCTGATAAAAATTGTCTTTTATGGTACATATTGAAAATGTGCCATTGAAATTACACGTAATTGTAACTATAAGTTCTCAATTATAATTATAATTACACCATAATCATAATCATAGCATTATAGTTATGATTACAATCCTAATTAAATTTAAAATTCAGATTAATATTACATGTAATTGAAATTATAATCTGTTACATGCAATTATATTGTAATCAGATTACAGATTAATCAGATTTTTCCCAACTCTGTATAATCATAATCAGTACAAAAACCCTTAACGGGTTAAAAGTTGTGAAGCAGCACTTTCTTTTGGCTCTATGAATTTTAAATATGGGTCTTAAAAGCAATGATATCAAATTTAAGTGATGCTATTTTAATAATTTTTTTAAAATAATAATTTTCTTTTTAGTTTTATTTATATTCACAGGTGCAATTATTATCTTAATATGAAAAAATATATAAAATTTATTCGCTGATGCTTTTTCATTCACATCTCTCATGAATTCAGAATATGGGTTTTAAAAGAAATGATATCAAAATTTGAGTGATACCTTGACATGAATTTAATAGGACTCTTTTAAAATTCAATTTAAATTATTTTTGGTTTGTCCTCTAAAGTATATTTACACATACAAACAATACTTTTAATTTTTCAATACACTTTTAAATATATTTCTTTCACTGAGCCTATATTATGCATTGAAATGTATTTATTTCAATAAATTGATATATCTTCTGTGCCACGCTGTCCAAAATCATAAGTAAAATTTATGAAAATGATTATTTTGCGTCATATTATCCACTTGCATACATTTCCCTTTGTTTGGATACTATGACGCAAAATAATCATTTACATAAATTTTACTTGTGATTTTGGATAGCGTGGCACAGAAGATAAATCAATTTATTGAAATAAATACATTTCAATACATGATATAGGCTCAGTGAAAGAACAAGCTTCGCCAATGGCTGATCCTGCCGGGCAAAGCCCCACGCGACAGGTGGAAGGAACTAAAGACAAAAAAAAACTATTTTTCCTTCCCTCTTTTCTTTATTCCCTTTCTTTCTCTTTTTTCTTTTTTTTTTTAGTTTTGAGCTATGTGTTAAAAAATTAAGAATTTAAAATGTGAAAAGATTTATTATTTTGAGTGGAGGAAAGAGTACGGAATGTGAAATGTTTAAAAACTGAATTTGGTGATTATTGTATGTATAGTTTAGGAATTATTGCTAAATTAAGTGTTTGGAGTGATGTTCCCACCTGTACCGATTCCTCGGGACCTGGCGTCAATGACGGCATAAAGTTCCCGAGTACCGTCAAAGTGCAGGTGCCGTACTCGGAAATAAATTTGAATTTGAGAAAAATATTGCAGGGAATTGATTTTAATTAAGATAGTTATGAGTTGACAAGTTTTTAGGGTGAAGATTGAAAATTTTTGTTTTTATGAAAAAGTGGGAAAATGGGCAAAAATCCGGCTAAGTAACACTAAAAAAGCTTAAAAAATGATAATAATGCTGAAATGATTAAGTTACTAATAAATATAAAAATGAGAAAAACCAGTTAGATACCGACTATGATTTGCGATGTCATTAAAAAAAACTTACAAGTTTTGTGAATAAAGATGAAAATATGAAAGTTGGGTTCGAGTTAGGTGTTCTACTACAGAAGTGCCTGCGAAAAAGTTCGGATATTGTTTTTTTTTTCCTTTTCTTCCCCCTTTTTTTTTTTTTTTTTTTTAAGTACAAGAAAAGGGCTGAAAAGTTAAAGTTAGATACGCTTGATTTGATATTTATTAAGGATATGGTTGAATACGGTGTTCAATAAAATTACATGTGAAGTATTAAATTTTTATGAAAAGTAGAAAAGTTGGGTTGGGTTGATTATTGACGGCCAATTATCTACACTAGGGATATAGGCCCGGGGGGAGTGCCCTTCGTGGGGGTCTTTCTAAGGGAACCTAATCCGTATTTACGCATGGATAAATCCACGGCTCGAAGAAAACCACGAAAACTCCGAACGATTAGGCCGACGGGCGCGATTGGGATCGAACCCAGCACCTCCCGTCTACCAGCTTCGAGAGCACAACCTCTCAGCCACTGGTGGGGCGAAAAGTAGAAAAGAAAAATGTGTTTGTTTAGAAACCCGGTTTAATTGATAATCGTATGTGTGGAAAGTTTAGATCCCATCAAAAAACTTTCTGTCAAAAAAAAAGCGCCAAGTTCTCCTTAATGTTTCGGCCGTAAAAAGTACTGATATCTGATGTTCGCCCAAGTTAAAAGTCAAACATCCAAAATCTTTCATTAAAAATGGCTTCCTGCGACTTGGCCGTTAATGCATTCTAGGTTAAAAACATTAGAAGAATATAATACTGAGAAAAATAAATTAGAATACATAATACACCCTGATTGATGTTAAACATGCCATATCTTTCATTTGAAATAAATAATTACGTCGATAAATCATTTCAAAATTAATGATTGGAAATTATGCATTTAAAAGTAATATCGGAATGCAAATAGGCAAATTCGTATGATGACATTGTAATTAAAAGCTTTGTGATACATACCATTGAGTTTCAAGAAACATTAGTTTTGATTAACCATCATTTAGTTTTACCATGGTTTAATGACCATTTTGTACGGTCTATTGTCATTAACACGAATTCCAATGAATATTTTTTTCATCAAATTTCACATTGTGTTACATTATATGAGACGTTGAAAACCAGAGTGGACCATTCTCGACAGCTGTGATATCGAAATTACGTTTTTAAAAATGTGTATTATTTTTTAGTACTTTGTACAACAAAATGCGTAAAATATTCAAAAAAATTTAGTAGACATGTAGATCATTATATATTCTTTAGAATTTGAAAAACCTTCTAAAATGCATTAACGGCCAAGTCGCAGGAAGCCATTTTGAATGAAAGATTTCGGATGTTTGACTTTTAACTTGGGCGAACATCAGATATCAGTACTTTTTACGGCCGAAACATTAAGGAGAACTTGGCGCTTTTTTTTTTTACCGGAAGTTTTTTGATGGGATATCACTGCTTTTTGTAGGTTTTATCAAATGTATAAAGGATATAAATATAATAAATGTATAAATGTCAAAGAATTCTAAAACTATTTTATTATGCTTTACAAATCTATATTTTTATTTGTAGTTTACATCAAAATACTAGCCGTCTCAGGCAAACAATATATTCTTTCTAACATGTATGCTAAGCACTTCATCATATTACTTTTATTCATAACTAGCCGAAGTACTTAGTGCTGTTCGAGATTTTAAGAATGTTTGTGTAGAAAAATCAATTTCAAAATTAAACATGTTGTAAAAATAACTTCAAAATGTTAAAATATACCAATAGTTCTATAATCATGTTTTTATCATGATTCAATACGTTCCTCAAACTCGTATGACGTTGTACTCACCTGCTGACATCTTACCTACTTGCTTTCACTATTACTCATATTGATACTCTCTTTGTATAATTCCCAAACATTTGAAAAGTCCGTTAAACTTCCAATGTGACGTTACATTAATTTTATTTTTTAATTATCGAATGACGTCATATTAACCTGCTTTCTGTGTTTGCACATACTCATACTCTTTGTATTATTGAGAAATGTTTGAAAATTTCCGTTATATTACCAATATGACGTCATATTAATCTTTTTTTCCATTGCTGAAACTTTTTATTTTTATTATCATTTTTCACGTGGAAATCTTTCAATAAAAAATTAATTATTGTAGAAAGAATTTCATTGTGGATTTTTTATTGTTGGCAACTGCTATAACGAAAAATGTTCAAATTTAATAGGAAAAGGCGGGAAGAGTTCAATATCCTGTGTTGGTAGGTTTGGTTAGTTGTTTTTGGCGATAAATGTTTGATTTGGCTGTTGCGATATTCAGTCTTTGGAGTTTTAACTTAACAACTGGAATTGACTTTATCTACGTGACATCACACCTCTTTTGGCAGCAGTTTGGATTTTTTTGCCAATCGCGCGAACCAGCACAGGATATGGAACTTTTCCCAGAAAAGCTGATAGAATTTTGTTTTTTTATTATTTAAAAATTAACTCTACATTATATTTCGATTCCGGATTACTTTAGTTGCCTCGGCCGTGTTTTAATACACCTACACGTAGCATTTCACAATTCTGGCTTTCAAACTGTTGATTTGTAAAGAAGTGCAGACAGACAAACAGATTTTCATTTTCATGTATTAGATTTACTTGCTCAATCCTTCGCCAAATCGGAAGTTTCTGTTAGAGAAATTCTCCTTGCGATCATTGGCAGCATATCTTATATTTTGTGTTGTTATCCATTTCATATTTAATGACAATTACCGCTTAATTTACTTAGGAATTTACGCTTCATGTCCGTTTGCATCCTTACACTCTCTAATACGAAGATTTTTAGTCCTGTTAAGTAATCTTCTGTAATTTACACTGAAGTGAACTGTTTCTTGTTAAACGCCTGTTAAGCTATATCCATATTTACAGTAAACCATATTGAGGCTAATTTTTTCCCCTTTCATTCTAACATTGGAACGATTAAGGAAAATTAGAAAATCTATGGACGCACTGCCGTTCTTCCATTAGAAAATCTACCATTATTCTCATCTAATCGTCTTAGATAATATGTCAATATGTCTTGGTTTAAGGATTTTAGCAAAATTTACTCGAAAACCTGAAGCTGAAATCCGAGGACCCCCATTATAGAAGATTCATTCTAAAGTACATATTGATAAACTGGATATATGTTATAAAATTATAATAATCTAGAACTGGCAGTTTCGATGTTTTATTCTGAAAATTCTCTTTCTATAATAAACTTTTAAGAGAGTAAAGACTAACAATATAGTAAGAGTCAGTATAATAACAGTACAATATAATAGCAAGAGCAGAGGTCTTGTGTAGTGACGAAAGATTGAAACTTTATTAACATTCGTGCGTTATGCCATTTTATTAACCGCACTAGCAAGCTACGCACGCTGCGCTGGTCGGTTTCTACAAATGAACCTTGAATGAAACGAAATATATCGTTTAATTTGAACTTTTATTTGAAAGCAATCTGTATATTTACCTGGAATATCCTTCCACATTACTGAAAAATGACGTGATTGCGTTATTATATTTTATAATGTGCAGTCAAAATTTTAGCTGTTAAGGACCAACTCTTTTATTTGGTCATTTACAGTTCAGGTTTGCTAAAGAATGATAAAACTATATGCAATAAACTAAAACCATCACTAAAAATTCTCGAACTAACAATGCAAACAAATTAACTAACAAAACCCATTCAGTAGAAGATTTTATAAAGGCTAATCAATGATAATCGGGTTCATCGGAATATAGAACTTTTCCACATAACAATTCAAGTCACAAAAAATACGCCCAGTAAAAACTTTCAAAAAGGCTAATCTTTCGGAATCTGGTTCATCCGACTATATAACCTTCACACATAACTGTTTGACTAAGCAACGTAGAACAATATGTAGTACATTAAAACCATTCCTGAAATAGCATCTAACTAACAATACAATTCTCATCAAAATCCGTCCAGTAGAACTTTTTCAGAAGGCTAATCTTTCATAATCGGAATCAAATATTGAAAAGGCTAATATTTGATTAAAAAATGGTCACCGATTCTCGAATTTCCTCCTATAATTGTAGAACTAAGCAACGTAGAATGATATGTTATATAATAAAACTTTCCCTAGAAAATTATCTAACAGTGTACGTTCCATCGAAATCCATTCAGCAAAATCTTTTAAAAAGGCTAATATTTCATAATCGGATTGATCTGATTATAGAACTTCCCAGAATAATTCTATAACTAAGCTACGTAGAACGATATGTTATACAATAAAACCTTCCCTGAAAAAAATATCTTGCAGTTTAAGTTCTACGAAAATTCATTCAGCAGAACTCGAGTTATAAGCAGTCAGAACGAAATTTCATATATGTAGAAGTAAATAGAAGTATATTGCCATTAATATAGTTTGCATTTGAATAAAAAAAAGGTACTTTACGGTTAACCGGGTGCCAGTGATATATGTGTATATATATATATATATATATATACTAAAACACAATTATACTTTTACATTAACCACACTATATAGCCAAAAACAAATAACAATATATCAACTGAACACTAAACTATAACCAATTAAAACTATAAAACAAATAAAACCAAACTCAAAACACTAACGAAAATCAATACCAGGAAAATTAAACCTGAAGGCTTATAAACCTTATATGTATCTTCATACATATAAGTGTATATATATATATGTATGTATATACATGTATTTGTGTAGATATATGTATGTATATACATGTATCTGTGTAGATATATGTATATATATATATCACTGACGCCCGGCTAACCGAAAAGTACCAAAAAAAAACTGCAAAAATGCAGTCGTACACTTAAAAAAAAAACACCTTTTGGCTTAAAATCTCTCATCAAAACTGTTTTTCTTTTTTTTTCTTTTCTTTCTTTTTTAAAAATAAAATTAATAACAGTTTTTTCTTTTTTTCCAGATGTATAGCCATTTTAATTCTTTCTGCAACAAAAAAAGACACCTTTTGGCTTGAAATCAAATTGTTTGAGGTCAAAAGTAAAATCAAAATTGCCAAAAACAAAAGATACATCGCCAAATATTGTTTTAATATAGAAACCTTGCCCCTTGAATAATTTTGTAAGCATTACGAACATTCCCAATCATGTTTAAATTAAATATTTTCGTTTTATATTATTCTCTCATAAAAACACTTTTTCTTTTTTTCTTTTTCTTTCTTTCTGTTTTTTTTAATAAAATTAGTAACAGTTTTTCTTTTATTTTTCGACATGTATAGCTTTTTCATTTCTTTCTGCAACAGTAATGATCGCCAAAAAATTAGCAATGGTAACCTTTTCGGCCAAAATAACAGAACTTTCTATCATAATTCAATAACTAATATACGTAGAACGTTGTGTTACATACTAAAACCTTCCCTGAAAAATTATCTCTCGAACAGTGTAAGTTCCATCAAAATCCATTCAGTGGAACTCGAGTTATAAAGGAACGGAACGAAATTTCCGTTTATGTTTTATATATATAGTAGATAATATTAATAGATGATTACTCGCTCTAAAAATTCGCAATGAAAAATAGCCTCTAGCGTCAAATTCTTTCCAAGCTTTGCGACACTTAACGAAATATCGCCAAATTTGGCGACAAAAAAAAAAAAAAAAAGAAAAATATATATATATATATATATATATATATATATATATATATATATATAAAGTTTATTAACATCATTAAAAGGCACTTAAAGAACTAACAACCCACTGGAATTTTGCCAGATTGACTGAGTGCTATTGCGATTAGAATACCGACATTTATAATAAAATTTATTTTAAGGAAGTAAAAAATAGAAAAACGGACAGATAAACTAAAAGATTTGCCTTCCCAATATTTTCAGAAAAGAATATAAAAAATTCATTCTGCTTGAAACCATGTAACACCTCTAACTCAGGCTAATTTTCTGTAATCAGGCTTTGGCGACCAACTCTGGCGTCAAATATGAGCGAGGAAATGATTGTCTAGGCAACTATTATTACTTAAATGTTTATCGTACAACAAAAAACACAAATGGTTGCAACAATGCAATTAATTTAATTTGCCAATTGAATGTGTTACGAACTGTATATAGCCCAATCAGAAGGGTTTAAAAGCAGAAATTCTATGTTTTCAGACTTTTCTGGTTAATTGTGTGACAAAACCTACTTACTTGTCAAATTTTATGATTCTACGACTGTTAGAAGTACCTTAGTTATTTGATGATCACCAACTTTTTAGTTATTTGATGATCACCAACTTTTTAGTTATTTGATGATCCCCTGTGAGTCAGTTACAAAAAAACCCTTTTTCGGAATCTCATATTTCGAAAAAATATTAAATACAGAAATAAGAAATCTTGGAACCTAGTTCAGTTTCATTATATTAATATGTGTTAAAAAGGAAAACTCTCTAGCTCTCACCAAAACGCAGTTATGAGGGGGTGAAAAGTAGGCCGAAATGGTCAAGGAAAATGTAGCTTACGGCCTGTGCGAACTTGGCGGACGCACTGCCGTGCTCTCAGATATTTAAAAAAGTTTGAAATTTTTAGCTGTGCGTGAAAAAAGTTAAACATTTAAAAAGGTGAAACGAATTATTATTTTGAGTGGAGGTAAGAGTATGGTTTGTGAAGTGTTTAAAAAACAGATATTTGTGATTTTTATATGTGTAGATTAGGAATTATTGCAAAGTTAATTGTTAGAAATTATGTTCCCTCCTACACCAGTTCCTCGAGACCCAACGTTAATGACGGCAAAAAGTCCCCGAGTACCGTCGAGGTGCAGGTGCTGTACTCCGAAAAAATTTGAGTTTTAAAAAAATATTGCAGGGAATGGATTATAATTCAGATAATTATGTGTTTGACGAGTTGTAGGGTCGAGATTGAAAATTTTTGCTTTTGTGGAAAAAGGGCAAAAATCCGGCTAAGTTCCACTAAATAAAGCTTAAAAATGATAAAAATAAGTTAAGATCTACTGTAAATATCAAAGACATTGACAATATTCAAGTTTTTAAAAAAGCAAAAAGTGACGAAAAATGTCTGTGTCCAACTGGTTCTGAAATGACTAAATTTTAAAAAGCATAACAATGAGAAAAATAAGGAGACCAACTATGATTTACGATGTCATTGGAAATTTACGAGTTTTTGGGAATAAAGATGAAAATTGGTACGAGTTAGGTGTTCTGCTACAAAATTGCCTGCGAAAAAGTTTGTGTGGTTGGGGTATAAAATTTTTAAGTACAAGAAATGTGCTGAAAAGTTAAAGTTAGGTATACTCGAAAAACAGACTGCGTTCACAGTTAGGTGTTAGAAAAAACTTAAGAAAATCGAAGAGGGGTCCAGACTTTGATGGATTTTCAGCACAGAAAAACTTATCAAGCAGGGCGGTCGCTCTGCCAAGCCAAGCTTTAAAAAAAAACGCCACACAAACAACGCCAAGAACTGGACTAAGAGCGCTACTGCTTACTTATAGCAAGCAACTTCGCAATGTTAAATCGACAAAACACGCCAGATTAAAATATCAGATATCAAATAAACCAAGAGTCGCAGAAAAAAAAACGAAAACTATTAGAATCTAATGAAGAATTTCTTCAATTTAAGATCAAACTCATCTTCATAAGTGATTTATAAACAGAGATATAGATTTTTAAAAAAAAACGTCGAGTTACTTAAAATGATCACTTTTTTCTTCGTCAAACTTTTTTTTTTAAACAACCTAAAGGCCGTAATATTGGGCGGAATAAAAAAAGGATTGCATTTTTGGAGAATTACGTAATCTATGTGCTTTTATAAAATCCAGTGTAAAAAAAATTATTTTCCATCCATAATTAGCAAAAAACTGTTAATTAACATGGCGATTAAAAAATTATGCCAAAACAGAGATAAAACCCGCCAACGACCATGTACCATCTGTATTATAATTGCACAAATCAGTTAAAGGTTATATCCACATCAAATTTCATCTGCAAGTCAGCCATTTTCTTCTGAAGATATTTAAAAAAAAATAAAACTTTATAATTCTAAGAACACACATTTTATCAGACAATTAAATATGACTGCAAACTGTGGCAGATAAACTGTTTCCAACATGAATAAGTATGAGAAATTGCCAGTCCAGGATATCGATCTGTGTGGCTCAGTCGCAGGGTGTCAGCATGGTACGCATAAAGTCCCAGGTTCGAATCCTGGCCCAGGTCAATTTTTCATTCATGTTTGTTTAGTGTATTTAATTGTCTGATAAAATGCGTGTTCTTATAATATTGTAAATAAAGTAATCAGACGTAGTGTTTATGCTTTAAAAAATATTTTAAATATATAATTTACGTTTTTAGAAAGATCTTTAAAAATAAATTAGTTTTTGAGGGAAGATGTACCTTCTAAAATGTATACATTAAGAGTTATCGGCATTTAAAATTTCTTTCAAAAAAAAAAGCCAAGCGTATAAAAAAAAAAAAAAAAAAAAAAAAAAAAAAAAAAAAGTTGTGGTTAAAAAATGGTGTGATATCAAATTTCCAAGCTATTATATTACTTATTTAACTTTTTTCCATTAAATAAGTTATATATATAAGTCGAGTGCCTACGTATATGCTAATAGAAATCGTTTTATCCTGTACTAAACATATCCTAACGAGTTTCTGAAAATTCAATTTTTTTCAAATTATACATGATGGGCTTGGCGGCCATCTTTCCATCTTTCTAAGCACCCAAATTTCTAAAGTAAAAGCGTAATATATTTGCAATGTAATAGGTTTATAACAATTTCGAACTTCAGATTTTAACTACGGACAGATAAATTAGATAAGACTGATATTTTGAGAAATTGATTTTTACTAGTTTGAAATTATTAATTACTCTAAAAAATAAATCATAAGATGAATCTTTAAGATAAGTCATAATTATTTTAAGACACAATTTTCAGAGCATACAAGTCTATAAATGAAACGCTTAAAATATTTGCTTAAATAACAATTTTGAACTTCGGATTTTAACTACAGATTTAGGTGCTTAGAATTTTGTGAATAATATGCAAAGATGGCCGCAAAGCCCATCATGCATAATTTGAAAAAAAAAAATGAATTTCAGAAACTCGTTAGGATATATTTAGTACAGGATAAAGCGATTTCTATTAAGATATACATAGGCACTCGACTTATATATATGATAACTTATTTAATGGAAAAAAGTTAAATAAGTAATATAATAGCTTGGAAATTTGATATATAATTTTTTAGTCCCAACTTTTTTTTTTTTTTTTTTTTTTTTTTTTTTTTTGTAGATAAAATAAAACGACAAATATGAAGAAATTAAAATGATGCAAAAAGGAAACTGAACATACACGATTGAATAGGGAAGCAAGCATAACTAGTAGAAAACATGAATTATAGTGAGGATGAACGAGACTTAGCCGGATTTACGAGGGGAAGAAAGAGTGTAAATATTGGATGAAAAACGTGTAATAACTCAATAAATTTACATGTGAGGATTGAAATTTTTTGAAAAGTAGAAAAGAAAAATGTGTTTGTTTAGAAACTCAGTATATTTGATAATCGTATGTGTGGAAAGTTAATAATTTTAAGAAGTTTAAATTTTGGGCTGTGCTTGAAAAAGTTAAATTTTTTAAAAAGTGAAAAGAATTATTATTTTGAGTGGAGGTAATTGTACCGTTTGTGAAATGTATAAAAAACTGAGTTTTGTGATTTTTATATGTGTAGTTTAGAGAATTATTGCGAAGGAAAATGTTTGAAGTGGTGTTCCCACCTGCACCGGTTCCCAGGGACCCGACGTCAAAGGCGGCATGAAGTCCCCGAGTACCGTCGATGTGCAGGTGCCGTACTATGAAAAAATTTTTGAATTTTAGAGAAAAATTGCAGAGAATGGATTTTGATTAACAAAATTATGTGTTTGACAAGTTTTTGGGGTCGAGAATGAAAATTTTGTTTTCGTGAAAAAGTGCAAAAAATGACAAAAATCCGGCTAAGTTTCACTAATAAGCTTAAAAATGATAAAAATAAGTTACGAACCAAAAATAAATTGCAAAGACATTGAAAAAAAAAGTTTTATTAAATGCAATAAGTGACAAAAAAAGGTTATGTCCAACAGGTGCTGTAATGACTAAGTTTTCTAAAAAAGCATAAAAGTGAGAAAAATAAGTTAGAGACCAACTATGATTTGCAATGTCAATGAAAATTTATGAGTTCTGTGAATTAAGATAATGAAATAAAAGTTGGGTTCAAGTTAGGTGTTCTACTACAAATTTGCCTGCGAGAAAGTTCAAGTCTGGATGATGGAAATATTTTTAAAGTACAAGAGAGGTGTTGAAAAGTTAATGTTGGATTGCACTGTCATTGAAAATTTACAAGTTGTGAATAAAGATAAAGATATGGAAGTTGAGATCTAGTTAGGTGTTCGACCACAAAATTTCCTGCGAAAAAAGTGGTCTGGTTGGTGGAAAAATTTCTTAAAGTACAAGAAGAGGTATTATAAAGTTAAAGTTAGGTTTACTGGATTTGATATTTGTTAAAGATATGGTAGAGTACGGTGTTTTTGGAGAGAGTGGGGATTGCTGTAGACAAGTGCTCGAAAAGAAGTGCTCTGTAATTCAATATGTTTGAAATACAATAACATCATTAAAGTACACCGCAAAAGATTTTTCCAAATAGGTAAAAGAATTATTTTGAGTGGCTCTGTAAATTACATGCTACCATACTTCATTTTCTATACCAATCATACCACAGTATCACCAAATCTCAAAAACACATATCAATTGCATGGAAATCCTAGTATATTTACGCGCATGAGAGTACTGATAGACAGACAAACTAAATTCATAAGCACTTTTCAACTTTGTTGGAAATTGATAAAAATGCAATTAGAATTAGCTCGTAATAGATTGCAGTTAAATTTAAATACATTTTATAGAATTTAATTAAGATTTAGTTGCATTACATTACACTTTAACCAAATTGTATTCTAAACAAACATAATTGACATTAACTTGTAACACATTGCAATTTAATCTAAATTATATTCTTAAAATTGTAATTAGAATCCACCTATAATCCATTACAGATTAATTGGATTATACAATTAAAAACGTAATCGGAATCCTCATATAATGCATTACAGGTTAATTGGATTATACATTTAAAAACGTAATCGGAATCCACCTATAATCCATTACAGGTTAATTGGATTATACAATTAATAACGTAATCGGAATCATCTTGCAATCCATTACAGATTAATTGAATTATACAATTGAAAACTTAATCGGAATTGTCTTGTAATCTAATTACAGATTAATCTAATTATATTTTAAAAGAGACAATGAGAATTGTCTTGTAATCCATTACACGGTAATCAGATTATGCGATAATCAGATTATATTCAAATTACTTTTAATGCATTACATGATAATCGATTGCATAGTGAGGAGATTATAATGTTTTTTAATCTGTAATTTGATTACTTTGTAATCAGATTCTGCCCAACACTGTTGTCAGGTCTAGACATATTTAAAGCCTATAGTATAAATAATAGTAACTCATAAATCCAGCAAAATTTTTAAAATATTGTTGTACTTAGTTTCACACAAGCAACGTAACTCCAAAGTTATCTTCGTGCACTAGAAAACTCTCACAAAACAAATAACTTACTATCACTTGCAAACGCACAGACCGCTTAGTCCAATATGGTGAGATTGTCTTCCTTATGGCTTAATGAATATGACAGTCACGTAACAAGTGCTGCTACTAGAGGATAAAGTTTAAAACATTACTTGTCCAATACAATCTGTTGTCCGATACTACCTGACCTCCCCTAAACATTAATAAAATTTATTTTTCACTTTTGATATAATTGCATAGCTGCTTATTGTACTTTATAAGTACTATGAAATATCTTGCATTTGTACAAAAAAGCGTGACAAAACGTAACACTGGTGTCGGAAAAAGTACAACGCGAGCATCGTGAGAAAATGTTTAGCCCGCTCACTGAACAGTTAATTATTTATATTAAATATGCTTTTATACATACACTTGTGTATTAACGTATATGCTAAAATATGCTTTTATACATGACACCTCTCATGTGTTTAGTTGGGTTATCTACATGCATATGTGTGCTTCACTGAGTGTTCACACAAAAAAATTTATAGATGATTTTTGATTATCTGTATGCATATAAGAATACAGTGATATGCTAAATTCCCAATTTTTTTTTTTTTTTTTTTTTTAAGTACAAGCTCTGCTGAAATGATAAAAAAAAAAGTAAAATTTTTATAATAATAAAGAATAATCAATTCAAGAAAGTAATTGAGCTACATGAAGTTGAAAACTTTGTTAATATCACCGTGAAAAATAGCAACCCGGCCCAGGGTTGTCTAAACTATGGCACGCTTTCCCAAGTTGGCACGTACGACAATTTCTCTCACAAGGCAAAATTTTAAATTTGATAGCCATTATAGAGATAAAATTCATTTTTTTATTATAATAAAAAAAAAATGTATAATACGTACAGACTGTCACAAATAATGCAATTACTTCTGCGTGAATTAACACAATAGAAAAATTTCTCTTTCAATATTTTTATGCAACGTTTTCGAGATAGAATTATTTTGCCTTTCTGTGTGAATTTAAAAATTTTTACTGACTCGAATGAATTTCATAACACAGTCCCTGTAACAAACAAAAAAGGAAAGTGTTTCCAATTTCTCTATGTATATTACTAAATATAGCAAAATATTAACGAAGTCTAAAAAAGTCTCCATACACTGAGAAAAATGACACTTTCAAATCTCAGTAAATCGATGTTTTCATTTTGTTACGAATTTTTTTGTTTCAAATAGGACGACTCAATGCTTTCAATTCTGAAATACCAGAAATACTTAGAATATTTAAACATGGACATACTCAAAACTAAGCCCATAGAGGTCAGTTGATACTCATTTTTTAAACATGGACTGAAGATTCTCAAAAGTGATTAGAATCAGTCCAAACTCATTTTTGAAACATGGAAATACTCAAAAATGGGCACATCGAAGTCAGTTCATACTCATTTTTGAAACATGGACATACTCAAATATGAGCACATGATGTTTTATTCTTGAGTGTGCGCATGTTTTCAGAAATGAGTATAGACATGTTTGAAACTTGAATAATTTTGATTCGGAGCCATTTTGATTATGAAACATACTCATATTTGAGTATTTTTTGCTCATTTTTGAAAATGTCGTCTTTAGAGTGTAGAATGCACAACTGCAAAAATTGCATTCTCAAATTATTGATATGTGTTATTCAAATATGATTATTATGATCTAAATGTTACTTTAAATGTTACTAGAAAAAAATCCTATTTGTTTCGTTACTTACGTACCACTCTACTGAGTCATATTTCCGAATCAAAATTTTCTTAAATTAATGGCTGATTCCAAATAGATAGAAAAATTACATTTTGACTTTTTGTCTTAGTTATTTAATGCATAAAAGTGAGTTTTATTAATCAATGTTTTGTATTAGCCACCGCCCCCTGAATACTAGGTCTGAGAGCTGACACAAAAATGGCGGCGCTCGTAGGCGGGATTTGCAAAACCTTTGTACGATCGCCTAATTTTACACCCCAGTATTTTCTAAAAGTTTTCTTTCACTTTTTGAAGCTCAGAAAAATAAGGCGGAGAAAACTTTTAGAAATTATTGGTATTGAATTTTAAGGTACCGTACACACGCTGAAAAAATTCCGCCTACGACTGACGTAATTTTTGTGTCAGCGCTCAGGCCTAGTATTCAGTGGGCGGTGTATTAGCAGTCTATGATGCAATATCTTTTTGTGAAAATATTTGGCACATTACAATGTTGATAGATTGTAAATTTTTGACACGCGCACGCAAAAACTTGACACTACAGCCAGTGCCATTCCGAGTGGTTAACCGTACTAAGTATGTGAATGGTTTTTTTTTACGTTTTACTTAGCCAGGACTGCTGGGGAGGCACTTTTTTGTGCTTAAATAAGACGTGGTCTGAATTTTCACATGGAAATTTCACGAGCATTCTTTATCTGAGGCAATAAGCTATTGAGTGTCCGATTAACATCGTGAGAAGACGAAACAGGTGATCGATTGCCTAAAAGGATGACATTTCTGTATTCAAATCGATCCACACCCCTTGCTGAATGTTAATTAATTTCGACCTAGACATGTTTAGATTCAGTTCTACTGCAGTCTTTGCCGTCTGGAAATTTGACTGACCTCTAGATGTTGTGAAAAGTTACACGAATACCATCGTAAAGTTTGATAAGCACTGTTAGCTGACTGGTCGGCATTTATTGGCGATAATTGCATGTGGTTTTGATAACAATACCCTTCTCTCGCAAAGCCAACTCAAAGCATAGTCTCCCCCTATCAGGGAAGGACAATGATCCTTATCACACTATTTCTTAATTCATTCATTCCAACCTCCTCAGAAGACTAATAAAATTCTTTGCGGTTTGTTTATAACAGATTAGTGATGGCCAGGCTTAGGCCAACAGTGTATTGTCTCCTTAATACTTTATAGAGAACGGTGCGAATGACATATTCTTGTGTAAGATAAATTCTACGAATGTTAAATTGTGTCTAATTAAAATTACCTTCTATCTAAACAAAACTTAATTTATTAAATTTCAGAAATTGTATGATTAAATAAAACGAATATTTTTACATAAAAATATTGGTATGGGAAAAATCGGGAGGTTGGCAACTATGTATATATATCATGGGAAAATGAATGCGTTCAATAATTTTGTTTTCACTTTCTTTTCATGAGTAAATAAATCCATTATTGTCTTTCATTTTAATTTTTATAGGAAAAATGTACGCATTTTGTTTATTATTGTGGTTCATTAGAAAGAATATTTAGTTGTTTTGATGTCGTTAAAATACAAATTAAGGTAACTCGTATAGATGCGTACACAAACATTTCAAATATACATGGTATAAATGGTATAAAAACTGTAACATTTACAATAATCTGAAAATTAATTAATTAAGAAAATTAATTTAGAAAATTTAGAAAAAAAACTCATTGTTTGTACAATATTTTTTGTTACTTTTTCGTTTCTTTTGTTGCGAGAAAATTAAAGCATTATTTTCTTTTATTTTTGTTTATCTTCCGTTGAAAACTGCATAACACAAAACCTTTTAGAAAGTTTATTCACAAAGAAAAATAAATTCCAGGATAAAGCAAAGCAAAATATGCACGCCAAATTTAACAATCTATCTTTATTCATGAGAAAAGATGGTAACACACTGAAAATGTGAAATATCTTGAAAAAATACATTAGGGAACTGCATATACTAAATGTTTCATTTTATTTGTCCGAAGTGCAAAAACGAATAGCAACAACAATAGCAAATAACAACAACAACAAAAACGCATTAACATTCTTGCAAGCAAAACCATCCGGAGGAGAGAGTAAATATATTCTCGTACAATAAAAATATTTTTTTAGAATAAATAAATTTAATGGAAATCTACACCAATGAAAAACAGCCCGAAATTCTTATTCGTAAGCTATTTTGTGCTGAAAAACATTTATCTTAAAACAGTGTTTGAATTTTTAAAATCATGTAGATATTGCATAAAACTTCACACGGCAAACATGTTGTACTTGTTTTAATATCTACGTTTTAATATGAGTTAAAATTTTAATGCATTTGATTCTTCCACTTTTGAAATGATGTAGTTTAAATATGAAAAAAGAATACATGACCATCAAATATTTACTTTTTCCAGTGAAATTTCATGTCTTATCTTCCATTTAAAACTTAATTATTAAATTCAGTTTCGTTGTTTAGTTTATGGAATTTGAATTATTGATGCATTCATTGTTCTTAAAATGTCTTTCAGTAGAATTAAAAACAAGTTGGAAATTGTACGTCAAACGTGACAAATGAGGTGCTTTTATAATATAACTAATTTTATAAATATTCAGATCGTGGAGCTTTTGCACTCATGCAAAAATGCATGAATACAAAATTTATTTTATGTACTGATTTTCATATTATAGATATCAATTTTATTTTATGAAATTAAGTTTCAATACACATTTACAAACAATCCATTACAATTATGTTACATTAAAACTATACTAAGTGCAAATATACAATACAAGACAATGTAAAAAAAATCATCGTTATTATTTCACTGAAAAAAAAAAAAATTATATCGTCTGTTATAACAACGTATGATTAATTTCTGTGATAAAATAAGTAACTTTAAGTTGGCAACATTTTATCTTTTGTTGATATTTACTAAAAATTCCAATGGGAAACTTAAGCCTAGCTTTGAAAATTAATTGAAATCCATATTTAGACTATTTTTCCATTTAATATCTATTTCTCTGGAAACATCTATCTACAAAAACTGTCGGTAGATTATAGGATTGCTATAATTAAACAATTTTAGTACACAAATTCCGTTTTTAAATTCAGTAATACAGAAATTATATGACTCCATCTTAAATATGACGTAATGGCCATGCCAACCTAGAATCATTACCAATAATGGGATATCATTGAATTAATTACGTATGATTGGATTTAATAGAACGAACAAAACTTTTAATAATATCTTTTTATATTTTGATTCGATTTTCATAAAATTTGAAATGACTCGACAAAATTCTGCAAAGATTATATATATTAAATATCACATAATTTGGTTGGGTAGTTTTAGCGCTGTTTTATGCGGACAGGCGGACGGACGGACAGACAGACAGAGAGACGGACGGACTAGACGACGACCATAGATGCTACGTATTTATATAATTACGAACGCACCTAATAAACACAGTGATACTATTCCTAAAAGTAACTATTTAAATGTTTGCTTCTTATTTGTATTGATATTTGTTACCGGATACACAGCTTGATGATTTATAGAGTTACTTTCCTACCTAAACGATTATACAGCTATTATAATTAATTTCATTATGTTTTTATTTTTCAACAACACCGAGTAAATAAAATATAATTCATCTTTTAAAAAAACATGTGTACAAAAGTAATCATAAAAGTAAAAATACTAATTAAAAAAAAACGTCTAATTTAAAAGCTTCCAATGCTTGTTTTAAAAATAACACCTAATTTCATCACTACAATTTATTGGGTTACAAAAAATTGCTGTTACAAAACGTTAACCCTACAGTACAGTGCATAGTGTAGTTAATTAATTGGCAACACTTTTTATTTAACTTTTAATAAATAAATCAAGATTTTTTCAACCACTATATCTATATAGAAATATTAATCCTGTAAAAATTACACAAAATGCTACTAAATAAAGTTAAAAATCTATCTTAAAATTTCTGGTGTCGAGTTCTTAATAAGTTCTTAAAAGAAAAATTCATGCACTGTAGGGTTAATTTGGTGTGGAACATCGATTGTGGAAAATTTACTGCTTTCCGTTACGCTTAGTAAACAGCGCGAACTAGTGAGTTTGGAAAAAAAATATGTATAATTTTTGTTTTAAGATATGGCAACAACTGAAAAAAAAAACTAGCAATATATTTAAATTAACCTTATAATTATACTGTCTATTCAGGACTTCTAACTTATTTTCTCAACGTATAATCAAAATTTAATTAAACATTAAATTTATAAAACGCGTATTATTTGTATTATTACACTCTTTATTTATTTTTTATTTTTTTAGCGTTTAATATATTCCAATATTGTAGTTTCTGAGCCAGGTGGCATATTTCAGCGAGCGTGGTTTGACGCATAATTAACTACATTGTTGTTGTAACCCGTATACAGTTGTAATCACAACAAATATTTGGCGATTTATCACCTGCGCCCGGCTAACGAAAAAAGGGCAAAATAATTTCGTATCTTATAATTGAGTTCTAAAAGTATTAAAATATTTTATTGTCATCGGAAACACACATGTGTACATAATTTATAAAAATCTAGTAAATCAGAAAATGCGTGAAAAATCGATTAAAAAATCGATATTAGCATCCATGAACCAAGTTAAGTTAAATAAAAGAATGTAGAAAAGAATTATGGGTAAATTTTTAATAAAGTTTCATCTGTAGATGACAGCTTTAGAAAACCAAATAATGAAAGATTTTTTTAACATCCATTAATTCATCATAACACTGGATTTATTAAAACAAAACGACATTTCAATTAATCTTTTTATACTATTACATAATACAGACAGGAAATTAATTACTCTATTTCCAATACTTACTTTTTATAAACAGAACTTCTGTTATAGATTTATAGTCTTCTAATGTATAGAAGCGTTCCAAATAAAAATGTAACGATCAAATTCTTCCGAACATCTGTTCACGGTGTTGAGAAACATCGGCTTGCTATAAGGATACAATAAGTTAAATAATAAGTTTAGAAAGTATTACGTTCCAGACGGAAAAGCTCACGTAAGAAACTTTTTATATTTTCTTTGTTAGATGGAATAAATAATTATGAGCTTCGTAAACTTTCTTGGGGTTTCGCAACAAAAGAGCCGATAATAAAAAATAATTAAATTATATACTCTAAAAAATCTACGAAAATGAAATATAACGGAGAACGAAAATATACAATTAACTCTTCCAAAAATACAAGCAAAATAAAATTAAGCTATGAAAAAACAACCTCATTTGAATCAATATTCACCTTTGTACTATAATTATTATTTAAAACAACACAAATGTCACAAAACACATATGCATCATTTAATAAAACATTACTTAATGTGTTTTTCAAACATACATAACTGTATCATAGGTGCCAACCTCTCATTAATATTCCGTAATATGCGGGTTAATTTGATCCAGTTTAACAACGCTTCAAATCAGAAAAATTATTGGATGAATCTTTATTTATTCAATTTCAGGTTTCTACGTGGAATTTATTTAATTTCAATTCTTAAAAAAATTTCTGGTGTGAAACGTGTTAAACCTGGGTCAAAGTAATCCGCATATTACGGAATATTAATGAGAGGTTGGCACCTATGCTGTATTTCACAATGATAAAAACCTAGCGCTTTCGAGCAACTTTAGCTCATCATCAGGGTTATAAAACTAACACACAGACATACACAAAACAAATATTCTAAAACTAGTAAAAACATCGGTTTTTTTTGTTTTGTTTTTTTTCGTTTTAGCTGTCGATTAAAATAGATTTTGATAAAGCTAAAATAATTAACCCCTTCGCGACGAGCGTCCTTTACAGAATTTTTAATCTTTTACCAGCGGTTTTTCAAAACAGAAATTTTCGCCTAATTGAATCGCAGCAATGCTAGGATTACATAAAGCAAAACTGACAATAAAAAGTAACTGGTGGAATAATAGAGGATTCTGAGCATCTTAGGCGTCACGTATGCGTCTCGCTCGTCCCTAAGGGGTTAAACCCACATCTCCCTTTCATCAAGCAATAATAAATGAATCCATAGAAATTTTAACCAGAAAAGTTAAGACATGCAATGATTCGGTATCTTACAACATCCCTAAATAGTGGTATAAACTTTTACAGATTGTTCAAGACTGAATAAGATTAGCACATCCCTCCCAATGCTTCTCACCCCTAGTGACCTGTTTGTAATGGTTTGACCATTCTTCAGCAGAAAACGATGTTTATAGTTTTAGTAGACTATTTGTTTTGTGTATGTCTGCGTGTTAATTTTATAACCCCGATGACGAGCTAAGGTTGCTCGAAAGTGCTAGGTTTTTATCATTGTGAAATAGAGTTATGTATGTTGGAAAAACACCTTAAGTAAAGTTTTATTAAATGATGCATATGTGTTTTGTGACATTTGTGTTGTTTTAAATAATAATTAACTCTTCCGAGTTACCCACGATTCCGAAGAGCTTTCTTTACCATTAGAAACCTCAGAAACATAGATTTTTTATGTTATTTTATAGTGGTACTAATCAGTTTTCTGAAATCGGAATATTCATTTTAAGGATGCTATCAATTCTCAATTAAACATTAAAGCTGCATAATCCAGTTTATACATGTAAGGGTAACAAAATAATATGAAATTTTATATTAATGTTTATTTATCATGTTTGTGGATGAAAACTGTTTCTTGATCACGAAACTGTTTACTTGAGAATTGACAGCATCATAGAAATCTAAATTCCTGTTTAAGAAAACTGATTAATACACTATAAAAAGTTTTCGGAACCGTTTCCAAAAGTGAGTGGCACCAAAACAAATTTTGTTTTTATAACGTTTCTTAAAATCTAGACCAGGGATTCCCGAACTTTTAGACCGACGTACCACTAAATCGAAGTCTATACTTCCGCGTACCCCTAGGTATCAAACGTAATGCTAATATAGGAAAAACTGAGAAAGTGGAACTTCCCATATTTTGTTCGATTTCAAATCACCATTTTAACCCTCAACTGCACAATGATGTAAATTTCCATCACTTTTTATTTAACTTTTAGTAAATAAATCAACTTCTTCGCCACCACTAGTACCCTGTAAATTTCCCGCGAACTATGTTGCTGGACAAAGTTCAAAATCAATCTTAAAATTTCTGGTGTATAATATTTAATATATGTATAAAAAAACACAATTGTAAAAGAAAAACTCATGCAAAGAAGGGTTAAGTAACTTTACTACACTGTAAAAAATCTGCGTAATGTCCCTGACGTTTACTGTGTAACATTTCTGAGTTTTCTCGGGTAATTTTTTGTGCTGATCCGAGAATACCGAGAAATCTGGTGTAACATGTTTCACAATATTGTGTAACTTTTCGGAATACTTGAAAAAGTAGAATTTACTGATCAACTGTGAAACGTTTCATATTTTTGTGTGTAACATTCCTTAGTTTTCTTAGGTAAACTTTTGAACTTTTGTGTAAGTTTCCGGAATTATTGTAAAAGAGTGATCGGTGATCTGTGTAAAGTTCCATAAGCTTTGTGTGTAACTGACTTGTGTAAGTTTCCTGGTATTTCTATGGTGAAATTCCTGGACAAACCTGTGGCAGAAAGGTGCCACAGGTTTTCTCAGGAACTTTACACCAAATTTTTTACAGTGTATATTAAAAACCGATTTCCATGAAAAAAGAAAGAAACTTCCACACATAGTACAGAAGAAGAAAAAATTTTCAATTGACAGACTTAAATAAATAATGAAATATGTTTCGAAGAAAACTTCAACACTGAAATAACTAGTACAAAAATAAAAGTTATAAATTACACTTGGAAAAAAGTTTTGTTTTAATTCCTCCTATTCTAACAAGCTCCTCCTTCTTTCACGGATTCAGACTCTGCCTTCAGATAATACAATTTAAAAAGCATGTTTAAAACAGTTTTTCTGCTAATTAAAACTATTTCATTGATTAATTTTTAAATTAAGTCTTTATTTACAAATTTTTTTTTCCATATAAATTTTGTAATTACCTATATTTACTTCTGGAAAACTGGTTGTATCATAAGCAGAGTGTGCGGATTTCAGATAGCTTGCTATAACAAACAATTCTAGTAACAACAACTACAAAAAAAAAGCGTTTAACATTCTCTAATTTTATTCGAAAATTTCCAAAATTAATAAATGCATGGTTTTTGATTTTATAATATTATGCTGGTGTTTCATTTTACGTACCAGCATCGCACATTCACGTACCATTAGTTAGAGCTTTCCGTACCAGTACTGGTACGCATACTGTTTGTCGATCACAAGAATAACTCTCGCCAAGAAGTCTGTGCCTGTCTGTTGCCGTGGAAACAAGAATCGCTCCATTTTCGACAGGGGAAGCCAGAAGATAGGTATTCACATTGGTTTACTAAGCGCCTTGAGGGTGTGTTGGCGATGTTTTTATTATTATTACTTTTTTTTGTAATTATTTTAATCGATTCATCGAGTGAAAGAAAACTATTTCACATATTATTTATATGATAATATTAAAATTTTACAAATAAAAATAAAATATGAATCAATATGAATTAATCATGAAATTAATTACAGTAAAAATTAAATTAAATTAACTTAAATAATTGTTTCAAAATTAATATTTTCATAGCCATTAATAATTATCAATGATTTTAAATTATGAATACAATGACCGAACTTCAGTGATTATTATAAATTTCAGCATGTATTTTCAAACAATTTGCAAGGACGGGGAAATTTTTTTATCATTAAAAATATAAAAAATAATAATACGTTCTAAACTTTTAGAATTTTATTCAAGCATGTGAAAGTCCTCTAAATCACTCTCAGAAGTCTCGGTTTCTTCTGAATCAGAATCGCCGGTATTAATGTTAAATGACAGTTCGTCCAATAAATCCTCTAACAGTCCGTCTTTTTCCCAGTAATTATTTTCAACGTGTTCCACATGTTTGCAATGCGCTGCCCATTCTGCCGAAGTAACCTCAGTGATAGCTGTTTGAAGTAGAGATTTTAGATTGTCCAAACTTGAATCACCAGTAACATTTCGTTCTTTTACTTTTCTTTTCACAGAGGACCATACAAATTCTATTGCGTTTAGATCGCAATGATTAGGGGGGAATCGTAGAACTTCATGTCCTTCTTTTTCTATTAAATTATCAATTTTAAAGATGTTTTTCTTTGGACGATTACTGTCTATGAGACAGAACAGTTTCGCTTTCCGCATTTGTATGTCGTAGTATATTTTGTTGTTTTTTAGCCAGTCTATCGTAACTTTTTTTGTAGAATATTTTGTAGGAGTGCGGTTTTCAACAGTCGTATGATACGGACCATTATCCATACATACGGCACTGTTCGCACACACATCCATTTTTTGAGGTTTTCGTAGTTCATTTGCACGATTTTACGTGCTTGCGATTTCAAGACCTCACCCTTCCTAAACTGAAAGGGCATCGTTTCAGTTTAACAAATTAGCAAAATTATTTAAACAAATTAGCAAAATTATTTAAACAAATGGGAACAAATAATTTAAAAAGCAAAATCAAAATTAAATAAAAAATAAGATAACGCGTGCAACTGCTGATCTGAGAAGAATGACGTGGGGTAACCTTTTATTCCGCCAATTCTTCACACGCGTATTCCCCATTTGAAATGGATAGGTCTTGTTACTATAGCGACCGCCACTAACCAGACTTCTTGGCGGGAGCTATTCTTGTGGTCGACAAACAGTACCATAGTTTGGGAACACCTGATTTAGACCATATACTGCACTGTAAAAAATGACCAATGTTTCTTATTTTATGAAAATATACTATAACCACGAACGAAAATATAATATAACCTTCTGAGTTATCCGAAATTCAAAATAGCGTGTTCCATTGTCTTTTGAATCCCCAGGAACCAATACATTTCCAAAATTTAAAGAATTATTTATGAAACAGTATTTTTGCTGTCCGTATTTTTCAGAAACGTTTCCGAAGGGTTTTTAAAAATATTAATTAGTGTCCTCAGCCTGGAATACCCGTTTTCCGAATGTCATCAATTCTCAAGTAAACGTTTTCAGCCGCATAAGTTAATTTATACATGGAAGAGTAAAGAAATAATCTTAATTTTAATGTTATTGTTAACGTTGTTAATTTTGCCTGTTTGTCTGTTAAACGTTTTTTTTTTTTTTTAGCATGAAAATGTTTACTTGAGAATTGATAGCATTCGGAAAAGAGGTATTCCAGGCTGAGGACACTAATTAATACACTATAAAAACCCTTCGGAAAGGTCCCTGAAAAATACTTTGTTTTTAAAAATAATTCTATAAATTTTGGAAATGTATTGGTTTCTGGGGGTTCAAAAGATAATGGAACTCGCTATTAACCCCTTCGCGACGAGCGTCCTTTACTGAATTTTTAATTTTTTACCACCGGTTTTTCAAAACAGAAATTTTCGCCTAATTGAATCGCAGAAATGCTAAGATTAAATAAAGCAAAGACTACAACAAAAAATAACTGGTGGGAGTAATCGAGGATTCTGAGCATCTAATGCGTCACGTATACGTGTCGCTTGTCCTCAAGGGGTTAAGAATTTCGGATAACTCAGAGGATTATATTATATTTTCGTTCGTGGTTACAGTATATTTTCATAAAATAAGAAACATTGGTCATTTTTTACAGTGTGGTATCCCAGGTTTCTAAAGATAAAAACATGCTTCTCGGAATAGTGCATAACTTTGAAAAGGTTATTGAATATTTTCGTTCGTGATTATATTGTATTTTCATAGATTAAGATACACGTGTCTTTTGTTAAAGTGTAGATTCATCTAGTTGCGCGTATTGTTGAAACACTTTGTTTAATTTATTTTATAAAAATTCAGAAACATTTCCTCATATACAAAATGTTTCAAAAAACGCATATAATCCCGAATTTTTACTCTTTGAAAACAGTAAATGATAAGGTATCCCGCTTGAAACCAGAAAAACTTGTCATACTTTCGGACGAGATTAAAATATGGTATATAAAAATCGCTTTTGGAAACTTCGATGAGAGTCACTGAATCAGTTGTGAAACGTAATGATGCTGCTAAAGATGACCAATTTCAGCATTCATTATAAAAATTCAGAAACGTGAATAAACGTGAATTGGTATATTCAAATTTAAGTTGTAACCTTAACTCAGGTTACAGGTTGTAACAGGTCAATACACATTTTTAGATATTAGAATGTTTTTAGAAGACTTCCCGCTCATTTTAACCTTTTAAATTTTGAATTGTTTAGAAACTGTTCTTAGAGAACATTTATGTCTTATAAGTAACTACCACGCCAAATTAAAAATTTCTAGCTCTTTCAGTATCCCAAAAATTGCAATTTTAAAAAGTTTTTCGCTGCTACATCCCCTGGGGATAATGGCACGGACATAAAAATATAACCTATGTTGGCGCAGGGATTGTTACCATCAATTTGCCACCATCACTTTTGAAATCGGTTCGGTAGTTCCTGAGATTACCCGCAAACAACAACAACAAAAAAAAAACGTTACTTCTTTATAATATTGGTATAGATTAAGAAAAGTAAAATAAAAAATATTTCGAATAATTTTAAAATCAAGATTTTTACTTTTTTTACACGCCAACGTCACATATTTGCATAATAAAAGATATTTATTTAATATTGTTCAATACGTATATTATATTTATAAAAACACAATTTTTTTTCAGTCTTTTAAAAACATTTCGTAATACACCAAGGAAAGTAATTACGCTGTTTCTTTTACTTCCGTTTTTTCAAGAAAAAAACTTTTGTTAAAGATACATGTCCTTCCACCAGTGCAAATAATTCTACAAAGTAAATAAATTGGTCGACGCCAGACAACGCATAGACATACAAAAAGCCAATTAATAAGTTTACAAAGTATTGCATTTCGGAAAGCAAAAGTTACGTAAGACGTTTTTAGTATTATTTAAATATTAGTTTCATAACTTTTTTTTTTAGTTTATGAACAAAAGAAACAATAATAAATAATATTTAATAAAACAGAGTTTTTTTTATGTGCAGTATTAAAACATTTTGCTTGATATGCTATGTCTTTACGCTTGATATAGTGATAGTCATGTATTTTTTCTAATTTATAAATTTTAAAGAAATGTTTTAGTATTTTACTTACCCATCATACGTAGTTTAGGGTAAGTCTGGTAATCGTTTTGAAAATCGAAAAACAAATTTTACGGATTTACACGTTTCAGACACTGGAGATTCCGAAAAACATATTTAAAAAAAAAAATTACCGTCCGTCTGTCTATGTGTGTGTTTGTGTGTCTGTAAACGCTCTATCTCCCGAACAAATTGAGATAGAGACTTGAAATTTGGTATGTACTTAGTATGTAATAATGGGAAGAAGCTTATTGAATTTCAGTAACCTTGATTATCCGGAACTATTTTTTTCGGACTCTCGAAATATTCGTTCTGATAAAAAGTATTTAAAAATTTTCGAAATTGTTTATTTTAAGGAGTGAATATAAAAGACAAAAAAAACAAAAACATAAATTTTGCATAAAGAATGAAGTCGATCGGATAATGAGTTGCCGAGATATTTGTAATTCTATTTACCACACTCTTCGATTTTTCATGACCCTGTATTTCATTCAAATTTCAATTCAAAGATATATTTTAATTGGAAATGATACGCTTAATCCGACGCAGTAAATCGTTAGTTAGTATGATTATCAGTTTTGGAGTTATAAGGATGTTTCTTTTACACAATTCAGTAATAGAGCATTTGAAGTTTATGACGTCATCAAGCCACGATTTCATTCGAATTGCAATGCAATTTATAAGTAGCTTACACATGTTTCATTTTCATATTTTATATTATGCAAATCCATGATGGGTAAGTATTACGGTGGCCCCCCGACGACTAGTTTTATTTGTTCTATTATAGATTGGTTAATTTTTCTTTTTATCTAGTCACACGCAGACATTATTCCAAATAAGGAAATAATATTTATGGAATCAACTTTTGCTTGAAGAGCATTTTTGACTGAAAAAGTGGATTTTGAACCTTGCTTCCTATACAGAAATCTCTGGCTTTGACATGTATTGTCAACGCTAAACATTTGTGTTCAGTTTGAGACGCACTGTACACATTTTACTTTTTAATTTTTGGTATATTTGAAAATGGTATGTACGTAGTTCGGCATATCAATTTATTTTTATTTTCCTTTTCAAACATTGTGAAATAAATTAAAATAAAATCAGAAGATTTTGGTTATTTATTAGAAATTTTCAAATATGGCGTACATGTAATTCTTCAAAGTGTCCTTTCAGTAATAATTTCCATCGCGAATGACTTAACATTTTTTTAATGATGTTGAAATATACTGTATTTTTAAATATTAGTTTCTCTCAAGCCGAATTTAATTAGACTTTATTCTGGTTCTCCAATAGACATAAATGAAATTAAGTGTAAGAAAAGGAAAACAAGTGTATTGCTTATGCATGGTTACCGTGTAATTTCTTGTTCATGTTTGGAAAACATTCTCTGTATTGTATAATTGAAAAGATGAAACAAATGTTTCTATCACCACGTGGCTTTAAAAAGAATATTTTATTTTTATTTTAAATTCATTTATGTTTCTTTTCAAAACTGTATAATTGAGTAAAAAGTAAGTAGTAAAAGATTTTGAAAAGATAAAACAAAACAAAACAAAAAGAAAGAAAGAAATTTACTTTTCTTTGCCAAAGAAACCTAATTATCTGAACATGTAAGTATCGTGCAACATATTTCGAACAGTAAATCTAATCTATCTCGATATGCATTTTATTACCTAGTATTCCTGTAAAATAAAGTAAATCTTTCTGGTAATTAAATCCATATTATTATTTTTATTTATTTACTTTTTATTTATAGTTTTTCTTCTTTTTTTTTACTGTTTCTTGAGAAAATAAGTGCAAATCATGTAAATAAAATCATGAAATTTTAAACATTTCTTTTTTTACAAAACAACATTTTGCAATTTATTAAAATATAATGCGAATGAAACGTGCAATAGACGACTTCTATTCACTGGAAAACAAATAGCAACAATAGGATGAAACAAATAACGGGAAAAAATACATTTACTTGTAGATACTGTTAATATAATTTAGTTTGTGTATACAATGGAAATAAACAAAGATAATAAAACATTACTACCTGCAAAACCATCCGGCATAGATAGTGGTACCTTAAGGGAAAATTCTATTTTTTAGGACTTAATAAATTTAACAGAAATCTAGTTTTTAAAGATAAAAATCTGAAATAAAATTCTTAACACATAATCTTTACTAAACCTCATTTCGAAAACAGTATTTCGGAATTCAAAAATACACAATATGCAAGGAAAATGTAATAGACTATCTTTATTTATCGAAAAGGTGTTAGCACCAAAAATAGTGAAAATATATAGAAAAACGAAAAAAAAAAAAAAAAAAAAACGATTGTGCACGAACGTAATCCAATTTTAACATAAAATCGTTTTTTTTTTTTTTTTTTTTTTTTTTTTTTTTTTTTTTTTTGTAAATAAAAAAAATTAATAGAAATCTAGTTTACATATATAAGAAAAACTGCATACGGTTTTCCTCTTTTTTAGGTACGTTCGTAATTATATAAATACGTAGCACATGTCGTCGTCTGGTCTGTCCGTCCGTCAGTCTGCCCGCATATGACAGCGCAAAAACTACACAGCCGAATGCTTTTAAATTTAATATATATAGTCGCATAATTTTGGCGAGTCATTTCAAATTTTAAGAAAATTGAATCAAAACTTAAAAAGATATTAATAAAAATATTTATTAAGTAATTTTATTTTTTTTTAATCGGTGCTTCCTTGTTATAGCAGCTTCCGAGGATTAATCGTAAAGCGACCGAGATGTATGACATTATAGTCATATATGACGTACATGACATTTTGTAATCTCTATGACCAAGCTATGGTCACATTCTTCATTCTATTAAATC
Organism: Maratus michaelseni; assembly: GCA_963931845.1. Classification (NCBI taxonomy): domain Eukaryota; kingdom Metazoa; phylum Arthropoda; class Arachnida; order Araneae; family Salticidae; genus Maratus; species Maratus michaelseni. The sequence continues at coordinate 134,697,098 of OZ007598.1, read as the reverse complement.
CTATCATATTTTTAAATGAAAAAAATAAACAGATTTTTCCACATTGATTTTGTTTTTTAACAGTTAAAACTTCATCTGATTTTGGCTAATAATTGAAAATATTCTGTAGGATTTGGGGGCCGCATGCCACGAATGCCCTGTCGTAAAACAGGCACTGGTAAGCACTATTTATAGTGCTTCATTATGGTTACAGAATTATTTTTTAGAAGTGAATTATCAAACCCTGTAGGCTGAAAAAGTCCTTGGAATAGCTCATGTGAATTGCTTGTGCTCTCATCACTTGTGACACATAGATGTTATTATAATATAAATTAAAGAGTCTAATTTTTTGAAGATTTGTCAACTGTATGTTCCCTTAAATCTGGTTGAAATCGTTAGATAACATTTAAGAAAAATCCTAAATTATACTCAGGACACATAAACTAAGGACTACATCTAAATCTATAAAATTTATTGTTTTGGTAAAAATTTTAAATTTTTAGATCAAAAATACATTCTACAATTTTTTCTAATGCAAAATATATATTATATCTATATGCAAAATATTGAAATTATTTAATATATATATATATATATATACTCCCAAAACCTGCATGGCAGCACTTTCAGGATGATTTGTAATTAAAATTGGCTTATTTCTATAGAAAATGTAAATGTTAAATTCAGTGTATGTAATTCTCTATTTATAAATTGATAGGAGGGAAAATAACAACAACTAAAGTTCAATCAATCGGTTTAATTTAAGTTTCGCACCAGATATTTATTAAAAAATTTTATATCAGATATAAACTCCTAGCAATTTATTCAGATTCAACTTCAGTAACGTTGTCTATCCAGAAATTACTCTGGATCCTTTCGCTTGGCTCCATAGTGCAAGAACATAGTCATGTGAAGGGAAGTGAGGCATCGTGGGTGATTTCTGTACCATTTTAAAAGATCTGCTAAATTTAAGAGCATTTTCTGCGCTGATTGTCTAATGGTCATTTAAATAAAGCTAACGTAAGTGAAGATATTCATTCACTAGTGGACATGACCTAGCTACTAACCGATTCTGAAGCGTTTTGATAGGCTCCCACTAAGTGATCGACATGGGGCGGAGCAAGTCCGGTCCCCAAGCTAGGCACGTCGCATCATCGCACGTGGGTGACGAGTGGCAGGCCATAGGAGCGAACCACCAACCCAAGAACTAGCTAGAAGCCAGTTCCTGAGATGGATTTCTACTGAGTTGTGTGTATTTTACATTGTTTATTTAGCTATATCATTTTAGTGTATGAAAAAAATGAAACTTCTTATAAATATTCTACTAGTGTTGGAAACTGTTTCATAATCTATGCTTCAAGTATGATTTTTTGTTCTTTTTTATATAAATTTATTTTTTTCGATCAGAAGCGCTTATAACACCAGCTGATTTGTTTTATATTGTTTACTTTATTATTCAAATATTAACATATATAAAACTTATGATGGTGTTATGTGCGCCTTCTCCCTGAAAAAAAAATCAAATCGATTTTAAAAGTGTCAAAATATGTTAAACTTTTTTCAACAACCTATGATTCAAATCTCATATAACATCCCTAAAGAATCATCAAAGAAAAAACAATTAAAGAATCAATTAAAATAGATCCTAAATTTTATCAAAAGAATCGAAACGACTTTCAATAAGAAAATGATGGGACAATGAAGGTCTCATTAAAACGCATACTCAGAAAATTTTGGAAAAAATGCTAAGGAAGCTACTCATGTATGTAATAAAAGAACAGGGAAATTTAACTGCAAAATCCCAGTAGAAAATCTGCAAAAAAATAAAATACTTTCGAGTATTTGGCGCAAAAAGACGCGATTTGGCTAGCAAAATTTTTTCCTCGAAACGCAAACGATTTTAATACATTTTGAAATTTCTTGTAAAATGATTATTCGAATGCACAGTACTTAATTAATTTAAACTTGAACGATGAAAGTTTATTATTTTTGTATAATTTTTGTATTTTCAACAATGTTTTTTTTTTTTTTTTTTTTCCAATTATGTCTATCAGATTTTTGTAAAATTTGAAAGCGTAAAATTGTCATTAGCTTAAAAAAAATTATACTAATAGGTTAATTCTAGGGCTCATGATACCATACCCTCTTGTTCAGAATCATTTGCATTTAGCGTTCAACATTTTCAACTCTTTGTACATTTGCAGCAATGTTAATTTAAAATATTCATTAAATCAGATTAAATCATTGACGTTTTTTTCTGTATTTAATACCAATTGAATGAAATTTTGCTATTGTTTCATCTCCCATTCCACGATTTTTTCTAATTTAAACGGCTTCACCGGTAAGTAATTTTTAAATGCATTTTAAAAAGAAAAGCCCGATGACAAACGCATTCGTTATTACATTTTCATATCGAAGGAGTCGTTGTTACCATAGCAACAATACTTTTTCCTTGAATTGACAGTGTTCAGAATCGGGCTTATTTTTGAGCTTGAAACAATTTCAATCAATTTAAATTTTGTTTTAAATCGTAAATTACGATCCTTAAATTTCATTATATATACATATAAATGTGTACACAAAATTGTAGTTATAAAAATTTATTTATTATGTAAGTTAAACTTACATAAACAAGTTCAGCAGGAAAAAGTTTTTCCTTAAAGAGTATTTGTCATAAAACCCTATCTTTTTTTATTTTATTCCGTCGCCAACCGGTGTTAAATCGCCAAATAAACGAAATTTTCATATTTTTTTACGGACGTTATAACGAGGTTACGCAGAACATTTTTATATAGACGTATATATCCTGATGAGAAGAACATTCTGTAATTTTTTCAAAATTTTCTGAGTATGCGCTTATGGAGACCTTCCTTGTAAGTAAACAATTTGGAAAACGCATAACACATTTGTAAACCCAATTTCAGTAATTACCATCTGTAGTGGAAAAATATCTGAATTCTGGTATGCAACTATGTATATTATCTATATTTGTATATACAGGGTGTTCCGTTAAAGGGGTCCAATATTAATAGGGGTAATAGAGGAGATCACACGGAGCATAAATCAGTATATAAAGCCTGGTCGGATCTCAATAGTTTTCAAGTTACAGCAAATAGAATGAAAATTCGGAAAATTGTAAAAGAACCCTCATTGCTAAACTATCGATAATGCTACATAAAAACGAAGCACATATTTAGAAAGAACAGAAAAAAACCTACAAAATGACATCAATTGTATTAAAATAGCAATATTTATTGACGAGTTACAAGCCCTGAAACAGTGAAAAAAGTACGAAATCCAATATACATCAAAATAGTTAATCGTTAATTCCAAAAAGACAACTCTAGCTACAACAAGGAAAATGTAGTAAAATTTGGTCCATTCCGAAAACTTTCGAAAAAGCTTACAATGAACCATATCGGTTTAATTGTGTGAGAGAAATTAATCAGTTTCTTAGTTACAACTCCGCTTTCTTTGACACTAGCAAAGGTTAAACTCCGCCCATCACGATTGGAAACACCGCCTTTTTAATTACTCTCAACTATACATTTTCGATCATGCTTCTTCTGAGATGCAACATTTTTAATTATTCAAGAGTTGAATGAACCAAAATAACTTTACAATAATAGTCTACATTTTAAAGTGGTCTTTTATTGATATAAAGCTTAAGTTAAATTCCTTAAAATTAAACTGGTGGTGAAAATTCGGAAATAATTAAAAATATTGCGATTTGTAACTATGCAAGAAGTTTCAGTACATGTTTTACATGGACAATTATTGTATGTATATGTGCATCATAATTTATGATAGGAAATAATAATAACAAATAGCATAATAATTTTATTAATTATAAATTTAAAAAAGACACTAAATTTTAAATTAATTCATGCAAACTTTGTAATTTACAATTTGAGTACACCACAGTCTGTGACTTACAAAATACTGTGCCAAAAAGTGTTGAAAATAAAAGAAAAATGACAAATAAAGAATTACATTCCACGTACTTTATGACATATGTGAAGCATAGTCTTATGGCCTGCGCTGCACAGTTCAATGTCGGAAGGCAGACGAACGGACATTATTATAATAGGTGTTCGAAGTTGCGCCCATTAACAGAATCGCACAGCCGACAGCGACGTCGTAAAGATTGGCGAACACGCCGAAAAACTCCGACGGAGTTGGGAATGTCTCCTGCAGCGACAACGATTCGCGCTAGTAAATCCTCCGGTGTATCCACAGGCGTTTCATACACCAGCGATTTAAGGTGTCCCCAAACAAAAAAGTCTAACGGATTGAGGTCTGGAGAGCGTGCAGGCCAAGCAACAGGTCCACTGCGTCCAATCCATTTCCCAGGATATGTTGAATTGAGGTGATTGCGAACACCTATGAAAAAATGTGCCGGTGCGCCATCGTGCATAAACCACATATTGTGGCGCAATGTTGCTGGCACATTTTGCAGTAACTGCGGTAAGATATCCCGTAGGAAAACCAAGTAAGTACTGCCATTGAGTACATCTGGGAGTAAATATGGTCCTATGAGATAATCGCCGAGGACACCTGCCCATATGTTCACACTGAACTTTTGTTGTGCGTTCGACGGGAAAACAGTGTGCGGATTTGTATATGACCATGTGTGCATATTGTGCGTGTTTACCACGCCCTCTCTCGTAAATGTTGCTTCATCAGTAAATAAAATATTTTCCAGAAATTGTGGATTATTTTCTGTTACATTAAGCAACCAGCGTACGAATTCTGTCCGCTGAGCACAGTCTGTTACTGATAACAGTTGTACCTGCTGCACATGAAAGGGGTGCTTGTTTTCTGCACGCAGAACACGCCACACACTTTGGTGAGAAACACCGACTTCAGACGCAGCAGCTCGTGTACTCGTGGAGGGGTTATCTTTAAAAATATTCAGTACATCTTCTTCCATTGCAGGTGTTCGTACATGTCGAGGTTTCCCTGCATCAATGCTTGCTGTATTAAACGATCCAGTCTCCCGTAATCGTCTATCGATTTTTATGAAGAGTTTCGAACTTGGGCAACGTCTCCTTGGAAATTGCTCACGGTACATGCGCTGTGCTAGACATGCATTTCCATGAGCTTGCCCGTACATCAGATGCATGTCCGCATATTCTTCGTTAGAGTATTCCGGCATAATTATTATACATCAACTTACTACAATCCCACTTACAACAGCCTCCCTTTAACATAACGCCCACTGATGACTGCTGTTTTATTACACTTTTCTTCCTATACACATAGAAAATTTGCATAAAAAGTACTTCTTCTTCATCATCCTGAAAGTTCATGGAGGAAACGCAGCAGTCACGGAGTTTGCTTTAAGACAAGGCGAGAGCTGCACAATATGTCATTCACTTGACCAGACTGAATAATGAAAGGGTATTGATAGAGGTTGATCAGAAATGTATAATTGAAAGATATTAAAACGGGGTGTTTACAATCGTCATGGGTGGAGTTTCGCTCTTTCCGAGCGTGCAACAGTACAGAGTTGTAACTAGGGAACTGCTTGATTTCTCCCATACAATTAAACTGATATGGTTTATTGTCAGCTTCTTCGAAAGCTTTCGGAATGGACCAAATTTTATAACATTTTCCTTGATGTAGGTAGAGTTGCATTTTTGGAATTAACGATTAACTATTTTGCTAAATATTTGATTTTGTATTTTTTCACTGTTTCAGAGCTTGTAACTCGCCATTAATTCTCAATACTCTAAAACAACTTATGTCATTTCGTAGGATTTTTTCTGCTCTTTCCAAATATGTGCTTCGTTTTTATGTAGCATTATCGATAGTTTAGCAATGAGGGTTTTTTTACAAATTTCCGATTTTTCATTCTATTTGCTGTAACTTGAAAATTATTGAGATCCGGCCAGGCATTATATACTGATTTATGCTCCGTGTCATCTCCTCTATTACCCCTATTAATATTAGACCCCTTTAACGGAACACCCTGTATACTACATAGCATAACCCACAAAATTCTACCTGGTAAAAAAGCTTCTTGTACTTTATTGTAGTGACCGGGTTATATCATCGTAATAATTCACTCCATTGTAATAACTTTAAAAATGTTCTCAGTATCTCAATGAAAGTGTATATATAATGTTTTTGTCAAATCTGTAAATCGGTAAATTGAAAATTGAAAAAGCATAATTCATCATATGCGCTATTGCAAAATACTATGTAGTTTAAGTTGTAAAAAAGATCTGTTCGATCCTTTGTGTGTTATCGTTGTATTGTAACATGTTTTATAAGTGCATAGTTACTTAATTTGATGTTGTCTTTATAGTATTGTGTTTTCTGTGGTTATTGCTAGCATACTTAAATAATTGTCAATTCAGTATAAGCTTCATAAATATGGTTTAATGAATTACTGTTTCATAATAAGTCAATTGTAACCTGAAATGACTATAAACCATTTTTATTTCTTCAACAATTCATAGATGCTTATGTTGTAATGTGAAATTGTAAAATTGAACTATAAGCATTGAAAATGTCATCTGTGACTCAGCTAGTGGATTTGGTCTGCCCCTCGGAATTGTACTATCACTGTAAAGCAGCGGTTCCCAACCTGGGATACGTGTTGGGGGTACTTGAAAATAATATCGGTAATGGTGGAAATCATAAAAATGGCTCAACTGAAAACACAAAAATAAAGTTAATTGTTTTGGATTAAAAAAGTTAGTCTCATGTGTAACTAAAATATTTTATTCTCAAAATGGAGAAAAGGGCCCACTGGACCTAGTGATTTATTAATAATTCAATGTCACTAGCTCCGCCCATCTCTAATCATATAGCATGATGAATTATGTTGCCCTTCAGTTATGTGTTTTCCTTCATTTTCGCGAAAAATGTTATTGATCATTATACAATAATTGTATTTCAAACGCCTTTAACGATTTGTTCTTCCAGTAAGCCAAAAATACACCAGTTTCTGAAAAAGAAAAATTGATTGAACTTTGGACAGATTCTTTTCTACAATCTGATTTGAAAAAAGAAATATCAATGACTTTTGGATTGTAGAAAAAGAAGAGTTCCGAAAACTCCGTGATAAAGCAATAAAACAATTTTTACCTTTCACAAAATACAAAGCTTCGTACTGCTCCTGACTTGAGATTATACCCGTCTTCGTTTGAACCTGATTTTAAAAAACTCAGCTCCACGAAACAAACTCAAGGATCAGATTGCGAAAATTAAAAGCCATGTTTGACTATCTGTATATCGTGATCCAAAATTGTTATAAACTTTCATGGTAAAGTAGTTAAAAATTATTTTAATACTGTATATTAAATTGTTTTGATGTTAAGCTAATATTATAGAAAGTAACAATAAATATAAAATCTAATATAAAAATAAAAGGTTATAAATATCACAGTAATTTGAATCGATTCATTATTTAACTAAGAAGATTACTACAATTTTTTAAAAAAAAGCATGCTTGTGATATGTGGGTGAGTGGGGGCATATTTATAAAAAAAGGGAGTACTCCAAAATGAAAAGCCTAAGCAAGGGTATGTGAAAGAAAAAAGATTGGGAAGCGCTGCTCTAAAGCGTAAGCTGAGTTTCCGAGGTGATCATCCCTGTTCTTTCCTGCAATAATTTAATTCAGTTAGAACACACATAACACAATTTAAAATTCCTGCTTCATCAATTTCCGTCAATGAGCGGAAATATGTTCTAATTCCTTTGTGCAGCTCTGTATATGATCTATATATTTTGTACGCACTAAGAAATATGCAAAAAATTAGTTAAATGTGAAAATGTATACCAGAATTGGAAACGCACGCCCAGCAATTATTGCTCATAGACAGTAATTGAACAGTACTGACAGTACTGTAACTGAATAGTTTTGTGTGTCCCGGTAAATTATCCATAAACGCTATGCACACCCTATTCCATAGTAAGCATTTTGAAGTGTTACTCTGTAATGTTTATCACTATGTTTTAAATAGTGTAACAACATAAAAATACACTGCAAACGAGTTTAGCTCATATACCATAATGTAATGACATTCTTTTGAGTGCCCCTGTAAAAGAACTATAAATTCTGCACATTTTATTTTCAATACCGAACATGCCATGGTAAGCCTTAATAACATATATCAAATACATAAGAATCCTACTATATGTAAGCAAGTTAGAGTATGGACAGACAAACAGACGGACAAACAAAGCGAATTCATAAACACTTTCCAATATGTAAAAAAGTTTTAAAAAATAAGGACATTTCTTTATCCCATCTCCTTGATTTAACATTTCTATCTACCATTATTCTAATCTGAAAATTGAAGAAATATTCTTCCAATAATATCTTAGCAGAACGAAAGATAAACAAATCTGAGCTTCGTGACCTGTATGTGATAAAATCCACTTCTTCATCTCTGACAATCTTTTAGCAAAAAGATAACATGTCGTAAAAGATAACAGATGTTCAGATTATATGAAACGAAACCAGATACTTCGACTTTTGATAACAACAGGTGTTAGAATGTAAGATTTTGATTATAGTGTCTTTTATTGATTACTTTTACATTAACTGTTCATATAATAACCCAATTGTTTGAACATAATATATGAAGATGTTTATTGTTTGATAGGTATTTGTTGACACTTATTAAACATTACATTTTCAAATATTTTTATTAAAAACCAACGGAATTTCAGGTATAAATTTCTCTGAAACATCATAAAATGTAACAACTTCAGTAAAATGTTATATAACATTTTTGAAATGTTATGCATTTCAATGTTTCAAAAAAAGAAGAAAAAAAATTACATTTCTTTCGATAAGTATTTTATTTCCAGAGTTTTCTTCCAGTTAGTTTTTAATTTCAAGTTTTCTTTCAGAAAACAATTTTGGGGGTGAAACTATAATAACAGGGAAATTTTTCAGAAACTAAATTACGCCTGAAGAATAATATTAGTCGTTTTCAATTCATACGAAAAAGGTTTTGATGTTGACTATTTTGAAAACTAATATTTGGTATTTTCAATTATTTTTCTAAAATAACGAATAATTCGTAATAGTGATTTCCGAAAAAGCAGTTAAAAAGTATTTTAAAAAAAAAAACAGGACACGGTCGGGCTCCCACACTCAGGGTTCTGTACCGTTATGTCATATTAAATAATTACCATGTTATTATGTAATATGACATTATGTCATATTTACGTTAAATCTTAGTAAATACCTAGTTTCTTGACAAATATACAAAAAATTCTGTTACAATCGTTAATTTGGCATTATTCCCGAATATGGAATGTTACCACATAATAAATCGACATAGAATTATAAGATAATGATTATCGGATTTTTTTCCTTGCCATGTGCTATAAGACCTTCCTTCGTGCCAAATTTCAAGGTTCTAAGTCAACCGGAAGTGCCTTATATGTTTTACTCGGTTGAACCTTGAATTGCGGTAGAAAGGAAGTTCTTAAAGCCCATGTAAAAAAAAAAAAAAAAAAAAAAAAATCGAAAAATTTAAAATTATCATTTTATGTCGATTTAGTGCGTGGTTTTCTATAATCAGGATTTCCAAAAACTTTGTTTTAAAGCCGCAACGTTTTATTGCATTAAATTACAAGCTCGACATTTTTACACAATAATGGGACCATATGAACCTTATCGTTTGATATTAATTATAAACTTGATGCCTAGCCGTTATTGAGAAAACCGATCTTGACATACAGACGGACAACAAAACGAGACCGTTTTCTTGCCCTTTGGAGGTACGAAACCCTAAAATTGAGTAAATCTTTACCAAACTGTAAAAAATGTGTTTTACGTTTACATGTTAAAATGTGTTGTTGTTAAAAAAATGTGTTTTACGAAATTTAAGGGAATAAAAGGAAAATGGACGTTTTATTTCGGAAAGAAAAATTGTAAAACTTATAAAATATTGTTCTTTTTATTGCTTTTTTTTTTTTTTAACCATTTGGAAAATGGTTGTTGCTTTCGCTCGAGAATGGACCAAATGATGTTCGCATTTTACTATTTTAACCGTTTTTAATGAAACTCTGTAACTTTAGAAGAATTTTTTAAGCGTTTTTAATGAAATTCTGTAACTTTAAAACCATTTTTTTTTTAATAGGCAATAGAAATGCATAAAATCGTTACAAAAATGTTAAAGTTACAAAAAGGATAGATGCAAATTATCAGATATGAAAAATAAAGTAGAAATTTGGTACTTTCGTGTTATAGCGGCCCTAAAGGATGATATATTTTTGTTTCTGTTTTCATTAATATATTGTAAATTTGGTACTTTCGTGTTATAGCGGCCCCAAGGATGAATCGTCAAGCGACCAAGATTTATAGCCAAATTATAAAGCATGTATGACATTATAATAATATATGATATAAACATTTCGTGACCTAAATGGCCAAGTTATAGTCATATATGATGCATTGCATATATGATGTATATATGTGACATGTGTATATGATGTATATACGACATATAAGACATAAATAATCTACTTATAATAAAATCGGAAGTCAAGAAAGTGTCTGTAACCACTCTGTTCTGCAAATCGACTGTAGTTAAACGCCAAGTTAGGCTTAATGAAAAACCCATGCTAATTAATAATATCTTCTACTTGAAATCATGTCTGTTGAGGATATTTTCCTATAAAACATGTATATCATATCCTATTATAATGTTTTATGTTCTTAATTAAAAATCCAGGTTAAACATAGGAATTCCAGATATAAACCAGCGTAACAGAATATCTCAGGTAGGGGAACGTCGTGTTACGATTTTCACTCCAAAATTAAGTTTGGTAATGCCCAGTAATTCAAGTACTGGCCGGAGCGCCATCTATTGTTTGCATTTGAATTTAAAATCGAACACCTTTTTTTTAAGTAAAACTTTTTTTTAACTGCATTTAAAAAGAAATGCTGCGTTGTTTTTATCAAGTTTTTTAATTTAAAAAACACAAACCATGAACTATTTTAAGAATTTGTGAAATATTTATAATAAGTGTACAAACTGCAAATATTTTTTTTTTGAACTGTATTATTAAAAAGGAATAAAAAATATTAATTCTTATTCAAGACAAGCCTAGAACACAGTTAATTTCTTTCTTTTAAATTTTACTGTACTCGGATAATTTAAAGTAATTAAGACAGTATCTAGATAAAAATTCTGGATGCGATTTATTTCGTTATTTAGATTATTCAGTTTAATTTTCATAAGTATTTCATGGATTAACTTTTTTTTCTAATTAAAACAAATCCTCCGATGTTTTTATACGCGTTTCTTTTATTATTATTATTTAAAAAAACATGAACAAAAGAATTATTCAGTTTAAGAATTTGATAAATATTCATAATATATTTTACAAACTACATGTAACTAAAAAAAATTTTTTTTCTCAGCTGTATAAGAAAAAAAAAAAAATTCCTATTCAAGGCAAATCCTGCAGCAAAGTTATTATTTTTTTAATTTAAATTTACTGTACTAAAAAAAAACTATTTAAAGTATTTAAGATAATATCTAGGTAATTTTATTAACATTTCTTTTTTTTTCTTCAAATCAAAATATAAGTTTATGTCTATGTATATAGTGCATTTGATCAGTATATTTTGATAAATTAAACCTTCTGTTCCTATGTGTGTGCATTTAAATAAAAATGATATAAATGAAGATATGTAAATTTTTGTAAGAAACAATTAGCAAACATTTTTAAAGAGAGAACAAACACAAAATAAATTTCAAGACTTCAAAAAATTAAACATCTGGATATTGACTTTTGCTGGTGCTGCCATCTGTGGCCTCAATATAAAAATAACTCCAGATTTAAAAATAATTAATTTCAAATTTCTCTGTCAAAATCCTTAAATAAAGCTGTTATATCATGAGACTTTCAAACAAGACTTCGGACAAAATATTTAGCAGATACAAGGGCTGATTTTATATACTTGCCTTAAAAATTTCATTTAAAAATGCCTGCTTAACATAGTGTCTATTAAACTAGACTTTTAGAAGGAATTGAAAGAAGTTATTTTAGACCTTATCTTACTCACTCATTTTTTATTTTTTTATTTATATTCAAATAAAAATCTGTTAAATATTATATCAGCATTATATATAAGCCTACACTGGGCGTAGAAAACAGTGATAGATTTCTTATACTCAATTCATTATTCCGTCTTTCGGCTTTCACATAGTCCGTGTCACATCCGTATACAAAACAGTTTCGAGCCATATTAAAATATAATGTAAAAATAATAGTTTATAAAATAAATAATAACACATTCGTATAGCGAACAACGTTAATTTGATGCAGGTACAGACCACTTCGGCGTTAGGCCCAAGTTTGCTTGGAGGATGCCATAGGCGAAATTTCTCCTAATCTATTTATATCTCTCTGATATAAACAAACGGACATGTTGCGAACAATATTGTTTTGGCGCCATCTACCGGCTTTAAAATTTACTTTTCTACAATACAAACCTTTCAATAATAAAACCTGCATGCCATTTGTTTGTATGAAGTCTTATGAAAATGGAACGCAGATCAACAATCCATCATTTTTTAAAGGGGTTATATACTAGTATGTGTATAATGACGTATATGGCGCATACAGAAGTGTTTGGAATATATGCATACATATGTATATATGCATATATAGTATGCATATATAAACTTTGCGATGATCTTGGCCGCTATAACACGAAAGTACTCCGAGTAAAAAGTTTTTTTTTCTTTTTTAAGCTTTCGGAACATTTTTCCAATGGTTATTGTAATTTGTTAAATTATACATATATATATTTTTGTTAAATTGGATTTTTTAAAAAAACACAAAAAAACGACCGATTCTGTAGGAAGTCACCACGGAATTGTGACAGAGCATTAGTTATAAATATTGCGGCGATGTAATCAAGCTGTAGTAACTCATCTATACCGACCCGATAAAAGATGGTGAGTGGTAGCGAGATCGGATCGTTGGCACAGAGAATTTCTCGCATAAATTAGAAAATAGAATTTTATTGTATAACAATGTTAATTCTAATGAAAAATATATACAAGACGTCAATACAGCATTTAATTATTTTTCGTGAGTCAATCGCTTATAAATTAATGACCTCTTGACTCCAAGTGTAACTGAAACAAACAAAAGTCTCTAAACATTACAGACAGTCGTGACTACAAAACAAAGTTCATTCGGACCAAGGCTCGTCCGTTCCTTCTCTTCGGAAGATCTACTAATACTCGTTAATTCTGAGTCTAAGAACTCTCACTCTCGCACTTGGTGTGCTTTTTCACTTCGCTGGGATTTTCACCGGATACCTGCTGTATCAATTCTAGAGGTCGGACCTCACTAGCGCTTACACCACGCTGAGTTCGAAACTGACGTTTCCTTTTCCCTTCTCCAGAGAGTCAACACTCGTCCAGATCTATTCAAAAACTGTCCTCTCTCACTTTTTCATTCTCGCAGGAGAACTCCTTCTAGGGGCGGGGGCTTTGTCGAGGCGAGCCCCTCGAAACTCTCCAGCCTCTTAGCAGCCTTGAGATCCCTCTGTTTCGTTTTCACTAAGTCCGTCATTGGACGTTCTAAGACAAAGGGCAAAGTTTCGGGCGCAAACCTAAAAATCGTGTGCAGAGATCGCTTCTCTCGCAGATGAACTCTTTCCCACGAACTCGGCAAGGATCAAAGCATAAGACCCCTCTTTGGGTAACGCCTTACCACTTCATCACTGTCCGAACTTTCCGCTCACAGTACAATAGAATTCGGCGTCTGCTAGTCTTCAAGGCAAAAATAGCGAGGGAAGGTATGCAGTTAAGTGTACTCACAGGAAATGCTAGAATGACACATAGTGCAGCTGGATGTCGAAGCTCAATTCTTTACAGCACCCCCTCCTCAAACGATTCTTAAGGGTGAAACACTAAGAATCTCTAAGAGTCGGATAAAGAATTGCAAGCTCAAATTACATCAGAGTGGCAAGAAATAAAACATACATGAATAAGATAATACTACCTTCCTTTTTTTTCCGCGCTCTGATAAGAAATCATGAACATATAATGAAATAAAACACAGTGAAATAAAAAATAAAAAATCTTAAAATAATTATATACAAAAGTTTATCAAGAAATCTCCTTAAACTCGACTCAGACAATCAACATGCGGAATGTCTTTGCCTGCGCGATGAGAAATGGCATAATTATAAGGTTGCAGAGCTAAGGACCACCTTAATAATCTGGGATTATTTCCAGAATTTCTTTTTAGAAACACCAAAGGATTGTGATCGGTTTCGATAGAAAAGTTTTGTCCATCAATATAATGCCTTAACTTTTTTATCGCAAAAATAATCCCTGCACACTCTCTTTCAGTGGCGCAGAAACTTTTCTCACTATCAGTAAATTTTCGACTTAAATATATTATGGGGTGCTCTTCCGATCCCTCTCTTTGAGCCAAAACCACGCCAATACCTAAGTCACTAGCATCAGTTTGTACTATGAATTCTTTCTGAAAATTAGGAGCGTAAAGCACCGGTTCTTCAGTAAGTTTCATTTTCAAAGTCTCAAAGGCTTTTCCCATTTCGTCGCTCCATGCAATCTTTTCTTTTTTATTTTTCCCTTTAAGCGCCCTCGTTAATGGTTCTACAATCACTGCATAATCTTTTATGTACCGGGAATAATATCCAGCCATTCCCAAACATCTACGAATTTCAGTTTTCGATTTCGGAACCGGTAATTCCTTAATTGCCCTTACTTTTGCCTCAGCTGCCCTCCGTCTACCCTCACCTACAATATGCCCAAGATATTTTACGGTTTTCTGAGCGAACTTGCATTTCGCCAATTTGATTTTTAGTTTCGCGTCATTAACCCTTTTTAATACTATTTCTAGATGACGCATATTGTCCTCCCAACTATCTGAAAAAATCGCCATATCATCTAGATACGGTAAACAGAAATTCTTAAGTGCGTTTATTTCCCGCGTTAAGATATCTGCTAACTCCACCCGTTTTCTGTAAGGCTTTACTAAACTCAAGCGAGAAATCTGGGATTTCTGTCGCCTCCCAGGAACATTCACAATATAATTTGTTTCCGTAATTATTGACTCCTTTCTTCCCGGCCCTATCCAACTATATGACATTTTATTTGGCTTTCTGGTAGTTAAAACTAAAACCTCATCTTTCACATTAAGCTTCCGTTTTACCGCCTTTCTGTCAAACCAAAATTTCCTCTTTTCTCGTTTTTCTGACACATTTTCAACGGCTAAAACTCGACCTCTTTTTAACCTGTTCGTGAGATTAAACACACATCCCTTCACGAATTTATTTTCCTCCGTTTCTCTTATCCATTCTCCAAATACTAACGCTTTCAAAAGCTTTCTAACTTTTCGATGCCAACATGCAATACTATCGCTTATTGTGCGACACACTCTCGGATTTTTCAACTTAACACCGAACCTTTTTAGAAATGCGGTAGTTAAATCGCTTATCAATCTTTTCCCAAGGTCCAAGCATTTTGACACATTTCCTTTAACTTTCCCTTTCCCTAAGTGTAATGACACTTTTTCTAGGCACGCGCCAAAAATATCTAAATGATAAGGCAATGGGACAAGCACCTGCTTCCCCCCACTCACGCGATTATCTCTAGCTTTTGCCACTATCAAAGAATTTCCTGCATTACAATGCGATTCTTCACCTTCCGTTTTTTTACTAATCCCTTTGAGAGATTGATCTCTGTCTAATTCAATTTGACTATCCTTCCCTCCAATTTCTGCTAAGACCGAAGATCCCTCACAAATCGACAAAGGCGATAATCCCTTATCCACACTAACCAATTCAGTAGGGCTTTCTAGATTTTCACCCTCTAGTTTTGAATTCAACGCTTCTGCTTCACTGCACTCGCAAAAAATTCCCCCTTCTCTTTCTTTTACTGAATTCAAAGTTTCCGTTTCAACATTCCCGCTAGAAATATCCTCTTCTTTTTCTTCCTCGGAAATCAAAGTTTCCGCTTCAGCATTCCCGCTAGAAATTTCTTTTTCTTCCTCGGAATTCAAAGTTTCCGCTTCATCGCGTCGGTGAACATTCTCCCCTTCCTTATCGGAAAACATAATCCGCTTATCTTCCAGCTTTGGAGTATGGTCAATTTTTTTCTTTTGAGCCCGCGTCAAAACTGCATTTACTAACTCGGGTTTTATATTCGCCTGCTCTAATAACTTTTGAGATTGATTACCCAACAAATAATAATCCATGTCTGAATAGCTATTATTTACTCCTGCCTTGGTTTCAATGATTCCTACACCTTCAATTTCTAAAGTGACTTCTGCTATAGGTAAGCAGTACAATTTCCTGTCCACCGGGGTTTTAATCCAAACATGATCTCCATTCAAATTATCTTGACTGACTAAATGATGCGGGACCAAATCTATCTGGCTCCCACTGTCCGTTAAGGCAGTTGCCTGAATTCCATTCACTAATATTTTGCTCAAATAAGGGGAGAAGGTTTCTTCAAGTGTCGGCTTACTTATTAAGTGACTGACCCGCGCAACATCTCTCTTTTTAATTTCCGGACAATCTACTTTGTAGTGACCGCTTTGAAAACACGCGTAACACTTGACTTCTCGCCTTTTTTCGTAAACTCTTTCCCTTTCTTTATGATCATCGCGATCCCTCCAATTATTATTAATCTCCGGATTTCTGTTACCGTTTCGCACATTATCAAAAGTTCTGGGTCTTTCAAATTTCTTCTCTAAAGGAAGTTTCGGATTCCACGTCTTTTTAGAGGGGTGCTTGATTGCCTCGTACGCATCTAAAAGCCTTACTAATTCTTCCGGGTTTTTAATCTCTGCCCAGTTATCTATAAAATGTTCGCGCATTTCTGGAGACGCTCTCCGTTTGATTTGGTCCGTGACAAGCAAATTTTTCAAACCCTCAAAATCCGAAACTTGTAAGCATGACAGCCAACCTTCTAAAAAACTATTAAGTTCGAAAATCAGATGCTTCCAAACTGAATTAGGATTTCGTGGATGTTGACTGAATTTTTGTCGGTATGTCTCTGCATTCAAACGATAGCGTTCTAACAGTTTTTCTTTCACATATTGAAAATCATCAATTTTGTCTTCGGGTTCTCTCAAAATTAGCTCGGCCATTCCCACAGGTAATAATGATAGTAAATTCGTCACCAACTCATCCGAATTTAGATTACATTTTTTTGCCTGTCTCTCGAATAAATTCAAAAACAACGAAATATCCGAATTCTTTTCATCAAAGCGATGCATAATTGTTTTTAGGGGTAAATGATTCGTTCTAACTGAGATGCTACTAGATGCGGTACTCCGGTCATCTGACTCTTGCGTCGCTTTTAACCTAGCTAACTCATGTTCCCGCTCTTTTTCTTCCTTATCTGCCAATAATTTATTTTCCCTATCTTTTTCTATAAGTTTAATCTGCGCTAAAGCTAGCTCTTTATCAAATCCTTCTGACGACTCTATTTTTTTTATAATTTTCGGTACAGTATCATTTTCCTCTAAAATGACCTCAAATTCGTAAGCTAACGTTTGCAAATCAGCTTTCCTAAAATATTTAAGCTCCGACATTTTTAAAGTATAAAATTAGAAATTATCTTTCCCACAAATATAAAACAATACAATAAGATTAAATCAAATCCTACCAAGTGCGTCAAAATATTACCAAAATATACGCTCATAAAAAAAGTACGCTTAGCAATAATATAGGAAATATGCAACATATAAAGATAAGCAACTCTATCCTAACGTCTACATTCACCTTGGTATTTGGTTATAAAATACATATGGGATAAATTCTACACAAAACAAAAATTTCAAATTCAAAAAGTACAGTAAAAATATTTTAAATTGCAAAAGTCTCATTCAATTCCTTTTTTTTTAAATCAATGGTGGTCTTAATCTCTGCATCCACTCTTAAAAAACTTAGAATAATTCACAAAAAACATATAAAATCAACTCTGTTATCGTAAAATATGAAATGCGTTCGATACTTTTTTTTTTTTTCAATGAACTCTCATTTATAGATTCAGCTAAAATTTGTAACACTCCACAACTCTCAGTTTGCATTAAATTAATTTAACAATAATTTAATTTTAACTACAAAATTTGTCGATTAAATAAGTTACAGTTATATCGGAAATATCTCATCATACTTTTTTTTTTCTACCGGAAAAATTTCTCAAAATATTTACTCTCACAAAAATAAACATACAACTTTTTTTTTGAAGCCTACAACACCTATACAAACACTAATAACAATTAAAGCCACTCTGAGTATAAAAAGAGCTTACCTGCATTACTAAGAGTCTTTCAGGGCGTCAGAAGCACAGACTTCAGAGATTCTCAGGAGCACAGACGGGGTTCTCTGTCACACTTTTCGGATGGGGGAACACTCTCCAGAATTCTTGGTAGATTTCTCTTTCTGATGGGGGAACACTCTCCAGAATTCTTGGTAGATTACTCTTTCTGATGCTGTGTTGATCCACAGGGGCGTCTAAGGAGACTCAGGTCACAAGTCACAAGGAGACTCTTTCTTGGAGCACTTTGATGATTTAAATTTCGGAGTCCACTCTTTGTCTTCGAAGATTGTCATTAATTTTTGCTAATTAATCCCACCGCTGCCACCAGTTGTAGTAACTCCTCTATACCGACCCGATAAAAGATGGTGAGTGGTAGCGAGATCGGATCGTTGGCACAGAGAATTTCTCGCATAAATTAGAAAATAGAATTTTATTGTATAACAATGTTAATTCTAATGAAAAATATATACAAGACGTCAATACAGCATTTAATTATTTTTCGTGAGTCAATCGCTTATAAATTAATGACCTCTTGACTCCAAGTGTAACTGAAACAAACAAAAGTCTCTAAACATTACAGACAGTCGTGACTACAAAACAAAGTTCATTCGGACCAAGGCTCGTCCGTTCCTTCTCTTCGGAAGATCTACTAATACTCGTTAATTCTGAGTCTAAGAACTCTCACTCTCGCACTTGGTGTGCTTTTTCACTTCGCTGGGATTTTCACCGGATACCTGCTGTATCAATTCTAGAGGTCGGACCTCACTAGCGCTTACACCACGCTGAGTTCGAAACTGACGTTTCCTTTTCCCTTCTCCAGAGAGTCAACACTCGTCCAGATCTATTCAAAAACTGTCCTCTCTCACTTTTTCATTCTCGCAGGAGAACTCCTTCTAGGGGCGGGGGCTTTGTCGAGGCGGGCCCCTCGAAACTCTCCAGCCTCTTAGCAGCCTTGAGATCCCTCTGTTTCGTTTTCACTAAGTCCGTCATTGGACGTTCTAAGACAAAGGGCAAAGTTTCGGGCGCAAACCTAAAAATCGTGTGCAGAGATCGCTTCTCTCGCAGATGAACTCTTTCCCACGAACTCGGCAAGGATCAAAGCATAAGACCCCTCTTTGGGTAACGCCTTACCACTTCATCACTGTCCGAACTTTCCGCTCACAGTACAATAGAATTCGGCGTCTGCTAGTCTTCAAGGCAAAAATAGCGAGGGAAGGTATGCAGTTAAGTGTACTCACAGGAAATGCTAGAATGACACATAGTGCAGCTGGATGTCGAAGCTCAATTCTTTACATAGCATTAGTTGCGCAGAGGTAATGTCTTCAATTTCAAAACGGAAGGTCCAGCACTCGAATTCAGCAGATTCCATTGTGTCAGAGACTTATAATTTATTTATTTATTTACTTTAGTGCTCGAGAACTCAAGTGGCCTGATTTTCTTATGGAGCACTAAATTTAAAAATAAATCCTAAAAAATAACATTTTTTTATGACCATCATTTTGTATGTTTTGAACTGTTTATGCTCCAGAGGATGTCACGATCTTTCAGAATCTAACTCAGAAAGTGTTTTCAGGTGAATGAGTCGGGAGAAAAATCACCGTCCTACTCTCTATTCAAAAAAAAAAAAAAAAAAAAAAAAAAAAAAAAAAAAGACAACATTTTAAACATTTCCGATTGGAAAAATTCATGAAGCTTGCCTAAACTTCAATAAATAGAGTGTAAAATCTCTGAATTGATACCTTCACCACAGTTCAAGAAAAATTTCCCCAAAATCCTGACCCCCCCCCCCTTTTTTTTGAGAGAGAGAGAGAGAGAGAGAAAGAGGGAGAGTATTGTAGAAAATCTCCCCTGCATCATCAAAAGTTTAACGGTGAAATTGTCTTCTTGTGACATTATACGTTAGGATATGTGGGACGAAAAAGTATGAGTGGAGAGTCTACACTAGTCACGCGACGACACTCGCAAGCTAATGTTAAAGCTATGGAATAATCTTTTCAAATTTCTCGTTTGCATTTCAATATTTTTAAATGATTCTTTACCCATGGGATGTTTCTGCGATCAATGTGCAACCGGGTATCTTCTTGATTTTCAATTTTAATTGCAGGTTTTTTTTTTTTGTTTTTTTTTTTTGTTTTATCGACCGATGTGCTCTGCTAAAAAATAAAAAATCATTTAAAAATAAATTCTGAAAGTATAAATACCCTCATGAAAACCAAAAAAAAAAAAACTACTTTCAAAATCAAAAAAGTATAAAAGTCAATGTCAGACATAGATTGATGCAAAATCATATGTAAAAAATCGCTTAAAAACATCGAAATGTAAACGAGAAATTTCCCTTTACGAGAACTCAAAGTCTTCTAAATTTAGCTGAAGATCCCCAAAAATCAAAAATACTATCGATATTAATACCATAATATGGAGAGCACCTCTAAAGTAAGCAAAGAATTAGCGGTTTATACACCAGAATTACTTTTTTTCCCTACCAGACAATTTGCTTACATAAAATGCAAAACATTAAAATAAGATTTTTTTTCCAAGCAAGAAAATATTTAATAAAAGCAAAATAAAGCGAAACTCTAACTGGATTTCTACCTAAGAGTAGAATTTCCTTTCTCTCCATATAAACCCCCTAAAAGAGTTTGCCCTTAAAAAACCTCCAGTGATACAATTGCCCCCCAAAATATAGGGGTGGAATCCCAAGCTGACAAAACTTATTCTTAACAACGAAAATTTCCAAATATTTACATGGGAATAATTTTCCAGAGTACCGGAAACTTAAAGCTCCATACCTCTAGTAAAGCAATCTTGTGTGTTGAAACATCAGACACCCTAACTGAATTGCTCAGAAAAACTTAACACTGATAAATAAACAAAGTCCCCCCCCCCTTCCAAGAAGAATATCTCCCCCCTCCCCCCAAAAAAGGCCCGTTTTGGGCATCATAGAAAGAAATATTAATATTGCATATAACTCTGCAAAAAAAATAAAAAATCATTTAAAAATAAATTCTGAAAGTATAAATACCCTCATGAAAAAAAAAAAAAAAAAAAAAAAAAACTACTTTCAAAATCAAAAAAGTATAAAAGTCAATGTCAGACATAGACTGATGCAAAATCCTATGTAAAAAATCATTTAAAAATAAATTCTGAAAGTATAAATACCCTCATGAAAAACAAAAAAAAACTACTTTCAAAATCAAAAAAGTATAAAAGTCAATGTCAGACATAGACTGATGCAAAATCATATGTAAAAAATCGCTTAAAAACATCGAAATGTAAACGAGAAATTTCCCTTTACGAGAACTCAAAGTCTTCTAAATTTAGCTGAAGATCCCCAAAAATCAAAAATACTATCGATATTAATAACATAATATGGAGAGCACTGACATACCTCTAAAGAAAGCAAAAAAATCAGAGATTTATACACCAGAATAACTTCTTTTTCCTACCATACAATTTGCTTACATAAAATGCCAAACAATAAAATAAGATTTTTTTTTTTCAAAGCAAGAGAAGATTTAATAAAAGCAAAATAAAGTGAAAATCTAGCTGGATTTCTACTTAAAAGTGGAATTTCCTTTCTCCCCCTCCCCCCTAATAAAACCTCTAAAAAATTTTGCCCTTTAAAAAAACCTCCAGTGATACATTTTCCCCCAAAATATAGGAGTGGAATCCCAAGCTACCAACACTTATTCCTTTTGTTCAACTCGTTTCAGAATGGGGATTTTTTTTCTTCATAGTGGTAAGTAATATCATCAGGGCCTGATTACTAACTTCCACCAGTAAAATAGAATAATTTTTTTTCTTTATTCATGGCAGTAATTTTGCATGAATAGGGCGTTTTAATAATAGGAAAATTTCTATTAAAATTTTACTGGTGGAAGTTTTTCAAAATATTACGGCAAATTTCCATGACGAAAAATGTCCTCATGCCTATTGCAATAGTAGTCCGTGTATGACGAAATATTTCGTCATACCCAATTAACAGGTTAACAACGAAAATGTCCAAATATTTACATGGGAATAATTTTCCAGAGTATCAAAAACTTAAAGGTCCATGCCTCTAGTACAGCAATCTTGAGTGTTGAAACATCAGACGCCCTTACTGAATTGTCCAGAAAAAGCTAACACTGATAAATAAGCAAAGTTGTACACCCCTAAGGGAAAAATCCCCCCCCCCCGAAAAAATCCCGTTTCGGGTACCATAGAAGGAAATATTAAAATTATAAAACTGTTAAAAATAATTTATTAAAACTAATAAATGTTTGCAGAGTTAAAATGGTTAAACATTAGAATTATTACATTATTATTTACAAAATACACGGTGCGTCAGAAAAATGTATACACACTTTGAATGATAATAAATTCGGTTTTTATTCACATATAATTAATATTTAAATTGCAAAAAAATCTACATAAAATGTATAATATTTCCTCCTACCGCAGATGTTCAAAATCGTTATCGTTCTTGTCATTACACTGCTGATAACAGTGTGGACAATTCATTAACAAACTTCCACAAACATTTAATTTCGTGTTGTGCTGCATTCCTGCTCAATTGTGATACCGCAACGTTGTCTGTGAACATCCATTCGTTTCAAACTTATCTTTTATCCGATTAATTGTAAGTCGCGTAGATGGATCTACCTGAAACTCCCAGCGATATTGTCTTTGTACTTTTGCTATATTTTCAAACTTCGATATATTTTTAGGTAGCTTTCAATACAAAAAAGTATAAAGCTACCTATTGCAGAGGTTCGGAGGAAAGCAGTTCCGGAAAATTTCGATATATTTTCACCGATCATTACCCCCAGACCCCAAAACCACCCTCCGTTCAAATGTTGATTTATATATATAGATATATCTGACTTACGATAACGCTCGTATTTATAAATCGATTTTGATGAAACTAATTGTGTGTATTAAGCTCACCAATGTCTCGACCGAGTTCGTTGGTCAGCTTGGTCCGCCATTTTGTTTCAAGATGGTGGCCAATTAAAATTTTAAAACTAAAATAAATATACAAAATTTAAAAATTCAAATTTATTTTTTAATTAGGTGTTAGGCCTTGATACAAAGATTCCAGAGCATTTTTTGGTTTACCTGTATCTTAAAAAATGGCTGAGATAGAGCAGTTTGAAATTCTAGGGTGGCTGACATTTTGAAACAAAACAGCACATTAACGCGATTACTCGCAAATTATTTTCTTTTATTGTTGTAATAATTTTCCGAATCATACGCATAAAACTATATATTCATATACGTTAGCGCCAAAATTAGCAAAATTTGTGACATTTGGCGAAATATCGCCAAATTTGGCGACCAAAATAAGTCTTTATAAATGAAGCCAATTTGGCTATTGCTCAATAATTTGGCGAAATTCTTATTCAAATTCAGTATTAACGAATCTTTTGTAAACGTTTCTTTGCATTTTAACTTGCTGTTATCGTGTAACATTAGCTAAAATTTTAAAACGAAGATATAGGAAAGCTACCTTTTCCTCCCGGTACAGGCCGGAAGGACTTTTTTTCTTTTTTAGCTCACAGGCTATCAAAGCCTAAGAGCTAATGTGCCCGCCGTTCTGTATGTATGTATGTATGTATGTACGTAACGCGATAACTCTTGACAGAAATAACCGTTTTGCTTAAAATTTTGTTTATATGTTTCCTGTGATAAGGTGCTTCCCTGATTAGTTTTGGGGGTTGATTCGTTAACTATAAAGGGGGGAACGGGGGAGCTAACCCCCTTATTTTAGATAAATGTTTTTTTTCATACAGGATTATCCAATTTTCTTCAAATTTCGTATATAGGTTCATTATGATAAGGTTCTTTCCTGATTAGTTTTGGGGGTTCATAGGTTAAATATAAAGGGGCTAACGGGGGGGCATAATCCTCCCCCCTTAATTTAGATAAATGAATTTTTTATGCAGAGTTATCCGATTTTCTTCAAATTTTGTATATGGGCTCATTGTGATAAGGCACTTCCCTGATTTGTTTTGGGGGTTCATTGGTTAAGTATAAAGGGGGGAACGGGGGGCTAACCCCCCTTAATTTAAATAAATGGGTTTTTCAAGCAGAATTATCTGATTTTCTTCAAATTTTATATATATGTTCATTGTGATAAGGCGCTTCCCTGATTAGTTTTAGGGGTTCATTGGTTAAGTATAAAGGGGGGACGGGGGGGATAACCCCCCTTAATTTAGATAAATGAATCTTTCATGCAAAATTATCCGATTTTCTTCAAATTTTGTATATAGGTTCATTGTGGTAAGACGCTTCTCTGATTAGTTTTAGGAGTTCATTGGTTAATTATAAGGGAGAGAAACGGGGGATCCCCCCCTTAATATATTGCTGATTTCTTCATTTTTCGAGGGCTTATTTCAAATTCTTTGAAATAGGAATATAATTTACAGTTAGTGTGAATAGATTGTGAGCTCAATGCCGTCAGTTTAACTGGGCAGTTTTCTTTTATTCAAGAGTTAATCACGGTCCACTCATTTTTTTTCAATTAATTACACACTGAAAAGAAAAAAAAAACAGAAATATATGACCCGTCAAACAGTGTATGTACACATTTTTTTTAATCACCCTGTATATACAAAATTTACAAATATCCTAAGATGAATAAATGCTTAGAAATACAAATTATTACATTTAGTATTGATTGGTAAACCAATTATTGCAAAACGATATAAATATTTTTTTTTATTTTATTTAAAAATAATTCCGGTGGTTTTCCTTATTTTCTTTAACGAGTTAAACTATTATCTCGATAAAAATAAATGAAATAACAACAATTTCTTCACATTTTTAAAAAATATTTTATTTGTATGATTTTATTGCAATATAAAATTATAAAAAATTAAATGCATAGCTATAAAATTCTCAAAATATACATATAATATTAGAAACCCTGATGAATTTATACAAAACTCTTTCCTCTGATCAAAAGCGATATTTATAAATTGAACTGAATAATGCCGGACAGTATTAGAAGAAACATTCTGAATTTATTATCTATAGCTAAACTAGAGATTCCATAAAGGGAAAAGTAATTTGGTTAAGCAGCATCCCGAACTATTACTTTTGATAATTAAGGGAATTCTTCTCCTTGACTACCAAATCAAACTGCATTTACTGAAACGAAAAAAGAATTCTTGTTGTTGTATTACGTTCCATAAATCGACTTGTTCTTTCGTTTTCCATTCGCAGAACATACGTTATTTGGGTATCCCTGACTATTATTTTTTATAATAAAATGAATTCTACTGCTTAGCAAACTAATCAAACTGTATCTAATATTCAACATCTCTATATTCGCAAACTTCATTCAAAAGTGATGTTTTCTTATCCAAATGAAAATGCATGTGCTTTGAATC
The DNA here is from genome assembly GCA_963931845.1 of Maratus michaelseni. Taxonomy (NCBI): domain Eukaryota; kingdom Metazoa; phylum Arthropoda; class Arachnida; order Araneae; family Salticidae; genus Maratus; species Maratus michaelseni. The sequence continues at coordinate 134,671,441 of OZ007598.1, read as the reverse complement.
GAAAAATACTCTAAATCATTCGTAGAAACATTCACCATCTATCACGAGTAACGATATTAGATCTCCCATAATATATAGAAAACTATATTTGGTTAAATGCATAGCACCTCGAACTGTTATTTTTGGTAATAAATGAAATTCTACTGTTTGGAAAACTAATCAAACCTCCGCTTACTAATCAGCACCTCTATATTAGCAAACTTCATACAAAAGAATTTTTTTATTTTCAAGTGAGAATGCATCGACTTTGAATCGAAAACAATACTCTAAATCATTCGTAGGAGCATTCACAATTTATCATCAGTAACGAGATTACTGCTTCCAAAAATGGAAGGTTATTATTTGGTTAAGTATATAGCATCCTAAATTATTATTTCTGGTAACAAAAGGGATTCTACTGCTTGGCGAACTAATCAAACTGCTTCTACTAATCAGCCTCTCTATATTCACAAACTTCATTCGAAAGTAATGTTTTCTGATCCAAACAAAAACACATCTACATTGAATTAAAAAAAAAAAATACGCTAAATCATTTGTAGGAACATTCACAATTTAACACGAGTAACGAGATTAGAGCTCCCATATGAAGAAACTATGTTTGGTTAAATACATTGCACCCCTAACTGTTATTTTTGGTAATAAATGAAATTCTACTGCATTGCGAACTAATCAAACTGCATCTTACTAATTAGCGTCTCTATATTAGCAAACTTCATTCAAAAGGAATTTTTTTTATCTACAAATGATAATGCATCGACTTTGAATCGAAAAAATACCCTAAATCATTCGTAGGAGCATTCACAATTTATCATCCGTAACGAAATTAGAGATTCCAAAAAGGAAAGGTTATTATTTGGTTAAGTATATAGCATCCTAAATTATTATTTCTGGTAACAAAAGGGACTCTACTGCTTGGCGAACTAATCAAATTGCTTCTACTAATCAGCCTCTCTATTTCTATATTCACAAAATTTATTAAAAAGTAATTTCTTCTGATCCAGACAAAAACGCATCTACTTTGAATCGAAAAATACCCTAAATCATTCGCTAGAATTTTCCCAATTTATTATAACAAGATTAGATCTTCCATAAAGGGGAACGTTATTGGTTTAGTATATCGCATCCTGAATTATTATTTTTGGTAATAAAAGGAAATCTACCACTTGACGAGGCGAACTAATCAAACAGCATCTACAAATTAGCATTTTTTATATTCGCAAACTTCACTCAAAAGTATTTTTTTTATTTTTCAAATGAAAAAGCATCTACTTTGAATCCAAAAATATCCTAAATCATTCGTATGAAAATTTAAAATTTATCATAAATAACGAGATTACAGGTTCCATAAAGGGAAACGTTATTTGTTTAAGTGCATAGCATCCCAAACTATCAGTTTTGGTAATTCAGTGAATTTTATTGCTTGGTGAACTAATCAAACTGAATCTACTAATCACATAAATTCTTATTGTTGATTTGTGTTCGGTAAATTGGTTTATTCTTTCCATTTCCACGCTTATCAAAATGAAAATTGTAATTTTGGAAATACTTTTAGGAGTGATCGGTACCTTTTGAATTGTTCTTTTTTTTTTTACTTATCCCTTTTTTTACCTCCTATTTATAATTCCTCCTATCCTATAAATTGAAATTGTTAAGCAAAATTATTTTCACGACAAAAGATATAATATCATCTCAACAAACACAGAGCTATCGGGAAGATATCGGCCGAGTGCCGCTGGCCATTTCGGGCGGTAACGGCACGGTATTAGTTTGCCGATTCCGGTTCCAACACTTCGGTGGTGATCACGATTTCGTGATCATGAAATCAGCAAAATCTCCACTTAATGAAGCCAGCTCGGTTCGATCTGAATAAGCTAATTTATTTTTATTCAGATGTCTGGCACTCCTTCCCTCATTTTTAGGTAGATTTCGTAAGAAATATCACCTATTACATTCTCCCCTACGTTGGAATTTCTGGAAAATTTTTGCAGATCTACGCCGATCATGACTCTCAGAACCCAAACCACCCCCAGTTCAAAACTTTATATATACATATATATATATATATATAATTTTTTATGGACATGATAACTTCAATAATTCTGCACAAATTTATTCCAAACTGATAGATAAAATCAAGGGTCATAGAATCTCGGTCAAGTTCGTTAATGGGCAAAATCGAACCAAGGTGGCTTTTTGTGCAAGCAGAAAAACCCATAACTTCTTAATTATGATACGTATCAAATCCGTTTAAAGTTGTTATTACTTCTAAGAAAATTGCCGAAAATTTATGTATGACATATTTTTGATATTATTAAAAATGACCTCAAAGGGGACAAAATATAGGGGTTTAAGAAGACAAAAATTCCTAACTTCGTCAATTCACAAAATATCAAATCCGCTTAAATTTATTATAAATCCTCTTAATATTATCTACAACTTTTATATTGACAAGTCTTTTATAGGACTAACCCTTACAGCAAAAAAAAATTAAAACAAAAAATCTCCGCATACAGACACAAATAGATTTCGAAGTGGGCGGTCCCAACTGCCGCATCATGGCAAAAATATCATTTTTCTGCAATGCGCCACACGGTCTGCGTCTTCGTAATCTACCTGTGCCTGTAGGTCGAGCCGTCAAGGCTTTTTTTAATTGTTTTTGACACATGCTCTCTTCTGTAAGTTGTTTTATCATCTCTCGTGATTTTGTGTTTTCAGTTTCACATTACTGGTGAGGGGCTTCTGGAAAGTCCGAAACGTATAATGCTGTTTTTAATAAATATTTGTGCTTTTTAACTTTATAATTTATTTGTCTGTACTTTTTTTTAATTGATAATGAACAGACGTGCTATCTTTCTAATGTTTAAAAAGTGCTTTTTAATTCATGCCATTTATGTTACCGTTTATCTTCTTATCAGAATTTGTTTTATAAATTTCCCTTTAAGCTTTTTTAAAAATAAAAATCCCTATGTAATTCAAACTTTTTTAATACTTTATTTGTATAATTTTGTTTGTAATATATTTACGTATGCCAGAAATACTGCAAAAATTAGAAAACAGAATGGTAACTATATTTAACTATAACATTATCCAAAGCTTCATCCTATTACAGAAATGATTTTACATCAGTAAAGTTTAACAAAAGTAACTTCTTCTAATCTCAATGAAAGTGTATTTACAAATACAAGCATGGTACATCTACTTCGAATCAAAACTACCCCATTACATAAATAGAAACAATCCCTATAATATATAATTCGTAACGAGGCCCGAGATCCAATAAAAGGATAAAAGAAAACGGAATGCAGTGAAGGAGAATTCCGAATTATTTATTAATTTTGATAATTAAATGAATTCATCTGCTTGGCAACCTAATCCATCTCCAAAAAATGTTAATTTTGCATTTGTATAATTTTGCTTGTAATCTATTTACGTATGCCAGAAATACTATAAAAAATAGAAAACTTAATGATAACTTATATTTAACTATATTATAAAAAGATTCATCCTTTTACAGAACTGATTTTACGTCAGTAAAGTTTAACAAAAGTAACTTCTTCTAATCCCAATGAAAGTGTATTTAGAAATACAAGCATAGTATATCTACTTCGAATCAAAAATACCCGATTACATAAATAGAAACAATTCCTGTAGTATATAATTCGTAACGAGGCTAGAGATCCAATAAAAGGATAAAGGGAAACAGAATTCAGTGAAGGAGCATTCCGAACTATTACTTTTGATAATTAAGTGAATTCATCTGCTTGGCAACCTAATCCATCTCCAAAAAATGTTAATTTTGTATTGTTGATTTGGGTTTTGTAAATATATTTATTCTTTCAATTGTAGAACATACGTTTTTCATATTAAAAATGTTAATGGACTTTTTACACACGACCAGGGGTCAGGTTAAAATTCGTCAGCTTGTGGTATTTAAATTTGAATATTAGCATACACTGTTAAAAATTAAGAGAAAACTGTCCAGTCATTTGACCGTTTTTAGAGAAAACGGTTACATAACCGTAATTTAACTGTGTTCTGACTATATTATTGCCCATATTATTGTCAGAATAGTGTTAAATCCCGGTTATGTAACCGTTTTCTATAAAAACGGTCAAATGACTGGACAGTTTGCTGCAATTTTTTAACAGTGTATATCTATGGAGTAAGTGTTATTAATGTTTATGTGTTAAAAATTTATTGTTACAGCAGTAGATACTTAATATATTGGAATATAAATTAAAAATGTCATTTTGTATCCGAGGGCATTCTCTAAATTTGCAAAATTTCGTTTTAACTTTATGCACGCAACTTGGGTCGAGGTTAAAATTTGTCTGCATGTGGTATTTGCTGTAGTGCATACTGATATTTCGGTAAAATACTGCCAACTCAGGGCTCTGATGTCACGTGCATAAAGTTAATTTTGGAAAGTTATAATTAATTAATAAAACATTCGTTCATATAAGTATATAAGAAGTAAAAGAAAATTACAAAATAATATTATACTTCCCTTGTATTTCTTGTCGGTTTTCTTTAAAAATAATATGCTAACAGTTTTAAAGAAATAATTCGATCGTACACTTTATGTTTATCGTTTACCTTCTTATCAGATTGTTTAAATTTTTCTATACGTTTATTGTTTTCATTAAAGTATTCAAAAGCTGATGTGATAACAATAAAAAAATAAAAACATATTAAAAACACCATAAAATAAGGATTGCGCTTGGCCTTTCGAAAGGACTTTGTCTTTCTTCGTCAGGCGTAAAGAAGACGTGCTACTACATTCAAGGCAGACTGGCTAGATATCCAATAAAAGGATAAAAGAATAAAAGAGAGAGGCTAGACGTCCAATAAAATGATAAAAGGAAACGGAATTCAATGAACTTTCAGGAAACAAAATTAGGTGCATTCTTGTGTCTTCCTTCTGCCTTCAAAATACCGGGTGGTTATAATATAAGTATCTTTCTTTGGAGCTGTCTGCAGCTTTAAGGAATAACCGGAATGAAACCAAAATCGGTACACTTACTATTCGACAAGAGGGAAGAAGAAAGGAACAATAAAAAAATTAATTGCAATAATCGCCGACAGATGGCGCTTTTGAGTGTGAAATGTAATATGTAATATTGTGTACCATGGAGGTGTAGCAAACCTCAATGACGCATATCACAAAATGTGCGAAACATCACTCCTGATGCATTACATTCCGCAGCTGAGCACGTCGTGCACCGTCTGGATTGTGTCCTCCAGCACAATGGCCATGTGGAACCTGAACAGGATCGGCACTGCCATGCGAAAGCGTAACCACATTCACTGTGACATTTTCCAATAAATTAGGTCTGCCATCCAGGTTGATGCCTTAATTCTTTGTTCTTGTATTACACATTACATTTCACACTCAGTAGCGCCCTCTGTCGGTGGTTTTTCCAATTATTTGTTTATTGTTCCATTATTGTTCCCCCTTCTCGAATAGTAAATGTACTGATTTTGGTTTCATTCGGGTTACTCCTTCGAGCTACAGACAGCTCCAAAGAGAGATAATAACCCTGTAGTAACACATCTTCTTTGCGCCTGACGAAGAAAGACAAAGTTCTTTCGAAAGGCCTAGTGAAATATCCTTATTTTATGGTGTTTTTAAGAAGTTTTTATGTTTTCATTATTGTTTTCAATATAATGCACAGTTAATTTAGAGTTTTTAGTATTTCATTTGCGAGTTGTTGTTTTTTTTTTTTTTTACCTCAATAAATATGCCTGAAAATGTAAAATTAATAGAAAATATATTTTTATCAAATTTTATTTACATCGAAACTCCACTTATCCAGGTTAATGTGTTCTAGACACAATCCAGATATGCAGACATCCGTATCTCTATATAGCCCCACCAGTGGCTGAGAGGTTGTGCTCTCGAAGCTGGTAGACGGGAGGTGCTGGGTTCGATCCCAATCGCGCCCGTCGGCCAAATCGTTCGGAGTTTTCGTGGTTTTCTTCGAGCCGTGGATTTATCCATGCGTAAATACGGATTAGGTTCCCTTAGAAAGTCCCCCACGAAGGGCACTCCCCCCGGGCCTATATCCCTAGTGTAGATAATTGGCCGTCAATAATCAACCCAACCCAACCCGTATCTCTCTATATTAAAAAAAAAGTAACCACCGCAGCCGCTGTCAATGAAGATTTTGTGCCTTGAAGTCTTTCTGGACTAATATCCAGAAAACTACTACAAATAAAAATTTAAAAATTGGTGGTTTTATAAAGAAATGTTCGATAAACATGCTGAAGTAGACAGTTTTTAAATCGAAGAATTATTTTAAGAGATATTTAATATTAAAGTTTGTCAAAATAATTTTCTTATAAAAGTTTTATAGAAACGAAAACTATGCACAGGAATTTAACCATAATTTGTAAGGATATAGTTGACAAGGTTGGGGTGTGCAGACTGCAATTATTTTTTCAATTTGACTCATTTTTTGAGGTTATATTTCAATTTTTTATTCAAAATTTTCATTATTTTGACGGAGATTTATTTCATATTTCATAAATTCCATTATTTGAATCGTTGCCAATTTGTAAAATAGCGCACGTAATAATATTCCCTTTCAATTAAGAAATGTTTTACACGTGACTATTAAAAACAGAAATAAAACTTTAAAATAATAATTAAATGATCACGTGTTAAAAGCAATAAATGTAGAAAATGACGGAATAAAAAATATACTTGCGCGTGAATATTAAAAAAATAAATAATTAAATTATTCCGCGTTTTCAAAGCATTAAGTAGAGTAAGATTAATTTATTTCGACAAAATATTTTATCTATTATTTCAAATTTTAAAACAGCGTAATCCTCTTTAATAAAAAGGTATGCGTTGCTGACGACTGGGATTTTCGCTAATCGTTGCCACAGATTAATCTCGGAAAATGAAACATTTGAAATTAGTGAAAAAATTAATTGCTCGAAAAGTATTTGTCAGAAAATTGTTAGAGAAATTGCGTTAAGAATGTAAAAAATTGTATTTTTCTTGATATAACTTTCAAATCCACTGATTATGCCATTTTTCAAATATTGAGTTTGAAAAATTACCAAATTTCACTAATTGAGTACCACAGCTAAAACTTCACGGGTAAAAAAAATAATAATAACAGCAATGTGTCAGCACGAGTCACAAATTATAGTAACCGTATTATTCTGTTAAAATGTAAAAGTGAATTATGATGTCACCAGTGCATGATTTTTATTTAATTCTCGACAAATACTAGATGCGGCATTTCTTTTTTTAGTTGTGAGTAATATAGGTTAATTCATGTTATTAAAAAATGTAGCTTAAAACATATAAATCAATGGAAAACGATAATAAATTGTAAACGTAATAGTAAACCGTATTAAAAATACATAACTTATTGAAATAAGTATCCGTTTTTATGTTATTTTAGGATATTCCAGGTAAAGAAACAGATTACTTTAAAATACAAGGTTAAATTAACCGATATATTTCGTTTGATTCAAGGTCTTTTGGAGAAACCGACTAGCGCAGCGGGCGTAGTCTGCTAGTTAATAATATTTCCCTTCAATTAAAAAGCTATATTTTTACGTTTAATAATTACGTGTAAATCAACGAAATAACTAATAAATTGGTAAAATATAATTAAAAATACAGATAAACGGTGAATTAAAGATCACTCGATGACATAACTACCACGCGTAACGCATCTGGTATCAATTGAATGCGACGCCGCAGATACGCACTTTTGGCTTTAAATCCTATATTTTGGCGACAGTTCTTTTCTTTTATAGAAAGTAGTAGTCGGGATAATGGAGTAATACCCAATTTTCTATAGCATCGTTATAAAATTCCCCGATGCCATGGCATTGCTTACTTAACCATTTTGCACAAGTTGATTTTCAAATGTTTAATTAACCTTATTTTATCAACAGTTGTTAGCTGTCTCGACAGCAGTTGATTCGGCTTTAAAATCCCTTGGTCAAAGGAAAATGAATGGAAACCCGATTGTAGCAGATATTACAGCGAGAAGCCGATTACACAAGACCGATTATAGCAGCCGATTACACAAGGCCGATTATAGCAGCCGATTACAGCAGGTCGTTAAATTATAATTCAATCTTCCGCAATCGTTTTAAGGTTGATCAAATCAGAGTGTTTTTACAGTTTGTGGTGTCAGAACGGGGGTTGGCGAGCGTAGCTCGTAGGGGGCAGAGCCCCTAGTTATTTACAAAATCATAAAAAAAAGTTATGGTGTGAAATAAAAAAAATCTTAGAATTCGCTATTGTTTAATAAAAATAATAGACCCAATGTATGGGGAAAAATGGATATTTTTTTATTACAAATAATAAAAATAAATACAAATCGATGCTTAAATGCATTTCAAAGTATTAGATAGAGTTGATCCAGCCAGAATTTGGGGCCTATTTAGAGTCCTTTCACAAAAATCTATTTGATACAAAGGAATCCCTTCACAAAAATCAATTTGACAAAATGAGCACCTTCACAAATATCAATTTTACAAAATGATCCCTTCACAAAAATCAATTTGATAAAATGAAGACCTTCACAAAAATCAATTTGATAAAATGAACCCTTCACAAAATTCTTTATAATAAAACAAGACCCTTCACAAAATTCTTTTTTTATGAAATAGGCCCTTTCACAAAATTCTATTCCATAAAAACTTACTATTTATTAATTATTTATTATTTTGTGACTTTTAAAATGTGTAATTTTCTAACAAACAAGTTCACCAAAGAGGAAAACTTCAGCAAAAGGATTTTAAAAAGTTTTTGTTAATAAGTGCTTGGTTCGAATTTGATTAACTGAATTTCAATTTTAGTTACAAAATGTTATTTTTCACAAAAATATAATAAATTTCATAAAAATAACCTTTACTTTACACAAAATGGACCTCAAGAAAAAAAAAAGCCTCATCGACCCTTAATTACTTAAGCATATTCGACTCTACCTGCTCGTTTCCAGCCTACTTAAGATTTTTAAAAATTTCAGTAGCAGTTTCTAAAATACAATTGAATCCTTCAAATTTTCTTAGAATTTCAGAATAGAGGAATACAATACCTTGAAAATGGTGAATACCTACATATAATTATACAAATATACACTTTGAAAATTCCAATTAAACACAAATTTTAATGTTAGTTTATTTATAGAGTTATCTAGCATTATAGAATATAAAAAAAATATATCTGTGTTATTTTAAGCAAATACATACAGTTCAAATATTTTTTTCATTTTTCCTTATTTATTTTTAGTGTGTGTGTGTGTATGTGTATGTGAAAATTTAATTATCTATTTGATGATATCGATTCGGAGGACGAGAGTTAGGAAAATTGGAGTTTTACTACATCACACTGACCAAAGATTCATCCATATTTTACCTTAACAGAAATGAAATGTTCATGTCTTTACGAACGTAATTTCATGTGACATAAAATATAATGTATCTACTTTGAATTGAACAATACCCGACAAAATTAGCAGAAACATTCACAAATCATCATAAGTAACGAGATTAGAGATTTCATAAAGGGAAGTGTAATTTGGTTTAGGAGCATCTAGAACTGTATTATTTTTGATAAAAAAAAAGTCATACTTATCCTTGGCTACGTAATCAAACGGCATCTACTAGAAGGAAAAAAAAATCTTACTGTCTGTATACGAAAGTAATATCTTGTGATATAAAATATAATGTTGAACTGAACGAAATTGTTTCTACTTTGGATTAAATACACAACAAAATTAGCAGAAACATTCACAAATATATATTTCACACAATTTATTACCCCTCATAAGTAACGAGATTAGAGATTTCATAAAGGGTAGTGTAATTTGGTTTAGGACCATCTAGAACTAGATTATTTTTGATAAAAAATAGTCATACTTCTCCTTGGCTACGTAATCAAACGGCATCCACTAGAACGAAAATAAAAATCTTACTGTCTGTATACGAAAGTAATATCTTGTGATATAAAATATAATGTTGAACTGAACGAAATTGTTTCTACTTTGAATTAATACACGACAAAATTAGCAGAAACATTCACAAATATATATTTCACACAATTTATTACCCATCATAAGTAACGAGATTAGAGATTTCATAAAGGGAAGTGTAATTTGGTTTAGGAGCAACTAGAACTATATTATTTTTGTTAAAAAAAGTCATACTTCTCCTTGGCTACCCAATCAAACGGCATGTACTAGAAACGAAAAACAAATTCTTACTGTCTATATTCGAAAGTAATATCTTGTGATATAAAATATAATGTTGAAATGAACGAAATTGTTTCTACTTTGAAGTGAACAATACACGACAGAACTAGTAGAAACATTTACAAATATATATTTCACGCAATTTATTATACATCATAAGTAACGATATTAGAGATTTCATAAAGGGAGGTGTAATTTGGTTTCGAAATATCTAGAACTATTTTATTTTTTATAAAAAAAAAAAAAAAAAAAAAAAAAAAAAAAAAAAAAAAAATCATATTTCTTCTTGGCTACCTAATCAAACGGCATCTACTAGAAACGAAAAAAAAAAATCTTACTGTCTGTATACGAAAGTAATATCTTGTGATAAATACTATAATGTATCTACTTGAATTGAAAATACCCGACAAAATTATCACAAACTTTCACAAATATATATTTTACACAACATATTTCACAGCATAAGTAACGAGATTGGAGATTTCATAAAGGGAAGTGTAATTTGGTTTAGGAGCATCTAGAACTATATTATTTTTTATAATAAAAGTTATACTTCTCCTTGGCTACTTAATCAAACGACATCTATCGGAAATAAAAAAAAGAATTCTTATTGTTGCATTATGTTCTATAAATCGATTTATTGTTTTACTTTTCCATTTCTAGAACATTCGTTTACTAAAGTTAAATCAGTAAATTTTGAAATAAAGTAGTTGTCTTAACTCGGGAGAAGTCGCGCCTACCCAGATAATAAATACAATTAATAATCGTGACCTTATTCAGTCTGAGACAATTGTTACAAATTCTATGATAATGTAAATTGTAGATTACTTTTAGAAAAATAGTGGCGACAATTGTAAAAACCGTACGCACCCTGGGGTATGTCATACCCCGTGCGACTGCTCCCGGGTTAAAATGCAGAGGTGCCAAGCGTTCACTAATCTTCTGTAATATATGGATTAATTTGACCCAGTTTAACAACGTTTGGAAACAGAAAATTTATTTGATGAATCTTTATTTATTTAATTTCGGGTTTTTACAGGGAATTTATTTAACTTCATTTCTTACAAAAAAATTCTGGTGTCAGATGTATTAAACCTGGGTCAAATTAACGCATATATTACGGAATATTAGTGGCAGCTTGGCACATCTGAAAATTCTATGCTTTTAAACATTTTTTTTTTTTTTTTTTTTTTTTTTTTTGCGTCTAATGCATACTCTTTTAATATGTAACATTAAAAATAAATTCTAATATAAATATTTAATTGAACTTGAGTTTTTTTTTATTAACATATTTTGATAGTTTTAACAAGCTTTTCCGTTCATATAGTTTATTTTGATATTTTATCTTCTTGTGAGATTTTTCTTAAAACGTTCAAGTAGTTATTGTAACTTTAAATGATTGGCACTGGATAGTTTTGTGTTACATACTAATTTATTCCTTTATATTTACAATCAGAAAGATTAAATATATCTTATTATTAACAGACTATCATTTAATCCATACATACATAATAGTCTTGTTAGGATTATCCAAATGAATTTTATTTTAAAAAGCTTAAAAAAACAACAAAAGTCTTCAATTAACTCACATTTTGAATTTTTAAATTAGCATAGTTTTACTTAGAACACCCATAAAAATACCTAAAATTTTAAAAATAAATAAAAATAATAATTAGGACATTGTGAAACTATCTACATCATATAAGCAAATACGGTAAACTCTGTCTAAGGATGACTCTGCATAAGATGATAAATCTGTTTAATGCGGAAAGACTTTAAAGTCTCTCAAACAATTTTCGATGCTGTAAACACTGTATAACGTTGAATACTGTCTACAACGGAAATTTTTCTTGATCCCGATCGATTCTGATATACAGTGGCTCACAAAAGTGTTCGTACACTTTAAAATTTTGCAGTAAAAAGGATTTTCCCTGGAATTGATTTAGATTATGAAGTCCAATATTTTTTCGCACCATCTCTATGTTATTCCAAACAACATCCAGCATTTTTTTTTTAATATTGACTGTTTTCTTTTTTATCTAAAAATAAAAATAGAAGGAGGGAGAGAAAAAACACGCCACAAAAGTCTTCGTACACTGAAACATTTTCAGATAAAATCATAATTAAAATTATCGTCTGTCATTCTATTTTTATTTTTGCATTTTGGTGACATTAAAAAATAGTTTGGCTTTATATTTTGCAGGATTGGTCCGTAATATTATATTTATTATTAAAACTGGCTCGTAATCGTAAAGAAACAACTAACAGCATTTGAAAATTAATTATATTTCATCATAATAGTGGTAAATCAGTTAGAAATAGTGCTAAATTAGTTAATTTATCAAATTCTACAGTGCAGTATGTGATAAAACGCTTTAAAGAAGAAAATCGGATCGAAAACAAAGTAAGAAAAGGTCGTCCGTCAAAGTTAATACAACGTGATCAAAGAATTATAATTAGAAAAATTGTAACAAATCCACGTTTAAGTGCTGTAAAAGTTGCTACAGATTTTAATGAAAAATATTCTACTTCAATTTCACCCGAAACTGTTCAACGCGTTCTGAGATCAGCTGGATTAAATGGGCGTTCTTCCCGTAGAAAATTTTTTTGTTAGTGCAAAAAACAGAAAGCTCAGGCTTTCCTTCGCAAAATCAATGATAAATAAACCCGAATCGTATTGGAATAATGTCTTATTTGCAGACGAAAGCAAATTTAACATTTTTGGCTCCGATGGGCGTATTGTATGGAGAAAAAAAAATGAAGAACTTAATCCCAAGAAGTTAGTTGGAACAGTTAAGCATGGTGGTGGAGGTGTCCTTGTGTGGGGGTGCATGGCAGCACCAGGACTAGGTAATGTAGTATTTATTGATGGCATAATGGATCATGTTCTTTATTTAAATATTTTAAAAGATAATTTAAAATTATCAGCCCAAAATTTGGGTATTGGAAACAACTTTGTTTTTTATCAGGATAACGATCCTAAGCACACGGCTCTCAACGTTCGCCTCTGGTGCCTTTATAATTGTCCACAAGTTCTGAAAACACCACCTCAGTCGCCGGATTTGAACCCAATAGAACATATTTGGAGATAACTGGAGTTTAGAATACGAAAACACGATTTTAAAACGAAAAACGAACTAAAAACTGTAATGATCGATGAATAGATGAACATTGACGTAGAAATTACAAAAAACTTGTGAAATCTATTCCCAGGCGTTTAAAAGCTGTTGTGGATGCTAAAGGATACCCTACTAAGTACTAATTTAACAAAATGTTACAATATTTACTAATATGTAGCGATTTCTTTAAAGTGTACGAAGACTTTTGTGAGGTAACTTTTTTGTTATTTTTGTATTATTGATTTCTACAAAATAAAGTTTTACTGTGTATTTAAAATATTTTGTGTAGTTTTGTTAAGAATAAGTTATAGATCTTATTCTTAAATACCCATTCTGGAATATTAATTTTAATTAATGGATAGAGCACTATTTTATTGAAATATGTAAGTGTACGAACACTTTTGTGAGCCACTGTAGACTGAGTTTACTGTTTCTCAATTCATCTCTTTAACAGAAATGCTGATGTCTTAATCGGTAAACTTTATAGAAAATTACTTTTTTCTGATCAAAAGTAAAATGAGTCTACTTTGATCTGAACAATATTTGACAACATTTGGTAGCAACATTCACCATTTGTCATCAGTAACGAAATTACAGATTCAATAAAAGGAAACGTAATTTGGTTAAGGAGCACCCCGAACTATTACTTTTCATAATAAAGGTAATTATTCTGATTGTCCACCTAATCGAAACGCATTTACTCGAAACGAAAAAGAAATTCTGATTGTTGTACTATGCTCTATAAATCGATTAAATCGATAGATTTATTCTTTCTTTTACTTGATGAATATTTATTTATAGAATATAAAAGAAATGTGGATTTGAAAAATATTAACCATCTGTTGCAAAATATTTTGCAAAAAATAAATCTTTTACGTAGAAAGTTTAAATTTTAAATACTCACCGTTATTAAAAATTTTTATTTATATAAATAAAGTAATTTGGTTAAGGAGCACCCCGAACTATTACTTTTCATAATAAAGGTAATTATTCTGATTGTCCACCTAATCGAAACGCATTTACTCGAAACGAGAAAGAAATTCTTATTGTTGTACTATTCTCTATAAATCGATTGAATCGATAGATTTATTCTTTCTTTTACTTGATGAATATTTATTTATATTTATATTTAATATTATATATATTTATATTTAATATTATTTATATTTATATTTAATCGATAAATTTGTTCTTTCTTTTACTTGATGAATATTTATTTATAAAAAATAAAAGAAATGTGCATTTGGAAAACTATTAACCATTGATATTAAAATCATTAAATTACAGACATTACATTACAATTACATAAAACATTAAAAACATATTAAAATTGGATGTTTCGGATTTACATGCAAATCCCTCATCACAAACATTTTTCTTAACGTAAGTCACAGTTCAAAAATATCAACAAATAGAAAATGCAACGTATCAAAGTGTCGAGGCCAAAGATACAAGGCTTACGTTAAGAAAAATGTTTGTCGATGAGGGATTTTCATGTAAATCCGAAACGTCCAATTTTAATATGTTTTTAATGTTTTATGTAATTGTAATATAATGTCTGTAATTTAATGAATTTAATATAAATATAAATATGTTCAGACGTAATATTTTTGTTTACTTCAAATATTAACCATTGGTTGCAAAATATTTTACAAAAAATAAATCTTTTACGTAGAAAGTTTAAATTTTAAATACTCACCGTTATTACAAATTTTTATTTATATAAATAAAGTAATTTGTTTTTATTTATTGTACACGCAGATGGCTGCATTCAAACATTTTAAGATTCTATATTTTTTATATTCTAAAACTTTTTCAGAGGTTTTTCTTTTTTAACACTTTGCAACCTAGTTCAAAAGTGTTTATGACTTCGGTTTATCTGCCGTCTGGCCGTGGTCTAACTCGCGTAAATATACTCGGATTGCCCTGAAATTTTTGTATGTCAATGTCGTTTACTGCAGTATGTTCCCTATTGAAAATGAAGAGTGTAATACTTATAGTTGTTTTACAGGGTCAGTCAAAAGTATTCCGTTACATTGCAGTCAATGGGAGATAATCGTTTCAAGTGCATTTTAATGATGCTACGCCATTTGAAACATGATGAAATTGATATATAATTATGAAGCACATTAAAACATGCTTTTTGTAGACTATGGAGTGCAAAGCATTTATTACTATTTATTTACAGTGTCAAACAAAAGAATTCTGTTACACATTGTTCTACGGGGAGAAATCGTTTGCAGTGTAATTTAATGATGTTTCAATATTTCAAACATAATGAAAATTATATGCAATACTGAGCTGCACTATAAATTGCTCGCTTAAAAGTATGTTGTCATTGCGTTTATCGTTCATTTACAGGGTCAAATAAAATAATTCTGTCACTTATTATTCTAAGAGGAAAAATTGTTTGCAGTGTAATTTAATGATGTTTCACTATTTCAAATACAGTGACCTCTCACTTATACGCGATGTGCAGTAATTACTTTTCCGTACCACTATTTTAAAATAGTAAAATTAGATTCATAATTTCTGCGATTTAAGAAGGCGAAATTATTATTATTTTTTAAACTTGTACTGAAAAATAATTTCCGCGTGTCACGCATAAGTGAGAGGTCACTGTATAATTAAAATTATATGCTTTACGGAGGTGCACTATAAATTGCTTGCTTAAAAGTATGGCATTTTTCGTTCATTTACAGAGACTAACAAAAGTGTTACAGTATTTAATCGCCTTGGATAATGTATCCCAATCGGGCTGCATACTTATTGACGTAATATTTACAGAAGCATTTATATGTAACTGTATAATATGTATTATAAAATAGATATAGATATATATACTATATAAATAGATATAGTACGTGGTTAGAATATATATCTCGGTAATTTTCGAGTATAGGGGTCTTGACGTTAAAAAAAAAAAAAAAAAAAAAAAAACTTGGCGCAATTTGGGCTTCAGAATTTGAGATTTATTGCCAAATGATATAAACAGCCATGAAAACAATCTTGATGAACTTTCAGTCGTTTTTATATATGTATTTAAATGCACATAAACATTTTAATTATGTATATATATACATATATATATATATACAGGGTGTCCACGTATAACCTGACAGACCTTTATTTTCGTAACCGTTGGTCCTAGATGCATACTTCCAATTACAAAAATGGTTTAACCCATTCGGGACCATGGGTGCATATATGCACCCTCATAAAGAGCTTACAGAATTTGTTTTAGGCACCAGTAAAAAATAAAATTAATATTTGCTTTCTCCAATTAAAGCATTTTTGTGATAGTTTAAGTAAAGGTAGCTTTTTTAAAAAAAGTGGTGCCAACCAAATAAAATTTGTGTAAAAGTCGCCGGTCCCGAAGGGGTTAAATAAGGTAAAGAATTATTTTTAAAGCGATTTGGGTAAAAAAACATTTATTAAAAAATTACGAAATTTAAATTTTTATACGGTCCCCCGGTCCTATAAGTGATATTTAGTAAAAGTTTACTGTGACACTAACAAGTAAGACAAAAAAAGTCCCATTCATTTAACATTAAAATTGACCGAGTTATGAAACTCTGAAATGCATGACTTATACCACTTTTTTGCATATCAAAACTGATGATTTCAGCCATGCTTTCAAGGGTCGTGTATAAAGTACTTAAACTTATTTCAAGGTATCTGTGCTTTGAAAGAAATCATAACTAAGTTAACTTTTAATTTTAATAAACAACTAAATTAACTTTTATTCGTTAAGTTTCAGATTAATTAAAATAATTGTATTTTTATATATGTTTTATTTTGAAAGGATTTGAGGCTATGATTTCTTTTAACAAAAATTATGTTATTTTCATAAGGTTTTATTTAACTTGCAACGATCGTCTTTCCAGTTTAAAATGTGTACTCGAACTTTAACTCACTTTCAAATGTCCGATTGAAGTTAAATTTTACATACTGACTTAAATCCGACAATGTAATATTATTATGATTTCGATGTTTACCATCTTATACATACTTATTATATTAGAGGATAACACAAAAAAAATCGGATAGATTACCGTCAACAAGTTTAAGAACTAATACTTAATTATCTAAGCTAAAATTCTTTGTTTTAGCTTAGATAACATAAACCTGCGATGGTTGTATTTTTTAACTTTTATAATTACGTTTTATGTATTTTTTTAACGCTGATTAAAAAAATTACTTTCACTTTTAATTATCATGTCAGGAGTTTTCGCAAATCGTAAATTTCAAAGTTAAAAAATAGAGAAAAATCTGATACTATAAAATAGCTGTAAGACTTTTTTATTCAGTTTAATTTTATTTAATTCAATAATTTATTCAAATTTTTGGCTTACACTGGGTTTCTTACAGCTAAACAGCTCAGGGGTCCGATGAGGTTGGGAAGGGAGGGGGATCAATTTTAACTTTGAGCTTTTTAACTTTGAAATTTGCGATTTGAGAAAAATCCTGACGTGATGGTTTAAAATGAAGGTCATTTTCGGAAAAATACATAATTATCAATTTTCAAAAGCTAAAAAACTTGGCCCAACCCATAATTTGAAAGACAGTGTAATCTAACAGCATTTTAAAATCTGTATCATTTTGTAAAGAATTGAGGCTGTTTTTCAACCTTTTATTTAACAAAAATTCTGTTAGTTTTATCCTCTTATATATTCAGTACAAATTGTATATTTTGCATTAACATGTCAGAATGATTATAGATTTCACATTTATATTAGATTGCAATGTTAATTTTGCTCTCAACTATTTTCTTTTATATATCTGACAATTATTTATATTTCTACTACATTTGTGAATGACTCCTATTTCGCAGCAAAAAATATACTCCAACTTTAAACAGCTATTATTCGGTCAGTTTTAATCGTAGATGAATGGGACTTCTTTTGTCTTACTTGTTAGTGTCACAGTAAATTTTTACTAAATATCACTTATAGGACCGGGGGACCTTATAAAAATTTAAATTTCGTATTTTTTTAATAAATGTTTTTCTTGGCCCAAATCGCTTTAAAAATAACTCTTTACCTTATTTAAACCATTTTTATAATTGGAAGTATGCATCTAGAACCAAACGGTTGCGAAAATAAAGGTCGGTCAAGTTATACGTGGACACCCTGTATATATATATATGCAATTTACTTCTGTTTGTATATAAAAATAGATAAATGGTTTATTTATATTAAATAAATTGTATGAATTTTGCAAAAAATGCTTATGTATATGTAACAGTGAATAGGTTGCCAGAAAATGTGCCTGAAAATTTCTTTCTCTCGCAGAGCCCATCTTCTGCCAAGGCCTCTGTACTAGAAAAGTACCTACAGCTCATATTCGTTCTGACGGACATACCATACAGCCAAAAGTAAAACTAAAATCGTAAATATGTTAGCTAAAAGCCGCAAATCTGATATTTAAAAAATGTATACTAATCTTTCGTACTAATTTAGTTTGCTCCTATATTTAAAAAATAATAATAATGATGTTATGTATTTAATAAGCGTTCATTAAATTACTGTTTTGAACGCGATTGGCCATTGACAATTATAAACATGATTAGTGATTAACAACCATTTTGGGTGATCTCTTTTCCTGGCACGAATAATACGTAAGAACAAAATTAACTGACGATTAGTTTTCAAATGCGATTCCTTAAATATTATTAAATGCGTTGGATTTGTTTGCACTTAATTTGCATCAAGAAATTATCGTAGAGGAAGTTGAGTTGTATAGTACTTCACCTAATAGAATTATGCTAAACTCTAATTGACTTACAGGCGTGAATTAATTTTTTGACAATAGATAAGAAAATTCATTGCTTGAGAAATTGCTTTGCGAATGATTACCTTCATGGTTTAATATATTTATATCGTTCATGATGAATGAATATCTTGTGTTTGTTTACTTTGATGGAATGGGATATTAGGACATCAACCTAATTTAAACTGAAGTTATCTCAGGATATATACATATTTGAATATAACTCATCTCTCAAACAATTTTTTTTTTAAACCTATCTTTCTAAAAATGTAATTTTTATGCAGTTTTATTAAAAATAATAATTTTGAGTAAAAATGGCCATGTGGCATATGAAAGGCGATGTGCTCAGCCCGTAACAGTTTATGACAGTCACATAACTTGCACAAGATGACGGTCTTAACCCTTAATTGCATAGTGATGTAAATTTCCATCACTTTTTATTTAACTTTTAATAAATAAATCAACTTTTTCGCCACCACTATATTTATACAGAAATATTAATCCAGTAAATTTCCCTTGAACTATGTTGCTGAACAAAGTTAAAATTATATCTTAAAATTTCTGGTGTTTAATATTTAATATATGTATAAAAAAACACAATTGTAAAAGAAAAACTCATGCAAAGAAGGGTTAACGCATTGTTGACTGGAGACGTCATTTACTTTCTGCCAAATTAAAATTTTCTTTTTTCTTTTTTATTACCAGAAATCTTGAAAAATGCTTCTCTCCTTATTTAATCACAGATTTCTGCGTTTAAATAGAACGAAGATTTTTTATAAATTTACTAGTAACGAAAAATAATGTTTAAAAAATGAATTCATATAAATTGCAAATCAGAAAAACATTGAAAAAATAAAATAAAATTCCTACTTCATACAGAAATATTGGTGACGCATAATTATAAATTTAGACAAAAATATTTTTTATATGAAAGTAAAATGTACCTTATTTGAATTTACGGAGCACTTACGGCGAAACCCAGGTTTTCCAGCACAAATTCTGCAAATCCTCCCATCTTTTAGTATTAGAAGTATTAAAAAGATGTTGGCCGTTTACTATTGCTGTTGGCGTGACTAGAAAATTCACAATCCATGGAGAGTTTTAACCCATTCCCTGCTAATGGTGCGTTTTCGCACCATCCAAAATAAAAGTGTATGAAAAAAAACCTGCCAAGCTACCACTATTTTAATATGTTAAAATATACTTTATTTAATGACAAAAACTTTGCTATTAAAGATACTTAATATTATCTTACAGAATTTTTGGGGGCAAACGAATTTCATTAAAAAACATTGAAGACTCCGCCCATATAGTTTCGGCAGTTAGTAGGTTAAAATAACAAAGATGCTCCACTCTTATAACAAATACTAATAATACAATTCCAAAATATCTTATAGGTGGGCGGTCTTAACACATTCGCATTCGGAAATGAAAATTCTCGTTTTTAAAAAATAAGCGTTGTCGTCGGGAAACGAAAATTCTCGTTTTTATTCAAAACATCATTGACTAAGGGCGTGGCTTCAACCTTAAGGGAAATGCATTTATATCATATTGCACATATTTTTTTAGATTGTAAAACATTGTATAATAAGTCCGTAGATTGAATGATATTTACTGATGCATAAACTTGAGAAAACTATCTAACAATTTACGAAAGACTTTCAGAAAAAGGGAGGAACTTCCATTGTCGCGAATGTGTTAATACAAGGTTCGTACTCTGTTAGCACAATTTTTAATAGATTTTTTCTATTTAATATTTAAATAGAAGAAATTGAAGACGCCTCGTTTAATTGCATGACTTGTAATACATTTCTGCATTTAAATAAGGCGAAAAATTATTTAAAAAAAAATGTGGTAAGAGGGTACAAACCCTGTAATATCATTAATATACCCCGTTTAATAGTAAAGTTTAAGAAAAAATTGCTTGATGTGAATGTGTTAACAGTAAAGGCCAGTTTGTGGTCAAATTAGTACATTTGCCTATTTCACAGTTTAAAGATGATATGTATGGGCGGTTAAAAGAGTATAAATCAAGGTGGAAAGTAACGAACTGTTTTAGCTAGCTTTATAGCAGTACAAGAAAGGAAAGTTCACTATTACATATATTACAGTGCCCTTTACACAAATCCAAACAGTAACAATTATTTACTTACACTATCAAAACACATTTCACGGTCAAATAACCAAAATAGCCTGTACCCAGTTAACCAAAAAACAGACGTACACAGTTTTTCACTTTCCTCTAAAATTGCAATTTCGGACTTGTACTGTTAAGAGCACCCACCTAAGAATTTACATGAAACTTTAAAATTACCATAATTTTGCGCGTATACGCCGCACCTCAGACAATTCGATTTCCTATCAGAATGTATTTTAAATAAAATGTGACTTACTTCTGCTTAGCACTTATTTGACTTCTTAGTTTCAATAAAATTTCCGGTTTGAAAAAGACTTAACTAAGCCGCGGCGCATACGCGCGAAATTACGGTACATTCTGTGGTTGAAATAAACTATAACCAGCTCCTTCCGGAAGTGTCATTGACAAATACTGCTCTAAGAGTCAACACTTCCTTCCATATCACTATAAAAGCTCGATTTAGAAATATTTAAATGTTTCATTAGCTCTCGAATCATTAGCAGCAATTGGCACAAAACTAACAAGTTGAACGAATTTATGCGACAGGGTGAAATTTGAGCACTTTACTATACATTACCAGGCAATTATCCCATACACTAGGCATCAATTACTCATATTAAAGTATTAAATAAACTGGTGTGGTACCAGAAAAGAATTAAAAAACTTCTTAATAACACCATAAAAATAAGAATGCGGCAGGCTTTTCGAAAGAACTTTGTCTTTCTTCGTCAGACGCTAAGAAGACGTGCAACTACTTTGAAGGCAGGAGCAAGACTGAAAGAAAATTGGAGGGAAAGAGGGTCAAGTAAAGAGAACAGCCAATAGGAAAGCAGAAGGTATTAGCCAGTCACAGAAGAGATACAGAACATAAGAAAAATGAAGAAAAAAATTTAAAATAAATAAAAATAATAATTAAAATGCATAAAAAAGTAAAGTAAAATGGGCAGCTTGGAAAAACTTGTTCAGCTCAACCGTATAATAATAATATTTATTTATTTTTTCATTTTGGTATTAACTTTTATGTTTATTTATATTTTGTGTATTTAATCCCCATTTTACTTTAATTTGTTATGCATTTTACTTTTTTTTCAGAATTTTCCTTTCTGCATTCTAGGTAATTCTCTTCTGTAATTGGATGATGCCTTCTGCTTTCCTATTGGCTGTTTTCTTAACTTATCCCTCTTTCCCTCTTTTCAGTCTTGCTCCTGCCTTCAAAATGGTTGCACGTCTTCTTTGCGCCTGACGAAGAAAGACTAAGTTCTTTCGAAAGACCTAGCACATTCCTTATTTTTTATGGTGTTATGAAGAAGTTTTTTATGTTTTTACAATTATTCAATGTAATTTTGGATATTATTCAAGCAATTTAACTGCACATATGAGGGAGTTAAAAGCCAAAATTGTTAAACAGATGCTGCTTTCTTGACGTTAGGTGACATTTAGGTTTAAATTAAGGTCGAAAAACCCAATTTACCTTCGTATTAGTAAATTTCGAAATTAAAAAGCCTGTTTGTCGCTGCGCGGTTTTCTTTACATAAGAGAAAAAAATATTCCAAAACTTTACTATTCAAATCAGAAGTAACCATCATATGCTGGGTATGATGCTAAAGAGATTCAGGAAGAGAACTGATTACAAACTTTTTGATTTGATTACAAATTTGATTGCAAACTTTCATATCTCGAATAGTTCTGTTTATGATAAAATATGCATATCGATGTTAACTTGCGTCTCGTTTTTATAGAAAGTCACATTTATTAGACAATCGTAACGACTTTGAGAGGATTTATTGCTCTTGGTAGTGGTCGGGTGTGAATGTATAAGTCGACTGCGCCTATAGTTAGCGCCTGTCTGTCCATCGTCCATGCTATGATAAAAAAATAGACTTATTAATTAATCTATAAAATAATTACGTTGAAATGCATATATTTTGATGTTTTCGTACTGAAAAATATACGGAAATGAATACCGGAAAAAATAACAAAAAACATTATAATGATATAAAATCAAAATTTGGGTGTTTGGTTCATACATTCCTTAAGAGATTAATCAAACTATCTAACTGCGTCTTGGATAGGCAGTTAGAAAAGCCAAAAATATAAAACAACAAATACCCCTTCCTTCAAGTTGGGAAACATTTGGAAAGACTTGTTTATAGAGTTTGAACATTTAAAATTGATGTTTGTCGGTCCACGATATATTTACATACAACAAAAAAAATGCAACATCATATTCTGAATATGATGCCAAAGGACTTAGAAAGAGAATTGACTTCTTAGCAGTTATTTAGACAGATTTAGGGAAAATTACGAAATTTCATATCCCCAATAATTTTGTTTATCAGAATCCAAATGTTCATTTTTGTTCCATAAAACTGATTTATCCTTCCATATATTTTCCTACAAAACACAAAATCCCACTCAAATAACATATTTGTTAACTTAGGAGCGAGATGGGGAACCTTTGCATTTCATGATTTGTTATACAAAAAAAGTCATTTTATTTTTTGTTATTCTCTGAATATCAAAATAAGATCTAAAAACTGGGCCAATCCGAAAACTTTCTTCTATCTCACACAGGTTTCGCATACACTGAAAACGAATCAGCACCAATTTATATGAAGGTTTAAATGAATCCGAAGCTTTATTAAATTCTGTGCATTATAGTGTATATTGTGTAAAAAATCACAGCATAAAATCGTGTAAATCCTGAAAAATGCTGCATAGCAGCGCCACCTGTTGGGAGATTTTCACCAAAACGTAATCAGCATCTACATATAACAAGGTCTAATAGAATCTGAAATTTGAGAAAATTTTGTTCATTAGTTCTTGAGATATAGCTATCATAAAAATCATGAAAAAAGTAGCATAGCAGCGCCACCTGTTAAGATATCTACACCAAAACGTGATCAGCATCTATTTATCTCAAGGTCTAACTGAATCTGAAGTTTGATGAAAATCCGTGCATTAGTTCTTGAGATAGAGCTATTAAAGTAATCATGAAAATGCAACATAGCAGCGCCACCTGTTGCGTGATTTACACCAAAAACTAATCAGCACCAACTTATATCAGGTACCAACTGAATATCAAGTTTTATTAAATTTCGTGCATTAGTTCTTGAGATAGAGCGTCCACAAAATTTTTGTCACATACAAACAGTCTCATGTTTCATTGTTAAGTCTATTCCCTTTAACTAAAAGCCGTTTTTCAAAGCAAAATACTAATGTGTGAATACGTAGTTAAAAATATGGAAGTATCTTTTATAAGGTTTTATTAGATTTTCTAAACTTTTGTGTAGTCTTTTACTGAGTTAATTATTGTGAATTTACTGTTCTTTTGAAAGAAAAACTTTAAAAAGTGATATTATTTTTAGAATTATTAACATTAACGCATTTTTCGGGTGAATTGATAAATAATTAAATTGTTTTTTGGATGTAATGCAGAGGTGAAAAATATGCATCAGTTCGGAATGCATTTTAGTACCATTATTTCCGAGAAACAATATACTACGCCTTTTTGTGACAAAAATTCTGCTATTAACCACTTGGGCTGAAAAGATGTACCACGCATGTTGAGATGTTTTTGTGAATTACTCGCATATCTGCCATTCACTATTTTTTAAGTAATCTTCGTCTTATTTGCTGATGGAAATTCTGCGATTAAATAAGAGTAATAATGAGAAATATTATTATTAAAAATATTAAATTCAGACTCGTCAGCTATACAACTAACTCACAAAAACATTTCGAAGTGCGTGGCTTATCTTTGACGTGACCATGTCGCGATGACTTCTCTATCATCGTACGTCTATAACAAAAAAAAAAAAAAAAAAAAAAATACGTGTTTAGTCAAAGAAAACATAATATTGGCCTTGGTCGAAAAAGAAAACTATTGTTAGAAGTACAAGCGCATTTCGAAAAGTAAAGATACAATGGCTCGCATTCCTAAAAAAAAACATTTATTTAGAAAACGTAAGTTACATCTTATTAACTGGATTATTTATTATTTTTCGACATAATCACCCCCGTTATCCAAACATTTGTTAAGTCGGGGCATAAGCTTTTGTATACCACAGTCATAGAAGGTTGCCGCTTGTTGTCGGAACCACATTTCAACTTCATCTTTCATCTCATCATCGTCGTGGAATTGTCATTGACACTTCCGGTATGATCTGATGCAATTCTTTCAATTTGAGACGTCTATTCGCACGAATTGCTTCCTCCGTTCTCTGAAGAAGGGCATCAGAGATCACAGATGGCCGACCTGTTCTTTGTTCGTCATGAACATCGGTCCTACCTTCAGAGAAATGACGACACCATTTCGTTACATTTTGTCGATTCATAATGTTCCCATAAACAGAAACAATTTCTTTGTGAATATCCGCTGGTCGCTGACCTCTTGCATGAAGATAACGTATGACGGAGCGCACTTCGCATTTGGCGGGATTCTGAATCGGCGGAACCATTTTAAACACGACCTACTCCAACCAGAATCAACGTTGAAATGCCGAACGACCGCGAGAAGAAAGCTAACGGTTCAAGGTTAACACCTGTGTTGCCAACTTGCTTGCCAAAACATTTCTTTTCCTCCGACGTACGGTGTATCTTTACTTTTCGAAATGCCCTCGTAACTTTTATTTACAAAAACAAGCCTAACTTATTTATAAAATATGCTGGTGAACAAAGATTAAAGAAAAACAGAAAAGCAACAAAATGTAAAAAGAATCACGATTTATCAGCAACGGATTAAATTAGTGATTCTGTAAAAGAAATGTAATTTAGCTAACAAAATAATTTTATTTGGCATTCCAATCAAACTGCATCAACTGGGACGTAGAAAATATCTTAATAGACTCCAAAATTCTTCATATTGATTATTAACTAACTTTCAACAATGAACCCTATACAATTCGTATGACATTTTTAGGGTTCCGTACTTAAAAAGTAAAAACGGAACCATTATAAGATCACTCCTGTGTCTGTCTGTGCGTCTGACAGAGCCCTTTTTCTCATAAACTATGGGACATAGACAGTTCAAACTAGGGAAAGTTATAAAGCCTTTTTACCCACATATTTTGAGATTATTAGCCATTCACAAATATGTTTAGGAAAAATTTAGGGGACTAATTAAGTTATATGAAAAAAAAGTTTTCTTTTTGTCTATCGTGTGAAAGATCTCGTAATACCGAACTCAAAAATATGTTTGTTTAAATTTTAGGTATTATATTTTCAGAGATATCGTCGAAAACGGAATGCAAAAATATGTTCCCCTATCCTCTATTTCCGAATCTACTGAAATTAAAATTATGAAAAAATTAGCGGTTGTAGAATTTTACTTAAACCTTGCAGGAAAACTATAGAGATTTTCCTAGGTTATATAGTTTTTGAGAAAAACGCCTTTTTCCATTATACACAAACTTTACTTTTCGGGCGGTTAGGGGGGGGGGGGGGGGTTGACGAACGCTCGATATATCTATCGACGCAGAATCATCCAAAGATATTTGATAATGATTTTTAAAAAAATGTCGGTAATTAGCCGAAATATTAATTAAGTTACTCGAAAAAAAAACTTTTTTATATATCGAGTAGGGTATCGTTCGGAAGATCTGGTAACATCGAATTCAAAAATGTATTTGTTTTAATTTTAGGTATATTTTAGGTAATTTTAGCTAATTTAGAGAATTTTACATATTGTTGAAGGTATTGGGAAAATATGCTTCCCCCCCCCCCACTTCTATTTCCGAATCTACTGAAACTAAAACTATAGAAAAAATAAGGGGTAGTAGGTATTTATCTACCCTATATATATAAAATCCTAATGAAACGAATTTGTGAAACGAATTTATGAAACGATTTTATGAAACAACTGATTAAACGAATGATTATGTTTCAGGGCTATTTTTAATAAAATATTAAACGCTTGATGGTGAAATTAATACCAATTGTCCATAAAAAACCGCGGATGTCAAAACTGGTGATAGAATTTTGAAATTGGAATTACTTTTCGAGATATTAATTTTTTTCTAATTTTAATGACATTTCTGTAATGATGGCAACTAATTACTCAGTTTTTTTGTGACAAAAAAGGGAAAAAAATTGAAAAGGATCCCGATAGAGATTATTGATTTCTTTTTATTCGTCATTTTCAAATTGAAATTGAATTTATCCTTTATTTCAATCGATAATGAAGACAAGATTGTGATTAAATTATGTTTTTCAAGAAAATTTGAAAAAAAAAATCACATTTCTATCGACAGGATTCAATTGTCTGTCAGCATTTAATTTAATTCATAAACTGAAAATATTTTGAATAAATTCGTCCAAATGACGTCATTTATGTAAACGCAAAAGAAATGAGCAAAAAAATATTTATACAATTTGTTTAGCGTAAAATGTCATTTATCCTATTTTATATGTAATCAGAAGTAATTTGTATAGAAAAAACAATAATAATATACGTATAATTAAAATACGCATATAAACAAAAAAATCGTCGAATTTGTTTCCATGGCTGTTTATGTCATTTGGCACCAAATCTCACTTTCTGATGCCCGAATTGCGCCAAGCTTTTTAAAAAAGCGTCAATACCCCTATAATAGAAAAGCACCAAAAGTTCATTGGGTTTGTTTTCATAACTTTTGGCAACAAATCCATGTGTATTAACGAATCTATCCCTTTTCGAAACTCGAATTACGCCAAACATAAATGCAAAGGATCCTATACTGGAAAAGTACCCGATTTTCTTAT
This sequence comes from Maratus michaelseni, assembly GCA_963931845.1. NCBI lineage: Eukaryota > Metazoa > Arthropoda > Arachnida > Araneae > Salticidae > Maratus > Maratus michaelseni. Next base: position 134,643,443 of record OZ007598.1, on the reverse strand, counting down.
GGACAATATTCAAGTGACATAACATGGTGTAAAATTATCGCGGATAGCAAATTTGTTTAAATATCTCATCAATTGATGCCAAATAAATGCAGACATGCATGCACAAAATATTTAATTAATTTTGTATGATAAATAATTATTAGAAAATTCGTATATACATATTAATTAAAATAAATAATTTACATATTTAAAATAACATGAAAATATGCATGATGGTGCACTAAAATAGAAAGAAAATTAAAACCTGTTACTGAAAATGTCTATAACATAGTACTTTTCAATACCGTGGTTCTTAATGTTATTCACAAGCAGATGGAATTTTTCTCATCCTTAAACGCAAAAGAAAGAATAGAATACAGATCGCTGTTATAAAAGTCCGAGAGGTAGCCACAATTTAAACCTAACCATTTTATACAAGCTGGTTTTCAAGTTGTAATTGATTTTACTTATCAATCCCAAAATCAGTCGTCAGTTGTCGCAGCAGCTGTGTATGAGGCCATGATAATCAAAAATGCCCCATTAAAACGTTAAAACAAAGCACGCTGTCATGCTTTTAGAGGCCTCGAAGTCTGAGCGGGGGTTGGCGAGCGTAGCTCGCAGGGGGTAGGCCCCCTAGTTAATTAATAAATTTAATGTGCGGAACTAACTAAGCGCAAGGTATACTCGCACTTGACCGATTTATTACTTACCCATCATACGTAGTATAGAGTAAATCTTGTAATCGTTTTGAAAATCGAATTTTTTTTTTTTTTTTTGACGGATTTACACGTTTCAGACACTGAAGATTTCGAAACACATATTTTTAGAAAACAATTTTTTACCGTCCGTCTGTGTGTCTGCATGCCTGTGTGTCTGTGTGTCTGTAAACGCTCTATCTCCCGAAAAAAATTAAGATAGAGATTTGCAATTTGGTATGTACTTAGTATGTAATAATGGGAAGAAGCTTATTGAATTTCAGTAACCTTGATTATCCGGAACTATTGTTTTCGGACTCTCGAAATATTCGTTCTGATAAAAGGTACATAAAATTTTTCGAAATTGTTTATTTTAAAGAGTAAATATAAAAGACAATAAAAAAACATAAATTTTGCATAAAGAATGAAGTCGATCGGATCATGAGTCGCCGAGATATTTGTAATCCTATTTTCCACACTCTTCGATTTTTCATGACACTGTATTTCATCCAAATTTCAATTCAAAGATATATTTTAATTGGAAATGAGACGCTTAATCAGATGAAATAAAACGCTAGTTAATAGGATTATTGTTTTTGGAGTTATAAGGATGTTTCTTTCAGGCAATTCAGTAATCGAGCCTTTAAAGTTTATGACGTCATCAAGCCACGATTTTATTCGAATTGCAGTGCATTTTATAAGTAGTTTACATATTTTTTATTTTAATATTTTACATTATGCATATCCATGATAGGTAAGTATTACGGTGGCCCCCAACGACCAGTTTTTTTTATTACCGTATGTCTAAGTCTACACTTAACATTTGAATGACGCCACTTTCCAACATAAATGAAAAGTGTTTACGAATTCTATTGGTCTGTCCGTCTGCCCATGCCCTAACTTGTGTGAATATACTCGGATTGCACGTAATTGATATATTTTATTGAGGTTTACCATGACATGTACAATATTGAAAATGAAGTGTGTAGCATTTATCGTTCATTTAGGGGGTTCAGGGTTCATGGATACACGAAAGAATTCGGTTGCCGTGCTGTTTATGAGCAATAATGGTTGGAACTACGTTTCCAAATTTGGTTTTAAATTTAACTGATTTTTTGCATATGTCTTGGTGGGTATAAATTCTATAGATCATATACAGAGCTACACAAAAGAATTGGAGTACATTTCTGCTTATTGGCGAAAATTGCTGAAGGGTTATTTTCTACTGTGTTTTTCGTTTAATAACTGAACTAGATTTTTGCATACTATGTAGTTCATATACAAAGCTGTGGGGCTGCTTAAAATAATTCGGATATTTTGTCTGGCTCTATAGAAGTAAATTGCTGAAATTAGGTTTTCAAATGTGTTATGCGTTTTTCAAATTGTTTACCTAGACCTTATTAAACGCTGAAGTTTTGTTACAGTGTACTGAATGTGTTAGAAAGCGGTTCGTAATCTATGCTTGAGGCATGAATTTTCGTTCTTGTTTCTTGTTGTAGCAGTGGCTCATTTTGGTGGTGATCCGGCATATAATTCATAAAAAAAAGCTTGTCATTTTTCTTGACTTTATAAGCTCTAAATTTCGAAAAAATTATCAATGGTCACGAAATTTAAATATGCACCAAATATATATTTATTAACATCAAAACATTTTTCGGATAAACGGAAAAATAATTCAATGTGATGATGTAAAACTGTTTTGTGTGTTAATTTCTGAATCATCGTATATCTGCAATACATATATATATATGTGTGTAAATAAACAAAACAAAAAATTGGAAGGAAAAGAAAATATTTTTTTTTGAAGTAATTCTTTTGTATAGAAACTTATTTAATTTTTCTTTAAAAAATATGCTAAACAGAAAAATAAAAATGTCTACAAAAAACATTTCTGAAAATAATCACAATTTATCAACAGCGATGAAATTAGGGATTCTATAAAAAGAAAGGAAATTTGGCTAAAAGGCGTTTCGAAATATAACTTTATTAATAATGGAAATTTTTTTGCTTGGCCATCTAATCAAAGTGTATCAATAGGAACGTAGATAAAATCTTCTAGCTACAAATTGATTTTGACTGGAGGAACATTCATTTAGAGAGAAGAAATTATTTGAAAGATATAACATTACTTCTTAGATCTCATTTCTTACATCTGATTTGTGAGATTTTATTTATCAGATATAGATTTGTTTGTTAGATTATTAGTTAATTGTTTGTTAGTTGTTAGTTTTGTTATTTTTATAGTTAATAATATCAAAATATTTTCGGATGCAATGAAAAAAGATTGACACTTACCTAACACTTACCTAACCTCCAAATGTGTTGCTTTCAATTAGACACCAGTAATGCAAAAAAAATATTTGTCAGAAAAAGTAGTGCCAAAACAATATTAATTGTAAACAAAACATTTAAAAATTGGTTAAATTGGCCAATAAAAATTGGTTAGCAAAAAAGAAAACTACCCATACAAAAAATTTCTGAAAATAATCACAATTTATCAAGCTATGAAATTAGAGATTCTATAGAAATAAATGTAATTTGTCTAAAAAGCGTTTCAAAGTATTACATTTTATTAATAAAGACATTTTTTTTTACTTCGCCATCTAATCAAATTGTATCAATTGGGAACGCATATAAAATCTTCTTGCTACAAATTGATTTTGACTCGAGGAACATTCATCTGGAAAGAACAAATTATTTGGAAGATAAAACATTATTTCTTAGATCTGATTTGTGAGATTTGATTTATTAGATATCGATTTGGAAGCTAGATTATTAGTTAGTTCACAAGATTAATTTTTGACACAATTATTCAAATTGATGAAGAAATAATATGAGATGTAATATTCCCAACTGGGTGAAAAAGGTGCCCAGGATTCAAATTTTCGCCCAGTTGGGAATATTGCATCTCATATCATTTCTTTACCAGTTTGAATAATTTTGTCAAAAATTAATCATGTTTAATCACATTTCCAGCGTTTACTGGAGGTCCCATTACCTGTGATTTATTCTGTTGTGCTGATTCAGATATTAGACCAAATGCTATGATCATTAAGGTTAACTGGGTGAATTAGTTCAGCATTATTCGTCCGGGATTGCTCAGTTGGCAGAGCATTGGCAGCTTCAACCAAGGAATCCCGGATTCGTATCCTGGGCCGAACTTTTTCGCCCAGTTGAGAATATTACATCTCATATGATTTTTTTACCAATTTGAATAATTATGTCAAAAATGAATCTTGTGTAATCACGTTTCCAGCGTTTACTGGAGGTCCCATTACCTGTGATTTATTCTGTTGTACTGATTCGGATATCAAATCAGATGCTATGATCATTAAGGTTAACTGGGTGAATTAGTTCAGCCATATTCGTCCGGGATTGCTATTAGTTGTTTGTTAGTTGTTAGTTTTGTTATTTTTATAATTATTAACATCAAAACATTTTCGGCTGAATTGAAAAATGACTAATCTTTAGCTAACGAAGCCGCCATATTCGCGACAACCAAATTTTATTTTACAGATGTCTTGTTTGTAATTGGACTCCTTTAATTCTGCACCGAAAATTTCGCATTATCTAATACCAAAATTTCAGCAATTAAATAATGCAAAAAAAGTTTGTCAGAAAAAATACTGCCAAAACAATAATAATTGGAAACTAATACATTTGGACAATAAAAATTGTTTATCGCGAATACGGTGGCATTCGTTAGCAAAGGATTAAATTATTTTTAGGACTCAAGTGTTTTGTGAGATATTTCTGCATCATCGTACGGTACATACCTGCCAACTTTTACACTTTATTTAACAATTATAATTTAATTATAAGTGTAGCTTTATTTAATCTCCAAAATCTTCGATTAAATAAAGTAAAAATTTCTATTAAATTTTAGTGGTAACAGAAAAGCGTAAAAATTGCTGATATGCATCATACATTTGCAAGAAACCGTGTTTAGACTAAGAAAACACAAAATTGGAAGACAAAAATATTATTTCTGAAAGCAATTTTTTTACAGAAACAAACATAACTTTAAAAAATATATATGCTGAACAAAAATTAAAAAAAACACTGCAAAAAAATATGAAAACAAGCACAATTTATCATCAACGATAAATTTAGATATTCTATAAAAAGAAACGGACTTCGGCTAGTACTTCCAAGTATAACTTTGAATGATAATGAAAATTATTTTGTTTGTCCATCTAATAAGACTGCATCAATTCGAAACGTAGAAAGAAATCTTATTTATACAAATTTATTTTGACTTCCGGAACATTTAGTCCAAGTGCTACACGACAAAAATAAGGTGAAAACTGCACATCGTGATACAGTTATACCGATTGGTCAGTATCTACTCTATATTAATACAAAGCATATAAGAAGGGGAGGCATCGCGGAAAGTGCTGGGAATTCAAGATGGCGGCCGTTATTCAAAATGGCGTCATTTTCGGGAATTAGTGCAATTTCGTTTCTATTCATCGTATAAAAGCATGTTTGATGGAAATTTAGATGTTTTTAGATAAAAAATATTATTTGTAACACTTTACAGCACAGTCGAAAAGTATTTATGAATTTAGTTTGCCTGTTTGTCTGTCTGTCTGGTCGTCTGTCTAGTCGCGCACTAACTCAAAAAAAAAACCGGATATCCAGATAATTAAAATATGGTATTTTAGTATACCGTAACAAGATCGGTATTCATTTTCAAGTGTGCATCATTCATAGTTCATTTACAGGGGCAATCAAAAGTATTCGGTTATATTATGGTCTGTAGACGAAAATCGCTTGCAATGTGTTTTAATGATGTTATACTCTTTGTAACATATTCAAATTAATATACATCAGTGCGGTGCAGTACAAGATACTTACTGTAGAATATTCAGTGCATAGCAGTTTTCGTTCATTTACAGGGGCTCACAAAATAATACGGTTACAGTTAAATTAATATCTCCGAGCATAGTGCCTTTATAACTTGTGTATAAATTTTATAGATCATCAGCTAAATCAATTGTTATTAAGGAGGGTGCTAGGTATGAAATAACTGCAATTTTTAATAATAATATCCCTATTGGTCAGTATCTTCTTTATATTAAAACAATGCATATAAGAGAGGCATAATGAAATGTCTTAGGAATTTAAGATTTAGGCTGTTATTCAATTTTTTCCGTTTTCGTCATATAAAAGTGTCTTTGATGTCATTTTCGATTTTTTTAATCAAAAATTTTCTTTTTAATATTAGAAATATACTTAAAATGAAACTAGTTCAATTATTAAAGTATTTTTTATTGTATAGTGAGTAAAATGAGTGGATTAAATAAATAATAAAAATGCATTTTACTAATTCCTTACTTATACAACATATTAAAAAATAAATGCTACATAACAAATGAATGACATAAAATTGCAGAATATAGAAACTTTAGTTTATAGCATATTATTTCTCATTAACATTCGTTTTTACAGTTGCACAATAATGTGCAAGAAAGACGAACCTTCCTAGAAGTACACTTATTTTCGCAAATTTTGCGCGTACATTTTATTAGTTCTTTGCAAGAATCTGCAATCTCGGGCAGCTCCGATCATTTTAATTTCCATGAAACATTATCCAACCACCATCCCCATTTGTTTCCAGAGGGGGGACATATTTCCCGCTCATGTGCTTGTCCTCGAAAGTGTCCAACTTGGAAAGCACTCCCTAAAATATGTTGCTCTAGTGCACCCTTGGTTGGTGGAAGATGTTCAATAGGACGATTTTTTGTCATAAACAATTCCTGTCTAGCACCATTTACACTTATGCTGTTACATGTTGAACAGTACAACAATACTACGAATTTTTCTAAAATATTTAGAATATCGTCAGGTATGGAAGTTTGCGGTTTTGATAAAAATGAAAATGCGATAGTAGCATCTTTATAGAGAATCCATGTCTTCCAAGCTGACTTTTTTGTTTTTCCTGTGAAACCAGGATTGCTGTCGCAGCCTGTGAAAGCATGGAAACCTAGTAACGACATTTGCTTTTCTTTTCCAATTGCTTCAGCTACATTATGGACGGAAATAAGTCTGTAATTCTTCCCTGTTCCAAATGCAATCCAAACAGTTTGCAGGTGTCTATCTGACAAAGTTAAGAAATGTGCAATTTCTAAAACTAATACATCAGTATCTACAACGCGTATAACAATATTTATCAATCCGTTTTCTGTCAAGTCTTTGAGGTGCAAGATTATCCTTGTATCAGCTTCTTCATGACCAGGGCAAGTCATTCCAATTAAGGAACTTAGTGCAATATTATTTCCTTTAACTTCTTCACCTGAAGTGGTTATAACTTGTGTATTTTTTATGGTATTTATAGCTAGTGTTCCAAGCAGATTAAATAACTCTTCTTTATTACTTGAATTTTTTAAGAAATCTTGCCAAATTTTAGGTAGTATGACATGCGAAAGCACTTGCCGCCTGGTTCCTGCACCCCTTTTTTATCTGGTTTCACCTTTAATGCTTGGTGTAATGTATCTATCCCATATAAAATCTATTCTTTGGCAGCTAAAACTCTCAATGTCGTTACATAAATGGGGTTAAAATGGTGTTAATGTAGTAATCATTGAAGGTTTTAGAAGACTGGCGTGGCTTTAAAATGTTAATAAGAACTGGCCTATCATAAATTAAAGCATCGCATGTTCCTGGAAAGGTGACAATTTGCAATTCTTTCATATCTAGCAAAGTTCAAAAACACATTATAAAATTAACAAGTTGGAAATTGTATGTCAAACGTTACAAACGAGGTGCGTTCGTACGCACGTTTTAGAATTAAATTCATGATATCCCGTGCGTAGAACGGGTTAAACAGCTAGTTAAGTATATATTTTATGACACTGTTCATACAAATATCTTAACTAGTTATATAAATATTCAGATATATATGTATCAGCTAGTTATATAAATATTCAGATCTTGATGATTTTTAATTCTGTGAAATGAATTATATCGTCTGCAGATTAATTTCTGTATTAAAATAAGTATCTCGGTCGCTTGACGATTAAACTTCGGAAGCTCCTATAACAAAAAAGCACCGATTTTAAAAAAAAATCAAATTTCTTAATAAATATTTTTATTAATATCTCCTAAAGTTTTGATTCGATTTTAATAAAATTTGAAATGTCTCGACAAAATTCTGCAAAGATAATATATTTTAAATTGCAAACCATTTGGTTGGGTAGTTTTTGCGTTGTTATATGCGGACAGACAGATAGACAGACGGACGGACAGACGGACGGACCAAGCGACGACTATAGGTGCTATGTATTTATGTAATTACGAAGGCACCTAAAAACGCGCATAGACAGCATTGTTTTTATTGAAAGTCCTGTGCCGTATTATTTTGTGAGCCCCTGTAAATGAACGAAAACTGCTATGCACTGAATATTCTACAGTAAGTATCCTGTACTGCACCGCACTGATGTATATTAATTTGAATATGTTACAAAGAGTATAACATCATTAAAACACATTGCAAGCGATTTTCGTCTACAGACCATAATATAACCGAATACTTTTGATTGCCCCTGTAAATGAACTATGAATGATGCACACTTGAAAATGAATACCGAACTTGTTACGGTATACTACAATACCATATCTTAATTATTTGGATATCCGGTTACTTTTTTTTTTGAGTTAGTGCCGACGACCAGACAGACAGACAAACAGGCAAACTGAATTCATAAATACCTTTCGACTGTGCTGTAAAGTGTTACAAATAATATTTTTTTGTCTAAAAACATCTAAATTTCCATCAAACATGCTTTTATACGATGGACAGAAACGAAATTGCACTAATTCCCGAAAATGGCGCCATTTTGAATAACGGTCGCCATCTTGAATTCCCCGCACTTTCCGCGATGCCTCCCCTTCTTATATGCTTTGTATTACTATAGAGTAGATACTGACCAAACGGTATAACTGTATCACGATTTGCAGTTTTTTTACTCTTAGCACCTGGACTAATTCCTTTGGAGAGAAGGTGAAATTATTTGTATGAAATAAGATTATTAGTTAGATCGAACGTGTCTATTCATTTAGGGATACTTTATTTATAAAGATAGTTATGTATCTAACCAGATTTTTAGTTGTTCTTTATTAATAGATTTGCAAGAAATCGTGTTTAGACTAAGAAAACACAAAATTCGAAGACAAAGCAAATAATTTCTGGAAGTAACTTTTTTACAGAAACAAACACAACATTAAAAATAAATATATGCTGAACAAAAATTTAAAGAATGCTGGAAAAACCATGAAAAGAAACACAATTTATCATCAACGATAAATTTAAATATTCTATAAAAAGAGACGGACTTCGGCTACTACTTCCAAGTATAACTTTGAGTAATAATAAAAATTGTTTTGTTTGTCTATCTAATAAAATTGCATCAATTCGAAACGTAGAAAAAAAATCTTACTTATGCAAATTTATTTTGACTTCAGGAACGTTCGTTTGGAGAGAAGATGAAATTATTTGTATGAAATAAGATTATTAATTAGATCGAACGTCTATTCATTTAGGGATACTTTATTTATAAAGATAGTTATGTATCTAACCAGATTTTTAATTATACTTTATTAATAGATTTCCAAAAAAAAGAGGTTATACATTTTATTTGTATAAATACACTTTTTCTGTATGACCACAGATAACTTTGGAACGGGTTCTCCGATTTCCATATTTCTCTTATTTGTTGGAATGGTCCCATATAAATTTCATTGTGACCCAAAATAGGTATGTTTGTCTGCCTGACTAGCTTCCTCTTTTTAACACTTTCCAACCTAGTTGAAACGTGTTTATGACTTCGGTTTGTCTGGCCGTCTGGCCGTCTGCCGTCTGTCCGTGCTCTAACTCCCGTAAATATGCTCGGATTGCCCTGCAATTTTTATATGTTATAATCGTTATCTATAGCATGTTCCCTATTTCAATGGAAGTGTGTAGCACTTATAGTTTTTTTACAGGGACACTCAAAAGAATTCCGTTACATTGCGGTCTATGGGGAAAATCATTTGCGGTTTATTTAAATAATGTTTCACTATTTTAAACGCACTGAAATTTATATATATCACTAAGGTGCATTGGAAGAAGCTTAATATGGAATAGGGTGTGCATAGCACTTATACTTACTTTACAGGGACAGTCAAAAGAATTCCGTTACATTACGTCTATGGAGAAAAATCGTCTGCGGTTTATTTAAATAATGTTTCCCTATTTTAAACGCATTGAAATTTATATAAGGTTCATTACAAGAGACTTACTACAGAATATTGTGTGTATAGCAGTCATCGTTCATTTACAGGGACACACAAAAGAATTCTCTACTGTCTGTTAACAATAATTCCTGGAAGTGCGTTTTAAGTTACTGAACGCGATTTTAATTTTAAACCGCTTTTTGTATATTACGTGGTGTGTATAAATTCTGTAGATCCTATACAGGGAAGCACAAAAGTTCGGGAACACATTTCCGTATTATTTAACTCCAGACGGAGAATTTTAAACTGTGCTACGTGTTTCCTAACTGAACTAAAATTTAGCATCCTATGTAGTATATATACAAATCTATAGATCCTATACAGGGCTGAATAAAAGTATTCGGATTACTTAGATGTTATCTTTTAGCTTATTAAAGAGTATGATTCGTAAAATTATTTTGGAAGCGTTGGAAAGTGTTACATAATCTATGCTTGACGCATGATTTTTCGTTCTTGTTTTACACTCTTTTAACTTAGCATGGATTTTGTATGTAAACATGGAATTTTATAACAATTTTTCATTCACTTGCTGATATGATAGAATTCTAAAAATTATGTACCCAGTTTGTATTTCGTTGACAATACAACATTTTAATGCAGTAAAATCTCGTTATAACGAATTTCTGAATACCGCCGAATTAATTCGTTATACTGAAATTTTTTTTAATGTGAAATTGCAATATGGCATTTTTTTAAAAAGGATATTTGCATGCGCATGGAATAAAAATATATGTTTTTACTAGACTTGACTTGAATTTCGGTTAATATGCAACCATGTCAGTTAATAGTAAATATATAACACATTACTGTTGTGAATTTACTATAGTTAGAAATGTGATAATTATTAAATTCATTAAGTTTCAATGTTTTAATCGTAAATGTTATAAAGGAATTATAATTTATTTTACATATCTGGCGGGTTAAAAAGCCCCTTTGACATCTGCCGTTAATGTAACTTTATTTCTTAACAAAAAAAAAATAAGAAAGAAAGAAAAAAAAAGAAAAGAAATCGCAAGTTTTTCTGCACTAAATTTGACAATGCATATTTCAAAACAAATTGTATAAAATTTTTCGTAACAATATTTTGCTGGGATAATTGCTTCTTAAGAGTTTCAATGTCCTATAGACCCCCTTTTGTTCGTACAACAAAATCGTCAGTACTAGATGGACAATAATCATCAGCTTCATTTTTACTGTCTATCATACCTTTCATTGAGTTTCCGACGAAATGTTTCTTCCAAATTCTAGTTTTTCAATGTATTTTTTTTTACTTGCCAATTCGACATTCGTAAAACTGAAATGACTATTCGTTTTAAGCCTTTAAGAAATTCGTATAATTTGAACAATTCGTTAATATGAAATTCGTTAATTTGAAAAATTCGTTAATATGAAATTCGTTAATTTGAAAAATTCGTTAATATGAAATTCGTTAAAGTGGACATATATAATGTGAAAAGCATCGAACGTTTTTTAAACAATCTAAAACTAGTCGTTAAACTGAAAAATTCGTTAAAGTGACATTCATTGTAAAGAGATTCTATTGTATTTAAAAAACTATTTAAAAAAATAATTAAGTTAAAGGCATTTATCCGTTAGCCGTCCGCAGGGGATAAATCGCAAAATAATTGTTAGCGTTGCAACTGTTTATGAGTTACAAAAACGATGGAGTTAATTATGTGCCAAACCAAAATAAGCCAACTGGCGGTGAAACTGCAACAACAAAATATTTTAAACATTAAAAAGTAGAAAATATAAATTAGAAAAAAAAGAGTGTAATATTTTAAAAAATACTATTTCATCAACAATTAGCTTCATATTAATTAAATTCTGATTATACGTTTAGTAGAAATTCTAAATATAAGGATGAATCAAATGAAATCGGAACAGTGGTTATAATTTGGTTTATTTTTGTATGAATGTCGTGAAACTTTGTGTAGAGGTAAAGCGAGATGTAAGGAAAGCAACCTCTATTGTGTAAATGGGCTTGCCCTAGGTAGTCATGAAGAAGCACTTGATATGCGCTGGCGGTCGTCCAACAGTGTCGTCCAGCAGGCAATCGATTGTTGTTGTTGTTCATCTGCATCTGTTGAGTGTTTGTGGGTAAAAAGAAGCAACGTAGTGTTAATCGTTATTTGGTGACAGAAGGAGTTGGATTTCATGAAGTGCATCTGCGAATGAAGGTAGTGTACTGAGAACATGCACTGCCATTGACTCGTGTGCAGGACGGACAGAAGCACTCCCGAGACGGACATCTGGTGCATTTTTAGTGTACAGTGTTGAAATACCCACAGTATAGCCCGTATCTTCCTGAATATGAGGAAGTTAGAATGACAGTGGAGTAAGTCAAAAATTTGAAAAATCTAGATAACCATATTTTTACTGAACGTATTTTAATTTCTGTTCAGTGCGACATTCAAATAAGTCATAGTTTATTTAGTGAGTCGCTAAAGGGCAAAAAAAGTTGGACCACTTAATGCAACGGCAATACAACAAGTTTCACAAAACTCTTCATTTCACAAATTACTAAATATTGACTTGCTCCACTGTCATTCTAACCCCCTCATATGACTTTCCCATCTTTGTTCCGCTGAAAAGGACATTTAAAGGTCGCCGTTCTTACTCGGACAGCGAAGTCATGGAAAATGTTCGAAACTGGTTCCAATTTCAGCCAAATAGACCGGGAGGCGGCAGCACAGACAACCACCTCATCGAGTTCACGGCTAAAATTCTAGGATTAGCTAAATCTTGATTCGCATATTAAAACGCAATCGGTCTGCCAAGTCATATCTTGGTGGAAAACACGCGAAAACCCGATTTTAGCAGTTGACTCGTAGGTTTACCATTGTGTTTTCCTGCACCCAAAACTATGATAACATGGAGAACTGCGTGCAGGAAAACACAATGGTAAACCTACGAGCCAACCGCTAAAATTGGGTTTTCGGGTGTTTTCCACCAAGATATGACTTGGCAGACCGATTGCGTTTTAATATGCGAATCAACTTTTAACTAATTCTAGAATTTCAGCCGTGAACTCGATGAGGTGGTTGTCTGTGCAGTCGCCTCCCGGTCTAAAAGGACTTCTATGAGCAAGGTATTCACGACTTGATGGAACAGTGGGACAAGTACTTGTATAGCTTTGGTGATTATGTTTTAAATAAACTACGTCATTTCATTCTGTGGCTCCTGTTCCGTTTTCATTTGATCCATCCTAATAAGTAGTTTAAGGTATATACGCACAACTTCGGAGGTGATTTTTTAAAATTTTTGAAATTTTCTCTTTTTACCAATTTTTTCTAATGACATTTATGATAAAAATTTGAAAAATATATAAACATTTTTGAAATTACACAGAAATGATTTTTTTTTAATTGAAAAATAGTCAAAATTATGTGAAAAATTTACATTTGTGCCAAACATGATAACTCAAAATCAAATCAATGCACTCACATTTTGTAAATTGCATAATAAAGATAATAACTTTCTCTAGGACATAGACTATCCGCATTGTAATAGCATCGCTATCTTATAAGCTATGGCTCTTGAAGTACTAATGTAATGAAAAATTCGTAAATTTTCTTGCAACTTTTTAACATATACCAGTGTAAATATAAAACTAATTAATATAACATCAGGATTGTAGTCTATTCCCTCAATAAACACTTGTAAAATAAGTGAAAAAAATGTCAAGGCATTTCATGCATACTTTTACTTACCCATCATACGTAGTATAGGGTAAGTCTTGTAATCGATTTGAAAATCGAAAAAAAAAATTTGACGGATTTACACGTTTCAGACACTGGATATTGCGAAAAACATTTTTAGAAAAACAAAATTTGCCGTCCGTCTGTGTGTCTGTGTGTCTGTAAACGCTCTATCTCCCGAAAAAATTGAGATAGAAACTTGCAATTTGGTATGTACTTAGTATGTAACAATGGGAAGAAGCGTATTTCATTTCAACAACCTCGATTAACCGGAACTATTTTTTTTGGACTCTCGAAATATTCGTTCTGATAAAAGGTATATACAAATTTTCGAAATTGTTTATTTTAAGAAATGAATATAAAAGACAATAAAAAAACATAAATTTTGCATAAAGCATGAAGTCGATCGGATAATTAGTCGCCGAGATATTTGGAATCCTATTTTCCACACTCTTCGATTTTTCATGACCCTGTATTTCATCCAAATTTCACTTCAAAGATATATTTTAATTGGAAATTTGAAGCTTAATCAGATGCAATAAACCGCTAGTTAATAGGATTATTATTTTTGGAGTTATAAGGATGTTTCTTTCAAGCAATTCAGTAATCGAGCCTTTAAAGTTTATGACGTCATCAAGCCACGATTTTATTTGAATTGCAATGCATTTTATAAGTAGTTTACACGTTTTTATTTTAATATTTTACATTATGCATATCCATGATGGGTAAGCATTACGGTGGCCCCCAACGACTAGTTTATTATAGGATGTTTTGCGTACAGTAAAAATTGGAAAAACTTCATTTTGAGAAAAAAAAAAGCTAAAAATAACTTTTAGAGGCGGCTCTTGCTATAAAAATAATTATTATTCTTTAAAGGTTTAATTATTACTCCGTCTATTTTTATTAACATATAATCCAATTTAAATGCTAAAACACGAAAACAAAGAATGTAAACATTTCAGCTTACTTCCGGTTAGCAGAGCCATATTTCAGGCTGTAAAATTCTTCGGCAAACTGTAATAGATGTAACTTTAAACGGCTGTAACTCGGGTTCTTATTCAGATACAGAAACGATTAAAGCAGAATTCGATAGATAAGAGATCGGATTTTAATATTATTGCACAAATGAACAAGTTGGAAATTGTACGTCAAACGTTACAAACGAAGTGCGTTCGTACTTTAGCTAGTTATATAAATATTCAGATCTTTTCTGATTGTTAATTCTGTGAAATGAATGATATCGTCTGCAGATCAGTTTCTGTAATAAAATAAGTATCTCGGTCGCTTGACGATTAAACTTCGGAAGCTCCTATAACAAAAAAACACCGATTTAAAAAAAAAAAAAAAAAAAAAAAAAAAAAATCAAATTTCTTAATAAATATTTTTATTAATATCTCCTAAAGTTTTGATTCGATTTTAATAAAATTTGAAACGTCTCGACAAAATTCTGCAAAGATAATATATTTTAAATTGTAAACCATTCGGTTGGGTAGTTTTTGCGTTGTTATATGCGGACGGATGGACAGACAGACGGACGGACGGACGGACCAAGCGACGACAATAGGTGCTACGTATTTATATAATTACGAACGCACTTAAAAATCGATATTTTTACCGAAAATGACGTTTCAAAGGTGTGCGGATACCTTAAATAGTGTTTCTTTTTCTTTCCTATTGCCGTATCTTAAAAAAGAAACAAAGCAAAAATGATATATTTAAAAAATATATATTCATTAGCTCGAGCTTAACTTTCTTGCCATAACTATCTGTTTGTCATATTTTTTAGGCTCTAACTTTTGTGAAAATTGGCCATTCATCAAGAAACATGAATATAATGTTAACCTGTCAGAAGCAAGAAATTGCCTTGCTTCTAATATTGTATTCACAGGAGAATTTTAAAAAATATATGCCTGAAAATAAGGGAATGTTATTTCATATCTATTTTTCACCAAAGTAAAATTTTATTCAAAAATTCTGGAACAAATCTTGACTAACATTAAATGAGATAAAATATATCCACACATATCATATTATCTTTTAACGGATAAAGCACTTCAATTGCTAAAATGTTGAAATAAATGTTTTACACCGGAAATTATGAGTAAATTTATTTGTATATAACAAAAAAGCGATATTACACATACATAATAAATGGAAAACATTTCTATTAAAATTCTGCTGTCATTGTTGTATTTCGTAATTAAAATTTTGTGGTTTCGTAGGGAAACCAATGAACGTTAAAGGGTTAACATAAATTAACAACACAAAAAAGCACTTCTCTATGAAAAATATCAATATTGTATTCAAATAAAGTTTTGAAATTCATTAAAAACAGTACTTTCGTATTAGCCGCATGTTAGGCGTTAACAGCTGAAGAAATTGCCGAAGTTTTCTACACTTACACCAGTCTTCTTTATTCCGATTATTTCAGTGGTTTAAGCGCGTAGTTCGATTACACGCCTGCTAGATTCGTATTCTGTTTATATTGTTTTATTATTTTATTTATTTATTCATGAAGTTTTAATTTCGTCATGGAGTCTTACCAGGAAACCACGTCGATAGTGTAATAATGAAAAAAATCTAAGTAACCAGCAATCGAAAGAGCATATTGAAATGTGTATTTTGACACATAAATCATTTGCCCTCGTCTCTCCGTTATCGAGATATAAAGTCTTAAAGTTTGCTAATTTATTTGTTTAAAGGCGTGGAAAGGAGACAAAAAAGGAGAAAAAAAGCATGGTTCTGATTCTGAAAATGTGAAACGTGTTTTGTGACGCATGAATCATTTTTTTTTTTTTTTGTTCAGTACCATATTTGTCAATAGATTTTTTTTTTCTTGAAGGGGGAGATTTTTTTCATTTTTATGTTACTATATCTAAATATGTTTTGTATTTTATAATAAACTGGTTACTAAAATTTCTGAATCATAACCACGCCTTTTCTCCCTAAAATTAAATAAGTAAATTAGAAAAATTTAAGACTTTATTTCTCGATAATGGTCAGACGAAGGCAAATGATTTATGCCTCATAAACCACGTTTCACTATTCTCTATCGATTGCTACGTTTTTAGATTTTTTTTTTCATTATTACACTAAGGCGAGTATTGCCTGGTTAGTGCACTATTTTCTTTTCCTCAATCATTTTTTGGTAGCATTTTATTTGAGGAATTCTTTTATTTTTATATTAGTATATCTAAATATGTTTTGTACTTTATATTAATCTGATTATTAAAATTTCAGAATCAGAACCACGCCTTTAAACAAATAAATTAGCAAACGTCAAGACTTTATATCTCAATAACGGGGTAACGAGGGCAAATGATTTATGTGGCAAAAAACACATTTCAATATGCTCTTTCAATTGCTGCTTACTTACATTTTTTTTCATTATTACACTATGGCGTGGTTTCCTGGTTAGCCCGAAACAAATGCTCATTTATTTACATTGTTCAAGTGCGAAGAGGTTAATTTTCCGTAATTGGGTTGTACTCAAATTTTAAAATATTCATGCTTCTAAATTATTTTCAAATCCATAATAATTTAGTAAATTAAGATATAGTTTTCAAACAAATTGCATTTGAAAGAATATTTTTAGTCTTATTCGGTGGTTCAAAAATTGAAATTTTGCGATGTTTAGAAGTTTTTAAAAAATGCAATAAAGCAAAATTTATTTATCAGGGGTTGCCACCTTCAATATGACTTCAGCTTTTAAATTTCAGCGTTTTCAAAATCACGTTTCTAGCGTTTACTGGAGGTCCCATTACCTGTGATTTATTCTGTTGTGCTGATTCAGATATCAGACCAGATGCTATGATCATTAAGGTTAAATGGGTGAATTAGTTCAGCCATATTTGTCCGGGTTTGCTCAGTTGGTAGATCATTGTCAGCTTCAGCCAAGGGATCCCGGGTTCGAATCCTGGCGCAGACTTTTTCGCTCAGTTGGGAAGATTACATCTCATATGATTGCTTTACCAATTTGAAGAATGGTGTCAAAATTAATCTAGAATAAAAATATAGTTTAAATGATGACCCACTCTCAACGTGAAAATTGCTCGTTTTAATCGT
This sequence comes from Maratus michaelseni, assembly GCA_963931845.1. NCBI lineage: Eukaryota > Metazoa > Arthropoda > Arachnida > Araneae > Salticidae > Maratus > Maratus michaelseni. The sequence goes on along the minus strand of OZ007598.1, from coordinate 134,625,727 downwards.
GTTCTCGCTTTAGCCATGTTTATATTAAATGAGTTCGATTGTATATAAATGGATTGTTAACAACACACAAACAACTGTAACAGTATTCACAAAGGAAACGATTTTGAAGTAAAATTAAAAACATTCAAAGTAAAGTCAATTGAAAAATTAACAAGACAGAAAAATCATGCGTCAAGCACAGATTATGAAACACTTTCCTTACATTCAGAGTAACAATACTTCATCTTTCAGTTAGGAAAAGCATAAAAAAGTTGACAATTCCCTTTCAGCAATTTCCGTCAATAAACGAAAATGGATTCGAATTATTTTGTTCAGCCTTGTATATGATCTGTAGAAGTTATACACACCAAGTAACATGTAAAAAATTAGTTAAATCTCAGAAACGCATACCACAACTGAAAACGCTCTTCCAGCAATTATCGCTCATAGACAGTACTGTAACAGAATTATTTTGCCTGTCCCTGTAAATGAACGATAAATACTATGCACAAGATATTCTACAGTGAATATATCTTGTAGTGCACCTCAATGATGTATATCAACTTCAGTATGTTTGAAATCGTGTAACATCGTAAAAATACATTGCAAACGAATTTTCCCTATTGATCATAATGTAATGAAATTATTTTGAGTGTCTCTTTAAATAAACTATAAATGCTACACCAACGGGGAAAACCTAGTTATGTTCGGTTAAAATTAGCTTTATGTTCAACTCAATATAACAATAAATTTTCTGTAAAACATATAATAATCAGTTCTATGTATCCTTATTGGTTGAATTCTGTTTTCGAGAACGTTCTATGGACGCTGATTGGTTGAATCATGTATCTCAGCTCCTATTGTGAATTTCTAGAAAATTCCTTCAGATTCTAAAAGCCAATGTCGAAAAATATGCCAAACATCGCCAAATTTAGCAAAATTCTTTCATTTAGTGCCAAGCATGTGTTGTGAAAGTTTTTATGTACCTTGATTGGTTGAATTCTGTTTTCGAGAACGTTCGATAGACTCTGATTGGTTGAATCATGTATCTCAGCTCCTATTGTGAATTTCTAGAAAATTCCTTCAGATTCTAAAAGCCAATGTCGAAAAATATCGCGGGAGTTATTGGGAATTTCTCGAAAATTCCTTCAGATTCTAGAAGCCATTTTTTCGCCAAATGTCACCAAATGTGTCGCTAAATGTCGCCAAATTTGAGATTTTTTTATTTGGCGCCAAGCCTGTCTTTTGGCATTGGTAATCTTAAAAGTCGATTTTCCTCGAAATCTTGCCAACATTTCACCAAACATCGCCAAATTTGGCTACATGTTACTAACTTTGCAACTTCGCTTACTGCCAAATGTTCTACAATGTACAACATACTTAACAACTGCTTCAACCTTCTTTCCCATTGAAATGCATTGACTGGTAGTGACCCCAGAATGACCCATTAATCGAATTTTTTCGAACATGTGACCTAGTCCAGTGCTCTTCCTTTTCGTGCCCGAAAACGGTAAGATACAAAATTTCGTTAAAACCGTTAGAGCCGTTTTTAAGATAAAATTTGCATACAGACAGACAGATAACATTTGCTAGTATTATAATATATGATAAGTGATTTTCAGTACAGAAGATGTCATTGTAAACATGAGTAACATATATCAAATGGCAATCCGAGTATATTTATGCGAGTTAGAGAACGGACAAACGGACACGCAAACCGGGTTCATACACACTTTTCAACTATGTTTGAAAGTTTAAAAATCTATTTATTTTAATCATTCTAGCTCGTTTATGAAATCGATCAGAGAAATAAACTTTTATAGTTTTCATATTATTATGATATTGTTTGATGTATGTTTTTGTTTCTAAACTTACTACCTTTCCCATTTCTTACTATTAGATCTGACATAAGTTTTCAATATAATCATATATATTATAAAGCAATTAAGATATTTTTTTATAGGACGTTAGACGGCATTCCGTCTGCAAAAGATTCAAATGCAGAAAAAAATCGTTCAGTCATTTACATTTTTCTGACAGTTTTAGAGAAAAATTTATGCACTTATTTCCTTTAGTTTATTAATTTTAGAATTGTTTATACCATAATTAATCTATCTTTGTTTGTCACTATGACGCAAGCTGATAAGTTACAATTACAGAAAGACCCTCTGATTAAAATAGTGATGAAATTTCGCTTAATAAATTACAATGGTTATTATCATTTGATTATTAATGAGTATTATCGAAATGTATTGCGTCATAGATTAGAATTTTCATGCAGATATATGTTTGAAAAGGAATATAAATTCTGATTCCATCGCTGCTATCAAGTGGCCATTTTACGTCTTAAAAGGGATTCTTAAAAACGTCATATTATAAAAAAAATAATTTTATCAGCTAACTGACGAAAGAAATGAACGTTTTCGTATATTTTAGCTTTGGTTAACGTCGTTAATTAGGATAAAAACTTCATTTTTCCAAGAAACGATCTGGAATGAAATCAAGCAATCAGGGAATAAAATAATTGCAGTTTCCTATTGTAGATATAACATTTGTTTCAATGAAAGAAAACAACCAGAAGCATTAAATAACCGCTGTTTTTCATTGCAGATATATTATTTGGTTAAATTAAAACAAACAACCAGAGCATGAAATAACTACTGTTTTTCATTGAAAATCTATTATTTGATCGAATTAAAGTAAACAACCAGTAGCATGAAATAACTGCTGCTTTCCATTGCAGAAATAATGTTTGGTTAAATTAAAGCAAACAACCAAGAGAATGAAATAACTTCCGTTTTCTTTGGTTGGTGTAAAGAAAACAACCAGGAGCATGAAATAATTTCTGTTTTCTTTGGTTGAATTAAAGCAAACAACTAGGAGCATGAAATAACTGCTGCTTTACATTGCAGAAAGAATGTTTGGTTAAATTAAAGCAAACAACCAGGAGAATGAAATAACTTCTGTTTCCTTTGGTTGAATTAAAGCAAACAACCAGTAGCATGGAATAACTATGGATTTCTATTGCAGATCTATTATATGGTTGAATCAGGAGCATAAATATTATTACTGCTTTACGTTGAAGATCTATAATTTGTTTTTCTGTAAAATGTCGACATCGGGTGTTGGTAAGCTCACATGTTTAACTAATAGCATTATCAACTGGGGGATCCCCAGTTTTAATTTGCTTCCACGGGATGAAAATACATACATATGGAGTCCAGTATTTGTTTATTACTATAAGTATACAAGCTATGCGATTCCACGCAACGAATTGTTTCTTGAGACGCCAAAAAAATCTCTTGCGTTAATAATTACCAGCTGTGATTCAAAATATAATCAAATCAAACACGTTCAAATTGGATTAACAGATGAGATAAATACTGTAGTGATTAACCGCTGTGATGGCGTATGGATTGAACGCACTGGTGGCAATAGGTACATTAAAGTTCAAAATATAGTTAACGAAGAAACCTTAAGACCTTTATTAAACCAACGTACTTCAAATGAAATCCATCTTCGTTTTTTCTGCATTGCACTCAACAAGCAAGTGCATCAGAGAGTAAATGCCTCTATTCAAACTGATGGATATGGTACGTAAATATATTCATTTCTCAGTCATAGATCATAAATAACTATAATTATTAACACTTTCCAATATAATTGAAAAGTGATTATGATTTCGGTTTGCCTAGCGGTGGTCTAACTCGAATAAATGTACTCAGATTTCTATGTAATTGATATATATTGTTGAGATTTGTGACTTGGCAATTACGTAGCACGAGATTGTAATGTATATAATTAGTCTTAATCAAATGATACCATCCCATCTCATAACATACTAAGGGGTAATAACTTCACTGTGCGTACATAATTAGCCTTAATCAAATTATCCCATCCCATCCCATAACATAGTAAGGTGTAATAACTTCCCTGTGCTACGTAATTTCCACGTCACAAAATAATCATTAACTAAAAGTGTAGAGACCAGGAGTGATTTGTGAATGAAAATTTCAGAGTTAATAAGATAGCTAAACTTGGCTTTACACGATCTCAGAACTTTATACGGTAAAAGATTCACAATACTTGGCTGCATTTTTTACAGGTGACGTTTTTGATGGGATCATAAATAACTATAATTATTAACACTTTCCAATATAATTGAAAAGTGATTATGATTTCGGTTTGCCTAGCGGTGGTCTAACTCGAATAAATGTACTCAGATTTCATGTAATTGATATATATTGTTGAGATTTGTGACTTGGCAATTACGTAGCACGAGATTGTGATGTATATAATTAGTCTTAATCAAATGATACCATCCCATCTCATAACATACTAAGGGGTAATAACATCACTGTGCGTACATAATTAGCCTTAATCAAATTATCCCATCCCATCCCGTAACATAGTAAGGTGTAATAACTTCCCTGTGCTACGTAATTTCCAAGTCACAAAATAATCATTAACTAAAAGTGTAAGAGACCAGGAGTGATTTGTGAATGAAAATTTCAGAGTTAATAAGATAGCTAAACTTGGCTTTACACGATCTCAGAACTTTATACGGTAAAAGATTCACAATACTTGGCTGCATTTTTAACAGGTGACGTTTTTGATGGGATCATAAATAACTATAATTATTAACACTTTCCAATATAATTGAAAAGTGATTATGATTTCGGTTTGCCTAGCGGTGGTCTAACTCGAATAAATGTACTCAGATTTCCATGTAATTGATATATATTGTTGAGATTTGTGACTTGGCAATTACGTAGCACGAGATTGTGATGTATATAATTAGTCTTAATCAAATGATAACATCCCATCTCATAACATACTAAGGGGTAATAACTTCACTGTTCGTACATAATTAGCCTTAATCAAATTATCCCATCCCTTCCCATAACATAGTAAGGTGTAATAACTTCCCTGTGCTACGTAATTTCCACGTCACAAAATAATCATTAACTAAAAGTGTAGAGACCAGGAGTGATTTGTGAATGAAAATTTCAGAGTTAATAAGATAGCTAAACTTGGCTTTACACGATCTCAGAACTTTATACGGTAAAAGATTCACAATACTTGGCTGCATTTTTTACAGGTGACGTTTTTGATGGGATCATAAATAACTATAATTATTAACACTTTCCAATATAATTGGAAAGTGATTATGATTTCGGTTTGCCTAGCGGTGGTCTAACTCGAATAAATGTACTCAGATTTCATGTAATTGATATATATTGTTGAGATTTGTGACTTGGCAATTACGTAGCACGAGATTGTGATGTATATAATTAGTCTTAATCAAATGATACCATCCCATCTCATAACATACTAAGGGGTAATAACTTCACTGTTCGTACATAATTAGCCTTAATCAAATTATCCCATCCCATCCCGTAACATAGTAAGGTGTAATAACTTCCCTGTGCTACGTAATTTCCACGTCACAAAATAATCATTAACTAAAAGTGTAGAGACCAGGAGTGATTTGTGAATGAAAATTTCAGAGTTAATAAGATAGCTAAACTTGGCTTTACACGATCTCAGAACTTTATACGGTAAAAGATTCACAATACTTGGCTGCATTTTTTACAGGTGACGTTTTTGATGGGATCATAAATAACTATAATTATTAACACTTTCCAATATAATTGAAAAGTGATTATGATTTCGGTTTGCCTAGCGGTGGTCTAACTCGAATAAATGTACTCAGATTTCATGTAATTGATATATATTGTTGAGATTTGTGACTTGGCAATTACGTAGCACGAGATTGTGATGTATATAATTAGTCTTAATCAAATGATACCATCCCATCTCATAACATACTAAGGGGTAATAACATCACTGTGCGTACATAATTAGCCTTAATCAAATTATCCCATCCCATCCCGTAACATAGTAAGGTGTAATAACTTCCCTGTGCTACGTAATTTCCAAGTCACAAAATAATCATTAACTAAAAGTGTAAGAGACCAGGAGTGATTTGTGAATGAAAATTTCAGAGTTAATAAGATAGCTAAACTTGGCTTTACACGATCTCAGAACTTTATACGGTAAAAGATTCACAATACTTGGCTGCATTTTTAACAGGTGACGTTTTTGATGGGATCATAAATAACTATAATTATTAACACTTTCCAATATAATTGAAAAGTGATTATGATTTCGGTTTGCCTAGCGGTGGTCTAACTCGAATAAATGTACTCAGATTTCCATGTAATTGATATATATTGTTGAGATTTGTGACTTGGCAATTACGTAGCACGAGATTGTGATGTATATAATTAGTCTTAATCAAATGATAACATCCCATCTCATAACATACTAAGGGGTAATAACTTCACTGTTCGTACATAATTAGCCTTAATCAAATTATCCCATCCCTTCCCATAACATAGTAAGGTGTAATAACTTCCCTGTGCTACGTAATTTCCACGTCACAAAATAATCATTAACTAAAAGTGTAGAGACCAGGAGTGATTTGTGAATGAAAATTTCAGAGTTAATAAGATAGCTAAACTTGGCTTTACACGATCTCAGAACTTTATACGGTAAAAGATTCACAATACTTGGCTGCATTTTTTACAGGTGACGTTTTTGATGGGATCATAAATAACTATAATTATTAACACTTTCCAATATAATTGGAAAGTGATTATGATTTCGGTTTGCCTAGCGGTGGTCTAACTCGAATAAATGTACTCAGATTTCATGTAATTGATATATATTGTTGAGATTTGTGACTTGGCAATTACGTAGCACGAGATTGTGATGTATATAATTAGTCTTAATCAAATGATACCATCCCATCTCATAACATACTAAGGGGTAATAACTTCACTGTTCGTACATAATTAGCCTTAATCAAATTATCCCATCCCATCCCGTAACATAGTAAGGTGTAATAACTTCCCTGTGCTACGTAATTTCCAAGTCACAAAATAATCATTAACTAAAAGTGTAGAGACCAGGAGTGATTTGTGAATGAAAATTTCAGAGTTAATAAGATAGCTAAACTTGGCTTTACACGATCTCAGAACTTTATACGGTAAAAGATTCACAATACTTGGCTGCATTTTTTACAGTTGACGTTTTTGATGGGATCATAAATAACTATAATTTTTAACACTTTCCAATATAATTGAAAAGTGTTTATGATTTCGGTTTGTCTAGCAGTGCTCTAACTCGCATAAATGTACTCAGATTTCCATGTAATTGATATACATTATTGAGATTTGCAATGAAATGTTTTCTAGTGGAAATGAAGTGTGTTGTATTTATTGTTCATTTACAGGGGTAAAGCATTTTGTTACATTATGCTTGCTCTGTGGGGAAAAAATCATTTGCATTTTAATGATGTTACATTATTTCTAACATATTGAAATTTATATACATCACTCAGGTGTACTAAAAAATGCTTACTGCGGAATATGGTGTGCATAGCATTTATCGTTTATTTACAGGGACATGCAAAAGAATTCAGTTACAATACTGTTTACGAGCAACAAATGCTGGAAGTGTGTTTTTAACTTCCTTTCCGAATATGAAAGATAATTGCTGAAATCGGGTTTTCAAATGTGTTATGCGTTTTTCAAATTGCTTATCAAAACATCATCTTTCACCTTAACGGTGTGTAATTTTTTTGCATTTTTCTGAGTACGCTGGAAAGTCTCTCATAATCTAAGCTTGACGGATGATTTTTCTTTGTTGTTCCTATATATTTTTCTAATTTAGGTTTATATGTATTTATAAAACACCAAAATAAAGTTTATGTGAATCCTCATACTAATTATACATGATAAAAACTTATTTACTTATATACTTATCAATTGTATATTTAAATATGTATAAATTTATATTAAGTCTTTTTTAATATTCGTTACATGCAATTTACTCGTCGTTTTATAAAATAATTTTTCATTGCGTATTATTAGTTCATATTTATTCTATATTATGTACTTTAAAATTGGCATGAAAGTTGCAGGAGCACTTGTATATATTATTGACCGTAGTCCTAAATAAACAGAGTTGAACAAAACGTATGAGCTAAAATAGCAGTATTCCACTTACCGGGTATCCCAAAAATGACTAATGGATTTTAAAATTCAATAACTTGCAAACGGTGATAGATATTAAAAAAATTCTTGCAGAAGGGTTATATATGATGTCAGAAGTTTGGTTACTGTGATTCTTGATTTTAGTTCGAATTTCAAACAATAGATGGCGCTGACTGCGATTGCCGTTCAGTCGAGGCCGAAACTGAGGCTTCTCAGCATAGATGCACCACCCCCTGAATAGTAGGCCTGCGCGCTGACAAAAATGGGGCTGTCGCAGGCGGGTTTTTTTTTCAACGTTTGGATGATCCTTCGAATTTCTACACCAATAATAACTAAACGTTTTCTTTGACTTATTTGATCTCAGAAAAATTAGACGAAGAAAACTTTTAAAAATTATTGGTGTTGAAGTTCGAGGGATCGTTCAAACACTGAAAAAAAATCCGCCTGCGACAGTCGCCATTTTTATCAGCGCACAGGCCTAGTATTCAGGGGGCGGTTTATCAATGCTGAGGGTCGTCAGTTTCAGCCTCGAATGAGCGCCAATCGCTGTCAGCGCCATCTATTGTTTGAAATTCGAATTAAAATCAAGAATCACAGTAAAAAAACTCCTGACATCATACATAACTCTCCTGCAAGAATTTTTTTTAAATATCTGTCACCGTTTGCAATTTATTGAATTTTAAAATTCATCAGTCATTTATGGGATATCCGGTGTATTAACACTTGTGATGTCCGTGACTTCGTTCTCTTAACATCTGAATAAGAATCATGTCATTAAGTAAGAAAAAATTTTCCCGCCGATTATTAAAAATGTATGTAATCAACCAATTCGTTTGATGTTTACATTTGACATATGCTTTTGAATACTACATCAGTTCCAATTCTTTTGACGTTTACATTTGACGTATCTATGCTTTTGAATGCTACATCAGTTCCAATTCTTTCATGTTCTTAATTTTATGAACTTTTCACCGACAAAGTACTACATTCATTCAGCATGCTTTAAAAAGTCGTAGACTTGTACGGTTAAAGTAGTAGGATACACTGATATCATAACTATGGTAGCAACAACCTGCAATACTGCGTTCGAGTTCTTCACATATACCGGGTGTCCTAAAATCGACTGACTGATTTTAAAATTCAATAACTTCCAAACGCTGAGTGATATTTACCAAATTCTTGCAGGAGAATAAGGTATGATGTCAGGAGTTTTTGTACTGCCATTCCTGATTTTAGTTCGAATTACCAGATAGATGGCACTGCGAGCGATAGGAGTGCAGTCCAATCCAAAACTAAAATCATCCAGCATTGATGCGAAGGAAGAAGGTTCAATACATGGAGTGGGTCTTATTAGCTAATACAATCTTGTTCTTAGGGCCTGATTCTGAATAAGATGAGATCGACTCCATGTGATAATATACTCACATCAATGCTGGGTGATTTCTGCTTTTGTCTCGATTGGATGTCTATTGCTCGCAGAGCCATCTATTGCTGATATTCCGAACTAGAGTTGCAAAGGCTAGAAAAAACCCGGTTTAAACCGGGGAATAAACAGTGTTTTTTTTTTTTTTTTGGGGGGGGGGAATATACTTGGTTTCTTGGGAATAAACCAGGTCTTTTGGGAATAAACTTGGAAATAAACCTGGGAATAAACCGGATTTTTGCAACTCTAATTCTAACTAAAATCAGAAATCACCGCAAAAAAACTCCTGACATCATACATTACTCTGCCGCAAGAATTTTTTTTAATATCTGTTACCGTTTGGAAGTTATTAAATTTTAAAACCAGTCACCCCCTTTTAGGACACCCGGTAGATTCACATCTAAATATTGCATAATTTCAATTTTTATATCATCGAACAGAAAAATATTCTCGCGTCAAATCAAATTTGCACAAATGTGCAATTTGGCTATTAACCTAATTACGTAAAATTAATCATAAGATTCCGCAGGATGCGTATATTTCTACGCCACTTAAAATAGAATTTTTCATCTTAATTACCCTCAGAATATTATTACATATCCTGACGCGGTGACTACAGATTCTGATATTTAAATAGTTAATACAAATTTTTTAATCTGAAACAGTGATGCCGGATTCCTTAGAAACTCCCAGGAGTGTAGGCATCTCATTCTTGTGTTAATTCTTAACACATTGACGGACAGTAGGAACAAGTGAAGTTCGAAAATTCACACTATATGATTTTGTAATTTTTAGAATATTAGAAGTAAAGTTTTACTCTTTCTCCTTAAATAAACTTAATTTTGATTAATTCAGCATCTTTAATTAGGTTGCACTACTCCCTGCACAACCACGTCAGGGTGGCTAGTTGTCAGGGAAAAATACAGTCAAAAAAAGTGATAAACACCAGTATATTCTTATAGAAAAATTTATGTTGATTATTCGATCAAATAATCGATCTGAATTTTTTTATAAGAATATATTGGTAATTATCTTTTTTTTTTTTTTACTGTATTTTTCTCTGACCACTAGCCACCCTGCACGTGCATACTGAAGCTGCAACTCGTATAACAGGAGGAAAACGAACTTCAACCTAAAAAATTGGTTCCAAAACATGACACTGGCCTTGTACTTGTACGCCGGTAAATGCACATTTGTGCTGCTATAGCCGTAGTGTCTAAAAACGACCGTTTCGTTTTGGGCCGCTATTGCCGTCATGCCACATAGTGAACTTCGCTTTGACGGCTATAGCCGCAAGTGTCCGTCAACATGTTAATTTTGTTTTAGCAGTAAGTGCTAAAATCTAAAGTTCATACTTTCGAAATATAAACTGCACGTATTTTCGCCACCACATTTTAATGTAACTTTGAAAATTGTAACTGTAAACCATTCTAAACAGAATGGTTAATTATATTAAAAGAAATGTTTAACATTTAAATCGTTATTATTGAGTGTGTTGAAAATTTAAAAAAAAAACTATATATTGAAACTATTATTTTGTTACGTGTTTTGAAACTGCACGTTAGCAGTAAACTAATATCTGTCAAAGAAAAGACCAAGTTTTTTTTTTTCGATTAAATTTAATGCATCATGTATCCAGTGTTGAAGGAAAGAGTGACAGTTTTATGGGCGTCTAATATCCTCAAATGTCCTTTATAATGCATCAATGTAAAGTTCTACAATATTTTTATGGGTGCTTAGTGCCAAATTTATACATCCAACTAATCTAAATAAAAATATTGAGTTCTCAAAGAGGATATTTATGGAGACTGCCGACTATAGCAATGGAATGTATTAATTCTTTGCTATAATTTTGATTCACTGAGCATTCCTCCAGAAGTGATATCTTCAAAATGTAAATAAAGATTTTACTTTCAATTCAGTTTGAGTGAATTGAGAATTATTTCCACACGGCAAACCTGGTACACTTTGAAATGAGAAACCCTGTTCGTTTTGATGAATGTTTATCAACAAATAATTACGACTGCAACGCATCGATCAAACCTGAGAGTCGAAATCGTGACATATATATAGTAAACAAGTTGCAAATTGTACGTCAAACGTGACAGATGAGGTGCGTTCGTACTATAGCTAGTTACATAAATATTCAGATCTTGATGATTTTTAATTCTGTGAAATGAATTATATCGTCTGCAGATTAATTTCTGTCATAAAATAAGTATCTCGGTCGCTTGACGATTAAACCTCGGAAGCTCCTATAACAAGAAAGCACCGAATTCTTTTTAAAAAATTCAAATTTCTTAATTCGGCAAAGATAATATATCTTAAATTTCAAACCATTCGATTGGGTAGTTTTTGCGTTGTTATATGCGAACGGACGGACAGACAGACGAACGGAAGAACGGACAGACAGACAGACGGACGGACCAGACGACGACAATAGGTGCTACGTATTTATATAATTACGAACGCACTTAAAAAGAGCGAAATATATTCAGATGATCAGATTCAGTTGTCTTTGCTCTAATATTTTAAAGTAAATTAAAATAAAGGTTTCAATTAGTAAACTTGAAGTTTTGTAGAAGCCTTGGTAATGAAATTTACAACATTTTAAGTTGTTTAAACATTGAAATTTAACCTATTTTTATATTTAAATTCAATTTCCACAATGCTTTCAAAAGAAAGTAATGTTGACAAAAAAATTAAACATTCAAGGTTGACTTTTATAATTTACATTATTGTTAATTTTAGTATTATTCTTACTCTTAGTATTTTGTATTTTTATTATTTTGTAGAATACAAAATCGCTTGTCCTCATTTATAATGTGTTCAAGTTTACAAAATTTTAATACAGTAGTTTTAAAGAGATTTCACACTGGAACTTTGATAATGATTATCGCGTTTTTATCTATCACTTTTTTAATATTTTTTATCATAAATTATTTATTTTTATCTGTTACTATGAAAACAATCTGATATGCACTGCTATCAAAGGTTAAATATTTTCTGTCACGAAGATAAAATTTAAAAAATAGATATTTGATGGTGAATATTCATTACTCATGTCCCAACATATATATATAAATATTGTATCGCTTTATTAAAAAAAATGCGTCATAAAATTTAACACAACTACGTATTTTGATTGAAAGTTAATTAAGAGCAGAAAATTCAAATAGCATTTCCACCGTGAAGAATGGTGCTTCTTTCATTTTCTTTCTTTGTGTTTTGAAGACAGCGTTATAGATAAAACTATATAAAACAAAGAATGTGCAGTGAATGTATCCGAAGCGGAAAATAATTTAAATTTTTTTTGCGGTTGAAATATTTATTATCTTTTTAAGTATGTCTGTAGAAGAAGTTGGTGAAGTTCGTTATTCAGCTCCTAATGCTATTAACTGGACTATACCCAGTTTCTCTTTGCTTTCCCTGACAAAAGATATCCGAATATGGAGTCCTTCATTTGTTCATTGTGGTGGCGATGGAAAAAGTGGACGTGCTCTGTGGGTAACTCCAGATTTTGTCGGATTAAGATTAAACAGCGAAGATGGTAACGAAACTCCCGTAAAACTCGTTCGATTTGGATTAACAGATATGGAAAATTCAGAGATTTGTTGTTGCGATGGAGAATGGAGGAAAGTTTCGGTTTTTTCAGGATTTTTCAAAGTTTCAAAATTTGTTAGCATAGAAGTTTTAAACCGGAAAGTGAAAGAAAAACCCCGATTTCGTCTTTTTTGTGTAGCTGCCAATAATCAACGCTGCCAGGTAGTAAATGCATCTACCCAAACAGACAATGCATGTGGTAAGTAAGTTTATTAATTTATGCTTTGTAGACCAAGTATGAATATAGAGTGTTTAAAAAAATACATGTTCAATTTAAATGATTATAACATAATTTTATTTTAACACACGAGTAACGAAACTCCCGTAAAACTCGTTTGACTTGGATTAGCAGATATGGAAAATTCAGAGATTTGTTGTTGCGATGGAGAATGGATTTTTTACCCAATATTTTAGAGTTTCAAAATTTGTTAGCATAAACATTTTAAACAGGAACTGGAATTATTTTAAAGAAAAATCCAGATTTGGTCTTTTTTGTGTAGCTGCCAATAATCAACGCTGCCAGGTAGTAAATGCTTCTACCCAAGAAGACAATGCATGTGGTAAGTAAGTTTGCTCGTTTATGCTTTGTAAGCAATGTATGAACATAGAGTGTTTCAAAAAATACATGCAGAATTTAAATTATTATAACATAACTTTATTTTAACACACGAGTAACAAAACGCCCTTAAAACTCGTTCGATTTGGATTAGTAGATATGAAAAATTCAGATTTGTTGTTGAGATGGAGAATGGAGGAAGGGATTTTTTTACCCAATATTTTACAGTTTCAAAATTTGTTAGCATAAAAATTTTAAACAGGAGTTGGAATTATTAAAAAAAAACCGATTTCGTCTTTTTTGTGTAGTTACCAATAATCAACGCTGCCAGGTAGTAAATTCCCAAACAGACAATGCATGCGGTAAGTAAGTTTGTTCATTTATGCTTTGTAGATCAAGTATGAATATAGGGTGATTAAAAAAATACATGCAGAATTTAAATCATTATAACATAATTTTATTTTAACACACACTTCATTTTGAATAGTATAGGTTTGTCCGGAAAGTTCGTGCCGGTTGGGAAAATCAATTCGTACCGGAAAATTCTGTCCGTTAATTATTGGACATTAGATATCGGAATCAATCTCTAATAATTACATGATAAAATTTTCCGGTACGAATTGATTTTCCCAACCGGCACGAACTTTTCGGGCAACCCAATAAAATACTACAATAATGAACGCTTTATAAAATTAACGCTAGTATTCAAATTTAGGAACTGAATGAACAATGTTCTTTTCTTTGTGACTGCCTTGAATTCTTGCCATACGTTTACACAATCCCCTCTTCATTTGCGGCAATATTTTGTTGATGACTGCGGTCTACCCGAATGTTGCTTCTAAACATTTTCAACAGTCCCCATGTGCTTCAAACTTATCACTGATTCTAGTGATTGAAAGTCGCCCACGGGGATCTGTTTGAAACTCATTACTAAATTGTTCCTGAACTTCAGCTACCTTTTCAAACTCCCAGTAACACTTTAGGATAAATTTCCTTTGCTCAAAACTATAGTCCGCTTTCAATCTCCATTTAAATTTAGTTAAGCCTGAAAGAAAACGAAGTACATGCTAGTTATTAGCGAAAAAAATTGTGTATACTATTGGAAACACCCTGCATTTTTTATTCAATAATACGAATAATTTAAAAATAAATCTAATAAAAATAAAGTCTAGCAGCATAAACCCATTCCATAAAAGCATAGAAAATGGAAGATTGCGACTTTGAATGTTAAATAAATGTTATACAATTTTCTTTTCATAAAAACGATATTGGTTTTCATTAGTCATAGTGAAAAAGAACAATTAATAACTATATTTCCATATTTGTTTCCAGTTCCATAAATATAAATATGTCTTCTTGATAAGTTGTGATTTTATTAAAATTATTGCATTATGCTGGCAATAAAAAAGAAAAGCGTTCATTTCACTCAAATATCTAATACAGATTTATCAAAGTAATATCGGAATTATTTTGTAAATTTTTGTGAATATCTTTCGACTGATTTTATAGTAATTTTAAAATTTGTAAAAATTGATTAGTTAAAATTTATGCAATTTTCATCTGTTTGTTGATTTTTATACGATTTTATTTTGAATATAGCCGTGAAAAATTATATGATCATTTTAAATAGAGCTTTTTGAAATCATATAAACACACCCAAAAAAAAGTTTTGTTGAATCAACAAAAATTTGGTTGACCCAACAAAACTTTTCGTTTAAATATGGGTCAATTGAAATTTTGTTTGAATCAACAAAAAAAATATATCGTTTTTTTTTTTTTTTTTTTTTTTTTTTGCAATTCCAAAAAAAATGTTTGTATCTTCATCATAAAAATGTTTTGTTAATTCAAGTAAAATAGTTCAATTTTACTTCAATTAACAAAATTATTTTTGTTACATAGATATATGCTATGTGTTATTTTAACAATCTATTTTCTTTTTTCAACAAAATATATTTTGTTTGTTTAAATAATAAAATATGTTAAATTACGAACTTGTTTTGTTACTACAAAAACTTTTGTTAAATAAACCAATCTAAATATGCAATTTTAACTATTTTTTATTCATTTTCAGCAGTGAATGACACCTGTAAACCTTGAATAATAACAAGTGAATTTTAATCCTGCTTTTTTTCAAGCGCAAACCGAGAGAGTGAAAATTGCTCAAGCCGGGAGTCGATCCCGTGTCCTTAGAAAAGCGCTCTGACCACTGAGCTACAAGGAACAATGTCTGAGCTCGGCATTTCTCACTCTTATATATGTCGGAACGGCTGCAACTGCAGGACAAAATAGAAATGTCATCAGGAACACGCAAATTTCTGCGTCAAACATGAGACGACAATACAAAGCCCAGCATACGGCAACACCTAGTTAATTTTTAATTCATTTTCAGCAGTGAATTACGCCTGCAAAAAGCAGGATAAAAATTCACTGGTTATTATTCAAAGATTACAGGCGTAATTCACTGCTGAAAATGAGATAGAGCTATTGCAGAAATCGAGAAAAATGCAACATAGCAGCACCACCTATAGCGAGATTTACCCCAAAAACTAATCAGCAACAATTTATAATAGGAAGTAACTTAATATAAAGTTTTATTAAATTCCGTGCATCAGTTCTTGAGATAGAGCACCCACAAAATTTTTGTCACATCTAGACAGATAGAGTCATTGACAGTCATTTTCTAAAAACAGTCAAATCGTGTTCAGGACCTTTTAATATCCGTCGGAAACCGGAAGTCGAAAATTTTCATGATTCCAATACTTTCTTCTTGTAAAGATAGAAGAAAGTAATAAATGGGAAAGGGGAATTTTTAAAACTACCTTGGCCCGTCCCAATGAAAAAAAGTTTTAATTATCCGAAAATTAATAATATTAAATCTTCATTTTGTTTATTTTGTTCAGTTTTGAATGTGTTTATTCACAAATTTAACTTTATCATTTTATTCTCAGATCTTAACTTTTAAATTTTTTTTTATTTATTCTCTTTAAATTTTATTCAACTATTCATTTAATTTATTGTTAATCATTTTGACTTATATCATGCTTATGTTTTTTAATAGTACATTTTACTAATTTTTACATGTTACCAATTATATCACCAGTCATTTCAATTTCTGCAGCAATAGGTTCTCCTGTTAGCTCTACATCTGCAGCTAGCATAGAAGAAAACTGGAAATGTAGACGCTGCACTTTAATAAATCGTGTCGATGTATCGAGTTGCGAAGTTTGTAACTCTCCGAAATCTTCTGAAGACCAATATCTAGGTATGTCTCTGTGTGTTTCATTGCATATCTGTTAATATCCACCTTGTCTGTATTGTAAAATCTAAATACTAAGATTTCCCAAATGAAACAATAGCAAGTAATTCATACTGAAAATTGCAATAGGCATAATGCATGATGATTATTAGGTAGCTGTCATTACAAAAAGCTACCTATTGCAGCCGTTCGGAGGAAAGAAATTCCGGATAATGCCGGTATATTTTTATCGATCATGACCCCCAGACCCCAAAACCACCCAATGTCCAAATGTTGATTAATATCGATATAGATATATCTGATATATGTCATACAATAGCACTCGTATTTATGAACCGATTTGGATGACATTGTGTGTATTAGGCTCATCAATGTCTCGACCGAGTTCGTCGGCCAGCTTGTTTCAAAATGGCAGCCACTAAAATATTTAAAACTAAAATATATACATAAAAAGATTAGAAAATTAAATTTATATTTTGTTTAAGTGTTGGAACTTGATACAAGAATTCCGGAGCATTTTTTATTTTGCCTCTATCTTAACAAATGGCTAAGATATAGCAGTTTGAAATTCTAGAGTGGCTAACATTTTGAAACAAGACAGCAGATTAAAGCAACTCTGGGATTAATTTTTGAGTTTTAGTGAGCGTGATTTCTCGCAAATTATCTTTCATTGTTGTAATCATTTTCCCAAACATACGCATAAAATTACATTCATATCCACTAGTCTCAAATTCTCGCCAAGCTTGGCGACACTTGGCGAAATAAAAAAAAGTTTCTATAAATGAAGCCAACTTGGCTATAACTGACTAATTTCGTGAATTTCTTATTCAAAGTCAGTATTAACGAATCTTCTGCAATCGAGTTCTTTGCATTTTAGCTTCCTGTTTTCGTGTAACAATAGCTAAAATCTTAAAACGAAGATATAAGAAAGCTACCTTTTCCTCCCGATAGAGACTGGAAGGACTTTTTTGTAATGAAATTAGTTGAGATTCGAAGTGTCGCAAATAAAGGTATTTCGTTGGCTTGAAGGTTCTTATCACTAAACTCCATAATAGAACGGAGCGCTAATTCACGTAACTCGCATCGCACTTTCAAAGCGCAGAAAGTAAAGAAGTCTGCATTTTTCTTAATATTAGAGGCATTATTGGAAACTTTTCGGAATATTTTTAATCACGTTTGGTTTCTTTTACGCATTTTTTCTTATTTTTATGAGCAATACTTATCGAATTTTTCAAGTTTCTTGTTAAGCTTATATGATATTTTATTTTTATATATGATAAAAATAAATATATGCGATTAAATTGAATAAAACATGAATTATTTAAATAAAAAATATAATTTACTGAAAATTATAGCATCTTCGTAACATTTTTTTTAAACTGTAATTGTAAAATATTTACCCCCATACTACCCTATGAAAAGTAATCTGTGTTTTACCATAGTTCATCTTTCGAAATTCTATGACATTTCAAAGCTGTCATGTCTCCGACTTTTTGGATACCAGTATAGCATTAATTAGTAGACGTTATTACTAATGGATTTGCTACAGTCACATTTTTTACGGAGATTTGCGACAATGTTTGTACGGGGTAATCTTTTTTTTTTTTTCACGACTATACAATAAAATTGCGAGATAACGCTCTTTTAGTCAGTACTACTTGTTATTTATACTTTTACTTAATATAATAGCAATATGCGTATTATTGTGACCACTTTGTAGACAATATATATTTATGTCTGCCAATTACCAATCCGGGACATGGCGAGTCCATAGGTGCTGGATTAAAAAAGATATTCGAAGGAAGTTTAAGGTGAAATCCCTCCTAAGACTGTTGGTCAGTCAGATCTGAAGTTCTCCACTCCATTGTTCAACGTATTTGCATGGAATGCATTTATACTTTTTCAATTTCTCGTCAAAAAATTTATACTTTTAACTTCTGTTTTTCTATAAGCTTCTTAAAGGTTTGTCTGGTTTGTCTTGGAAAAATATTTCTAAGATATGCTTAATTTTATATTTTCTCACCTTGTTTCCGTGTGTGTATGTGGTGGGGGGGGGGGGGGACCTTGGATCTTCACTTGGGCTATGCATAGTTGAACACGGGGATTTTGTATTTGAAATCCTTGATTATTTTCATAATTTAGGTTAGTAAACGTATCATTGTTAATCAGCCCTACGTTATCTTCATCTTTCTTTCTTAAAATTTATTCTTTCTTTATTTTTTTTTTGTACTCATATAGTTCCAGGCTTTAAAAGAAATACGTTGGAGCTCTTTACCAATTTGAATAGACAAGATTAACTGAAGGTCAACATCACGGATTGACAAAAAAAAAAAGTCAATCAAAAATATTTTTACATTCAAATAAAAACTGAAATCTTATGTTTGATATGTAGAAACTCCGTTTTAGTTTGCAAAGAATGCACTCACAAATATCTAGAAAAAACTTCGGAAAGATAAATTGTTAGATTTGAAACTGATATTTGATTAGATAAAGTGTATTCATGAAGTTATTAGGCAAATCATCTGTTAAAAAAAAACTATTATATTTACTTGCACGCAAGTCGAAATCATTCACTACGAAGACCAAGGAATGATGTCCAATGAATTGAATAAAGAAATTTCTAAATAATATAAGCTAAAACATATAAGTGCCATTGCTAGAAAGACTCATGATATAGTCAAAAATTTCACTTATCAAATGAAATCTATAATTTCAATAATTGTTGCCTATTACATTGTGATTTATGAAAACACAGATGCACGAAATTCCATTCACTTGGAAATTTTTATTCGTAGACATGATGTGTGATTAAAAATAAGTGAGGAGCTTCTGGAAATCATTCGTATGCTCGGTACAACCAACATAGCTGATATTTTTGACTCAATTATAAAACATTTGACTGAATAAAGTTTATTGTTTAAAAAGTAAGCTTTTATTGCAAATAATAGTGCTCCTGCAATGATATGTTTTATATAAAGGGGCAATTACAAAACTTAAATAAAAATGCAAAGGTCAGAGCAATACACTTAATAACACATTTTTGTATCATTTTGACTGCTATTTAAAATTTTAAGTGCCAAATATGTGTTTAAAAGCCTTTTTATTTTTATCTAAACGTATTTTTACGTGTGTGTTCTGCGTCGCACTTTTGTACGACATCCTTCCTATTTATAATTTTACAGAATAATGAAATTTCATATATATTCAAATTGATGTCTTTCACTTAGTAAATATTCCTTTAAAAAAATTCTGGTCTGTCTTTCTTACCTTTTCCAGTAGGTAGATTTTGAATTTTGCAAGTTTTTTTTTTTTTTTTTTTTTTTTTTTTTTAATTCTTATAACAAGATTGTATTGTATATGCACACATTTCATTCTGTACGGAGATGAGATAAATTTGGTTTTATTTTATTTTTGTAATGTGGCCCGCGGCTTTGTATACAATGCTTTATTTGGCCATCGGTGGTAAACGGGTTTGACATGCCTGGTTTAAACCATCGCCGCAGTTATTGAAATGCATTTTCCATTACTATACCTTATCCTTAATATATACCTTAATATTTTGTCGGGTCCTGCCTACAATAACTTTAACTCTTGTTTAGATTGATGTCTGAGCTAAAGGTATTTTGAGGAAATTGAAGTTGAAGACCACGTTTTTAACACTTTCCAACCTAGTTGAAAAGTGTTTATGACTTCGGTTTGTCTGGCCGTCTGGCCGTGCTCTAACTCCCGTAAATATGCTCAGATTTCTGTGCAATTTTTATATGTTATTGTCGCTATCTATAGCATGTTACCTATTTTAACGGAAGTGTGTAGCACTTAGTCTTTTTACAGAGACACTCAAAAGAATTCCTTTACATTGCGGTCAATGGGGAAAAATCATGTGCGGTTTATTTAAATAATGTTACATTATCTTAAACGCATTGAAATTTATATATATCACTAAGGTGCATTACAAGAAGCTTAATAGGGAATAGGGTGTGCATAGCACTTATAGTTACTTTACAGGGACAGTCAAAAGAATTCCGTTACATTACGTCTATGGAGAAAAATCGTCTGCGGTTTATTTAAATAATGTTTCACTATTTTAAACGCATTGAAATTTATATATATCACTAAGGTGCATTACAAGAGGCTTACTACAGAATATTGTGTGTATAGCAGTCATCGTTCACTTACAGGGACACACAAAAGAATTCTCTACTGTCTGTTAACAATAATTCCTGGAAGTTACTGAACGCGATTTTAAATTTAACTCGCTTTTATTCTATTACATTGTGTGTATATATTCTGTAGATCATATACAGGGAAGCACAAAA
This sequence comes from Maratus michaelseni, assembly GCA_963931845.1. Classification (NCBI taxonomy): domain Eukaryota; kingdom Metazoa; phylum Arthropoda; class Arachnida; order Araneae; family Salticidae; genus Maratus; species Maratus michaelseni. The sequence goes on along the minus strand of OZ007598.1, from coordinate 134,604,531 downwards.
GTTCGCGAACACATTTCCGTTTACTGACAGAAACTCCAGAAGGAGAATTTTAAACTGTGCTACGCGTTTCCTAACTGAACTAAAATTTAGCATCCTATGTAGTATATATACAAATCTATTGATCATGTACAGGGCTGAACAAAAGTATTCGGATATTTTTCCGAATATTGAATATGTTGGAAATTCATGAAATTATGTTTTTAAATATGTTATGCGCTTTCCAAATTCTTTACTTAGATGTTATCTTTCAGCTTATAAAACGGTATGATTTGTAAAATTATTTTGGAAGCGTTGGAAAGTGTTACATAATCTATGCTTGACGCATGATTTTTCGTTCTTGTTTTGCTTTATAAGACGATTTCTCATCCGACGTCAATTTTTGAATTCTGTTTTTTTTTTTTTTTTTTTTTTTTTTTTCATATCTGATATTTTGCATCTATCCTTTTTTGTAACTTTAATATTTTTGCAACGATTTTATGCATTTCTATTGCTTATTCAAAGAAAAATTCTTCTAAAGTTACAGAATTTCGTTAAAAACGCTTAAAAAATAAGGGGACGACGCCAAGAGGTCCATTCTCAACCGAAAATAACAACCATTTTCCCAATGGTTAAAAAATAAGTTAAAAATATAAATTTTCTGGTGATAAATTTTCAAAATACGAATGCATTAGATCAGCGCTTCCCAACCTGGGGTACGTGGTAGAATATTTGGGGGGTACGAGAAAATTACATTGGTAATGGCGGGTAATGCAAAAATAAAACTTAAAATGAAAACTGAAAATAAAACTGTAAACTTTTCGCTTAGATAGAGAAACTTGTGTAAAAGTAAAATAGACTTCGCTTAAAATGAAGGAAAATGCCTAAACTTAATAAATGGTTCATCATTTGTTGCCATTATCTCCGCCCACTGCTAATAACATCTTGCGATTTCGCATATGTCCCTCCTTTTATTTTATTGTTCTTTTCTTTATAGTAATTCTAGAAATATTTAGAAAAAACATGAGTCATATCAGGTTTTCTAGTTTCGATTAATTTCATTTAAAACTCGTTTGAAAGCAGGTCATCATTTTAGTGTTCGACTGGACCACATTAGCATAAACTCATTAGCGCGTATTAATACATGTATCTTCATCCCTGCTTTCTGAGTGCTTAATTTGAAATCTTTAGCTAATATTTCACGTTTTGAGCGACTTTATGTTGATACTGTGTTGTGAAGTGGTTGAAAATTTGAATTCTGAAGAGAATTGCTTTTAACATTGGTAACTAGCATAAGAACATTACTAATGAACAAAAATATTTGTAACGGGTTTATGTGAGAAGGAGTACGCATAAATGAAAAATCTAAGCAAGAGTTACGTGAGATAAAAAAAGCTAGAGAACCGCTGCATTAGTGCTAATTGCCGAAATGTCAAATGAAGGCTTACTGTGGAGAACAGAAAAGTTTTGGGTGCCTGTCTGTATGTATGTCTCGCGATGACTGCCGCAAAAAGCATCCCATTAACCGGTTATTAAGTAGGTATGCTGGTGAGATACCCGGTATGAGCTGTATAGTTTTGGATAAATTTCGTCCATTCATTCGAAAAATTTAAAACATTTTCTTTTTCGTCATAATGCTGTTCTATGGCAATACATGCGATTTTAAAATTTTTCCATTCATTGTAACAAAAATGATACATTTAGTTAATTGATTTAAATATTAAATCACTAGCAAGCTACACCCGCTAAGCTGGTCAATTTCTCTTAACGAACTTTTAAATCAAACAAAATATTGACATTTCATAAATCAGTTTTATATTTTAACAGAATAATAAGGCTACTATAATTTGTGACTCGTATATATATGACTCGTCCAATATACACGTCAGGACACGTCGCCCTTATTATCTTTTTACGCGTGAAGGTTTCGCTATAGTACTCCATTGTGAAATTTGATAATTTTTGAAATTCAATATTTAAAAAATGGCATAATCATTAGTTTGAAATTTATATCAAGAAATATACAATTTCTTACCTTTCAAACGCAGTTTGTCTAACAATTTTCTGACAAATACTTTTCGAGCTATTATTTTTTTCGGTAACTTCAAATGTTTCATCTTCCGAGATTAATCGGTGGCGAAGATTAGCGAAAAACCCAGTAGTCAGCAATGCATAGCTTTATATTAAAGAGGATGTTGGAGCAGGGACTGTCACCATCACTTTTGAAATCTGTTCTGTAGTTCCAGAGATTTTATAGAAATTGTAATTTAGAATGATTTTAGAACGCTTTTCGCTCATTTCACCCTTTTAAATTTCAATTTTTTTTTAATTTATTCTTAGAGAATATTACATCTTATAAGTAACTACCATGCCAAATTTCAAATTTCTAGCTCCTTCAGTATACAAAAAAATCGAAATTTTAGAACGTTTTTCGCTCCTGAACACCCCTGGGGTTAGTGGCACCGACATAAAATATAGCCTATGTTGGAGTAGGGATTGGCACCATCAATTTGCCATCATTAATTTTGAAATCGGTTCTGTGGTTCCAGAGATTCCATAGAAATCGTAATTTAGAATGTTTTTAGAACGCTTTTCTCTCATTTCACCCTTTTAAATTTCAATTTTTTTTTTATATTTGTTCTTAGAGAGTATTACATCTTATAAGTAACTACAATGCCAAATTTCAAATTTCTAGCTCCGTCACTATAAAAAAAAAATTGCAATTTTAGAACGTTTTTCGCTCCTGCACCACCCTGGAATTAGTGGCACCGACGTAAAATATAGCCTATGTTACAGCAGGGATTGTCATCAAAAAATTACTACCATCACTTTTGAAAAGGGTTTGGTAGTTCCACAGATTCCATAAAAATTGTAATTTAGAATGTTTTTAGAACGCTTTTCGCTCATCTCACAGTTTTAAATTTCAAATTTTTTTAGAATTTGTTCTTAGAGAGCATTTACATCTTATAATTAACTACCATGCCAAATTTCAAATTTCTAGCTCTTTCAGTATAAAAAAAAATGCAATTTTAGAACGTTTTTCGCTCCTGCCCCCCCCCCTCTGGGATTAGTGACACCGACTTAAAATATAGCCTGTGTTACAGCAGGAATTGTCACCATCAATTTGCACCATCACTTTTGAAAGCAGTTCTGTAGTTCCAGAAATTACATAGAAATTGTAATTTAGAATGTTTTTAGAACGCTTTTCGCTCATCTCACTTTTTTAAATTTAGATTTTTTTTAGAATTTGTTCTTAGAGAGCATTTACATCTTATAAGTAACTACCATGTTAAATTTCATGTTTCTAACAAATTCAGTGTAAAAAAAAAAAAAATCGAAATTTTAGAACATTTTTCGCTCCTGCACCCCCCTGAGAGTATAGTGGCACCGACATAAAATATTGCCTATGTTGGAGCAGGGACTGTCACCATCAATTTGCCACCATCACTTTTGAAAACGGTTCTGTACTTCCAGAGATTCCATAGAAATTGTATAGAATGTTTTTAGAATGCTTTTCATTCATCTCACACCTTTTAAATTTCGAATTTTTTTAGAATTTGTTCTTAGAGAGCATTTACATCTTATAAGTAACTACCATGCCAAATTTCATGTTTCTAGCTCCTTCAGTATAAAAAAAAATCTAAATTTTAGAACGTTTTTCGCTCTTGCCCCCCCCCCTCCTGGGATTAGTGGCACCGACTTAAAATATAGCCTGTGTTGGAGCAGGGACTGTCACCATCAATTTGCCACCATCACTTTTAAAAACGGTTCTGTAGTTCCAGAGATTCCATAGAAATTGTAATTTAGAATGTTTTTAGAACGCTTTTCGCTCATCTCACCCTTTTAAATTTCGATTTTTTTTTAGAATTTGTTCTTAGAGAGCATTTACATCTTATAAGTAACTACCATGCTAAATTTCCTGTTTCTAACACATTCAATGTAAAAAAAAAAAAAAAAAATTAAATTTTAGAACGTTTTTCGGTCCTGCACCCCCACTGAGAGTAGTGGCACCGACATAAAATGTAGCCTATGTTGGAGCAGGGACTGTCATCATCAATTTGCCACCATCACTTTTGAAAACTGTTCTGTAGTTCCAGAGATTCCATAGAAATTGTATAGAATGTTTTTAGAATGCTTTTCATTCATCTCACACCTTTTAAATTTCGATTTTTTTTAGAATTTGTTCTTAGAGAGCATTTACATCTTATAAGTAACTACCATGCTAAATTTCCTGTTTCTAACACATTCAATGTAAAAAAAAAAAAAAAATTTAAATTTTAGAACGTTTTTCGGTCCTGCACCCCCCTGAGAGTAGTGGCACCGACATAAAATATAGCCTATGTTGGAGCAGGGACTGTCATCATCAATTTGCCACCATCACTTTTGAAAACGGTTCTGTAGTTCCAGAGATTCCATAGAAATTGTAATTTAGAATGTTTTTAGAACGCTTTTCGCTCATCTCACCCTTTTAAATTTCGATTTTTTTTTAGAATTTGTTCTTAGAGAGCATTTACATCTTATAAGTAACTACCATGCTAAATTTCCTGTTTCTAACACATTCAATGTAAAAAAAAAAAAAAAAAAAAAATTTAAATTTTAGAACGTTTTTCGGTCCTGCACCCCCCTGAGAGTAGTGGCACCGACATAAAATATAGCCTATGTTGGAGCAGGGACTGTCATCATCAATTTGCCACCATCACTTTTGAAAACTGTTCTGTAGTTCCAGAGATTCCATAGAAATTGTATAGAATGTTTTTAGAATGCTTTTCATTCATCTCACACCTTTTAAATTTCGATTTTTTTTTTAGAATTTGTTCTTAGAGAGCATTTACATCTTATAAGTAACTACCATGCTAAATTTCCTGTTTCTAACACATTCAATGTAAAAAAAAAAAAAAAAAATTTAAATTTTAGAACGTTTTTCGGTCCTGCACCCCCCTGAGAGTAGTGGCACCGACATAAAATATAGCCTATGTTGGAGCAGGGACTGTCATCATCAATTTGCCACCATCACTTTTGAAAACTGTTCTGTAGTTCCAGAGATTCCATAGAAATTGTATAGAATGTTTTTAGAATGCTTTTCATTCATCTCACACCTTTTAAATTTCGATTTTTTTTAGAATTTGTTCTTAGAGAGCATTTACATCTTATAAGTAACTAACATGCTAAATTTCATGTTTCTAACACATTCAGTGTAAAAAAAAAAAAAAAAATCGAAATTTTAGAACGTTTTTTGGTCCTGCACCCCCCTGAGAGTAGTGGCACCGACATAAAATATAGCCTATGTTGGAGCAGGGACTGTCACCATCAATTTGCCACCATCACTTTTGAAAACGGTTCTGTAGTTCCAGAGATACCATAGAACTTGTAATTTAGAATGTTTTTAGAACGTTTTTCGCTCATGTCACATCTTTTAAATTTCGAATTTGTTCTTAGAGAGCATTTACATCTTATAAGTAACTACCAAACCAAATTTCATACTTTTAGCTCCTTCAGTATAAAAAAATCGAAATGTTAGAACGTTTTTCGTTTCTGCACCCCCTGGGGGTAGTGGCACCGACATAAAATATAGCCTATGTTGTAGCAGGGATTGCCACCATCACTTTGGAAATCGCTTCGGTAGTTCCAGAGATTACCCCCTACAAACAAACAAAAAAACAATCTTTACTACTTTATAATATTAGTATAGATGGATTCTAAAATTTCACAATAGGGGTCTTCAATTGCTCCAGTTTGTTTGACATTTTGTCTATACACATATCGGGCATTCTAAATTATCTATATATTTTTTTCTTTGGAGGAATTTTGTAAATCTGTTCGAAAAATATAAAGCATTTTAACTTTTCAATTTTATATTTTGGTTATCATAAGTACTTATTTTCTTTATCTTATACTTTACCAGTTGCCTAGCAGCTCTATTTCATAAAGTGTAAAAAAAAAATTAAAAAAAAAAAAACAGTGAACAAAAAAATATTTGCACACCAGGTGAATTTTTCGTATCACACATAAATAAACACAAAATGAACTACGAATGAAAAATATAAAAAATATTTACAAAACAAATAAACATACCTAATATTTGATTTGATATTTATATTAAAAAATATGAAAATATAAAAAAGTAATATTTGTGAGGCCAAAAAATATTTGCACACTAGCAGTGAGAATAGAAATATAGTAAATATTTAAAAATAAAACAGTACTAATATTTAGTAAGCATGCCCTTTGCTTCAATTACAGAGTGTAATCGTCTAGGCATTGATTCGAATAATTTATGACGCGTTTCGCTGCTGCTTTTTAGCTATTCTTCCTTAAGAGCTTGCTTAAGATCTGCTTTCTTATACATTTTCTTTTCTCTTATTTACATATCCAAAATAAGCCGCAAGTTTTAAATAGGATTGAGCTCTGGTAATTGTGTTGTGTTTGCAATCGATTTTTTACATTATACAGCAACCATAACCTTGTAATGTTCGCCGTGTGTTTGGGATCATTATCTTGTTGAAATAATATGTATCAGTAATTCGAAAATTCAGAGCACTATTAAATAAATTATCTCGCAATACACTAATACATTGTTTGGCATTCATCTTGTCTTCAATAAAGGCCATTTCACCTACTCAATTAAAAGACATCCATCCCCAAATCATTATATGACCACCGCCATCTTTTGCAGTTGATTTCAAATTCTTTTATTTGAAGGGACACATTTGGCTTTCGCCACAAAATTTTCTTTCCATTTGAGCCAAAAAATATTAAACCTGCTTTCATCGGAAACAAGTAATATAAAAACTTTTTTTCTTAAAGTCAATTCCTACTTAGGTCAAACATAATTTTTTTTCCAGCGATCTACACGCTTCGCCACTGACGGTATTTATTCCTAAATTTATATCCTGCTAAATATCTTACATAAGAGAAATTTTTGAAATGTATTAAAAATTAAAAAAAAAATAAATAGCTAAAATACCAAAAATTAATAGCTCGAAAAGTATTTATCACAAAATTGTTAGACAAACTGCGTTAGAAAGGTAAAAAAATTGTATTTTTCTTGATATAAATTTAAAATCTAATGATTATGCCGTTTTTCAAATATTGAATTTCAAAAATTACCAAACTTCACAATAAAGTGCCATAGCAATGTTACAGTTAGCGATAATACAGTTTTTTTTTTCAAATATTATTTAATTAATTAAATTTTATTATTTAATTTTAGTTTTATGCTTCATTTCTGTTCAAAAGACACACTCCACATTTATAGTCTCCTTCGCCCGCTAGCCGCCTGATCTTCGTCCGTAAACAGCCCCATTATATCTTTTTACGTGTGAAGGTGAGACTATAAATATGGAGTGAGTCTATACTTTTCAACAGAAAAAATATATAAAATTAAAATTAATTAATTAATTTTAATTAATGAATTAATATTTGAAAAAACTGTATTAACATCAATTGTTATTCAGTACAAAATTAAAAAAAAATATTTGAACTTGAATGGATGAATAGAAAATATTTTATTAACGATTGAAAATTCCAACAAGATATATATAGAGAGAGAGTGTATGCTAATAGTAGGAATTTAAAAATAACATTTTTCTAAAACTCCGGTGGTTTGCCGGCATAAGAGTATTTTTAACCTATTTGTTTCACTGATAAATGGGGTTTTTTCAGAAGCTTTTCCTCTAATATTTTCATCATGAAAAGGCTATTTCTAATAGTTTGCGGTGCAATTATTGTTTCCGAAGTCGAAACGACATCAAAAACCAACTCTCGAGCACTAAGAGTTTTTTTTTTTTTTTTTTTTTTTTTTTTTTTGTAGATTCCTTTAGATCGTTCTCCTTTACTTTGCATTTACATTAATGATATTTATTATAAAAAAATTATATTTTACTCTTTTTTAACACTTTCCAACCTAGTTGAAAAGTGTTTATGACTTCGGTTTGTCTGGCCGTCTGGCCGTCTGGCCGTCTGGCCGTCTGCCGTCTGGCCGTCTGCCGTCTGCCGTCTGCCGTCTGTCCGTGCTCTAACTCCCGTAAATATGCTCGGATTGCCCTGCAATTTTTATATGTTATAATCATTATCTATAGCATGTTCCCTATTTCAACGGAAGTATGTAGCACTTATAGTTTTTTTACAGGGACACTCAAAAGAATTCCGTTACATTGCGGTCTATGGGGAAAAATCATTTGCGGTTTATTTAAATAATGTTTCACTATTTTAAACGCATTGAAATTTATATATATCACTAAGGTGCATTAGAAGAAGCTTAATATGGAATAGGGTGTGCATAGCACTTATACTTACTTTACAGGGACAGTCAAAAGAATTCCGTTACATTACGTCTATGGAGAAAAATCGTCTGCGCTTTATTTAAACAATGTTTCCCTATTTTAAACGCATTGAAATTTATATAAGGTTCATTACAAGAGACTTACTACAGAATATTGTGTGTATAGCAGTCATCGTTCATTTACAGGGACACACAAAAGAATTCTCTACTGTATGTTAACAATAATTCCTGGAAGTGCGTTTTAAGTTACTAAACGCGATTTTAATTTTAAATCGCTTTTTGTCTATTACGTGGTGTGTATAAATTCTGTAGATCCTATACAGGGAAGCACAAAAGTTCGGGAAAACATTTCCGTATTATTTAACTCCAGACGGAGAATTTTAAACTGTGCTACGTGTTTCCTAACTGAACTAAAATTTAGCATCCTATGTAGTATATATACAAATCTATAGATCCTATACAGGGCTGAATAAAAGTATTTGGATTACTTAGATGTTATCTTTTAGCTTATTGAAGAGTATGATTCGTAAAATTATTTTGGAAGCGTTGGAAAGTGTTACATAATCTATGCTTGACGCATGATTTTTCGTTCTTGTTAACACTTTCCAACGTAGTTGAAAAGTGTTTATGACTTCGGTTTGTCTGGCCGTCTGTCCGTGCTCTAACTCCCGTAAATATGCTCGGATTGCCCTGTAATTTTTATATGTTATAATCGTTATCTATAGCATGTTCCCTATTTCAACGGAAGTGTGTAGCACTTATAGTTTTTTTACAGAGACACTCAAAAGAATTCCGTTACATTGCGGTCTATGGGGAAAAATCATTTGCGGTTTATTTAAATAATGTTTCACTATTTTAAACGCATTGAAATTTATATATATCACTAAGGTGCATTAGAAGAAGCTTAATATGGAATAGGGTGTGCATAGCACTTATACTTACTTTACAGGGACAGTCAAAAGAATTCCGTTACATTACGTCTATGGAGAAAAATCGTCTGCGGTTTACTTAAATAATGTTTCACTATTGTAAACGCATTGAAATTTGTATAAGGTTCATTACAAGAGACTTACTACAGAATATTGTGTGTATAGCAGTCATCGTTCATTTACAGGGACACACAAAAGAATTCTCTACTGTATGTTAACAATAATTCCTGGAAGTGCGTTTTAAGTTACTGAACGCGATTTTAATTTTAAATCGCTTTTTGTATGTTACGTGGTGTGTATAAATTCTGTAGATCCTATACAGGAAAGCACAAAAGTTCCGTATTATTTAACTCCAGACGGAGAATTTTAAACTGTGCTACGTGTTTCCTAACTGAATTAAAATTTAGCATCCTATGTAGTATATATACAAATCTATAGATCCTATACAGGGCTGAATAAAAGTATTCGGATTACTTAGATGTTATCTTTTAGCTTATTAAAGAGTATGATTTGTAAAATTATTTTGGAAGCGTTGGAAAGTTACATAATCTATGCTTGACGCATGATTTTTCGTTCTTGTTAAACTATGACAACAGAAAAAAACATTAAACTATCTATCTAGTCAGGATTTCTAAATTGTTATCCCCACGTATAATAATAATTTAATTAATATTAAACTATTAAATGATAAAAGCATATTTAAAAAACATTATTATACTCTTTATTTTGTATTTATATTTTCTATAATCTAGTGTTTAAAATATTTCGTTATTGCAGTTTCACAGACAGTTCACATATTTTTGCAAGCGTGGTTTCACGTACCATCAACTCCATTGATTTTGTAATTGGCAAACAGTTATAACCATAAAGAATATTTGGCAATTTATCACATGCGGCCAGCAAACAGAAAAAGTCTTAAAATTAATTTATAATTAAGTTCTAAAAATATTAAAAGGTGGCATTGCAATCAGAAACACACTTATAGTAATAGTTTTTATAATTTTAGAATATCAGGAAGCGAGTGAAAACTATTGCAAAATTCTATCTTTAAATCCATGAACCAAGTTATGTTAAATAAAAAAAAATCCCTAACGGCTCAGCCTACAGGCACAGGTAGATTTCGAAGACGCAGACCGTGGGGTGCCTGTTCATTGGGAATTGCAGAAGAAATGACCTTTTTACCATGATGCGCAATTGGAACCGCCCACTTTGAAAATCTACCTGTGTCAAGCAGGCGGAGCCAGCAGATTTTTTTTTTTTTTAACTGTAAGGGTTGGCCCCACCATCCCCCCCTTGGTTCGATTTTTCCCATTAACGAACTTGACCGAGATTTTATGCCACTTGATTTTATGTATCAGTTTCGAAAAGATGCGGGAGTTGTAACCGCCTACTTCGAAAAATAACTTGTTTGCAGGCGGAGCCGGCAGGGATTTTTTTATTATTATTATTATTTTTTTTTTGCTATAAGGGTTGGTCCTATAAAAAGCTTGTCAGTATAAAAGTTGTAGATAATATTAAGAACATTTATAATAAATTTAAGCGGATTTGATATCTTGTGAATTGACAAAAATATGAATTTTTTTTTCTGAAACCCCTACTTCCTCCCCCCCCCCTTGGAGGCCATTTTTAATTATATCAAAAATTTGTCGTACATAAATTTTCGGCCCTTTTCCTAGAAGTAATAATAACTTTAAAAGGATTCGATACGTATCATAATTAAGAATTTATGGGGATTTTTCTGCTTTCACAAAAAGCCCCCCCCCCCTCCTTTGTTCGATTTTGCCCATTAACGAACTTGACCGAGATTTTATGCCCCTTGATTTTATGTATCAGTTTGGAAGAGATTTATACAAAATTTTTCAAGTTATCGTGTCCATAAAAAAAGTTAGATAGATAGATAGATAGCTAAAGTTTTGAACTGGGAGTGGTTTTGGGTTCTGGGAGTCATTTCGGTGTAGATCTGCAAAAATTTTCCAGAAATTCCAACATAGGGAAGAATGTAATAGGTAGTATTTCTTACAAAATCTACCTAAAATGTAAAACTGAAATGAAAAATCATAAAAATGCAATGTAAACGAAATATTTTTTTTTTAAAATAATTATTGCACTTTGTACTTTCCAGGGAGCAGTGCAAAACTTGTCTCATCTGTTGGAAATCCTATGACACCTGCTACGAATTTACCACTGTGCATAGTATGCATCAGTAAGGAAAGAGACATTGTCTTCCAACCATGTGGACACTTAATCACGTGCAGCAACTGTGCAGATTTTAGGATGAATAATTGTCCTTTATGCAGAAAGGAAATACAAAATAAATTGAAGACTTTCATCAATTAAAAATCAAATTTGTAGTAAAATGTCTTTCAACCATGTGTGCAAACTTTAAAATATTTTATTGTACATAATTCGAAAGGGTATAATAAATAAATTGAAGATATTACTAATAAAAATCTAATTTTTTTTAATACAAAGTTTTATGTTTTTTCAACTATCTGGACACTTGACCATCTGTAGTGACTGTGTAAATTTTGGAAAGAATTATTGTAATTAAGTCAAAAGGGTATAACAAATAAATTTCATGAATTAAAAGTCTAATTTTTTAATACATTGAAATTGATTTTGTGTCTTTCAATCATGTGGCCACTTAATCACTTGCAGCAACTGTAAAAGTTTTACGATGAATTATTGTCCTTTATGCCGAAAGGGCATAATTTCATAAATTAAAAATCAAATTTTTAATGCAATGTCTTTCAATCCCATGTGCAAACTTTTTACAATAATATATTGCCCATAATTCGAATATAAGAAATAAATTACAGATGCAGTTGAACCTCGAAAATCTGGACATCCAAATTCCGGAAATCTCTAAAATCCGGACATTTTCCCGATTTCAGTTTTATTAATTTTTGAAATAAGACTTAGCTGTAATTTTTATATTTCTCGTGGAATGCAGTTAAACACTTTTAACTGAAAACTAAATAAATAAATAAATATGGACATGTTATGGTATATTTTTATACCGCCTGACCGTTAATTAAGACTTTAATTATTAAAAAAACGGGCAAGTTAAAAAAGGCACAAAAAAATAGGAACAGGATTCTCAATAAAGTGAGAGAATTTGGCACTTTTTAACACTTGAGAACATTGAAGTGTTTATTTTGTCAGGTTCCTTATTTTTATTTGAGTATTTTTTAATGAATAAATAATTTTAGATACATAAAATGGAGATAAAGGAATACATAATTACCATAATATACCCAATTTGATCATAGTTTATTTGGAGTGGGGAAAAAATTGCATTTTGTATGTTATTATAGTATCATAGAAACATATTTTTAACAGATCTCCAAAATCTGGAAAATTCGAAAATCTAGAATCGCCGCGCTCCAGCCGATTCCGGATTTTCTAATTAAAAAAATCTAATTTTTTAATACAAAGTTTTGTATATTTTCAACAATGTGGCTACTTGATCATCTGTAGCGATTGTGCAAATTTTGGAAAGAAGTCGAAAGGGTTATAACAAATAAACTATTTAATAAATAAAAACCTAACTTCTAAATACTTTTTGTGTCATTTAACCCAGTGATCAATTATTCATGTGAAGCAACTGTGCAAAATTTAGGATGAATTGTACTTTATGCCGAAACGGTATATACAAAAGAAAAAAAAACAACCTTTCAGCAATTAAAAATTTAACATTTTAATAAAATATTTTGCAAAATTTTTCAACCATGTGGCCACTTAATCACATACAGGGACTGTTCGAATTTTTGGATGAATTACCCAGGTTTACAATCAAGGGTCGATGTTTGGTTTTTTATATAAGGGTAATTTTGTGAAAAGTAAACTTTTTTTTGTGAAAAATAACATTTGCGAAAAATAACATTAGCGAAATATGAAATCCAGTTACTCATATTCGAACCAAGCATTTATGAATAATAATTATAAGTCCTTCTGCTAAAGTTTTCCTTTCCGATGAACTTGTTTTGTTTCCAAACTACACATTTTAAAAAGTAGCAAAATAAAAATAATTACTTAAGAGTATATTTTTATGGAAGGGAATTTTGCCAAGAATCCTGTTTTGTTAAAAGGAAATTTATGAAGGAGATTTGTTTTATTGAGGAATTTTGTGAAGGAACATGTTTTAATAAATGAATTTTTGGCAAGGGGTCCAAAATATGTCCCAAATTTTGTCTCGATCGACCCCTAAAAACGAAAAATCTTTTTAGATAATTAGAGCTGTTCTTAATTTTTGATTATGAATTTATAAATCACAATAACAAGGGTGAATCACATACCATTTTTTCCCAAACTTGTTTTTTGTGATATGTAAACAATATTAGAATCTGCTATGCATAAAAACGTATTTTGCATCTAAAAACACACTATCAGCGATTTTCGCTCATACACAGTTCCTGTAATCAAATTCTTGTGTCAGTGTCACTGAACAAATAAATGCTATGCGCTTCATATTCTACAATAAGCATCTTATAAGCACACCCCAGCGATGCACATGAATTACATTATGGTTGAAATAATGTAACCTTTTTGAAATACACTGCAAGCGATTATTTCCTGTAGACCATAATGTCACGGAATTATTTTGTATGTCACTGTAACTGTATGACAAATGCTATGCACTCAATATTCTATAGAGAGAGAGTATTGTATTGCACCTCAATAATGTATATCAATTTCATTATGTTTGAAATAGTGCAGCTTTCTTAAAATACACTACAAGCAATTTTGCTCCATAGACAGTTTAACAGGATCCTTTTGAGTATCCCTGTAAACGGTTTATAAATGCTACTCGCTGCATTTTCAATAGGGAATGTTATATGGTAAATCTCAATAACATATACCAAACTGATGGTAATCATCATATTATTTCTGTTGTCATCATCCTTTTTCTATGCATTTATAAAACGCAGAACAATAAATGAGGTATCATTCGAAAGTTTTTTGAACCGGCTTCTGACATAGTACACTCACATTTCATTAAAACGCGTTTTTGATTAAAAATTGCTTTTAATTAAAAATTAAATCGGCATTGTTTTCATAAATGAAATGAAAAGTTTTCCTCAAATTAGTGTTGCCACAAAAGTAAAGTACTGCAGTATATGATGCTCAGCAATGGTTATAAGAAAATAAATACAAAAAAGATAAAGTATTATTTCTCCGCACGAGTTTATTTTATACTTATGGTTAAAAAGCAAGTTTGAAATGTTTAGAAGAAAAAGGCACCATCCATCAATCGAAGCAGTGGCATTTCACGTGTAGAATAAAAGGTATGCTTTGTTATATTAAATCAAATTGTATTTAATATGTATTCAATTTATTTTTCTTTGTCCTGCGGTTTCTTTTTTTCCGAAGTGGATGACTTTATTTTCTAATAGTTAAATAATGATTTATTATTATTATTATTTTGTTCTGGCGCATACTTTTTGCTATCATTGATCAGTTTTTACTGTAACTCTGATGGAATAAATAAGACGCTATTCTGGCTTGACTAATCTTGTTTGCAGATATTTTTATCCTTAATTTTTCTTTAGGAGTTTAAACCTGCATCTAAAGAATCCTATATCCTAATAATATTATAAATCTGATTGTGTGCAAATGTTAGGCTGAAGCCAGCGTCAAAATGAAGCATTTAATTATCCTGTATCTTTGCATATAAGTTGACTATAACCCTCAAATGAACATAGAATGGTTTTTGTTTATTTTATTTCAATATTTTTCTTAATAATTCAAAATTTCATTATTTTCATAGAGAATAAATGGACATTTTTTCGTATATTTTAAAATGGTTGGTTGGTTTGGCCCAAAGGCCCGGTTTTGCAGCTTTTTTTAAAATGATTAAATTTATTTTACCGTTGCTAATACTTTATCGTTGCCAATATAAAATAAAACCCCTGAGTAATAATTTTTAATCAACAATTTATTTTCAAGTGAAAATTTTCCACGTGAAAAATGAAAAGGAAATGAATTATTTAAGAATTAAACAGAATATGAAATGATGTCATATTAGAAACAAAACGTGCGTTTTCAAATATTTGATAATAATACAAAGTGCATAAATACGAGTAAGTATGGAAAGCAAGCGAATATGATGTCATATATAGAAAAATAGAACAGATTTGTTTTGATGTTAAATAAAATGATCTTGGGTTATCAAATTATTTGTGATTAATTTCTCTTTTTTTTTCTTTTTCTTTTTGACATGAAAGGAATTATTTTAAATGTACGTAATATATGTATTTTAAATGTATGTGTTGTAAATTAAAGTTCTGTATTTTAAATTAAACGAGTGAAAGATTTATATTTTTAATGAATTCAATACGAATGATGGGATAGGTTGGCGATTTATCGTCTGCACACGGCTAACAAAGATACCATATTTTTAATTTAAAAAGTAAAAATAAATAAATAAATAAATAAATAAAAATATTGGATGGCAAATGTCAATGACAGATATGCATCGCAAAATTATCCGTATCGAAAATCAGAAAATCTTAATAAAAATAACTATCTATATTATAAAGGACAAACGTGTCCGTGTGTAACGCTGACGTCATTTTGCGAATGGCAACAGTTGACAATCAAATTTCGGTTTTGCGGTTTTTGCTACTGCATTTTTTTTTTAATTTCTAAACATCGCACATTTTTAATTTTTACACCGTTATATAGGGGAAAAAATCTACTTTCAAATGCAATTTCTTGGAAAACTGCATTTTAATTGACAGATTTATTATAGCATTTAAATTAAATTTCAAGCATGAATTTTCAAAAATCTATATCGATTGGTTGCAGACGATTACAAAATATTAATCCGTTTGTAATTTAGCGGCCCCACCAGTGGCTGAGAGGTTGTGCTCTCGAAGCTGGTAGACGGGATGTGCTGGGTTCGATCCCAATCGCGCCCGTCGGCCTAATCGTTCGGAGTTTTCGTGGTTTTCTTCGAGCCGTGGATTTATCCAAGCGTAAATACGGGTCAGGTTCCCTTAGAAAGACCCCCCACGAAGGGCACTCCCCCCGGGCCTATATCCCAAGAGTAGATAATTGGCCGTCAATAATCAACCCAACCCAACCCGTTTGTAATTTAAACACTATAAATAGTTCAGCATTTGTTTCCAGCTAATATTTCATAACGAAATTAAAACTTCATTTAGGAATAAATAAAATAGTATAAATAAAACACAGATTTAACAGGCATGTAAACGAAATAAGCGCTTAAAACATCAGAATAAGAAACACTTCTGTATATAACGAAATTTTTAGGGATTTCTTTGGCTATTAACTTCTGTCACGAAGCCAATACGAAATTGCAGCTTTTAATAAATTTCAAAATTTTATTTGAATATATAATTGACCTATATAACATAAAAATGCTCTTTGGTGTTGCTAAGAGGCTATCTAAAAAAAATATTAAAAGTAAAAAATCTACTAGAATTTTCAATTAAAAAAAATGGTTTCATTTATATGCTCTATCCCGGGAATCCCGGGTTGGATGTCCTAGTACTTTTTAAAAGAAAGTTGCTTTTCTCATAAAAGCTAAAGATTTAATATGATTGTGTCAAAGTAACAGCATTTTTCCTCTATCATTTTCCCACAATCGAAACACATTTGTAAATCCTCGTTTCGAACCGGAATTTAATTTTACATTTCTTTTAGTTTTAAAATAGGAAAAACTTTGTTGTCGTTTTTAAATATAGCTTTTTTTTAAAAGTTGTTTCATAATAGATTTTTGTAAAGTCTTGTAGGATAAGAAAAATTGCATAGATTTTAAAGCAATGTTTAAGTAAAATTACAACATTTTTTTAACTTAAAAAACAACAATGTTATCGAAAAGAAAATCGTTTTTACTAACAAATTCGCGTAATGCAAAAGCAAAGAAGAAATCAAAAAGTAATTAATCTTTTCTTCCAGCCGAATTGTGTAAACTTGAAAAAGCCGATCGTGCCAATTCATAACATTATAAACGTGAAAGCGTGTTCTATGTAGTAGAATTTTTTTTACATATAGGTAGAAAATTTCAGAGAATAACAAGGTTAGGGGTCTGTAATTAAGTCCATAGTCAATTTGCTTTTTTTTTTTTTTTAATCAAGTATAATTTGGCGCAAAATTAAATACATTGTTGTAACCAGATTTGTTTTTTGCGTGGTAAACACTTAATGGTATTTTAGATGATCATTTCCCCGCTCACCTTTGATGCCAACTATGACTGTAAAACATATTAAAAACTATCAGCCGATAATTTTCTAATTGCTTCATGATGGTTCATACTTTAAACCTGAATCGGTCATGCCATTGTCGTTCAATTTTTATTCCTAATCCTAACCCTAATCGTATCCTTTCCTAATCCTGATAATAACTTTAAAGAATATTCTTTGACACGAATATGTAAATTAAATCAATATCCATAAATGGAATGAATGGAAAATAGAATAAATAGAAATGGCAAAATAAAATAACAAGAAAGTACATTTATTCGACACCTAACCCTAGAGAAAGCGTAAAAAATTTCAAGCGCATGAAATAAAATAATCCTATATATACTAACAAAAATATGTAAATTTAGATCATCATATTTGTGTCGTCGGTACTTATTTGCTAATAGTGTTCTTGACGCGATAGAGAAAATATCGAGGTTAAATTGGGCAGAATTTAAAGTACTTTCTAGCAACCTTTATTTACATTTTAGAATCGCATCAGATTGTTATATCTTTGTGAAATATCTATCAATGCATAAAATCCACAAGCAGTTTGTTCACTATTTACACCACTTAGCGTGAAACACTTAATTTAATATATATATAAACAAGATAATGTAGTAAGAAATATATAACATATGTCTATGCAAATAAACAATATAATAATGCCCATTTAGCAATGCACACATATACAAATTGTACACCAAATACCACCTAAAATGCACTGTTGTATAGAAGAATTCTGCCAGTGTTGTTTTTCGTTTTACGAAAAGGAATTCCTCGATTTTCACGATTTTACTGGGTCCTCCTTTTTTCATTAGTTGCAGTTTCATTTTCGCGATTGTATATATTACTTGGCATGAAATTTCACTTTTTTAAGACTGGGTTATGTCAAGGCCCCTATAGCAAAGAAATACCGTATGGTCTCCTATAAAATGTGATAAAGCTTTGGTTAATTATATATGTTGTTAATTATCAAGTGAAATGTTTTGCTAAATTAATGCATTTATTTTTTTTTAATGTTACGTGAACGAAGTCACGAGTAACAGCTAGTAATATTATAAATCTGATTGTGTGCAAATATTAGGCTGAAGCCAGCGTCAAAATGAAGCATTTAATTATCCTGTATCTTTGCATATAAGTTGATTATAACCCTCAAATGAATATAGGCTGGTTTTTGTTTATTTTATTTCAATATTTTTCTTAAAATTTAAAAATTTCATTATTTTCATACAGAATAAATGGACATTTTTTCGTATATTTTAAAATGGTTGGTTGGTTTGGTTGTTTTGGCCCAAAGGGCCCGGTTTTGCAGCTTTTTTAAAAATGGTTAAATTTATTTTACTGTTGCTAATACTTTATCGTTGCCAATATAAAATAAAACCCCTGAGTAATAATTTTTAATCAACAATTTTTTTTTCAGGTGAAAATTTTCCATGTGAAAAATGAAAAGGAAATGAATTATTTAAGAATTAAACAGAATATGAAATGATGTCATATTAGAAATAAAACGTACGTTTTCAAATATTTGATAATAATACAAAGTGCACAAATACGAGTAAGTATGGAAAGCAAGCGAATATGATGTCATATATAGAAAAATAGAACAGATTTGTTTTGATGTTGAAATAAAATGATCTTGGATTATCAAATTATTTGTGATTAATTTCTCTTTTTTTTTTTCTTTTTCTTTTCACATGAAAGGAATTATTTTAAATGTACGTAATATATGTATTTTAAATGTATGTGTTGTAAATTAAAGTTCTGTGTTTTAAATGAAATCAGTGAAAAATTTATATTTTTAATGAATTCAATACGAATGATGGGATAGGTTGGCGATTTATCGTCTGCACACGGCTAACATAAAGATACCATATTTTTAATTTAAATTTTAAAAAGTAAATATATATATAAATATTTATTGGATTGCAAAAGTCACTGATATGCATCGCAAAATTATCCGTATCTAAAATCAGAAAATCTTAATAAAAATAACTATATTTTTTAAAAGAAAGTTGCTTTTCTCATAAAAGCTAAAGATTTAATTTGATTGTGTCGAAATAACAGAATTTTTCCTCTATCATTTTCCCACAATCGAAACACATTTGTAAATCGTCGTTTCGAACCGGAATTTAATTTTACATTTCTTTTAGTTTTAAAATAAAAAAAAACTGTTGTCTTTTTTAAATATAGCTTTTTTTAAAGTTGTTTCATCATAGATTTTTGTAAAGTCTTGTAGGATAAGAAAAATTGCATAGATTTTAAAGCAATGTTTAAGTAAAATTACAATATTTTTTAAACTTAAAAAACAACAATGTTATCGAAAAGAAAATCGATTTTACCAACAAATTCGCGTAATGCAAAAGCAAAGAAGAAATCAAAAAGTAATGAATCTTTTCTTCCAGCCGAATTGTGTAAACTTGAACAAGCCGATCGTGCCAATTCATAACATTATAAACGTGAAAGCGCGTTCTATATAGTAGAATTTTTTTTACATATAGGTAGAACATTTCCGAGAATAGGAAGGTTAGGGGTCTGTAATTAGGCCCATAGTCAATTTGCTTTTTTTTTTATCAAGTGAAAATTGGCGCAAAATTAAATACATTGTTGTTACCAGATTTGTTTTTTGCGTGGTAAACACTTAATGGTATTTTAGATGATCATTTCCCCGCTCACCTTTGATGCCAACTATGACTGTAAAACATATTAAAAAATATTAGCCGATAATTTTCTAATTTTCTTATTGCTTCATGATGTAAATAGACTTCCTGGTTCATACTTTAAACCTGAATCGGTCATGCCATTGTCGTTCAATTTTTATTCCTAATCATAACCCTAATCGTATCCTATCCTAATCCTGATAATAACTTTAAAGAATATTCTTCGACACGAATATGTAAATTAAATCAATATCCATAAATGGAATGAATGGAAAATAGAATAAATAGAAATGGCAAAATAAAATAACAAGAAAGTACATTTATTCGACACCTAACCCTAGAGAAAGCGTAAAAAATTTCAAGCGCATGAAATAAATCAAAATAATCCTATATATACTAACAAAAATATGTAAATTTAGATCATCAGATTTGTGTCGTCGGTATTTATTTGCTTATAGTGTTCTTGACGCGATAGAGAAAATATCGAGGTTAAATTGGGCAGAATTTAAAGTACTTTCTAGCAACCTTTATTTACATTTTAGAATCGCATCAGATTGTTATATCTTTGTGAAATATCTATCAATGTATAAAATCCACAAGCAGTTTGTTCACTATTTACACCACTTAGCGTGAAGCACTTAATTTAATATATACATAAACAAGATAATGTAGTAAGAAATATATAACATATGTCTATGCAAATAAACAATATAATAATGCCCATTTAGCAATGCACACATATACAAATTGTACACAAATACCACCTAAAATGCACTGTTGTATAGAAGAATTCTGCCACTGTTGTTTTTCGTTTTACGAAGAGGAATTCCTCGATTTTCACGATTTTACTGGGTCCTCCTTTTTTCATTAGTTGCAGTTTAATTTTCGCGATTGTATATATTATTTGGCATGAAATTTCACTTTTTTAAGACTGTGTTATGTCAAGGCCCCTATAGCAAAGAAATATCGTATGGCCTCCTATAAAATGTGATAAAGCTTTGGTTAATTATATATGTTGTTAATTATCAAGTGAAATGTTTTGCTAAATTAATGCATTTATTCTTTTTTTAATGTTACGTGGACGAAGTCACGGGTAACAGCTAGTATTAAATATGGCTAAAAAATATTAGACTCCAGTGCGAAATTCTCGCACTGGTTGAATTATATTTACACGAGTTAGAGCACGGACAGATAGATGGATAGACAAACTGAAGTGAAACATTTTCCAACTATGTTTGAAAGTATTAAACACGAATGAAAAGTGATGTATCAACCATAGATTATGAAGCACTTTCCAACGCTGAGAATATTCTTAAAACAATTTTTTGAGATATCCAAATACAGAATTTAAAAGGCACTTAACGGAGTTAGCAATCATTTGTCAGCAATTGCTGTCCATAGCCAGGAATGTTTGCAAACACTTTTGTTCAGCTTTGTACACTGAAGTCCAGAAATTAAGGGGCAGTAGAGGTGGGAAATACAGTTATTTTTGGTTAACAGGTTCCATCGTTCCACACTTGCACAGGTAACAGGTTGCAACAACCTCTTATTTTTGTAACGTATAACTAATAGCCATGTATGCTGTTAACGGATGTTTTAATTAAAAGGCCTTTAAGCAATATGTTTGAAATATTTATGAAACGTAAATATAGACACTGTTTCTTGTTGAATGAAATGAGAATGTTGAGATGAAATCACACCATTAAGATCAGTTTATGGCTAAAAATTAAATTTTTGCACGATTAAAAACTTACCTAGTTATGATACTTTGAATTTCATGCATTTTCAGATTTTCTGGCACTAAAAACATGTTTTTACATTTATAATGCCTAAAACGTTAAAAATTCATAAAAATCCTAAGTATCGTAGCACAGCAAGTTTTAGCCATAGGAGAATAAATGAATTAATTTTCACTTGTTAGAACAGGAGAATAAATGAATAAATTTTCACTTGTTAGAACAGGAGAATAAATGAATAAATTTTCACTTGTTAGAACAGGAGAATAAATGAATAAATTTTCACTTGTTAGAACAGGAGAATAAATGAATAAATTTTCACTTGTTAGAACAGGAGAATAAATGAATAAATTTTCACTGTTTCACTTTTTAGAACAGGAGAATAAATGAATAAATTTTCACTGTTTCACTTGTTAGAACATGAGAACTCTTTTTTTAAATAAAACTTATAGGATCTGGACATTGTAAAAAAAATTTAATTTCTTAATTATTTAAAAAATCTGCTAGTTTAAAGTAAATTGTTTTTTTTTTATATTTATGCATAACACAATTTCAAACATTTTTTGTATTTGGAACTATTCTACTAAAACGAATGGTTTAGAAATTAGCTTTTGATAAATGATAAGAGACATCTTGTATAAAAACAAGTAATATAAAAAAAAAGGCAATTCCTACTTGGGTCAACAAAGAAAAATTTTATTTTAGTTACTTTTTATTAAATTAAATTTAATGAATTAATATTTGAAAAAACTGTATTAACATCAAGTGTCATCCACTACAAGTTTAAAAAAATGTATTTGAACTTGAGTGGATGAATAAAAAGTATTTTATTAACGCTTGAAAATTTGTACAAGATATATAAATATATATAGGGAGAGTGTGAACTAATTGTAGAAATTGGAAATAAAAACAGTTTTAGTAACATGATTTGTAACAGAATGAAATTTGGCTCCCGACTATATTCCGGCCATATCTATCACCGCATATCCACAGCGAACCCCGCAAGAACATGAAAATATTATTTATACACTTTTAATAAAATGTTGTTAAGCCCTTATTATGTATTAAGTTTCCTCTTTAAATCTGCAATTATCGTTAATGAATAGTGCTGCCATCTCACTTTTAATTTATTAAATAAACTTTCTTCTATTGAAGTAATTTTTATTTTATCATTCAAAATAAAAATGTAATGTTTTAGATGCGTTTGCGCTTGCCGATTTCCACATTAGAAATTCTAAAACATATATGCTGTTACAATTGTCCGAAAAGCAGTTCTTTGATATTTTTAATTTGATTAAAAAATAGCTTCATTTTGTAATCATTTTAATATTAAATTTAATGGTGCCGCCATCTATGTTCTTATTTATAAAGGATAAGAATTTAATAATTATAAATTAATGATTTTGATTTATTAATTAAAGGATAAAGTGTTTTGAAAGAATGTTAAACAAAAACCTTTGTGCGATCTTCGATCACACTTACCCATTTGTTTCATAAACTTGTATGTTTGCCCCCTCCCTTTGAAAAAAAAGAATGCTTATATGTATATTGGGTTGAGAAATAAATCATTGTGGAATTTCGTCATTCACTATGAAATTCTTCTGAACAATGAGATACTCAATATCTACATTTAGTAAAAGCATAGCTTCTATGGGAACACTTATTAAACTTTGAAAGATGTCATAAGTATTAGCGGAAAATAAATTATTCTTAAACTCGCTGATTATGTTTGTTTAAGGATACAGATATTTTATTAAGATATTATTTTAAAATTATTATCACATTATACACTTTTCACAAAAGTGGAAACCCATTTACCTTAAATTGACATCTCTTTTTTAATTATATAAATGAAAAAAAATTAATATATCATACAATGGAAAGATAGCAAATAAATATATGCTGCAATGATTTATTCATCAACCCAACATATAAGTGTGTGATGGTATAAAGTTAAAAACACATATGCAAGAAATTCTACAATAATCAAATAGATTTTTTTTTTTATTTCAGGATTTAAAAAAAAAAAAAACTAAAGACAGTTAACGACGAAGTGAAATTAATTTTATTTTCATTTGGAAAAGAACTTGCATTATTTTTTGTATGTAATTACAAATGTCTATAGAACGATCTCAATACGTTTTTAAACACATTTTTAGAATTAAACAAATCAAATTATGACTTAATTATTTTTTGTAGCATAGTTATGGATGGGTTAAAAAATTAAACGAAAACCCATCTAATAAAGTAAGAAAACTTTAGTGATTTTTGTTTTTTTTCGTGTAACATATTTTCAAAGACTTAATATATAATTCATTTGCTTTAACTGGATTATCCTTCATAAATTCTAACCAGTTACAAGTAATTAATATTTCATCCAGGTTTTCTGCAAAATAGTCTATTGCAAATTTGAGTAAATTCGTTTCACTGTGCTTTGTAGCCAAACAGATAACTTCACAAATATTTTCAACAGAAAAAGATTCTTGAAGAAAGTTGACACATATTTTTTTCAAATATTGCATATTATATTTATCCGCTGCATAATATAAGCCGCATACGTTACCAGAATTAATGTTTTCTACTTTACCAGAATAAACAAAATGAAGAAATTCCTCGAATAAGTCAGGCTCACAGTCATCTATTTTAATAACACCTTCTTTATTTTCTTTCAGATCATGAGACAGCATGGAATCAAACACTGAAGAACGAGATCTTAAAATAACTCTGTGGACATTAAATTCCCGTTCCTTGACTTTGATTATAAGGTCAGAATCTTTATTGCTGATGAATAAGGTTTTTAAATCCTGCTGAAGTGTTTCAGAATCTGAAATATGCATTATATTATTTTACATATACTGAAATAAAAATTTATCATTATCAAAAGTAAAAAAGATGTTGCTTACAAAAAGATAAAATGGTTTGTTTTTAAATGAAAGAGAAATATACTGGATAGTAATAAAATTTAAAAAAAACAATAATTTAATAATTTGAAAAATATAGACAGCGGTTTCACCATTCAGTTTTCCAGAAATACACAAAATGGCACGGGATTTTTTAAACAATGACAAAAGTAAAATTCAAAATTTTAAGTGTTTTTAATGCAGATACCTCATCAAATATTTGAAAATGGAGGGTATAACATATAGTTGGTAGGGAAAGAGAAGTTTAAATACAATTCGGTTTGCTCTGCTTTTTTCGCATGTCACACAAAATTTTGTGCAACCCCCCATTAAAACCGGATGCTAAGGCCAACAAGTTGTCTGAGTGAACTTTGTCAACTGGAGTTGTCCAGAATAGCACAGTTTCTAGAGTGTAGGCAGGTTAAGATTATTGGTTCGACTCCCATCCTGGACACTTTCACTCAGTTGAAAAAAATGGACTTTATCAGTCAGATTGAGTTTAAATAATAAGATTTAGTTTAATTCCATACACATCTGCTTTTAGTTTCTGGCAAAATTTGATTATTAATTAAACTTTTGTTAAGTGAAGTTTCATTGAAATAAAGAATAATTGTTTTAAAAAAAATGCTTAGTCCTATTGGAGGACGAAGATTTAATTTACTTTAATATAAACATCTGGACTTCATTTCTGGGAGAAAAAAAAATTACTACTTTCTTTCAGAAATTTTGTTAATCGCCTATGAAACAAACATAGGCACACAAAGCAAGCTATCCAAAGTTTGATCAGATATAATCTTTAGCAGAATGTTCAAGAAAAAACATTTACTAAAGTTTAAATTATGCTGAAGTGGCTGAAGTTTTTTGAGAAAAAACAATGAGACTTATCACAGCACTGCATATGTTGAAACTTTTTTACAATTCAAAAGGAAATTTAGATAAAAAGAAAAGTACACAGTTTCATAAAAAAAAAGCGTAAGTATAATCAAATAATGCATAACAATAAAATGAGCATATATCATTTAAATATACAAATCCAAATGCCCATTCATCACAGATTGATTTTTATTTTCTGAAACATTGATGTAATTGTTGTTTACTTCAATATTTTAAATTTATTATTTGACATTTTATATTGCAAGTTATAAGAATACAATTCTTTGTTCCGAGATGAAAGACAGTTTTTTAAAAAACTTAATGCATATATTAAATAATTTATTTACTTTAATTTGCGTTTCAGAGAGAAGCAATGCTAAAACTGAAAACTTGATTACATTAATGCAAAACAAAAAACGAAAAAAAAACAGAAAGAATAGAAAGAAAAAAAAGAAAAGAAAAAAAAAAGAAAAGAAAAAAAAAAGAAAAAAAAAAAGAATTTTCCAGGTACCTGTTTCGGAAAATTTAATACTTTTTAACCCCTTGAAGGCTGGTGGTATATTATATCAGTACAAAACCCCTTAACGGGTTAAAAGTTGTGACGCAGCATTTTCTTTTGGCTCTAAGAATTTTAAATATGGGTCTTAAAAGCAATGATATCAAATTTGAGTGACGCTATGTTAATATTTTTAAAAATCATCATTTTCTTTTTAGGTTTATTTATATTCACAGGTGCAATTATTATTTTAACATGAAAAAATATATAAAATTTATTCACTGATGCTTTTTTATTCAGATCTCTCAGGAATTCAAAATATAGGTTTTAAAAGAAATGATATCAAAATTTGAGTGACACCTTGACGGGAATTTAGTAGGATTGTTTTAAAATTCAATTTAAATTATTTTTCGTTTGTCTTCTAAAGTATATTTACACATACAAACAATACTTTTAATTTTTCAATACACTGTTAAATATATTACTTTCACTGAGCCTATATTATGTATTGAAATGTATTTATTTCAATAAACTGATTTATGTTTTGTGCCACGCTATCCAAAATCATAAGCAAAATTTATGTAAATGATTATTTTGCGTCATATTATCCACTTGCATACATTTCCCTTTGTTTGGATAATATGACGCAAAATAATCATTTACATAAATTTTACTTATGATTTTGGATAGCGTGGCACAAAACATAAATCAGTTTATTGAAATAAATACATTTCAATACATAATATAGGCTCAGTGAAAGTAATATATTTAACAGTGTATCGAAAAATTAAAAGTATTGTTTGTATGTGTAAATATACTTTAGAAGACAAACGAAAAATAATTTAAATTGAATTTTAAAACAATCCTACTAAATTCCCGTCAAGGTGTCACTCAAATTTTGATATCATTTCTTTTAAAACCTATATTTTGATTCCTGAGAGATCTGAATGAAAAAGCATCAGTGAATAAATTTTATATATTTTTTCATGTTAAAATAATAATTGCACCTGTGAATATAAATAAACCTAAAAAGAAAATGATGATTTTTAAAAATATTAACATAGCGTCACTCAAATTTGATATCATTGCTTTTAAGACCCATATTTAAAATTCTTAGAGCCAAAAGAAAATGCTGCGTCACAACTTTTAACCCGTTAAGGGGTTTTGTACTGATATCATTACTTTTTTAAGGTTATTGATGAAAATGTCAATTAATCGAAACTAAGCATAGGGTATAAATTAATCATTAGAATAAAATTTTAAAGAAATGCTAAAAAAGACCCCTAGGGCCCCAATAAAAATATGAGGGTGGTGGCCCGGGGAGGGGAGTGCAAGACTGAACTTTAAAGTTATGCAGCGAGAGAGTAACATAATTAGAGGGATGGAAATGCATGGCACAAAAATGTTCAAAGGTCCCGGACCGGGTTCAGGCCAGTGTCCTAAATGGACTGTAGAAATGGTGGAATAATTAAATGGAAAAAACGGTCACAAAAAACGAAGAAGATCAGATTAAAAGGAGTCAAGTTATTTACAATTTATGGAACAAAAACGTCAAGGGGCCGCGTACCGGACCCTAGGGTTTTAACTAGAATGTAGAAATAGAAAAATAACTAACTGGAGAAAGGGGCCCCAACAACGAAGAAAATCAGACAAAAAAAGAGTAAAGTGATTAAAAATTTAGGGCACAAAAACTTAAAGGGGTCCAGGGGACCCGGGTTTTGTCTGAGAATAAAATGTTGTTGTTCATGTAGCAGCTGGAAGTCCTAAGAAGGTGTTAGAAAAAAACGGCTAGTGAATTGGACGATTTTTAAGGGAGCTATAGTAGAGGGCCCAAAAAGGGCTAGGTTTTAAGCAAGAACTTAAGATGAAGGATCTGAACTGGAATTCAGAAATGAGGGAATAACTAAATGGAGAAAGGGGCCCCAAAAATGACGATCATCGGTGAAAAAGGAGGCAAATTATTAAAAATTTAGGGCACAAAAACTTAAAAGGTTACAGGGAGACCGGGTTTTGTCCGAGAAAATTTTGTGTTGTTCATGTAGTAGCTGGAAGTCCTTGGAAGTTGCTAGAAAAAAAAGATAGCGAATTGGACGATTTTTAAGGGAGCTATAGTGAGGGCCCCAAAAGGGGCCAGCTGACAGTTTTGAGCAGGACCTTAGGATGAAGGGTCTAAACTTGAATGCAGAAATGGGGACTAATCGGAAACAGAAATTGGAACTAAAATCGATGTCGAGTCGAATGAATCAAACCGCGTTGCAATGGGACCCAGAGAACTCGAGTTAGCTGCAAAATCCGTTAGTTCCACCGCCAGGGGACGCACTCCGTTCTATACAAACATAGCTGAAATCTTAGAGACTGTCGATTTCAAATCGAATGAACCATACCACGTCGTGATGGGACCAATAAATCTCGAGTAAGCTGCAAAATCTGTTAGTTCCATCTTCCACCACCAGAGGGCGCACTCTGGCTGAAATCTTTGAGGATGTCGATTTCGAGTCGAATGAGCCATACCTCATAATGATGGGGCCCATAGAACCCGAGATAGGAAAGCGCCCCCTGGTGGTGAGACTTGAGACTAAAATCGATATATCCTGTCGATGTCGAGTTGAATGAATTAAAGTGCATTGTGATGGGACCCATAGAACTCAAGTTAGCTGAAAAATCCTTTAGTTCCACGTTTCACCGTGAGGGGGCGCACTCTGTTCTATACGAACATAACCGAAATCTGTAAAGCCATCGAAATCCAGTTGAATGAGACAATTTTTGTCGTAATCGGGCCCATAGAACACGAGATACGAAAGCGCCCCTGGTGGCAAAACTTGGAACTAAAATCGATATATCCTGTCGATGTCGATTGAATCAAACTGCATTGTGATGGGATCCATAGAACTCGAGTTAGCAGCAAAATCTGTTAGTTCCATCTTCCACCACCAGGCGGCGCACTCTGTTCTATACAGACATAGCTGAAATCTTTGAGGCTGTTGATTTTGAGTCGAATGAGCCATACCTCGTAATGATGGGGCCCCATAGAACCCGAGATAGGAAAGCACCTCTGGTGGTGAGACTTGAGACTAAAATCGATATATTCTGTCGATGTCGAGTTGAATGAATTAAAGTGCATTGTGATGGGACCCATAGAACTCAAGTTAGTTGAAAAATCCTTTAGTTCCAAGTTCCACCGCCAGGGGGCGCACTCTGTTCTATACGAACATAACCGAAATCTGTAAAGCTATCGAAATCCAGTTGAATGAGCCAAACTTTGTCGTAATCGGGCCCATGGAACCCGAGATAGGAAAGCGCCCCCTGGTGGTAAAACTTGGAACTAAATCAATATTTCCTGTTGATGTTGAGTCTAATGAATCAAACTGCATTGTGATGGGACCCATAGAACTCGAGTTAGCTGCAAAATCTGTTAGTTCCATCTTCCACCACCAGGGGGCGCACTGTTATATACAGACATAACTGAAATCTTTGAGGCTGTCGATTTCGAGTCGAATGAGCCATACCTCGTAATGATGGGGCCCATAAAACCGGAGATAGGAAAGCGCCCCTGGTGGTGAAACTTGTACCTACAATCGAAAAGTCCTGTCGATGTCGAGTCGAATGAATCAAACCGCATCGTGAAGGTACCCATAGAACTCGAGTTAGCTGCAAAATCCGTTAGTTCCATCTTCCACTGCCAGGGGGCGCAATCTTTTCTATACGAACATAACTGAAATTTTTGAGGCTGTCGATTTTGAGTCGAATGAGCCATACCTCGTCGCGATTGGGCCCATATAACCTTAGATAAGAAAGCACTTCTGGTGGTGAAACTCTGAACTAAACTCGGTAAGTTTTATTGATATCGAGTCGAATAAGCCAAACTGCGTCGCGATTTGGGATGCACAACCTGTGGCCCGCGGGCTAAACGTGGCCTGTGATGGGTAACTCGTTGCCCGCGGAGACCATACATGCCAAAATATCCAGAAATTTCAATTTCCTTAATAATTCGTGAAAAATTGCAAATTTTGTCCATTGTAGGAAAACATCATGAATTTCGTCAATCAGGTGCATGAAATCATGAATTGCGTCGACTGGATGCAAATTTTGTTGAATGGGCATGGAAAAATCAAAAATTTCTCTATTTTATCGCAAGAAAAAAAAAACCCGCAAATTTCAATAATCTATCTACAGAAACCAGAGATGGCAAAATCGGAAATTCCGGAGTTGTGAATTTTCTCAATCACGCAAAAAAATCTTGAATTTTGTAAACCACAGGAAAACCCCCCCGAATTTCGTTGATAAAGCACGTAAAATCATGAATTTCATGGATCGAGCACAGAGTAACAGCGAATTTCATCGAATGGGCGTGAAAAAATCTTAAATTACAACGAACAGTCACGGAAAGAGTTTGCAATTTGTCCATAGATTGTAGGAAAACATCATGAATTTTGTCGATCGGGTGCATAAAATCATGAATTGCGTCGACTGGGTGCGAATTTTGTTGAATGTGCATGGGAAAATCACAAATTTCGCCATTTTGTCGCAAAAAAATTGTAAATTTCAATAATCGGTCAACAGAAACCAGAGGTGCCAAAATCGAAAATTCCGAAAATCACTAAAATCTTGAATTTTGTAAACCACTGAAAAAAAACCCGCGAATTTCGTCAATAAGGCATGTAAAATCATGAATTTCATGGATCGAGCACAGAGAAACAGCAAATTTCCTCGAATGGGCTTTGAAAAATTGCGAATTTCAACAAACAGTCATGGAAAAAATATGCAAATTGTCCATAGATCATAGGAAAACATCATGAATTTTGTCTATCGGGTCTGTAAAATTATGAATTTTGTCGATAGGCATGGAAAATCGCGAATTTTGTCAATTGGGCATGGAAAAATCAAAAATTCTGTCGAATGTTCATAGAAAAATTGTAAATTTCGACAAACAGTCGCAAAAAAAAATCGTGCATTTCACCATTGTCAAGAGAAGAAAAATTGTGAATTTCATTAATCGGCCGATGGAAACTATAGATGCCAAAATTGGAAATTCCAGAGTTCCAAATTTTGTCAGTTTGATGCGAAAAAAAATAATTTCATCAACCACTTACGGAAAAAATTGCAAATTTTTTTCAATCCATCCCCCCTTCTTCCACGAAACAAAACATTGTCTGCGCTACGGATGTTAGCCCTTGACAAACCAGTCATTCTTGTGACTAGCCCTCTTCTTATAAAGGTTGTGCACCCCTATTCTTGATATATCCTTGCCAACAGAATTGTATATATTGACTGGAAAGAGGGAACTTAGGGGGCTAAATCTACCCTTCTGAAATAGATGTTTTTTTAAAAATCTGATTATTGGCTTAGATTCCCCCCCCCCCCCCTCCTCCCGAAACAAAATTCTCTGTGCTACTGATGGTGGCTCGCAACAGCCCAGTTATTTTTTAAAAGGCCCTTTGCTTAAAAAGGTTGCGCACCCCTACATTATATTTTGCATTTTCAAAAAATTGTATTGTAATTATTTCATTAAAAAAATGTATCATATTTATTCCTCTAAAGAATTGCAATTTTGGAACAGCTGTCGTAGATGGACAAGGGTTGGCGTGATTTTTGTTTTGCACCATTTTGGCGAGAAAACCCTGTTTTTGGATAACTGTTAGGCCTAGCTTGCTTAAAAGCATGTTAGTTTTATTTTACTTTGAAACAATTTATTTTATTACGAAAAACACATTTTTATTATAAAACACACACAATTTTTATTACAAAACACACACATTGATTAATTTATTAAAAAATACACAATATTTAATTTAATATAAAACTCACGGAAACTGCTTTGCCATACAAAGCAAAATCTCACCAATTTCGAATTATTGCTCAGGCATAAAATCGCCATTTTAGTACCAAAAAGACACTCTGGTGCATTTGCGACAGCTGTATTGCAATTGTTTCCAACTAAAAATTTTAATTTGATGTCTAAAACATTTACAGTAGACATCATCACAGAGTAAGGAGATTTAAATAGAGAATCAATTCTCATACACTGCAATGGCAACTTTTTTAACATGGGATTACACATAGACAGTGCAGATTGCTGTAGGTGATGCAAGAACTACGGCCATAACAAAAGCGAGATTTCTAATACGGCTATATATCGCTTCCTTGGCGCCAAATGCGGGAAAGGAAAAAAAATGGCGATAGCTTGTTTTTTAAATCTCATTTTTTATATCATTTAACATCGTAAAAATCCACAATTATTGTTTTTTCCATTGCATGTATATTTATCAGCAGATAAAATTCTTCGAATGTTCCAGAAATTAAGAATCCTTAAATTAAACACTGTGTTATACAATAATATTCTGAAATTCTGATTAATTGCTTATTCTTTGGAACATATGACATATTACATAAATATGCTTTACACTCACGCAGCCATGTTTGGCGACTCTTTGGTAAGCGCGATTTTCAAGCTCTCGCCAAACCAATAACTTCATATAATGGCTAAGTTGCCATTAAAGGAAAAAATCCCCTAAATTTGGCGACTTTTTCCTTTTTATAATAGTTTTTAAAAAAAGAAAAAAAACTTGTGCGTGAGTGTATGACATCATAGCCAAAAAATAAAAAATAAAAAGATATTTCACCAAAACAGTGAGATTTCCTTGAATTTTATTATTTTTTATACTCTTTGAAATATGGCTGCTAAGCAGCGAATAAATTAAAGAGGAAAATAAAAAATAAACGCTTTTAAAAATTCCAAAAAATATGAAAATAAGATATTTATATTTCACGAACAGATGCAAAAACATTTTCAAATATTTTAAGCAATTAATTTCTGAATTCTATTAAATTTATTGACAAAATTTTAAAACTATTGGAAATGCATATCGAAAATTTAGTATTTATAATTTTACGTCTAAATCCATTATACAAATGTTCCATTTTCATTTCAGATAAAAATGAAATTTGAAAAATCATATGCATCCCCATAGGAAAGCATTATGACCTAAAAAACGAACAAAAATAACACATGAAAATAAATCACAACTTACCGATCATTGGAAATTTAAAAAAAATTTCACTCTTGTTCTTACAAACAATACACTTATCTCTTCCTAGCATTTTGAATAATTATAATAACCTATTTGATCTTCAAAGCATAATTTTAATAATAAATATTAATCAAGATTCAAAATTCAAATAGAGAAAGTCGAAAATTTGCAAATGACAACAGCAAAAGACGACAAGCAGAATAGGGTTACAATTAAACAGAAATCACGAAGATAAAAATCGCCAAAGCGATGATTTAGTTTTTAAGTCATCCGCTGCAATCGTTCTTTTCAGGCGAAGTTGGGACTCTGTTTAAATTTTCTTACTCGGGGGGGCATCATTTTACACATACCTTTTATTTCCCAATTTCTATTACTGGTTAAAACTTAGTGTCTTGTTTACATTAGAGAAATTGGGAAAAACATGAAATATGGTCATTGATTAAAAAATATACGAAATTTTTTATATTTATAGAAAGCAGTATGTAAAAGACTGTATAAAAATTCACTCGCCTGGTCAGAAAATCCAATCACCTAGGGCAAGCAAATTAATGTATTCATTTCTAAATAGCAAAACTTGGAATTTTCATTAGAGACCAGTGGCCAATAGTAGCAGTTTTATAGTGGCCACTTTTTTAAGTACTTTTCGGTTAGCCGGGCGACAGTGATATATATATATAGACACACACATACACATATCTACATGTACATATATATACATACGCATATATATATATGTGTACATATGACTGTATATACATATGAATTTATATATGTACATATATCACTGGTGCCCATCTAACCGAAAAGTACAAAAAATTATCTGTCAGCGGCGCCCCTTTCCTATAAGGAAAAAAAAAATTTTTTTGGCATTTCATCAAGGATTCTATTTTTTTTTTTTTTTTTTTTTTTTTGAAAAGATGTTTATATTAACATATTTATTTGGACTGTTTAATTTTTGATTAATACTAATTGAAATTTTAATAAAAAGTTTACTGTTTAGAACTTTTAAATAAAAAATGGTACTTCTCTACTATCCCGTCAGCCGCTTTTCATAAGAAAAAAATATCAAACTGTAACGCCAAATAGACGGGAGAACGTTGCCATTAGTATATGAAAATAAATAAAATATAAGAATTTAAGGACACAATTGTTATTTTAATTAATGAAATAACTCATAAATCAGTGAAACATAATAAAAAATACACACAAATGTTGAATTAAAAACTACTTGATGACATAACAAACACGTATAATGCTTCTGACATCAAGTAAATGGGACTGCATTTTTGGCCTTTAATCTTACAATTTGGCGATAGTTTTTTGTTATGAAAAGTGGTCAATGGGATAATAGAGAAGTACCTACCCAATTGTTTTCATTTAGTGGCTGTGTGGCTAGTGTTAATTTTGCCCTATATCAAAAATCTGAATTACTTAAGTGTTTGTTTTATAAGTTAGGTATTTTGTAAACTGTATTTACTCATTTACTGATTTTGACTTGCTGGGTGTTCATTAAGAACTGACTTTTCTTTTCATTTAGTATTGTCAATAGAAACGTTGAAGTCCTTTTTTTTTAAGCAAATAATTATTTTTTAGAATCATTTTTTGTGAAAACTAAATCCTCAGATGTAATTTAATAATAATAATAATAATAATAAAATCTTCATTTATTTCTTTAATTTACATTGTGCATAATGTGTGGATTTGTAAAAGTTGATTGTAAATCTGAAAAGTGGGGATAAAATTAAATTTGGGTAAAATATGTGGAGAACAATCATTTTGGTGCTTAATGTTTCAGATGTAGGCACAATGTAGGCTTATGAAATTAGCACTTGAGATAGCATAATAATATTGTGAAAGTGTCTGCTGAAATAGTGGAATTCGCCGATTGGCTGCGGAAAATATCGCGAAATTTGTTAATATTTTAAGTTTTCTTATTTAAAATACTGTGATTCACTTTTAAATTTTTAATTTTCAGTCTCGGTGTTTCCACATAAGTTTTTCATGCTTAATTTAACACGATTTTTTGTAATATGATTCAATCGCAGTCATTACTCGTGGGTTAATATCCACTATTATAATACCAACACAAAATAATTGTTCTCCACATATTTCACACAAATTTAGTTTGATCGCCCTTTTTCAGATTTACAGTCAACATTTCAAATGTATTAAGCGATAAAAAACTAAATGAAAAGAACAATTAACAAGTCAAAATAAATAAACAATAAATAAATAACAAAATACCTATGGATATAACGTATTAATCCTTTAAGAGATCTTCGCGAACGAATACATACATGCGAGAAACGAGAAATTGTTTGGGATTGGGAGATTAATTTTTTGGGAGCTTGTTTGGTTGCAGCTGCGCAAAAAATGCAAAATATTTTATCCTTAAAAAATCGAAAGTTTATTTAAAATAACAGTAAAAATGAACACAAATAATTAAAAAATATTTCCTCATTATGAAAAAGGAATTGAAGTAATTTTTCGACTACATGCTCGTTTAAAATCTGAAATTATTTCTTTGTAACAAAAAAGGAAAACATATAGACAACAATTGAATTTAATAAATATGTATTACATGTTTCAAATATATAATTCATTGTTTTTGCATTTAAAAAAAAATCTAAATAATTAGCCCGTTCAGAAGTTTGATTGGCTTTAACGGCGAACCGTACATCCATTTTAACTGTAATGTCCGGCGGAAGAATTGAGTGATCACACCATTGCATTTGTACAGCTTGGCTTAAGAAAAAAGTCCCATTTTTTAAATCGGATTATATAAAAAACTAGAGTTTTCCTATTTAAGCGGATAGGGGGATTCGCTTCATCTAAAACCGATTAGTATCATATATTAATTTTAAAAAAATCCTTCGGGCGGATTTCGAGATACGCTTTTTACACCATGACACCATTACATGCAGAGCGAAAAACTTCCCATTTTACTTAAAAATGGATTTCCAGATCTTAAAATCTACTGCATGTAGAAATCTATAAATTTCAGGATAGAGTTAGACCGGAGATATAAGACAGCTGTCAAAAAATCAAAACGATGTGCCTCATATTTGCTGAGATATTAAATGTCGGCTTTTCGCTTTTCCTTTGAACTCAAACTACGTGTATATATAGAGTGACGGAAATCTTCGGTTTAGGGCTTTCGGTTTTCGGTTTTTGCTGCGTCACTCGAGAAACTACCGTCTCTCATGATATACCACGTGATTTTAATATCTAAATGCCACAATGGCACCGGAATTTCGGAACAATATTTTGCATTAATAATACACGCGAAGAAAATATTTAGCTTATTTTGTTATAAATTTCTTCGTAAATCTTGGTGTCATTCAATCATTTCTACATTTTAGCAACAAAAGTACTTTGCCCATGAAAGAGTTAAAGGACATTCACAAAATTTTTCATCTCAAAACAGGACTCTTCACAATAATTTTTAAAGTGGATTCTTCACAAAATTCTGTCGTCTTAAAAATAGCCATTTCACAAAAATTTTCCTGCTCCAAACTGAACTTTTCACACATTTGGTCATTTAACAATGGAATCGGACCTATCAAAAACAGTTGAACACACCAAAGAACGTTTTACTTAGCTTTTTTTTTATACATCAGGGGTCTTTTTAAAAATAGATAAAAGAATCTGAATATAATAATAGTTCCAAATTCGCAAAATTATTCACAAATATAAAAAACTGATCACAATTTCAAAAAAACAGAGCCCTGTAAGAAAAATCTGAAAAAATCCTTGATTTCTGTTAAGTATTTTTTCTTCTTAACTTTAAAAATTCCATTGTTTACATCCACTTATGTGTCCTGGATGGGGATTTGACTATATATGTAAATGTACACACACACAATTTTATCAACAGTCATTTCTTTTTTCTTAAAGATACGAATCAATATTTTTATTAACTAATTTTCACTAACCGTTTTCAACTTTAGTTTGAGTAGCAACACTGACAAATTGTCCACATGTCTCTTTAGGAATTTCACAGAAGAGTCGTAGGTATCCTGCAACTTCTCCTTTCTCACGAATCCTAAGTTCATTTGCTCTTATCAAATTCATTCCATCAAAACTTTTGTTATAAGAAACATTCCATACGCAATCGCAAAAGTCAATTAAATTTCCACTCTCATCCGTCACTCCAACACGAACACAACTCATGTTACTTCTATCTCTAATATCGCTTGTAAGGCTCATTTTTAC
Organism: Maratus michaelseni; assembly: GCA_963931845.1. Lineage (NCBI taxonomy): Eukaryota > Metazoa > Arthropoda > Arachnida > Araneae > Salticidae > Maratus > Maratus michaelseni. The sequence goes on along the minus strand of OZ007598.1, from coordinate 134,567,227 downwards.
AAATGTGATATCATGAAAATTTTGAGTCCATGCGGGAGGGTTTTGGATATTTTCTTTCTTTTCTTCTGGGTAAGCAAATTTGGGGCTCCATAATCGAGAAGAATCTTTCTGCAGGAGATCTAAAAATCGTGGAATCTGCCAGTTTAAGTGAGTTGGAGAAAAATATCTTATCTTACCAGATTCCTGTACAGACATTCTGAAAATATACAACTTCTATCTTCCCAAATCTTTAAATGACTTATACTTCCTTTCGTCAAAATAATCAAATCTAGTAACCTGAAAGATTAAAAAAGATATTTATTATGTATATGTAATATCCGAATCCAATTTTACACCACATATATTTTATTCAATCTTTTGAAATATATATAATCGGGTGGTTATAATATAAGTATGTGATTGGAGCTGTCTGTAGCTTGCAGGAATAAAAGAAATGAAACGAAAATTGGTACACTTACTATTTGAGTAGGGGAAAGAAGAATGGAACAATAAAAAAATAAATTGCAATAATCGCCGGCAGATGGCGCTTTTGAGTGTGAAACGTAATGTGTAATATTGTGTACCGTGGAGTTGTCGCTAACCTCAGCGACTTTACCGTATATCACATGTGCGAAACATCATTCCTGATGTGTTACATTCCTCAGTTGAGCACGTCGTGCAACGGCTGGATTGTGTTCTCCAGCACAATGGCAATGTGGAACATGAACATGATCGGCACCACTATGCGAAAGTATAACCACATTCACTGTGATATTTTCCAATGAATTAGGTATTCCATCCGGTTTGACGCCTTAATTCTTTGTTCTTGTATTACACATTGCATTTCACACTCAGCAGCGCCATCTGCTGGTGATTATTGGAATTATTTTTTATTGTTCTTCTTCACTCTTCTCGAATAGTAAGTGTACAGATTTTGGTTTCGTTCGGGTTATTCCCTCGAGCTACAGAGAGCTACAAATAGAGATACTTATTATACCCACCTTGTACTTAAGTTTTATGAGAAGAAAATTTAATTCCATTAACTAAAATTGGTTTAGATTAATAAGCACTTTTACCATTCTCCGAAATTGAGTTTGCAACATTTCATAATGTCATCATAAAAATGAGAGTGCTAAACGTTTATGTTAATTATTAGTAGTACTGTTTATGGGCGGAACTAACTACTCTACATGTATGCCATTTTCTTTAAGTGGATCCTATATGCAAGTGTTTCGATAAAAATTTCTTTTATAGATAAAAGGATATATTAAATAATATACAAATAACTAAAATAAAAAGGGAGAAAAAAAAAGAAAAATTATATAGGTCCCCTTAAAAATATATAATTTTTCTTCCAAAAAAGTTATCAAATTACACTTACTTACAGAAAATTATCACAGAGTCAAATCCAAAATCGCTAATTTTAGACATATTCTCAGTCATTTTTATTAGTAAATGCATGAAAATATCAGGTATTCTTTTTCATAAACTACGAAATAGACGTTTCTCATTTCACCATAACTTTTATCTGAGTAGCAACACTGACAAATTGCCTACATGTCTCTTTAGGAATTTCACGGAAGATTCGTAGGTATCCTGTAACTTCTCCCTTTTTCGCGAATCCTAACTATGTTCTTATCAAATTCCTTTCATCAAAACTTTTACTATAAGAACGATTCCATACGCAATTACAAAAGTCAATTAAATTCCCACTCTTATCCGTCACTCCAACACAACTCATGTTACTTCTACCTCTAATATCGCTTGTAAAGCTCATTTTTACAAATGTGGTATCAGGTAAATATTGAGTCCATTGCGGAGTTGTTTGAACATGTTCTTTAATTTCTTCAGGGTATGCAAATTTGGGGCTTCATATTAGCGAAGAATTTTTCTCTAAGAGGTCTAAAAAATCGCAGAATCTGCCAGTTTAAGTGAGTGGGAGAAAAGTATGTTATCTTACCAGCTTCTTGTACAGACATTTAAAAAATATCAACTATTATCTTCCCAAATCTTTTAAAAACTTATACTTTCCTTTGTTAAAAATAATTGAATCTGATAATCTGTAAAGTTGGAGTATTAAAATTTCATTGATAACGTAAAAACACAATTACATAGGCAAAAAAACATTTAGGTGTTTATATCAACTTTAAAAATACAGAAATTTATGAAAAAAAAAATAAAGTACCAGGGGATAATGATAAATAATTTTATAGTTAAATTTTATTGCAAACGACAAAATATACTAAATGTTAATGATTGAACTGGACCATTCCACCATCAAAACATTATCGTAAATAATTGTTCTGCAAGGTAAATCACACGTTATTACTAAATGGTGTATAAATATTTATGTACTAGTATATAACACCGTCAAAAATGACGGATTATTGATCTGCGTTCCATTTTCATAAGACTTCATACAAACAAATAGCATGAATATTTTATTATTGAAAGGATTGTATAGTAGAAAAGTACTTTTTAAAAATGACAAAGGATTTCTACACATAAAAATGAGGAGTATATATATATAGTTCAACGATTGGAAAAACATTCAAATTAAATATTAAAAATTAATCCATGTGCAAACGTTTTTTGTAAAAATGTGTTATAAATGAGTTTCTAAACAGCTTGACTCACAACATATCTCATTGTTTCATTACATAAGCAAAATTAAATGCAAATTCTGCTGTACTATGTATTCCTTATATTTTAATTACGTTTCATAAGAAGAAAATCCCTGACGGCTCGGTCTACAGGCACAGGTAGATTTCGAAGCCGCAGACCGTGGAGCACCTGTTTATTGGGAATTGCAGAAGAAAGACCTATTTGCCATGATGTGGCAGTTGGGATCACCCACTTCGAAATATACCTCTGCCTGTAGGTGGAGCCAGCAGGGTTTTTTTTTTTTTTTTTTTTTTTTTTTTTTTACCGTAAAAGTTGGTCCGATAAAAAACTTGTCAGTATAAAAGTTGTATATAATATTAAGAAGATTTATAATAAATTTAAGCGTATTTGATATCTTAGAAATTAACGAAGTTATGAATTTTTTTCTTCTGAAACCCCTATTTCCCCCCCCCCCTTAGGGGCATTTTTAATGAAATCAAAAATCTGTCATACATAATTATTTGATCCTTTTCCTAGAAGTAATAATAACTTTAAACGGATTCGATATGTATAAAAATTAAGAAGTTATGGGTTTTTTTTTCTGTTTTCATCTCAGCCTGTAGGTGGAACCAGCAGGATTTTTTTTTTGGCCGTAAGAGTTGGTCCTATAAAAAACTTGTCAGTATAAAAGCTGTAGATAATTTTAAGGAGATTTACAATAAATTTAAGCGGATTTGATATCTTGGCAATTGACGAAGTTATGAATTTTTTCTTCTGAAACCCCTATCCCCCCCCCCTTGGGGGCATTTTTAATGAAATCAAAAATCTGTCATACATAAATTTTCGGCCCTTTTCCTAGAAGTAATAGTAACTTTAAACGAATTCGATGTGTATAAAAATTGGGAAGTTATGGGTTTTTTCTGTTTTCACAAAAATCCCCCCCCCCCCCTTAATTTGATTTTGCCCATTAACGAGCTTGACCGAGATTTTATGCCGGTTGATTTTATGTATCAGTTTGGAAGATATTTGTGCAGAATTATGGGAGTTATCGTGTCCATAAAAAAGTGACATAGATAAAGTTTTAAACTGGGTTTGGGTTGGGTTCTAGAAGCCATGATCAGTGTCGATCTGCAAAAAAATTTCAGGAATTCCAACTTAGGGGAGAATGTAATAGGTAGTATTTCTTACGAAATCTACCTAAAATCATTTTATTTACAATGGAAACAAATTTCAAAATCCACCGGTAGATGGCGCCGATATACTGGTTCAATCACCTCAAAGCATCTCTATAAAAGAAATCTGAAAAAAAAAGTGTTTACAGAAAAAATTGGTTACAGAAATGTTTATAAACATGTTTTATATGAAATAGTTTTTGAAGGTTTTAAACAAAATTAAAATATTTAAAAGCTTTAGTATGCTTTTACAAATATTTTCGTACGTTAAACTGTATTTTTTTAAATGAAGCTTTCAAAGAATTGTTCATTTATGATTAATTTAAATTTGTGATTCTGAATGGTAATATCTGGGATTCCGGTGTTTAATCTGGATTTTTAATTAAAAACTTAAAACATTATAATAGGATAGGACATACATGTTTTATAGGAAAATATGCTGAACAGACATGATTTCAAGTATAGGTATTTCATAAAGCCTAACATGGCGTTTAACTACGGTCGATTCGCAGACCAGAGTGGTCCCGCCCGGAATGATTACAGACACTTTCTTGCCTTCGGATTTTATTATAAGTAGATAATTAAAACTTAAAAATACATCAGATTGACGTTTCGGTTGAGTACTACGATCTTCAGAATATGATGTTAAATTTAATAAACTTAAAAACAAAGGACAACCATCTTGAAATGCAATTCACATGTGAATTGCGATGTCTGTGAAAAAGATGTGAAAAAGATTAAAATTTGTGGTAGTCTCAGTGATGACATTGATTAAACGTCAAAACTATGAAAAAAGTACCATAGCAACGCCACCTGCTGGGCTCTTTACACCAAAACGTAATCAGCGTCTGTGTCAATGTCTAACAGAATCTGAAGTTTGGTGAAATTCGATGCACGAATTCTTGAAATATAGCTATCGTGAAAAGCATGAATAATGTAGTATAGCAGCGCCACCTGTTGGGTGATTTTCATCAAAAACTAATCAGCACCAATTTATATCAGGTACTAACTGAATCTGAAGTTTTATTAAACTCCGTGCATTAGTTCTTGAGATAGAGCACTCACAAAATTTTTGTCACATACAGATCAACATTTTCTAAAAATAGTCAAATCGTGTCCAGAACCTTCTAAAACTTACAAATCGGTCGAAAACCGGAAATCAAATGTTTTCCTGAATCCAATACTTTCTTCTTGTAAAGATAGAAGAAAGTGAAAAATTAGCTGTTAAAAGATTATCTGAAAACTGTGTAGTTACAGTAGCTATATCCTTCCTAGTTGAAAGCTCCCCCCATATGATCCAAAACACATGATTTCTGTTCCTCATCGTATTGTTTCCTAGAACAGTGGTTCCCAAACTTTTAGACCGACGTACCACTAAATCGAAGTTCATACTTCCGCGTACCACCAGGTATCAAACGTAATGTTAATATAGGAAAAACATTGAAAGTGGAGCTTCCTATAAGTTGTTCGATTTCAAATCAATATTTTCAATAACTTTAATGTATTAAAAACCTATTTCCGCGTACCACCTGGTATCAAACGTAATGTTAATATAGGAAAAACATTGAAAGTGGAGCTTCCTATAAGTTGTTCGATTTCAAATCAATATTTTCAATAACTTTAATGTATTAAAAACCTATTTCCGCGTACCACCAGGTATCAAACGTAATGTTAATATAGGAAAAACATTGAAAGTGGAGCTTCCTATAAGTTGTTCGATTTCAAATCAATATTTTCAATAACTTTAATGTATTAAAAACCTATTTCCACGAAATAGAAAGAAATTTACACATTTGGTACAGAAGAGAAAATTTTCAATTTACAGACTTAAATAAACAATGAATAATGTTTCAAATCAAACTTCATCGCTGAAATAACTAGTACCAAAAAATAAAATTGTTTTAACTCTTGAACAAGCTCCTCCTACTTTCATGGATTCAGACATAATCGTCAGATAATACAATTTAAAAAGCATGTTTAAAACACTTTTTCTGCTAATTAAAGCTGTTTCATTGGTTAATTTTTAAATTAGGTCTTTATTTATAAATTAATTTTTTCCTTCATAAAATGTTATAATTACATGTGTTTAATTCTGGAAACCTGGCTGTATCACAAGCAGCGTGTGCGGATTTCAAAGAGTTTGTTAACAAATGGTTTTTTGCGAACAAAAAAAGCGTTTACAATCTCTAATTTTCATTCGAAAATTTCCAAAGTGATAAATTCATGCCGTTTTTGATTTTTTAATATTATGTTGGTGTTTCATTTTACGCACCAGCATCGGACTTTCGCGTACCAGTAGTCAGAGCTTTACGTACCAGTATTGGTACGCGTACCACAGTTTGGGAATACCTGTCCTAGAATATTTGCAATCAATTCAACCTTCTGACTCTTAAATACACAAAAACTACTGAATTGTGGTTTTTGCTGACTTTTTTACCTTGATAATGCTTACTAAGAGAGAGTAAAATTGTCTGGCACGCCATGAATGATTCCATTCGTGCCGATTGCAATGTGTTAAAATTAGCATTATTTTATGTGGGCCGTTTAATTTTAGTTTAATACTAGTAGAAATTTTAGTAAAAGTTTATTGTTTAGCACTTTTAAATTTTAAACAAGAAAGAAAAACCATGCTCAAACATAGATTATGAAATGTTTTGAATATCTTTCAGAATACTTTAACAAAACTTCACCGTTTAATAGGGTTAAAGATGTCTAAGTAAACAAAGTCAAACTCAAACCGGGTGGGGAGGCCTACCTTTCGGATTAAGCTCAACTAGCCCCGCCAAGCAGGTTTGTCTACTATGCGGCAAGGCCCCAGCCTAGGGAGCGATGCCCGGAAGGACCACCCGGGAAGGGGACCCCTCACTATTGAAAATTAACTGTCGAAGATTACAATGTCAATCACAAAGCCAATCCAATTATACTGGACAAGCCAATTTAGATACAATAATGGGCTGAATGAACAATTGTGATTGTAAATAAATATAAGAAGATGTAGAGCTTTTACAAGATAAAGTTGAGAGAAAACTAAAAATACAAAACAGTAATAATACTTAACTTATTGAACGATAAACAATAAATACAATATAGACAAACAAAGTAATCATAGTTTGAATAGTGGCATCAAGTGTATAAAAAGACTTATTTGGGAAACATCTTTAATAATTGAGTATTTACAGTAAACAGTTAACGCAATTTAAGTACAGAAAACATGCCAGAAAGCAAATCTGAGAATACAAGTACGGTGTATGAGTACTAAGAATAATAGGGAATAACATAAGTGATTATATAGGAATATATGCACATGTAGTGAAAACAATCAAACTTGTATGAAACTCAAATTTTGGCTATTACCATTTACGTCGAATTTTTTTTTTCTGCAGCCATGTATGTGATCTGTAGGTTTTTATATATACTACCACAGTCTAAAATCTACTAATTCAGTTAGGAAACGCATAACACAGACGAAAGTTCCCTGTTACAGATTCGTCAAGAAGCGGAAATGTACTCCAATTCTTTCGTACAGCCCTGTATATGATCTATAGATTTTATATTCACCAAGTAATATGCAAAAAATTAAAATTTAAAAATGCATACCACAGTTGAAAACAATTCCAGAAATTATCGCTCATAGACAAAGTACTACATAACCGAATTCCTTTGCGTATCCCTGTAAATGAACAATAAATGTTATGCAAACTCTATTCTATATAGTAAACATCATGAAGTGCACCTCAATTCCAGTATGTTTGAAATAGTGTAACATCATTCAAATACACTGCAAACAATTTTTCCCCCACATAAACCAGAATGTAATAATATTTTGAGTGCATCTGCAAACGAACTATGAGTGCTACACACTCAATTTTCAGTACCGAACGTGTCATAGTAACCATAAATAACGTACATCAATTACATGACAATCCTAGTATATTTACGCGAATTAGAGGGTAGACAGACGAACATACCAACGAACAGACAAGCCAAACTCATAAACACTTTTATACTATGTTGGAAAGTTTAAAAATGACCACTAGCTAAAAAGAGTCGCCTCTAATGAAATTTATACTACTGATCAAAGGCTACTTATAAAATTGCCCAGTTTTTCTCTTTGCCATGGATGCATTGTAGAACATCATATATGCAAAAAACTGGAGACCAAATGAATAAAAAATTGCGATGTGTCCTGTAGGATGTGTAATTTTCTTCCTGGAAGAAATAAAATTTCCGTTACTAATCACTACATATAAAACCCAGTGTAAGGATTCTGGTCCGAACCGATCCAAACAATGAATGGAAAACAATGATTACTTTCCATTGTTGCAGAGAAAAAGAGAAATAATGAAACATTCAGACACGTGGATTTTTTGGACATATATATATTTTTTAATTTGTAGGTTAAATTTCAGGTTGTATTTCTACACGTGTACTTTGTTTTTATAAATGGAATAAAAATGCATATATACTGTCACGTCACTTACAGAACAGCGCCTATTGGATTTAATTTTTCTTTATACGTTATAACTTTATCGCTGCCCTTTTTTTCATGATCATTAGAAAATAAATTTTTATTTGGATTCATGTTGGTTAAATATAAAATACGTGTGAAAAGTTTGTACCGGTGAAAATTATGTTATGCTTGGCTTAAAATGTATTTTTACACTGATAAAACTAAAAAAATATATATATAAAATTTTGCCAACATGACGTAATTTTCATTGATTTTTCAATTGTTAATTATAAAAATTAGTATTGGTGCCAGTAGCTCACAGAATTACGATTTCTATAATAAAACACCGAATAGAACTATATCTACATCTGTTTACTTTTACTAATTAAGAATATCTGCAATTTCTCCACTGTTCTGTCATCTTGTTTACATAAAATTAAAAATTTGTTGTTAAAACTTCAGAGGCTCATGGTTTCATAAGGCCCTGAACTTAATGTTTCGTGTCAGTTTTCCTTATTCTCGATGAATAGTATATGAATACTGTTGGATTCCACTTCTCCGTCCACACAACTTCGAAATAAATCCGGTCTTTTGATATGCTGCCACCACCGATATGAATACGTGATATCGGGCACGATACTTGATGTATATTCAAGAAAAACCTAACTTTTTCAATTAAAGTTAAAGTAACAATTTATTAACAATATTTACACTTAAACTCGGATGTAAATTAACCGGTTTAACACTAAATCAAAACAATTACAGAAAACTCTCTACGTGTACCGTTAGACTACGTCAATTCATTCCGCACTGAGATTTCTATTCATCTCACACCCGCTCTCTCTTTCTTTCGAGAGATACCGTTAAACACACGTGGCTCAGATCGTCAACTCTCAACGACCTTACACCTTCACTACCACGTTCGAACTAACTTCACCTCTGGTCATTCCCCAGCGCACCCGCTCTCTCTCTACGGGGCTGCTGTTTTATTTCCAAGGGTCGCTTGACGACCGTTCCTCCCTCTTGACTGATCTGTCTTCCTAAATAAAAGGGTGCACTATCTTTCTTATCTATCAAAGACCACATTGCAATGGAAATACCTCTTTCATTATGTCCAACTCGCTACCCTCCGGATTAAGATTTTTCTTAAACCAGACTCTAACGGTACACAATAGATACAGATACAATACGCTAATCCCTTAAGAATAGCTTTCAACTCTTGCAGCTGTGAGAGAAACCTGACAAATACTTTTATCTATTATTTCAAATTTTAAGAGAAAACCACAATTTCTACCCACTGTCCTATGACAGGCATTTACACTAGTTAACTAATAATAGTCTTATTTCTTAAAAGGAGACCTACCTTTGTATAAACGGACTCATATTTTGGAAATATTTGGGTGCCAGGGATGCAGGATTTAAAAAAAAAAAAATCTAGCAGCATTACTGAATATACATATGTCAATTAATAAAATCAGTAAATAAATAAAACATATTTTCAAGTATAGTAAGTACAGATCTAATTAACATTCATACTTATTATTCCAATAAAATTAAAAAAAGAAAAAAAAACTGCATTTACAAACAAGTACTATTTCCTTAAAAGTTATAAATACATATTTTGGATTTTAGCAGCGTATTTTCGCGATTTAAGGGCACATAATCTGTTGTCTGGTAACGACTATTTATGGAAAACAAAAACTTATTTCTTGGCAAGAGATTAATTTCGATTTTAAGTACATTTAACTAAAAAGGAGAAAAATCAATGTTTAAACTTTATACAAAAAGACAATATTTCCAATGAAAATCTAAAAGCTTCAATTCAGGCAACTGAAGTGTGGTGATAAGTTCTAATTTTGACATATCCCAGGGTTAGTTGATTTAAAATAAACTGAATTTTTAAATAGATTTAAATCAGATCTAAATACAAATGGTTTGTATAATTAAATACTTTCAAAGTAATCAGAAACATATTGAAGCTAGTTTAAATTATAACAGTTAGTTACAATGCCTATTACCGTTAATACGATCGCGACCGATGTTATTATCTTCATTCTAAAATCTTCGTGCAGTCACAATTGACGATCAGAAAAACTTTCAATCATTCATTAAAGAGTAAACGTCGAAACTTTTCTATCGACAAGTAAAAAACTTCGTGGCACCAAAAACGAGAGAAAAAACTACAGGACCTCACAAAAGTATTAAAAATTCTATTAAACATTACTGCTAATATATTACTATACAATGCCTATTACTGTTAATACGATCGCGACCGATGTTATTATCGTCATTCTAAAATCTTCGTGCAGTCACAATTGACGATCAGAAAAACTTTCCATTATTCATCAAAGAGTAAACGTCGAAACTTTTCTATCGACGAGTAAAAAACTTCGTGGCACAAACAAAAAATCATGCGTCAAGCATCGATTATGAAACACTTTCCAACACATTCAGAATACTGTAATAAAACTTCATCGTTCAATGAGGTGAAAGATGTCTAAGTAAACAATTTAAAACACACAACACATATGAAAACCAAATTTCAGCAATTACAATCTATAGTCGGAAAAATATCCCAATTCTTTTCCGAAGCCCTGTATATGATCTACAGATTTCTATATACTACATCGTATGCTAACATTTAGTTCAGTTAGGAACGCAAAGCACAGTTTAAAAATCCCCCTCAGCATTTTCCATCAATAAATGGAAATGTACTCAAGATCTTTTGTGCAGCCCTGTATAGGATCTAGAGATTTTATACACACCAAGCAATATACAAAAAAAAATTGTTAAATTTAAAAATGCATACCACAACTGAAAACTCATTTCCAGCAATTATTGTTCATAAACAATATTGTGAACGACGTATTTTGTGTATCCCTGTAAATGAACGATGAATGCTATGCACAAGCACACAATATCATAGTAAGCATCTCAGTTATATATATTATATCAATGTGTTTTAAATAGTTTAACATCATTAAAATACACTACAAACTATTTTTCTCTATAGACCGTAATGTAATGGAAATATTTTTAGTATCCTTGTAATACTTTTGAGTGTTTCTGTAAACGAACTACATATGTTACACACTTAATTTTCATTAACGAACATGCCATAGTAAACCTCAAAAACATATCAATTGCATGGACGTGTAAGTATATTTATGAGAGTTAGAGCACGGATAGACAGCAGATAGACGGCAAACAGACAAACCGATTTCGTAAACACTTTTCAACTGTGTTGGAAAGTGTTAAAAAAGGGAGAATGAAGCTAATTTTGCCTAATGATTTGTATTGGAATAGAACGTTTATGGATTAAACATAACAGGTTAGCCTAGAATAATGAAAATATGAGAGAACCATAAGAACAGAATTGCGAATATCGTATATAAAAAAGGTTTTCAATTTGGATTAAATGTCGAAGATCTCTTGAAATAAGTAGAATCTAATGGGCTGTAGCTAGAGGGGTAGGTGCTCTGCCCCCCTAAGAAAATTTGAGCACCCCCTCCTAGGAAAGATTTCTAAGGTCACCAAATGAAACTCTGTTCAAAAATTGAACTTTGTTGTGGGGCCCTTTTACAGTCTGGCACAAATACTAAATTGAAATATTATGTATAATAACTGGCAAATAAATTTTTTTAAATTAGTTTAAGGGTTTTAAAAAACAATATTAAAATTCAAAATGCATCCTTGTTTTTTTTTTTTGTTTGTTTTTGTTTTTTAATCGTATACAAATACAACTTTAAAATCCTTAAGGACAGGGAATTTTTAGAAAAAAATTCCAGGTTGCAACTCTTTATGAAACAGGTGAACCGTAAGCTTTTTATTTACTTGTTGACATCATCACTTATTATTTCACCAGTATAATTATACACTAGTTATACACTGGAAACTTTCATTCTGCAGACTTTTCTTTTCTTAGTATATAATAAAGTTATCAACAGTTTAAAAAGAAACACATAGTGTATACAATATGAATATACACTAATTTATCTTTCTACATAATACTTTGATCATCTATATATATATATCTATCTGTGTGTGAGTGTGTGTTTGTGCTTGCATGTGTCAGAGACACAGAAAATACGAGCCTCCCCTACATTTTCTTGACCCCCCCCCCCTGTTAGTCACGTCTAGCTACATCCCTGCAGCTTTGATTCAGTTTTTTAAAAAATTCTTGCAGAAATGTATACATTTTAAAATCCTTAGAAAATAAACAAAGATTAAATATGCAGATCAGTTTAAAAAGCACTCTATATGAAACAGCACTGGAAACACCCTATATCTGTTTGGTAAATGTAACCCTTATTTTTTTGGTAAACTTCACTATCAACGAGTAAAAAACTTTGCAACCTCACGAAAGTATACGATTTCAATTAAACAGTACTGTTAATATATATACGTACTATACAATGCCTATTACCGTTAATACGATCGCGACCGATGTTATTATCTTCATTCTAAACTCTTCGTGCAGTCACAATTGACGATCAGAAAAACTTTCAATCATTCATTAAAGAGTAAACGTCGAAACTTTTCTATCGACAAGTAAACTTCGTGGCACTAAAAACGACGAGAGAAAAAACTCCAGGACATCACAAAAGTATTAAGAATTCTATTAAGAGCCTACATCAGTCACGCGAAAAAACGCTCCAGCTAATGTTAAGTCTATGGGAAGGTTATCGCACGATTTCTCGCTCGCATTTTAATATTTTTAAATGATTTTTTTTTTTTTGCATAGGATAGCTGAGGTCGATCTTTAACGTTGTTAGTTTTTACTTTTTCGATTTTGGTTCCAGTATTTTTATATAAGGGTACTTTCTCTTTCAGAACCGGTTCCAAAATTGAAAATGTCCGCTTATAAAAAAAAACCGTAACCAAAATCGAAAAAGTAAAAACTAACAACGGTAGAGATCGACCTCAGCTATCCTATGCAAAAAAAATCATTTAAAAATATTAAAATGCGAGCGAGAAATCGCGCGATAACCTTCCCATAGACTTAACATTAGCTGGAGTGTTTCTTTGCGTGACTAGCGTAGGCTCTTAAACATTACTGTTAATATATTACTATACAATGCCTATTACTGTTAATACGATCGCGACCGATGTTATTATCATCATTCTAAAATCTTCGTGCAGTCACAATTGACGATCAGAAAAACTTTCCATTATTCATCAAAGAGTAAATTTCGAAACTTTTCTATCGACGAGTAAAAAACTTCGTGGCACAAAGAACAACGAGAAAAAAACTCCAGGACTTCATAAAAGTATTAAGAATTCTATAAAACATTGCTGTTAATATATCAATCACCATACAACACTTACTACTGTTAATACTATTAGTTTGTCATACGTTACTTCGATCGCGATAGATGTTTGTGTATATAAATTGAGTAAAGAAAGTAACAATAAATAAAAATAAATAAAAAGTGTGATCATATCGCCGTAGAATCATACCAATTAATATTTGTATTCTTTATAATTAATAATTCACAGTAATGTCCATTCTTTTATAGACAAGAAATATAATTAAATGATATAATAACGCTAATGATATAATAACGTATTTTCAGAAACAATAAAATACCAAATGTATAATTTTTTTTTAAGTTTTGTGCAAAATTTTTTTACTGCTCTTAACAATTAATATTTTGTTAGTTTTCGACAGAACTAATTAAAATAAGTAATTTTTAATTTAAAACTTTTTCTCTGTCTCTTACCTTTAATAAGTAATCATATAAGGTCGAAAAATATTACGGGGTAAAATCCCCCCCCCCCCTTAAAGTAACTATGGGCAGTAGAAGAAAAGTGCGAATTGCAAACCTCCAAGATATATTTCGAAAGTTATAATAATTTTTTTTTTCGGATTGAGAACGTTTTCTTGTAAGTATCCCTCTCCCAACAACACTGATTTAATACATGATAGCAGATATACAATATATAATGAACTTGTGATAGTCGAAAACTACATATTTTGTAGTTTGTTAAATCAAATAAAACAATATCGATACTGTTTATGCAGCACATTAAAAAAATCCAAATATTAAATTTCGCAATTTTTTTTTGTACATCACAAGCTTAAATTTAATTTTAAAAGTACTGTAGAGAAAATACTAAGTGCATACAAGTTTTAATATATTTGCAAAATAAAGTAGTTTTGTCGAACTCACCTAATAGAGCACGACTACAGCAAACAAGTTGCACGTTAAAAATGGTTCATCATTTAGACTATATTAAGGGCACGTCCAGTGGATCTAACCAAAGTGACCGATCTCAAATGTGCTTGCAGCTCGATTCTTTGAAAGTACGAAACGAAAATTCGGCGTCGTAAGTCGCGCTTAACGGGACCTACATTATACACGGCCGGTTCATGACTTCTAAAATGTCACACGGAGTGGCTCATCTTTACACGGCGATTGGCATAAAACAGTGACGCGCTGCTTTGTACCAATCGCCGTGTAAAGATGTCCACCCTGTATGACGTTTTAAACGCCATGAACCAGTCGTATATAACCGCGACCTGCGTTATACACGGCCGGTGCATGACGTTTAAAACGTCACATGTAGTGGATCATTTTTACACGGCATTTGGTGTAAAGCGACGCGCACCCCGTTTTGCACCAATCACCTTGGAAAAATGATCCACTACATGTGACGTTTTAAACGTCATGCACCGGCCGTGTATAACGTAGGTCGCGTGCTTAGACCGCGACCTACGTTATACACGGCCAGTGCATGACGTTTAAAACGTCACATGAAGTGGATCATTTTTACACCGCTATTGGTACAAAGCGACGCGCCCCCCGTTTTGCACCAATCGCCCTGAAAAAATGATCCAATACATGTGACGTTTTAAACGTCATGCATAGGCCATGTATAACGTAGGTCGCGATTAGACCGACTTGTTTGTCCAAACTATGGCAAATCGACATTCCAGAACTTGACGAAACTCGCCTGGACGAGTTAGATTCTATGCCTGAGACACTCATAGAACTACGTAAATCTTTGGTAATTATATGGTCTCACTCGTATAATCGAACTCGTCCAGGCGAGTATCGCCAAGTTCTAGAACGTTGGTTTGCTATATTTTGTACAAAGGCTTCTGTCTAAGTACAGCCTGAGCATCGTATGTCGCCACTCTCAAATAGAGGCATCCTAGATTACCGAAGTGGCCAATCGCACTGATTATTTGATGTCACTATCAAACTGGTCGAGGCTAACGAATAAGACAGGCTGCCGTGGTGCTTTCAGACCGCTTGTGCCACGTGATGCTTGAATGCATGAATGTGCATGTGTTTAGAGAAGGCTACGCTAGATACCGGGCCTGTCCATTCATTATCATGACCTCACAAATGGTGGCTGGCCGCGACAAAAGACATACAGCGATTGACACAAAACGATGGGCGCGTCGCTTTGTACCAATCGCTGATCACGGCCAGCCACTGTTTGTGACGTCATGAGAATGCATGAGCAAGCCCGGTATCTAGTGCTGCCCTGGTTTAGATTTAGTGCTCGTTACTATGCATGTATTTTCCGCAGAAAGATTAATAACTTTCGTACACTTTTTATCGTAATGTAATGTTGATACTCTCGTTATTCAAATATTTAAGTGTTTTGAAATCTTAAGTTAGTTTTGTAAAGTTTTAATTCGTATTATTTTTATTTTATGACAGCTTCGAAAACAATTATTTATGTCCTTTGGCTTACATTTAGAGGATGGAACATTTTCAGTCTCACAAGATTTCCTCCCTTTAACCCTTTCCGGCACGGAAAAATTCTGTTCGTAAAATGAGAAATAACTGACTGACACCGGAATTTACGAACGACTTTTTTAGAAAATAAGAACTCCTTATTTTAAGCTTTCATTATAGCAGCAAAATTTTATTAAAATATTCTTGGTGCCGTTTGCAAGTTTGGAATTAAAAATAGGTGTGCCCGGAGTGGGACCACTGTGCCGGAAAGGGTTAAGACAATATTTTTGAACAGTGATGGTTATATTGACATTATGTTTATTATAACAAAGAATTTTTTTTAATCAGACTTTTAATTACAGTTGATAAAATAAAATATAAAAACATTTAAATTACAATATATAATAGACGTTTCGTATCGCACCGCGGCACCTCATCAGTACAAACATCTGCTTTCGAACGACACTGGAAAAGACACAAAAAAAAACAGTTAAAAACATTTAAATATTTAGTAAAATAGTGTATTCACCTGGTATATTACAAGATTCATTTTATGTGAAAGCCTCTATGCGTGAAAACAACCCTCCAGAAAAACTATCTCATAATAATTTTTGCATCCCATTTTTACAATGCCTGCACTCTCAAACTGTTCATATGCTGCTGAATGTGATCTGTCTCAAGAGCATGTTGTACAGTTTTAGGATTCAATCTTTCATTCCGAAATGCAAGTATGTGCTTATCAATTCTAGTCTCAAAAGATTGGCTGGTTTTGCTGATGTAAGCAGAATCGCACTTGCCGCAATGGATCCGATAACCTACACCACTGCACTTGGATTTCTAATAACGAAATTTATGATTAATCTTAAATGAAAGAGTTTTTCTGGAGGGTTGGTTTTTACGCATAGAGGATTTCACACTAAATGAATCTTGTAATATACCAGGTGAATACACTATTTTACTAAATGTTTATGGTTTTTTTCTGTGTCTTGCCAGTGTCGTTCGACAGCATATGCTTGTACTGATGAGTGGTTGCGGTACGATACGAAAATTCTGTTATATACTGTAATTTATATGTTTTTTTAGCTCACACGCTATCAAAGCATGAGAGCTTATGTGCCCGCCCGTTCTGTATGTATGTATGTATGTATGTATGTACGTATGTACGTACGTAACGCGATAACACTTGACAGAAATAACCGTTTTGCTTCCAATTTTGTTTATAGGTTCCTTGTGATAAGGAGCTTCCCTGATTAGTTTTGGGGATTGATTGTTTAACTATAAATGGGGGAACGGGGTGGCTAACCCCCCTTAATTAAGATAAATGGTTTTTTCATGCAGAATTGTCCAATTTTCTTCAAATTTTGTATATAGGTTCATTGTGATAAGGTTCTTTCCTGATTAGTTTTGGGGGTTCATAGGTTAAGTATAAAGGGGCTAACGGGGGGGGTAATCCTCCCCCTTAATTTAGATAAATGAATTTTTCATGCAGAGTTATCCGATTTTCTTCCACTTTTGTTTATAGGTTCCTTGTGATAAGGCGCTTCCCTGATTAGTTTTGGGGATTGATTGGTTAACTATAAAGGGGGGGAACGGGGGGCTAACCCCCCTTAATTTGGTTAAATGGTTTTTTCATGCAGAATTATCCAATTTTCTTCAAATTTTGTATATAGGTTCATTGTGATAAGGTTCTTTATTGATTAGTTTTGTGGGTTCATAAGTTAAGTACACTGTAAAAATATGTCCTGAAATTAACAGGTGTTATTCTGTGAATTTTCCTTTTTTTACATGAAAAATTCCGTTTTGGGAGAAAAGTGTAACTTTTCTTGGAATTAACGGAAGTTTTCAATTTACTGCTAGAGATATAACTGAAAGTTTCCGTAAGCGACAGTAAAGTCTCGGATAACGGAACTTTTCCGGCAAGACACGTTCTGTTCCGACGCTGATTGGAGGATATATTAGTTTGTCAGTCTGTGTCCTGTGTCAACACCCCCTATGATCAAAGCCTCCTCCGGAAGAGGCAATATGGCCGATACGGCAGTCCGAAGTAACTTCACCTGCCCAGTAGCACGTGCTTTTTAGAATTTACAATTGTAATAATACGTACAACTTTGGATATAGACATATTTTACAGAATAAAAGTAAGTTTTATCTTTGTTTTTTATATCATTGTTTTAATAATATTATATGTATAATTTCTTTATATGTTTGTAAGATATAAATTTAGTTTTTAAACCACGTGTATATTAAGACAATAGCTTTCAATCATTTGCCTAGAATAAATATTTTGTTTTAAGTCATAAAAAAAGGGATGATTTTGTATTTTATCCGATTATTAATTTACTTCAACTCACTATTTCCTCACCGGACTTTGTTATTAAGTTATGTGTAATGTGTGTCTAAAGATAATCTTTATTTATGCAGATTTAAAAAAGAAAAAAAGATCCCCTTTCTTTAGCTTATGCTTTATTTCGTTATTATATATTTTTCAAAATTACAGCTTATGCGTTTGTATTCGAATATACTTTTTAAATCATATAATTATTTTACTTTCTAACAGTTTCTAATCATTTACTATAAGTAACCTGGATGCACAGTTTTATTAATTTATAAAATATTTTAAGAGTGTGTTTATATTATCACAGTATTAACTAGCAGCAGTTCGTATATTGCTTTTGTCAATTATCTTTTTTTTTTTTCTTTTTTTTTTTTACTCTTAATTTTAAAGTTGATTTTATGGGAGCAAATTATTATTATTATTACTATTTATTCTCTTTATGATTAGAGAATGCTGATAGTTGTTTGATCTTTTAAGTGTTATTTTTTTTTCTTTTTCTCACGTTTATTTTTCAATAGCACCTAGCGATATTTATAGAGTTATAGGTTGACTTGTAAAATTATTGTAGCATAATTTTTTTTATATAAATAGTTTCGATATGAGCAATTTGAGTACAATAAGGCCTCGTTATTAATTATTTATATTTGATGGTTTAAATACCAGAAAGTGTTTACATCCGCGTAAGGGTGTCGGATAATGACTACATTGAATAAACAAAAACTTTAAATAGATAAAGAAAATAATTTATAACATATATAAATATATACATATGATTTAAAATAGCAACTATTTTCGAATACAAACTAACGGATAAACGAATTAAAAGCTAGAAAACAAGTAAAAGTAAAATTTTCCTTTTAGGATTTACTGAAATAGATTTTTTCTCTCTCTAGGCAAATGAGTCCAATTTTTGTCTTCAAAAAACGAGATTTCTATCTTACATATGTATAACAGAATTGATTATACATACTAATGGTATTAAAACAACGATATAAATAAATAAGAGATAACACTTAGTGCCCCAAGTCTTTAAAATATGTCTCAGTATGAAATAAGGAAAAAAAAATACATAAACAGTGAGGGGGGGGGGGGTAAAAATTGAAATATATATATTAATAACAAGTGCTAAAAATTGCAAATTTTAGCATACTTTATGGAAAAATTGCAATATTGTTATAATTAAGCTTAAGATTTTTTCTAAAAATAGTTTTTCATATAAATATATTTAATTCTTTAATACAGACTTTTTTTTTTCTTTTTAAATTAAATCACATTTATTGCCTTTTATAAAATTTTGTATATTAAGTATAAGTATCCTAATAACATCTCCTAAGAAATTAACATTTTTAACTTCTGTTTTCTGTGTACAATTCTTACAGAATGTCTCTTTTCTTTCTGTTCTCAAAATATTTCTAAAATATACATTTAATTTTTTTTCTGAAGTTTTAAAATATTACTTGGTTTTGCTAGGGTTTTAATACATAAAATTATAAATAAAGTATATATTTCAGAAATATTTTGACCACTACAAAAGAGACATCCTTTAAGAAGAGTACAAAGAAAAAAAAAGTTAAAATTTTTTAATTCCTAATAATAATAATAATAAAAACAGTTATAACCGCCACAGATAAGTTTAACATAAGTAGGGGGAATTTGAGATCTCACTTTCCCCTTTATGGGAGAAATATCGAACAGATAATAAAAACTAAAACTATCAGCTTGTAAAACGGAAAATAACCGTCCTGAAAACTGAAAATGTCAGTTTCTAAAACAAAACATTTCAGTTCCTAAAACGGAACTTTTCAATTTCTAAAACAGAACTTTTCAGTTTCGAAAACGGAACTTCTCAGTTTTGAAAACGGAAAAAAACCACAAAAATGAATTTCTGTGAAAAAACGGAAAAGTTACGGCAACTCTGCTGCCAGTACCTTTTCCGTTTTTTTACAGGAGTTTGTTTTTACCGTGTATAAAGGGGGTAACGGGGGGTTAATCCTCCCCCCTTATTTTAGATAAATTATTTTTTTCATGCAGAGTTATCCGATTTTCTTCAAATTTTGTATATAGGTTCATTGTGATAAGGTTCTTTCCTGATTAGTTTTGGGGGTTCATAGGTTAAGTATAAAGGGGGTAACGGGGGGGTTAATCCTCCCGCATATTTTAGATAAATGATTTTTTTCATGCAGAGTTATCCGATTTTCTTCAAACTTTCTATATGGGCTCATTGTGGTAAGGGGCTTCCCTGATTAGTTTTGGGGGTTCATTGGTGAAGTGTAAAGGAGGGAAACGGGGGCTACCTCCCCCCCCCCTTAATTTTGATAAATGGGTTTTTCATGCAGAATTATCCAATTTACTCCAAATTTTGTATATAGGGTCATTGTGGTAAGGCACTTCCCTGATTAGTTTTGGGGATTCTTTGGTTAAATATAAAGGGGGGACGGGGGGCAACCCCCCCCCCCTTAATTTAGATAAATGGATTTTTCATGCAGAATTATCCGATTTTTTCAAATTTTGTATATATGTTCATTGCGGTAAGGCGCTTCTCTGATTAGTTTTATGGGTTCATTGGTTAATTATAAGAAGGAGAAACGGGGGATGGTTCCCCCCTCTTAACATATTGTCGATTTCTTCATTTTCCGAGGGCTTATTTCAAATTCTTTGAAATAAGAATATAATTTACAGTTAGTGTGAATAGCCTGTGAGCTCAATGCCGTCAGTTTAACTGGGCAGTTTTCTTTTTATTTTATTTTATCAACTATACTTAAAAGTCTGATTTAAAAAAATGTTTTCTTTATTTACAACTTGCAGACTTACAGTGTTTTCTTATTTTAAATTACTTTTACGATCTCTAAAATATTTGGTGAAATACAACTCATTTTAGAATATCTTTGAAATTAATAACTAAACTGTTAGATGTATACTATTGTTTCAAAGCATTTTTCTTATTTGTTGACACAGTGGAGGCCAAAAATTTGGACATATTTTGAAAGTTTCATGTTTTTCAACTTTGTGTGCTTGTAGAATATATTAATTTTCACTTAAATACAAACGTTTATATATCAAATTGAAGGTAATTTAATGTAAAATTTAATAATAAAAACAGTATTATAATATCTGTATTACAGAAAAAGTTATGCTCATTTTAGTAGAACAAACAAACACAAATCGTTTTGAATAAGGACGTGTTTTGTAATAAAAGCGTACTAGCCAATCACAAACACCGTTCTGAGGACCAATCAAATGTCTGTAACTATAGTTTAGGTTATTTGGATGGTAAAAGAGTTATTGTTGTGGAAATATTTTGCGGAATGATGCATACTAGTACAATTAAATAGAGTACTGCTGTTTTTGAATATTTAAAGTCCTTTTTTTAATTAAACTAATTTTAAACAATGTCATCAACAAGAAGAACTAATTGGACATTTACTAAAAGAAACCGAATTGTCATATTGAGAGAAAATGGCCTCTCTTATGCTGAAATTGCAAGACAAGTTGGTGGTTCAGTGACTTGTTCTGGTGTACGAAAGTTCTGTTTACGTTATGAAAAAACGAAATCAGTGGAAAATAAGGTCAAATCAGGCCGAAAAAAATGCACAAGTGCTACTGCCGATAGAAAAATTATACGGCTATGCCTTCAAGATAGAAAAATTTCATCAGATACCATTAGATGTGAAATGAATACACCGCGTATTGCAGTAAGTTCAAGAACAATAAGAAGAAGGTTATCAGGATTTGGACTACAAGCTAGAATTCCAAGGAAAAAACCATATTTAAATCAAAAGAAACGCGAAAAACGAGTTAAGTGGGCAAAAGAACACATTAAATGGTTAGAAAATCAATGGAAGCAAGTAATCTGGAGCGATGAGAGTAAAATGTCGCTCTTTGGTAGCGATGGTACACTGTTAAAAATTAGCAGCAAACTGTCCAGTCATTTGACCGTTTTTATGGAAAATGGTTACATAACCGTAATTTAACTCTTTTCTGACCATAATATAGGCAATAATATGGTCAGAATAGAGTTAAATTAAGGTTAGGTAACAGTTTTCTATAAAAATGGTCAAATGACTGGACAGTGTGCTGCAAATTTTTAACAGTGTAGAAAATACGTGAGCCGTAGAGTAGGAGAAGCACTTCATCCGCATTGCATTGAAGTAACAACAAAAAACCCAACAAGTATGTCTGCAGATGGTGTGGGCCGAATTCAAGTGATTGATGGCATCCTGAATGCCAAAAAATACATCGAAACTGTCATGCAACCAAAATTGATACCTTCCATCAGGGAACTCTTCCCCAACAACGCACCATTTATTTTTCAGCAGGATTCAGCTCCATGCCACATAGCAAAAGTATGCAAAGCATGGTTTCAAAATAAAGGCATAGATTTATTACCATGGCCAGGAAACAGCCCTGATCTCAATCCAATTGAAAATTTGTGGCGACGTTTGAAAATTCTTGTACGAAAAAAACGTCCATCCAATAAAATCAACTTATTGAAGCTGTAATTGATTCTTGGCACCATGTGATTACGAAAGATGAACTCCAAACACTCGTTCACTCGATGAAAAGACGCTGTGAAGCTGTATTAAAAAATAAGGGTTATCCTACTAAGTATTGATTGTGTAAGTATCACTTTAAAAAAATGCAAATCTAAGATATATCTTACTATTAGTTGCATAACTTTTTTTGTAATACAGATATTGTAATACTGTTTTTATTATAAAATTTTACATTAAATTACCTTCAATTTGATATATAAACGTTTGTATTTAAGTGAAAATTGATATATTCTACAAGCACACAAAATTGAAAAACATGAAACTTTCTTAAAATGTCCACACTTTTGGCCACCACTGTAAGTAAAATTAAGTTTTACGGTGAAATTTACCTGTGCACTAATATATTACTTGTGTACTAATATAATCTACCCTATATATATAAAATCCTAATGAAACGAATTTGTGAAACGATTTTATGAAACGAATTTATGAAACGATTTTATGAAACGACTGATTAAACGACTGATTATGTTTCAGGGCTATTTTTAATAAAATATTAAACGCTTGATAGTGAAATTAATACCAATTGTCCATAAAAATCCGCGGATGTCAAAACTGGTAATAGAATTTTGAAATTGGAATTAGTTTTCGAGATATTAATTTTTTTCTAATTTTAATGACATTTCTGTAATGATGGCAACTAATTACTCAGTTTTTTTTTTTTTTTTTTGTGACAAAAAAGGGAAAAAAATCGAAAAAGATCCCGATAGGGATTATTGATTTCTTGTTATTCGTCATTTTCAAGCTGAAATTGAATTTATCTTTTATTTCAATCGATAATGAAGACAAAATTGTGATTAAATTATGTTTTTCAGGAAATTTTGAAAAAAAATCACATTTCTATCGTCAGGATTCAATTGTCTGTCAGCATTTAATTTAATTTATAAACTGGAGATATTTTGAATAAATTCGTCCAAATGACGTCATTTATGTAAATACGTCATTTATGTTTATACAATTTATTTAATATAAAGAAGCCATTTATCTATTTTATGTACAAAAGAGGTACAATGTTTTTATGTACAAAAAGAGGTAAATTGAAAAACAAGTATAAATAAATTGTATATATATATATAAATACATGTATAAACAAGCATAAAAGTTCGGTGCTTTTCCAGTATATGGGGCCTTGACGAAACAGAGAAAATAGCCTTGGCGGAAAAAGAAATTTGGCAACATACTTTCTGTCAACCTATTCACTTTGTCATTTCGTATACAGAAGCATTTTTTCAATATTTATACAATTTGTTTAGCGTAGAATGTCATTTATCCTATTTTATATATAATTGAAGTAATTTGTATAGAAAAAACAATAATAATATACGTATAATTAAAATACGCATATAAACAAAAAAATCGTCGAATTTGTTTCCATGGCTGTTTATGTCATTTGGCACCAAATCGCACTTTCTGATGCCCGAATTGCGCCAAGCTTTTTAAAAAAGCGTCAAGACCCCTATAATAAAAAAGCACCAAAAGTTCATTGGGTTTGTTTTCATAACTTTTGGCAACAAATATATGTATATTAATGAATCTGTCCCTTTTTGAAGCTCGAATTACGCCAAACCTAAAAGTAAAGGATCCTAAACTGGAAAAGTACCCGATTTTCTTATGGACAATATTCAAGTGACATAACATGGTGTAAAATTATCGCGGATAGCAAATTTGTTTAAATATGTCATCAATTGGTGCCGAATAAATGCAGGCATGCATGCACAAAATATTTAATTAATTTTGTATGATAAATAATTATTAGAATATTCGTATATACATATTAATTAAAATAAATATTAAAATAATTTACATACTTAAAATGACATGAAAGTATGCATGATGGTGCACTAAAATAGAGAGAAAATTAAAACCTGTTACTGAAAATGTCTATAACATAGTACTTTTCAATACCGTGGTTCTTAATGTTATTCACCAGTAGATTGAATTTTTCTCATCCTTAAACGCAAAGGAAGAATAGAATACAGATCGTTGTTATAAAAGGCCGAGAGATAGCCACAATTTCAACCTAACCATTTTATACAAGCTGGTTTTCAGGGTGTAATTGATTTTACTTATCAATCCCGAAAACAGTCGTCAGTTGTCGCAACAGCTGTGTATGAGGCCATGATAATAAAAAAATGCCCCATTAAAACGTTAAAAGCATGGCAACCCAATTACAGATTTACCAATATTTTTAAAACAAAGTACGCTGTCATGTTTTAAGAGGTCTCGAAGTCTGAGCGGGGGTTGGCGAGCGTAGCTTGCAGGGGGTAGGCCCCCCTAGTAGGTACTATAAATTTATTTTACCAACAGGGGCAAAACCTCTGCTAGTAATTAAGCTCAAATTTTACACAATCATTATGATCGTAAAATTGGCAATTTTTGGTATAATATTCATTTATAATCTTAACTTAAAGTAGTGTTGCCCACCCCCACCCCCCCCCCTCCTCATCCATCATATGGCGATATGAGCAATGTATTCAGTTTTCAAACATTTAAGACTCCAAAATTTTTAAATAAACACTATTTTCTCCACCAGTCTGTTTTTGAGTGACATCGTGTCATTAAATAAAGCAATTTTTTATTTAAAATACATACCAGAATTTCCGAAAAGTTATTTAATTACAGAAAGGCTGTCATTAAATAAAGTTTAGATTACTAACCGAAAATTATGGTAGATTATTTGAATGAAAGAAACGCTGGCCGCTGGATCCAGCTGACTACAGAATTGCAATCCAGAAGTGTGATCAAGGTTGTATTCATCGAAAAGACTGGTTATGTTTACCAGTCAACAACAAAATCTACACAAAACGTTTTTGCCTTCTAAAAGTTACCTCTTTCTTTTATAAAATTATTTTTCGAAAAGCATGGTTTCAATTATAGGCCATTCAAGAGCGCCGCAAGGTTGGGCGACCGCCCTGTGTACTACAACGGCGAGTACCAGGGCTACACTAGATACCGGGCTTGCTCATTCATTATCATGACGTCACAAAAGGTGGCTGACTGCGACGAAAGACATACAGCGATTGGCACAAAACGATGGGCGCGTCGCTTTGTACCAATCGCTGGTCGCTGTCAGTGACTATTTGTGACGTTTTGAGAGTGAATGAGCAAGCGCGGTATCTAGTGTTGCCTTGCGAGTACGCTTTGATCTGAGATTAAGACCTAAAAATATTCTAAGAACCACCGATGAAAAAAATCACTCTCAGGACATGGGCGTAAGCTTTAGTAACTAGGATTATTAAAACTTTCTTTAGGTTCCCGTTTACTTCCCTCAATCGTATGCAAATACGTCCGCTTTGATTTCCGATTCTGCAAACTCCTTCGATTATCTTCAATTTCTTTATGATAATAAAATTCCTCCCCTTTTACGATATGTCTAGTTGATGATTATCCCTAAACAAATTCTCGAAATTTAGTACATTAATCACAATCGGAATGTATGAGTGTGGAAAAATATTGGAGTGGCTTAAGGGCGCGAATTTTCTCTGGTTGAGGGCGCACCGGCGCTCGAACCGATGGGCCGGCGGACCAGTCCGAGCCTGGTAAAAATTATCCAAATTTAAATAACTAAAACTTTCGAATGAGCTTATAATAAACCAGTCGGATATGCCAATTCCAAAACTTTCTTCTATCTCATACATGCTAATACTTCAAAATTAGCTATCACAGCGCCAATGAAAATGGCACAAAAATCGTTATTATAGCACCACCTTCCGGCGGAATATCTTCAAATTCAAATGGAACCTGCTGGCCATAGTCAGAAACCTATAAAGAAAATTTGTTTCAATTCTATGCATAACTTCATACACTTATCGATGGTACATTAATGAAAATGGCACAAAAATCAATATTACAGCGCCCCCTTTCGGCGAAATATTTCCAAATTCAAGAAAGACCTGCTGGCCATAGTCACAAACCTATAAAAAATTTTGGTTCAATTCTACTCATAACTTCATACACTTTCCGATGGTACAATGAGGACAGACACACGGACAGACATTTTGCATAAACATGTTTTTCGGTATGTCTGACCCTTAAAACTTGTAAATCCATCGAAAGTTGAAAAAAATTAGATTACAATACTTGCTTCTGTTATAGATAGAAGAAAGTTAAAAGGAAGAACAAATTGGATAATGAATATTTATTACTTTCTTCTATCTATAATACTAGAAGAAAGTACAGTGATCTCTCACTTATACGCGATACACGGAAATCATTTTTCGCACCAGTTTTTTTATAAGGAAATTTTTGACTTCTTAAAACGCTGAATTTATGAATCGAATTTTACTGTTTTAAAATAGTGGTATGAAAAAGTAATTATTGAACATCGCGTATAAGTGAGAGATCACTGTATTGTAATCGAACTTTTTATGGACTTCCGGTTTTTGACGGATTAACACGTTTTAAGGTTCAGAGATTCCGAAAAACATGTTTTTACAAAATGTCCGTCTATTCTCATTGTATCATCGAAAAGTGTATGAAGTTATGCATAGAATTGAACCAAATTTGATTTATAGGTTTATGACTGTGGCTAGCAGGACAGATGCATAGACAGACATTCGGTATCTCTGACCCTTAAAACGTGCAAATCTGTCGAAAATGGGAAGTCTAAAAAAATTCGATTACAGTGCTTTTTTCTATTATAGATTGAAGAAAGTAATAATGTTTTCCATATCAGTTTACCATTAGTTAAAGGGCAATTTTTCTGTACCGACAATTCCAATTTGTGCCCTATAAAGGCCCTTTTATTTCTGAAGATCTTACTATTTTCAAATATTTAGGCTAACTTAGTCACGGCCCTTTCTTGCCCTCCTTTTCTTACTTTGGCGCCTATGTTCACAATACCTACTCAGTTCAGATTCCGAACCTTTCTGATTGGCTCGTGAGGTTCAGATATCAAGACTATACTGACTTTGAATGTCTTGGAAGTGATGATCGGCTAATTAAAATTTTGCTCTGAGCTGTTTCGGAGTGTTTAGATAGTAGCTATGGGGTATGTCGTTTGTCCCCAGTACTGTAGAAGCCCAGTCCGGATTCAAGATGCAAAAAGTTTGAAAATATAGAAAGTTTTTGATTTTTAATATTTTATTAAGTTACTAGCTGACTCGCCCGGCGTTGCCCGGGCCTGTGATAGTAAATTTAAACAATCAAACATTTGTAGGATTTTATCTTTTAACCGATTTTGTATGAAATTATATTTTTTAAATAAAAAATTCCCGAAAAATTATTGAGTCTTCTTAGTGATAAAAGCGCTCTTAAGAAGACATATTCTTGTTTTTCCACGTAGGATCGTTTCATAGTTTTTTAGTTCTTGTTGCCCGAACTCTTTGAAACCCTTATCGGTTATAAATAAAACTGTTTTACCGTCCGTGATCGTAAATAATACTACTATCTAGCTGTAAAAGAAATGTGTTTTCTTCTCGCTTTTTTGTTTGTTTGTTTTCGCGTCGGCTCCTTTAACATGACATTAAAAAAATTTGTAGTTCTCATCTTCCGAACTCTCTGAAATTTTATTTGGTTATAAATATAATTGTATCCAAATTCTCTTCAAAATTTTGTGAAAAAATATGCATATTTAGTAATGAAAACATGAGTCGAAGCAGTGCGACACCCCGCTTTTTCGAGGTTTTTTTTTTTTTTTTTTTTTTTTAAATGTCAGATTTTATTATTTTTTTAAATACTTCTTCCCGTTCGAATGGTCCAAAAATTTTGTAGGTGGTGTAAATCTTGTCTACCACGATGCTCTAAAAAGATTGTGTAAAAATATGGACGTTTAGCTACTTGTAGCTTACAAAAAAGATCGTCTCCATGAGACGCGAAGTGATCTACATTCGCCGGTGTTTCTAAAACGTTTAAAATTCGTATTTTTAAAAGCCGATTACACATTTCATTAGAAAAATGTTTTAGCTTTTAGATCTTATTTTTGGATTTTCGATACCTTTAAAACTGTGCACCTGGAGGGGCGTTAACGTAAGGGGAAAAACGTCCTTCAGGAAAACAGCTCTTTTTGAAAAAAAATTCAAAAGGTTAACAACGATACTTTTTCGAATTGACTGCAGCATTTGAGACGTGAAAGTACGATCTTTTTTAATATGTCGTCCAATTTTAACTGTACCGAATGGTTTTGCCTATTTAGGCCGATTTAAAAGTACGAAATAAAAACGCGTGTTCGCTTCTCCAGTCCCTCCCGATACGTACATCGGGTTCTGGGCAAAAGAGATGATTCTTTGATGAGTATTTAATTAATATCTCCGCTAATTATCAAAATCTTAAAAATCTGAGCCTCAGATACATCAGGACATGCTTTGGACTAATTAAATCCAAATTTTCAAGCATGTGTGAGATGATGATTTCGCTAGCCATCGCCAACGAACACAGACACACACAGAGAAAAAACTTTGTTTTATTAGCATAGATAAAAAATTATTTAAATGAGAAAATGTAAAGTTTCTGATTTTAATAACTATTTAGGTTACGCAATTTCGAAACTGCTAAACAGCGAGGTTCATGCATCCAGTGATGTTTTTTATTGGTTTTCATACATGCGTTGGTGATCACGGTTTAATGAATTTCAGGCATTTTTGAGATTGCTAGACATCAAGGTTGATGCATCCAGTGATGTTTTATTTTTGATTTCATGGACGCGAAAAGCTCATTCATACGTTTGGTGATCGCGGCTTTAACGAACTTTATGCATTTTTACTTTCTTCTACCTATAATAGAAGACGGTATTGTAGGAGAATTTTTTTAGACTCCCGGTTTTTGACGGATTTGCACGTTTTAGGGGTCAAAGATTCCGAAAAAACTTGTTTTTACAAAATATCTGTCCTCATTGTATCATCTAAAACTGTACGAAGTTATGAATAGAATTGAACCAAATTTGATTTATAGGTTTGTAATTATGACCAGCAGGTCCTCCTTAAATTTGGGGATATTCCGCCGGAAGGGGGCACTGCGACAGCGATTTTTGTGCAATTTTCATTATTGCATCATCGAAAAGTGTAAGAAGTTATACATAGAATTGAACAAAATTTTATGTATATGTTTTTTACTTTTGCCTGCAGGTCCCATTTTAATTTGGGGATATTCCGCTAGATGGAGGTGCTACGATAGCCACTTAAAGACTTCAAATTCAAAAAGATGTACAAAAAAATTAGAAATCCTAACAGTTTTTTGTTGTTGTTAAATATTCGGCATTGAACCAAGGATTACGGAGCCATTTTTGTTTTGCCTCTATCTTAAAAAATGACTGAGATATAGCAGTTTGAAATTTTAGTGTGCCCAATATTTTGAAACAACATAGCAGATTCCTCCATAAACGGGTTTAATTCACGAGTTTTAGTAAAAATGGTTTCGGCAAATTTTCTTTCATTGTTGTAACCATCGTTCCAACTTTTATATGCACTATACATTTATATTCGCCAACGTCAATTTCTCGCCAAGCTTGGCGATACTTTGTTAAATATCGCCAAATTTGGCGGTAAAAATAGGTTTTCATAAATGAAGCCATCTTGGCTATAGCTGACTAATTTGCTGATATTCTCATTCAAATTCAATATTGACGAGAACTTGGAATGAGAACGGAACTGGGGCTTCAAACCTTCGTGTTTTCCAGTAAAATTAGCTAAAAGCTTAAAACCAAGGAATAGGGAGGCTATCTTTAGCTGCCGGTACAAGGCAGAAGGACTTTTCGTATTAAAATTAAGGTCGTAAATTTTTGGGGAGCTTATCATACATGGAAGTATTCAGGCAACTTAGTTAATGGTATGTCCGTTACACCAAATTTTTCAAATGTCTGGCTTTCTTTCATTTAATTCATTCTCTTCATTTCCCCCACCCCCCTTCTTTCTCCTCCGTATTTAAACTCGTCCAGTCTGGCAATGCGCTTCTATTGGTCTCTTACGTCACATGTGTTTCCTGACTCCACTGTTGTTTTAAAAAAAAACTCACCGCCATTCTATCTTGGGCGGGTGCGGAAACGCAAGCATACATACATGGCTTAAACTTTTGTGACAGTTTTTAATCTTTTAAATTTGGCACTGATGGTGGAGCTTTAGGAGCTCCGAAACAGCTGTTTGCCATTTTATATATTTTTATTTGTGCTATTTTACGTTGTTCATTTATTTTAATATAACGGCACAAAGTTCAATCCACGTATTTTAAAAAGGACTTTTCGTAGTTTAGTATACATCGACTGCTTGCAACTAGATAACCCGACGATTTGCAAGCAGCTGACGAACAACAGAATGAGGAAAATATGGATTTTATTGGCGGCGTGACAGCGAATTTTGAAGTATTAACATGTATCAAATAGTTTTGAGATTGGCATATCCGACTAGTTTAGATTGCTACACAATGATGTTGATGCATCCAGGTGATAGCTATTTTTCATGGGCGCGCAGAGTTCATACATTCTATAGCGATCGGGTTTATTATACGAAAAATTCTAATTTACAAGTGTACAAACCTTCTCAGGAGCAATACTGACATTATTAAAAGCGCGCAATTTGCTTTATTGCGTTTGTAGATATTTTAAATAAATAAATAAATATATATATATATATATATATTATATATATATATCATGAAATTGCATTAAAAAAATAATAATAATAAATTAAATAAAACGCGTTGCGTGATGAAGTAGATCACCGCTTCCAAGACATTAAAAGTCAGTATTGTAACGCATATCCAGAACCTGTTTACCGAATAGGCCTCGGAAGCCCGGGCTTACCCAAAGAAATACAAAGGGCCCCCAAATTCACCTTTCAAAATAAATTTTAGAAAAAAAATTTCAATGAGGGTAAAAAAATTTTTAAAACTTTTTTTGTGTAAAAAACACAGGGGACCATTTTTTTCCCCTTAATTTTTTTAAATCTAAATTATGAAGTTCGCTGCTTCTTGTGTTGTTTACTCAAAATTTTGATGGTAAAATTTCAAATTGTTTCAGCATACAAAAGATGGTTTTAGCAAATAACAAAGCAATTCATAGAGTAATAGGGGGGGGGGGTGAGTAACGTTGGGCTTCCTCTACTTCTCTGTCTTAAGTGGGCCCTGTGCGTATCGGAATCTAGCGAGCTAATCAGAACTGCTCGAGAACTGAACAGAGTGGATACTGTGAATATACCTTTGGCTCAGCATAGATTTTGAACCATTAAGCTCTATACAACCAACTGACCAACCAGCTCTCTTTTGCAACCCTCCCCGCTTATGCTTATTGCGATCGTTTATTTAATATTTATATCCGTAAAGTTTTACTGCCGTTTCTGTCAGTTATATTACTTGATTGGCACACTTACGTGTATCAAAAAATATATTTAATATGTAGATAAAAACATAACCAATGGCAGCGATCCCGATGAATTTTTCGCTTTTATCTAAACGATATTGACTAATGTTCGTATTCACCGTCTACCTTAACCTAGAAAACCTGGGTTGAACACTCAAATAAAATTCCCGATTAATTTGATTGGATCTGCCCATATAGCACACGTGCTTCCCTAGGACATCCCCAGGAAGATTGACATTCATCCTCCAGGCATCCCTGAGGATGCAAAAATTTATCACCAGGAGGTCCTCAGGAACCGAAAATGTCCGCCTCATAGCATCCCGGGGGTAAGCTCCGCAGGACCTCCTTCAGGTTCCTCCTCAGGTTGTTCTAGGGTTGTTCATTAATCTAATTGGATTTCGGCCTCGATCATGATCGAGGCCAAAATCCAATTAGATTAATGATGAATACCATTTGAGCGTTCGACCCAGGGTTTCTACAGGGAGCATGCTCAGACTGTGCATTGACAGACGTTTTTGTCCATACTATAGATAACCTATATTCCAGACTTGGCGATAATGTTTTGCTGCTATATGAGAGTGGCGACATACAGAGTATAAAATTTTGGGCAAAAGAGAATCATCAAGCATCTTGGAGAGGACACCATTATCGCCAAGCTAATGTCTGTTAACTCGTCTTTCAAACTCATCCAGACGAGCATCATCAAGCTCTGAAATGTAGGCTTGTGATAGTGAAATCTTGGAAACGCAACTAATGCTCGTATTCACAATCTACCTCAACCTAGAAAACCTCGGTTGAACGATCAAATGGTATTCATAATTACTCGGATTGGACTTCGGCTGTGATCAAATCCAGCCAGGTTAATCGTGAGTTTCATTTGAGCGTTCGGCCGAGGTTTTCTAAGTTGAGGTAGATTGTGAATACGAGCGTAAGAGGAAGATATAAATGTAGAAAATAGGGAAAAATACTTATAAGATACGGTTTTCGGGATTGACTTTTCAAATCATTCGGAGGAATAGAGAGTGAATGGGGAAAAACTTGCGTTCTGATACATAAACCCTTGTGATAGCTTGGAAAAACACGTCTGTTTGAGCAAAGTCAGGGCTACTACATTAGATACCGGGCTGGCTCATTCATTACCATGAGGTCAGAAATAGTGGCTGGCCACAACCAGCGATTGGTACAAATTGACGCGCCCATCGTTTTGTGCCAATCTCTGTATGTCTTTCGTTTTGTCGTTTCGCTTTGTACCAATCGCTGGTAGCAGTCAGCCACCATTTGTGACGTCATGATAATGAATGAGCCAGCCGTGTATCTAGTGTAGCCCTGGCAAAGTCAAAGAATGTTTACTGTGTGTATTTTGCAATGGCGATTGGCACAAAACGATGGACGCGACGCTTTGTCCAGTCGCCGTGTAAAGTTGATCCACTCTATGTAACTTTTTAAACGTTTCGAACCGGTCGTGTATAACGTAGGAGTGGGTCATCTTCACACGGAGATTGGTACAAAGCGACGCGGCCATCGTTATGTGCCAATAGCCGTGTAAAGATTAACCACTCCCAGTGGTGCTTTAAAATGGAGGATATTCCAACTACGTCATGATCACGTGGTCCAGGCGATGAACTTCTTGGCTAAAGAAGGGAAGACTCCATAAACGTAATGTAAATCCCCGCCAGCCAACGAAACAGTTCATGGGATAAAGCAAGGCTGCACTAGATACCGGGCTTGCTCATTCATTATCATGACGTCACAAAAGGTGGCTGGCCGCGACCAGCGATTGGTGCAAAGCGACGAGCCCGTCGTTTTGTGCCAATCGCTGTATGTCTTTCATTTTGTCGTTTCGCTTTGAACCAATCGTTGGTAGCGGCCAGCCACCATTTGTGACGTCATGATAAGGAAGGAGCAAGCCCGGTATCTAGTGTAGCCCTGGTACAGTGCCTAGAAGTATATAGTGTTGTTATCGGCGTCAATATTATACTTCTGAAATAGAGGACGCCGATAGATGGCGCCAGTGTTCTCGCCGCGGCTATGGTAACTTTCGTTTTTACATACACCTCATTTTAAATCTATTTTTTTTCTGTATAAATCAGTACTTTAAAATGCTCTAGATAAAAAATAAACAAGGAAAAAAATTCTAATAATGAAAATACAGTTGAAGAGAAATGTAATTGATTTCATAACAACTAATTGTAATGAACTCAAACAGTTACAAACTTTATCATAGGACAATGTTTTTCTTCCTACAATATTTAGTTATTTCTAAAATTGGATAAATAAAATATATTGGATAAATACAATATATTGGATAAATACATTATACTATGATGAATTCTTGCAAAAACATGTCCCTATTTTGACAACTTTTTAATCGATATTCATTATTACGTAACTTGTTTACATCCTGTTAACAAACTAAGAGTAAATTGAGTTGTTAAAAATTTCTGACATTTCGGAGCTTTAGTTTTGAGTAAAATAATTTAAGGTATACTAGCAAACATCAAACATTAAATTAATGATAATTTCAAATCTAGAAAAAAAAAAATTACTCTCCTGAAAGTATGACAAGAATGCATTTTCTTTAAATTAGGGTAGATGCGCCAATCATCCTTAAAAAATTATTTAAAAATTATTTTTGATTAATAGTTATTATTATATATATATATATATATATATTATTATTATTACATTAAGTTATCAACAATATTTAACCATTCTCATACTCACATTTCGCAAATGTGAATCAAAATTTTAATAACAGAAATAAATCAAACACTTTCCAGTTTTTTTTGAGTAATAGACACCCTACAAAAAGTAATACATTGATTTTGTGAATGTATTTAAAACCATGATTGAATGAAAGCATACTAATGAAACAAAATAGTCATGTTAAAATAAATTTTAAAGTTAGGATATCAATAATTAATAAAATATTTATGATAATGTTCATTGTTTAAATTATTTATTGTCATTATCACAAGATAAATATTTTAATTATTTTAGATAGAAAAATTAAAATACTAAATTAAAAATATTGAGCAAATCTTCTTTCCCTTCAATAGTGTATTTGTAATTTCTCTCAATAAATCGCTCATGAAAATGCGATTCACATTAGAGTCCTGCATCGGGTCGGGTTACCCGCACCCGACACGTCCCGCGGTTCGGGTCGGGTTGGTGCTCTTTTTTTTTTGTTGTTGAGGTTCGGGTCGGGTTGACTTCTACTTTTTGCTGCGGGTCGGGTTGACATTCACTTTTTCGGGTTCGGGTTGGGTTTTTACTCTTGCGGGTCGGGTTCGGGATGACCCGCTTTTTCAAAAGAATGTCCAATATTTTTTCAGATTAAGGAAATCGAGGTAAATTTTTTGTCGGGTTCGGGTCGGGTTGCTAGTTGACTTCAAATGAAATTTGCGGGTTCGGGTCGGGTACAACCCGACCCGTGCAGGACTTTCAATTCACATGCAACTGAATGTTGGTTCAGATCTTTGTCGGCACGAGGAATGACTTTTAACCATTTTTCAAATTAGTTTTAGTCTTTGGGGGGGGGGGGGGGGATAGAGTTATGTTAGTTTTGTTGCTTTTATATCTACTAGTATATCCGGGAACGAAGTATGTCCAGGGCTTAATTTGCGCCGGAGCCCACCAGACCTCAGCTCCGATACTTCTCTATTTTTAGTAAATGTTTAAATATTGGCCAGAATTCACCGGAGCTCATAAACACTGCGCTCCGGATCCCAGTGCAATAACGCTTCCGAAAAACGAATTCTAAATTACCCTTTCCTTTCCCTCCCATCCCCAATTTTTTGCCTGCTTTTGTATCAAAACACTTATAAGTGAGGTAATGTGTCGTTCACGTAAGAGATTGAGATAAAACGGGCTCGGTTTTTATATCAGTCTTGGGCAGGCTTGAACTCAATCTGTCTTAAATTCAAATTTTATTTATTTCCATTTCAAATCATTTTAATGCTATTTTGATCAGAATAACGAGTAAACAGAAATAGTCTTTTTTCTATTCCGCATAGCTGCGAACTATTAATTTTTTGTGTTAACACTATTTCCGAATCATAATCCTGAGCTTATTTAATCGCAGAATTCTGCGATTAATTAACATTAAGATAAAGCAAAGGTTTCTATTTGGAAGTAGTAATAACAAAAAAATGGAACAGTTGATATCTAAGTATACGCAGATAGATATAGATGTATTTAATTATTTTTATTTTGCTAAAAAAAAAAGTGTTTTAAATTTTGAAGATAATGTATGAAATATAAATAGGCAGAGTGGAGTGACGGTGGGGGGGGGGGGGGGTGCGTGTTAGTACCGCAGAATATTAGGGCTCCGGCACTTTTTTTCTTAGAAATTAAGCCCGGAGCATGTTCGATCAGCTTTTCTTTTCTTAGTATTTGCAGATTTATCCATACTGATTTATCATTAAACAGGCATAATATATGTTTACTTTAAAATATTATAGAAATAGAAACATTCGTATAGTTTGTTTGAAAATACAGCGTTAATTACATTGAAACTAACATATTAGGATCAAGCCTGTTAAATGAAACTTCAAACGTTAATAACGGCGGTGGGAACTCGACGCCCTCTCGCGGAGAATCTGGTTTTCTTCCTGTTAGGGACATTTTTTTTATTGCGGTTGTATTGGCGATAAGCACACTACTTACTTCTAGGCACTGTAGCCCTGGATAAAGCAATAGTAGCTTCCCTTCTTATCAGTTAGAAGTTCTTTGTGTAAATTATCGTTGCCACGTGACCTTTTTCAGCCTTGAATCAGGATTTGGACTATCATCGCGACCTGCGTTATACACGGCCGGTGCATGACGTTTTAAACGTCACATGTAGTGGATCATTTTTACACGGTGATTGGTGTAAAGCGACGCACCCCCCGTTTTTCACCAATCACCTTGTAAAAATGATCCACTACATGTGACGTTTTAAACGTCATGCACCGGCCGTGTATAACGCAGGTCGCGCTATCATCCACTCACAAACCGGCCGTGTATAATTTAGGCAAGGCTGCACTAGATACCGGGCTTGCTCATTCATTATCATGACGTCACAAAAGGTGGCTGGCCGCGACCAGCGATTGGTGCAAAGCGACGAGCCCGTCGTTTTGTGCCAATCGCTGTATGTCTTTCATTTTGTCGTTTCGCTTTGAACCAATCGTTGGTAGCGGCCAGCCACCATTTGTGACGTCATGATAAGGAAGGAGCAAGCCCGGTATCTAGTGTAGCCCTGATTTAGGTCAAGGTCCAGGCAAGTATCGCTAAGTCTGGAATGTAGGTCTGCCATAGTTTGGACAAAAATGCCCCTCTAAGCACAGTCCCGTGCTTATCTCTATACTCTCATATACTAAGATGAAGCGCTTGGCGACAACCACGGAGGAAGATAGATGGAGGGGAAAGTAACGTTGAAATTTTACAATACAGTTTTTCTCCTTATAGATGGCGCTACGGTAAACTGAAGGCTGTCCTAACCTGCTTCTGCAATGCTTTTCAATGCGAAAAGCATTCGTTTTTTAAATGTTTTTGATTGAAAATTTGAACTTTAAAAAAAGTCAAACAAGTAAAAATTTCATTAAATAAAGTTTTCTTCACACCATGCATATATTTTAATAGATATTTAGCGTTTCGATTGCTTTTTATAACGATTTAAATAAGAGTTCATCCTGACAGAAGCATCTGAATAGTCATTTAAAAATAAATATCACGGATATTGTACTGCGAAGAAATACGGAATGGATGTATAATTTTTAGAGATTAAAAGTATTATTCAAATAAAAACAGCTTCAGATTACAGCCAAACAAATAGCACTCTATAAGACAATTTAAATGGCCATGTCAATTAGCCACAGACATTAGCATTCATTAAGTATAACATTTTAAAAACATATACACTAAGATCGATATACTAGAATAAAAATTTCTTAGTTTAAAAATGATTACATGCATATAACTTTAAATTAAAGTATAATAAAAAAATCCCTGACGGCTCGGCCTACAGGCACAGGTAGATTTTGAAGACGCAGACCGTTGGGCGCCTGTTTGTTGGGAATTGCGGAAAAAATGACCTTTTTGCCATGATGCGGCAGTTGGAACCGCCTACTTCGAAACCTAACTTGTTTGCAGGTGGAGCCGGCAGGGGTTTTTTTCTATAAGGGTTAGTCCTACAAAAAACTTGTCAATATAAAAGTTTTAGATAATATTAAGAGGATTTATAATAAATTAAACGGATTTGATATCTTCTGAATTGACGAAGTTATGAATTTTTTTCTTCTAAAACCCCCCTTCCCCACCTCCTCTTGGGGTCATTTTTAATGATATCAAAAATCTGTCATACATAAAATTTCGGCCCTTTTCCTAGAAGTAATAATAACTTCAAACGGATTCGAGACGTATCATAATTAAGAAATTATGGGATTTTTCTATTTTCACAAAAAGCCCCCCCCTCATCCCCATCCCACCTTGGTTCGATTTTGCCCATTATTTACGAACATGACCGAGATTTTATGCCCCTTGATTGTATGTATCAGTTTCGAAAAGATGCGGGAGTTGGAACGTTTGCAGGCGGAGCCGGCAGGGATTTTTTTGTTTTTAATTTTTTTTGCTATAACGGTTGGTCCTATAAAAAACTTGTCAAGATAAAAGTTTTAGATAATATTAAGAGGATTAATAATAAATTTACGCGGATTTGATATCTTGTGAATTGACGAAGCTATGATTTTTTTTCTTCTAAAACCAACTTCCCCCCCCCCCCCCTTGGGGCCATTTTTAATTATATCAAAAATCTGTCATACATAAATTTTCGGCCCTTTTCCTAGAAGTAATAATAACTTTAAACGGATTCGATACTTACAATAATTAAGAAATTATGGGGGGGGGGGGGTTCTGTTTTCACAAAAAGCCCCCCCATTTCCCCCCCCCCCCTTTGGTTCGATTTTGCCCATTAATGAACTTGACCGAGATTTTAAGCCCCTTGATTTTATGTATCAGTTTGGAAGAGATTTATGCAGAATTTTTCCAGTTATCGTGTCCATAAAAAAGTGACATAGACAGATAGATAGATAGATAGATAGATAAAGTTTTGAACTGAAGGTGGTTTTGGGTTCTGGGAGTCATGATCGGCGTAGATCTGCAAAAATTTTTCAAAATTTCCAACTTATGTGAGAATTTAATAGGTAGTATTTCTTACGAAATCTACCTAAAAGCACTCACCTTTGGAGCTCTAAACATACTTAAAAAAAAAAAAAAAAAAAAATCTTCGATTTTTCTGTTGTTTATCTCATCATCATAGCCCGATCTACATCCCGGAATAAAGCATTTATATCCCATCTTAAATTTATGACATATAATTGCTATAATTAAAAATAATCGAATAAAATACTTTCGGAATTTAACATGTAATCTGCCAAATTTTACAGCGCCCTCTTTCGTTAAAAAAATATGACTTGCATTTTCGATATCCTCGCCTATTCTAGTTACCCCTCCAGGTTCTTTCTCCGTGGCGACAACGGTAGGCTAGCCGAGATGCTTGGGCATTTGTTTGCATCAAACCTACACAAAATTAATATTCCGTATGTCACCACCGTCATAACCAAAGACGTCTTTGGTCATAACTTTGTCCCTGGCAATGCAGGCTTTTGATTGGCCAGTATAGTTTCAGAAAAAGTAATAAATGTATTTGGTTATGCTTGCTTGTTTCATTCTATTATTAATAAATAACGAAATAAAAAAAGTAATAAAAGACCAAAATTTGAATCGTTTTCCAAACAGCTGATTATTTTTTATAGCCTCGAACGCAAAAAAAGACACGTGTCACTTTTTTTATGCCATTCACTGCTACTTTCAAACTTTGCTTTCAACTTTACTTCCCGCGTTTATGTTTTGTTGGTATATCTGTGGTTTTGGTTTTGTTATTTATTTATTATCTTTCCTTGCATTTGGCTGGCCCCAGTGTAATTCATCAAGTATTGATTACAAGTAAAAGTAAGTGCCAGAGATTTTTTCTTCTTTAATAATAATTTTCTTAAATGCAAAGCATTTTCGTAATTTTAGTGTTGTAATCAGCGTTAAGTATAGTAGACATGCATTAGGAAGAAAATGTATTATAGATCTCTGTAGTATAGATCTAAAACAATTGAGTCAATAAGCAAATAGAGATTTTATCGATATTTATATGTTTTTTTATTTCTGAGATTTTATCGATATATTTATATGGTAATCTCAGAGTTTCCTCCAGGTTTAAAAAAGGGCAGGGTGTTGCTGGTGAGAAAATGTTCACTTCTTGGAATTTTTAGGGCACTTATTTTATTTGTTAAAGGTATTTTTTTGGTTTTTAAAGTCACTTTTGATATTTCAAAGTCAAAATACTCTTTTTAAGACAACATTGAGTCAGTTTTTACTATGAAAAAATTTTTAATGCAAAAAGGAGAAAGGGCACTTTTTTTACTGAGGGCAAGAAGGGTGCTAATTGTTTTACTGAGGGCAAGAAGGGCGCTAATTGTTTTACTGGTGGGGGCAAGAAGGGTGCTAATTCTTTTTATGAGGGGCAAGAAGGGGGCTATTTTGTAAACCAAAGTACAGGCAGGGTGAAGCACCCTTCTGAAACTGTCTGGGGGAAACTTTGACAATCTGTTATAAAATAAGATGTGCAGCAATTATTTTTTTTTCTTTGTGCTATACATTATACCGAAATAATTAAAAATTTTTTTTAATGTACCAGTAAAGCAATTGCAAAAAATGCTATGGTATGCAGTTGCTCGAAAATCTATAGAATCTGTAGCTTGTGTTGAAGTGCATTTATTTCATTATTCATAAAGGTAGAAACTGGGAAACAAGTGTGGCGTTTCAGCTGTTGGCTTTTCGTTTTGGAGATACTTTCTAAAGATATAATTTTACATTGTTAAAAGTAAATTATTCAGATGAGAATTATATTTATTTATTTATTATTTTTTTTGCATTTCGGTAACAAAGTGAAATATTGTGTACTACTACCTATTGAAATGCGATATTGATACATAATATATTTGGCTATGATGTCATACACTCATGCACAGTTTTTTTATTTATATAATATCGGTTATAAAAAGGAAAAAAGTCACCAAATTTAGGGGATTTTTTCCTTTAACGGCAACCTAGCCATTGTATTAAGTTATTAGTTTGGCGCGGGCTTGAAAATCGCACCAACCAAAAAGTTGCCAAACATCGCTGCATGAGTGTAAAGCATCTGTTCCATATATTTTTTCATAAAATACAACATTGAATTAGGAATATAACGAATAGTGATTCGGCCTAATACTGTACTGTAGCTAAATTTGCTTACTATAGCATGTTATTATCTAAATAATATTTTGCAGGAGAAACGCATATAGTACCTAATTATTAATTAAACAGCAATTTGATTGAAAAAGAAATTATTTAAGGATTTATCTATTAGTTAGATTTCACAGATTTATGTGCTTTTTCTTTCCTTCTATATGTCACATTCTGTCACACCCTCGCCCCTGTTGTAACATCATATTTTTGACAACTACAACAGAAGATCTTTATAACAACACACATTGAAATAAGAGATTGTGTAAAATAAAATAAAAGTGTATACACAAAAACATGTGATTCACATTACCTAAAAGATGATTAAAACTTTAATTAGATTTTAAATTTTAATACATTAAAATCTATATATATATTATAGATTATATATATATATATATATATATATATAGATTATATATATATATTATAGAATTTTGCATTATACAGGGTGATTCCAAATTCATGGTACAAACTTTAAGGGTTGGTACAGGATACTGTAACAAACAACAGAACAGATGCTTTACACTCACGCAAACATATAAACATAAGTTTGGCGACTTTTTGGTTGCCGCGATTTTCAAGACCGCTCCAAACGAATAACTTAATACAATGGCTAGGTTGCCATTAAAGGAAAAAATCCCCTAAATTTGGCGACTTTTTTCCTTTTTATAACCAATTAAAAAAAAAAAAAAAATCTGTGCGTGAGTGTTAGGGTGGTCCAAAATTTGGAAGGTGAGAATTTATTGGGTCCTACCCTTCTGTTTTGTTCCAATGTACTAAAAATTAAAGCAGATCAAATTTGAGAGCATTTCAGTGAAATTTAGAGGTAGCTCAATGTAATTTAAGTTTGCAACATTGTACTACAGTGGCACCCAGTGAGTAAATATCATTTGAACTGCAACTTTTATCAGATTGTTTCTAAGCCATAACTTTTTATCAGATTGTTTCTAAACCATAACTTTTTATCACGTAATTTCTAAACCATAACTTTTATCAGCTAATTTCTAAACCATAACTTTTTAGCAGATAACTTCTAAACCGTAACTTTTAGCTTATTCTAAGCCATAACTTTTGTGAGATAGTTCCTTGTCTTTAAACAGCTTTACAACATTTTCACAGTGTGTTTATAGCATGTTTTGATTTCCAAAGTGATATGTTTAGCAAGCATCAGTAATCAGGATCATGTCTTCACTTTTGTTTTTGTTTTTAAAAAGAAGATTAAATAAATATTTTTCTGTAAAGTATAATACTTAATTTTAAGTATTATTATGGCATCATCATCTACTTCAACAATGATCAAAAACAAACATTTATCTCCTTGGTTCTACTATAACTGAGCTTACTGGCAATAAACTACCTTCAATACGCATGGCACTGGGTCTTTTTTTACATCACCATGTTGAAATGAACAATACTATAAGGGAGTCTTGAGCAACTACAATAAGAGAAATTACAAAATTTTGGCAGAAAGCTAGAATCCCAGTGCAAGAGCTCATAAATAGTCAGTTAAAGCTGGAAAAATTGTTTGAGAAGTGGAGGCTATTAAAGAAAAATAAAAATAGAATTAGTTACCCAAAAGAGCAAAGAAGATGAATTTATTTCGAAATTTGATGAACTGTTTGATATTGCACATGCTAATGCTCTTAACATGATAAAAATTTCTTGTTAGCACAGCGTGAGAAAGGGAGAAAGGGTTCTATGCTAGGTGTGGATAAGTGTTTGGAGAAGAAAGAAAAAATGGCAAATTTAAGAAGGAAAGCTATCTCTGAAAGAGGAACAGATGTGTTACACTCACGCTAAAATGTAAACTAAAGATTGGCGACTGTTTGGTTGGCGCGATTTCCAAGACTGCGCCAAACGAATAACTTAATACAATGGCTAGGTTGCCATTAAAGGAAAAAATCCCCTAAATTTGGCGACTTTTTTCTTTTTTTTAACCGATTAAATTTTTTTTTTTTTTAGCGTGAGTGTAAAGCATCTAAGCCCTGAAAGAAATCAAAGAATGAAAGCAGTTTGTGAAGAAGCAGAAGCAATTGTTCATTTATTATCGTCAGAAGAATCAGACGAAGTTGAAAATGAAATCGAACAGGCATCATTCCCAGTAACAGAGAAAGGAACGAACAGCTCATCCAAACAGAAAAGAAAAAAAATGAGAATTATGACTCCAAATCTGTCTGCAGCTTTAGACAGGACCAAAGTTTCAGACCGAAAAGCTGTGTTTGTTGTTGCCGAAACAGTAAAGAGCTTGGGTTGTGAAGTAGATGAAGTAACTCTTAGTAGAAGTTCCATTCGTCGAGAAAGTATTGAACACCGGTCTAAAATGTATGAGCAGCTCAAAGCCGAATTTATAGAACATGTTAACTTAACAGTTCATTGGGATGGTAAACTCTTATAACACCTAACTTTGAAAGAGAAAATTGATAGACTTCCAGTAATTGTGTCTGGAAAAGCTCTCAGTTACTTTCAGTGCCCAAGCTTCCATCAAGAGACGGAGAAGGTCAAGCTGCCGCAGTATATGCGACCTTACAGGATTGGGGTATAGATGATAAAGTAAGTGCCATGGGCTTTGACCCAACAAGCGTCAATACTGGTCGAATTAAAGGCACTTGTAACTTACTTGAACAAAATTGAATAAAGAGCTGCTTTCTTTGGCATGTCGCCACCACATTATGGAATTGATTATTAAGGCAGTTTTCGAAAAAAGCTTAGGATTTTCTTCATCACCACAGGTACCAAGATTTAAAAGATTCCAAGCCAACTGGAATTTTATTGACAAATAGAAGTATGATATGGGAGTTGGTAATACAGAAATTTTGAATCAAATAATAGATATAAAAGATGACAATTAATTTTTCTAAAAATACTACTGGACAAAAATAAACAACCAAGAGATGACTATCGAGAATTTCTTGAACTTATCTTAATCTTTTTAGGCGAAACCCTTTCTCGAGGAGTCAGATTTATGGCACCTGGAGCCATGCACCATGCTCGCTGGATGTCCAAAGTGCTGTATAGTCTAAAAATATGGATGTTTAGTAGCCAGTTCACCATTACTTCAAGAGAAAAAAAAGGATTGCCAAATATATGTGTATTTGCGGTACGAGTATATCTAAAAGCTTGGATGACAGCACCATTGCCACAAAGTGCACCTTTCAATGATTTCAATTTAATGAAATCTCTGTTACAGTATAAGAATATTGTTGATGAAATATCTAAAACAGCATCAGAAAAGCTAGCCAAACACCTTTGGTATTTATCTGAGGATCTTGTCGCCTTAGCTCTTTTCGACAATCAAGTACCTCATTGCCTTAAAAGGCTCATAGTAAAGGCCATGAAAGGCGTTAATTGTAAAAAAGAATCCATAAAGCATCCTAACATTACACTTGAAACTTTTGTCGACATGAAATTTGAAGACTTACGAAGCAGT
The DNA here is from genome assembly GCA_963931845.1 of Maratus michaelseni. Taxonomy (NCBI): domain Eukaryota; kingdom Metazoa; phylum Arthropoda; class Arachnida; order Araneae; family Salticidae; genus Maratus; species Maratus michaelseni. The sequence goes on along the minus strand of OZ007598.1, from coordinate 134,522,409 downwards.
CAGCTTTATTATTCCAACAAATGTGCCTACCTTTTGCCTACCAGATGCATTCCTCCAAGTAGACCCACAAATATGGGAAGATCAGGAGACTTTCTGTAAAGCATTAGAAATTGTCAAATCAATAAAAGTTGTTAATGATCATGCTGAAAGGGGCATAGCCCTAATTCAAGAGTTTTGTGGAAAAATAAAATACAGTGAGACACAACTACAATACTTATTGCAGGTGGTTGAAGAACATCGACGAACATATCCTGACTGCAAAAAACAAAGTTTGGCAGGTACTGACAAATACATGATTATTTAAATATTAATGGCGTATATTTACTTGTTAATTATTTATAACATATATTGAATATATAAGTGTACTTTAATTACTTAGAATTCTCAGATTCTTACCCCCATGTACGGCAAATAAATCTTTTTTAGATATTAGTAGCAGTTGAATTCTTTAAATTGTAAATTTACAAAAAAGGAGATTTTATAAGAGTGTTGCGCTACCTCTAAATATTAAAATTTTAAGCTGAAACTTCATAATATTTATTTTTTAACTAAAATGAACAAATTAAGAGGATAGCACCAGTAAAAAACTTAAAAAAATAATAATCGACCTTTTTTGGACCACCCTAGTGAGTGTATGACATCATAGCCCAAACAACTTTTGTGTAGTAGCAAAGCAGGGTTAGAGACAGTGTTCGAAATTAGTAGACGTTAGTCGTCAAATGACTGGGCGTCAAATTTGACACATAACTTTTTTTAACACTTATTTTTTCTTAACTTAGCCAATCACCCGCTTTTGAAAATTTATTCTCACACCAAACATAAACTCTAATGTGAGACAGTTTGACAGCGAATTTTGGCTGAGTGTACGAATCCAAATGAATATATTAATTTATTCAAACTTCTAAACTTTATATTGAATCTGTCATTTAGCACTGCTGAATGTTAAAACATGGATTTAGTCAGTTTAATTTAATAAAAAATGATACACATAAAGGTTTATCCACTGATACTGTTAATGATTTATTAATGGTAAAACTATATAGGCCCAAGTTAGCAGATTTTTATCCAGCTATAAATCCCTGTGATATGATGTAGCTGAAAGACGGTTAGACGTCCTGATTTTAGTGTATTTAACTTTATTAAAATTAGTGGGTATTGTTTGATGAAAAGCTTGTAATCTATATGTATCTTTGCAATTTATATGCACAGTCAAGCATTATTAGCATTAAATCGCTTCATGTGAATTTTTGCTTAACATGAATTAATAATGCTGTTCTAACAGATAAGAGGGTACTATTATTTTTAACGGTTAACACACACACACACACACACACACAAAATGTGGTCCTTTAGATTTCATGTTAACAATATTTGTCTGTAATTATATTGTACCTATATATAGTTTTTTTTTTTTTTTTTTTTTTTTAATATAATTATCAACAATAGATTAAATTTTGTCAGGTTAAGTGCACTTTTCTATTAATTTCTAAATGTAGTATTAATTAAAAATGCTTTATCAGTTTTACAGTTGCTTCAATTATTATAATATTGTTTTGTATGATTAAGAACTTCAATAATTTAAATAAAAACAAAATATCCATGCTTTTCTATAAAGTAGCACATAGATACAGTTATGTAAATTTTAGAAATTGCAACTAGAAGTTTTCATTTGACGCCTAAGATATTTACAGTAAGGCGTTATTTGACGCCTACCTTTCATTTCCCAATTTCTATCACTGGTTACAGATCCATTTATACAGTAAAAAAAAATACAGGGCACCTCACTCCAATCTGAAGTCGAGTTTTCATTCATAACTTTAATAGAGAAGATACTTTAATGAAATCCATGCTTTGGCATTCGCCCGCGGTCAGCCATCTTGTTTTTCAAATCAAAACAATTTAACTTTTATTATTAAATACATAAATAAATTAGTCAATAAAATTAAATAAAGTTTTTAAAATAAGTAATATGGATGAAAATTATTTTGGAAATGAGAAACAAAACAAATATGTTTTGATTTAAAAAACAAGAAGGCAGACTGTGGGCGAATCCCAAAGTTATGAACGAAAGCGCGACTTCGGATGGGAGTGAGATGCTCTGTATCTTTGACTGTTTAAATGGATCAGTACAAAAACCCTTAACGGGTTAAAAGTTGTGATGCAGCACTTTCTTTTGGCTCTAAGAATCTTAAATATGGGTCTTAAAAACAATATCAAATTTGAGTGATTGTATCAAATTTGAAGCTATGTTAATAATATTTTTAAAAATCATCATTTTCTTTTTAGTTTTATTGGTACTACTCTATTATCCCGTCGACCACTTTTCATAACAAAAAACTATCGCCAAACTGTAACGCCAAATAAACGGGAGAACGTTGCCATTGGAATATCTAAATAAATAAAATATAAGAATTTAAGGACACAATTGTTATTTTAATTGATGAAATAACTAACAAATAAGTAAAACATAATGAAAAACACACGCAAATGTCTAATTAAAAACCACTTGATGACATAACAAACACGTATAATGCTTCTGACATCGAGTAAATGGGACTGCATTTTTGGCGTTTAATCTTACGTTTTGGCAATAGTTTTTTGTTATGAAAATAGGTCGACGGGATAATAGAGTAGTACCATTTTATTTATATTTATTACAGGTGCAATTATTATCTTAACATGAAAAAATATGTAAAATTTATTCGCTGATGCTTTTTCATTTACATCTCTCATGAATTCAAAATATGGATTTTAAAAGAAATCATATCAAAATTTGAGTGACACCTTGACGTGAATTTAATAGGACTGTTTTAGAATTCCATTTAAATTATTTTTTGTTTGTCTTCTAAAGTATATTTACACATACGAACAATACTTTTAATTTTTCAATGCACTGTTAAATATATTACTTTCACTGAGCCTATGTTTTGTATTGAAATGTATTTATTTCAATAAATTGATTTATATTTTGTGCCACGCTATCCAAAATCATAAGTAAAATTTATGTAAATGATTATTTTGCGACATAGTATCAAACAATGGGAAATGTATGCAAATGGATAATATGACGCAAAATAATCATTTAAATAAAATTTACTTATGATTAACCCCCCCTCCCCCTCCTTTATTCAAAAATTACTCTTCTCGCTCCCCTCCCACCCACCCAGCATACAAGGAAATTTAAAATCTGTATTTTTATACTTAAAAAAATCTCCTGTCCTAGTTGTTGCTCTTTAGTGCAATAAATAAATTAATCCTTCCTTCCAAAATTTTTTATTCTTTCCTTTGTCCAGCATGCAAATTTTCAAATCTTTCAAAACTTCATTTTAAGAAAAATAACTCTGTCCTGTTTGCTGTAAACTAATAACAATAAATTATTGTATTATTAAAATCAGTTGGTACCAGTCACATTTTTATATGATGATTTACAGTAGAATTGGTAAGAGGGGTAGGGGGATTCTTTTTTCTCATGACTGTACATAATACAGTAGACTCCCTCAAATCTGCATAGCTTGAAACCAGAGGTCGTGCAGATTTTAGAATTTTGTAAATTTCTAGTCACTGTTTTGCTTCATTTTTTAAACTGTAATTTGAATGTAATAATGCACTGCAAATTATAATGAATGTTTACAATAAAGTTAAATATTAAAATAATTAAGTAATAAAAATTAAGAAAATTTAAACCATGATTAAAATTTTAAAGGTAAAGGTCAAGTAATCAATAACGCATAACTAAATAGGCATAACAATGATGAGATAATTTTTTTTTTTTAATTATTCAATAAAACTTGTCTCATAAAGGTACACTAATAATTTACATAAAAATCATAAAATAAAAAAGTTTTTTTTCATGTTTAACCAAACTTAATGTCCAAAAATGCTTGATTAATACAGAAATGTATTTGGTAAAAAGATCGCAATCACCACTGTCCTGAATTTTTTCAGGAATAAAGTTATATTTCCTTGATGAGAAAACATCTGTTCAGTATAAGTGCAGATTCACGGTCGCCAGTCGCCACGTGGCGACTAAATATTTTGCTGTGGCCACTTATTTTCGGTGTTTAAGTCGCCATGTGATTTAAAAGTAATCACTTTTTGGTATTCCCAGTCGCCATCGTGAAATGTTGATATATTTTTTTAAAGATTAAGACCAAAACACATAACAAACATTATTGTTATCTTTTAAAATAACATTTCAGAATGATCTGTTTAACACAGCAAACTATTAAATATATTCAAATAGTAATGTTATTCATAACAGTTTGAATCTGATAATTTTATTTTACATAGACTGTGATTTAAATATATATAAACAAATGTTTGAAGTGTGTTTTCATTTTTATAGTGCAAAATATTCTCACAAATTCCGATTTTCTTTCATGTGTACTTTTGTCTGGCAAAATCAAAATAAGAAATATTGTTTTTCTGGTATTCCCTGCTATCATGATCATGATTGCTTAGCTTAAACATTTTTTTTTTTTTTTAAACCGTATCTTGCCCAACTTTTATCTTCTGACTGTACATGATTTAAGATTTAATTAATATTCAAATTTTGTTGTACACGTGTTTATATTAAATAAATTACTTTACACTTTGAATTCATTTTTTTTTTTTTTTTACACCATAAACACTATTGTTTTTATGTGTTTGTTTTACAATTGTGGCCACTGGATTTTTTGGGTTTAGGAGCCAGTGATTCTTTCCAAATGTTGGGAATCTGCATCTATAGTTTTCAGCCATATTTAAGGAGAATTACATATTAAAATGTGCATGGAATGATATCATAATTTAAAAATCTTGAATTTTCCCCCTACATCTTAACTGTAAGTTTCATTGTTTACATCTGCAAATGATGTGCAGATTTTAGGAATTTGTGGATTTTAGTGTGGTGGATTTGAGGGAGTCTACTGTATATTCATTTTTATTTCACATGTGCTTTAAAAACTGTATTATTATTATTATTATTTTTCATTTTGAGAAACTATGTCAAAATTTTTGTTAAAATATAAAAGTTAAAAATTTGTAATTTTTATGAAAATTGTCACAGAGGCAATAATTACAAAACCACTGAAAACGTTGAAAATCAATTTTTATTTAGTGTAATTGTATTTAATGTAATGTTTTGCTAGTAAGTTAAAGATTAGAATTTTTTTTCATTAATTACCATTTCATTTTTGTGACTATTTGCATTATTTGGCAAGTAATCTCAGTTATGCCAAAATCCTTCTGAAAAAGAAGTACCTAAAATATACAAAAATATTTCTACATTACATCTTATCTTCATTATAATTGCAGATTTTTGAACGTCTAAAGGTTTTTAAATAAATGTAACTATACTTACTATTGTTGTACACAACAATACAAAATACATTACTTAACGGCATTTAATTTTGATGTAAACCATATTTAAAACAAAGTACTTTCAAATGCAATTACATTCGCAATCAGGGTCAGAACAAGAAAACGCACAGTCAAAGAAAACTGTTACATTACAACATAAAAATTGGTTGGTGGTGGGTGAAAAATTACATGAGATGTTGGAATAAATTGATACCTTTAGAATATCTTAAGATTAACCCTCTGAGCGTTTTGAAAAAGGGGTAAAATTGTAATGTTGTTTTCTCGGCATTTTGTTTTAAATGCTAAAAAAAATATGATTCTTTCAGCATTATAAATAAAACTTAATTACAAATATTAATGTAACCCGTGAGAGTATTAATCATTCTTCAATGTTTTGAAAATTCATTAAATCTATAGAATTATATTATCTTAAACATTGCATATATTGCAGTGAAACCTGGAGCTTAGTGAACGGAATATTACGTTCCGCATGCTTAGAGGGTTAAACTTCATAGAAGCCCAGTAGCAGAAAGTTCGAGGCAGGCGATGTATGTCACAGATTTTTTTCTCCTTCTGCAGATATTTCTCCATGGAACTTTCTTTGGCTCACAGATTTTTTTCCCCTCCTTCTGCAGAGTTTTTTTCCTTTCTCGGCACGAAATTCTTCAGTCGTTCGCAGGGGGAAAATAGCAAAATTCGTCTACGATCGCATGAAAAAAAAACCTGCGAGTTTTGCCAGCAAGACATGGAAAAAAAATCCGAAAAATAGTGAATCAGTTGTAAGAAAATATCACGAGTTTCGACAATCGATCGTAGGAATCAATCTCGAAATTCATCAGTTAGTTACAGAAAAAAATTGTGAATCTTTTCAGTCGGTCACAGGAAAAAAACCCTTGAAATTCTGCCATCAGGCACAGAAGAATATCAGAAAATTCATCTATAGGTTGTGGGAAAATATTGCGAAATGCATCAGCCAGTCAGAAGAAAAAAATTCGAAATATTTGCACTGGGGGAAAAAATTGTCAATTTTGTCATACTATTGCAGGTAAATAGCAAAATTTGCCAATCGGTCGTGAAAAAATTGTGAAATTTGTCTACATTCATATGTAAAAAAAACCAAAACAAAAAAGAAAAACATGCGAGTTTCACCTATAAGGCATGGGAAAAAAATCTGCAAAATTTGTCAATTGGTAGCAGGTAAATATCACAAATTTCTTCAATCAATCACAGGAAAACAATCGTGAAATTCGTCAGTTGGTTACAGGAAATAACCGTGAAAATCATCAATATGTCGCTGGGAAAAAACCGTTCAATTCGCCAATAAGTTGCTGGTATATATCGAGAAATTAAGTTAAAAAATTGCACATAACAGTAATACCTTACTAGATATTAATTATTGATATACAGTAAAAGACTTTTTAGACATTACATGTAATGTTGTAGTGTTTCATATAATATGTGTGATATTTAATCTAAAATTTTACATATCAAATGTAGTATTTGAGGTTTTTGATAGATGGTTTTGGACATAACATCCTGAATTGTAAGTTTATCTGCAGATTATTTTCTGCCATTGAAATGTCTGTCGCAGACACTTGGAGAATTTTCTGCTACTGGGCATAGCAGTATCAACCCTATCCCGGGTCATTCCATGTCAAATCAACACAAAAAAGTGACATTTTTTACCTGACCACCTCAGAATTTTATGATATTAAGCTCAATTGTTAGGATCATAGAGAAATTATTAAATATTCCGTGATAAGTCTCTATCTCTTTTGGTTTTGCAGATAATTAGCTTCAAAAATGGACAAAAATCGTAAATTTTTGCATTTCTTGCATCACAAATTTAATCATATATCATTCCGTAATTGACACAGGAACTTACCTTTGATGTCGTTAGAAAGTGCATGAATTGGGCTTTCATATGATATATCATATGCACATATTTTTTAAAATTTTAACTCCAAGGTCAAACATTTTGACCTTTGACCTTTCATATTTTAAAAAATGGTATTTTAATTTTTTTCCAAAAAATGTATGTTACTGTTATACTTATTTTCTATCATATCTGAAAGTATTAGTTTGGGACAATCATGGGATGCTGAGTTATAAATTAAAATGCAAACATCAGTACTAATTTAAGTTACAGATTTAGGCCGCTTAATTTTATGTTGTATGACTTATTGTATAACTTATGTGTGTAACTTAAGTATTAATGAAAACAAATTTTTTTTTCTTTGTAAAGTTCACAAAACAAAATTTTCTCTTACTTTTTTTTTTGTTTGTGACGGTAGGGGGGGGGGGGGGGAGAGACTGGGCTGTAGTAACAAACTACTGAATCATTCCGCATCAAATCAACGCAGACAACCTAACCTCTTATTTGTTTTTTTTAATGAAAACACATGTGAAAAACAAAGGATTACATATTATAAAAAATAATGGAAAGGATACAGCAGGAATTAAACTTAATACATCGAAAAATAAAAAATGGAAAACTATGAATATCTTACGGAATCGTCAGAAGAACTTCATAAAAATATTCATAGTAAATAGATGTTATTTCATCAAATATTGTCAGCGTTATGCCTAAAATAAGCAATATTAAGCTCCTAATAACATATAAGAAACAAATAAAAATAAAAACCTACTGGAGTTCAAATAACAAAATAGATAAATTATTAATCAACATAAATAGGAATTTGATCATAAAGTAATGTACAAAACTCCCCAATATATATTAAGATCTGTCTCATAATTTGTGATTATCAATAATTAAAGATTTATTTAATAATATTACAGTATAAAGAGACATTATTACTATTATTTTTAAATCTTAAATAAAACCTCTTTTTATAAATTTTAAGGCAAATTTCCTTCTAGAAGCAGTAGAAGATTCAGTTGAATTTCATTCAACATGGTTTATATATTACTAAATAAATTATAAAATAAATAGATACATTTAATGTACAATATTCTCGAGTCACAATATGGTTGAGTCATGTATATTCTAGTGAGTGCAAGCTGGACCTAGAATAAAACAGAACTCTCTTGCTGCTGAGCTTGTGACTTAGTCTGTAACCAGAGTTTCTGATGACAACTTACTCATTTGCTTTACAATGATAAATAATGAAATTGGATTTTTGTATATAAAATTATAAGAATATATGGTTGGAACCCATAATGAAAATGTTTATAAAAAACTGTTTATTTTTGTAACTGTTTTAGAAATTCAATCTATTACATTGGCTGGCCTAACTAAAGAAACAAATATTATTTTAACTCAAGCTACCAAACTGCTTTTTCCATTAACTTCAACTTATAAAATTATTGAAAAATTAAAATTTATTCCTATAAATAATCAGTAACATGTAATTATCAATTGGGGCTTTGATCTTTTGTGTTACGGAATGAAAAATCAGAAAAAATTGCACCACTTTGACAAATTTTTTGTTTCATTTAAATCTTAACATAACATCCTTTTCACCGTCACAAAATTTACATGTGTACCACTTTAATTTTCATACCCATATCTACTATTTTAAAAATATTTTAACGTGCAATAAATCCTTAATGAATATAATTTCCAAACTTGATGTCACATTTGCCAGCTACAACAGCAAATATAATAGTAATTCACATTATTTCCTTTTCCCTTGTAAGTCTGGAAGAAACCCAATTGCCACCATTGTAAAGAAATTTCAAATATAAATATAGGAATATTTATTGCAGCACACCTACAAATGAATAGCTTCCATTTAAAAAAATAAGTATTAAAACTGGTTCACAAGGAAGATGACTAAAAAAGCAGCCTTGTGTTTTAAGTATAGTAATAAAATACTACATAAAATCATATAAATGCTTTGACATATTGTGGAAATCCACAGCCTTTCTTCTTTAGGGGGTTTAAAAACTTCATTGCCTTGGGAGGAGGTGGGGATGTCTGAATTCAACAATGGGTACTAACATAAAAGGAAAATTGTATTAAGAAATAGTTCATACTGTCAGTACTGCTTTTTGCTTTAATTGTGCATAAAATTACTTTTTCTACTTAAAATACAGCAAACATGATACCCCCAGCCTCATCTGAATCCCCTCCCCTCCCTGAAGAAAAAAAATATGTTTGTGAACTTTGCAGTAAAATATATTGTCAGTAATATATATATATATATATATGTATACAGAGAGAAAGAGAAAGAGGGGGGGAGTAAAGATATAGTTATGTAGATAAGTCACCTAAATAAGCAATTTTGGTGTTGAAATTAGGAATAGCAGTTTGCATTTTAATTTATAACTCAGCATCCCATGATTGTCCCAAACTAATACTTTCAGATATGATAGAAAATAAGTATAACAGTAACATACATTTTTTTGAAAAAAATTAAAATACCATTTTTTAAAATATGAAAGGTCAAAGGTCAAAATGTTTGACCTTGGAGTTAAAATTTTAAAAAATATGTGCATATGATATATCATATGAAAGCCCAATTCATGCACTTTCTAACCACATCAAAGGTAAGTTCCTGTGTCAATTACGGAATGATATATGATTAAATTTGTAATGCAAGAAATGCAAAAATTTACGATTTTTGTCCATCTTTGAAGCTATTTATCTCCAAAACCAAGTGAGATAGAGACTTATCACGGATTATTTATTCATTTCTCTATGATCCTAACAACTGAGCTTAATATCATGAAATTCTGAAGTGGTCAGGTTTTTAGCTGTGTTGATTTGACATGGAATGACCCTCTCCATGAACGAAAATGTAGGAAGTTATATTATCCCTGTGACTACAAAAAATGACAAAAATACAAAATTGCGCTATATTGGTATGACCTCCAGGAAATTTAAAACGCATCTTAAAGAACATATTTATGATATTAAATTGGAACGTCCTTGCACCGCTGTTTCAAGACTAACCCAAAGAAGTGGCACTAATATACATTTTGAGAAAGTCAGAATTATTAAGAAAATGTCTTTTTTCACAGTCTCTCTGTTAGAGTCTTTAGAAATTTTGTCCAGAAGTGATAGTGTTTGGAATGATGCCTTGCCTTATGATACCGTAATTTGCAGTCTATAATCCGCAGATCAAACAATTATGTTTCGACCGAGAAATTTTATTAAAATAATTGAAGTAAAATATTTACAGCGATCTAGTAAGTTACATTATATAAAATAAAATTTCTGGGTCGAAACATAATTGTTTTATTCGCGGATTATAGGCCAGAAGTTACGGTATTCCGATAGTCATGTAATTTTTCGCCCACCCACCAACTAATTTTCATGTTGTAATATAACAGTTTTCTCTGATTGTGTGTTTTCTTGTTCTGACCCTGATGATGAATGTGATTGCATGTGAAAGTACTTGGTTTTAAATAAGTTTTACATCAAAATTAAATGCCTTTAAGTAATGTATTTTGTATTGTTGTGAATTTTAATTTAAGGTGAACATGGATTCAAAAGATATATAGATTGTTTGTTTATATATATATTAGTTTTATAGTGTAATTATACTTGTTAACCATGAAAAGTATTATTATTGATACAATTATTATCTCACTAATTACATATATAAATTATATGAGTTCATATTTTACTTTTTTCAGGTGGGAATTCAGAATAAGTACCAAAACGAAGAAGAATATTAGTTGCTTGTTACTGAGAGAACAATTGAAAATGCCACTGGAGGACCTGGGTGAAATATATTATTTTTCTAATAATATTATAGTCTGGCGGATTCCGGACTTTTCTTCACTTCCACTGAGGGAAGGCACACGTATATATAGTCCACTGTTTTGTTTTGCTCCTGAACTTAATCGAAATTTTCCTAAAAACCCTGCCTGGTATTTTGACCCTCTTCCAGGTCACGTAGGGCTAATTTTTACTAGCAAGCAATTTGATGACAGATCTGGTGACATAAAAATAAAATTTGGAGTTTTAAATAGTAGCAATGTAGAAATTGGAAATGGCATTGCCGAATTGATGGATGAGGAAGCATCCACTGAGTATTTTAGAGTGCGATCTCTAATAGCAGGGGAAAAAATAGGAGGCATATATAACCCCATTAAAAAAGTTTACATTCGAATTTTCGCTGAAGCAAGTAGTAAACAAGTAAATAGTCAGAAAAGAATTGGTAACTACAGGTTTTTATTTACATTTGGTTATATATATGTATGTATGTGTACATTAAAGGGCTGCTTCACTCACACGAAGACACTTGCAAGCTAATGTTAAACAAACCTGTGGGAGGCTTCTTTTAAAATATGTCTTTTGCATTTCAATATTTAATTTTTTTTTTTTTTTTTTTTTTTTTTGCGTTGGATAGCTGAGGTTGTTTGCTACAAAGACCCTTTTTTACTTTTCCAAATTTGGTTGCAGTTTTTTTTTTTTTTTTCCAGAACTTTTTTTTTCTTTTACTTTTGGATTTTTTTTTCAGACATTATTATTATTTTTTATTTTCAGAATTTTTTTTTTTCACTTTCAGACATATATATATATTTTTTTTTTTTACTTTCAGAACCATTCCAAAAGTAAAAGTTCCCTAAGGAAAAAAAAAAAAAACTGCAACTGAAATCGAAAAAGTGAAAAAGGGTCTTTGTAGCAAACAACCTCAGCTATCCAATGCAAAAAAATAATAAAATAAAAAAATAATAAAGTAAATAAATAAAATAAAATAAAAAATAATAAAATAAATAAATAAAAAATAATAAAATAAATAAATAAAAAATAATAAAGTAAATAAATAAAATAAAATAAAAAATAATAAAATATGGTAAATAAAAAATAATAAAGTAAATAAATAAAATAAAATATAATAAAATAAATAAATAAAATAAAAAATAAAATAAATAGAAATATCTAATTGCAAACAAGATATTTAAAAAGAACCTTCCCAGAGTTTAACATTAGCTTGCAAGTGTCTTCATGTGAGTGAAATAGCACCTTAAGAATCGTAATCCTGGCCTACTTTGTACTATTTTTGAGAATTATTTAAATTAAACTTGTGTAAGGCATAGCTAATTTGTAAAGTGATTTTGAAATGGTTGTAGATATATTCTAAGACTATTTGAGAATGGCTTTGTTATCTTAAAAAAAGGCCAACACAAATGTATGTTTCATATTTATTAATATTTTAAATATAGTGCAAAGAATACTAAAAGAGTAGATAACTTTGCAGTACTTAATAGGCTGATTATTTTAAAGCATTGCAATATCTTGGAGTAATGTAAACCCACTTAAAATTTATGGTGTTGCTAAATAGAACCACGAAAAACTAAAAAAAAAAAAAGTTATTTTCTTTTTACATGTTAAAGAAAAAGAAAATCAAAATTCACAAAAGTTGCAACTCATATTTAACATGTAAAAATAACAATTAACATGAAGGAAATTTGGTATTAATTGCAGGGCTGCCATTTGCTGCTGAAAGTGACTAAAGCTATTATTTTAGCCAAAAACCCTTCAAAAGCAACTGTTTTTGTGAAAAAAGAAAACAATCCAATTGCAGCTACTATTTTTGTAAAAATAAAATTCTTTTTTAAATTCTCCTTTGTTTTATCTCCTGATTTTATATTGCAGTACCAATTTCCATTCAGTTTAAAAAATCTATTAAAACTTCATTAAAAAAAATATATATTTAAAACAAAATGGAAATACATTTCCCCCTTTTTTTTTCTAAATATAGTGTAAAGATTCAAATTGTCCTGATTTCAGCAGTATTCATGTTTTGTTTGGCTTCCACCCATATGCTTTTACTGTGTATTCTCCCAATTTGTTGTTATTGTTTAAGGTGTTCATTTTTGTCACCAAACTACTTTCGGTTGACATGCTATGATTTCTGTGTTTAACCTTTTTGCAACCATGACTAGGGATGCACTGAATAATGTTTTTTTACAAATACCAAATATTCGGCACACAAGTAAACCAAATATCGAATATTCGATTAGCTGAATACTAACTATTTGTTCAAATACCAAATATTTGAGTTGTTAAATTGTAACCATTCGGATGAATCATACTGAATATCTGGCTGGCTGAATACTTCTATTTTTCAGGGTTAAAGGTTTAAATTTTGCCACCTGTTGGGCTATTTACACCAAAACGTAAGTAGCATCTATTTATGTCATGGTCTAACAGAATCTGAAATTTGATGAAATTATTTAGTTCTTGAGATACAGCTATTGTAAAAATAATGAAAAAAAGTGGTATAACAGAGCCACCTGTTGGGACAGCTACACCAAAACATACTCAAAGTCTGTTTATGTTAAGGTCTAACTGAATCTGAAATTTTGATGAAAATAAGTGCATTAATACTTGAGATAGAGCTATTGTGGAAATCGCGAAAAATGCAGCATAGCAGCGCCACCTGTTAAGCGATTTTCACCAAAAACTAATCAGCACCAATTTATATCAGAAACTAACTGAATACAAAGTTTTATTAAATCTTGTGTTTTTGAGGTAGAGCACCCACAAAATCTTTGTCACATACAGACAGACAGACATTCTCTAAAAACAGTCAAATCATGTTCAGGACCTTCTAAAACATATAAATCCATCGAAAACCAGAGATAAAAAATTTTCATGAATCCAATACTTTCTTCTTGTAAAGATAGAAGAATAAAAATTGTGATGTTAAACGCTCTGCTATTGCTATCCATTGCTGGTCTAACAATCACAATTTAAATTTTTCCTAAGGTTCAATATGTCAGAAATGCTCATCAATTTACGATCTTGATTTTTGGGAAACTTATCATAGATAGAAAAATTCAAACAACTTGGTTAATGATATGTCCATGTCCAGGACACTAAAATTTTCAAATGTCTGACTACATTTCCTTTAATTCCTGCTATTTTTAAGTTGTTCATTTATTTTTAATACAACGGCACAAAGTTCTATCCTCCCATTTTAAACACAGTATGTGTACTGTCAGTTGAGTTTTGAATAATGGAATGTCTAACTCGATGTTGTTTAGATATGATTGGTTGTGATTACCAGCATTTTTCGTCATGTCATCATATTTCACAGAAATCAAAGTATGTCTTTTGAAAATACCATTTCAATATCTGCATATTTGTAAAAGTAACAAAAGAAAATCCAAGTTCGGTCTGGAATGAGATACAGTGTAGTTTTGATTGAGCGGGTCGGTTGCGATTCTGGTTTCCTGGACAAAAATTGTCTGCCTTGATTATTACTACATTATACTACTTACTAGATTATTACTACAAGCTATTCAGGAACTTGCATTTATACATCATTAATTCCTATGAAGGTCACCATTAATAGTTAATTTTCTTATGTGTCAATTTTCAAACAGCAAATAAATAATGTAAAAGCAATATCTTTTATTTGAATGATTCTATTTCTCGAGTAGTCTGAATATTTTTTAAAATTGATAGTTAAAAGTCGAAGTTGTGTAAGGTTTTGAAATATATTTTTAAAAGTTTTTTTTCAAGCATTCAATTTTGTTGAATATTTTGATATTCAGCCTAACCAAATATCAGTACGGCCAAATACTAAATACATATTAACCCCTTCGGCCCTGATATTTTTTTCAATTTTGGGAAAAAATTACTGTTATGCTAACAAAATTAAAAATAGCTATCGGAATCACAGAAGTTAGGGTCTAATGAAAGTTAACGAATGCGTTCTTTACCAAAACCTAACAAATGTAGTTATTTTGCGTGTTTTTCATACAACAATAGTCTAAGGAAGAATTTGTGAAGACGTTTGGAAAATGTCGTATTACAACTAAATTAAACAAGCATAAAAATTTAGTAATATTTTTAATCTTTTATCCCAAATTACCAATTAGGAAAAGGATTCCCAAATTTTAATTTAAAGAGTGAAACGTATGTTTTAATTAAAAGAAATGCCAACGGCTTGCTAATAATTATGAAAATTATTATTTATTATTATTACTAAATGCTAAACATAAGTGAAGTCATAATAGGAAATGTAGAGATTCATAGTATCACTATTAGGTGCTGGAATTAATAAAAATAATGTTTAAGACAAAATAATGCTCAATAAAAAATATGTCCTATTAGTAGGACGTCACGGCCAAAGAGGTTAAATATTTGGTGCATCCCTAGCCACTACATAAATAATTGTATTCAATTTAATAACCACTTCATTAAAATCTTAAGGCCAAAAATAACTAAAACCATACACTATTTTGAACATATCAGTTCTGTTTTACATCAAATACCTTCATACTACTAATAAAAAAAAAAAGACTTTTACTAAGTGTAAATTACTAATTGCATAATTTTATCTATAGATAAATGCAGTTCACATACAATTTTCTACTCATTACCACTGTTGAATGTGCTGTTCAAGTTTATTACTATTTTTTTAATCTTATTTAATTGCAAAAAATTAAGAATTTGACACTTTTTGAAATAGTTCAGTCAAGTTAGTCAATTAAATGGTATTGTGAGATGTTTGTGTTGCTATTGGTCAAGAAATTTGTAAAAAGTAGAAAATCTATATATTTAAAACGCTAAGCGCTTTCTTTCGACAATCCGTGAGAACAAACTACTGTATCAAATTACATCATTCTTTTTTTAAATGAAAGATATTTAGACACAGGTTTGTTATTGTACATTCGTTTGTTCGAAAATTTTATTAATTAGCCGTAATTTTAAATTAAACTTTTACATCTGCTTATGACGTCATAAAGTCGGCAATCGGAATACGCCCACTATTGCGAGGCACATAGTTTATTCTCTGAACTCTGTGGTTGCGAGGATAAAGTAGAAATAATATATATTAAAAGTACGTGATTTTTAGGCCAAATTTTTTAATTTGCAAGTTAAATTTCGGTAAAAATATTTATCCCTGCGTGTTTTATAAGAAAATAAAAATTCATATTTATTGTGACGTCACAGGAATATTGTCCATTGGGTTTATATGGCGGTAATGTCAAACTGATTTGCATTACACAGTTGTTTACGGATTGTTTGTTCGGAGTTTGCATCGGAAATGGTACTGTATTTCACTGGAGGAAACACTTTTAATATAAAATATTTGAAAGACTGTTTCATACGCACCCCTTTTTAAATAATAAAGTAGATTATTTTGCTGATATTGTTATAGTATTTTTTTCCGTCAGGTTTTGACGGGTACACTAACTTTAGAGCTGCTGAAGA
The DNA here is from genome assembly GCA_963931845.1 of Maratus michaelseni. Classification (NCBI taxonomy): domain Eukaryota; kingdom Metazoa; phylum Arthropoda; class Arachnida; order Araneae; family Salticidae; genus Maratus; species Maratus michaelseni. The sequence goes on along the minus strand of OZ007598.1, from coordinate 134,505,923 downwards.
TTAGGCGGCAGGCCTCATTGGGTCATGTTTTAATCATACCATGATTACTAAGCAAAATTAGTTTTGTAGTTCAATTTTTCAATATAAACAAAATTTACTTTCTAATTAAATCATTTACAAACAGCAAAAAATAAAAATAAATAAAATGAAAAAGAGTAAGAATCAAGCAATACATATATGTTTAGCAAATGTTATTAAATTAAAAATGGCAAATACGTCAGTAGTAGAAACAAATGAATTAACAGGTACTTGTTTGGCAGGATCAAAAGTGCTAGAAAATATTAGATGCAAATGATGCTTTGGTGCAAATAATACAAAGTAGTACTGAGTTACGATATTATTTTTTTCAAGTGTATTAATGAAAAAAAAATCTAATGGTTATTATTAATTAAAAAATATTGAAAACATTATAGACCATAAAAAATTTTCTAATGTCTAACAGATACTACAGTTTTGCATACTACAGTACTCTGTTTTGCAGTTTATTCCTTACATTCAGCAAAATGTGCAACTAATTCAACTATTATTTGAAATTTAGTTTAAAAAAAATGTTTTATCTTTATTGGTTAATATAATTTTTTTGAAATGCCATGAAAAATGTGTTTCATTTACTTAATTTCAGAAAGTAATATTTGCCTGCTCTTTTTCACTATTTTTCAAAATGCCTTATACAATGTGCTTTATAAAGTTGTTTAAAAGTAAAGTTTTATAAAGTACAGGGTGTCTTTTAATTAACGTACCACTTTTAACTGAAATACCTCTTCAGCCGTTCCAGATAGCACTACAAACAATTTTTTATTGAAAAGAACTTGAAAAAAGAATTTAATGGATAACGTTTTCAAAGTGAGAACCTTCAGTGGTGATACAATGGCAAAACTTAGTTACAAAGTTGTCAATAACAAAATAGAACATTTCTTTTTTTTATGCTTGAAAATGAGTCAGTTATGACACTTTTGAGGCTAATAAGGTATGTCGGCTTCTTGTAAACGAAATCATTCATATGACCCTAAAGATAGAAATCACATGGATTCAAATCTGGTGAATAAGGTGGCCAATGCAATGCACCAAGATAACGATTTGAATATTGATAGGCCTTAACTCGGATTTCAAACTAACTGTTAATGGTGTCACCACATTTTAACCAAATAAATACCAATTTTTAACACTAAAAATACGATCTTTAGTTGAATATGACGCCTAGGGAGACATTTTGAAAATTGCGTGGAACTGACACTAAACAAATTTCTTTTATGACCTTTCTCACTGCACACATTCGTGCCCCCATTTAGTGAGGCTCTGAGACGTTATTTCAGTTTAAAGTTGTAGGTTGATTAAAAGACACCCTGTATCAAAACAACTCTCAAGCAACTAAGCTCTCAAGCAAGCAAGATTTCTAAGCTCTCAAGCAAAGACTGCTTCTCAAAAATAAGTAAGAAAAATTATTTTAAAAATCTTGCAAAACATCTGCTTATAAGATTAAAAAAAAAAAAATCCTGCTAGGTCACCATAACAAGGGGAAATATTTGTCTGTTTTTATCTATCCATCTTTAGAGAATTTTGATCCATCCAAGCTGGGATGCTAGGTAAAAGGCAAAATTAGTGCCGGTGAAAAGAACACTAAATGTAAAATGTGGCTATTAAATAATTGTCTGTCAACAGTCTTCTTATGGCCACATCTCCTACAAGGGAAGAATTAAAATTTCCTTTCATTCCATTAATTCTACTTTTGCTGGTTGCAGTATGTGTACACTGAGTATACTAGTGTGAATTTGCGCCGACCAAAATTTCAGATGTCAGCATTTTTTAAAAACATGCTTTCATTAATTTGTATTTTTTATCAAAATAAACTGTTGATAAAAAGGAATATCGCAGTTCGATTCCCCATTAAATCTCGTATAGGAATCATGTGTTAGATTTCATTATCACTATATTACCAACAAAGTTCTATGCAGTTGAAGTTACGCTATACCAAATTACACTAGTGGGGAGTGCATGGGTGCAGCCGAAGTGTGTATTCATGGGTTAATTTTAGATTTATGCTAATAGAAATTTTAACAAAAGTTAGCACTTTTTAATGAAACAGTGACCACTAGTTTAAAAATTTGGCTACTTCTAAAACTAGAACTACTCGTCAGCCACTAATGAAATTTCCCAATTTTCCTTTTTAGTGCTAGGCAATTGTCAGGTGGCAGTTGCTACCTCAAAGAACTTGAAAATTCAGACTGTATCACTCGTCACAATTAAAAAAAATTAATATAAATCAAAAGTTGCACAGTTGCATATCAGATTATTTTATTCAAATCTTCTCAGATTTGATTTAAATAGAAATTTTAACATTAAATAAACTCAGAAATCATTGCAATAATATTTGCTGTGTTGATATTGCAACCCCAGTAACAGAATTTTCTGAGTCAGTCTGCAGCAGACCAAAATTTATCTTTAACCTAATAATGCTGGATCAAGTCTACTATCATAAGAAATAAAAGTAAATCCATAAAATAAGCAAAATTTGCATTTACAAAGAAATTATAATAAGACTTCAATAAACAAAACCTAGAGACAAACTAAATTTTAGCAATTTTTATAACCTAGCATTTCTTTTTAAGCAATGAGATTAAATTGCAATGTCTAAAACAATCTGTAGTACCCGCTGTCGTACTGCACTGTTTCTGCTGTTCATTCTCATAGTGTACCACATTTATCATTAATGAGTACTTTGGATAATTTTTAAAAGTTTTGAAATGGCACCCCTGCATTGCAAGGTATTGGACAATTGATATTTTAGTTTTTACGAAATTTTACTATTAAACTATTAGGTAGATGCAAAAGTTCCATTTTTTGGTTAAATTTACATCTTCTTTATTTAGCAAATATATAAAAGTGGTACATTATTGAAAGTATGTTCCATCAGAAGCCCCAAACTTTGCCCGTCTTTCAGGCAATTTATGGATTCCCTGTTTGAAGAAGTTGTCGTCTTTTGAAGCAATCCATTCGTCAAGCCAATTTTTGATACTTTCATAAGATGCGAAACGTATGTCTTGAAGGGCTGAATGCATTGACTAGAATAAATAGTAATCCGAAGGAGCAACATCTGGCGAATATGGCGGGTGGGATAGAACTTCTCAGTTGGTTTTAACGACACTTGCCGTATGTGGTTTTGCGTTGTCATGCTGGAAAATCAGTTTATTTGGTCTATTCTCCCATTCTGGCCGATTTTCTTGAATAGGTCACTTCAAATGCATTAGTTGTCGTCTGTAGACTTCGCCAGTAATAGTTTCAGAAGGTTTTGGTAGCTCATTCAGTAGCTCGCCTACCTTCACGTTCTGCATTTTCAACACCAATTAAACCTTCTTTAAATTGCCTGAGCCTTCTACACATACTATCAGAAAAAGAATGTTCACTGTAATGTTCACTACACGTAAACGATGGCTTTCAGCAGCACTTTTATTTAAATTATAAAAATATAACAAAACTTCCTGCAAATGCAGATTATTTGGCTATCCATTTTAAATCGAATAAAAAATTATGTTGCTTACACTCTAATCAGATGTCATATTTTACATTTTTAAGGTTTTGAAGAAACGTTTCAAAAGCATGTGTTACCAGATTCACACAGTATATACAAGACCACTTATGCCATCTATTGGAAAAATGGAACGGACTTTTGCATATATCTAATAATTATAAAGACATAAAAAATCATATAATAAGGTATTGCTATTCAATCTGATTAACAATATTCAATTTACAGTATAAAATATGAAACAACTGTTCAAAAATTAATAAATAGAAAAGATAGAATTGAAAAGCTACGAGAGGGATAGAACCCCAACAATCTGGTCATAAATCACATTTTTTTTATATCTATGGCATGCTGTTTAGTTTATGGACGTTTCAAAACAGTTCAAGTAGTAGCTTTTGCAAGATTTTTAAAATCATTTTTCTTTCTTATATTTCGAGAGGTGAACTTTTTACTGTAAGATAATGTTGTTATACCTTTGGTCCTGTAATAGCCTATAAAATTTTTAGCATATTGATCCTAACAATTGAAACCTTCCCGTGTTAGTGGTCATGTAATTTTTGTAGTTTAATGCTTCAAAAAGCTTTTTTTTTTTTTTTAATACTGTCTTTTTTTATACATTTTTTTTTCTTGAAACAAGTTTTTTATTAATTAAAAAAATATATAAGTAATTTTATTAAAAAATGTATATTTATGTTTCAAGAAAAAATTGGATTAACCACTTAACAGTTTTGGCCGAACGTTGCTCGGACAGGAAGAGTTTGCTTGCTTCGTTACTGAAACCTTTTGGTTACCACTAATTTTTAACTGCAATTTTGTTTTATTAATTGACAGACATTTTTTGATTGTATAAAGCAAATATTTTAGTACAGAAAAAGTGGTGTCTTTTCCTATTTTTTAGTTTATTTTGTCAAAAAAATACGAAACTGTTAAGGGATTAATCAAATTATTTCATTGAAATTAAACTGTTTATGTAAAAATTTATTTAAGTACTATTTAATGTGTGTTGTGTTTCATTAAAATTTATTTGTGTACTATCGATTTATGTACTATTTATTAAATTTACTGAATAAAGTGCAGGGCTCACAGTATTCCTAATTTTTTTTACCTTTGCTACCACTTATTTTAATTTATATTTATAAAATAAAAAAATAAATTAACATTAAAACAAAAATATTCGTGGTAGATTTGTTTAACATTTGCAATAAAAATATACCATACTCTTTCATACAGTGGTAGAAAAGGTAGACAATTTTTGGAACACTGCAAGCCATGAAAGTGTGTCTAATATTTTGAGATATCATATAAACAAACAATTGCACGACAATGTTAACAAATACAGTATACAACAATAACAATATTAATTTATATGTCCCGTATTCAGTATTCTGATTAATAGCTCCAATCTTATATCAGAGGGATAAGGGAGGGTCCATAATTTTAAAAAGAGTTCATGTGGGATAACTAAGATATTAAAAATCACTGATTTTAGAGTTTATATATATTTTAAAGCTCAGTGAAATCGTAATGTTTTACTTTTTCATGTATTTTATCATTTTGTTTTTTATTATGTATACTGTCATACTTTAAGTTGTTGATTTTGTAACAAGTCACACAAATACAATTCAGATTTTAAAAAACAAATAAAAAAAACTTGATTGAGCTTTCAAACAAAATAACATTCTAAAGAAAACAACATTGAATACAATTCAGTCATTAACCATTCAGTGTGATATCTGTGCTAATAGGGGTAGTGTTCACATTAATAAAATTTGCAGCAAATAACAGTGTTATCAGAGGCTAAGATATTAACCAAAATTAGCACAAAACAATAAGGGAAGATGGCTGTATTCAGTACCAAATACCCCACTACAAATAAGACGGACTGATAATGTCAGACTTAAGCAAAGATATTGTTAAATTCAACTAAAAAAATATTGCTTCATAAGTCAACGATATGAAGAAATCAACACAACTAGTGTTCAGTCTCAAAAGGCAGGGTGCTAGTCACTAAAAATGACACTAATTCAGTTGTAACAAGCATTATTGAAATAGAAAATGTATTATTGTATTTGGTAACGATAAAGAGGGGAAATGTGTGATTTTTAGATAATGACAAATAAAATATCATTACTTTTGGATAATTTTATGAATTATAAATTAAAAACAAAAACAAGTTACAACATGATTCAATAATTTTCTATGTTTTCCCTAAATAAATGATGGAGTTCTATAATTTTGCAAGCTCTTAGGCAGATTTAGAAATACTGTGGTATGGGCAGGGGTCGGAAAAACTACTTTTTAATTGTAGCGAACTACAACTACTTTATCGAAAATGTAATTAACTACTACTACAACTACTTATTTAAAAAAGTAGTGACTACAAACTACTTTTCAAAAGTAGTCACTATTTCGCTACTTTCAAATTTTGTCAAAGTGTTCAATTTACACTAGAAATTGAATGCACGGTTTAAATAATAAAGTGATCCTTCATTATATCATGTCTGCCAGGATACGATTAAATAAATGCGATTTAACCGAGGGCATTAAAAAATTAAGAAAGATAATATACAATACAAGAAAATGTTTTTTGTTTGTCTCCAAAACGTCAGTTTATACACACTTCACAAATTTCGTAGCAAAATTAAGAAATATATTATAATCTAGAAAATTACAGAAAAACAACCCTAAATGCAAACTATAAATAAATCTGTAAATAGAGCAATTCCGAATAATAAGAAACCCAGCTTTAAAACACGAAGACTTAATAACGAATAAATAGACAAGCACTGCCAACAAGAAAATTAATTATTTTGGTGGGTTAGTACTTGATTTCAGTACCAAGTGTCAACGGAAAAAAATCTATGACTTCATGAGATGCGCTGCTATACGCTACAGCCGATTCGGAAATGTTGAGCAGAACAAATTCTGCACAAAAGAAACAATTTCGACCATGTAATTTGCAGAATTGCACTCCCCCCCCCCCCCCTCCTTCTGAAGTAGGGTTAAAAGTAGCATTAGTTCTCACTACAAACTACTGATTTTTTGTATTTCGCTACGCTACATTGTTAAAAATGTAGTGCGCTACACTACAAACTACTGTGAAAAGTAGAGACTACCATAGTTTCGCTACTTGTAGTGCACAACTTCAGACGACTATGGGAAATGAAGGAATTCTATAATTTTTGCAAGCTATTAGACACACAAATTCAGATAAACCGGAAAATGAAGGAGTTTTATAATTTTTGTATCCTCTTGGACACTACGCATTCTGATATAGTGTGGTATGGGAAATGAAGTTCTATAATTTTTGCAATCTCTTGGGCACACATATTTAAAAATACTGTGAAGTAAGACGGTGATATAGTTTCATGATTAGATAACGTGTAACATCTTTAGGCGATACTAAATTTGTTAAACAGTGAGTTCATCAATTTATTTCACGAATATTTATTTACAAAAACTGTAAAAAAATTCCTAATATAAATAAATTGATTAATTACAAATTCTTTCAAAAGATAAGAGAATTTTTTAGAATTATAAAGAGTTTTTGTAGAAGAAATTCACTTATGTATTTTATGGGATTTTTTTCTTACGTATTTTATGTTCTGCAAATTGCAGTAAAACCTTGGTGTCACTGTGGGATAGTAATTGTGGACCTGACCTGATAATATGATGCTTTAAGCATTTGACAATACAAGGAATTACTTTATTTATTGTATTTATTACTTTATTTATTGGTTATGTTATTTTTCATTTTTACTGAACTTGATATTAAAACTTAATCGTTTATAATAGAAGTAAATATCTTTTGCAATACACTTACTTGGAAAAGAAACATTACACAGAAAAATATCATCTAGAAATTACCTCTGTAAAATATTTATTAAAGGGAAAATTATCCGATTATTATTATTTTTACAGTATTTAAAAATTTAGTAAATATTACTTAAAAGTGACCGTAAGAGAATAACCCCACCCCACTCTGTTTTCTCAGAAGAGATTGGAAAACCACATACAGTATTGTATATTATAAAGTAACTGCATCTTTGAGTTTGGATATTTTTTTTTCTTTCTAATGAATTTGTTGTAGAAACCCCCACTTAATTCCTCCCACTTAATTTCTCCCACTTAATTCCTTGTCACAAACTTTTGTTTCCTCTATCATTTTTCAGTTCTTGTAGGGCAGGGGGGAAAAAAGGAAATCGTACTTGAATGTGAAGATTTATCAGGGTTTCATATTTTTCAAATGATTGTTTATTCGTTTTTTTTTTCACTATTTCCTTGTCTCTTTTTTTTTTTAATTTTAAGATAAACTATTGTCATATGCAGAAGGACGTTATCAATAACTAAGAGTGTAACAAGGTCTTATTGTATATACAAGTTTTTGAGTTTACACTGTGATATTTCACAAAAAAAGTACTCATTTTTTCCCAAATATATTCTATGATTTTCAACAGGATTACTACATTTCCTATGGTTTCTAATGTTCAAGATTAAACATTTTTAATGTTTGCAGTTTGCATATTTTCAACCTTAAATAATATTTATAGTTAAATGTTAAAAGTATATACAAACTGTATAATAGGGTGGTCCAGCTGTATATGTAAAAAAATAAAGTTTTATATAAATACCAGGCCACCCCTCAAATTTTTTAGACTTGTGTACAGTAATATTCTGGTAAAATTTAAACTTCATATTTCAACTGCAAGAGGGTGCTCAATCCCCACAAACTTTATAAGTTAGTGTATTCTATTGTAATATTTCTATATATTTGTTTAAAAAATAAAATCCTCCAAAATTTGTGCATATATTTTTTTTATTTTACAATTTCTGACAAAAGAATAAAACAATATAGAAGTAAAAAATAGAACTGTAAGTATAATTTGCTCTTTAATATTAAAAAATACTGTCTAAAACTGATTTTAGTATCTGATGAATACATTTTCTGTTTGCAATTTTTGCAGCCATTCTTTTCCTTTACAATAGTCATCATTATCATTCCATTTATCAGGGCAGAGGCTTAAAAATGATTTCCCTATATTCATACTGCTGTTCTTCTTTTCGCAAAGTCTGACAATCGCACATCATCTTATTTGAAAATCTCAGGTTCACCTCTCGCATTAGGCTTCTTATTTCGTTTCTGCATTTAGTTCTAGTGCTCTATATAACTATCCCTCACAACACCATTCCAAACATCCTTGAATCTTTTAAAGATTGGAATATCTGGAGAACTTGAAGATCCAAAACACAAAGTAAATGTTTTTGCCAAGACCAATTCCATTATATGATGGCGACAAAGCTAACCAGAAGATTTCACATTGAAGTATTTTTTCAAGTAAAACACAGGTTCCATTTAAATAACCAGTGTTCACGCTTGTTGAGTCAAAGCATATTACCTGAGCCATTTTTGTGACATTCCACTCTTTCAGTAAAATATGTATAGTATTGGCTGCATTTTTTCCAGTTCCAGCAATCAGTTTTGGCACTCCAAGGAGCTTATTAAGACCATCTCCAGATACAAATACTGGTAGTCGATCAACGTTTCCACATCCAAAAATTTCAGGCAGCAGCCCAGTGAACCACTAAAGGGAAATCTGGTCTGAATTCACCTTTTATTGATTCTGCATATTTCTTCCAGGCTTTTTTATGTGTTCGTCGGAGAGCTGTTGCGAGTGGAACAATTAGACGAGATGCTTCACGATCAGATATTTTATTTCTGTCTAAGGCACTGGTAACATGAGGAGTAAAAAGTTCTTTTTTAGACACTATCTGTGTGTGTTCTTCCAATTTCAAAAGCTGACACTTCATCTTTAATTGTGATGGAATAAATTCATCGTCTGATTTAAAATCAGAAGTTCCAGAGTTTTCCGTTTCACTAATTAGACAAATATCAAATGAGCAGACAGCAGCTGAGGGTAAAGAGGCTCTAATGCATCGTTCTTCCTCCTCTTTTTGTCTCTAAAAGAGAACGTTTACACTTTTCCTTTAGCTCTTTATCTTCGAAACCCATGTAGATCTTTTGACTGGTTCTTTGATCCTGAAGAAATTCATAATCTTCTTTAATTCTTATTATTTTCATAGCATTCATTGGCTTGAGCAATATCAAAAAGAATGTCTAAATCTTCAAGAAATCTATCCATTCGTTGTTGTTGGGTTGTAGAAGAATGTCTTAACAAGAGCCAATGAGAATGAATGTTTTCAAGCTTTTCAATTATATGTTTCTTTAGTTTTGTAGGAATTGCAGATTTCTGCCATAGCTGAATTAGTTCTTCAACTGTTAAATGGCTAGCAGATCGTACCAATTTTGATTCTTTCAAATGATAATGAAAGCGCTGAAGTACTTGTCTTGTCGTAGCTAATTGTTTCAGTGCAGTCAATGGATCTATTGCTCTTAGACCAATCAGAAAAATTTCATTACTATGGCGAGTTGAAACTAAAGCCATCACAAATTTTTAGCTATAAAATTTCTTTAAGCAGAAAAGAATGGCTATATTTCATAAAATTAAAATTATTGATCAATTCACAAATTTTGTGATTATTTTATTTCGCATTAGGAATAGTGTTTGTCTTATGAATTGTAACATAAATAATGTTAGCATCACATAACACAGTAGATTAATATTCAATATAAAAATGTAACATAAATATAAGACTTGATACTTATTTGAAAGCAAAAATTCCTACAATAAATAATTAAATCCATTTTAAATATTACTTTCCTTTGTTACCTTTCACTTAGAAATAGCCATGTGCAAAATGTAAACAACTATGTAAGAGATATAAAAATGTAACATAAATATAAGACTTGATACTTATTTGAAAGCAAAAATTCCTACAATAAATAATTAAATCCATTTTAAATATTACTTTCCTTTGTTACCTTTCACTTAGAAATAGCCATGTGCAAAATGTAAACAACTATGGAAGAGATGTTTGTTGCTAGATGCAGAATTTGAAAATATATAAGATAATTATTTAAAAAAAAAAAATTACCATAAAAATTAAATGTTTCTCTTAAAAATTGTTTTCAATTGGTAGTAAAATGCGTTGGTAGAATTCTAGTTTTGGTTTAGTGTTGCCGTTAAATTCCTTTTATATTTATGTAAGTAAATAATTATCAGAAAAAAATGTTACATACAATAAAATATTTTAGAAATATTTAAATATATATATAATACAACAAAATAAATTTCTACTAAAAATTTCTGACAAAAATTAAATCTAAGTTTGAAGTGTAAAATATCTGTTGCATTTCCTATACTCCTGCTAATGTTAAATTGTTGGGAGTCATTGAGCACCCTCTTAGAATTTGAGTAGAAAGCTAAAAATTTACCAGCATTATATTATTGATGAGTCTAAAAAAAGTAGGGGATGGCCCGGACTCTAGCTCAAAAAAAGTTTTTTTGGACCACCCTACTGTATAATAAGTAACTATGAAAGAAAACGTTTTTCACTGTAAGAAGAAAAAATACACTTCATAAATGGGGTTTTTTCAACAGCAGTTTCTAAAGTTGTAATCTAAATATGTAATTTAAAAATATATATATATATATAAAAACCATAAGTTTAAAAATAAATTCACAAACTAGCAAATTTAAATTAAAAAGAACGACCAATATGCAGATATTGATAGTGTATATGTTTAAAGTGCGAAATATAAAGGGATACGTAAATAACCCAGTTAAATACAATTATTTCATTTAACTGAGGGAATAAAACATCTTTGTTAACACTTACTAGGGAACTGCAAAAAGTGTTTGTCGCCGATGAGGTTGGTATCATTGGAAAGATTTCATCGCGGAAAGTGAAAATCTCACTGGAACTACCCATCAGAAACGAGCCGTTTTCGAGATATCCGATAATTTATGTCGTACAATTTGTACAACTTTTGTTAGTATTTATAAGAAACAGTGAAAGAGAAACAAGTCGTTGGTCATACAGAATGTCTGTAATGTCAAGAACTAAATCCTCGCCTGGTCCATCCCATAGGATGAAAAGAGTCCCTAGACAGCGAACAGATCCAAATCCTCTTGTTAGAGCTCATGAAAGAGAAATGGGAGGGAATGTAGAGTCCATGTTCTTTCTTCCCCAGGGCTTAATTACGTCAGAGCCCAGCTCCAGTATTTCTCTGTTTTTAGTATAAATATTTAAATACTGGCCAATTTTCACCAGAGCTGATAAATATTGTGCTCCGGAGCCCAGTGTAATATAATAACACTTCCGAAAAACGAATCCTAAATTACCCTTTCCTTTCTCTCCCATCTCCAATCTTTTGCCTTCTTTTGTATCAAAACGTAAGTGACATAATGTGTCGTTCACGTAAGCGATGGGGATGAGACAATGTTTATATCAGTCTTCGGATTTGGGCAGGCTCAAGCTCTGTCTTCTGAATTAGAAATTTTATTTATTTTCATTTCAAATCATTTTAATGCTATTTTGATCAGAATAAAGAGTAAATAGAAATAGTCTTTTAGGTAGCTTTCAATACAAAATAGTATAAAGCTACCTATTGCAGCTGTTCGGAGTAAAGAAAATTTCGATATATTTTCACCGATCATGACCCCCAGACCCCAAAACCACCCTCCGTTCAAAAGTTGATATATATATATATACACAGGGTGTCTCAAAAGGTCGTTTACAAACTTAACATGCTGGTCTGTCATATCATGATAAACAAGATTTACATAAGAACATGTGTTCGAAAATGTAAACTACGACCGCTAGAGGGCGATGAGCGCAGACTTACGGGAGAGTGGAAAGTGCAATCATTTCAAGCGAAGACGTTGCAGGAGAAGGATGAATCGGTTTAGTAACACAGAATTGGCTGATATGCATTACGTATATGGCGAAATGCCCGAGCCACGGTACGGATGTACCTTCAACGCTTCCCAAGCAGACATCAGCCAAGTCATGTTTTGTTTGGACAATTGCACCGCAGATTGCGTGAAGCAGGAGCTTTCCAAGTACGTAGCTACATCAGTCAAGAATGCACTACACTCACGCCTGTCGTAGAGGAAACCGTGCTACGGGAATTTGACAGGAACCCGCAAACAAGTCTCCGAGCAAGCGAACGCGTCTTGGGTGTACGTCGTTCCAGCATTATGCACATACTGCATGAGAACACGAACCACCCCTACCACTTACAAAGAGTACAGGCATTGTGCGTTGACGATTATCCCCAACGCGTTGCATTCGCACGCTGGTATTTGCAACAACGGGTCGCACAGCTGGATTTTCCCATTTTGAACGGGTCTGTGAATTCATTTGTCGACATTGTGAAGCATGCATTGCAGCGAATGGAATGAATTTTGAACATCTTGTGTAAATTAAACCATGTTCTTTAATAAAAGTCATATTAATACCTCTTTCGATATACTTTCTTTCTTATCTTCCACACCTGCGATCATCGCCCTCTAGCGGTCGCAGTTTGCATTTTCGAACACAAGTTCCTATGTAAATCTTGTTCATCATGATATGACAGACCTGCATGTTAAGTTTTTAAACGACCTTTTGAGACACCCTGTATATATATATCTGATCTATGTCATACGATAACGCTCGTATTTATAAATTCATTTTGGTGAAACTAACTGTGTGTATTAAGCTCACCAATGCCTCGACCGAGTTCGTTGGCCAGCTTGGTCCGGCGGCCACTTAAAATTTTAAAACTAAAATAAATGTACAAAAAAAAGTTAAAAATTCAAATTTATTTTTTAATTAAGTGTTAGGCCTTGATACAGGGATTCCAGGGCATTTTTTGTTTTGCCTCTATCTTAAAAAATGGCTGAGATAGAGCAGTTTGAAATTCTAGGGTGGCTGACATTTTGAAACAAGACAGCACATTAACGCGATTACTCGCAAATTATTTTCTTTCATTGTTGTAATCATTTTCCCAATCATACGCATAAAACTATATATTCATATCCGTTAGCGCCAAATTCTTGCCAAACTTGGCGACAATTGGCGAAATATCGCCAAATTTGGCAACCAAAATAAGTCTTCATAAATGAAGCCAACTTGGCTATAGCTCAATAATTTGGCGAATTTCTTATCCAAATTCAATAGTAACGAATCTTTTGTAAACGGTATCTTTGCATTTTAGCTTGCTGTTTCCGAGTAACATTAGCTAAAATTATAAAACGAAGATATAGGAAAGCTACCTTTTCCTCCTGGTGCAGGCCGGAAGGACTTTTTCTATTCTGCATAGCTGCGAACTATTCATTTTTTGTGTTAACACTATTTCTGAATCATAATCCTAAGCTTATTTAATCTCAGAATTGTGTGATTAATTAATATTAAGATTACTCAAAGGTTTTTATTTGGAAGTAGTAATAACTAAAAAGTGGGGTAGTTGATAGCTAAGTATACGCAGAGAGATGTATTTAAAATTTTTATTTTGCTCAATAAAAAAACAGTGTTTTAAATTTTGAAAATAATCTATGAAATATAAATATGCAGATTGGAGTGACGGCAGAGGGGTACGCTATGAGTGTTAGTACTGCAGAGTATTAGGGCTCCAGTGCTTTTTTCCTTAGAAATTAAGCCCTGTTTCTCCTAATACGACAAAGTACTTGCAGCCACTTGAGTGCAAACTTAATTTCCAAACTTAAGTAACACAACTAAAAACTCAGAAAGCCATTTAAAAATTACAAATTTAATGACATAACAAATTTTTAGCATAAATACGTTATGTAATAAATAAACAAATTGTATGACAATTTGTCGGATATCTTGAAAATGGCTCAATTCCGACGGGTAGATCCAATGAGTTTTTTACTCTTTCCAATGATACCACTCTCAACAAAATCGGCGACTAACACTTCTTGCAATTCCCCAGTTAGTTATATTTTATCATATACCACCAAGTTTTTGATTTTATAGTATTTGTTCAAAAATAAATTTTTCACTTAGAAGGCTACTTCAGTCACTCGAAGGGGCTTGCAAGCTAATGTTAAACCTATGAGAGGATTCTTTTAAAATATCTCGTTTGTATTTTGAAGGTAGTTGAAGTCGATCGCTACAAGACCCCTTTTTCGGATTTCGGTTGCAGTTTTAGATAGATTTCGTAGTTTCGAAATACTACCTATTACATTCTTCCCTATGTTGGAATTTCTGAAAATTTTTTGCAGATCTATGCAGATTATGACTCATAGAACCCAAAACCACCCCCAGTTCAAAATTTTATACAACTATCTATATCAGTTTTTTATGGACACAATAACTTTCATAATTCTACACAAATCTCTTCCAAACTAATACATAAAATCTTGGTCAAGTTCGTTAATAGGCAAAATCAGGCCAAGGAGGGGGGGGGGGATGGGGTGGCTTTTTGTGAAAACAAAAAAAACCCCATAACTTTTTAATTATGATACATATCAAATATATCTAAAGTTATTACTTCTAGGAAAAGGGTCGAAAATTTATATATGACAGATTTTTGATATAATTAAAAATGGCCTCAAGGGAGAAGGGGGGGGAGAAATAAGGGTGGTTTAAGAAGAAAAAAAATTCACAACTTTGTCAATTCACAAGATATCAAATCCAAATTTATTATAAATCATCTTATTACTATCTACAACTTTTATATTGACAAGTTTTTTATAGAACCAACTCTTACAGCAAAAAAAAAAAAAATTTGACGGCTCCGCCCACAAACATAGGTAGATTTCGAAGTGGGTGGTCCCAACTGCCGCATTGTGGCAAAAAAGGTAATTTCTTCTGCAATTCCCAATAAACAGGTGTCCCATGGCTTGCATCTTTGAAGTATACCTATGCCTGTCGGCCGAGCCGTCAGGGATTTTTATTTTCTTAGGGAACTTTCACTTTCGGAACAGTTTTGTTAACAATATTTCAAACATATACATTTATCGTGCGGGTAGAGTTTTCAGAAACACTGAATTATCCCAAATTGCTCTGTAGAATGAAAACTTGAAAAATTGTCTCATTCAAAACACATTGAAAATTATATAAACAATTAAAAATTGGAAAAAATAATGATTGTTTGTCAATATGAAGGAAACTGTGGCTGTGGGGGTTCAATCTAGTCTCCAAATTATAGACAAGGGTATTTTGTTACGGTTCAAAATATTAAATTCTGTAGCATAAAACTAAATTCAGTATGTAAATAAACATAATAATTATAATAAATACAATACACATAATAATTACATAAATATTGAATCTATGATTTTATTTTTTTTTTAGTAATTTACAGTTATCAGTTTTTTCTGAGGTATGAAAGAGTTCCTCCAAAAAGAAAGCAGTTTTGGACATTCTCTGAATCGATGCACAAAAATGCTAAGAAAATATTGGGCAGGGAGGCTGGGAAATTTAATCCTTAGAACCCATTGTCTACCCAAACCCTCAGAGTTTGTTTGTGAATTGATGTGCAGAAGAGCTATCAAATCTAAGGTTAGCTTATGTTGTGTGAAATCGAAAATTATGTATAAGGGACAGTCATATTTCAACGAGACAGACTAAATAATGACCATGACGCGGAAGTTAGTAATGCAGGTACAGCGGGCGCTGTAACACTGGTAGGCAGAGCCGTCCTTAGAGAAAGCGAGGCCGGGTGCAAGAACTTTTGCGAGGCCCTTCCATTCCGACCAGTGTTGCCAATTTATCTGTTTTTCTAGTCCTCTACGAGAAATTTGTAATAGTAATTTTTCTTTATTTAATGACAGATATGATGTGTGATTAAATAAAGTGAAGATGATGAAATTCTGGTAGAAACTTTGAATTAAAAAAAATCCTCTAAATTGGCAATATTACTTCTCACAACGTAATCGTCTTTTGGAAAAGCTCGCGTTCGCATGACATAGACAGTTCGCATCAAAGATTACGTTTTTTTAGGTGGTGTGGGGAAGGGTAGTATGTTTTAGTAGAGGTTTATAAAATCTCAGACCAATTTCCTTTCATAATACTCGGACCGGGCTCGGTCTATTCTTTTTTTCAGCAGATTTGGAACGAGCGGCAAATTCATTCTGGCCGTCTCATGTCGGAGTGGCTTTTTCTTTATTTTTGGGGGGGAGGGTGGTAAATTATTAATAATGTACAGTCGTTAAAAAAAAAAAGAGAGATAGAGAGAGAACGTTCTAATACTTTTTAATCTTGATATTTCCGCAGAGTGATGCGAAAGGTACTGATCGATCTACTGCGAATTGCGTCTATTTTTCGAATTTAAATACAAATTTTGGGAGAGTAGTCATCTACATATTAAAAATTGTATCGACTTTGAAATAAAAATATTTCCGCCAGCCAAGCGACAAACCAACGGTGAGATCCCTGGCTCTGTCAATTTTTTATCGAAGCCCCGATATCGATAATTTAGTTTATTATAAATAAAAGGTGGTAACAACTTAAACACTTATAACTCGAGCTGTAGTTGTCGTAGTACACTCATATTTTGTGTGGCATTTTTTATTTATTATATTACAGTGATAAAGTCTCCCCGTTATAATGATTACGTTTACCACACAAAATAAGAGTGTTTTACGATAATTACAGTTCGAGTTACAAGTGTTTTAAATTATAAGCACCTTATATCTATGATATACTAAAATATGGGGGAGCTTATATAAAAAACAACAGAGCCCCCCCCCTCTCCTCTTAAAACGATTACATTTGTCATACGAAATATGTGTGGACTGTGACAATTTCAATCCGAGTTATAAATGTTTGTGGTTATCGGGCCTTTGTATTCACGCTATACTAAAATGTAGGGGGCTTCGGTTAAACACACTTACAAAGTACCCCCCCCTCCTCTTTATAAAGATTAAGTTTACAATACAAAACTAGTCGGATGTGTCAATCCCAAAACTTTCTTCTATCTCACACAGGTTTCGCATACACTAAAAAGAATCAGCACCAATTCATATCAAGGTCTAACTGAAGCTCAAGTTTTATTAAATTCCGTGCAGTATTTCTTGAGATATGACTATCGCCAAAATCGTGTAAATCCTTCAAAATGCTGCATAGCAGCACCACCTGCTGGGTGATTTTTACCAAAAGCTAATCAGCATCAATTTATATCAGGGACTAACTGAATCTAAAGTTTTATTAAATTCCGAGCATTAGTTCTTGAGATAGAGCGCCCACAAAATTTTTGTCACATACAGACAGACAGACAGAGTCACAGACAGACATTTTCTAAAAATAGTCAAATCGTGTTCAGGACCTTCTAAAACGTATAAATCCGTCGAAAACCGGAAGTCAAAAATTTTCATGAATCCAATACTTTCTTCTTGTAAAGATAGAAGAAAGTAATATGAATGTTCTACAATAATTACAGCTCGAGATATAAGTGTTTTAAGTTGTCAGTATGATACGTCCTTATATGATACACTAAAATATGGCAGGCGTCGATAAAAAATCGACTGAACCCCCTTCCTCCCTTAAAATGATTACGTTTACCATACAAAATTTGCATGGGCTGTGGCAATTTGGATACAAGTTATAAGTGGTTATGGTTATCGAGCCCTTATATTTGCACTATACTAAAATTTAGGGTCTCCTGTTAAAAAACCCGACAATGTCCCCTGTAAAATTATGTCAATGTGTTCCCGCACACAAAATTTGACCACGCTGTAACAGTTTGATCACGAGTTATAAGAGTTTAAATTTGTCGGGCTCTTTTATTCAGATTTTTATAAAATTTAGGAGGTTGATAAGAAAATGATATTGACCCTCTTGATGTTGAAGCATGCAACCTTTCGTGGACCTACGATAATTAAAGCCCGAGCTATAAGGAGGGGAGGTGGGGGGGGGATGGCATCGACGAGACTGAAGTGCCATGTACTCTAAATTTAAGTATGAAATATATAACTCACAATAAAATAAATAATAAATATTTATCCATTTTGCACTAATTTGTTTTCCGGGCGCGAGGCCCTGTGCGGCCGCACCTGTCGCACACCCCTAAGGACGGCTCTGCTGGTAGGTGTGTTTATAGTAGTGCCCTCTTTAGGTAATCACGGACGAACAGCGCGAGCTGTCACCTCTGTGCCAATTGTCTGATGCTCGAAGTGAAGTGAGCTAGTCGTGTGTGCATCCGTCATAACTATGGCAACCAACAAAGAGGAACAGCGAGGTGTTTTTTTTATATTGCGGAAGGGATGTCAGGAAGTGAAATTCGTGACCGAATGTCTACTGTGTATGGCAAAAACCATAGAAGGAACATAAAATAGAAGGAAGATGTAGGGTGTTTTCGCTCATCAATTGTTACGGGGGTTATGGGAAGGTGTTCAAACTGAATGCTCGCAACCCTCCCGATATTGGCGAAAACTTGGCTTTTATCTTGGCATAGACGTTCCTACTAACCTTCGCCTCACATGATGGGTTGCCGGGCCGGTATTTCCGCTTTCGTCATTCTTATATCGTGTCTAACTGAAGTTGATTAGCTTAGTTCGAAGAATTATTTTCTGTATATTAAAATATTTGAAATCATCTCATCATTTGTTATATTTGATTGTTGCTGTGAAATTGTAAAAGTGAACTTTTCTGCACAGTGTTGCATTTCTTTTATATGAATGTTTTATTAAATATTTATACAATAAAGTATTTCAACGTATTTAGTTTCCTTATTTGTAAATATATAAACACCAGTGGACCCATGCAAATATTTCACACTGCAATCTAATATTTTTTAGATGCAGGTTCAAACTTAAAAGACTAAAAGTATCTCCTAAACAACATTAGTCAAGCCAGAATATCATCTAATTTATTCAACCAAAGTTACAGTAACATCTGGCCAGGGATAGCAAACGGGGAAAAAAAAAGTAATTAATTGTATTTTAACTGCATTAGAGGGTGACATCATCTGTTTTGGAAAAAAACATGATAGAAAAAAAAAATAAATTGAGAATTTGAATTTTGCTTTTTAATCATAAATATGATATAACCTTTGCAACAACAACTTTGTCCCACTTTATCTTTATTGGAACATATATTTTTTATTTTAATCTTTTTTTTTTTGTGACAACGCTTATTTGAGAAAAACCTTTAATTTTCTTTTATGAAAACAACGCTGATTCAATTTTTAATTAAATGTAATTTTCATGAAACCTGCTTTAACGAAATGTGATTATAATATGTCAGAAACCTGTTCATTTTTTTTTCTTATGGTATCTCATTTATCGTTTTGCGTTTTTTATTTACTTAGAAAAAGGGATGTTGACAACAGAAATAATAAATATGATACATTTTATTAGTATTTCCTAATTTCATAAAATAAAACGATTACTTTAAATCCTTTAAACTAAAAAAAAAAAAAAAAAAAAAATATCCTACTGTTTAATTATTCAGTCCTTTATAAAAAATAAAAAATAAATTTTACTTTTTTTTTTAATCAAAATCATTAGAAGAAAAGTTTTAGTTTAGAAAAATTTTTAGTTAAATTTAAATAAGGGTTTGGTTTTAAATTTTAAAATCAGGTGAATACAATCAATTCTTAGTTGATATTACGAAGGGGGGGGGGGGGGGGTAAATGTATGTGTTTATTTTATAAGTAGCCAGCGACTGATTTACAAATTTGGGGGCCCTGGGCACAGATGCTTTAATAATTTTGTGATATTTAATGATGTTTCTTCTCAATTTTTTAGCAGTAAAAGTTTTTATAAGAACCTCATAATCTTAAGTGTTCTATCTCGCTGACGATTTTTCAATCTTTCGTCAATTTTAAATATCCAATGGTAAAATTTATTTTTAAATATTGCAATGCAAATGAGATATTTTTAAAAATTTCTTCCATAGGATTAACATTAGTGAGCAGGCGTTTTCGCGTGAGTGATGTAGCCCTTAAAAGTTATTTTTACATGAAAAAAAATCCATATTTATTTTGTTTTTTAATAGTTTAAAACTTCAGATTTTGGCTAATAATTTAAAAATCTTCTGTAGCATTTGCCCCGATTTTCCGGGGCCCTGGGACCGTGCCCCGAATGCCCTGCCATAAATCAGGCACTGGAAGTAGCTGCATTACGTAAGAAAGCTTAATAAAGTTTTAAAATATATTTTTAACTTATTCTTGAACAGTTTTTTTATGAGTTATTTAAAGAAATTAGATCGGAGTTCTTTACTGTCATAAAATTAAAGATACCAAATATCGGAAAATTTAAAATATCGAATTAAATATTAGTTATAAAAGCAACCAATTATTGTTTTTTAAGTATTTTTTTATTGGTATTTAGGAAGAACATACCCCCCCCCCCTCCACCCCATAACAAAAAGAAAATATACGTAACTTTAAAAACAAAGCTTTAAATAGATTG
Source organism: Maratus michaelseni (assembly GCA_963931845.1). Lineage (NCBI taxonomy): Eukaryota > Metazoa > Arthropoda > Arachnida > Araneae > Salticidae > Maratus > Maratus michaelseni. Next base: position 134,485,136 of record OZ007598.1, on the reverse strand, counting down.
AATTATGTTTACACTCCTTAGATAACATATCCTTCGCATAACAGACGTAGCAAAAATCAAAACAATCCTCTCAAACGCTTAAATAAATAAGAAAATATCGAGGGAAAAAGGTGCCAAGACAGCGTTAAGTACGCCATACTATTGCCCTGTTTATTCCCTGTCTTTGAAATAGTTTCGGAAAATGCCGTAAATAAAAACGTGGCAAACGGCGAAAGAGGAAGACGGGCGAAAACACCCCACATCTTCCTTCTATGGGCAAAAACAGTATGTCACGTGGGCGTGTGTTTAAGTGGAATAAATAATTTCGAATGTCAGAAATGACAACGGCAGATGGTGGAAGATTTTCGGCTCATGTTGGGCGTTAGCACGGTACCGCTCACGCTATCTTGACAGAGCATCTGAAGTACTGGAAAATCTGTGCACAGTGGGTTCCCCACAACCTGACGAAGCACAAGTTGAACAGAATGTCGACATCGCTGCAGCATCTGCAGGGCTTCCAAATGGTCCCCTTTTATGTGTTTTGGTACTCTTAATCCCCTTTTTATGACTGGAAAAAAATTTGCTAATGTGGAAAAATTGCAGCAAAATGCAAAAAACTTTAAAAATTGCTTAAAGTTAAAAAATCGTTGAGGGCAAAATTTATTATAATGGACTAAAACATTGTAATCGGTATTCTTTCACGAATGTCAAAAAATCGCTGTGGAATGTAGAAAAAACATTTTAAATAAGTGCATTAGAAATCTCATTAAAAATCTCTAGAAATTCAAAAATCTACAAAACAAAATTTACTGTCATAAAATCACCGCAAAACACAAACTAGTCGGATGTGCCAATCCCAAAACTTCCTTCTATATCAGTCATGTTAATACTTCAAAATTCGCTATCACATCGCCAATAAAATCAATATTTTCCGTCATTCTGTTGTACGTCAGCTGCTTGGGAATCGTCGGGTTACCGCATAGAATAAGCAAGAAGGAAGATATGGGCTTTTTTCGCCCTTTTCCGTCTATCCCCGTTTGAAACGGAATTTTTTTTATTTACGGCATTTTCCGAAACTATTTCAAAGGTGGGGAGTAATCAGGGCAATAGTACGGCGTAATTGTCGCTGTCTTGGCATCTTTTTCCCTCGATATTTTCTTATTTATTTAAGCGTTTGAGACGAGAGATTTGTTTTGATTTTTTCTACGTCTGTTATGCGAAGGATATGTTACCTCGGGCACTTGATGTCAAGCACACAAGTCAGATGTATGTTCTCAATAAACAAACAAACAAGATATGCTACCTAAGGAGTGTAAACATAATGCAATCTATTTAAAGCTTTGTTTTTAAAGTTACGTATATTTTCTTTGTTATGGGGTGGAGGGAGGGGGGATATGTTTTTCCTAAATACCAATAAAATAATGCTTAAAAAACAATAATTGGTTGCTTTTAAAACTAATATTTAATTCGATATTTTCAATTTTCCGATATTTGATATCTTTATTTTTATGACAATAAAGAACTCCGGTCTAATTTCTTTAAATAACTTATAAAAAAAGAACTTTGTTCAAGAATAATTTTAAATTCGATATATTTTAAAACTTTATTACGTAATGCAGCTACTTGCAGTGCCTGATTTATAGCAGGGCATTCGGGCCACTGTCCCAGGGCCACCGATTTTCCGGGGTTCGCAAATGCTACGGAAGATTTTTAAATTATTAACCCAAATCTGAAGTTTTAAACTATTAAAACACAAAATTAATATGGAAAGTTTTTATTTATTTTTTTTTTTCATGAAAAAATAACTTTTAAGGGCTACATCACTCACGAGAAAACGCCAGGTCGCTAATGTTAATCCTATGGGAGAAATTTTTAAAAATATCTCATTTGCATTTCAATATTTAAAAATAAATTTTACCATTGGATATTTAAAATTGACGAAAGATTGAAAAATCGTCAGCGAGATAGAGCACTTAAAATTATGAGGATGTTATATAAACTTAGACTGCTAAAAAATTGAGATTATTAAAGCATCTGTGCCCAGGGCCCCCAAATTTGTAAATCAGTCACTGGCTACTTATAAAATAAACACATACATTTACCTCCCCCCCTCCCCTTCGTAATATCAACTAAGAATTGATTGTATTCACCTGATTTTAAAATTTAAAACCAAACCCTTATTTAAATTTAACTAAAATCCCCTTTCTTCTGATGATTTTGATGAAAAAAAATCTTTATAAAGGACTGAATAATTGAACTAGGATAATTTTTTTTTTTTTTTTAGTTAAAAAGATTTAAAGTAATCGTTTCATTTTATGAAATTAGGAAATACTAATAAAATGTATCATATTTATTATTTCTGATGTCAACATCCCTTTTTCTATGCAAATAAAAAACGCAAAACGATAAATGAGATACCATATGAAAGAAATTTTAACAGGTTTCTGACATATTATACTCACATTTCGTTAAAACATGTTTGATGAAAATTACATTTAATTAAAAATTAAATCAGCATTGTTTTCATAAATGAAACGATTTTCTCAAATAAGCGCTGCCACAAAAAATAAATACGATTAAAATTATTAAAATAAAAAATATATGTTCCAATAAAGTTCAAGTGGGACAAAGTTGTTTCACACGTTTATATTATATTTATGATTAAAAAGCAAAATTTTAATTAAAATGCTCAATTTATTTTTTTTCTCCCATGTTTTTTCCAAAACAGATGATGTCACCCTCTAATGCAGTTAAAATAAAATTACTTTTTTTCCCCCATTTGCTATCCTTGGCCAGATTTTACTGTAACTTCAGTTTCACAATTTCACAGCAATAACAACAACAACAAAATGAGATTTCATATATTTTTATATAAATGAAATAAGCTAATCAACTTCAGTTCTTCTGTATTTAGATATAATTCATATAAAATAAATTCAACATTATGCAGAAAAAAATCAGTTTTGCTGTTTCACAGCAACAATTACTTAAAACAAATGATTAGATTATTTAAAATATTTCCAAATAAAGACTAATAAGCAAATCAACTTTATTCCCTTTTCTAACTATGGATGGAGAGGAAAATTTAATATCATTTGATAAAAGTAGAATTTGACAAAAAAAGAAAGTAGTTTACAATTCTTAAATCCAGCCATTAAAGGGAAAAAAAAAAAAAGATGTGAAACTCAGTAGCAGGTAAAATTAACCATTTCACCACTGTTGATACATAATTTTTTTTTCAAAGATTATTCAGATTTTTCTCATAAAATTTTTAATATCAATAATTCAATTATCAAATTATATAATTGCAATGTTTCTAAATAAATTTTTTAATCAGTATGTTTTAGTTTTATTAGAATATATGGTTCTCTTAAAAATATGCACACCTTGTGTTTAAGGGCATAACAAATTTCTGAAATTTTTGTAGATTTTAAATCATTTATTTGCTTACATTTTAAAACCTCATCATAACAATTTTATCTTTATGAAATAACTATCCATAGAAACATTTTCTTACGAAAATCTTTATTTAACGAATAATTTGTTAAATTAATTTAAAGAATAATTTTAATTCTATTATAAATTATTACTTAAACATTTGATCGATAGTGTTTTAAGAGCAATACTACATAGAACCTGGGAAAACTTGATGGCAAAGAATGACAATGACAACACAAAAGCAGAAATACCGGCAACCCATCATGTGAGGCGACGGTTAGTAGGAACGTCTATGCCAAGATAAAAGCCAAGTTTTCGCCAATATCGGGAGGGTTGCAACGTTGCAAGCCATTCTGTTTGAACACCTTCCCATAATCCCCTAACAAAAGACGGACGAAAACACCCTATATCTTACTTCTATTTTAAGTTCCTACTTCTATGGGTTACCGGGATGCGATCAACTGATGTATACTAAACTACGAAAAGTTCTTCTGGCCTGAGCTGACAGGAACAGATAGCCTCCCTATTCCTTGGTTTTACGATTTTAGCTAATTTTACTGGAAAACACGAAGGTAAAATGCGTGGAACCTAATTAAAAAAGATTCAATCCCAGTTCTCGTCAACATTGAATTTGAATAAGAATATCGCCAAATTAGTCCGCTATTTGGCGATATTTCGCCAACTGTCGTAAAGTTTGGCGAGAATTTGACGTTGGCGAATATAAATATATAGCGATAAGCATATACTAGGAACAATGGTTACAACAATGAAAGAAAATTTGCCGAAACCATGTTAACTAAAATTCATAAATTAAACCCGTTTAGGATGAATTCTGCTGTCTTGTTTGAAAATGTTAGCCACCCTAAAATTTCAAACCGCTATATCTCAGCCATTTTTTAAGATAGAGGCAAAACAAAAATTGTTCCGCATTCTCCGGGTCAAGCCGAACATTTAACGAAAAAAACTTTTAGGATTTCTAATTTTTTTGTACATCTTTTTGAATTTGAAATCTTTAAATGGTTATCACAGCGTCCCCTTTCGTCGAATTGCTATAACCAAAAAAAAAAAAAAAAATGTTCAATTTGAAGCATAACTTCATACACTTTTCGATGATGATACAATAGTGAAAATGGAACAAAAATATCGATCACAGCGCCCCCTTTCGTTGAAATATCCCCAAATTATAATAGAACCTGCTTGCCATAACCAAAAAAAAAAAAAAAAAAAGGTTCAATTTGAAGCATAACTTCATACACTTTTCGATGATACAATGAGGACGGACATTTTGTAAAAATATGTTTTTCGGAGTCTCTGACCCCTAAAACGTGTAAATCCGTCGAAAAAAATATTAGATTGCAATACTTTCTTCTATTATAAATAGAAGAAAGTAAAAAGCCCAAATTATATAAAAAAAATTAGCGAAAAATCGCTGCACGAATTCCGATTACATTTTATTGAAAGAGGACAAAATTGATTAAACTGGGCTAAAAGAATAAAACCGGATTCTTTATCAGAATGTCAAAAAATCAACGCAGAATGTATAAAAAAATCTAAAAATCACATAAATTGCACACACACACACAAAAAAAAAATTGCTGCACGAATTCCGAATAAACTTTATTACAAAGAGGACAATATTTATTACATTGGGCTAAAAAATATTAAAACCTGATTCCTTTTCCTACTCTGAAAACAAATCACAGCAAAATATATAAAAATCGCAGAAGAAAAAATTTACTATAGTTAACAATGTAACCGGGATTCTTTCATAAATGTCAAAAAATCACTGTGGAACGTGGAAAAAAAAAGGGCTAAAAATTGGTAAAAATTCAAATCAAAAATTCAATTGCAGAAGAATAAATTTAAAAGTTTGCAACCGAATTCTTTTTACTAATGTCAAAAAATTACAACAAATAACAAAAAAGAACTGAAATTTGCGTAAAAAATTCGTGAAAAATTTAAAAATCACTATACAAATTCTAAATAATTTTTTTTTTTTTGAAAAAAAAAATATTGGGGTGAAAAATTGGGGAAAAAAATATGGAGAAACCGTTACTTTGCTAGAAATTAATAGCCCTACAGCGAAGTTATGGACTCTATATCTAAAGATGGTCACAATTGAGTGAACAGTTTATCGAAGTGGAGCGAACAGGAATCTGGATCCTCCATCTGAAAACTGCGTAAAAAAAGATTCCACACTTCCATGCTGCGAGACATTTCTTATATACCAAGTGTGGACATCTGTACTTCCAAGATGGGCAAATGAGACCAACTCCATACGTTTGATCTCCTTCGTTCACAGCATTGCTGCTTGATTTTTGTTTCGGCCTTGATTAAGCGCCCATTGTTTGTAGCACCATCTATCTCCTGTATTTGGAACTAAAACTGTGAATCACAGTAAAAAAATTCCTGACATATATTACTCTCCTGCAAGAATTTTAACAGTGTAATACTTATTTATTTCCAATGTGACTCCTTAATGTTAATTTAATACAATAAAGCCTATGGATCGCATAACTTTTTGACTTGTTCCTATACTGTTTTGTCCCGATGCCACAAAATTTTCACTCTATGCAAATTCTAATGATATTATAAATTTAAATAAGTGAAATCGTTTGGTTGACTTCAGAGTCAACACAGATGCAGAGTTGCCAAGTCTCCGGTTTTTTGCATGACAGTATTTTACCAGAGAAAATGTTATTTTAAGAGTGTATTCAAATCCAAACTGCTTATTTTGAGACACATTTGTAAATTCAATTTTGCTCTAAAATGCAGGTTCTCTTACTCAGAAACTTTATAATGTCCGTATTGTCTCGATTTTTTGATAAAGGCAGAATATGTTTAAAAAAATGCTGTCAAAGTGGACATTTTGAACCGAATTTCCCGAAGCGATGGCGCTGGACACAAAAAAAAAATGATCGTACTGTGAAAATAATTGTCTGCAAATCAATTTCTAATTAATCGAACGAAAAATAAAAACATGGGGCCCTTATAAATGTCTTTATAAATCACGCCGCCAAGTTTCCTGTTGTTACTTTTAAAAATGAGTCTGGGAATGTGTCTCAAAATTTTGAGTTGTTGAGCGTGGAAAAATATTTTTTTTGAATACCGCCCTAAATCTCAGAATGCTCTGTGAAATCGTTTGGTTCACTTCAGAGTTAACACAGATGCAGAGTTGCCAAGTCTCCGGCTTTTTGCATGACAGTATTTTACCAGAGAAAATGTTATTTTAAATCTCAGAATGCTCTGCTTAAATAAAACAAGATTTTCTGTATTAAAATACTGGTATCCAAAAAGCCAGAGACTTGGCAGCTCTGCAGATGATTAAATGCCTTTGCATATAGGTCCATTAAATTTCAGGAAGTAACATAGGCTATGTTTTATTTGTTTTCATTGAGAATCAATGAACATTTTCCCTATAAAATTTAACTTTGTTCCTTTATTGTTGCCAACAGTTGAAAAACTAAATTTTCAAGTGAAAAATTTCCACGTGCAAAATGAAATTGAAATTTGCATTTTTTGTTTAAGTTAAAAAAGAAGAATATGACGTCAAACTCCAATTAAAGAGGGACATTTTTAAATCTATATATATAAAAGCCGTTCTTGTTCTTGGTATGTTTGTTCCTTTTAAAATATACACTAAAACACTTTTTATTTTGCTTAAAAGACGTCAACATATCAATATAAACATTAAAGATTTTAAAATTTACATGTTTCGATTTGTTCATCAAATAGTCATCATAAGTGTTTTAGTGTATAAATTAAAAGTTAATTTTAATGGACGTATTTTGACTCTCCACTTTATTTGAAATATAATAACATTTGAATGTTTGTTCCTTATACAAATCTACAGTTTTTGTCCGATTTGAAAAAAAAAAAAACTTAATTTACATACGTTTTAGAACACGAGTAAAATTACTGTCAACTTTAAAAATTTCTCGGACCATTCTTTATCATTTTTTTTTCAAACATCTCCCATAGTTTATCGTTATAGAAATCCTATTTTTGTTTAAATTTCTAATGAAATTTCTTTCCCGTTGCCTTAAAATAAATTGCGTATGGAAAATATTTTTATAAACCAATAAAAATTCAGATTCTCTCACTATAATTTGAAATAAGAAACTGATGTCATTTTGGGCAGATAATGTAATTATTTTCGCATATTGGAAAGATTACTATAAGTGCATTTAAACAACATAGTACATATATTTAAATGTGTTTGGAGATAAAAATAAATAACTTAGCTCCTAATTTTACAAAGGCAAATTGTTTCCATTGTTTTGTTAATATTAAAGTAAATTTTCTAAGAAATAAAAACATATTTTTGCGCATTCAAACTTCATGATTCAATTTATTCTATGTAATCAAAAACCGTCCGTCAAATATTGACATTTAGCAATCATTACATCGTAACTTTTTCAGCTTGAGTTTCAACCAAGGAAGCATATTTAAGTTCTTTGTATGCAGATGGACAATACATGCTCACTATTAATAAAAATTTGATTTAAAGAAAACAATGCAGTATTTTCCATTCAATTTTCTGTAAAAATAGGTGTTAAAACAAACAGGATTAACAGAATAAAATTACGTACTTTTTTAATGTAATACATTTATTTTAATTTTAAAAAAATAATATATTTTTTATAAGTTCGACAACGTGGCAACATTTTCATTTCACCAGCTTCGAAATTAATATCCAATTCTTAAAAGAACAATATATTTTTGAGAAATAATGTTTTGCATCAAAAATCACGTAATTCCAAATCGCAATTTTAGCAAATTCTGTTTAAATTACATTATAAATATAATTTTTGAGTTAAATTTAGTATTTAATAATATTGGTTATATTTAGTATTTAATAATATATGCTTCGATTCAGTTCATCAGCACGTTCTCGATTTGTATCTGTGACTGATGATATCGACCGGCGGCTTCTCGTTTTATCTGCAATTTCCGTTTCCGCACATTGCTAATGTCCATTACAGCGTCTCCATAAACATTCTTCAAGTGTCTATGAATTTCCTTAGGTGCACAACCTTCTTTTGCGAAAACTTCGATGATGACTCTTTCTTTTAGCTTCAGATCCATGGCTCTAATCTGCCATTCTGAAAAGAAAAATACTATGTAAGTAGAGTAAGGTTACCTCTATAATATCAAGCTTAGATAGTCCAGTAGCTGTGAAAGAAATAAAATTTAGAGCAATGGAGGCATTACGTATTGATTCACCCTCGTAGAGGTCATTCCATATCAAATCAACACAAACAAAAAGTAAAAATATACCTGACCCTCACCAATTTTGATGAAATTTGGTGAACATTTAGAGTCTACTAAGAAACTAATTCACACAAAATTTAAACATCATAATGCAAGTAGTTTCTGAATTAGAGAAATTAAAAAATGACTGAATTATGCTAATTTTGCAATATCGGCTAAACTTAATTTAATCATAACCTTAGTTGTAATTAAGTTAGAGAGCTGAAACTAGTCTCATTTTGAAGCTAATTAATGGCTATTTTTAATAAAATTTAGGTTTTATGAAAGTTTAAAAAAAAAGTGACTTTGACCTTGAAATTTGACTTTAATTATTTCAAAAAATGGTATTTTAATTTGTCTAATTTTTAAAATTTAAATTCATTACTATCTGTTCCAGCCTTTCATCAATTTTCAGCATGGGATTCCTGTGGGTTCACTAGATATATATTTTTTAAATTCACAATATAGGAAAAAATGCATTATTTACTAGATACAATTTGTTGAAATCACTGTAACTCAAGAATCCAATTTAACACATTCCTAAAATTTTTACTGAACCTTAATATCAACATATATTTTAATGAAAAAAAAACGAGATGGTGCTCTTTTGAAAAATATAAAGTATAAAATGCGTTGCATACATTTACTCGTTTTACCATACCCCGGTAGCAGAAAGTTCGAGACGGGCGACGTACGTCGCAGATTTTTTTCCCTCTTCTGCAGATTTTTTTCCATGGAATTTTGTTCGGCTCATAGATTTTTTTTCCCCTCCTTCAGCAGATTTTTTTACTTCGTCAGCGGGTGCGGTGCTGCAGCCACACTTTCACTTCGCATCTTGAGAAGCGCTATGATCTTCTGCGCATCTCCTCATTCTTTGCAAGCTAAATATTTTTTTTTCTCCGACATCCCTGCTCAATGGACCAACAGCGTTTGCTCATATACTGTGCGTGCATCTCGCCAGAAAGTTCAAAGAAGAAAATCTGAAAAGCGGTTGAAGAAATCAGCGAAAAGCAGGCCTTGTCTTTTCTTTTATAGCTGCAAATGCGCTCTGCTCATTTTTTTTAATAGCAGCATAGTGTTTTGGGTTCAAAAAAGAATTTCCGTCTGCATATTTCAACTTGCGAATTTCACCAATAGGTATCGGAAAAAAACTGAAAATTTGTCAATAGGGCACAGAAAAATTTTGCAAAGTTCGTTAAACGGTCACGCGAAAATATTGTGAAATTTGTTGCCAAATTCGCCGATTGGTAGTGAAAACAATTGCGAAATTTGTCCACAATTACACGTTAAAAAAAAAAGAAACATGCGAGTTTCACCTGTAAGACGCGGGAAAAAAAATCGGAAATTCGCTTATCGGTCGCCAAAAAAAGCAAAATTTGTCAATTGGTAGCAGGAAAATATCACAAATTTCTTCAATCGATCGCAGGAAAACAATCACGAAATTCGTCGGTTGGTTACAGAAAATAAACATGAAATTCGTCAATATATCGCGGGGAAAAAACCCGCTCAATTCACCAACAGGTTGCTGGTAAATATCGAGAAATCAAGTTAAAAAATTGCATGTAACAGTAATACTTTACAAGATATTAATTATTGATATACAGTAAAAGACTTCTTTATTACGTATAATGTTGTACTGTTTCATATAATATGAGTACTATTTAATATAAAATTTTATATATCAATGTAGTATTTGAGGTTTTTGACATAAGATTGTTCTGGACATAGCAGTTTAAACTCTCAAAAACGGACACATGTCAAAGACCTGCCAATCCTGAATTGTAACAAAGTTTACCTGCAGATTATTTTCTGCCTCTGAAATATCCGTCGCAGACACTTGGAGAATTTTCTGCTTCTGGGTACCATACATTTTACACGTCTTCCATTACACTTACTCGTTTCACTTTCGAATATAAAGAGGACGAATACACTTTGGTTGACACTGTTGATGATGACATTGGAATAAATGAAAGAAGTTTCTGGATTCTTGCAATTGTGAGAGATATTTTGAATCTTTCTTCAAGGTACTGTTTTTCTGCCTCATAGTTCACTACACTGGTGTACTTGAAATTAACTGCTGGGATATTATCCACTGACCAATCAAATAATTGCCGAGGTGTCATTATCTGTTGATCATATGGCCTTTGAAGGCTGGCTCTTGCTGCCAATGTTTTCACTGTTCCTCCAACTCCATCACACGACCCTTTTCCATGAGAGGTGGCTGAAAAGTGCCACTCAGCAGGTATCCCAAAGTCTTCTTTGTGGTTGCAGAGGTTGATAAAGTTTTTTCGATTTTTATATTGTGATGCTCCTCCATCTGAAAAGTAGACCAATTTTTCAACAGGATACTTCTCTTTTAGAAAATCTATGAGTAGCTTTTGAAACAGGTGCACTGCAACCGTGTCATGATGAAGGCAATCAGATATAACGTAACTGATATGATGAAGCTTTCCATCATCTCTAAAATATATCACAAATGGATGAATAGTTGCTTGTGAATTGTTCCAGTGGAAGCCTTGTACTTCATCCTGAAGTATGAAAGAGTAGTTTTCATCAAAATCACAAATTACTAAAAATATTCCATGCTCAAAGTTCAATTTCAAATCTCCTTGAAAAGCTGATTGCTGTCTTGCAATGAATGAATGTTGAAGCAGTACTTGCAGCTTGTCACAAATGTCATCCACGAAATCATCAGATGAATTGCTTACTGTCACAAGTGTGGATCTCTCAACAGAAATCCATTGCGTGTATGTAATAGTATGAACCATATTATCATCCATAAGTTTCCTTAAATTTTGACATGAGGTCAGCTTCTAGACATTCATCACACTCATTAAAATAGCAAGAAGGCTGTGGTGGATTGCAAATAATCATTGCCAAACAATGATTATATGTTTCATTAGAAGTCAGATCAGCTATCTTCCCTCCTAGCATCATCAATTTGACATTCTGGTGGACAGTACAGACACAAACTGTGTGTGTCCCACTTGCTGCAGGCAAAACCCAATGTTTAGGACGGAGTTCAGCAAATTTTAAGAAACCCAGATGTCCTGGAAACTTTTCTTTAAATAAATTATATAACTCTTTTATGTTATTTAATACAAGCCTTTTCTGCACACGAACTCTTGTTCCATCTATTTGTCTCACAGACACGAAACCTTTTTTCCCAGGCATGATACGAATTACATCATCAGATTCATAAAATTGTCTAATTAGATTAACCGTTCCTACTTCTAGTAGATTACCTGGTTTCGGATTTGGTGTGGACATTATTCCTTTTTCTTTGACGAGTTGCTTGGCTTTCCGCACCATAAAGTTAGTAGCACCTACAAACTCATTTATTACGTCACGCCACACATTTGCCGAAAAATTTATATAAAACAAGATGCTAAAAAGAAAATGTCAGAAGAAGAACTCTCCACATTCAACTATACACAGAAGCTTGCGTAAAATGCGAAGTGCCTGACTAAATGAGGGAAAGAAAACCGGCAGTGTGGGGATGCAAAGCATTTTGCTCGCAATTTGGGAAAAATATTGGCAGGATAATTAAAAATAACTGAAGACATTTTAACTAACGAAAAACTGTTATACCTGCCTGTCAGTGATGCATTACTATTTTTTTTACGTGAATGTGAAAGTTCAGTTAAATATTGATAAATATGTTAAAATGGGTTCTTGAGTTATAGTGATTTCAACAACATGTGTCTATTAAATAACGCACTTTTGTCCTAAACATGAGAGCTTCAGCATCATCTCAACACCTCCTCCCTCTCCAAGAAAAAAATATCTTTGTGAACTTTACAATAAAAGATATTGTCAGTAATATCTATCTATCTATCTATCTATCTATCTATCTATATATATATATATATATATAAATATATATATGTCGTAGGCTAATTTGGGAAATCCGCCTCTTTGCAAACAGCCCAGGCTCTTTGCAAAGAGCCGGTCTATTTGGAGAATAATTTCCCTTTTCTCAATCAGCCTGATGTTGTTTTTAAGGCTTACTGCAAAAAGTCTAGACAACATTAGGCTAATTGGAGTATGGTCATTTATTTTTCAAGCTGCCTGACATTTTTTAGACTCATTGCAAAGAGCCTAGATAGCGTTAGGCTAATTGAAAAATGACCATGCTTATTTAGAAAATGACCAGTTCTTTGTCAAAATATGGTGTTGTACCCAACACGAACCTGAAAATTCCATTCGAAGTCGACCCGAACCCGACAGAAAAATTCCATCGGACCGTAACCCGATCCTAAAAGGACAAAATAAATTCGAGTCGCAACCTGACCCGAACCAGAAACTCAAATTAACCCGAAATCCGACACGAACCCGACAAAAAACCCATCAAATCGTAACCTGATCCGAACCCGATAAAATAAATTTCTTCATGTCGCAAAGCGACCCGAACGTAAAAATTCGATGTTAACCCAACCCGAAAAAGACATTAAAATTCCATCGAACCGTAACCAGATCCGATCCCGATAAAATAAATTCCTTTGTGTCGCAAACCGACCCGAACCCGAAACTGATAGTTAACCCAAAACCAACCCGAACCTAAAAATTTTATTTAACCCAAAACCTAACCCAAACCTGAAAATTGAAGTTAGCTCGAAACCCAAAGTCGACACGCAACCCGACCCGAAACTGAAAATTGAAGTTAGCCCGAATCCCAAACCCGTCAAGAATTCCATCGAACCGTAATCCGATCCGAACCCGACAAAATAAATTCCTTCATGTCGCAAAGAACCCGAACCTAAAAATTCGATGTTAACCAGTAATCCAACTCAAACAAGACATTAAAATTCCATCGAACCGTAACCAGATCCGATCCCGATAAAATAAATTCCTTCGTTTCGCAAACCGACCCGAACCCGAAACTGATAGTTAAGCCGAAACCGAACCCGAACCAGGAAAAAAATTCCATCGAACCGTAACCCGATCCGAACCCGAAAACTAAATTTTGTCACGTAACCCGAACCGAAATTGAAAATTTAAGTAAACCCAAAACCGACCCGAACATAAGAATTTAATTTAACCCGAAACCTAACCCAAACCTGAAAATTGAAGTTAACTCGACACGCAACCCAACCCGAAACGGAAAATTGAAGTTACCCCGAATCCCAAACCCGTCAAAAATGCCATCGAACCGTAACCCGATCCGAACCCGTCAAAATAAATTCCTTCATGTCGCAAAGCAACCCGAACCTAAAATTTCGATGTCAACCAGTAACCCAACCCGAACAAGACTTTAAAATTCCATCGAACCGTAACCAGATCCGATCCCGATAAAATAAATTCCTTCGTGTCGCAAATCGACCCGAACCCGAAACTAATAGTTAACCCGAAACCCAACCCGAACCAGGAAAAAAAATTCATCGAACCGTAACCCGATCCGAACCCGAAAAATAAATTTCGTCGTCACGCAACCCGAACCGAAACTGAAAATTTAAGTTAACCCAAAACCAACCCGAACCTAAAAATTTAATTTAACTCGAAACCTAACCCAAACCTGAAAATTGAAGTTAACTCGAAACCCAAAGTCGACACGCAACCCGACCCGAAACTGAAAATTGAAACTCACCAGAATCCCAAACCCGTCAAAAATTCCATCGAATCGTAACCCGATCCGAACCCAACAAAATAAATTTCTTCGTGTCACAACCCGATCCGAAACTGAAAATTGAAGTTAACCCAAAAACCGACCCGAACCTGACAATTTAATTTAACCCGAAACCTAACCCAAACATGAAAATTTAAGTTAATGCGAAATCCAAAATCGACACGCAATCAACCCGAAACTGAAATTTTAAGTTAAACCGAAACCCGAACCCATCAAAAATTCCATCGAACCGTAACCCGATCAGAAATCGACGGAACAAATTCCTTCGTGTCGCAAACCAACCCAAACTTGGAAATGGAAGTTAACCCGAAACTCAACCCGAACCCGACAAAAAAATTCCATCGAACCGTAGCACAAACCGAAAACATTAAAATAATTTCCATTGTCATGCAACCTGATTTGAACCTGAAAATTTGAGTTAATCCGAAACCCGACAAAAAGATCCATCGAGCCGTAACTGAATCTTAACCCGAAAAAATAGATTCCTTCGTCTCGCAACCCGACCCGAAACTGAAAATTGAAGTTAACCCGACAAAGTGAATCCATCAAATTTAACCCTATCTGAACTAAAAAAAACCCCGATCCGAAACAGGAACATAAGCGCCAACCGCGGGTCGGGTCGGTTTAGGGGAAAACGGTTTTCCGGACCCGATGAAGGACTCTAATCATGGGTTATTGCAGAACTTCCATGGTATTGAATTATTATGCATAATTTTAGTATAACAAATAGGAGTAGAAACTTGAAATGCTTATAAAAATTTATAAGAAAACTGTTTTTTTTTTTTTTTTTTTTTTTTTGACAGATTTTATTAACGCGGCTGAGAATTTAAGATTAGTGAATACTTCATTTTTGTTTTAAGGGTATATTTTTCACAACAATCCCGTGTAGAAGTATTAATAAAACCAGAGGGCCCGTGCGAGGATTTCGCACTGAAATCTAATATTTTTTGGTACTGCTCTATTAACCCGTCGACCGCTTTTCATAACAAAAAACTATCGCCAAACTGTAAGATGAAACGCCAAAAATGCAGTCATATTTACTTGATATCAGAAGCATTATACGTGTTTGTTACGTCATCAAGTGGTTTTTAACGCGACATTTGCGTGTATTTTTTATTATGTTTTACTGATTTATTAGTTATTTCATTCATTAAAATAACAATCGTGTCCTTAAATTCTTATATTTTATATATTTATTTATTTATTTTGATATTCCAATGGCAACGTTCTCCCGTTTATTTGGCGATAGTTTTTTGTTATGAAAAGTGGTCGACTGTATAATAGAGAAGTACCATTTTTTATCAATCTATACTAATAAAAGAAAGTTTCGCTCTGCGTGTGTGTGTCTGTTGGCGATGGCTAGGAAAATCCAACCCACCTAGAAGGCTGCAAATTTAGATATAGGTAGTCCAAACCCTCTCCTGGTGCACCATTAATGTCAGAATTTTAATATTTTGAAAATTAAAGTAGTTATTAATTAAAAACTGATCAAAGATCACAAATAAAAACGTCATTATTCAAAATGTAGCTGGCGCATGTGCAGAAACCAATATCCGTATCTTCCGGAATAGAAGAAAGAAAGCACAACACAACCCGTTTTTGTTTTAAGTTTTTCTAAATTCGCCATGGGCAAACGTTTAGAAATACGGAAAAACCGTCTACATATCTGAAAGAAAATACTTTTACGTCTCAAACGATCTGGTTGGTTTGAAAAAAAATTTACATTTAACCCTTTCAAAAAAAATAATCAAAAAGCATCGAATTCATGTATTTTATTTTCTCCCGTTTTCCGAGCCTTGTATCCACCGACATACAAAAAATACGGAAAAACGAAGGTCACCAAATTAAAGAACTGATTTTGCCATTTCCAAAGTCCCCTTTGGTTTTAAAATATGCAAAAATTAACCCTTCTAAAAAGTATATTTTCTGTATGCCGTTTTGAGATTTTTGCGATTTTGGCAATTTTTAAAAATTCGCATCGGCGATTCAGAGAAAGGTACGAAAAACTAAAAATACCAGACAATATGTACATTTATTCCTTTTTCGACATCTGTATTTGTTTTTGAAAAAGACAAATATTAACCCTTCAAAAAAAATTCGTGCGCAGGACTCTCTTTTGCGAATTCCGATTTTCTATGATATATAAAATGTGGCATCGGCTTTCTAAAATAACCAAACAAAAATCAAACACACTTAAAGACATCTACGTTCTGTCGGATTAAGGCAGAAACCTTTAGTTTAAGAATAAAATCACGTTAACCTTTTCGAAAACGTTTTTTACCGTAAGTCAATTTCGCTTTTTTAACTATTTCCCCTGTCTTTAAAAATACGAATTGGCGTTTATAAACAAGATACGAAAAACTAAAAATACCTCAACTAATCTACATCTCTTTGTTTTTTAAAATCTGGTATCCGTTTTGAAAATTTTTAATTTTAACCCTCCAAAAAAAAAAAAATACTTTCCAAAACTCACTCACGCGATTTTCGTTTTTCGGTCCAAGTTTAAAAATCAGCATCGACTCAGGAAATGTGAGTACGGACAAACAGTAGACTCCAGATCATAGACGCGTTCATTTTCTTCAAAACGCATGATTGGGTTTTAAAAAATATCTACATTAACCCTTTAGAAACCGATCGATTACGTAACCAACTTTCGCGATTTCCGCTATTTTGGCAATGTTTACCCGTGGTTAAATTTCAATTCTACTAGGAAATTTGGTTGGGTCGAGTGTTCTGAAAAAGCCTCTTCCCGAACAGACTGCGCCCCCTGGCGGTGGAAGGTGGAACTATGGACCCGATTACGACGGGGTTTGGTTTAAGTTTCGTATAGAACAGATTATTAATATTTTTGGCCCGTGCGACGCCGGGCGGGTTAGCTAGTATGTAATATTTCTTAGATGGCAGTTTAAACACCTAAAGAAAAAGTAAGGATAAAAATATCTGCAAACAACATTTAGTTTTTAGTCAAGCTAGAATATCATCTAATTTTTTCCATCAAAGTTATAGTAAAAACTGATCCAAGATTGCAAAATGCACGCGCGAGAGAAAAAAAAAATAAGAATCGTATTTTAACTGCATTAGAGGATGACGTCATCCGCTTCGGGAAAACATGGGACATAGAAATATAAATCTAAATATTTCAATTTCAATTTCGCTTTTTAATCATAAATATAAAATAAACCCGTGCGGTGTTTTTATAATAATTGCTGAGAATCCTATAATGTGGTATTTTATTTTTGTGGCAACGATACTTTGAAGAAAACCTTTCATTTCTTTTATGAAAACAATGCCGATTTAATTTTTAATTTTCAGCAAATTTTAATCAAAAACATGTTTTAACGAATTGTTAAGTGTGCTATGTCAGAAGCCAGTTCAAAATCCTTTCACATGCCATCTCATTCGTCGTTCTGCGTTTCGTATTTTCTGAGAAAAAGGGATGTTGACAGGAGAAATATATATGATGTGTAGATGAGGCAGATTGTTAATGTTTTCTCAAAATTATGTAGAAAAGATAGGTTGTTATAAAAATAAAAAATATATGATATTATTATAAAAATATATATGAAAATTTCTATATTAATGAAATCTGCAGATGAGGTTGATTTTTAAAGTTTTCCCATCTTTAATGAGGGAAGATGGGTTGCCAATGAAAACAATTATAAAAAATATATATGAAAATTTCTGTAATAATTATTTCTACAGATGAAGCAGATTTTTTATGTTTCCCAGTTTTACTCAGATAACATGGGTATCTAAAGAACATTATTATAATATATATGTAAGAAAATTTTGCAATAAGTACACTTACAGATCAGGCAGACTTTTGTTGATTTTCAACGTTACGTAGAAAATGGGTTACTGAATGAAAATATTATAAAAATAAATAAGAAAAGTCTTTGTCTATGAAAACTGCAGATGTGGCAGATTTTTAATGTTGTTCCATCATTATGTAGAGAAGATGTGTTGCTGAATGAATTTGATAAAAAAAGAAAACTGCCTTATTGATATATTTCATTTATGCGCCTTGTTGATAATTAAGGTTAATAAAAACATTCTTTTTTATAGATAAAATTTATTTGTCCTCTGCCACAAAAATATACAAAAAACAATTTGCAGTCAAGACGAAAACGGTTAACTTAAATTTTCAGTTTCGGTTCGGGTTGCATGACTACGAAATTTATTTTGTCGGGTTCGGATCGGGTTACGGTTCGATGGATTTTTTATCGGGTTCGGGTAGGGTTTCGGGTTAACTTAAATTTTCTGGCTTGGATCGGGTTGTGACACGAAGCAATTTATTTTGTCGGGTTACGGTTCGATGGATTTTTTTATCGGGTTCGGGTCGTGTTTCGGGTTAACTTGAATCTTCTGGCTTGGAACGGGTTGTGACACGAAGGAATTTATTTTGTCGGGTTCGGATCGGGTTACAGATCGATGAAATTTTTGACGGGTTCGGGTTTCGGGTTAACTTCAATTTTCAGTTTCGGGTCGAGTTGCGTTTCGACTTTGTGTTTCGAGTTAACTTTAATTTTCAGGTTTGGGTTGTGTTTCGGGTTAAATTGAATTTTCAGGTTCAAATCGGTTTTTGGGTTAACTTAAAATTTCAGTTTCGGATCGGATTGCATAACTACGAAATTTAATTTGTCGGGTTCGGGTCAGGTTTTGGAATAACTGGAATTTTCTGGCTTGGATCGGGTTGTGACACAAAGGAATTTATTTTGTCGGGTTACGGTTCAATTAAATTTTTGACGGGTTCGGGTTTCGGGTTAACTTCGATTTTCAGTTTCGGGTCGAGTTGCGTTTCGACTTTGTGTTTCGAGTTAACTTTAATTTTCAGATTTTGGTTGGGTTTCGGGTTAAATTAAATTTTCAGGTTCAAATCGGTTTTTGGGGTAACTTAAATTTTCAGTTTCGGTTCGGGTTGCGTGACGACGAAATTTATTTTGTTGGGTTCGGATCGGGTTACTGTTCGATAGATTTTTTTATCGGGTTCGGGTCAGGTTTCGAATTAACTTGAATTTTCTGGCTTGGATCGGGTTGTGACACGAAGGAATTTATTTTGTCGGGTTACGGTTCGATGGATTTTTTATCGGGTTACGGGTCGATGAAATTTTTGACGGTTTTGGGTTAACGTTAATTTTCCCGTTCGGGTCGGGTTGCATTTCGAGTTAACTTTAATTTTCAGGTTTGGTATATGTTTAGGTTTAAATTAAATTTTCAGGTTTGGTATATGTTTAGGTTTAAATTAAATTTTCATGTTTGGATGTTTCGGGTTAAATTAAATTTTCAGGTTCAAATCGGTTTTTGGATTAACTTAAAATTTCAGTTTGGATCGGGTTGCCTGACTACGAAGTTTAAGTTGTCGGGTTCGGATCAGGTTGCGGTTCGATAGATTTTTTTGTCGGGTTTCGGGTTAACTTCAATTTTTTGGTTCAGATCGGATTGCGTGACGACGAAAATTATTTTGTCGAGTTCGGATCGGTTTACGTATCAATGAATTTTTATTTCTCTGGTTCGGGTCGTCATTCGGGTTAACTTCAATTTTCTGGTTCGGGTCGGGTTGCGAGACGAAGAAATTTATTCTGTCGGGTTCGGATCGAGTTACGGTTTGATGGAATTTTTTTCCTGGTTCGGGTTGGTTTGCGACACAAAGGAATTTATTTTGTCGGGTTCGGATCTGGATACGGTTCGATGGAATTTTTATATCTTGTTCGGGTTGGGTTACTGGTTAACATCGATTTTTTAGGTTCGAGTCGCGTTGCGACATGAAGGAATTTATTTTGTCGGCTTTGGATCGGGTTACGGTTCGATGGGTTTTTTTTGTCGGATTTCGGGTTAACTTGAATTTTCTGGCTCGGGTCGGGTTGCGACTCGAAGGAATTTATTTTGTCCTTTGAGGATCGGGTTACGGTTCGATGGAATTTTTCTGTCGGGTTCGAGTCGACTTCGAATGGAATTTTCAAGTTCGAGTTGGGTACAACACCATATTTTGACAAAGAACTGGTCATTTTCTAAGTAGGCATGGTCATTTTTCAATTAGCCTAACGCTATCTAAGCTCTTTGCAATAAGTCTAAAGAATGTCAGGCTGGTTAAAAAATAAATGACCATATTCCAATTAGCCTAACGCTATCTAGGCTCTTTGCAATAAGTCTAAAGAATGTCAGGCTGGTTAAAAAATAAATGACCATATTCCAATTAGCCTAACGCTGTCTAGGCTCTTTGCAATAAGCCTGGAAACATCAGGCTGATGGGAAAAGGGAAATGATTCTCCAATTAGATCGGCTCTTTGCAAAAAGGCGGATTTCCGAATTAGCCTACGACATATATATATATATACAGAGAGAGAGGGGGGGGGGGGGGGTGGTAAAAATATCGTATGTAGGTAAGTCAACTAAATAAGCAATTTTGGTGTTGAAATTAGGAAAATCAGTTTGCATTTAAATTTATAACCCAGTATAACATAATTGTCCCAAACGATACTTTCA
Organism: Maratus michaelseni; assembly: GCA_963931845.1. Lineage (NCBI taxonomy): Eukaryota > Metazoa > Arthropoda > Arachnida > Araneae > Salticidae > Maratus > Maratus michaelseni. The sequence goes on along the minus strand of OZ007598.1, from coordinate 134,464,357 downwards.
GATATTATAGAAAACTAGCAGACTACGCCCGCTGCGCTGGTCGGTTTCTCCAAAAGAACCTTGAATTAAACGAAATATATCGGTGAATTTAACCTTGTATTTTAAAGTAATCTGTACCTTTACCTGGAATATCCTAAAATAAAATAAAAACGGATACTTATTTCACTAAGTTATGTTTTTTTAATACGGTTTATTATTACGTTTACAATATATTACCTACCGTTTTCCATTGATTTATATGTTTTATAGCTACATTTTTTAATAACGTGAATTAACCGATATCATTCACAACTAAAAAGAAATGGCGCATCTAGTATTTGTCGAGAATTAAATAAAAATCATGCACTTGTGACATCATAATTCACTTTTATATTTTAACAGAATAATACGGTTACTATAATTTGTGACTCTTGCTGACGCATTGTTGTTATTACTATTTTTTTACGCGTGAAATTTTCGCTAAGGTACTCTATTGTGAAATTTGGTAATTTTTGAAATTCAATATTTGAAAAATGGCATAATCAGTGGATTTGAAATTTATCTCAAGAAAAATACAATTTTTTACCTTTCTAACGCAGTTTGTCTAACAATTTTCTGACAAATACTTTTCGAGCAATTAATTGTTTCAGCAACTTCAAATGTTTCATTTTCCGAGATTAATCTGTGGCAACGATTATCGGAAATCCCAGTCGTCAGCATCGCATACCTTTTTATTAAAGAGGATAAATATAATAGTAACATACATTTTTTTGAAAAAAATTAAAATACCATTTTTTAAAATATGGAAGGCCAAAGGTAAAAATGTTTGACCTTGAAACTAAAAATTTTACAAATATGTGCATGTGATATATCATATGAAAACCCAATTTATACACTTTCTAACGACACCAAAAGTAATTAATTCCCTGTGACAATTAGGGAACCAAGTATGACTAAATTTGTAATGCAAGAAATGCAAAAAATTACGATTTTTGTCCATCTTTGAAGTTATTTATCTCCAAAACCAAGAGAGATGGAGACTTATCACGGAGTATTTATTCATTTCTCTATGATCCTAACAATTGAGCTTAATATCATAAAATTCTGAAGTGGTCAGGTTTTTACCTGTGTTGATTTGACATGGAATGAATGACCCGTAGTTGTAATAATCAAGCAAAATAGGAAATAAAATGTAGCAACCGTTCGTGTAGAGTAAGTTTGACGCCACACTGAAAATGTTCTACTGAAAGTTACGTCGTGTTTATCAGATTATTGTTTTCCTTGAATATTTTTCTTGAAATTGAAATATCTAATATATAGTAAATGTTTTAACTCCAAATACATTCAAATGAAGGTAATACGTCATTTTAATATAGTAAAAACTTTAATTTTTGTACGCGAATAATGCGCATTATCAGCTCAGAATGACGTCAATTTCGGATGCGAAAATATAACTTGTGGATCTGACTTAATTTACTTACTAGCTAACCCGCCCGGCGTTGCCTGGGCCCAAATATTAATAATCTGTTCTATACGAAACTTGAGCCAAACCCCGTCGTAATCGGGTCCATAGAACCAGATATACTCCTATAGTTCCACCTTCCACCACCAGGGGGCGCAGTCTGTTTTGGAAGAGGCCTTTTCAGAACACTCGACCCAACCAAATTTCCTAGTAGAATTGAAATTTTACCACGGTTAAACATTGCCAAAATAGCGGAAATCGCGTAAGTGGGTTACGTAATCGATCGGTTTCTAAAGGGTTAATGTAGATATTTTTTAAAACCCATCCGTGCGTTTTGAAGAAAATGAACGTGTCTATGATCTGGAGTCTACTGTTTGTCCCTACTCACATTTCCCGAGTCGATGCTGATTTCTAAACCTGGACCGAAAAACGAAAATCACGTGAGTGAGTTTTGGAAAGGATTTTTTTCGGAGGGTTAAAATTAAAAATTTTCAAAACGGATACCAGATTTAAAAAAACAAAGGATATAGATTAGGCGCGGTATTTTTAGTTTTTCGTATCTTGTTTATAAACGCCAATTCGGATTTTTAAAGATAGGAGAAATAGTTAAAAAAGCGAAATTGACTTACGGTAAAAAATGTTTTCGAAAGGGTTAACGTGATTTTTTTTTTAAACTAAAGGTTTCTGCCTAAATCCGATAGAACGTAGATGTCTTTAGGTGTGTTTGTTTTTTGTTTGGTTATTTTAGAGAGCCGATGCCAGATTTTATATATCGCAGAAAATCGGAATATGCAAAAGAGAGTCCTGCGCACGAATTTTTTTGAAGGGTTAATATTCGTATTTTTCAAAAACAAATACAGATGTCGAAAAAGGAATAAATGTACATATTGTCTGGTATTTTTAGTTTTTCGTACCTTTCTCTGAATCGCCGATGCGAATTTTTAAAAATTGCCAAAATCGCAAAAATCTCAAAACGGCATACAGAAAATATACTTTTTAGAAGGGTTAATTTTTGCATATTTTAAAACCAAAGGGGACTTTGGAAATGGCAAAATCAGTTCTTTAATTTGGTGACCTTCGTTTTTTCGTATCTTTTGTATTTCGGTGGATGTAAGGTTCGGAAAACAGAAGAAACTTTTTTTTTTAAAGGGTTAAATGTAAAATTTTTTGAAACCAACCAAATCGTTCGAGACGTAAAAGTATGTTCTTTCAGAATATGTAGACGGTTTTTCCGTATTTCTAGTCGTTCGCGCATGGCGAATTTAGAAAAACTTAAAAATAAATGGAATGACTCATGCTTTGTTTCATCTTTTAACGGATGAACGAATAAATGCCTTCTGGGCATGCGCAAGCTGTTTTTGGGAGACAGATTTTTTATTTGCGATCTTTGATCAGTTTTTAATTAATAACTATTCAAATTTTCAAAATATTAAAAATCTGAGATTCAGGTGCACCAGGAGAGGGTTTGGACTACCTAAATCTAAATTTGCAGGCTTCTAAGTGGGCTAGATTTTGCTAGCCATCGCCAAAAGACACACACAGAGAGAGCGACACTTTCTTTTATTAGTATAGATAAAAACAAAGTACACCTGTTCTCATTTAAAAAAAAAAATTCTTGCGCCGTTTTTCAGGGTGTGACAATAGGAAAGAAAAAATTTGCATTATAAAAATTAAAAATATAGATGTGCATAATGATAAATCATGATAGGTGGTTGAAAAAAGGGAGTAGACAGTGGTCTGTGAAAGTTTTAAAGTAGCCAGTAATTTTACCCGGATTCTAAAATGTGCGTATATCAAGTTTCATGCAAATCGGCCAAAAATTGTAGATTTGTATAAGGAACATATACCCCAAATACAGAAAACGCCTGAGTGACTGACTCCCCAACGCAACGCTGAAACGACTAAAGTTAGGATCATGAAATTTGGAGTTGCTGTTATAACCTAGGCAACCAATAAGAAAGGATTTTTGAAAATTCACGCTTGAGCGAGTTAAATGGGTGGGGTCGAAAGTTTTAGATAATTTTTTGTCATATCTCAGCAGTAGTTTTAGGTAGTATCTCATCAGCAGTTTTAGGTAGTATCTCAGTAGCAATTTTATGTAGTATCTCAGCAGCAGTTTTAGGTAGTATCTTAGCAGCAGTTTTAGGTAGGAGCGTGAAATTTAGGATAACAAATCTATTAAAAAATAGTTACACAAGTATTTCAGCGATTTTAGGAATTCAATCACTAAGGGGGTTAAATGAGGTGTCGAAAGTTTTAAATCATTTCGCCGTACCGCAGCTCCAGTTTTAGTTAAGAGCATAAAATACAGCTAAACCAATCTGCTAAAAAATAGTTAAACACGCTAAATAATCTGTTACTATATAATTTCTTATATAATATAAATTGTAGAATATGTTACCATTGCATCTAAAGTATTAAAGCACTTAGCTATAAGGTATAGCTATAATATATAGCTCTAATATACAAATAGAATCTATATCTATACTAATAAAAGAAAGTTTCGCTCTGTGTGTGTGTGTGTGTGTTGGCGATGGCTAGGAAAATCTAGCCCACCTAGAAGGCTGGGAATTTAGATTTAAGTAGTCCAAACCCTCTCCTGGTGTACCTGAACGTCAGACTTTTTATATTTTAATTACTTTCTGAAATATTAATTAAAATGCACGAAGAACTCTCATTAAAAATACGCTTTTTTTCTTCGGTTGGTTGGTTGTGTAGAATATCTTCTCAGAACACATTAAATAAATCAGAGTAACGATGCATAGATAAGGATTTACAACGAAATAGTGCCAACATGGATTGCAGTTACCTGCATATAGCCAAGCTAATGTAGCGCCATCTACTCACGGCAAATTACACAAACGCCACCTGTTTAAGACATTTCCTGACACGTTTTTCTTTATTATAATTATCTGGGTTAAAGTTTTTTTTTATTTTTTAAACAGGACATATATTATTATGATAGAGACTATTAATACAGAAAACTTCATTTAACAGATTACGTATTTGTTATATATTTGCGGGAATGGCGAGGGGTAAGGGTCTAATTACATTTAACAATTTTAACATTTTTTTAGCTTCACCCGTACCATTGAATTACTGTGTTATATACAGAATACCACTATTTTAAATCTCAGTTTCTCAGTAATATCTCAGTTATAATGCTCCGAACTTCTCCATTTAGTTCCATTTTTGCAAAATTATCGTAAAAATCAGCATTCATTGCTTCACGGTGTATTTCTAAAAAGCAATTACCAGTATTTCCGAAGAATAGCCTAAGCCAAATTTCAAATTAAGTTCCTAGCTTAACCAAATGAATCGATCTTTAAAGATGTACAGTGATCCTCCTAATTAGTTATTTGCTGAAGTCACTTGAAAATTCGCCGCCCCCCCCCCACCCTCCGGGGCCCTCCTTCAAAGTTTTCTCTAACTATTCTCCGTTTCCATATCTCAGCAACTATCTTTCCGATTTCAACGCAAGTGATTTCAAACATTATAATTAACTTAATAGTCACCCTTTATAACATTAAACTAAATTTATAAGTAGCGGTTACCACTATTTCTGAATAATAGTTTAAGCCAAATTTGTAATTAAATTTCTAGCTTAACCAAGCGATCAAATTTTTATAGATGCATAGTGGTTGTCCTAATTAGTCATTTGCCGAACGGCACTTGAACATCCCCTCCTTCAAGGTTTTTTACCTAACTATGCCCCGTTTCCGTATCTCAGCAACTATCTTTCCGATTCGAACGCAAGTGATTCCAAACATTATAATTAACTTAATAGACACCCTTTATAACATAAAACTAAATTTATGAGTAGAGGCTACTTCTATTTCCGAATAATAGTTTAAGCCAAATTTGTAATTAAATTTCTAGCTTAACCAAACGAACGAATTTTTAAAAATGCATAGTGGTCCTCCTAATTAGTCATTTTCTGAAGGGCACTTGAACATCCCCTCCTTCAAAATTTTTCTCTAACTATGCCCCGTTTCCGTATCTCCGCAACTATCTTTCCGATTTCAACGCAACTGATTCCAAACATTATAATTAACTTAATAGTCACCTTCTATAACATTAAAATAAATTTATGAGTAGCGGTTACCACTATTTCCGAATAATAGTTTAAGGCAAATTTGTAATTCAGTTCCTAGCATAAGCAAACGAACGAATTTTTAAAGATGCATCGTAGTCCTCCTAATTAGTCATTTTCTGAAGGACACTTGAACACCCCCTTCACTTGGCACCTCACTCATGATTATTTTCTCTAACTCTGCCTTATTTCAATAACTCGGCTTATAATGTTCCATCTTCTCGAAACCAGCTCGATTTTGTCGCACGCCTACTATACAGTATCGTAGGCAACGTTGACCTGTCTCAGAGGTTCTTTCCGAAAGAGGTTGCTCCCCTGGCGGTGGAAGGAGGAAATAAAAGATTTTCCGGAGCGTGCGAGCGTGCCCGGTATACGGTGTCGAAGCCATCGGAGACCTTGGCCAGAGTTTCGTTTTTTAAAAGATTTGAGTTTATTACACGGGCTCGGGCAACGCCGGGCGGGTCAGCTAGTTAATAAAATAAAGTTTCGCTCTGTGTGTCTGTTGGCGATGGCTAGCAAAATCTAGCCCACCTAGAAGCCTGAAAATTTAGATTTAGGTAGTCCCAACCCTCTCCTGGTGCACCTGAGCCTCAGAATTTTAATATTTTGAAAATTAGAGTAGTTATTAATTAAAAACTGATCAAAGATCACAAATAAAAAATAACTCTACTGAAATCCGCGCGCGCATGCTCAGAAGCCCTTTATTCGTATCTCAGTGAATAGAAAAGGAACAAAGCACGAGTCATTCCGTTTCTTTTTTAAGTTTTTCTAAATTCGCCATGGGCAAACGGCTGAAAATACAGAAAAACCGTCTATATATTCTCGAAGAACGTACTTTTACGTCTCGAACGATCCGATTGGTTCGAAAAAATGTCATATTTACCCCTTTTAAAAAAAGCTAATCAATAATACCCTGTTCGCACCGGACATTTAAGATACCTTTGATCGCCATTTTTGAGGTGGTACCTTCCCGGAATTGAATACTTGTTCACATCGCAAAACTCATCTAAGATAACTCACTGAACATCACCGTTTCTGAGATCTGAACAAACATAGAATGTTTGCATACGCATAAGTTAAAGCCAGCCACAACAGCCAATTTGTTACATCTATCCTCCAGAGCCAATCACAATGACTGGTAATGGCTGTATCTAGCAATAGAAAGTTCGAACTCACTGAGTGAGTTTCTGGAACTCCCTAAGTGAGTTCGGCGGTCTTAAGATATCTTATATCCCATCTGAACCGGGTATAAGCATCTAATTCATGTTTTTTATTTTCTCCCGTTTTCCGAGCCTTGCATCCAGGGCCTGATTACCGCACAGGCCAACTAGGCCACAACCTTGGACCCATTGGAGATTGAGTAAAATTATTTAGAAAAAAATTCACCTAGAAATTTTTTTATTTCAATCATTGATATCTAAGAAACAGATACCTTTATAAACACCTTGCCTGCACTTTTCCGTTCTCTAAAACCAGCTTAAATTAGGAATGCTGTACACAAAATATTTTGTATGGGAAAATGTTTTAAAGAAATGTTTAAGATGCAGGGATATTTCAAGTATATCAAACAGCAAAAGAAAATTTAGTATAACCTTGAGTTTCATGAACATTTTTATAAAATGGGGGAAAATTTCTGAATACTTCCAAAAAATATTTCTAGCTACTATTTTGGTTTAAGGGGTTTCCTAAAAAGCTGCTGGGCCTTGGGCCCCGGACAATGTTAATCGGGCTCTGCTTGCTTCTACCGGATTACAAGATATACGGAATAACGAAGGTCATCAAATTAAAGAGCTGACTTTGCCCTTTTCAAAGTCACCTTTGGTTTTAAAAAATACGAAAATTAATCTTTCGAAAAAGTATATTTTCTGTATGCCGTTTCGCAATATTTGCGATTTTGGCGATTTCTAAAAAAAAGTATCGAAAAAAAAAGCATCGAATTCATGTTTTTCATTTTCTTCTGTTTTCCGAACCTTGCATCCACCGAAATACAAAATATACGGAAAAACAAAGGTCACCAAATTAAAGATCTGAGTTTGCCCTTTTTAAAGCCACTATTAGTTTTTAAAAATATGAAAATTGACCCTTCGAAAAAGTATATTTTCTGTATGCCGTTTCGCAATATTTGCGATTTTGGCGATTTCTAAAAATTCGCATCGGCGGTTCAGAGCAAGGTACGAAAAACTAAAAATATCAGACAATATCTACATTTATTACTTTTTTACCCCAACTTATTCCTGTTTTAACATCTGTATTTGTTTTTGAAAAATTAAAATATTAACCGTTCGAAAAAAATTCGGGCGGACGACTTACTTTTGCGAATTCTGATTTTCTGCGATATATGAAACATAGCATCGGCTTTCTAAAATAACCAAAAAAAAACAAACAAACACACCTAAAGACATCTACGTTCTATCGGGTTTAGGCAGAAACCTTTATTATTTTTTTAAAATTCACGTTAACCCTTTCGAAAACGTTTTTTACCGTAAGTCAATTTCGCATTTTTAACGATTTCTCCCATCTTTAAAAATTCGAATTGGCGTTTATAAACAAGATACGAAAAACTAAAAATACCGCGCGTAATCTACATTCCTTTGTTTTTTAAAATCTGGTATTTGTTTTGAAAAAATTTAATTTTAACCCTCCGAAAAAATCATTTCTAAAACTCATTCACGCGATTTTCGTTTTTCGGTCCAGGTTTAAAAATCAGCATAGACTCAGGAAATGTAAGTACGGACAAACAGTAGACTCCAGGTCATAGACGTGTTCATTTTCTTCAAAACGCACCGTTGGATTTTTAAAAAATATCTACATTACCCTTTTGAAACCGATTTTTGCGTAATCCACTTTCGCGATTTCCACTATTTTGGAAATGATTACCCATGGTTAAATTTCAATTCTACTTGGAAATTTGGTTGGCTCGAGTGTTCTGAAAATGGTTTCTTCCAGAACTGATTGCGCCCCCTGGCGGTGGAAGGTAGAACTACAGGAGTATCTCCGGTCCTATGGGCGCGATTATGACGGAGTTTGGCTCACTCGACTTTATTTCGATAGCGTTACTGATTTCAGTCATATTTGTATAGAATAGATTGTTATTATCTCGGGCCCGGGCAACGCCGGGCGGGTTAGCTAGAAGGAAATAAAACATAGCAACCGTTTCTTTAGAGACTGTTTAACGTCAATCTGAAAGCGTATCATAGAAAGTGACATTATATTTCGGAGATTATTTTTTATTTAATATTTTTTCTGGGAATTAAAATATCTGTATTACAGTAGACTTTTACCTCCAAATATATTTAAATGAAACTATTACGTCATTTTAACACACTCATATTAAAAATTTTTAATTTTATATGTGAAAAATTCACATTATCTGCTCGGAATGACATGAATTTCGGATGCGAAAACATAGCGAATGAGTATGAATTTTTATTCGTTTATAAAAAATTTAAATATTGTCCGTACGTAGTTTCTTTTGTGGAAACATGCAAGAAAACTAGTCGGATGTGCCAATCCCAAAACTTTTTTCTATCTCACCCAGATTTCGCATACACTAAAAAGAATCAGCACCAATTTATATCAAGGTCTAACTGAATTCAAAGTTTTATTACTTTCCGTGCATTAGTTCTTGAGATATGACTGTTGCTAAGATCTGGGCCACCTGTTGGGAGATTTAGACCAAAACCTAATCAACAACGACTTATGTCAACATCTAACTAAATCTGAAGGTTGATGAAAATCCGTGCATTAGTTCTTGAGATATAGTTATCGTGATAATAATAAAAAAAGTAACATAGCAGCGCCACCTGTTGGGCTCTATTTACACCAAAAAGTAAGCAGCATCTAGTTATGTGAAGGTCTAACAGAATCTGAAGTTTGATGAAATTCCGCGCATTAGTTTTCGAGATATAGCTATCGTAAAAAGCGAGAAAAAAGTGGTATAGCAGCGCCACCTGTTGGGAAAATTACACCAAAACGTAAGCAGCATCTATTTATGTCAAGGTCTAACAGAATCTGAATTTTGATGAAATTCCGCGCATTAGTTCTTGAGACGGGTTGCCCTTCGTGTTGCTACCCGCTTCGAACATAAAAATCGAAGTTAACCCGAAACAGAAAAAATATTCTATCGAACCGTAACTCAATCCGAACACGACAAAACAATTTCCTTCGTAATGTAACCCGACCCGAACAGGAAAATTGAAAAGTTCACCCGAAATCCGACCAGAACCCGGCAAAAAAAAAAAAAAAAAAAAAAAAAAAAAAAACAATCCATCGAACCGTACCCCATCGGAACCTGACAAAATAAAATCCGTCACAACGCAACACGATCCGAAGCTTAAATTTCAAGTTAACTCGAAACCCGACCCGAACCTTAGAATTTAAGTTAATCCCAAACCCGACAGAAAATTACTATCGTCCCGTAACCCGACCCGAACCAGAAAAAAAATCCATTGAACAGTAACCCGATCCGAACCCGACAAAATAAAATTCTGCATCTAGCAACCCGACCTGAATCGGAAAATTGAAGTTAACGCGAAAGCTGACCCGAACCAGAAAAATAAAAAGCCTTCGATTACTAACCTGATCCGAATTCAACAAAATAATTTTCGTGGTCACGCAACCGATCCGAACCAAAAAATTCAAATTAACACGAAACACGGCCCGAACATGACAAAAAAAATCCAACGAATCGTTGCCCAATCCGAAACCGAAAAAATAAATTCCTTCGTCTCGCAACCCGACTCGAAACTGAAAATTTAATTAACCTAAAATCCGACCGAAAATGAAAATTTATGCAAACCCGAAACCCGACCCAAATCTGAAAATTTAAGTTAGTCCGATAACCGACCCGAAACTGACAAAAATAATTCATCGGACCATAACCTACCCTGAACCCGACAAAATAAATTCCTTCGTCTTTCAACCCGACCTAAGGTATCGTAAAAATTAAAAATCGTATAGCAGCGCCACTTGTTGGGATAGCTACACCAAAACGTAATCAGCGTCTATTTATGTGAAGGTCTAACTGACTCTGAAGTTTGATGAAAATAAGTGCATTAGTTCTTGAGATAGAGCTATTGCAGAAATCGCGAAAAATGCAGCACAGCAGCGCCACCTGTCTGGCGATTTTCACCTAAAACTAATCAGCACCAATTTATATGAAGGTCTAACTTAATCTAAAATTTTATTAAATTTCGTGCATTAGTTCTTGAGATAGAGCGGCCACGAAATTTTTGTCACATACAGACAGACATTTTCTAAAAACAGTCAAATCGTGTTCAGAACCTTCTAAAACGTATAAATCCGTTGAAAACCGGCAGTCGAAAATTTTCACAAATCCCGTACTTTCTTCTTGTAAAGATAGAAGAAAGTAAAAATGGAATTGGGAAAAAAAAAATGTGTGAAGAAAAATTATGGCAGATGGTAGAAAAGGGGTTTAAAGAGTAGTCTGATATATTTTTTAAGTAGCCAGTAATTTTACTCTTATCTAAAACGCATCTATCTGGAGGCAAGTCGAGAAAGCATATCCGTAAGCATCCTTTAAGGCTGCTCTGCAGTAAACTTCCCGATTCCCCTCGCTAATGTTATTCCTATGGGCGTAGGATGCATTCGTATTTTTAAAATATCTCCTCGGAAAATTAATATTTTTAAGTTCTGTTTTCTTTGTACTATTCTTGAAGAATGTCTCTTTTTTTTCTTAGTTGTCAATTTTTTTCTAAAATATATACTTAATTTTATATGAAACGTTAAAATCTTACTCAGTTTCGATAAGATTTTAACGCATAAAAATATAAATTAAGCACATAATTTAGAAATATTTTGATAACTAAGAAAAAATGAGACATTCTTTAAGAACAGTACAAAGAAAACAGAAGTTAAAAATATTAATTTTCCGAGGAGATATTTTAAAAATATGAATGCATCCTATGCCCATACGAATAACATTAGCCAGGGAAATCGGGAAGTTTACTGAAGAGCAGCCTTAATGGAAGCAACTCAGGGCACTTTTGACCCCCCCCCCCCCCCCGATATCTTTTAGCTGCAGTATCCCAAAAACCCGACATTGTTTATCTAGACCTAGAGTATGTGGCACACAGGACCAAAATTTAAAATTTCACGTTTCTGTCTTCTAGTTCAGACGATATATCAACTCAAAGTTTCGTTTTTTTGCCACTCACTCACTCACGCGTCATCAAAATATAAGGTTGATCCCGTTGCCCTAGAAACTTGAAATTTGGAATAAAGGTAGTTGTTAGGATACAAAGAAATAAAAAATTATTAAATCCGGAAAATTCGCCAAAAAAATCGAAAATTCCTTGAAAATTGAAAATAATACGATCTTGTTGTCTTAGAAACATAAAATTTGGTGTGAAGGTAGTGTTTAGAATTGAGAAAAAGAAATAATTAAAAACACAATAAAAATCGAGAAAAAAAATTAAAAAAAATCGGAAATTTGAAAATAATTGGATTTTATAGCGCTAGAAATTTGACATTAAGAATAAAGATAGTATTTATGACAAAAAAAAAAAAAAAAAAAAAAAAAAAAAAAAAAAAAAAAAATTAAAAAATGGAAAAAAAAAAATCGAAAATTCTAAAAAAATTGAAAAAATGAAAATAATTTGATTGTTTAACTTCAGAAACTTAAAAATGGCGTAATGGTAGTGCTTAGAATTCAGAATAAGGAAAAATTAAAAACACAATAAAAATCGGAAAAAAAATCGGAAATTTGAAAATAATTGTATTTTATAGCGCTAGAAACTTGAAATCTATACTAATATTATAAAAGAGTAACGATTGTTTTTTTGTTTGTTTGTTTGTAGAGGGTAATCTCTGGAGCTACCGAAGCGATTTCAAAAGTGATGGTAGCAAATTGATGGTGACAACCCCTGCACCAACATAGGCTATGTTTTATGTCGGTGCCACTACCCACAGGGGGGAGCAGGAGTGAAAAACGTTCTAAAATTTCGATTTTTTTTGTACTGAAGGAACTAGAAACATGAAATTCGGCATGGTATTTACTTATGAGATGTAAATGCTCTCTAAGAACAAATTCTAAAAAAAAATTCGAAATTTAAAAGGGTGAGATGAGCGAAAAGCGTTCAAAAAATATTCTAAATTACAATTTCTATGGAATCTCTGGAACTACTGAACCACTTTCAAAAGTGATGGTGGCAAATTGATAGTGACACCCCTTGCTCCAACATAGGCTATATTTTATGTCGATGCCACTACCCCAAGGGGGTGCAGGAGCAAAAAACGTTCTAAAATTTCGTTTTTTTATGCTGAAGGAGCTAGAAACATGAAATTTGACATGGTAGTTACTTATATGATGTAAATGCTCTCTAAGAACAAATTAAAAAAAAAAAAAATCGAAATTTAGAAGCGTGAGATGAGCGAAAACCGTTCTAAAAACATTCTAAATTACAATTTCTATGGAATCTCTGAAACTACAGAACCATTTTCAAAAGTGATGGTGGCAAATTGATGAACAGTCCCTGCTGTAATATAGGCTATATTTTATGTCAGTGCCGCTACCACAGGGGGGGGGGGGTGCCAGAGCGAAAAACGTTCTAAAATTTCGATTTTTGTTTTATACAGAAGGAACTAGAAACTTGAAATTTGGAATGGTAGTTATTTTTAAGATGTAAATGCTCTCTAAGAACAAATTCTAAAAAAATTCGAAATTTAAAAGGGTGAGATGAGCAAAAAGCGTTCTAAAAACATTCTAAATTACAATTTCTATGAAATCTCTGAAACTATAGAACCATTTTCAAAAGTGAAGGTGGCAATTTTATGGTAACAGCACCTGCTGTAACATAGGCTATATTTTATATAGGTGCCACTACCATAAGGGGTGCAAGAGCGAAAAAACGTTCTAAAATTTCGATTTTTTTTATACGGGAGGAACTAGAAACATCAAATTTGGCATGACAAGTTTCTTATAAGATGTAAATGCTCTCTAAGAACAGTTTCTAAAAAATTCAAAATTTAAAAGGGTGAAATGAGCTAAATGTTTTCTAAAAATATTCTAAATTACAATTTCAATGGAATCTTCGAAACTACCGAACCGATTTTAAAAGTAATGCCCGCAAATTTATGGTGACAGTCTGCTCTCTAACAAAGGTTAGATTTTATGTCAGTGCCACTAACCTCAGGCAGTTGCAAGAGTGAAGAACGCTCTAAAATTGCAATTTTTATTATACTGAAGAGATTAGAAACTTGAAATTGGGCAAGATAGTAACTTATAAGATATACATGCTCTCTAAGGACAGTTTTTAAAATATTCGAAATTTAAAAGAGTGATATGAGGGGAAACTGTTCTAAAAACATTTTAAATTACGATTTCTATAGAATTGTTAAGGACAGAAACTTGAAATTTAACATGGCTGATACTTTTTAAGATACAAGTGCACACACAGAACTGTTTTTAAAAATAAATCGAAATTTAAAAGGGTGAAAAAGGGAAAAAAGTTCTAAATTACAATTTTTTTTTTTTTTTTTTTTTTTTTTACTAACAAGATTAGATATTTCAAATTTGGCATGGCGGTTACTTTTAATAAATACTCGCTAACAACGGTTTGTAAAGAAATTCAAAATTTCAAAAGGTGAAATGAGCGGAAAGCGTTTAAAAAGTATTCTAAATTGCAATTACTATGGGATTGTTTGCGGTAGAAGCTTAAAATTTTACATGGCTGCTGATTTGATCGCACAGAACAATTTGAAAAAAATTGAAATCTAAAATAGTGAAATGTGCGAAAAGCGTTCTAAAAACGTTCTAAATTACGATTTATTGGAACTATTAAGGCTAGAAACTTAAAATTTCGCATGGCTGTTACTCATGTAAGTGATCACCCAGAACAGTTTACTAAAAATGCGAAATGTAAAAGGACAGGAGAAAAAAAAAACGTACTAAAATTTCAATTTATGTGATACAGCTGGTATAGAAGCTTCGTATTTAGTGTGGTGGTTACTCTTAAAGTGCAAATTCTCTAAGACCGGTTTCTAAAAAAATCGAAATTTAACAGGCTGAAATGAGCGGAAAAAGTCTAAAAACGCTCTACATTATGGTTTAATTGGATTTATTCGGGTTAGAAACTGGAAATTTAGCACAGTTGTAACTTTTAAGATGCAGACGCTCAGTATAAATAGTCAAGTAAAAATTCGAAGTTTAAAGGTGTAAAATGAGCGGAAAACGTTATAAATTATGTTTTTTCCAAATTGTTAGCGATAGAAACTTAGAATTTAACATGCCTATTATTTTTTATACGTAAATGCTTCCACAGAACAGTTTTTAGAAAATTCGAAATTTAAAAAAGGTGCAGAAGCAAAAAACATTCCAAAATTGCGATTTTATTGATGCTGCTGGAAGTTGAAATTTGGCATGGTGACTATTTTTAAGATTTCTATGCTCGCTTAAAAAGGTTTCCGTAAAAAAAAAAATCGAAATTTTAAAAAGTGAAATAAGCTGAAAAAGTCCAGAAGACGAAAAAGCCATTATCAACAGCTCACCGAGGTTGAACAAGGTCGTATAATAGGGCTGCGAGAAGCTGGATTTTCTTTCCGCGATATTGCAGAAAGACATGGCCGGAATGTATTCGAGCTGCAGTTGGTACCACTGTGATATAACGAACTCTTAGAAATCGGTTACTTCAAGGACAGCTCCGAGCCAGGCGCTCTGTAACGTGTATTCCCCTGACTACAAGCCATTGCCGTTTGCGTCACCAGTGGGCGTCAAGCCAGAGCGCATTGGAGGACGGAGTGGAGATTTGTTGTGTTTTCTGATGAAAGCAGGTTCTGCCTTGGTGCCAGTGATGGTTGTGTGTTGATCAGAAGGATGTCAGGGGAACGCCTGCAACCAAACCGTCTGCGGCCTAGACACACTGGACCTACACCTGGAGTCATGGTCTGTGGAACAATTTCCTATGACAGCAGGAGCACTCTCGTGGTTATCCCAAACACACTGACTGCAAATTTGTACGTCAGTCTGGTAATTCAACCTGTAGTGCTGCCATTCCTGAACAGCATTCAAGGGGGAGTTTTCCAACAGGATAACGGTCGCCCTCATACCGCTGTTGTAACGCAACGTGCTCTACAGAGTGTCGACATGTTATCTTGGCCTGCGAGATCACCAGATCTATCTCCAATTGAGCATATATGGGATATCATTGGGCGACAACTCCAGCATCATCCACAGCCAGCACTGACCATCCCAGTATTGACACAACAAGTACAACAAGCATGGAACTCCATACCACAAAGTGACATTCGGCACCTGTATGACATAATGCATGTACGTTTGCACGCTTGCATTCAAAATTATGGACGTTATAGCGGCTATTAATGTAACAGAATTTCACATTTGAATTGCATTTTCTTGAGCTTAAATTAACATGTGATCTTGAAAATCTAATCAATTAAACATGTTAACTAGACAAATGCATTGTCCAAATTTAATTACTCTACAATAATTTTTTCTTGGTGTTGGGATTTTTTTTCCCGTCAGTGTATATATTTTTTCTAAATATACATTTTTTTATATATTTTCTACATTAATTTCGAAAATTTTTTTAACTGTAACTTTTATTTAAAGTGTTTAAAAAGATGTTATTTTAACACATCACAGACGCATTTTTAGGTAGATTTCGTAAGAAATACTACCTATTACATTCTCCCCTAAGTTGGAATTTGTGAAAAATTTTTGCAGATCTACGCCGATTATGACTCCCAGAACCCAAAACCACCCCCAGTTCAAAACTTTATCTATCTATCTATCTATGTAACTTTTTTATGGACACGATAACTGCAATAATTCTACACAAATCTCTTCCAAACTGATATATAAAATCAAGGGGCATAAAATCTCGGGCATGTTCGTTAATGGGCAAAATCGAACACCAAGGGGGGGGGGGGGCTTTTTGTGGAAACAGAAAAAAACCATAACTTCTTAATTATGATACGTATCGAATCCGTTTAAATTTATTATTACTTCTAAAAAAAGGACCTAAAATTGATAGATTTTTGATATCATTAAAAATGGACCCAAGGGTGTTGGGGGAATAGGGGTTTTAAAAGAAAAAAATTCATAGCTTCATCAATTCACAAGATATCAAATCCGCTTAAATTTATTATAAATCCTCTTAATATTATCTAAAATTTTTATATTGACAAGTTTTTTATAGGACCAACCCTTATAGCAAAACCAAAAAAATTCACTGCCGGCTCCGCCTGCAAACACGTTAGATTTCGAAGTGAGCGGTTCCAACTACCGCATTATGGAAGAAGGGTAATTTCTTCTGCAATTCCCAACAAACAGGCGCCCCACGGTCTGCGTCTTCGAAATCTACCTGTGCCTGTAGGCCGAGCCGTCAGGGATTTCTTTTTTATCACAAATGAAACACTTCAGTATATCTTTCATTGTTCGTTTTGTGACCTGATGGTAAACTAAAAAACAACACATTTTGTCCTTCAATGTATTCTGCTTCTCAGTAAACTTCATCTTCCGTGCTGAAAAACTTTCTGAACTCAGATGTCTTCCGTTGCAAAAAGCGCAATTTTTCCTTAAATCTTGCTTTGAAGAAGTTGTCAATACAGTAGCAGCTGTTGGTAAATGTTTAGAAACATCGCTGTAACCTTTCCTTATTCTAAAGTTTCTATCATCATCTTTTTTCGCCAAGCCAAAACTTGCCGTTGCCAAATTAACTCTTTCATCACCTTCAACTTCACTTTTGATAAACTTCATTAAATTATCTAGGTGTGCTTTTGGATCGGAAATAGCAAAATACATATAGGTTCTGTTACACGCTTTCAAAAATTCAGCAGTGAAACAAGATTCTACCATTGAATGTAATATTGAAGCGCATTTATCTGTTGTGGTTCCCAATGTCTAAAGATCTCTTAAAGACACTGAGAAAAATGACACTTTCAAATCTGAGTAAATCGATGTTTTCATTTTGTTATGAAATTTTTTGTTTCAAATATGATGACCCAATGCTTTCGATTCTGAAATACCAGAAATACTCAGAATATACATGGACATACTAAAAAAGGATTAGGGTCAGTTCAAACTCATTTTTGAAACATGGACATACTCAAATATGAGGCCATGATGTTTTATTCTTGAAGAGTGCATGTTTTCGGAAATTAGTATATACTTGTTTCAAACTTGAGTAATTTTGATTCGGAGTCATTTTGACTATACGACATACTCAGATTTGAGTATTTTTTGCTCAGTTTTGAAAATGTTGTTTTTAGAGTGTACGACTCAAGTTTATCATACAAGGATTTAAGAGAAAATTTTCCTTTTGATTGTACTGAGGTGATTAATTTCAATAATTCTCCAACATATACTTCAACTAAAATATCTTCCCGACCGAAACGAGCCTCAAGACTCTATATAGCTTTGGCGTAGTTAACAACACTTGGCGGAAAACCTTCTACAACTTCTCGTGCTCTAGATCCAACTACTGTTGCTTGAATCAAATACTAGAATTTATTTTGATAACATTATTCTCATCAGTATGAATCTGTTCAAATTGACTCCAGAATGGTGGCCACTCTTTTAAATCGCCATCAAATTGTCAAAATTTGAACGTAGGTAACGTAAATTTCCACTTAGAATCACTAGTTTCATTAACAGTTGAAATGTACTCACCTTGAATTTGATTTGTGACCGGATTCTTGCTAATTGATGGTTTAATTCCAGTTTTTTCAACTCTACTTCTTGATCCCACTTTAACTTTTCCTTCTTTTCTAACTTCTTTTTTCTAATTATTTTTCAAGTCTTTCTCTATCCTTTTTCTCAGCATCTTTTTCTTTTCTCTCAGAAATGGCTGTGAATTTCTTGTACAAAATCAGGATCCTGTTTATATTCGTTACTATTCAAAATTATTTCTTTTAGTGTTCCGATTATATAATTTTGCGGAGTCGTTTCACCAAGTTCTACTACAAACTTTAAATCGGCTTTTTTAGAACCTTTCACAGCTTGAAACATCTTGCTTCAATAAATTTCATCCTGTCGCGAACACGTCAAAAATGTTACTTAAAAGTAAATTTATCGAGAGCTAAAATTTATTTGAAGGTAAAATTTATTTAAAGGTAAAATTTATCTAAGAATCCGATTATAATGTCAAAGTTAGTGTTCGTAATGAGAATTCTGCAGTTTGTTGCAATTTCTATATGCAGACGACCATTTAAACAAAATATAAGTAAAGCAATTATTAGTAAACCTTAATCGATTAATAGCAGTTACATTTTTAACACTTTCCAACCTAGTTGAAAAGTGTTTATGACTTCGGTTTGTCTGGCCGTATGGCCGTCTGCCGTCTGTCCGTGCTCTAATTCCCGTAAATATGCTCGGATTGCTCTGCAATTTTTATATGTTATTGTCGTTATCTATAGCATGTTCCCTATTTCAACGGAAGTGTGTAGCACTTATAGTTTTTTTTACAGGGACACTCAAAAGAATTCCGTTACATTGCGGTCTATGGGGAAAAATGATTTGCGGTTTATTTAAATAATGTTTCACTATTTTAAACGCATTGAAATTTATATATATCACTAAGGTGCATTAGAAGAAGCTTAATATGGAATAGGGTGTGCATAGCACTTATACTTACTTTACAGGGACAGTCAAAAGAATTCCGTTACATTACGTCTATGGAGAAAAATCGTCTGCGGTTTATTTAAAAGTTTCACTATTTTAAACGCATTGAAATTTATATCACTAAGGTGAATTACAAGAGGCTTACTACAGAATACTGTGTGTATAGCAGTCATCGTTCATTTACAGGGACACACAAAATAATTCTCTACTGTCTGTTAACAATAATTCCTGAAAGTGCGTTTTAAGTTACTGAACGCGATTTTAACTTTAACTCGCTTTTTGTGTATTACGTGGTGTGTATAAATTCTGTAAATTCTATACAGGGAAGCACAAAAGTTCGCGAACACATTTCCGTTTATTGACAGAAACTCCAGACAGAGACTCCAGACAGAGAATTTTAAACTGTGCTACGCGTTTCCTAACTGAACTAAAGTTTAGCATCCTATGTAGTATATATACAAATCTATAGATCCTATACAGGACTGAATTTGGATATTTTTCCGAATATTGTATATGTTGGAAATTCCTGAAATTATGTTTTTAAATATGTTATGCGTTTTCCAAATTGTTTACTTAGATGTTATCTTTCAGCTTATTAAACGGTAATGATTTGTAAAATTATTTTGGAAGCGTTGGAAAGTGTTACATAATCTATGCTTGACGCATGATTTTTCGTTCTTGTTATATGATGATTGGACGACAGAGTTAGTAGGGGGTAATCCCATTTTTTTTTACACTAACCATAAAAATACCAGAAAAAAGTTAACCAGTCTGACTGAGGAACACAGTCACGTGTAACTTCTAGATTTTGTCAAGAGAGCTATCGTTGGAAAGGTTTTGCGATTAGTTATTAAGAAGAATATATGTATTATCTACTCGAATCTAACCGATTACCAGATACGAGACCATTTCTTCTGTGACGTGATGCACAAAAATTTATAGTAAAAAAACCCGAGAAGGCTGCATCTGAAGCTAAAGCTGTAGTCTGGTTTCAATGTCGTTAATTAGTTATGTGTTAGTATCCTCGCGAGAAGATCTTTAAATTATGTTTGTTTTGACGAAATCGGATTTCTTTTTTATTTTCATTTATGTATGACGTCACAGAAGAAATCGCCCCTATATCGTGAACGGTTGGATTCGGGCGGAAATTTCTACATTTTTACTGGATCTCCCTGTTAAGACCTTGCAAACGACACGGTTCTTTACGAAATCACAATTTCTTTTAAATTGTCTTTATGTATGATGCCATGGAAGAAGTTGGATCGTATTGTGCGAACGGTAGGATTCAGGCGGGTAGTTCCTGTATTTTCAATGATACTTATGACAAGACCTTTCCAACAATACTACTTTTGACGAAATCTAGAATTAAGGGAGTTAATTAGTCAACTTCCCAATTCCTCAAGCTAATGTTAAGATGAATGCTAAGCTAATGAGCTAAGATGTAAGCTAATGAGATATTTTAAATACAGTGAAGCACCGTTTATACGTTTTTCAAGAGACTAAGAAGAAACATTTAAACGAAATTCCCAAAAGTACAAACATTTTCGTAATAACCCACAATAAAAAATCAGAGGTAAATTAAAATATTACATGAAAACGAAAACCAAGTGGTATGTAATACTAAACCTTTTATTCCGGGTTTAATATGCAACTAGTACTACTATTCATATTCATTCAGCATGTACAAAATATTTTGTTATTTTAGGTTGTAGGGCTTTTTTAGAATGCATAGTAAAAAGCTCATTGTTCACAGTTAAAAGTGCCATCTTAACATTATCATTTAAATCACTGCTAATGAGGTATTCTTGCATGGTATTAAAGTTTGCCAAAGCTTGCTGAAAACTTGGCAGTAGCTTGGCAGAATCAGTGCAATTATCCTCTTCTTCACTGCTTGTTTCCTCATTTGCGAACATTTCATAGAGTGTTAGAAGAGAACATGTTGCAAGTTCCGAATCACATTGCACGAATTCTTCAAATGCAGTAACACCACTTAAATTTGAGCAGTTTTCTGGTGGAACAAAATGACCAGGTTCAGCGTTTTCTATAGGATTGACATCCACTAGAGCTAAAAATCCACCAAGGACGAAGCAGTTTTTTATCGTTTTCGATAAAACATTTTGCCAAGTCATCATTATGAAATTCATTGCTTGCGTCAATGTTCATATTTTCGAACTCTCCATGGACTAAACTGCCGATAGCTGTTTTCACCAAAAGTTTTCGATAATGTTGTTGTAGGGTTTTATGGTTTTAAATCCAGTGGCTGCAATTTGCAGGAAAGAACTTATGTTTTTTTAGAAAGTCCGTATCAGGTGTATAAGCTGGACACGACACTGATCAATGAATAAAATGATTCGCCATTTCTGTTTTCGAATTTTATCATCTAATCCTTTTAACCAATCGGTAAAAAAAGACATGGTCATTCATGATATTTTATTGGCCAGGTATTTTGTTGGTAATGTTTCCACATTTTTGAAGCAGCGGAGCTTTTTTGATTTGCCAATAATTAAAGAAGGTAATTTTTCAGATCTATCTGCATTTTATACTCATTCACTAACTGCATCAGGTCATTAATATTGTCAATTGCACTTTACTTTTTTTTCCACCATGACACGTATTCTATTTGATTGCAAGAGTTTTAGATGGCAGAAGATTATAAAACAAACCTGTTTCATCTACAT
The DNA here is from genome assembly GCA_963931845.1 of Maratus michaelseni. Classification (NCBI taxonomy): domain Eukaryota; kingdom Metazoa; phylum Arthropoda; class Arachnida; order Araneae; family Salticidae; genus Maratus; species Maratus michaelseni. The sequence continues at coordinate 134,442,545 of OZ007598.1, read as the reverse complement.
TAAAAATGTCTTTTTTTTCATATTCTTTTATCGGATCTGGCAATTGGTTTTGAATTCAATCATCCACTGTTTCTCAATAAACATCTCCAGACTTTCCAGTTACAGTTTTGCCTGTTGATGCAGTGTCTTAATTTAAACTTTGAAGCCATCCTGAGGAAAATGATGCATCGCATTCCACATTCAACTTCTTCGAAATTTTTTGTGCTTTCTTCATAAGCAAAGGGCCATTGATAGGGATTTTTTGCACTACGACACTGATAAAAGCAATTTTTCTACAACAGCGAATTTTTCGCTTTGGACTCAAAGTTTTTTTGAAGCACTAGATCCACTTTGACGATGGGTTTCCTCGATGATCTTACGATTATAAATTAACGTGTTTAAACTTGAAACTGGTAAACCTAACTCTTTGGCAAGATCCACTCTTTTTAAAAGTTGGTTTTCATCCACTTTGTTTAAATGCACATTTTTTTCTTCACCGACATAAATTTTCTATTACCCGAAATCGTGAACCGTTATTGAACGAAGGAATCCAAACACTGAAGCTGACAGCAAAAGAATTTGCCCCCTGCTGGGACTGGGGAGAGCACAAAAACAACGCTTATCTATAGAAAGTGGGATGTTCACATTCCTTAGGGGATCGACTTTTGTTCAACTGGGCAGGTTTTAGTCAAAGTCACGTGTCTTTTCTAAGACTGGACAAATAGGAGATGGGAATCTAAGGTTGAAATGCGCATTTTCTCTCTTCTTGACTTGGAGAAAAAAAATATAAGTGAAATTTGCGATTTTAGGAAAACGTATAAATTAAATTATTTAATGGTTATGTCCATTGGTTTTTGCCGGGTCCATTAAAAAAACACGTATAAAATAAGTGATAAACATATAAACGATTCTCCACTGTATACGAATGAGTTCTACGCCCAGAATTTTAACATTTGCGAAGTGAATTGAGAAGTTGGCTGACTAACAGCCTTAGCAGTAGACTATGTTCCCTAATGATAGATTAGTCCTGAATACAGGTAATAGCCACTTATGAAGCTTCTTAACACCTTGTCGTTTAAGTTCAGGTTTTGAATTTCTTTTTTTTTAAATCGAAATTTCTTTATTTAACTTTAAAAATAATTCATCTAATGTATTCTAAATTGTATATTATCCAGATGTTTAACACTTTTATTTAAAAAACTGTAATTGATGAATATCAAAATCTTCATCTATTAAATCACAGTTTTCTTTCAATTTCATATTTTGACTTTTTAGAACACATTAACGCTCATGTTTTAGTAGTCATGGTAATACATTTTATTCCAAAGTAAGGAAATTTCCAAAAATTCACTTGAACAATATTATTTTATATAAAACAATTAATCTCCGTAAAGATGGCAGAAAAAAATTCACAATTTCATGTTATGTGAATGCAGAAGTCTTTAAGCGTAAATATTCCATAGAAAGTTCGAATCGTCTACGGCTCGACGGACCAAAAATAAATATGCTAATGTAAACTGATTAATAGCTATCGCTAAATTCTAAAATATAGACCGTAAACACACTTCAAACGAAAACAGCGATAAATAACTTAATACAGCGTTTTATTTATACACGAAACAATGATCAAGCGATCTGCCATTTCGCTGCAGATTTCTCAATCACAATAAACGGAGAATTACGTACCTGCCTAAGATTTTTCCAATAATAATTCAAATAACAAAGTGGATTGGAAACTCATCGATAACTTTATCTCACCTTTATCCGTCTGGAGTTCTACTGATGATTTAAGACGACAATCATAGTAATACCAGTCCTAGCGATTCCAATTTCAATGAAACATTTTTTCCAGGTTGATGAACTACTACAATAAATAAATAAATAAGAAAAAAAATCTTTTTTTCTAAAAAAGTGATATGTAAAATGTTGAACTGTCAATTTCTTTTATGTCACATATACATAAAATTCAGTTTGTACTTTTATAAACATATAAAACAAGGCAAACGTTTAAGTAAATATACTGATAAGTAAACTTTTAACCCTGTATAAATTCCAAAGTAATAGGAGTGTTTTTACTTCACTTTATAATAAAAATGGGTGCTTTTCGGTTAGCCCGGCGCCAGTGATATATGTACATGTATAAATAAATAAATAAATATATATTTATTTATTTATTCATACATATATGTATATATATATATATATATGTGTATGTGTATATATATGCCCGGCTAACTGAAAATTACCTAAAAATGAAATAAGCACGAAATAAAATAAAAGTAAAAATAGTTTTAAAAAAACCGCTCTTTTATAATCATTCAATGTTCATCTTGAAAATTACGCCTAACTTTTAGACTGCCATTCATGTTTTCCCCCCAAAAATGTCTGTTACAATACATTAATTTAGCGTTGACACCGAACTCGATTCACTGCCTTATTTAACGATTGATAGAAAGCACAAGCGAGTGAATTTATTTTTAAAAAAATATATAATTTTTGCTCTGATTCTATTTTAAGATATGGCAACATGGCAGAAAAAATGAAACATTATTTAAACTATCTTTTTAGGATTTCTAAATTGATTTCTGATCGTGTAATCGTAAATTAATTAATATAAACTATTAATTAAAAAAGCGTATTTTTTATATAATCACACTCTTATTTTTATTTGTAATTTATTTTCTACTTTTTAGCCGTTGAAATGTTTCATTGTTGCAGTTTACGGTAGTCATGTAGCATATTTATTCTGACGATCGTTTATTGGCACATAATTAAATCCATTATTGTTTAATTCATATACAATTGTATGCATTACAGAGAATATTTGGTGATTTATTGCTTGTGGCGGGCCAAAAAAATGCCTTAAAATTAATGTATTAGTTTTTAATTAAGTTTAGAAATATTAAAATGTTGTAATGTTATAAAAAAAAAAAAAAAAAAAAAAAAAAAAAAAAAAAAAACCACCCGTGAAAGTAATTATTACAATGATAGCATACCAGAAAGCGGTTTAAAAATCGGTTACAAAATTCCATCTATACACACAAAAATCAGGCTGAGTTAAATAACAGTGTGTAAAAATAATGCAATTCGTACGGGAAATAATACATTTCAAAACATTCTTATAAAAAAAAACAAAAAAAAAACAAAAAAAAAAAAAAAAAACATTGCATTAAAATTAACTCATACCTGAGGAAATGAAACATCCAAACAAATCATGTGAAGTACGGACTAGAAATTATATATTTTTTTTTATAAACCCAGTAAAGCATTCTCATTTCAACATTGGTATGAAATTGCACAGTTGTGTACTTTGAACATTTAACTTACAATATAAAAAACTACTATGATTTGCCATCCACGAAAGTTTCTTCTGTAGCATTCCTATAGCATTCTAAAATACTAATTTATAATAGCATCAATCAACGATTATGAATATAAAACATACTGCATTTCTTCGCAATTAACACGGAGTTACAGTGATCAATTAATAAAAAGACTAACAGAAAAACAGCTTCAATAGTTGGGTATTAAAATTTAAAGTTAGATCAACATATACATTTTTAATCATTGAGTCAAATATCAAATTTGATGCATTTCTACACAATAGAAAATAAGGCACAACTATAAAGTTCATCGCAAAAAACTAAGGGCTAATGCTCTGTAATCGGGTCAAAAGTTGACGTAAAAAATAAGCGATTCTAGCAATAATGTTGCTAAAAGTTTAAGGGAGTTGCAAGAATGGAGTTAAATAAACTGCAAACCACGCTCACTTATTTGAAAATCAATTACGGTTCCGATTAGGATTCTTCCCCAAGCTTAGGATACTAGCGCCCCCTGATGAGTGATCAAATCAAAATTCAATCAACGTCTATTTATGTAAAGGTCTAACAGAATATGTAGTTTTATGAAATCCCATGCATTAATTCGTAAGATATTGGTATGGTGAAAATTGTGAAAAACACACTGTAGCAGCGTTACCTGTTGTGCTATATACACTCAAATCAAACCAACATCTATTTAGTCAAAGTCCAATAGAATGCATACTTTTGATGAAATTCTGTGCATTAGTTCTTGAGAAGGGCGGCAACAAAATTTATCTAACAATCAGACTAATAGATGGACAGGCATTTTCCAAAAATTAGTCAAATTTTGTTCAGGACATTCCAAAACATGTAAATCCATCAAATAGCTATCGAAAAATCGAACATTCCAATTTCTTCCTCTATATGTAGCATATTTTTATTTATAATCTTACAGTTACTTAATTATTTACTTGACTTATAACTATCAATGACGATACCTCTTCAATTTATTTTTAAACAGTCTTTATTACTTACTCAACTAAACAAACACGATGATGAGATTATTCAATACTACAATATCTTTGTACACGTAAACAGAAATTCACCTAGAATGACACTTTAAATTCTTTATTTTATAAATATCGGATTGTCAACCTTCATGCTTGGATACAAAACTATGGAATAAACATCTCTCTTGTTACCTGTTGTGCTATATACACTCAAATCTAACCAACATCTATTTAGTCAAAGTCCAATAGAATGTATACTTTTGATGAAATTCTGTGCATTAGTTCTTGAGAAGGGCGGCAACAAAATTTATCTAACAATCAGACTAATAGATGGACAGGCATTTTCCAAAAATTAGTCAAATTTTGTTCAGGACATTCCAAAACATGTAAATCCATCAAATAGCTATCGAAAAATCGCACATTCCAATTTCTTCCTATATATGTAGCATATTTTTATTTATAATCTTACAGTTACTTAATTATTTACTTGACATATAACTATCAATGACGATACCTCTTCAATTTAATTTTAAACAGTCTTTATTACTTACTCAACTAAACAAACACGATGATGAGATTATTCAATACTACAATATCTTTGTACACGTAAACAGAAATTCACCTAGAATGACACTTTAAATTCTTTATTTTATAAATATCGGATTGTCAACCTTCATGCTTGGATACAAAACTATGGAATAAACATCTCTCTTGTTACCTGTTGTGCTATATACACTCAAATCTAACCAACATCTATTTAGTCAAAGTCCAATAGAATGTATACTTTTGATGAAATTCTGTGCATTAGTTCTTGAGAAGGGCGGCAACAAAATTTATCTAACAATCAGACTAATAGATGGACAGGCATTTTCCAAAAAATAGTCAAATTTTGTTCAGGACATTCCAAAACATGTAAATCCATCAAATAGTTATCGAAAAATCGCACATTCCAATTTCTTCCTATATATGTAGCATATTTTTATTTATAATCTTAGAGTTACTTAATTATTTACTTGACTTATAACTATCAATGACGATACCTCTTCAATTTATTTTTAAACAGTCTTTATTACTTACTCAACTAAACAAACACGATGATGAGATTATTCAATACTACAATATCTTTGTACACGTAAACAAAAATTCACCTAGAATGACACTTTAAATTCTTTATTTTATAAATATCGGATTGTCAACCTTCATACTTGGATACAAAACTATGGAATAAACATCTCTCTTGTTTTCCGTTTTTAAATTTACCTTTCCACGAGCCTCATAAAATCTTACGATATCGCGTGGATACTAATTAAATCCTTGAGTTTGTATTATTATGGCTATTGGCGCATAAATGGGTATTATTTATTTTTTCAATTCCACATATATATCTAGAAGAAAGTAACTAGTATCTTGTTGTCATTACAAAATTTCTTCTGTATTATTCTATTATACTAATTTAAATAGCACTGATACACACCGACAATTACCAAGTAGCGTGCATTTCTTTGAATTTAACTTAGAGCTACAGTGGTCAATGAATAAAAAACATAGTCCCTCCCATAGAATTTGAGATATACCTATCATGGAAATCGTTAAAAATACATCACATCAGCGCCACCTATTGAGCAAGATGCACCCAAAGCTATTCAAAACGTTTAAATCCAGTTTATGTCAAGGTCTAAGTGAATACCACATCTATAGTCTCTGATGAGATATAGCTATCAAGGGAATCGTAAAAAATAAAGCAAAACAGTGTCATTTGTTGGGCTATATAGACCTAATCAGTACCTACTTATGTCAAGGTCTATCTACATATGAAGTTTGAAAAAATTCCATCATATAGACGACTATGACGAAAGGCGAGCAAAACACAACATAACAGCACTACCTTTTTGACAACATACACCAAAAGCCTAATCAGCACCAGTTCATGTCAAAGTCTAACAGAGTATGTAGTTTTAGGAAATTCCGGGCTTTAGTTCTCGAGATACAGCGGTCACAAAAAATGTGTCATACATAGATTAACAGGCAGGCGACATTTTCTAAAAATAGTCAAATTGTGTTCTGGACATACCAAAACGTGTAAATCCATCCAAAAACGGAAGTCGAAAATTTTCGTGTTTAGCTAGCCTGTGTGGGACACAAATTTTGTGGGCGTTCTATCTCAAGGACTAACGCAAAGAAATTAATCAAACTTCAGCTTCAATTAAATCTTCAAATAAATTGGTTCTGATTAGGTTTGGATGTACAGTCCCTCAAAAATAAAATCGAAACTACTAACAATTAACGAAATCGTTTCAATTCGATTACATCATATTTGAGGGAATGAATAAAATCTGTAAATTTTCTATAATCGGGTACACGCCCCTATTTTCTGTATAAATTCCCTCGAAGATAGAATCAATTGAAACTATTTTGTTATTGCATATTGATCAAAATTAAACATTATCAAGAAAGAAAAATAATCCATCAAGTATAGATTATGAAACACTTTCCAACACTAACATACTACTTTATCAAACCATCGCTGTTTAATAAGGTAAATAAAATACCTAAGTAAACATTTTATAAAGCGCAAAACTCATTTTAAAACCAGATTTCAACAGTTATAGACCATAGCTAGAAATGTACTCCCATTCTTTTGTGCATCCTTGTATATAATCAATGGATTTGCATATACTCTATATAGTATGTTGTAATTTAGTTTAGTATAAGAAAACGCATAACAAACCTCACCTTCAGCAGTTCAGAAAATTCACCTTCAGCAGTTTCTAGTAATAGATGGAAACATATTTGAATTTTTTTTGTACAGCGCTGTATACTAAGAATTTTATATACGCCACATATTAAACTAAAGTGTAAATCAGAAGGGAAAAAAAACGCTGAAAACTATTGAATTTACACTTACTAGAAATTATCATACAGAGGCGGCCATGTATCCAGATCTTTGCGTGACCCTGTAAATGGTTTTTTTTAATATTCAACAAACATCTCTTAGTATACTAAATATATGTTACGTTCAACATGCGTAATTTGATTAAAAACTCTATTAGCAATTTACGCTGATACACAGTAATACTTACGAATTCATTTGTGTGGCCTTGCATATGATGTATAGTAGTTATACATACCACATAATGTGCAAAAATTTAGTTAAACGCATACCTAACTGAAACAGCACTTCCAGCAATTATTGCTTATGGATAATACTTCAGATACAGTACTGTATCCGAAATCTTTTGTGTGTCCCTCCCTGCAAGTGAACGATAAATGCTATACACATCATATTATACAACAAGTATCTTGTAGAAAACCTCAGTAATGTATATCAATTTCATTATATTTCAAATAGTGTAACATAAGTAAAATACGTTGTAAACAGTTTTCCCTGTAAACAATTATGTAACCGGATATTTTTCTGTGGCACTGTAAATGAAAAAACATGTTTGGTGCACCTTTAGCGCTGAACTAATAAAATTGAAAAACTAGTTACCTTGTACATTTTCAAAACAGTTTAGTTTCAACATTATTTTGCGATAAAGATAATTTAACTTATAAACCTATTAGATAGATATCTATGTTGTATTATTGATTCTGATTTCTGTCACGTAAACTAAATTGAGGAAAACTATTTGTGCGGTTCAAATGTTTTTGTTCAAATATGTTTTGCATTCATATTTATCCAGTAGCGTAGCTAGGATGAGTGACACCCGGGGTGGATGTAGATGGTGTCACCCCTATTTACCCTCCCCACACACCAATACGAGCAAAAAGAAAAGAATTATTTTTTATATTTCAAATTTCAAATACAGTAAAAAAATAATTACTTGTTGTACATTAAGCCTGTAGAATATTTAGATTCCAGAATTATTACAGTTGAGATTTAAATCAATAAATAAATAAAAGAATATCTACGTACCTGAATATTTGTCATGCTCAGATTCCATTCCTGAATTTCTTTCTCCCTCCATTGAATAGTATAATCATGAATTAACACATAGGGGGGGTGTTGAAGGCTAAATACACGTTGAATTTATTAAGATTCACTTAGATGAAATTCTATTTCATTGATCGAAACTTAAATTCTAGTTTCTAAGCTCGATTTGAAGACCAGAAGATTTTCCTTAAAAAAGACCCAGTAGAATTTTCTATGAATAATGCTGTAAATTAAATCGTAATTATTGAAGAATAATTTCACGATAAATTAATACTTGAGAAGCTGATATTTTTTCACATTTTAATCACAGAATACGACTTTGAATTGAATTAAATTACTACACACTTTGAATTAAGAATCTAAAACAGAATAGAACCTTTACGTTCAGAATTCAACAACATCGAAACAAATAGAATGTTTACATGACTGTCCTGCAGAATCGCAGCTCGCACTAAATACAAAAATCTAATAAATAAAAAGAATGAAAGAGAATTAATAACATATCTAACAAATAATAACAGAATATTTAAAGCACAATAATAATAAGGTTGTGGAAACTTAATAAAGTTTTTAGAATGTTTTTTAGTCATTTTATGATGTAATAATCTCAGTTTGTAAAGTCCTTTTAAATAGCTGCCATTTCATAGTGCTGCCATCTATCGTTAAGAATAGTTACTTAAAAATCATACAAAGCCTTACAATAATTAACACTACATAGTAATGTAACTATTTTTAATAAAAATAAAAGTAAACATTTTTGTTTTAATAATGAAACTATTTTTAACAAAAATAAAAGTAAAACTTAAACTTCAGCAAATTGTATTTATGTTTACTTTTTTTTTACACAATAATCAAATTAACAGTAGTAAACACAGTTTAACCAAATATAAATTAAAAATAGTTAACTGTACACCACTTAATATATTTTAAAATTTCCCTTTCTTTGTTTTCATAGAAGCAACGTTGGAAATTACTTCGTCGATGTTTATATTTTATATGGCCTTATGTTCTATGATCAACATAGCAGGGTTGCTCAACCCGCTATCACTCATTGTTAACCACAAATAGTTTTTAATCAACTTCATTTTACTAAAACTCTTCTCACAAGATGCGACTGACACGAAAATCGTTACAATTAACTTTAACGATAAAACTAAGTTTGGAAGAGAATTTATAAAATCCCATTCATCAATAAACTTTAAAAAAATCTAAGGCAACCTAATCTTTGTTTTTTGAAGCATCAAGATTGGCAGCTTTCAAATGTTTTCTTACCTTTAGTATTACAAGGCAAATCTCTCTTTCAGACACTTCGTCATAGCAGGAAGTTAACTTTGGTACAAGGATTTTTAACTGTTACTCACTTGTCAATAATAAATTGTTGGTTTTTAGCATTTCAAATCTTCCAGCTACATCTTCAATGGCATTTGAATTTCAGAATGAAATTGATCGAGGCATTCATTCCAACATGTCTTTTCTGTTTTCATATTGCAGAGATAATCTTTCCTCTCTAGCTTGCTGTCTAGCCATTTTCTTTTTGCGGCGAATTTTGCGCTTCGTTAGGATGTCGTTATTTTCAGATGTCTTCAGTGCATTTTCAATAGCTATTTCTACAATTTCAGTCCTCTTTCCGTATATATAAAGACGAAATGTCTCTAATTTTATTATTGATTCATCCACGCTTAACGCTTTGGCTTGCAATGACACCTGGGTACAATTCACTTTCTTTAATATATTGCTTCAGAAAAAGAGATAGCATAGGAAAGTAAAATTGAGGAGAGTAGTCAAAAGATTTTGTACAGCTCCTGTGGTGTCCAACTTTTCTCGTGAATCACACTATTCTTCAGATGTTGCTATAACTTCATCAAATTTAACAGCCAGATTTGCAGCTACCTTAATTTAGACAAAATATTTCCGTGTAGAAATGTCTGCGAGATTGTGTAACACTTATTTTCATGTAAATAAGTCAGCGATCTCATGTAACAAGTTATAATTCTTTCCGAGAATTAAAAAGTTTATTTTTTTAATAAGACTAGGGGGCTCTGCCACCTACGAGCTACGCTCGCCAACCCCCTTTCTGAAAACTCAAACTTTAAAAACACTCTGATTTGATCAACTCTAAAACGATTACGGAAAATTGTATTATAATTAAACGACCCTTTGACTGAGGAATTTTAAGGTCGAATCAACTGCTGTCGAAACAGGTAACAACTGTTTTCCGGATTGATTAAATAGATCAATTAAACATTTAAAAATCATCTTGTGTAAAACGGTTAAGTACACAATGTCGTTGCATCGGATAATTTCATAACGATGCTATAGAAAATTGGTTACTTCTCCGTTATCCCGTCGACTACTTTCTATAAAAGAGTCGCCTAAATATAGGATTTAACGCCAAATGTGCATGATCGTGGCGTCGCATCGCATTCAGTTGACATCAGATGCGTTACACTTCTTAGTTGTTTCATGGAAGAATTTTTAATTCAACATTTATTTGTCTTTTTGTACTTTTCCATTTTTCCGTCGATCAATTTTCATAAATATACATATATATATATATATATATATATATATATATATATCACCAAACTGTAACGCCAAATAAACAAATAGAAGAATTTTGCCATTGTAATCTCAAAAAATATATAAATAAAGAAATAAATAAAGTACAAGAAGTTCGGAAAAACCCCACTTACCAAAGTTTCAACTACTATCAGTAAGTTTAAACAATAAAATTTACAATATATTAATGAAAACAGAAAAAAAATCTTGAATATTTATTTTACATTATTTTTTTTAATTACCCCTCTCGGCTGGTGAATGAATGTTTGTGACATCAGTTGAAACTGATCTATTGTATTTAACTGCTCATCGCAACACTTTTCAATGCCTTTTCTTTTTTATTATCATTGCACTGCCGTTTAAAGATGCAATTGTTATTTTAATTAATGAAATAATTAATAAATCAGTAAAACATAATGAAAAATATATGTACATGTCGAATTAAAAACCACTTGATGCTATAACAAACACATGTAATGCTCCTGAAGTCAAGTGAATGTGACGCCACAATCATGCATTTTTGGTGTTAAATCCTATAGTTTGGCGATAGTTTTTTTTTAATGAAAAATGGTCGGTAAGATAATGGAGAAGTACCATATTGTTAATGGTATTTTAACAATTTATTAGTTATTTTAAAGGTAATTATTAAACGTAAAAATATAGATTTTAATTGAGAGGAAATATTATTTATGCTGTTTTAAAATTTGCAATAACAGGTAAAAGATTTTTTCGAAATAAATTATTCTCTCGTGTAAATATATTTTTAAATTGAAAGTGTTTGGAAATATTGTTATTTGAACATTTTAAATATGACGCAAGTTTCCTTACTTAATGCTTTGAAAACGCGTAATAATTTAATTATTTCTCTTTTTAATATTCACGCGCAAGTATATTTTTTATTAGTAAATTTCTACATTTACTGCTTTTAACACGTCATCATTTAATTATTATTTTAAAGTTTTATTTCTGTTTTTAATAGTCACGTGTAAATACATTTCTTAATTGAAAGGGAATATTATTATGTGCGCTATTTTACAAATTGGCAACAATTCAAATAATGGATCTTATGAAATATGAAATAAATCTTCATCAAAATAATGGAAATTTTGGATAAAAAATTGAAATAAGACGAACATATAATATTTTTTATGAATCTGAGACACGAAGTCATAATTCGTCTTAATTTAGTCCAGCAGGAAAATTTAAACAAAATTTCAAATTCTGGAATATCTTGGGATACAGAGCAAATAAGCGTTTTCCGTTGCTCTTGCTAGACGTCTTCATCAGGTAGATTTATTGGAGTTTCAGGAAGAAATACTGGTAAAGATTCTTATATCAGTCAGAAGGGACCATGCGTCCATTCATTATTATTTATAAATTAAGATGCAGAGCAACCACGAGAGAGAACATCTGCAGGGTTTTCTTTTTCTTTACAAAATTCCCATTGTACAGGAGCAACAAGATTTTGAATTTCACGGACAGGATTTGCCACAAAAGGCTTCCAATTACTAGCACAGCTCTTAATCCAATGCAAGGCAATTTTCGAATCACTAAAACAAAATATATTTTCATTCACGATTTTTAGTATAACCTTTAAATAATTCGCCAATCTTACAGCTGTAAGTTCTCCAAAAAGTTCAGTTTGGGGCAGCGCTATTTTCTTGAGAGATGCTACTCTAGATTTGCACATAACAAATGAAGTTTCACAGAAGGGATCTTGAATATAAACCACTAAACTACTTCTTAAACTAGCATAAAAAAATACGAAAAGTTGAGCGGTTTCATAATATAATTTGCAATAGTTACAAAATATTTTCTAGGAGTTTCAAAATTTGCTAAGTCCTTGATTTCATAATACCATTTTAAGGATCTGGTAACGTAAAATCCTAATCAATCCCATATTCCCAGATTTCTTACATTAAAACTATAACTCTTATTACAAAGGGAGAAATTAGTCAAATAGGATCGTACATTTTAAACGCAGTTTGTAAAACAAGACGCTTGGTGATAATTTTATTATCAAGTTCTACCAAAAGTGGTTGTATGTCTATTTTCAAGGTGTCACTTTCTATTATCTATATAATTCCCAATACCTTTGAAAGATTTTGTTCAAGAGTGTCTTTCTCAATTTTATCCCATGTTCCTTCCATAAAATTTTTAAATCCGCAGCGTTACTCTTAAATTTTCTAACTTTTATATTGTCCTCACCTAATATTTCGTCTGCACCTGTTGATAAAACGAAAGCTTAATTTACTGCATCCGCTGCATGGAACAGGTCATCAACGTATAATGACGTATCCAGCATATGAACTATTACCTCAAACAAATCTTTATATCCCTTTATGTGATGTTTGATGTCGCAGAAAGGAAGAAAAGGTGAGGTTATTACACCAAAAGTTACATGGGTCATTTGAAAAACCTTCAAATTGGACTTTTTAATAGTTTTACTGTCAAACCGTAAAAACCTCAAAAATTTCTATCTTCATCTTCTATATGGATTTGCCAAGAACGCTTTCGCATTGTCTGCTGAAAACGCAATTTTGTGAAGACGGAGTCTTAAAATAATGTCCAAGATGTTAGGTTTTAAATTAGGACCAGAAAACAAACAATCATTTACAGATCCCCCTCCTTATCTTTAGATGAAGCATCAAATACAATCTTTACTTTAGTTGTAGATTTATCTTCCCTCATTACTGGTCTGTGAGGCATGTAATATACATTTATTTCATTTTCATTAAACTTACATTCTTCAATTATACCCAAACCAGATTGTTCATTTAATATTTTCTCATATAGATTAAGTAACCATTCATTTCTACAGAATTTTGATTTTAATCCCCAAATTTTCCTATCACGATATTCAGTTTTATTTTTATGAACTACCGAAGAGATTGCATCGTTTTTAGAATTAGTCATAGACAAAGCTTTTTAAATTCTACCTCACATTTAAGAAATGCAATTAAATCGTTTACATCTGACACATGACTTAGGATCACGTTTTCTGTGATGTTCTATTATTAATTCATGGGGTAATAACTTTAACAAAATTGGATTTAGCAAATGACCATAAGAACTACATGTTAAACCCAATTTTCTTAAACATCTAGTATTAATTTCACACATATCGGGAAACTTTCTTAAAGTATTTAAGTTTGAACAATTTTTAACAGGTTCCATATTTAACATTATTCATATGTTTATTAATAATAACATCAACTGTACCACAGCGATCTTTTAAGAAATCAATACAAGTATCATAATTTTTTTCTGTCAATGGATATCTTTCTACCACATTTATATGCCTGATTACAAAACAACGATTTCAGATACGCAAACTTTTGCATAACAAAAATCGTGCCAACCACGGTGCGTCTGCGACAGCTGTTCCCAAAACGATGCGCAATTTACTAGTTACGTGGTTTCTTTTTATTACTTCTCTGTTAAACAATTAAAATCCAACATACACCTTATCTTCTGAATTAGGTCCTAATTCTATGATTCACTCTTTCAAATAATCTTCTCAATACTTCTTTATAAAAAAAAAAAAATGGAAATAACTAATAATTACTCTATTTAATATCACTAATCGGTTTTCCGCGATTTTTCTATTATCACCCAAACGTCATTTTTAGGGTTTCGTTCATCTTACGAAACCCTATTACTCCCACTCCGTTGTCTGTCCGTCACAGAGCCGTTCTCAGAAACTATGTAACTTACGGAGTTGAAACTTTGCGTATATATAGCTGAATACCAGCTATGAAGCTCAAAATATTAAAATTTGAAAAAAATCGTATTATTTTAATAAATAGAGATAAAAAACCAAAATTCTAAGAGCCTTTTCCTATTGAATTTAAACATGTTTCGTTATAGTAAAAGCCAAAAATTAAAAATCCACAATGAAATTCTTTCTACATTAATTAATTTTCTATTGAACGATTTCCACGTGAAAAATGAAGATGAAATAAAAAGTTTCACCAATTGAAAAAAGATAAATATGAAATAAAATTGATTGACGTCATAGTGGTAATAAAACGGAGAATTTCTAAGATTTCTCAATAATACAAGGAGTATGAGTATGTGTATGTACACAAAACAGATTAATATCACGTAATTAGAGAATTAAAAGGAAAATCTGACGTCATATTGGAAGTTTAACGAATTTTTGAAATGTTTGAGAATAATACAAAGCGAGTATCAATATGAGTAATAGAGAATAGTAAGTATATGAGTTTGAGAAACATATTGAATCGTGATAAAAATCTGATTATGGAAATATTCGCATATTTTAACATTTTGAAGGTGTACAACATGTTTATTAATTTTTTAAATATCGCATATTTAGTCCGCATGACAGATATTATTATGAGAGAATATAATAGCAGGTTTTTACTTTATAAAAAAACATGACTTTTTATTTATTTTTATTTTTTATTTTATCTAAATGAAATTCATTTGGATTTATTAAAGAAAGGATAAAGTGTTTTGAAAGGAATATTAAACGAAATTCTTTGAGCGATCTTCGATCACACTTACCCACTTGTTATTTAAATTTCCGTGGAAATCTTACTTTATATCTTTTATTTTTATATTTAATATCGGATTCAAACGTTTCATTATTTTATTTTCATAAAGGCCAGAATCTGATTTCGTGTTAATAAGTCCCGAAGTTTCAAGGTTCCAGATTTTTTAAATTAATCAGAATTAATGTTCTTCAACAATTAGATTTAAAATTAAAGAAGATTAATTTTTGGCCCTTTTCTCTTGAGATCAGACAAAGATGTCAACAGCAACGAGCTTTTTGTTCAGATGTTTTATATTTCTCGTTACAGTGTCATAATAATAATCTGTTCCTATGAGAAAAGAAATGTGGTCTTGACAGTATTAATCGGCAAGGGTTAAGTTCTGTAAAAAATTTCCCTTTTTTAATTCATTTACTTCCGGTGGGATATCAGATCCAAAAATTTTGTTTGTTATTAACGCTTAACCTTGAATTTGAAAAATGTTTATTTTCTAATTTAAGTTTAACGACACCATAAATATTTTGAATTTGCGTCTTATTTCCGATTGGGAATATTGATAATTTTTTCTTTCACAATATTTTATGTCGCACTTTGTCTGCAATTACTCGTAAAATAAAGGCACCCATAGAACACGCATCAAAAGTAATAATCGAAAAATAAGTTCCTTATTTTTATTTTTAATTTTCCTATTGCAGGTCTGTAATATACGACTATATACAACCTGTGGCCAGAAAGTTCGGTGAATGAATTTTTATTTCAAATACACTATTGTACAGCATCAAATATAATTTACTGTCCTTCAAAATAATCTCCATGGATGGTAATGCACTATTGGGAACGAGTATATAAGTCCTGGAAACTCCTTTAAAACAGTTCTTTCGGAATGGCTTTCAGCTCGGCCGTCACGTTTCGTTGAATGTCGGTGATGTCCGTAAATCTCTTTCCTTTCAGGGCTGACTTCAATCTGGGGAAGAGGAAGAAGTCTGTAGGTGCCAAATCAGGTGAATAAGGGGGGTGATCAAGTGTCACAACTCCATTAGTGGACAGGAACTGCCATACAACCAAGGCGGTGTGTGTAGCCGGGCAGTATCTTCCAGGGTGGTCCGCCCTTCCCGGAAACGCTTAAACCATTCATAAACACTGTTCGATGTGACGGCTTCGTCTTTATAAACTTCTTTGAGCATTTCGTGAGTTTCTTTTGCCGATTTTCCAAGTTTGAAACAAAACATGTTTATTCTCTGATCCATTTTGTTTACCGCGACAATCCACAATAAACCTTTCGCGCTCGGCGTTAAACGTAACAGGGAATAAACGCACTTGGAACCCTGCCAAACGTTCAAACAGATATTGACCTTCACCACGCGCGGCGCGTTGAAATTCAACTAGTACAGCAGTGACCTCTACAGGCTCTATCACCGAACTTTCTGGCCACAGGTTGTATTTATATATATCTATATCTGGTTACTGAAGTGAACCAATATCCTTTTTAATCCAATTGTATTTCGCACTTTACGATTAAATTTCAAGTTTTTATCTCTTTATTATGGGTAAGGTTTCTTTCCTTTTTAATATTGTATTTATTTTTTGAACTTTAAGATTTGTTCACAGGTTTTATTCTTTGTTTATGAGTGGTAGTCCCAAAATCATATTCTTTAGCAATGTTATGGCTAATATGATGATGAAACCACTCATTTTATTTGTGGTATTTAGGCATTTGGAACTTGATAATTCTGTCTAAATTCCACAAATTTCATTCATTCGATTTCATTCATTCAATTTTTAATTTAATTTCTTCTTCTTTTAAATAAGTATATAGTATCTATATTCAGAGTGTTCGGGAACACTATCGTTGTCAAATAATTATTACATACTAAATCATAATTTCATAGTTTATGTTGGTGTTACGGTAATGTTTCATTAATGGTTATATATATATATATATTCTTTCCAATATAGGCGAAAACAGAAATAATTTCATCAGTTATTTCGTTTTGTTCATTTACTGCTTCCAGTTGTTTATCCTACTGATTGGTATTATTTGACGAACTAAGGTCTGTCCTACCGAAATAAAGCCACCGTGACTGTGTGCCGTAACTGGACACAAAACAAATCAATAAGAACGAAACAATATATTAAGAAAGTCTATATACAAATACATTATATACATCTATACATCAAATACATCTATATACAAATACATTATATACATCTATATAAAAATACATATTTATAAGGAGTAACTCACTTCCTGCCCCATCTGGGCAGGAAAAAATAATGAATGTGTAAAAGAAAGAGGGGAAAAAGTATCCCGCCGAAATGAAGCCACATAATTAGTGTTTATGGGTAACTCTCGATATTCGAGCTGCTACAGATCAACAGGTTTATGACGTCAGGAGGTTACCAAATACCTGTTCTATACTAGTCGAACTTTGTGCAGAGGTGTGTAAGGTGTAAGTCAACTGTGTGTAAGGTTGTATTTTGTATTTCTTTTGCAGTATTGCAATGGGACAGGCAGCCCAACTATAATAGATCGAGAAAGGCCAGGTAACAGATTTTAAGGAAAAAGGTCTTTCACACAGGCAAATATCTAAGCAAATCAAATGATCTAAAACCGTTTTAGACAACTTTGTGAATCTGGGCAATGCGTACGGGTATATATAAAAAAACGAGGTGTACATGCAGAAAAATGACTTCCAGGCAGGAAAGAGATGTGCGTCGGCTTTCATGAGGTGGTATTTCCCTAGGACAATTGGCCAAAGAGCATAACGTACATGGGGCAAAATCAACGCTGTCACATATTGTAAAACGTACAAGCATCTTGCGATAAAAATATATATAATTTCACTAAAATTCACAAAAAAGTTTTAAAAAAAACATATTTTTGTTAAAATTCGCAAAAAAGTCAACTTACATTATAAAGCACAAATGTGTGCGTCGCTCAATGCTGACGTCATAATGATGCGGGCAACAATGTGGTGAAAATGGATAAATGTTGCAACAACGGAGCTAGTTTTCAATTAAACAATCGTATTTTTATGGGGAAAATTTGGGTCGACTTTGACCCCCCCCCCCATTAGGGATCGAATTAAAAAGATAATAACGTCCAATTTATGTATTGCCCGCAGGAATACATATACATTCCAAATTTCAAAGCTCTACTTCAATAGGAAGTGGGTGAAAAATGAGTCACAAGATTTGACTGCCACATACATACAGAAATCTAAGTTAAAAGAAAGTATGTAAAAAAAGGAAACAGCAGCCCATGTTGAAAGCTTTCCATAAGCAAAGGATAGTCGATTGGAGTCAAATATCATGAAACCTGGAAGGACCAGTGGCATCTTGTTATATTCTCAGATGTGAAAAAAATAATTAATATGGCCTAGACGGCCTTGCTTTATATTTGCATGTCATGAGGAAAGAAGAGAAAAATTTCTCCAAAAGACAGCAAGGTAGAGGCTCATTAATGGTGTGAGGAGTCTTTGACTATGATGGTAAACTTAACCTGGCTTTTACCTCAGGCTACATGAAGGTTACCGATTACCAAGAATTGGTAGAAACCCATTTACTGACACTTGCAGAGAGATTTGGTGGCCTAAGTTGGATTTTCCAGCAGGACCAAGCCCCCATTCACGTTGCAATATCCTCCTGAGAATGTTCTTTGGATAATGGTGTGCGTGCCATTGAGTGGCTTGACCTTTCCTCTGATCTAAATCCTCAAGAAAATGTGTGGGATATCCTAAGTATATACCAATAGCAGACAGTTTCGGTATGTGCAGAATTAATTGTTGCCATCATTGAAACCTTGGATAATATTGATGCTACTGTGCTCCAGGGATTGGTAAATGATATCACACATTGTATTCCCAAGTCATATATAAGCATGGCGGATATATTGGCTACTGACAGTAGTGGCGTTATTTTGGTGGGACACTTTCCCCTCTTTTTTTATGCACATTCCTTTTTTTTCTTGCCCACGTGGGGCAGGGAGTGAGTCACTCCTTGTAAATATGTATTTGTATATAGACTTTCTTAATATATTTGTTTTGTTTTTATTGATTTGTTTCGTGTCCAGTTACGGTACACAGTCATGGTGGCTTTATTTCGGTGGGACACACCTTAGATTTTAGATTATATCTGGCGCCGCATGAAAACTGTGTCCCAGGTTTGAAGTCTCGGATTCAATCAATTTTTTGAAGCCAAAAATAACGGTCTTGTGATTTCAAATTATTTTTCATTCTTTTAACAAATGTATTACACAATTCTGATAGATGATTTCATCGGCAAAAAATGCAATTTGATTTTATGTGTTCTTTTTTCTTTTGTCCGAGACTGCTGTCATTAATTCGTACGTAGATGAAAATTCTTGCTTTAAAGATTATATATATATATATATATATATATATATATATTTCTTTTGTTTATTTTGAAATTTTATTTTTTTTAAAGAGAAACTTCTTTCCCTAATTTTAATTTCAGTCTGAAGAAAATCCAATGGTGTGTTTATATCTAGGCTACACAATTTAAAAAATAATTTGCTGATTATATTCTACAGTTAGGTCTGTGGGAAGTAGTTTCAAGACTACAGCTAATACAGAAGGTCGTTCACACTTTATGAAAACGATTCTCACAAATAATTTCTGAACCTATATGCCATATTCTTTGCGACAATTTTACTCTACTGTATAGCCATGACTTTTGATTATAACTCTGGATCGAATTTTTCATCATAGTCGATTTTTCTCTTAGTACAATCATATCAATTTTCTCCCACACCTCTTGAAAAACTTTCCAAAGTCTACCATTAGGTTGTGGAAAGCTATTTCTAACGGTCGCTTTAACAAACACATAGGTGGTGATAGATGAAAATTTATCGTAACACTGGATGAAACAGGGCTTTATTTAAGTGAGGGTATCAAAAGAAGAGCATTTTTTATCAATTAATAGAAAAAAAAGAACAAATGGGTTTGCGAATGTAAAAACAATTTCCAAAAGAATTCATGATTGCTGCTGTATTTTGTTATGAAATTAAATTAAAGGTAAAAAAATACAGTAAAGCTAAGTTGATTTCACTTTATTATCAGTAAAATATTTTAGAACCCATTTTTGAAAAAGAAATTCCAGCTTTATGTGAAAAAGACATTAATTGAGCTTCTTATGAACAAAGTCTCCCAGCCGCTCTTCCATAACCCAACTGACGCATATTTAGCAAAGAGAGAATCCCAAAAGGAAAAAAATTGTGTCTCGATTGAAAAAATGCATGTAAAATCACCTTACGCACCCACCTCCCTCATTAATGGCCTTTTTTTTGCATTTGGATGGTTTAAATGAATTCACGAACATTGAAAAGACTTTGTAAAAATTTTACAAGAGGTATCGGGAAAAATTGACATGACCGTAACAAGGAAATTCTCTTATCATGGAAATTTCGAGCCAGAGCTATAGCCAAAAAGCAAGGCTATCCAACAAAATCAAATTGTTGGAAAGAATAGGCCCTTTACGCGTAGAGATTTACCTTGAAAATCGATTCCATAAAGTTTGAACGCCTTTCTGTAGTATAGACAAGACTATATATACATAGGTGTCAACCTCTCATTAATATTCCGTAATTTGGGGGTTAATTTGACCCAGTTTAACGACGCTTAAAACCAGAAAAATTATTGGATGAATCTTTATTTATTCACTTTCAGGTTTCTACGTGGAATTTATTTAATTTCATTTCTTAAAAAAAAATTCTGGTGCGAAACGTGTTAAAACTGGGTCAAATTAACCCGCATATTACGGAATATTAATGAGAGGTTGGCACCTATGTATATATAACAAGACTGGGGTTTAAGTCCCAACGTGTGGTCAAAGATCGAACGTTAATTTCAGTGTCATCATGAAGTTTCTGTAGTTTCGATATATCACTGGATTTAAAAACAGAAGATACATTTAATAGTTTGTTCATGTGTTGATTAATTACTATCTCTTTATTTCCGACTATATCTTGGAGAATTTTTAGCGCTTCTATTAGTCATAGTTTAATTCCGAATTTTCTAAGCCTTCTATGTCAGTTAAGTAACTTTGAAGATAACTAAACTTTTCTATTTTTATTAATTAATCATTATCATGAATGGATACTTTAAATGTATTTTAAAAAATTGTAAATTGTGTACAATACCCGTGGAATTCCTCTATATTGAGCTAAGGGAGCCTAACACATTTATTTCAAATATATACGTGGTGGGTGAATATTCGCTTTCTGAATTATTATTTAAACGAACAATATTTTTTGGTCATACTGAATAGAGGAACGTATATTCAACTAGGTAAATTGGACAATATTTTTTGTTTTCTTTATTTTTCCTTTCATTGCGAAATTTTTAATTAATGTAATTTTATCCTCGTATTCATAAGTCACAGTCATTTCAGCTTCATACTCATCTAAATTCAATAATGGTTCTCTATCATTATCGGATTCCTTTAAGTCAAATACTTTAATTTGTAATTGTTTAAAATCTTCTAGTATTTCGGGATCTGCTGGGTCATTTTTACTATCATATCTATATTCTTGGTCAATTTAGTTGAAGAACTTCCAAATATAGTTCTATTTTTCTATCATATCAAAAATCAAACTGCTACCTTGAGAAGTCTTCGCACTAAGTACTGTCCGTTAGAATCTAATATCGAAACCACTAATTAATTAATTAATTCTACTTTTATGGCTACTGTTATCGGCCGATTGCACCATAATGTAAACGTAAGCAATTAGCATAATCACAAGTTCCAAAAATCGAGATCTTGCCATGAAAATATTTGCAAAAGTTCAATATGAAGTAACTATTTACATCCTTATTTATATATATATATATATATATAATTTTAATCAGAATATCAGAAGTGCCAAGCTGCCACTAATCTTCCATAATATGTGCATTAATTTGACCCAGGTTTAATACGTCTGGCACCAGATATTTTTTTAAGAAATGAAATTAAATAAATACCATGTAGTAACCTGAAATTAAATAAATACCCCGTAATAACCTGAAATTAAATAAATAAAGCTTCATCAAATAAATTTTCTGGTTCGAAACGTTGGCAAACTGGGTCAAATTAATTCACATATTATGGAAGATTAGTGGAAGCTTGGCACAATATTGGGAGACGCAATGTTCCATTTTCATATTCAATTTTTGTGACAAAGCGTCACATCTTCTCAAAACAAAACGTCCCAAATGTAACCTTTCTTTGCGTTCTAAACACAGAATGCATTAGGGAAGTTGAAGTAAAAGCTCATAGTGAAACAGCGCCATTAACTGAATGATTCTTTTCTCTACATGGTGAAGTTATCAACTGAGTCTCTGATATCTGGTATTACGGAATGAAATATCAGCAAAAATTACATCACTTTGGACATAACCATGTTTTTTCAATGAAATCTAAACATGACGTCATTTCCAACCTCGTAAAATTTATATATGTACATCTCATATCTATATTCTTCATTTAAAAAGGGGCGAAAGCCAGAAGTAAAATTAATATTGATTAAATTCGTTATCTTAAATAAAATTATTTTTAATTATGTTATATGTTTATTACAAAGGCAGAAATTGTTAATTAAATTATTTCAATTAATATTTTAAAATTTATTTCATTTTAAATCAAATTAACGTTTAAACAATAATTGTGTACTGTCGTTTCTATGCAATATGTCGTTTCTATGCAATATGTCGTTTCTATGCAATTCAGGTAACATGCACATATAAATGTATGTCTACCTTTTGAGTTATAGAAGCAAAATTAGATGCAATTTCCTACATCAATTTAGACAGAGGTTTTGTATCTAGCGGATTACATTATTTTACTTGGAATGTTTTGTTGAGAGGCCAGAGAGAGAGAAAATACTTTTAAGTAGCTTATTTCAATTAATTTAAATACAAAATATTAAAAAACTGAAAACCAGTTTATATTTAAAAATAAATATTGATTATTCAATTTATTCTTCATTTTTTAATTACATTGTTAATTAATTATTGATAAAATGCTTATGATTATTGATTGTTATAAAATATTAAAATATTAAAGTTGCATTATTGTTTATGTTTTGTTTTTATTTGAAATCTATACATGAACCCATACACACATATATATGTATGTGTGTTTCTTAGAAACAGGTTTCTATATATGTACGTATAATTAATTAATAATTATATATAAATATGTATTAATTAACTTTTAATTTAATTTTAAGGCAGTTTCGTTTTCGTTTCCGACCGAAACTAGGAAGATAACCGAAATTCGGTTTCAGTTCGGTTTCGGTCTTATAAATTGTTTCGGTCGAACAGCATTTATATGCATTTTTGGAGTACTTTTTATATTTTGCTGCTACAATTTTTCTTTTGTTACTGCATATTGTTTTAAACATTACACTAACACTATTAATTATATACATTACTTTTTTTCAGCTATTGATGCTGCCATAAACGCAATTGAAAATGAATGCACTGAAAATAACAAGGAATCAAAGAACGAAAACTGCAACGATGCGGAAGGTAAGATTATTTCTGATTCTTTTAATGTTGGCTTGCTTTTTAGGGTTTCGTTCATCTCACGAAACCCTATTACTCCACTCCGTTGTCTGTCCGTCACAGAGCCATTCTCAGAAACTATCTAACTTACAGAGTTGAAACTTTATGTATATCTAGCTGAATACCAGCTATGAAGTTCAAAATATTAAAATTCGAATAAATCGTATTATTTTAATAAATAGAGATAAAAAACCAAAATTCTAACAGCCTTTTACTATTAAATTAAACATTTTTCGCTAAAGCAGTTGCCAAAAATTAAAAATCCACAATGAAATTCTTTCTACAATAATTAATTTTCTGTTGAACGATTTCCACGTAAGAAATGGAAATGAAATAAAAAGTTTCACCTATTGAAAAAAATATTAATATGAAATAAAAATGAGTGACGTCATAGAGGTAATAAAACACGGAAATTTTCAAAGATTTCTCAATAATACAAGGAGTATGATTATGTGTATGTTCACAAAGCAGATTAATATCACGTCATTAGAGAATTAAAAAGAAAATCTGACGTCATATTGGAAGTTTAACGAATTTTTCAAATGTTTCAGAATAATACAAAGCGAGTATCAATATGCTTAATAGAGAATAGTAAATATATGAGTTTGAGAAACATATTGAATCATGATAAAAATCCGATTATGGAAATATTCGCATATTTTAACATTTTGAAGGTGTACAACAAGTTTAATTTTGAAATTATTTTTTTTAAATATCGCATTTAGTCCGCATGATAGATATTATTATGACAGAATATAATAGCGGACTTCGTCCGCTATCGGGCTGGTTTAGATATTCAAAAAAATGAAAAAATAGACGGGTAAATTTTTACTTTATAAAAAACACGACTTTTTTTTGTTACTAAATGAAATTTATTTGGATTTATTAAAGAAAGGATAAAGTGTTTTGAAAGGAATATTAAAAGAAACCATTTGAGCGATCTTCGATCACACTTACCCATTTGTTATTATTTTAATCCGACTGACGCATTATTCCGGAAGTAATTGTCAGATTAGTGTGAAGGAGTGGATTTAAGTGTTTCACCACATTCGCCGCTAACAAGTAAAATAATAAATTTACTTTTTACGACCAAAAGTTACTTAAATATGATACTTCGAATTTAATAAATTTTGCGGCGTTTTCTGGCACTAAAAACGAATAAAAGCGTTTTTAGTACCAAGGTATGGTGAAAATTCCTAAAATTTAAAGTATAAAAATAATCTGTATTATAATAACGCAAGTCATGTGACTGTCATAAACAGATACGGGCAGACCGATTCGCTTTTCATATGCCAGGCTGTCATTTTTACTCACAATTATTTTTTCGAATAAAATTGCATAAAAGTTACATTTTTAGAAAGATTGTAAAAAAAAAAAAAAAAAAAAAAGTTTGAGAGATGAGTTACATTCAAATAGGTATATATCCTAAGATAACATCAGCTGAAATTAGGTTGACAGCACAATATCTCATTCCATCAAAATAAACAAACACAATAGATTCAGTCATCATGAGATATAAAAATATTAAACCATTCGTAAATATTAAACCAGTTCTCCAGCCATAAATTTTGCAGCGCTGTCGGGTATAAGAAAAATAATTTGCGCCTAAGCCAATCAAAATTTAGCGTAATTATGTTAAGTGAAGTACTATACAACTCAACTTCCTCCGCGATCTTTTCTTGGCGTAAGTAATAAACGTAAATAAACCCAACTCATGTAAAAATATTTTTTATGAATCAAATTTCAAAACGAATCGTCAGTACATTTGGTACTTACATATTATCCGTGACAGGAAGACAGATCACCGAAAATGATTGTTAATTTGCAATCCTATTTACCATTCTAAATCACATACTATATCTATGAATGTACTATACATATCTATATTATATATAAATGCTTCTGCTTTAATATTAACTATACAGTAAATGTATAGAAAGAGGAAAAAAAGGGTTATTGCAATTAGTATTACTAGGTCATCCAACTCCGGGATAGAGAATATATGTGAAAACAATTTATTTTTTATTTTTTACTGAAATCTCTAATAGATTTTTTATATTTAATAATATACATTAAAAATTCTTAACAAACATTTAAACATTTTAGATTTTTCCCCTAACAACACCAAAAAGTACACTATATTGCCAAAGGTGACCGGTCACTTGCGATTTTAGACGTTTTGTTAACTATCTAGAAAAATACATGAGGAATTAACCTCAAACTGCAGGTGTGTAAACAGTATAGTATAGGTTATATATTTCCGCGAAGATTTTTTCACGTAACCCCATAAGGGACTGTCAACAAATTGAAAAAGAACGAATGTCTTTTGGATTACCCTGTAAAAATTAATGTAGCAAAATTGTTCAAACTCGAGATTATTAATAAGTAGCTTATTGTAATATACTGTGTTCATTTTTATGAGGATAGCACGTACACTCGTAGAGAAATTAAGGTTTTTATAAAAACAGTCCCAGATTTCGCCTAGTTTTTTGCTTATAATTTGCAGAGTTCTTAATATTAAAACAAGTTCTTTTCAGAAAATATGAAAAACAATATTGTACATAATACTCTGTAATCAGAATTAAAAAATATTAAAAATTGGATGAAAAATGAGCAGGTTTACTAAAAAATGTTTCACTGCACGTGCGCGAATGCAATCAAAATATAATATGCATAATGTATTAGCTAAGTATATAGAGCAACTTTTGTGAAAGTCTCAAAATCATAGCTTGAAAATTCTGAAAATTATCTTCGATAGAATAAGCTCGAAATCCGTTGTTCCCAAAAGGAAGCAAAAATATGAGGGGTTGTATCCAACTGTAGTAGTACGTGCAATATTGAGTACGCTATCTTGGCACTAATCAACAGATACGATACAACCCCTCATCCTTTCGCTTCATTTTGGGAACAACGGATTTCGAGCTTATTCTATTGACGATAATTTTCAGAATTTTCAAGCTATGATTTTGAGACTTTCACAAAAGTTGCTCTATATACTTAGCTAATACATTATGTTTATTATATTTTGATTGCATTCGCGCATGCGCAGTGAAACTATTTTTAGTAAACCTGCTCATTTTTCATCCAATTTTTAATTGTTTTAAAATTCTGATTGCAGAGAATTATGTACAATATTGTTTTTCATATTTTCTGAAAAGAACTTTTTTTAATATTAAGAACTCTGCAAATTATAAGAAAAAACTAGGCGAAATTTGGGACTGTTTTTATAAAAACTTTAATTTCTCTACGAGCATACATACTATCCTCATAAAAATGAACACAGTATATTACAATAAGCCACTTATTAATAATCTCGAGTTTGAACGCCTTTGCTACATTAGTTTTTACAGTGTTATCCAAAAGATATTCGTTCTTTTTCAATTTGTTGACAGTCCCCCATGGGGTTTCGTGAAAAAATCTTCGCGGAAATATGTAACCTATACTATACTGTTTGCACATCTGCAGTTTCAGGTTAATTCCTCATGTATTTTTCTAGATAGTTAACAAAACGTCTAAAATTGCAAGTGACCGGTCACCTTTGGCAATATAGTGTATTTTCATATGAAATATGTCAAATATATAATCAAATAAAATTTTGAAATTTATTAAAAGCGATAATTTCGTATTGGCCAGAAGTTAATAGCCGAAAAAATCGCTAAAATTTTCCTTATCTACAGCAGCTTTTTCCTTTCTTTTTTTAATTCTTATAATTTCAACGATTTTAAGCGCTTATTTCTATTATATGTCTGTTAATTTTCTGTTTTATTTATACTAATTTATTTAGGGCTTAGTGAAATTTTAATTTCTTTATTGAATATTAGCTGGAAACAAATGCTAAACTTTTTATATTGTTTAAAAAGTGCAAACGGATTAATATTTTGTAATCGTCTGCAAGCAATAGAAATAGATAAAAAAAAAAATCATGCTTTAAATTTAATTCAAATGTTATAATAAAACAGTCGATTAAGATGCAGTTTTCAAACAAATTGCATTTGAAAGTAGATCCCCCCCCCTCCCCCACCCGTATATAACTGTGTAGAAATTAAAAATGTGCAATGTTTAGAAATTAAAAAGTTGCAGTAGCAAAAATCGCAAAACTGAAATTTCATCGTCACGTGTTGCCATTCGCAAAATGACGTCAGCGTTACGCAAGGACACGTTTGTCCTTTATAATATAGATAGATAGGCGCCATTGTTGGCGCAGTGTATTTACCTGCTACAGATCTTAACAATAAGTATAAATGCCGAAGTTAGTGAGATACGCAGTTATGAAAACGTTAGAATGCAGCTTGATTATGAAACCTTATCCAAGACGATTAGATGAGAAAAATGATAGATTTTCTCATTTTCCGTAATCGAGTCTGCTGTCAAGATTAGCGTGAAAGAAAAAATTTTTGCCAACAATATTGTTTAATGTAAATGTGGACAACTTTAAAGGTTTTCCACAAAAAAAAAAAAAAAAAAACAATCCATTGCATCAAATTGTATTAGCTAAAATACGACAATTGGTGGTGGACCCAATTTGGAAGATTAATTAATAGGTTTAAAAATATCCACATTAACGATCATATTGTAACTGATAAACAAACGAACATTAGGCATAAATGCCTGAGTTAAACACTATTTATCAAAGAAGATGAAATACATGACAAAAAGAAATGTACAAAATGCTCCCATGATGGCAACGAGTTCTTGATTTTTCTGTCATAAACTTCCGATTTGCCGAAGGATTGAACAAGTAAATTAAATTATAAATAAAAGTAGCATGATGCAATGCTTAGCATACAGTTAAAAGAGACTAAACTGGTTGCCAGAGGCGGCTAGTGCAGTGAGGTTTTGTTGTAAAACAATGAGTTTTTAATGCTTTACTAGATAGAGCATGGATGACGTTTTTCTAAATATTAGAAAGAAGATGCGGATTTAAATTGTTTCCCCTCTATTACCGCTAACAAGTAAAATAGTAAACAGTTTACTTATGTACGATCTTATGCTGTCGTTATAAATTTCGATATTGAATAACTGCTTTGTTTCCAGCGTTGTCCAATTGTCCCGGTGTTCGGCAATTACTGTTCTTTTGCCTTCTACACTAACAATATCGATGCCGAATTAACAGTGCTTAGAATAGGACTTTAATTTTAAGTTTGAAATAATTTTAATGATTTGAATTTTGTTCTAAATTGGTTGAATTTCAATGCCTATGCATATAAATGCATATTACAAAACTGTAGTAATAAATGTGTATTTTTTTTTTTTTATTTACTGAAACTAGTTCCGTATTCAGGTTTTTCTTAAAGCTTATTTTTTTTCGCCAAACAACAATAAATCGCCAAAAAAAAATCATTATTTTTTTACAGGCACTATACCGAGGTTCCGCAAGAAATTTGTTCTTCGGAAAGTTCTTTTCGTTTGGGAAAGTTCGTTTGTACCAGAAAATTATATAATTTAATTATTATACATTAATTTCGATATCTAATGTCTAACAATTGACGGGTAGAATTTTCCGGCACGAATTGGTTTTCCCAAACAGAATGAACTTTCCGAACAATCTAATATATCCTCATAAGAAGAATATTCTGTAATTTTTTCAAATTTTTCTGAGTATGCGCTTCTGGAGACCTTTCTTCTAAGTACGAAGCTGTTATCAATTACTTGGTATTTAAGATGCGACAACAGAAATGGCATTTTTAGATTATTTTCTAAAGTATGTATGTGTTCTAAATATAACCTATATGGTTTTAATCCTAAATCAAAATTTTAAGCAATTTTGATTCATTATAATTTGATCCTCTATTGTGGTTGTTGGCACTTCATTATAGTGTAAACATTCAAATTTTAGGAAAGTTTGGAACGCGGATGTCAAAATATTCGCTGTTCCAGGTATACATTTCAAAACATTTCATAAACACATCTTGGAGTACTCTTGCCTGGTAAAATTAGAAGTAGTATCGATATCTATATATGTCATATAATGTTGAAAAGTATGATTTTAAGGCTTAAAACTGGAAATTAACCCTACAGTGCATGGTGTAGCCAAATGGCAACACTTTCTACTTAACTTTTAATAAATAAATCAAGTTCTTTGCAACCACTATATTTATATAGAAATATTAATCCTGTAAAAATAACAGGTGAACAGGTGAATAGAATATTACTTCAATGGGGTACCCGTTTTGTGAAAAAAAACTCAACTCCCTGACGATGAGTAAATGTATATCATATCTTAAGGAGCCATGTGAAAAAAGTATATTTAAGTTAAATAGCAAAAAACCATGTGAAAAGAGTATATTTAATAAAAAGTAACAAAAAAAATGTAAAAAGATCGCGTAAAAATACGATAAGCAACAGTCTAAATCAATAAGCGTAGATTTAAAGTTGAGAGAAGTCAATTAGAGGGGAAATAAATCAATAGATGGCGCAACGTGAACAGTCGAGAGGATAAAACGTAAAAGAAACATATATTATAAGAGTGTGGATGAGTTGGGATTTATACGCCAGCGTTACAAATGATAGAATTTTGAGAAAAGGTGTGAGTGAAAGATGAAGCTATACGAGTAATAGTCAATGTAAGTTAAATTTAGGAAAAAAAAAGGAAAAATGGTTTAACTGTTCAGAACAACAATTCGATTGCAATGTATTTTGAATGGTAAAGTGAGTTTTCTATAAAAAAAAGGCAGATTTCATGTGCCATACATTTTAAGAATATAGTGAATATAAAGTATATGTGTATTAATGAAGAATACATAAGGTATAAATATAGTTTTTTTTATGTATTAAAATACATGTTTATTTATTTATTTTTTTTTTTTAAAGCAAGAAAAGGAGAAATAAAAGTAATAGCCCAATTAAATAGGACTACACAGAGTAAAAATAGCATAAATATGCGACTAAATAAAGTTAAAAATCTATCTTAAAATTTCTGGTGTCGCATTCTTAATATAAGTATAAAAAACACAATTCTAAAAGAAAAATTCATGCATTGTAAGGTTAACGAACTTTAATACTTTTTCCATGAAACAAATAAAAAACAAATTAGAAAAACATCTGAAAAATAACATGTAGACAAATTATTACTTGAAGTAAGTATTGCTGTTTTTCTTTTCAGGTATCAGTGTAAATTCCAGCGTAGCTTTTCAAAGTCCTATCAACTTTCCGATGTGCGTGGTGTGCTGGGATACAGACAGGGACATAATATTTCAACCATGCGGCCACTTCATCTGCTGCAGAACATGTGCAGATGTAATAGATGTTTGTCCAATATGCAGAAGTCCTGTAACAATTAAAACTAAAACTTATATCTCTTAATAATCAAACTATTTACTCTTCCTACCCTAAAGGGGTCTAATCGACCCTTTTCTGTAATTTATTTCATTCGATTCGAACCAGAATTTTTATTATAAAATAAATTAAATATAAGCCCCAAAGAACCAACAAGGGAACTACTTTTGCTGCAGCTCGCACCTAGGATCGCAACCTGGTGCATTTTGTAGCCCTAAACATAAAAGTTAGAGTCGATAACATTTCTCTGTTAAAATCCTATTTTATATATTTTTATATACTTTTAATTTTTTATTATTGGATTTTTAATTGTTAATTTTACGCCAAAATCTAGTTAAGTAGCCAAATAGGGTGCTACGAATCCAAACGACTACTTACACACAGCTGACGACTATGACATTTGTCCATGGTTGGCGAGAAAAATTCTACGGTAACAAATGAAGCCAATTTCGCGCGGCCGAAATGCAATTACACTGTAAAACATTTTCGTCAACAATTACGGTACATATACTGGCAACTTCGCGACCAGTATATATACCGTAATTTAACTGGACAGTATATGTACAGTAAAATATTTAAAGTATATGTACCGGCTGCACTCCCCCCTTTCCTCAGGCCTGCATGCATTGCGTAATAAGAGAAAGAGCAGCACTTCAGGGGTTGCCGTACACCGAGGCGGGGCTACCAGCTTTTTCCTTACTGAAAAATAATTATTTTACGGTATAAATAGTATTTTTTTTTACAAAACAATCATTTTACGGTATAACTACCGTTTATAATCGAAATGGCACATATACGTTTTTTTTTACGCTTAATATACCTTAGAAGTACGGTACTCATACCGTAAAGAGTGAAAACGGTACAAGTACTGTTAATTTACGGTACATCTACTGAAATTTTACGAAAATTTTTTGCAGTGTATAATGTTGAATTATTTCAAAATCAAATTCGTAGGTTCTTGAAAATTTTTTAAAAACTTTTTTCAATATTTTATACTTATTATTGACTAATTTGTATTTTTAACTGCTTTAAAAAATAAAATAAAATCTATGTTAATAGTCCTATAAGTGGTCTCGAATACTGCATTTTCAGAAATTTATGCTGCTGTAAAATAAAAAAAATATGAGAGAAATTTCATCGATTCTTAAGCTTCGTAACAAAGGGCTTTAAAATGCACCAGGTCTCAATGCTAGGTGCGATTTGTGGCCAAATGTGGTTCCCTAAATAATTTTAACACGTTAAGTGCCACCATATCAGAATTCGTACGCTTTTACCACAATTTTTTAGTAGATTTTTCCGCCTTATTTAAATGCAGAAATGTAGTACAAATCCTGAAATTATACGAAGCGTCAACAATTTCTGCTAGTTAAATATTAAGTAGAAATGTTCTCTTAAAAAAATGTGGTAAAAACGTACGAAACCTGCATATATATGACCCGAGCCGGAGGTTTGTTCGGTTTGCGGTTTCTCGTATTTGAAGTTTTATATAACTGGATGACCCGATGTAAAATAGGGGACCGCTAGCGGGCGAAGTTTATTATAATGTTGTTTTATTATAATGTAATTTTATTATATTGTTGATGAAATAAAATTTTGAGTTGTAATCAAAATATGTTTTTTATTCCTCCTATAACTCATCCGAAATATAAGATTAGAAATTAATTTAAAAAAAACTAGGAGGGCTCGGCCCCCCCTGCTCGCTACGCTCACCAACCCCCCGCGTAATCGCGCCCTAGCCAACCCCAGACGTAATCGTTTCGAGTTCCCATTCTGGATCGCCTATCAATCCGTTAGTGTTTGTGCCTAAAAATAATGTAAATAGTTCAATTAAGCTCTATTCATAAGCTAATATTAATTTTTGTTGCATTGCAATATCTCAATTTGTTGATTTTTTGCAAACGAGTAAACGCTATTGGATTTCAATGGGAATCTATGGAAATTTGGCGAAATACTGGAAATAGCGCCAAATTTTTTCGATATATCGCCAAGTTGGCGCCACTTTTGGCATCTAATTTTGGCCGCCAAATTTTTTCGATATATCGTCAAGTTGGCGCCAAACTTGGCGACAGACCCGGGTCCCTTCCTCTTGGTAACCCCCCTAATAGCGCATATCCTATCTAAATTCTCTACTTTCATGTTATTTCCTCCTAAGAAAAGTTAGAAAGCTCTGACCTATTAGATACGTTTCGCGGTATCTACGCAGATTTTCATTGCTCCATTTCTAAACCATTACTTTTTTTTATATATAGAAGGATGCTTTATCTAGGTGACACAGAACAACAATAACGTATGTTACTGGAGTGCTATCAAAATTAATATGCTTTAAATTTAGATTTACGTAGGACCGCTGGCGGTGCACACGGTACTCTAATAAAAATAAATTGTTCGCCGCTGGCGATACACATGGCACTCAACGTTTTAAATAAAAATTCTGGTGTGAAACGTGTGAAATGTTTTTAATGAATGTTGAATAAAATTTTAAGAGGGTAGGAATGTTAATATATTTATTTTCATGTATATATTTTTAAGACGAATAAATTTATTTATAATTGTAATAACGCTTTCTGTATTTTAATGCATCTCTTTCTTATATATATACACTCTAAAAAAAAGTCCGTGGAAATACAAGAGATTTTCCGTAAAATTTTACGGAGAAGTTTCATTTTTCCAAAATTTCAGTACAATGATTTTTTCCGTATTTCTTTCAAAACAGTACAATGTCCGTATTTCTTCCAAAACAGTGCAATTTCTGTAAATGACGTTTAAAGGTTGAGTACAGAATTCGCCTTTTTTGAAATGCTAATTAAGATTGTTGTATTTACTACAGTTCTTCTAGGATACAGGCCTGGCCCGGCTCGACCCGCAGGCCCATTCTAACCGAGGCGATGTCAATTTATTGTGAAAATAATAGTAATATTTATATTTTTTAATGAAATATTTAGAAACTTATTTTTATAAATTACAGATTTTTTTTTTTTTTTTTTTTTTTTTTTTTTTTTAAATCTACTTATTTTTTTCTTGATAGTATTTCAAAATTATAATTTTTTTTCACGTATTTTTTTTAATTTATCTTTTTTAATGTGAGGCAATATTGTGTTATTTAAAGGTTTCATAACATAATATCTCTGCAAATTATAGCTATATTATAATTTTACAAAGTTTTCAATTTTTTCCTTAAATTTATAAAATTAGTTAACATTTTCTCTTTACTTTTATAAAAATCAAGTTTTCAATTTATTTCGTTAGTTCATATTTTTATAAATTAAACTAATTTAATTTAAATTAAATCAGTTAGTCCATATTTAAACTTATCTATCCCAAAATCATTAATTTCAAATTTCTCTCTCTCTCTCTCTCTTTTTTTTTTTTTTTTTTTTTTTTAATATTTTTAAAATTATTCAGTTTAACAGAACCGTACGCAAAAGCTCTCAGCATAGATGAAATATAATAATTTAATTTATTATAAAATTGTTTGTTTGCATAAGTTTTTTTAAATAACAGATTTAAAAAAAAAATAATAGCATGTAATAAGCAATTCTGATTAATATAATTGTTCTTTTTATTGGAATTGAAAATTAGATAATCAGGCAAATAATTTTAAAAAAGTATATGTTCGAAAAAAGAAAATGTTGGTACCAATGTTGAATTCAGGGGATGGTCCGGATAGGACATTATCTGAACATTGAAATCCCCCCCGCCCGGAACTCTATAATGTCCCCTCCGGAGCCACATAAATCTCTCCCGAAGAAAAATGTCTGAA
Source organism: Maratus michaelseni (assembly GCA_963931845.1). Taxonomy (NCBI): domain Eukaryota; kingdom Metazoa; phylum Arthropoda; class Arachnida; order Araneae; family Salticidae; genus Maratus; species Maratus michaelseni. The sequence goes on along the minus strand of OZ007598.1, from coordinate 134,407,639 downwards.
TTCCACACTGGTTGGGACTGTTACAAAAATAAGCAATTATTCCTCTTAATGCAGTGTTTTATGCATATAATGCATAATGAATTAAAATTTATCTGTTATAAAGCACCAAATAATACAGCAAATTATTGAAAATTATGAAAAGAAAATACATTAAAAACATTGAAAAAATCCATCTACAGATAAAACCTCAAGTTCTTGCATCATAAAAAGTGATTCAAATAAGTAGCAGCATTTGAGCAGACACCGCAACCGGTCATAGCGCGGTGGTTTAAGTCATCAGATTAGTACACGGGACATTGTGGGTTCGATTCCTGCTCGCGGCAGGGGCTGGTTAATTTCTATAAACTCACACAGGAATGAAAAAAATAAGCAGAAATGTATCTGTCCGTTATAAGGTCGTCCTCGCGAAGTGGCCCTTTTTTTTTAATCCTATAAATGTTATTTTAACGACATAAAAATTTCTAAAAAATACGGAAGATATCTGTCATAAAACGGAAATTTAAAAACGGATATTTCAGAATTCACGGAAAATTTCCTGGAATTTACGGAATTTTTTTTTTCCGTTAAAATACGGAAATAGTACTGGCGTCTCGATTGTAAGTACAATTTCCGTTTTTTTCAGGAAATTTTTTTTTACAGTGTATAACATATTTATAATAATTTACCTATCTAAAGATAATTCTAAGTTATTCGCAATGAATTTTACTATTTACGTCTTAAAATGCTATTATTCATTTTTTTATTCTTTGCACAAAATGTATCAAAAATATTGCGAGCAATTTTGAATCTGCATGCCCATTTTAGGATTAAATGTTACACATTTAACTTCCTCTATTTTTAATTTAGAAATAGTCTCTAAACCGGATCTTAATTTCATAGCATTTAAAATAAACTATAAAAACAATAAGGTTTAAAAATTATGAATAGAATAAACTCTTAAAATAAAAACAGTAACAATAATGTAAAAAATATACATTTTTTTAAAAACCAAATAATACTTTTCAGATTTCGTGCATTACTGCTTTAGAAAATTCTCATAATTTTTTCATAAACATAATAAATAGTATTCAACAAAATAACTACGTTAAAAGTCAAAATTTTTTTTAACATACTTACTCACTTTCCAAATGGTCGGAGACACATTTACATGAAAAAAACTTTATTCTTATTTAACTAAATTTACTGAAGCTGACATCAGGAAGCGCACTGGTTAATTTTCATGGCTGGTATCACTTCTTTACAGGACTTCCCACTCTTGGCGGTATTACTATTCTATAACATCACATTAGATTATATAAAATCACATCAAAGAACCTTTTCACACAGTTATACTTATCCTGTTGCACTCGCTTCTTTACCGGACTTCACACTCTTAGAGGTATTACGATTCTATAATATCACATTAGATTATATAAAATCACACTAAACAGCTCTTTTACACAGTTGTACTTATCCTGTCGTACTTTTTTTATTGTAGCATTTCCAGTATTCGCTACAAAATCTGTAAGCTTTTATTAAAGATCAGGAGGTTGTAAACTTGTGATATAACTTAGATACACAATATCATATCAATACGTTTTTACTCATCACGAGTTCGTAAGCTAGAACACATTTTAGCAGTCATAGATGCGAACAAAATCAGAAAAGATCTTAATTTCTGAGTTGTTCCCGTTGAGAGAAATAACCACCCATCATTTAAAGAAAATCACGTTTATTTTCCAGTTCTCTCCATCACTACAAAGGACTCTCATGTCCTTTAACCCCTTAATCGTCGTGCCCGAGACATTCACGGGCAGTGTAGGCTACGCCTGTTTTATTCAGATTGTTTCATTCCCACCAGTTTTTTAAAATAGTATAATTGGCTTTATTCTCGCATTATTTTATCTGCCTATTAAATAAACCGATTATTTCTACTTAAAAAAACTGGTGGTAATCAAGCAATCTGAATTATTAAAAAGTAGCTTACACTTAAAGAGCGCGACGATTAAGGGGTTAATATGTACTAATCCAATCCAACTCTGATACACGACATCATTAAATAAGAAAGAAAAAGATTAAGAAAATTTAGAAGATTACATGTCTTCATTGATGTCTACATTGTATTACAGTTCCGAAACAAACAGAAAAGGTCTTGCTTTAAGCTGGCGTAAATGTATTTAAAATCTCGGGTGTATGAATACAAAAAAGCATCATACATGTACAGAAGCTGAAAACGGCAGATACTGGCGGGAAACAAACGTTCTAGAACTCTGAAGAACCTCCTGAACAACAACAACAAAATCAAATTCGCAAGGGGAAAATTAAAAAGAAATATTTGAAAAGATATAATTGAAAAGGGAAAATATTTGCCAACATGGAAATAAAGATGCGTAGAACTAACATCTCCTAGATAATGGAAAAAGTCCAGGTAAGTTTTTTTTCTTCGGCTTTGACGTCAGTAGAAGTAGAGATAAATATCAACGTTCTAATCGCGACATGTTTTGATTTCTGGTGGTTTTCTACATGGATTTCTCGTTTAATTATCTTTTGCAGTTTTATTGTTTTATTATGACATACACGTACATCAAATATGGTGCACACTTGTTACGTACCCTTATGCCATGAACATTACCCAAATATATATAAAATTTCAACTATTTTCATTTGCAAAAAATGAAGAATTGAAGATCAAAGGGTTATCGTCGATAAACCAGAAGCATTAAATTTCAGCAGTGTAGGTATATAATTTATTTCTGTTATCCTTCCTGTTTATTTCTGTTGAATTTTATTGTTTCAAGTAAATTAAACTGCTTTTACAAAATCCCTTAAATTATTAAAAAGAAAAAGAAAAAGTGAATATTATTTGTAGCTTTTCATGATCATTAAAACCGATATTTAGCTTTTACGGAAACGTTTGAGTACTACTGCTTTATAACTTTTTCATTGAAAATAATTCTAAAAATTAATTTTAATAAACATTCAGTTATTTATAATATGTTATCGTCTAAATTATAAAAAATAAAAGAAATCTTCTTCTATCTTATTTGATAACGGCACCATTATGTCAAAAATGACACTGGGTTCCTTGGGGAAAAAGAGAAAGAGATATAAATAATTATTATCAAATAAGATAAAGAAAGATTTCTTTTAAATTTTATAATTGAGAAGATAACATTTAATTTTGAATGCTAGGATAGTATAAAGGATTAATAAAAAAGGAGATACTTGAATTTAAAATATAAGGGTGAGACATAAAGTCTCGGAAACAGATGAATAACTAATTTGAAAAATATCTCATAAATAATTAATTTAATACTTGAAGAAACAATGGCCGGAAATCTCTATGGATTTATTTGGAGGTTAACCATTAATTATAGCAATCATATGGATGAAATTATTTTAAATTCTAAACATATTAAATTGCATAAAAATTAATACAGAATTAGTTATACTTGAAAACAGGACTTTAAGACTCATGGAGCAAATAAATAAATGCTCGGCAAAAAAAAAACAAGAGAAGACTTACCAATTGAAGAGTACAAAAAAGTTGCATTGCTTGACTAATATTTATTTAACAAAATTTTCATTTTGTTAAAGATTTTTATTTTCCTTTCATTCCGATAAAATTTTTCATGTGGACATTATATTTCACAATCGTCTTCAAAGAATTCAATATAATTTATCAACCTTTTAAACTTGTACATAATAATATACTCCTGTGGGAGAAGTTTTGTAATAGGTTTAAAAGTAAATGACTTTATTAGTAATTTATTTTAAATATATAGTTCTTTACTTGCAGAAATTCAAATAAATTTTGATAAAAGCAATAAAGCTTGTTAAGACAACAAAATTAAAACCTAATTAAACATCTTGACGGTCCCTTAAATTGCATAAAAATTAATACAGAATTAGTCATATTTGAAAACAGGACTTTAAGACTCATGAAGCAAATAAATAAATGCTTGGCAGAGAAAAACAAGAGAAGACTTACCAATTGAAGAGTACAAAAAAGTTGCATTTCTTGACTAATATTTCTGTGACTAATATTACTACTTGACTAATATTGCTTGACCAAGGGACCGTCAAGAAGTTTCATTCTAGACAGGTTTCCGTTTTATAAGGTATATATTTTAGGACTTTCTTTTCGCCTCTTCCAAAAATGTGTTCCGTTTTAGACAGTTTTCATTTTTACAGTTGTAACTGTAAACAAACGTGAGTAATTTAAAAATATGCTAAAGGTATATATTATTTGCATTTAACCCTTTCAGGGACAAGCATTTGTGCTCCTGTAACGTTGAATTCCCACCGGAATTTAGGAATGAATTTAGTTCAAAATAAGAATAAACAATTTTTCAACTTTTTCTCGTCAAAGTTAAAAAAGTAAAATTTAATTAAAAGTTTCTGGTTTCAATCGGATTAAAATTAGGTGGTATATAATATATACCACCGCCACTCAAACGGTTAATTAAATTATTTATTATTTAATTCACTAATTGTACTTAAGAGTATAAATTACATTATTCATTGAATGTACTTTACATTGAATGTACAGTAATATTATAGTGTAAATAAAGATCAAAGTTATATCTTAAGGCTTTGGACGAAACTGTTTAATTTACTATATTAATAACTGTGGACCCGTGCAAGGATTTCGCACCACAGTCTAATAATTTTTAGCAATATCTAATACTTTTAGATGTAGGTTTAAACTTGTAAAGAAATTTTAAGGATTAAAAATATCTGCTAACGTCATTAGTCAAACAGAATATCGTCTCATTTATTCTATCAGTTACAGTAAAACTGATTGAAGATAGAAAAAGGCACGAGAAAAAAATAATAACAATCTTATTTTAACTGCATTAGAAGGTGACGTCATCTGCTTCGGGAAAAAACATGAAACAAAACATGAACCGAGTAAAAATAGTAAAATAATTTATCCATCAAGACACTATTTCCCATCTATTATCCGTGAATCAATAGAAATCTACATGCGTAGCGTAAACATTTGCAATGAATCCGCTTCATTTTAATTACCTAAAATTTGGCACGAGGTACTTTTCCGTTTTAAAAAAGCAATAACGAAATATTAATTTTCATGTTTACAATTGGCTACTTCAAGCACCTGCTCTTTTTTTTTTTTTTTTTTTTTTACATATATGATCTCGCGATTCATGTTTTCAAGTTTATTTTCAAAAATTTGCGAGAATATTTTTGTTTATCGTTATATATCTTGAAAATGGCGTTGAAACTTACGTCGACCGTTAAAAGGTTTTTATAAGCCTTTTGCGGCTTCTATTTGTACCACTTAAGCATTTTATCTATATTTTAAGTGTAACATCGTTAACCCCTTAATCGTTGAGTAATTTTCAGAAAATTCGTTAAAAAATCGTCGATTTTTTCTATTGCTCCATTTTATTATTCATAAAATTCTGAGGTTAATTAGTAAAATAAATAGTGTATTGTTTTCAAATTTAAAGTATTCAGGATTGTTAAAACGTTTAAAAATCACACTTCTACTTACCTTATAATTTGGATATTTTTCGCACCCAAAAAGGGAACAAATGAATTATAATATTACGAAATAAGATTTTCTTTTTTTTACGAAACTGTCTAACAGTATGTGCTGATTCCAGGGTCTTCCTGTTTCAAGTCAACATTACGTCCAGTCGGAAATCGAGTGTATTTCCTGTCAAGATATAAGAAGCCATTGAAGAGAAAAGTATAGCTGTAGTTAATATAAAAACTATGTTAACCCATATTTTATCATCGGCTTGGATACCATAGCTACGATTTATCGAATTATCACAAATACCGTAATTTCCGGCGTATAATCCGCAGCTCAAAGAGTCGTTTTTCGACCCAGAAATTTTATTCAATAATTGTAGTTAAATATTTACAGCGATCTTTTAAGTTACCGTAATTTCCGGCGTATAAGCCGCAGCTCAAAGAGTCGTTTTTCGACCCAGAAATATTATTTTATAAAATGTAACTTAAAAGATCGCTGTAATTATTTAACTACAATTATTGAATAAAATTTCTGGGTCGAAAAACGACTCTTTGAGCTGCGGCTTATACGCCGGAAATTACGGTACATTTTATAAAATAATATTTCTGGGTCGAAAAACGACTCTTTGAGCTGCGGATTATACGCCGGAAATTACGGTAATATCGCATTTTTCATTTCTGCTTCGCTGCTGAAACCGATTTTAAGTTTAATATCATTTTAGAGTTTAATATCATTTTAGATTTTCGTTTAATATCATTTTTTATAAATATCATTTAAGTTTTATAATCATTTTAAGTTCAATTTTAATCAATTTTATCTATTTGAAAATTTTGAATTTAGCAAATTTTTTTCTGTGTCATCTGATATGCTTTTATAAAAAATCTATATTATAAAGCTGAAAAATGTTCACTAGTAACGTTAACGTCATATGAGCGGTGACAACATCTTGCCCACAAATTCAGCTTTTACTGCAATTTTTAAAAATCTAAACATCTCACAATTGTAATTTTTAAACCGTCGAATAGGAATAAAAAATGTTTTTTTTTTCAAATGTAATTAGTTTGAAAACTGTATCTCTGCTTAAATTAAATGATAAACGTTTGTATGAATCACCATAAAAACAAAAGAATACACAGGACGAGTTTTGGGCTGGAAATTTTTAACGGCTTGTCATCAGCCGCAGTAAACACGTGTTCGTAAGGGGACGAGGGCGTCATCAGGCAAAGTAAGTACGTGTCCCTAAAGAGACAAGGTCGTGACCTAATCCCCTTACAGACACGTGTTTACTTTGAGTGATGACGTGCTGTTACAACTTTCCGGTCCGAAACGCGTCTTGTGTGTTCTTTTGTTTTTATGGTGATTCATACGAAATTTTATCATTTCATTGTGATTTGTCGCCAGTTCTTCGGTGCTGTTTCACCTGTATCTCTGTTTACAGATTTTTTTATATTTTAAAACTAATTTTCAAGCATGATTTTTTAAAAACTCTATTTCTATCGCATGCAGTCCGATTATGAAAGATTTACCCGGTTACACTTTAAAGAATATAAGTAGTTCAGCGCTTGGTGTCTGGCTAATATTCCATAATGAAGTTAAAATTTCATTAATAAATAAATAAAATAATATAAATTAAAAAGAAATTTAACAGACATGTAATCGAACTACGCGCGTTAACCACTGACATAAACAGAAACCAAAAAGCTGTTGTGAAAAAGCAAAATCTTTGGCGACGTCTTCGGCTTTTAACTCCTGGCATGTAGGTAATACAAAAGTATCGATTTAATAAATTTTAAAACTTTACTTGAATACATTTATGCTATTACATATAAGACAGTTTGTAAAAAAGAAACCAATAAAGTTTTGGTAAGTTTTTAAATTTTATCTTTTTGTTTGTTGGCTCATTAGTGTTTAAAATAAATATATTTATATGTTGTAAAATATGGGTTAAAGGAAGTTTATATTATTCATAGAACTAATTTATCGAATTTAACATTTTGGTGGCAGGAGACTGTGATCAAGCCTCGAATCTGGTGAATTTTATTATTCAAAAATCCAAATTCACACCAGAAAATTTTTAATAGCAATCTTTTTTATTCTATTCACGAAATATCTATTATAATTATTTTGCTATGTGTTTATCACAATTCTGCTTTGATCTTTCAGGATAGAAACGAGTTAGATACATTCATTGCGACACGTGTAGGAACTCTAACCAGAAAACCACGCCTAGTGTAAAAATGAAAAAAAAAAATCTAAATAAGCGGCAATCGAAAGAGAATAGTGAAGCGCGGTTTTTGACTCATAAATCATTTGTCCTCGTCTGACCGTTATCGAGATATAAAGTCTTAAAATTTGCTAATTCATTTAGAAAATCCTGGCACCAAAAACATTTCATGAATTTAAATCTAGTGCCGTGTTTACAACGATCAACGTCCTGCGAAAAACAAAATTGCAAAGGAGTTTCAAATGGAAGTGGCCGAGTTTGCACTAACCCAGACTTGTACCAAGCATACAAAATCATGTCGGAGTATTGCTGTGCACTAAACTGGAAATGAACAAGTGACTGGAGTTTAATGATGTTGTTACGTTGAAAACGTAAACTCCTTCAATGCGATTAAATAAAAAAATTAGCAAATTTTAAGACTTTATATCTCGATAACGGGGAGACGAGAGCAAATGATTAATGCTTTAAAAACACGTTTCACTATGCTCTTTTGATTGTTGCTTATTTAGATTTTTTTTATTATCACACTAACGTCGTGTTTTTCTGGTAAGATGTTATGAACTTTAACTTTGACTTTATAAATGAAAAATAACTGTTCAACCTTTCTGGTGAGAAAACTGGATTTGCACGCTACACATTCAAAAGTACCGAAAATGCGACCCGCCTACAAAGTGCTAACGTTAAATATGATAATTAAATATTAAAATAATCAATAATTCAATAAGCAAGGGAATAACAAATTATTATTATTATTATTATTATTTACTTAAGAATTTTTATTAATATATTTTGTTAATTTAGTTTAATTATTTATAGGATAATCCTATAATAATGCACGAAAAATGTGATTACTATTCATGGAAAATAAGCAATTTTTTTTCCCTTCACGATTAAAAAAAATATATATTTACTCACATTGTTAAGCTTTTCATAAGTGAGGATGCTGTGTTTGTTATTGAGCCTCCCTCTCTAATAAGCACATCTACTCGTTTCAGATTTTAATGAAATTCCGTTATCGGATTGATAAAATATTTTTTGAAGCGCAATGCGAATTTATCTATTACCTTGACTACAAACTGATAACAGGTCTCAGAGCGCTCCACCAGTAATTTTTGAAAATTATTTTGGCGGTACATTTCTACAACAGTTGCAACAAAAAACTTTTCACGAAGTGAGTCTCTACGACAAAAACAAGATAAATCTAAACGAAAATGTTTCGTAAGGAAATAGTGGTGGACAAAATTTTGATTTAGTCTCTATTAATAGAGACATCTCCGCTGTGATAAATATAGCTCTCAAAAGATCAAACCAGCGATTCACAAAGTACTGGAAGGTAAAAAGTAAAATTACGCATTACATTTACATTTTTAAAGGCCCTGTAATCTATATATTTAAAACACAAGGCTGATTTTTAGTCAATTGTCTTGAGTTTATTCTGAACCAATTTTATTAATCACTTTAAAAAAAAAAATGAAGGCTGTTTATTTTTAGATGTCCCCGTACTTGCTATTTTTTAAAATATTCCCATTTTCATATGCCGGGTGCGTCATAAATTCGTGCAAATTTAGAAAATTCATAATAAAAGAAGTAATGGGCGAAAAAATTTTCGATTTACGCGAGTATGATCAGAAGGATTTTGGATTTTTTTCCATGTATAATAAAAAATGATTCCAAAAGTAATCGATAGAGGGCGCTCACACGTCATACTGAGGCGTTTTATGCAAATCAAGCTTGCAATAAAACACCTGGCTGGAAATGGATTCGTCATTTGATCTCGGCAGCATGCTATCGTTACCAGATCGAGCGCTGGTGGTTAAACTTTTCTACAAGAATGGTGAATCCACAACTATTTATTGCATTGCTAAAGTTTTGCACGGAGAAAGGACTTAAGGCGCAAAAAAGCTCTATTTCATTGAATGGGATACGTGGAACTGAAAGATACCATTCGACGGACCGTCGTCCGTTGCATCGATGCCGACATGCTACACTCAGATGTAATAGGCGTATTGACGCCCCTCACTTGCCTAATACCTGGTGGTGGTGGTCATGTTGAGCATCTTTTACCTTAAAATAAATGCACAGTGTCATGTTATTGTGATTTGTATCATTGTCTGTTTGTGTTTGCCTCATTTGCATAAAACGACCCAGTGTGACGTGTGAGCGAACTCTATCGGTTACTTTTGGAATCATTTTTTATTATACATGGAAAAAAAAATCCAAAATCCTTCTGATCATACTCGCGCAAACCAAAAAAAATTCCGAGCATTACTTCTTTTATTATGAATTGTTAAAGTTTGCACGAATTTATGACGCACCCGGTATTTTACTTCTAATTTTAAATTTTTTTAATGAAATTTCTACAAAATAGTGGTAATTGGATTACTTGCATTGATGCAGAGAAAAGAGAAACAATGTGATTTATTTATCTTTATTAATGTGGAAAATTTATCAAATTCTTTTCCTTTTTAATGCAACTCTTTTCTGGACCCCTCTTGCTTCGCTCATGCTAACATTTGATTATGTGATCTCGACGCGGAGTGGAATAGATTGAAATATATATTTTTTAATATAATGTAGAAGTAATTTGGTCGTTGTCTTGAAAACAAGTGTTTTTCGTGACTTCCAAAAACGAAAAAAAAAAAAAAATGATATCGTAATTTCATGTCGATGTAATCTGATCGCAGTCTTAAAAACTTGATTTTTGTTTTATCTCGGCTTCCTAATGGAAGAATAAAGAATTTGATTTGAAATATTACGATGTTTGTTGTATTTTACTGTAAATGTGTAAATATTATGAGAATATAATCAAGAAATTTTCATCCTGGTGTTGATTATTAAACCTCAGAAGCACAAAGGAACCCTTAATTTTTTTTAACGTGATTACAGTCATTGAATCTTAATGAAACATTTTACACATCTTGAATTAAAAGAAATTGAATTGAAATTTGAAATTGAAATTTGAAATTTGATTTGAAATTGAAACAAAATTTTGATTTAGTCTCTTTTAATAGAGACATCTCCGCTGTGATAAATATATAGCTCTCAAAAGATCAAACCAGCGATTCACAAAGTACTGGAAGGTAAAAAGTAAAATTAAGCATTACATTTACATTTTTAAAGCCCCTGTAATCTATATATTTAAAACACAAGGCTGATTTTTAGTCAATTGTCCTGAGTTTATTCTGAACCAATTTTATTAATCACTTAAAAAAAAAATGAAGGCTGTTTATTTTTAGATGTCCCCGTACTTGCTATTTTTTAAAATATTCTCATTTTCATATACCGGGTGCGTCATAAATTCGTGCAAACTTTGAAAATTCTCCCTCCCTTGAAATTTTGAAATTCTTGAATAGATTATTATTTCATGATCCTTCCTGAAATTAACGTGGAATTATTGGCATAAATTATCTTAATTAATTATATCTTTATTGATGCCCTTTTCTCATTACAATTAAAAATAACTTTAAAAAATTTGAACAGAAAATGACGTCACACATTTCCCTCATAAAGCTCTTACATTTCAATATTGTTTCATCCCACTGATACTGAGTATGAGACGCTCGGCGAAATACTTCCATGAGTGAAAGGTACACCATAAAGGGTTAAAAGAAAACGATAATTTTCTTTGATAAAACGAAATATTTTACCACGGATGCGTATAAAAGACGTAAATTTCTAGAATGTTTACTCGCCGGTAACTGAGATTAGAACCTCAAGTCAAGCGTGCGAAAATGTTCTCACAGAAACTGACGTAGCTGACGAACGTGACGTAAAATTTGGAAATATATTTATTAATAACCTATCGCGCTTTAAAATATATTTAAAACGGTGAATATGGATATGAGAGGTGTGTATGTAAATTTTGAGACGGTGAAAATGACGTTAGGTATAGATTTCATATGGGGGAATACTCTATGATTGTGTCAAAGTCAAATCATTTTTGAAGATTTTTCATTACGAACCATCAAACCAACATTTTTTAATACCAACCTTCAATTGGTAACTTCGTTATAATTACTTATCTTGATTATATGCCACTGTTTAAGTATACTGTTTAATTTTTAAATATTTTTATTATTATCTTTTTAAACCATTAAGGACCGAATAATTTTTCTCAATAAAATACAAATATTGCGATTCATACCATTTTTATGTTATAGCAACCTAAGAGTGACTTTATCATGGTATTTCTTGCATCAAATAAAGCTAATATTTATCCTAAAACCAAACTGGTGTTACCTTAAAAGCTGGTATAAGAAACATAATATTACGAAAACGACAGTCTTTAATGGGTTAAGTTTTGATTCGATTTTCATAAAATTTGAAATGACTCTACAAAATTCTGCAGCGATTTTATATATTACATTTCGAACCATTTGGTTTGGTAATTTTTGCTCTGTTATATGCGGACAGACGGACAGACAGATGTACAGAGGGACTGACCAGACGACGACTATAGGTACTACGTATTTATATAATTACGAACGCACCTAAAAAGGACTATATTTATGTCCATTCTCTAAGTTTTTGAAATCCTTAATATGGCGGTAATTCAAATAAGTTTTCGGGTTTTCAGGAAGAAGAGTTATATTTGTTAAATTCATATTTGTACATGCTTGTTTTCTTCCAAATGCTCAAATAAACAAACAAACATACAAATAAATAAATAAATAAATAAATACAAATACAAATACAAATAATAGAAAAAAATGGCGAAACATTTTTGAGAAAATAAAATTTTTTTAAAAATTTCTTAAAATTGTAGAAAGAACAACATGCTTGGAAGAAATAAATGCACTTGAAACCTTTAAACACGACGGCAGCTGAATACTTTTGAAGTTTTAAAACCACAATAATTATATTTGTTGTATTTCTATATTCACATTTTTGTTTCTCCCAAAAAATTAAATGATAAAAAAACATGTTTCTAAAAGCCTAAATTTTTAATATTTTCTTAAAATTATAGAAAGAGCTACACACTTCGAAGGAAGAAGTTCTTTGTTAACAAGCAAATATGTGCCAAGTTATGCAATAAATTCTTAAAAAACAAACAAACAAAAAATCTATATCTATATTTATTCTATATGTATTTTGAATTTTTTCAGCCACAATAACTATATTTTTTGTAGTCACATATGAACATTTGTGTTACCCGTCCCCCTCTTCTAAACATTAAATGAAAAAAAAATGGCAAAACATATTTTAAAAAGTCTAAATTTTTGTAAAATTCTCAAAGTTGAAGTTAGAGCTTCACACTTCGAAGGAAGAAGTTCTTTGTTAATAAGCAAATGTGTGCAAAGTGTTAATGTGTGCAAAGTTATGCAGTAAATTCTTAAAAAACAAACAAAAAAATCTCTAACTATTTTTTTATATGCATTTGAAACCTTTGAACACGACGGCAATTGAATAATTTTGAAGTTTTAAAGCCACAATAATTATATTTGTTGTATTCCTATATTCACATTTTTGTTTCTCCCAAAAAATTAAATGATAAAAAAACATGTTTTTAAAAGTATATATTTTTAATATTTTCTTAAAATTATAGAAAGAGCTACACACCTCGAAGGAAGACGTTCTTTGTTAATAAGCAAATGTGTGCAAAGTGTTAATGTGTGAAAAGTTATGCAATAAATTCTTAAAAAGCAAACAAAATCTCTGACTATTTTCATTTTATATGCATTTGAAACCTTTGAACACGACGGCAATTGAATAATTTTGAAGTTTTAAAGCCACAATAATTATATTTGTTGTATTCCTATATTCACATTTTTGTTTCTCCCAAAAAATTAAGAAACATGTTTCGTACATTGTACTCCCAAAAAACATGTTTCTAAAAGCCTAGATTTTTAATATTTTCTTAAAATTATAGAAAGAGCTACACACTTCGAAGGAAAAAGTTCTTTGTTAACAAGCAAATGTGTGCAAAGTTATGCAATAAATTCTTAAAAAACAAACCAACAAAACATCTATAACTATATTTATTCTATATTTTTTCAGCCACAATAACTATATTTGTTGTAATCACATATGAATATTTGTGTTCTCCGTCCCCCTCCTTTAAAAATTAAATTTAAAAAAAAAAAAAAACAATGACAAAACATATTTCAAAAAGTCTTAATTTTTGATAATTTCTTAAAATTGTAGCTAGAGCTTCACTCTTCGAAGGAAGAAGTTCTTTGTTCACAAGCTGAAATATATGCAAAGTTATGCTATAAATTCTGAAAAACAAGCAAAAAAATGTGTAACCCTTTCATTCTACATGCATTTGAAACCTTTGAACACGACGGCGACTGAATAATTTTGAAGTTTTTGAGCCACAATAATTATATTTGTTGTAATCACATATGAACATTTGCGTTCTCCGTGCCCCCTCCTTTAAAAATTAAATTAAAAAAAAAACAATGACAAAACATATTTCAAAAAGTCTTAATTTTTGATAATTTCTTAAAATTGTAGTTAGAGCTTCACTCTTCGAAGGAAGAAATTCTTTGTTCACAAGCTGAAATGTATGCAAAGTTATAATATAAATTATGAAAAACAAGCAAAAAAATGTGTAACCCTATTCATTCTATATGCATTTGAAAGCTTTGAACACGACGGCGACTGAATAATTTTGAAGTTTTTGAGCCACAATAACTATATTTGTTGTAATCAAATATGAACATTTGCGTTCTCCGCCCCCCCCCCCTCCTTTAAAAATTAAATTAAAAAAAACAATGACAAAACATATTTTAAAAAGTCTTAATTTTTGATAATTTCTTAAAATTGTAGTTAGAGCTTCACTCTTCGAAGGAAGAAGTTCTTTGTTCACAAGCTGAAATTTATGCAAAGTTATGCTATAAATTCTGAAAAACAAGCAAAAAAATGTGTAACCCTATTCATTCTATATGCATTTGAAACCTTTGAACTCGACGGCGACTGAATAATTTTGAAGTTTTTGAGCCACAATAATTATATTTGTTTTATTCCTATATTCACATTTGTATCCCCCCCCCCTCCTCTAAAAATTAAATGATAAAAAGCAATGACAAAGACATGTTTCAAAAAGTCTAAATTTTTTCATATTTTCTTACAATTATAGAAAGAGCTGCACACTTCGAAGGAAGAAATCTGTTGTTAACAAGCTGAAATATGTGAAAAGTTATTTAATAAATTCTTAAAAAACAAACAAAAAATCTATAACTATATTCATTCTATATGTATTTGAAACCTTTGAACACAATGGCAACTGAATAAGTTTGGAAGTTTTTCAGCCACAATAATTTTATTTGTTGTATTCCTATATTCACATCTGTGCTCCCCGTCCCCCCTCCTCTAAAAATTAAATGATAAAAAAACAATGACAAAGGCATGTTTCAAAAAGTATATGTTTTTAATAATTTCGTCAAATTTTACACTGTTAAAAATTTGCTGCAAACTGTCCAGTCATCGACCGTTTTTATAGAAAACAGT
This sequence comes from Maratus michaelseni, assembly GCA_963931845.1. Taxonomy (NCBI): domain Eukaryota; kingdom Metazoa; phylum Arthropoda; class Arachnida; order Araneae; family Salticidae; genus Maratus; species Maratus michaelseni. The sequence continues at coordinate 134,392,478 of OZ007598.1, read as the reverse complement.
TACATAACCGCAATTTAATATTATTCTGACCATATTATGGTCAGAATAGAGTTAAATTGCGGTTATGTAACCATTTTCTATAAAAATGGTCGAATGACTGGACAGTTTGCTGCAAATTTTTAACAGTGTAAAATTTACATCGAAGGAAGATTTTTGTTAACAAGCTGAAATGTGTGCAAAGTTATGCAATAAAATTACTACAAAAAATATAATTATATTCATTCTATAAGTTATCTAGAGCGTTAGTAGTTCCAGGTTTCAACCGCGATAATTATAATACTTTTATTTACAGTTTAACATTTTTGTTTTCTTCCCTAAATTAAATAGAATAAAGCAATGGCAATATATGTTCCAAAATGTTTAAATTTAATTATTTCTAAAATAACTCTTGACATTATAGAAAGAATTAGACTCTTCGGAGAAAGTAATTCTTTCTAAAAAGCTAAATCGAACGCAAAATTATGAAATAATTTTAAAAGTTTTTAAAAATGTATAATTACGTTCATTCTATACATTCGGAATTCTTACAAGTGTATATTTTAATCTGAATTATGCGAATGTCAAATGCATTTAGTTTTAAAGATAGATAAAATGAATATTTATGACAGGCAGATGCTGCCTTTAACAGTTAATTCTCTTTGGATGATTAGTAAAACGTTAATATTTCAGTGAAGGAAAGAAGTATGAAATTTTGAAAGAAGAATTAGCAAAGCCGTCTGTCTGATTACTTAAAAATCCTTCTTTGATGAACGTGCGAGTAGTGTATTAAGATAGAATGACTTATACAATGCGCTGTACGCTTCATGTTTATTGATCATGGCATTGTATTTAAAAAGTATTTTGATAACTCGAAAGTTATCATCATATTTTAACTATGCTGGTGATTAGGAAATATTGAAGCACCTTAATTTTTTTTTTTTTTTATGTCTTATGTTTATTATCAATACTTGAATTTACATAATACATGTATGAAGTTCTGCAAAGTGTTTTCTTCTTCGAAATGATAATTTAAATATTTCAAAATGTTATATTGATAACTGAATAAAGTGTAAATGAGTAAATATAAAGAAAGAAACAAAGAGTGTATTTTGGAAGAAGAAATGGAGCATTCGATCACAAGATAATGAGTTCTTTCACTTAACATTGCAGTATTTCAAGATTGAGTAATTCGTAAAATTAATTAGTTTGTTTGTGGTTTAAAGTAATTAGCTGCAAGTCCAGGAGCATTATCAATATAAAATTTCATTTTTACGAAGCAGTGATATATTTCAAAAATGTTTTGTAATATTTTTACCCCATATCTTCTCATTCATCAATAGAAACTCTTTTTGAAGAGTACTTATTTTTCACATTGGCGAAACACATGCTTTAATTTAACACCGTAGAAAATATTAAAATATTAAATGAGTTATTAAACAGTAAAGTTAACATATATATAAAAGGATAAAAAACAAATAAACTTTTTTAAAATTCAAAATTTAAAATCAAAATGCTCAGCTTTTTTTTCTAACGTTTAAATCTAATGCTTATATCTAACTATCTAAAGTACCCAGCGTTGCCCGGGATTAGAATGTTTTTTTTTAGAAAAATAAATTTTAAAATTAAACATACAGTATAAAACAAACAATAAAATAAAGTAGTCGAAATATTATGCACACGAATAAAATGAAAACTCATTATAAAAATATATAAATTTACAGGGTGTTTCACAAAGGACCCCTAACTTTAAAAATCAATAACCTGGAAACGATGATAGATAGAAACATGAAACCAGTGGTATGTTTAATAAAAAAAATCGTAAGAATCTTATACATAAATATCAAAATTTAGTTAAAAATAGTACCGACAGATGGCGCTGAGAGCGTTAAGACTCCTTCTGCAGAGAGTTCAGAAGCATAGAAAAGCTAGCCGTTGAAGATTTCGCCATTGAAATCTGACCGATATTAGCTTATAATAACAATACTTCCGAAAGTGATATATACTGTAGAGGAACGTGTGTTTATTGTGTTGCAGTACTACCGATTAAATCAGAGTCCTACTGCCACAAGGAGAAGTTTTCAAACGCGATTTCAAGTCGCAAAAGGCTCAGATGGGAAAACAATTCGTGAGCTCTTCAAAAAATTTCAACAAACAGATCGGTGACATACAGCAGAGAGTCAATGACAATTTCATTCTTCGTTTGCGACAAGTCTGTTGTGTAAAAGTTGCACCTTTTGAATCACTTTTGATACGCCTATTTATCGCAGCGCCATCTATTGGCGCTATTTTTAACTAAATTTTGAGATTTATGTAAAAGATTCTTACGATTTTTTTAATAAACATACCACTGATTTCATGTTTCTCCCTATCACCGTTTCCGGGTTATTGATTTTTAAAGTTAGGGGTCCTTTGTGAAACACCCTGTATATAGAAAACAAATACAAAAATTCTATGAATTTTACTTAAAAAAAATTGAAATCTTGTTCTCAGATCTTCACTAAGAATGAGCTCTGGGGACCTAACCATTTGTGGAAATTTTAATATACATACATACACACATATATGTGGAATAGATTTAAAAATAGCGAAAACGAATTCAGAGACTCTCAAAATATTAAAATATGCCGATATTTCTATAATCGGGTTTTTATTATGATTCAATGCGTTCCTGAGACTCATATGATGTTATATATTCACCTACTTTCTGTACTTACTCATATTTATGCTCCTTGTATTACAGAAAGCTCTTTAAAAATCTCTATTATATTTACAATATGACGTCATATTCATCTTCTTTTTCATTCTTGAAACTTTTTATTTCATTTTAATTTTTCACTAGAAAATTAATAGTTGTAGAAAGAATTTTAATTGTTGGCAGCTACTATAACGAAAAATGTTTAAATTTGTTAGGGAATTGCTGTTAGATTGTTGGTTTTTTATTAATTAAAAATTAACTTTAATTTATTTCGATTTCGGATTACTTCAGTTGCCTCGGCCGAGTTTTAATACACCTGAACGTAAAATTTCACGATTCTCGTTTACAAACTGTGAATTTGTATAGAAAAACAGACAGACAGATAAGCAAATTTTCATTTTTATATATTAGATTTGCCCCTGTTAACTTGATTTCTCAGCCCAACTTTCATTACTTTCAGACTTTAAGATTAAAATTGGTGATTCAAGCGCGTTTCCCTCTTCTTTGAGATCAGCAGTGCGCACGGGTAAAAAGGTGTAGCAGACTCTGGATGTATTATTTTGGACAATTGTAAAGAAAGGTCTTCTTTTATCGATAAATCTGCGCTCTGCTGGGAATAATTCAAATTACCCATTTAAATAAACGGTACAACGAAAAACTCGTGGTATTTTCCTCTATTTCAATGCCAGTCTAAGCCATGCCACTAGCAGGCATTTTGTTGGGACAATGGAACGTTAAATCTTACAGACTTTCTCTAACTGGACCTGACTTGAAAAAAGATTTTTAAGAGCATCTGCTTTTATTTTAAACATGATCTCTTGGTTTATATTTTTCAAGTTTATTTTGAAAAAATATTGCGAGAATAGTATATGTTTATGTTGTAGATGTTGATAATGGCGCTGTTTGTGCGTTAGAAACATGTCGATCATTCTATTAAAAAGTTTTTAAATGCCTTCTTGCATTCTGTTTTATCACTTATACCTGTAATATAATGATTATTGGGGATTTTATTATATGATTAATTTTTTATTCGTTATTCTTTTAGCAGGATCATAGTGATTGGTAAAGATATCAGACGAGTTGTAATTTTTACAGCAGAGTGAAAAAGCTTCCAGGCCGAGATTTGAATCCAAGATTTTGGATTAAGCTGCCAAAGCAAAAATCAGTGTTTAATTTTCCTATGATAAATAATCGATGTTTTCCTTAAATCAGCTCTAGTACCAGTTGAACCCAAATAAGTTTTTGACCAATTTTACGCAGTTTTAAAATCTTTCTGTAATCAATAGCTAAAATGTACCATGTTCCTGGCCCACCAATTTTATTACAATAGCTAAAATGTTCCAGGTTCTAGGCTGACCAATTTTATTACAACTCCTTGCATATCATTTAAGCACATTAATGGTTACTCTGATTCTCTAAAACAGCCCTACGACTCAGTAGAGATTAGTTCGGGCTCACTTTTCAGAGCCCGGGCCCGCCCGAGCCCGAAACATTTTGTGTCATCAGAGCCCGAGCCCGCCCGAGCCCGATACTGAAAGTGTGCAATAGAAATAAAATGGCATAATATTTACAAATTGTTTTAAAGATTTGCAAACCTCTTATTACATGAAAATAACTGTATCCCATAATTATTTTTTTGGAAATTTACATTCAATCGTCTCAAAAGAGAAGTTTGGTATAAAATAAAAATATACTTCCTTAAAAGATTGTGATAGTTTTCTCTCCCAACAAACAAATCTGATGGACACATTAACGAAGTGAGTTTTATTAATAAATGCACGATATTTGCAGACATTACAATTTATATATCAAAGAATCGAACAACTTTTTTTATTTCCCACAAAAGGTGTACACCTTAAATTGTAATAGATTCCTTCCTCAAAACAATCTTTCGTGATTCTCGTGTCCCTAAACATCAGGTTAAATAAAAACACCGTAAAGGACACCGTTATCTGTATGATATACGATTCTCTTATTAAAAAAAAGAGGAAAAACTGTTCGATTGCTTTCTATCGGAATAACAATACATGCTAATTAATTATATGTACTTATGAATGAAAGTGACTTCGATAATGTGCAGAGCAGAGGCGCAGTGTGAGCAGAGTTCATGATGAAAATGTAATTATTTTGTACGTTATTTTAATATGAAGAGTGATTATTACTCGCACACTATAGAAGACTAAAAATTTGCAAATCTTAAGCTAAAGCTGGTTGACTAAAAACAAAAGTACAAATTTACTGCACATTAGATCTTTATAAAAAAATAAAATAAATAAACGTTCAAATTAAAACGTTGCATTTCCTACTGTTACAAACTAAAGTCGAACGAAAAATGGCGCCATACGAACAGTCGTCACCTTTGTCAGACATAAATCTGCTAATATATGTGATTTTTTTTTCTTTTGAAATAGCATTCTAATACTTGAAAAGAAAAACAAAATTTCTGTTTTCCTTCATTCTGATCAAAATAGGATTAAAATGACTTGAACAAATGAATGGCGCGTAATTTTTAAGAAAAAGAAAAGCTATTCTTATTTTTTTCTAAACGAGAATAAATAACATTCTCAGATTCAGAAAGAATGAGCCCGAGCCCGCCCGAGCCCAAAGATTGGTATAGAAATCGAGCCCGAGCCCGTGTCGGGCCCGGGCTTAGCCCGTCTCATCTCTACGACTCAGCGATCTTTTATGTTACGCCCGACACACACAAATATTAATTCATATTTATATTTAAGGTTAAAGGGATGGATGATTTTAAAGATGTACAAAGTAAAAAAAAAAAAAAAGTAAAAATCCAACAAAATCGGTGTTTTCTTTTGATAAATTATCCGTATTCATCTTAATTCAGTTCTAGTTTGATTTCAATCCAATCGAGTTTTCAACTAATTTTACGCAGTTTTAAAATACTTTCTGTAATCAATGGCTAAAATGTTCCAGGATGACAAGTTATATTACAATTCCTTTCATATTATTTAAGCACATTAGCAATTTCTCAGATTCCATAAAATAGACCTACTCAGCCTACGACTCAGCGATCTTTTATGTTAGGCCCGACACCCACCAATGTCAATTCATATTTATAAAATTTTTAAGGTTAAAGGGATAGATGACTTTAAAGATGTACAAAGTAAAAAAAAAATAATTATGTAAACATCTAACAAAAATCAGTGTTTTCTTTCGATAAATTATCTATATTCATCTTACTTCAGACCTAGTTTATTTCAGTCCAATCAAGTTTTTAACTAATTTTACGCAATTTTAAAATATTTTCTGTTAATCAATGGCTAAAATGTTCCCGGCTGACCAGTTATATTACAATTCCTTTCATATTATTTAAGTACATTAGCAATTTCTCTGATTCCATAAAATAGACCTACTCAGCCTACGACTCAGCGATCTTTTATGTTAGGCCCGACACACACCAATGTCAATTAATATTTATAAAATGTTTAGGATTAAAGTGATGGATGACTTTAAAGATGTACAAAGTAAAAAAAAAAATATGTAAAAATCCAACAAAATCAGTGTTTTCTTTCGGTAAATTATCTATATTCATCTTACTTCAGTCCTAGTTTGATTTGAGTCCAATCAAGTTTTAAAATATTTTCTGTAATCAATGGCTAAAATGTTCCAGGCTGACCAGTTATATTACAATTCCTTTCATATTATTTAAGCACATTAGCAATTTCTCTGATTCCATAAAATAGACCTACTCAGCCTACGACTCAGCGATCTTTTATGTTAGGCCCGACACACACCAATGTCAATTCATATTTATAAAATGTTTAAGGTTAAAGGGATGGATGACTTTAAAGATGTACAAAGTAAAAAAAAAATATGTAAAAATCCAACAAAACAGTGTTTTCTTTCGGTAAATTATCTACACTGCTCAAAACAATTAAAGGATATTGCAGTTTTAGGTGGATTTTGTATCTGGGAAACTTTTTAGCTCATTGATACATGGTCGACAGACATAGTAGGTTATATGAGAATAAATTACACATGTTTGGCAGAAAAAAATGCATTTTATTGCGCATTTGTGTACAAAAGGAAAAAAACACAATTTGTGCATATGAGAAAAAAAGAATAAGAAAAGGTGTTTTCTTCAAAGAAAATCATTTTCAGTAGGGGGTATGGTTTCCACGGGCGGCCAGTAACGTTGAACACCTTTGAGGGATAGACTCAATGAGGCTATTAATGACGAGTTGGGGTATTCTGCCCCACTCTGCCAGAAGAGCTCTTTCCAGTTCTTGGAGAGTTTGTGGGGGTTGTTGGCGGCCAGAAACTCGCCTTCCTAGAGCGTCCCAAACGTGCTCGATAGGATTCATGTCTGGAGAACACGCTGGCCATTCCATTCGAACGATTCCTTCCTCGAAAAGGAAATCCTCCACCAGGTTTGCACGATGTGGCCTGCAGTTATCGTCCATTAAAATGAAGTTATCTCCGATTGCTGCAGCGTAAGGGACTACAATAGGTCTGAGGATCTCATCCCTATATCGGCGACCAGTCAGAGCTCCATCTCGAATGATGTAGAGGTCAGTGCGCCCGTCAATGGAGATGCCACCATACACCAACACTCCTCCACCGCCAAATCTGCACTTTCGTGCACGAACGCAGGATTATTCCTACTGCCACGGTCCCTCCAGATGAAAATACGCCTATTATCCGGATGCACAGAAAAACGGGACTCGTCAGAAAACAGAATATTGCTCCATTCATTTCTCCTCCAGTTGACATGCTCGGTTGCCCACTCCCTGCGGTCGCGACGATGCCTTGATGTTAATCTAACACATACCATCGGTCGGCGAGCATACGGACCTACAGCATGGAGCCGGTTTCGGACAGTCTGAGTTGAAATCGTGGTGCCTGTAGCCGAACGAAGGTGTTGTTGGAGAAGAGTAGCGTTCATGTTTCGGTGTCTCCGAGCTGTAACCGCTAAATACCGATCTTTATTGGGCGTTGTTGCCGGTCTACGACCTTGCCCTGGTCTTCGGCCTGCACATCCAATCTCCAAAAAACGGTTCCAGATCCTGGAAATGACACTTTGTGACACTCCAATGGCTTGCGCTACTTCGGCTTGAGTTTGGCCCTCTTCTAACCTACCAACAATTCTCCAAGCTTCTGAATCTGTCAAATGACTTCGCTGAGACATCGTACTCATCGAAACAAAGCAATCACTGAATGCCGATCATCCTTGTCTTCATTCTCTTTTATCCAGTTGAAAGTCAAATTTCATTCGCTGCCGCTGAAGCGACGTTTTTGACGTCGAACTCAAAATTTGCATACTCCACAGTTTGAAAACCAGAAAATATTGCATTTGTGATTCTCTTCTTCTATTTTCGGCAAAAAAAATTCGTTTATATCTTTATTTTATATAAAACTTCAAATATCCTTTAATTGTTTTGAGCAGTGTATATTCATCTTACTTCAGTCCTAGTTTGATTTCAGTCCAATCAAGTTTTAAAATATTTTCTGTAATCAATGGCTAAAATGTTCCAGGCTGACCAGTTATATTACAATTCCTTTCATATTATTTAAGCACAGCAATTTCTCAGATTCCATAAAATAGACCTACTCAGCCTACGACTCAGCGATCTTTTATGTTAGGCCCGACACACACCAATGTCAATTCATATTTATAAAATTTGTAAGGTTAAAGGGATAGATGACTTTAATGATGTACAAAGTAAAAAAAAAATAATTATGTAAACATCTAACAAAAATCAGTGTTTTCTTCCGATAAATTATCTATATTCATCTTACTTCAGACCTAGTTTATTTCAGTCCAATGAAGTTTTTAACTAATTTTACAAAATTTTAAAATATTTTCTGTTAATCGATGGCTAAAATGTTCCAGGCTGACCAGTTATATTACAATTCCTTTCATATTATTTAAGCACCTTAGCAATTTCTCAGATTCCATAAAATAGACCTACTCAGCCTACGACTCAGCGATCTTTTATGTTAGGCCCGACACACACCAATGTCAATTCATATTTATAAAATGTTTAAGTTTAAAGGAATGGATGACTTTAAAGATCTACAAAGTAAAAAAAAAATAATTATGTAAAAATCCAACAAAAACCAGTGTTTTCTTTCGGTAAATTATCTATATTCATCTTACTTCAGTCCTAGTTTGATTTCAGTCCAATCAAGTTTTAAAATATTTTCTGTAATCAATGGCTAAAATGTTCCAGGCTGACCAGTTATATTACAATTCCTTTCATAATATTTAAGCACATTAGCAATTTCTCAGATTCCACAAAATAGACCTACTCAGCCTACGACTCAGCGATCTTCTATATTAGGCCCGACACTCACCAATGTCAATTCATATTTATAAAATGTTTAAGGTTAAAGGGATGGGTGACTTTAAAGATGTACAAAGTAAAAAAAAAAATTAATTATGTTAAAATCCAACAAAAATCAGTGTTTTCTTTCGGTAAATTATCTATATTCATCTTACTTCAGTCCTAGTTTGATTTCAGTCCAATCAAGTTTTAAAATATTTTCTGTAATCAATGGCTAAAATGTTCCAGGCTGACCAGTTATATTACAATTCCTTTCATATTATTTAAGCACATTAGCAATTTCTCAGATTCCATAAAATAGACCTACTCAGCCTACGACTCAGCGATCTTTTATGTTAGGCCCGACACACACCAATGTCAATTCATATTTATAAAATGTTTAAGGTTAAGGGGATAGATGACTTTAAAGATGTACTAATTTTACGCAATTTTAAAATATTTTCTGTTAATCAATGGCTAAAATGTTCCCGGCTGACCAGTTATATTACAATTCCTTTCATATTATTTAAGCACATTAGCAATTTCTCAGATTCCATAAAATAGACCTACTCAGCCTACGACTCAGCGATCTTCTATATTAGGCCCGACACTCACCAATGTCAATTCATATTTATAAAATGTTTAAGGTTAAAGGGATGGGTGACTTTAAAGATGTACAAAGTAAAAAAAAAAATTAATTATGTTAAAATCCAACAAAAATCAGTGTTTTCTTTCGGTAAATTATCTATATTCATCTTACTTCAGTCCTAGTTTGATTTCAGTCCAATCAAGTTTTAAAATATTTTCTGTAATCAATGGCTAAAATGTTCCAGGCTGACCAGTTATATTATAATTCCTTTCATAATATTTAAGCACATTAGCAATTTCTCAGATTCCATAAAATAGACCTACTCAGCCTACCACTCAGCGATCTTTTATGTTAGGCCCGACACACACCAATGTCAATTCATATTTATAAAATGTTTAAGGTTAAAGGGATGGGTGACTTTAAAGATGTACAAAGTAAAAAAAAAAATTAATTATGTAAAAATCCAACAAAAATCAGTGTTTTCTTTCGGTAAATTATCTATATTCATCTTACTTCAGTCCTAGTTTGATTTCAGTCCAATTTACACTTAAGTATTGAATTTAAATGTAATTTTTAAAAATGAAGCATATAAAAAAGTTAATGTGTTTATAGAGAATTGTTTTTTCAATAAATTTAAGGGATAATATTGATATAAAAATAATATACAAATATATAATACACAAACTAAGCACATATTGAATATAAAAGTGAAAAATATAAATAAAAAATATACAAATTATGCAAAGATATAATATAAAAGTGAAAAATATAATTTTCTTAATTCAATATTTGTATGTTGAAGAGAACCATTTAGCATCAGCAATAGCTTGACTTTAAGGAAATAAAACTCAGTAATTTTGGATTGAGAAAGCAGCCTAATATTAAACACAATTTAACATTTATATATAAATAATATGCAGATATAGATAATAAAATAGAAAATGAAAAATATAATTTTAGCATATCGACACAATTTTTCTCTCAGTTTAAAATCAGTCAGACTTCAGACACAACAACTTCGGAATCTGAATTTTCAAAGTCCTCAATTTCTAAGCTGTCGTCACTTGAAAGTAATTCTTCTATACGATTTATTGTTTCTGAAACATATTCATTTGTTTCCTGTTTCTTTATTTTGGGTGTATTCTGTTTATTTACTTCATTGTGTAGCAGCTTCCAATTATACGATAGGTAGGTTAGCTTAGCTGCTCTTTCTGATGTCAAGCGGTTTCTTTTTTTACTGTGAATCCAGCTAAAGGTGCTAAAGGTTCTTTCCGTCGCGGCAGACGTAATAGGTGCACTTAATATGCGCAAAGCTACTTCAGCTAATATATTAGTGCCCCGTAAGCTTTTCCACCATAGTAGAGGAGGCATATTCTCTAGCCCTTCCCACAAGATTTTTCTTTCCCAGAGACCTTCTTTTTCTCTGTAATGAACAAGATCCATTTTAAGTTGTGTGCTCTCTAATTTCATGTGATGGCCAACATCATAAATGAATGTTAAACCATCAAGCAAATCTGAAGGTTCTAAGGTACTTCCTTGCATTATAGGATTTAAAATGTCTGCTGCAAGATGGAGAGGACCAACACCAGATTCTTTTCTTTTTCTAAATTGCTCCATAATATGCTTTTCTTCATTTTTTTCCAATAAAGATACAGGAAGTAATTCTAGCAATACTTTTTCTAAGTTGTTTATTTTGTTATACACCAAATGAATCTGAGGTTCATTTGATTCAAAAGATTCTATAAGTTCTACAATCGGAGTAAAGATATCAATCATATTTTCAATACGAATCCAAAAAGTATCATCTAAAAGTTTTTTTTTTTAACTGAGAAGACAATTGAGCTTCTTCACAAACTGCCATAGTTTGCAGCGTAAACTTGTTATCTTTTAAGCTTTTAAGACTGTGTAAGTAGCTTCCCCACCTAGTTTTACCTGGCAATTTCAAGGAAATATTTTTCTTGCTTTCTTGATCTTGAATCCGGTTAAACAATGCACTTAAACGGTTGCTACGTTTGATAGTTTTCACTATACCAATTACATTTGTAAAAAATTGTTTAACTGACTTGCATCCTGAAATATCAGAACACAATAAGTGTAAAAGATGGGCAAGGCAACCTAATGGAACAACATGCGGATATTTTTCTTTTACTAATCTAAACGCTGCTATCATATTTTTAGCATTGGCACCTATAATCACAAAAATTTTTTCAGGATCATGATTTACAGTTAACTTTCATAACTTTTTCAATTTGCTCAGCCAAATAACAAGCATCATGCTTGTTTTTCTTTGACATGATAAAATCAACAGATAGAGGTTGTGGTTTTGAAATCACAAAATTTATTATTGACTCATTTCTTATGTTACTCCAACCATCACATTGCAAATGGAGGTGTTTTGATTCAGTTAGTTGTCTCTTAACTTCACATTGCATTTCAGAATATCGAGAATCTAAGTAAGTTGAGGCAAGACGAAAACGTGAAGGTAAATTGTAAGAAGGTCGAACTTTCTTAAAAAATTCAATCCACAAAGGATGTTCAACCAATGAGAATGGACTTCCACTGATGAAAATGGCCTTAGCCAAATGTTGATTGAGTGTTTCCTAAAACAAAAAAGAAGCATTTGTAGTTTTATTTTTCCAAAATAAAAATATACAAGGCATAGAATTTTTACATTTTTAATCCAGACTTCTATAGCATCTGTAATATTGTAATTCAGATATTCCAAAACCTTTTATTATTATTTTATTATTTCTTTTCTTTCATGAAATGATAATAGATGCCAGCACTAGCATACAAGAATACATTTCAGAAAACACTATTTTATGCAGCTATATACATTTTCCTTTTTCAAAATTTTGAATTTATGCTTGAAATTGATATTTTTAAGTTTTAATTACTTAGTTTCTCCTAATTCCTTCCGCCTTGCGTGTTTAACCATTGTTCAGTATGGTAAAGTAATAATAATTTTTTTTTATTTATTAATGGCAAGTCCTATTTTAATTATTTAACTGTAAATCTTATTTAAATGTTTTATATTGTTTTATTTTTTAAATTTATATTTATCAGTTTCATGATTTGTGTTATTTATTATTCAATAATATAAAATTCCAAGTTAAAAAGAAAAAAATCTTATTGTTTTCCACAACTAACAACAGATGGCGACACCATACAAAATATACATATTTTTGAATTTTGAGATATTTTTAAGTGGAACTCCTTAGTATTATTTATTTATAAATTGCCTTAGTGTTTTGTATTATCATAATAATGCCTGATGTTATTATCATTTACCTAAATGCATTCTAGTTTCAAATTTTCTCTAATTCGCTATTGCCGTGGTTCAAATGATTCCGGATTAAAGATATAGGATTCAGCATATGATATTTTGTCAGGTATATGATATTTAATTACATTATTTAATTGTTTTGAATTGCAATACTGCAAACCAACCGATTTATACTTTAAAAACTTCGGCAGCTAAGGATAAAGTTAAAAAATGGGGGAGACCCTTATATGGATTTACATAAGGAAGGGGATTTTAGAAGGTATTAACAATATTTATTATACTTATTATTTGTAAGTTAAATTAATTTATCAGGAATTTATGTGTCTATAACTATCTTTTAGAATAAACAATATTTTCAATTCAGTCAAATTATTATCAGTCAAATTTACATTTAATTAAAATGTAGTATTTGACTTTTATCCAAAATGTTCTTTAAATAATAAATGCATATATCTTGTAACGTTATTTTTTATATGGAATGTTTTTTGAAAGCCTATAGAAACTATGAATCTTGAAAGCAGACTGTTTTCATTACAAATAAATTTATAAACTTGTGGCTTTAAGCAATCTATTTTTGCTTTGCTATTCTATATAAAAATAGGATTACATTGAAACTGCCAAAAAATATTTGTCTTATAAAATTGTATAATGGCAAGGGGATGGGTTCCTTGGGGATATGAAGATTTTCCCCAACTGCCCCCCCCCTGAACACATACACTCATTCCATGCCACTGCTTATAGCTCTGTATTATTTCAATCACAAAGTGAGTTCTTGCTTTTAAATTATATATTTTTCACATCAGTGTTTAACAGTGTTTCTTTATCTACACTTCAAAACAAATTAAACGATTTTTTTTATTAAAAGAAAAAATACATTAAAATGCAAAGGCTTATTTCAATGAATCTTTTAAATTTTAAAATAAACAATTTATTAATTTATTAAAAATTGTAATATTAAAAATCAGAGACATATACTAGAGAAAAGCTTCAAATAATTTATTTCAATTAATATCAGTTCTAATTTAAGTATTTACTTTTAAAAGAACAAAATTGTATTTATTTTTGTTTATTAATATGTAGATGTACTTACATTTGTTATTTCATCCATCTGATCCAAAAATGCTGTCATAGATATCTGTGACTTCAAAATTTTTTTATTTGTCAAAAAACTAGATGTTCCATCTTCAGCATTTTTTAGAAGCGAAGGTACACTTGTTATCAGTATCGATGAAGTGTTAGAAGATGTACTGGACATTTGACCAGTATTAGGTTCATCTGTATCACTAATTGTTATATTTTCTTCTACATTTGAAGTTGAAGGCATAGTAGAAATAGATTCCTTATGATATTTTTTTGCATTTAGAATCACTGTCAAAAACCTTTTTCAAACCTGCAGGACATTTGAAACATTTCTTAATATGATTTTCCATTTTGTTTACATTAGCATGCTTGTAATCCTTATTACAATATTTGCACTGCACACTTTTCCCTTTCACATTAAAAAAATTCCATGCAAGTCCTTTTTTTCCTCCCATTTTTACTTCTAACTCTTTCAAACGCACACCATAGACATCTAAAAGCAAGTGAAGAACAGTTTATAGAATCAAAATCCAAACCAAAACTAGCATGGTTTTGGTTTGTAAAATCTAGCATAGTTTTACTTTGTAAAATCTAGTTTAGTTTTGGTTCATACTTATGCAATGATTGGGCGCCATCTATTGCTTCTGGTGGAAATTTCTAATTGAAATTTAAAGGAATTGCAGATTATAAACAAAGCAAGAAAAGAGTGTGTATTACTAAATTTTTAGAAAATGGGAATGATATTTTAAAAGTTAAAAGATGATTCATAGAGGTTTATAATTAAGTTGATGATCAAACACATAATATTTGAATAGTGTTTTGTATTGAGGCAAAATATTTTAAATTTTTGGGCAGCTTTTTAATTCAGCAAGAAATAATCACAACTCATAAAATTGGAAATGAAGATAGTTATTTAGAAAGTGAATACTTTGAAATTGCAATTCCTTTAAACTACTGTTAATATTTAGAGAAAATCAGTAAATTCCTATTTAATCTTTATACATGTCTGCAATATTAGGAAAAGATAATTAAATTTCTAAAACCAAAATTTTGTAGTTCAGCTGACAATTGTGAATATTTATAGACTGTAAAATAATAAAAATTGTTTAATAAACATAAATCAATAAATTGTTTGTTAAATTATTTATTTAAATGCTTGATTGTGTAATTTATCTTTTTTTTTAATTATTAGCAATCTAAATTTCTCTTAAGTATGGATTATTATTATTATTTTCTTAATAAATAGATGTGACATGTAATCTGTATAATGCTCTGCAATAAACTGTGCAGATAGGTAGTCTTATGTTTTCTTTTTAAAAAATGTAATAGAGCTTCACATTATTTACTTTGAAAATTTCCTACAAATTCAATTCACTTACTTTGCAGCTGAAGCACACTAGCAGTAAAATTAAGCAATTTTGCGATGTAAGTTTCGACTTCTCTTTAATTGTGGCTGAAGCCTTACAACTTTCATAATTTGAATATCTCATTCTATGATTTTGGACTTCATAAATATTTAAGTTTTAAATAAAAATAAATTTTACTTTAAATATGCTTTTTCAAGCTGAAATATGAAAATACCCAGTTTTTGGGTATTTACCCGAGGCTTGGGTAAATACCCAGGTAAATACCCAAAAAATATTTACCTACCCACTGGGTATTTACATCACTGGGCCCGACACACACCAATGTCAATTCATATTTATAAAATTTTTAAGGTTAAAGGGATAGATGACTTTAAAGATGTACAAAGTAAAAAAAAAATAATTATGTAAACATCTAACAAAAATCAGTGTTTTCTTTCGATAAATTATCTATATTCATCTCACTTCAGACCTAGTTTATTTCAGTCCAATCAAGTTTTTAACTAATTTTACGCAATTTTAAAATATTTTCTGTTAATCAATGGCTAAAATATTCTCGGCTGATCAGTTATATTACAATTCCTTTCATATTATTTAAGCACATTAGCAACTTCTCTGATTCCATAAAATAGACCTACTCAGCCTACGACTCAGAGATCTTTTATGTTAGGCCCGACACACACCAATGTCAATTCATATTTATAAAATGTTTAAGTTTAAAGGAATGGATGACTTTAAAGATGTACAAAGTAAAAAAAAAATAATTATGTAAAAATCCAACAAAAATCAGTGTTTTCTTTCGGTAAATTATCTATATTCATCTTACTTCAGTCCTAGTTTGATTTCAGTCCAATCAAGTTTTAAAATATTTTCTGTAATCAATGGCTAAAATGTTCCAGGCTGACCAGTTATATTACAATTCCTTTCATAATATTTAAGCACATTAGCAATTTCTCAGATTCCATAAAATAGACCTACTCAGCCTACGACTCAGCGATCTTTTATATTAGGCCCGACACACACCAATGTCAATTCATATTTATAAAATGTTTAAGGTTAAAGGGATGGGTGACTTTAAAGATGTACAAAGTAAAAAAAAAATTAATTATGTAAAAATCCAACAAAAATCAGTGTTTTCTTTCGGTAAATTATCTATATTCATCTTACTTCAGTCCTAGTTTGATTTCAGTCCAATCAAGTTTTAAAATATTTTCTGTAATCAATGGCTAAAATGTTCCAGGCTGACCAGTTATATTACAATTCCTTTCATATTATTTAAGCACATTAGCAATTTCTCAGATTCCATAAAATAGACCTACTCAGCCTACGACTCAGCGATCTTTTATGTTAGGCCCGACACACACCAATGTCAATTCATATTTATAAAATGTTTAAGGTTAAGAGGATAGATGACTTTAAAGATGTACAAAGTAAAAAAAAAATTAATTATGTAAACATCCAACAAAAATCAGTGTTTTCTTTCGATAAATTATCTATATTCATCTTACTTCAGACCTAGTTTATTTCAGTCCAATCAAGTTTTTAACTAATTTTACAAAATTTTAAAATATTTTCTGTTAATCAATGGCTAAAATGTTCCAGGCTGACCAGTTATATTACAATTCCTTTCATATTATTTAAGCACATTAGCAATTTCTCTGATTCCATAAAATAGACCTACTCAGCCTACGACTCAGCGATCTTTTATGTTAGGCCCGACACACACCAATGTCAATTCATATTTATAAAATGTTTAAGGTTAAAGGAATGGATGACTTTAAAGATGTACAAAGTAAAAAAAAAAATAATTATGTAAAAATCCAACAAAAATCAGTGTTTTCTTTCGGTAAATTATCTATATTCATCTTACTTCAGTCCTAGTTTGATTTCAGTCCAATCAAGTTTTAAAATATTTTCTGTAATCAATGACTAAAATGTTCCAGGCTGACCAGTTAGTTATATTACAATTCCTTTCATATTATTTAAGCACATTAGCAATTTCTCAGATTCCATAAAATAGACCTACTCAGCCTACGACTCAGCGATCTTTTATGTTAGGCCCGACACACACCAATGTCAATTCATATTTATAAAATGTTTAAGGTTAAGGGGATAGATGACTTTAAAGATGTACAAAGTAAAAAAAAAAATAATTATGTAAACATCCAACAAAAATCAGTGTTTTCTTTCGATAAATTATCTATATTCATCTTACTTCAGACCTAGTTTATTTCAGTCCAATCAAGTTTTAAAATATTTTCTGTAATCAATGGCTAAAATGTTCCAGGCTGACCAGTTATATTACAATTCCTTTCATATTATTTAAGCACATTAGCAATTTCTCTGATTCCATAAAATAGACCTACTCAGCCTACGACTCAGCGATCTTTTATGTTAGGCCCGACACACACCAATGTCAATTCATATTTATAAAATGTTTAATGTTAAAGGGATGGATTACTTTAAAGATGTACAAAGTAAAAAAAAAAATTATGTAAAAATCCAACAAAATCAGTGTTTTCTTTCGGTAAATTATCTATATTCATCTTACTTCAGTCCTAGTTTGATTTCAGTCCAATCAAGTTTTAAAATATTTTCTGTAATCAATGGCTAAAATGTTCCAGGCTGACCAGTTATATTACAATTCCTTTCATATTATTTAAGCACATTAGCAATTTCTCAGATTCCATAAAATAGACCTACTCAGCCTACGACTCAGCGATCTTTTATGTTAGGCCCGACACACACCAATGTCAATTCATATTTATAAAACGTTTAATGTTAAAGGGATGGATTACTTTAAAGATGTACAAAGTAAAAAAAAAAATTATGTAAAAATCCAACAAAATCAGTGTTTTCTTTCGGTAAATTATCTATATTCATCTTACTTCAGTCCTAGTTTGATTTCAGTCCAATCAAGTTTTAAAATATTTTCTGTAATCAATGGCTAAAATGTTCCAGGCTGACCAGTTATATTACAATTCCTTTCATATTATTTAAGCACATTAGCAATTTCTCTGATTCCATAAAATAGACCTACTCAGCCTACGACTCAGCGATCTTTGATGTTAGGCCCGACACACACCAATGTCAATTCATATTTATAAAATGTTTAAGGTTAAGGGGATAGATGACTTTAAAGATGTACAAAGTAAAAAAAAAAATTAATTATGTAAACATCCAACAAAAATCAGTGTTTTCTTTCGATAAATTATCTATATTCATCTTACTTCAGACCTAGTTTATTTCAGTCCAATCAAGTTTTAAAATATTTTCTGTAATCAATGGCTAAAATGTTCCAGGCTGACCAGTTATATTACAATTCCTTTCATATTATTTAAGCACATTAGCAATTTCTCTGATTCCATAAAATAGACCTACTCAGCCTACGACTCAGCGATCTTTTATGTTAGGCCCGACACACACCAATGTCAATTCATATTTATAAAACGTTTAATGTTAAAGGGATGGATTACTTTAAAGATGTACAAAGTAAAAAAAAAAATTATGTAAAAATCCAACAAAATCAGTGTTTTCTTTCGGTAAATTATCTATATTCAGCTTACTTCAGTCCTAGTTTGATTTCAGTCCAATCAAGTTTTAAAATATTTTCTGTAATCAATGGCTAAAATGTTCCAGGCTGACCAGTTATATTACAATTCCTTTCATATTATTTAAGCACATTAGCAATTTCTCAGATTCCATAAAATAGACCTACTCAGCCTACGACTCAGCGATCTTTTATGTTAGGCCCGACACACACCAATGGCAATTCATATTTATAAAACGTTTAATGTTAAAGGGATGGATTACTTTAAAGATGTACAAAGTAAAAAAAAAAAATTATGTAAAAATCCAACAAAGTCAGTGTTTTCTTTCGGTAAATTATCTATATTCATCTTACTTCAGTCCTAGTTTGATTTCAGTCCAATCAAGTTTTAAAATATTTTCTGTAATCAATGGCTAAAATGTTCCAGGCTGACCAGTTATATTACAATTCCTTTCATATTATTTAAGCACATTAGCAATTTCTCTGATTCCATAAAATAGACCTACTCAGCCTACGACTCAGCGATCTTTTATGTTAGGCCCGACACACACCAATGTCAATTCATATTTATAAAATGTTTAAGGTTAAAAGGATAGATGACTTTAAAGATGTACAAAGTAAAAAAAAAAATTAATTATGTAAACATCCAACAAAAATCAGTGTTTTCTTTCGGTAAATTATCTATATTCATCTTACTTCAGTCCTAGTTTGATTTCAGTCCAATCAAGTTTTAAAATATTTTCTGTAATCAATGGCTAAAATGTTCCAGGCTGACCAGTTATATTACAATTCCTTTAATATTATTTAAGCACATTAGCAATTTCTCAGATTCCATAAAATAGACCTACTCAGCCTACGACTCAGCGATCTTTTATGTTAGGCCCGACACACACCAATGTCAATTCATATTTATAAAATGTTTAAGGTTAAGGGGATAGATGACTTTAAAGATGTACAAAGTAAAAAAAAAATAATTATGTAAACATCCAACAAAAATCAGTGTTTTCTTTCGATAAATTATCTATATTCATCTTACTTCAGACCTAGTTTATTTCAGTCCAATCAAGTTTTAAAATATTTTCTGTAATCAATGGCTAAAATGTTCCAGGCTGACCAGTTATATTACAATTCCTTTCATATTATTTAAGCACATTAGCAATTTCTCTGATTCCATAAAATAGACCTACTCAGCCTACGACTCAGCGATCTTTTATGTTAGGCCCGACACACACCAATGTCAATTCATATTTATAAAATGTTTAATGTTAAAGGGATGGATTACTTTAAAGATGTACAAAGTAAAAAAAAAAATTATGTAAAAATCCAACAAAATCAGTGTTTTCTTTCGGTAAATTATCTATATTCATCTTACTTCAGTCCTAGTTTGATTTCAGTCCAATCAAGTTTTAAAATATTTTCTGTAATCAATGGCTAAAATGTTCCAGGCTGACCAGTTATATTACAATTCCTTTCATATTATTTAAGCACATTAGCAATTTCTCAGATTCCATAAAATAGACCTACTCAGCCTACGACTCAGCGATCTTTTATGTTAGGCCCGACACACACCAATGTCAATTCATATTTATAAAACGTTTAATGTTAAAGGGATGGATTACTTTAAAGATGTACAAAGTAAAAAAAAAAATTATGTAAAAATCCAACAAAATCAGTGTTTTCTTTCGGTAAATTATCTATATTCATCTTACTTCAGTCCTAGTTTGATTTCAGTCCAATCAAGTTTTAAAATATTTTCTGTAATCAATGGCTAAAATGTTCCAGGCTGACCAGTTATATTACATTTCCTTTCATATTATTTAAGCACATTAGCAATTTCTCTGATTCCATAAAATAGACCTACTCAGCCTACGACTCAGCGATCTTTGATGTTAGGCCCGACACACACCAATGTCAATTCATATTTATAAAATGTTTAAGGTTAAGGGGATAGATGACTTTAAAGATGTACAAAGTAAAAAAAAAATTAATTATGTAAACATCCAACAAAAATCAGTGTTTTCTTTCGATAAATTATCTATATTCATCTTACTTCAGACCTAGTTTATTTCAGTCCAATCAAGTTTTAAAATATTTTCTGTAATCAATGGCTAAAATGTTCCAGGCTGACCAGTTATATTACAATTCCTTTCATATTATTTAAGCACATTAGCAATTTCTCTGATTCCATAAAATAGACCTACTCAGCCTACGACTCAGCGATCTTTTATGTTAGGCCCGACACACACCAATGTCAATTCATATTTATAAAACGTTTAATGTTAAAGGGATGGATTACTTTAAAGATGTACAAAGTAAAAAAAAAAATTATGTAAAAATCCAACAAAATCAGTGTTTTCTTTCGGTAAATTATCTATATTCAGCTTACTTCAGTCCTAGTTTGATTTCAGTCCAATCAAGTTTTAAAATATTTTCTGTAATCAATGGCTAAAATGTTCCAGGCTGACCAGTTATATTACAATTCCTTTCATATTATTTAAGCACATTAGCAATTTCTCAGATTCCATAAAATAGACCTACTCAGCCTACGACTCAGCGATCTTTTATGTTAGGCCCGACACACACCAATGGCAATTCATATTTATAAAACGTTTAATGTTAAAGGGATGGATTACTTTAAAGATGTACAAAGTAAAAAAAAAAAAATTATGTAAAAATCCAACAAAATCAGTGTTTTCTTTCGGTAAATTATCTATATTCATCTTACTTCAGTCCTAGTTTGATTTCAGTCCAATCAAGTTTTAAAATATTTTCTGTAATCAATGGCTAAAATGTTCCAGGCTGACCAGTTATATTACAATTCCTTTCATATTATTTAAGCACATTAGCAATTTCTCTGATTCCATAAAATAGACCTACTCAGCCTACGACTCAGCGATCTTTTATGTTAGGCCCGACACACACCAATGTCAATTCATATTTATAAAATGTTTAAGGTTAAAAGGATAGATGACTTTAAAGATGTACAAAGTAAAAAAAAAAATTAATTATGTAAACATCCAACAAAAATCAGTGTTTTCTTTCGGTAAATTATCTATATTCATCTTACTTCAGTCCTAGTTTGATTTCAGTCCAATCAAGTTTTAAAATATTTTCTGTAATCAATGGCTAAAATGTTCCAGGCTGACCAGTTATATTACAATTCCTTTCATATTATTTAAGCACATTAGCAATTTCTCAGATTCCATAAAATAGACCTACTCAGCCTACGACTCAGCGATCTTTTATGTTAGGCCCGACACACACCAATGTCAATTCATATTTATAAAATGTTCAAGGTTAAGGGGATAGATGACTTTAAAGATGTACAAAGTAAAAAAAAATTAATTATGTAAACATCCAACAAAAATCAGTGTTTTCTTTCGATAAATTATCTATATTCATCTTACTTTAGACCTAGTTTATTTCAGTCCAATCAAGTTTTAAAGTATTTTCTGTAATCAATGGCTAAAATGTTCCAGGCTGACCAGTTATATTACAATTCCTTTCATATTATTTAAGCACATTAGCAATTTCTCTGATTCCATAAAATAGACCTACTCAGCCTACGACTCAGCGATCTTTTATGTTAGGCCCGACACACACCAATGTCAATTCATATTTATAAAACGTTTAATGTTAAAGGGATGGATTACTTTAAAGATGTACAAAGTAAAAAAAAAAATATGTAAAAATCCAACAAAATCAGTGTTTTCTTTCGGTAAATTATCTATATTCATCTTACTTCAGTCCTAGTTTGATTTCAGTCCAATCAAGTTTTAAAATATTTTCTGTAATCAATGGCTAAAATGTTCCAGGCTGACCAGTTATATTACAATTCCTTTCATATTATTTAAGCACCTTAGTAATTTCTCTGATTCCATAAAATAGACCTACTCAGCCTACGACTCAGCGATCTTTTATGTTAGGCCCGACACACACCAATGTCAATTCATATTTATAAAATGTTTAAGGTTAAAGGAATGGATGACTTTAAAGATGTACAAAGTAAAAAAAAAAATAATTATGTAAAAATCCAACAAAAATCAGTGTTTTCTTTCGGTAAATTATCTATATTCATCTTACTTCAGTCCTAGTTTGATTTCAGTCCAATCAAGTTTTAAAATATTTTCTGTAATCAATGACTAAAATGTTCCAGGCTGACCAGTTAGTTATATTACAATTCCTTTCATATTATTTAAGCACATTAGCAATTTCTCAGATTCCATAAAATAGACCTACTCAGCCTACGACTCAGCGATCTTTTATGTTAGGCCCGACACACACCAATGTCAATTCATATTTATAAAATGTTTAAGGTTAAGGGGATAGATGACTTTAAAGATGTACAAAGTAAAAAAAAAAATAATTATGTAAACATCCAACAAAAATCAGTGTTTTCTTTCGATAAATTATCTATATTCATCTTACTTCAGACCTAGTTTATTTCAGTCCAATCAAGTTTTAAAATATTTTCTGTAATCAATGGCTAAAATGTTCCAGGCTGACCAGTTATATTACAATTCCTTTCATATTATTTAAGCACATTAGCAATTTCTCTGATTCCATAAAATAGACCTACTCAGCCTACGACTCAGCGATCTTTTATGTTAGGCCCGACACACACCAATGTCAATTCATATTTATAAAATGTTTAATGTTAAAGGGATGGATTACTTTAAAGATGTACAAAGTAAAAAAAAAAATTATGTAAAAATCCAACAAAATCAGTGTTTTCTTTCGGTAAATTATCTATATTCATCTTACTTCAGTCCTAGTTTGATTTCA
The DNA here is from genome assembly GCA_963931845.1 of Maratus michaelseni. Classification (NCBI taxonomy): domain Eukaryota; kingdom Metazoa; phylum Arthropoda; class Arachnida; order Araneae; family Salticidae; genus Maratus; species Maratus michaelseni. The sequence goes on along the minus strand of OZ007598.1, from coordinate 134,368,863 downwards.
GTCCAATCAAGTTTTAAAATATTTTCTGTAATCAATGGCTAAAATGTTCCAGGCTGACCAGTTATATTACAATTCCTTTCATATTATTTAAGCACATTAGCAATTTCTCAGATTCCATAAAATAGACCTACTCAGCCTACGACTCAGCGATCTTTGATGTTAGGCCCGACACACACCAATGTCAATTCATATTTATAAAATGTTTAAGGTTAAGGGGATAGATGACTTTAAAGATGTACAAAGTAAAAAAAAAATTAATTATGTAAACATCCAACAAAAATCAGTGTTTTCTTTCGATAAATTATCTATATTCATCTTACTTCAGACCTAGTTTATTTCAGTCCAATCAAGTTTTAAAATATTTTCTGTAATCAATGGCTAAAATGTTCCAGGCTGACCAGTTATATTACAATTCCTTTCATATTATTTAAGCACATTAGCAATTTCTCTGATTTCATAAAATAGACCTACTCAGCCTACGACTCAGCGATCTTTTATGTTAGGCCCGACACACACCAATGTCAATTCATATTTATAAAACGTTTAATGTTAAAGGGATGGATTACTTTAAAGATGTACAAAGTAAAAAAAAAAATTATGTAAAAATCCAACAAAATCAGTGTTTTCTTTCGGTAAATTATCTATATTCAGCTTACTTCAGTCCTAGTTTGATTTCAGTCCAATCAAGTTTTAAAATATTTTCTGTAATCAATGGCTAAAATGTTCCAGGCTGACCAGTTATATTACAATTCCTTTCATATTATTTAAGCACATTAGCAATTTCTCAGATTCCATAAAATAGACCTACTCAGCCTACGACTCAGCGATCTTTTATGTTAGGCCCGACACACACCAATGGCAATTCATATTTATAAAACGTTTAATGTTAAAGGGATGGATTACTTTAAAGATGTACAAAGTAAAAAAAAAAATTATGTAAAAATCCAACAAAATCAGTGTTTTCTTTCGGTAAATTATCTATATTCATCTTACTTCAGTCCTAGTTTGATTTCAGTCCAATCAAGTTTTAAAATATTTTCTGTAATCAATGGCTAAAATGTTCCAGGCTGACCAGTTATATTACAATTCCTTTCATATTATTTAAGCACATTAGCAATTTCTCTGATTCCATAAAATAGACCTACTCAGCCTACGACTCAGCGATCTTTTATGTTAGGCCCGACACACACCAATGTCAATTCATATTTATAAAATGTTTAAGGTTAAAAGGATAGATGACTTTAAAGATGTACAAAGTAAAAAAAAAAATTAATTATGTAAACATCCAACAAAAATCAGTGTTTTCTTTCGGTAAATTATCTATATTCATCTTACTTCAGTCCTAGTTTGATTTCAGTCCAATCAAGTTTTAAAATATTTTCTGTAATCAATGGCTAAAATGTTCCAGGCTGACCAGTTATATTACAATTCCTTTCATATTATTTAAGCACATTAGCAATTTCTCAGATTCCATAAAATAGACCTACTCAGCCTACGACTCAGCGATCTTTTATGTTAGGCCCGACACACACCAATGTCAATTCATATTTATAAAATGTTTAAGGTTAAGGGGATAGATGACTTTAAAGATGTACAAAGTAAAAAAAAATTAATTATGTAAACATCCAACAAAAATCAGTGTTTTCTTTCGATAAATTATCTATATTCATCTTACTTTAGACCTAGTTTATTTCAGTCCAATCAAGTTTTAAAGTATTTTCTGTAATCAATGGCTAAAATGTTCCAGGCTGACCAGTTATATTACAATTCCTTTCATATTATTTAAGCACATTAGCAATTTCTCTGATTCCATAAAATAGACCTACTCAGCCTACGACTCAGCGATCTTTTATGTTAGGCCCGACACACACCAATGTCAATTCATATTTATAAAACGTTTAATGTTAAAGGGATGGATTACTTTAAAGATGTACAAAGTAAAAAAAAAAATTATGTAAAAATCCAACAAAATCAGTGTTTTCTTTCGGTAAATTATCTATATTCAGCTTACTTCAGTCCTAGTTTGATTTCAGTCCAATCAAGTTTTAAAATATTTTCTGTAATCAATGGCTAAAATGTTCCAGGCTGACCAGTTATATTACAATTCCTTTCATATTATTTAAGCACATTAGCAATTTCTCAGATTCCATAAAATAGACCTACTCAGCCTACGACTCAGCGATCTTTTATGTTAGGCCCGACACACACCAATGGCAATTCATATTTATAAAACGTTTAATGTTAAAGGGATGGATTACTTTAAAGATGTACAAAGTAAAAAAAAAAAATTATGTAAAAATCCAACAAAATCAGTGTTTTCTTTCGGTAAATTATCTATATTCATCTTACTTCAGTCCTAGTTTGATTTCAGTCCAATCAAGTTTTAAAATATTTTCTGTAATCAATGGCTAAAATGTTCCAGGCTGACCAGTTATATTACAATTCCTTTCATATTATTTAAGCACATTAGCAATTTCTCTGATTCCATAAAATAGACCTACTCAGCCTACGACTCAGCGATCTTTTATGTTAGGCCCGACACACACCAATGTCAATTCATATTTATAAAATGTTTAAGGTTAAAAGGATAGATGACTTTAAAGATGTACAAAGTAAAAAAAAAAATTAATTATGTAAACATCCAACAAAAATCAGTGTTTTCTTTCGGTAAATTATCTATATTCATCTTACTTCAGTCCTAGTTTGATTTCAGTCCAATCAAGTTTTAAAATATTTTCTGTAATCAATGGCTAAAATGTTCCAGGCTGACCAGTTATATTACAATTCCTTTCATATTATTTAAGCACATTAGCAATTTCTCAGATTCCATAAAATAGACCTACTCAGCCTACGACTCAGCGATCTTTTATGTTAGGCCCGACACACACCAATGTCAATTCATATTTATAAAATGTTTAAGGTTAAGGGGATAGATGACTTTAAAGATGTACAAAGTAAAAAAAAATTAATTATGTAAACATCCAACAAAAATCAGTGTTTTCTTTCGATAAATTATCTATATTCATCTTACTTTAGACCTAGTTTATTTCAGTCCAATCAAGTTTTAAAGTATTTTCTGTAATCAATGGCTAAAATGTTCCAGGCTGACCAGTTATATTACAATTCCTTTCATATTATTTAAGCACATTAGCAATTTCTCTGATTCCATAAAATAGACCTACTCAGCCTACGACTCAGCGATCTTTTATGTTAGGCCCGACACACACCAATGTCAATTCATATTTATAAAATGTTTAATGTTAAAGGGATGGATTACTTTAAAGATGTACAAAGTAAAAAAAAAAATTATGTAAAAATCCAACAAAATCAGTGTTTTCTTTCGGTAAATTATCTATATTCATCTTACTTCAGTCCTAGTTTGATTTCAGTCCAATCAAGTTTTAAAATATTTTCTGTAATCAATGGCTAAAATGTTCCAGGCTGACCAGTTATATTACAATTCCTTTCATATTATTTAAGCACATTAGCAATTTCTCAGATTCCATAAAATAGACCTACTCAGCCTACGACTCAGCGATCTTTTATGTTAGGCCCGACACACACCAATGTCAATTCATATTTATAAAACGTTTAATGTTAAAGGGATGGATTACTTTAAAGATGTACAAAGTAAAAAAAAAAATTATGTAAAAATCCAACAAAATCAGTGTTTTCTTTCGGTAAATTATCTATATTCATCTTACTTCAGTCCTAGTTTGATTTCAGTCCAATCAAGTTTTAAAATATTTTCTGTAATCAATGGCTAAAATGTTCCAGGCTGACCAGTTATATTACATTTCCTTTCATATTATTTAAGCACATTAGCAATTTCTCTGATTCCATAAAATAGACCTACTCAGCCTACGACTCAGCGATCTTTGATGTTAGGCCCGACACACACCAATGTCAATTCATATTTATAAAATGTTTAAGGTTAAGGGGATAGATGACTTTAAAGATGTACAAAGTAAAAAAAAAATTAATTATGTAAACATCCAACAAAAATCAGTGTTTTCTTTCGATAAATTATCTATATTCATCTTACTTCAGACCTAGTTTATTTCAGTCCAATCAAGTTTTAAAATATTTTCTGTAATCAATGGCTAAAATGTTCCAGGCTGACCAGTTATATTACAATTCCTTTCATATTATTTAAGCACATTAGCAATTTCTCTGATTCCATAAAATAGACCTACTCAGCCTACGACTCAGCGATCTTTTATGTTAGGCCCGACACACACCAATGTCAATTCATATTTATAAAACGTTTAATGTTAAAGGGATGGATTACTTTAAAGATGTACAAAGTAAAAAAAAAAATTATGTAAAAATCCAACAAAATCAGTGTTTTCTTTCGGTAAATTATCTATATTCAGCTTACTTCAGTCCTAGTTTGATTTCAGTCCAATCAAGTTTTAAAATATTTTCTGTAATCAATGGCTAAAATGTTCCAGGCTGACCAGTTATATTACAATTCCTTTCATATTATTTAAGCACATTAGCAATTTCTCAGATTCCATAAAATAGACCTACTCAGCCTACGACTCAGCGATCTTTTATGTTAGGCCCGACACACACCAATGGCAATTCATATTTATAAAACGTTTAATGTTAAAGGGATGGATTACTTTAAAGATGTACAAAGTAAAAAAAAAAAATTATGTAAAAATCCAACAAAATCAGTGTTTTCTTTCGGTAAATTATCTATATTCATCTTACTTCAGTCCTAGTTTGATTTCAGTCCAATCAAGTTTTAAAATATTTTCTGTAATCAATGGCTAAAATGTTCCAGGCTGACCAGTTATATTACAATTCCTTTCATATTATTTAAGCACATTAGCAATTTCTCTGATTCCATAAAATAGACCTACTCAGCCTACGACTCAGCGATCTTTTATGTTAGGCCCGACACACACCAATGTCAATTCATATTTATAAAATGTTTAAGGTTAAAAGGATAGATGACTTTAAAGATGTACAAAGTAAAAAAAAAATTAATTATGTAAACATCCAACAAAAATCAGTGTTTTCTTTCGGTAAATTATCTATATTCATCTTACTTCAGTCCTAGTTTGATTTCAGTCCAATCAAGTTTTAAAATATTTTCTGTAATCAATGGCTAAAATGTTCCAGGCTGACCAGTTATATTACAATTCCTTTCATATTATTTAAGCACATTAGCAATTTCTCAGATTCCATAAAATAGACCTACTCAGCCTACGACTCAGCGATCTTTTATGTTAGGCCCGACACACACCAATGTCAATTCATATTTATAAAATGTTTAAGGTTAAGGGGATAGATGACTTTAAAGATGTACAAAGTAAAAAAAAATTAATTATGTAAACATCCAACAAAAATCAGTGTTTTCTTTCGATAAATTATCTATATTCATCTTACTTTAGACCTAGTTTATTTCAGTCCAATCAAGTTTTAAAGTATTTTCTGTAATCAATGGCTAAAATGTTCCAGGCTGACCAGTTATATTACAATTCCTTTCATATTATTTAAGCACATTAGCAATTTCTCTGATTCCATAAAATAGACCTACTCAGCCTACGACTCAGCGATCTTTTATGTTAGGCCCGACACACACCAATGTCAATTCATATTTATAAAACGTTTAATGTTAAAGGGATGGATTACTTTAAAGATGTACAAAGTAAAAAAAAAAATATGTAAAAATCCAACAAAATCAGTGTTTTCTTTCGGTAAATTATCTATATTCATCTTACTTCAGTCCTAGTTTGATTTCAGTCCAATCAAGTTTTAAAATATTTTCTGTAATCAATGGCTAAAATGTTCCAGGCTGACCAGTTATATTACAATTCCTTTCATATTATTTAAGCACCTTAGTAATTTCTCTGATTCCATAAAATAGACCTACTCAGCCTACGACTCAGCGATCTTTTATGTTAGGCCCGACACACACCAATGGCAATTCATATTTATAAAACGTTTAATGTTAAAGGGATGGATTACTTTAAAGATGTACAAAGTAAAAAAAAAAATTATGTAAAAATCCAACAAAATCAGTGTTTTCTTTCGGTAAATTATCTATATTCATCTTACTTCAGTCCTAGTTTGATTTCAGTCCAATCAAGTTTTAAAATATTTTCTGTAATCAATGGCTAAAATGTTCCAGGCTGACCAGTTATATTACAATTCCTTTCATATTATTTAAGCACATTAGCAATTTCTCTGATTCCATAAAATAGACCTACTCAGCCTACGACTCAGCGATCTTTTATGTTAGGCCCGACACACACCAATGTCAATTCATATTTATAAAATGTTTAAGGTTAAAAGGATAGATGACTTTAAAGATGTACAAAGTAAAAAAAAAAATTAATTATGTAAACATCCAACAAAAATCAGTGTTTTCTTTCGGTAAATTATCTATATTCATCTTACTTCAGTCCTAGTTTGATTTCAGTCCAATCAAGTTTTAAAATATTTTCTGTAATCAATGGCTAAAATGTTCCAGGCTGACCAGTTATATTACAATTCCTTTCATATTATTTAAGCACATTAGCAATTTCTCAGATTCCATAAAATAGACCTACTCAGCCTACGACTCAGCGATCTTTTATGTTAGGCCCGACACACACCAATGTCAATTCATATTTATAAAATGTTTAAGGTTAAGGGGATAGATGACTTTAAAGATGTACAAAGTAAAAAAAAATTAATTATGTAAACATCCAACAAAAATCAGTGTTTTCTTTCGATAAATTATCTATATTCATCTTACTTTAGACCTAGTTTATTTCAGTCCAATCAAGTTTTAAAGTATTTTCTGTAATCAATGGCTAAAATGTTCCAGGCTGACCAGTTATATTACAATTCCTTTCATATTATTTAAGCACATTAGCAATTTCTCTGATTCCATAAAATAGACCTACTCAGCCTACGACTCAGCGATCTTTTATGTTAGGCCCGACACACACCAATGTCAATTCATATTTATAAAACGTTTAATGTTAAAGGGATGGATTACTTTAAAGATGTACAAAGTAAAAAAAAAAATTATGTAAAAATCCAACAAAATCAGTGTTTTCTTTCGGTAAATTATCTATATTCAGCTTACTTCAGTCCTAGTTTGATTTCAGTCCAATCAAGTTTTAAAATATTTTCTGTAATCAATGGCTAAAATGTTCCAGGCTGACCAGTTATATTACAATTCCTTTCATATTATTTAAGCACATTAGCAATTTCTCAGATTCCATAAAATAGACCTACTCAGCCTACGACTCAGCGATCTTTTATGTTAGGCCCGACACACACCAATGGCAATTCATATTTATAAAACGTTTAATGTTAAAGGGATGGATTACTTTAAAGATGTACAAAGTAAAAAAAAAAAATTATGTAAAAATCCAACAAAATCAGTGTTTTCTTTCGGTAAATTATCTATATTCATCTTACTTCAGTCCTAGTTTGATTTCAGTCCAATCAAGTTTTAAAATATTTTCTGTAATCAATGGCTAAAATGTTCCAGGCTGACCAGTTATATTACAATTCCTTTCATATTATTTAAGCACATTAGCAATTTCTCTGATTCCATAAAATAGACCTACTCAGCCTACGACTCAGCGATCTTTTATGTTAGGCCCGACACACACCAATGTCAATTCATATTTATAAAATGTTTAAGGTTAAAAGGATAGATGACTTTAAAGATGTACAAAGTAAAAAAAAAAATTAATTATGTAAACATCCAACAAAAATCAGTGTTTTCTTTCGGTAAATTATCTATATTCATCTTACTTCAGTCCTAGTTTGATTTCAGTCCAATCAAGTTTTAAAATATTTTCTGTAATCAATGGCTAAAATGTTCCAGGCTGACCAGTTATATTACAATTCCTTTCATATTATTTAAGCACATTAGCAATTTCTCAGATTCCATAAAATAGACCTACTCAGCCTACGACTCAGCGATCTTTTATGTTAGGCCCGACACACACCAATGTCAATTCATATTTATAAAATGTTTAAGGTTAAGGGGATAGATGACTTTAAAGATGTACAAAGTAAAAAAAAATTAATTATGTAAACATCCAACAAAAATCAGTGTTTTCTTTCGATAAATTATCTATATTCATCTTACTTTAGACCTAGTTTATTTCAGTCCAATCAAGTTTTAAAGTATTTTCTGTAATCAATGGCTAAAATGTTCCAGGCTGACCAGTTATATTACAATTCCTTTCATATTATTTAAGCACATTAGCAATTTCTCTGATTCCATAAAATAGACCTACTCAGCCTACGACTCAGCGATCTTTTATGTTAGGCCCGACACACACCAATGTCAATTCATATTTATAAAATGTTTAATGTTAAAGGGATGGATTACTTTAAAGATGTACAAAGTAAAAAAAAAAATTATGTAAAAATCCAACAAAATCAGTGTTTTCTTTCGGTAAATTATCTATATTCATCTTACTTCAGTCCTAGTTTGATTTCAGTCCAATCAAGTTTTAAAATATTTTCTGTAATCAATGGCTAAAATGTTCCAGGCTGACCAGTTATATTACAATTCCTTTCATATTATTTAAGCACATTAGCAATTTCTCAGATTCCATAAAATAGACCTACTCAGCCTACGACTCAGCGATCTTTTATGTTAGGCCCGACACACACCAATGTCAATTCATATTTATAAAACGTTTAATGTTAAAGGGATGGATTACTTTAAAGATGTACAAAGTAAAAAAAAAAAATTATGTAAAAATCCAACAAAATCAGTGTTTTCTTTCGGTAAATTATCTATATTCATCTTACTTCAGTCCTAGTTTGATTTCAGTCCAATCAAGTTTTAAAATATTTTCTGTAATCAATGGCTAAAATGTTCCAGGCTGACCAGTTATATTACATTTCCTTACATATTATTTAAGCACATTAGCAATTTCTCTGATTCCATAAAATAGACCTACTCAGCCTACGACTCAGCGATCTTTGATGTTAGGCCCGACACACACCAATGTCAATTCATATTTATAAAATGTTTAAGGTTAAGGGGATAGATGACTTTAAAGATGTACAAAGTAAAAAAAAAATTAATTATGTAAACATCCAACAAAAATCAGTGTTTTCTTTCGATAAATTATCTATATTCATCTTACTTCAGACCTAGTTTATTTCAGTCCAATCAAGTTTTAAAATATTTTCTGTAATCAATGGCTAAAATGTTCCAGGCTGACCAGTTATATTACAATTCCTTTCATATTATTTAAGCACATTAGCAATTTCTCTGATTCCATAAAATAGACCTACTCAGCCTACGACTCAGCGATCTTTTATGTTAGGCCCGACACACACCAATGTCAATTCATATTTATAAAACGTTTAATGTTAAAGGGATGGATTACTTTAAAGATGTACAAAGTAAAAAAAAAAATTATGTAAAAATCCAACAAAATCAGTGTTTTCTTTCGGTAAATTATCTATATTCAGCTTACTTCAGTCCTAGTTTGATTTCAGTCCAATCAAGTTTTAAAATATTTTCTGTAATCAATGGCTAAAATGTTCCAGGCTGACCAGTTATATTACAATTCCTTTCATATTATTTAAGCACATTAGCAATTTCTCAGATTCCATAAAATAGACCTACTCAGCCTACGACTCAGCGATCTTTTATGTTAGGCCCGACACACACCAATGGCAATTCATATTTATAAAACGTTTAATGTTAAAGGGATGGATTACTTTAAAGATGTACAAAGTAAAAAAAAAAAATTATGTAAAAATCCAACAAAATCAGTGTTTTCTTTCGGTAAATTATCTATATTCATCTTACTTCAGTCCTAGTTTGATTTCAGTCCAATCAAGTTTTAAAATATTTTCTGTAATCAATGGCTAAAATGTTCCAGGCTGACCAGTTATATTACAATTCCTTTCATATTATTTAAGCACATTAGCAATTTCTCTGATTCCATAAAATAGACCTACTCAGCCTACGACTCAGCGATCTTTTATGTTAGGCCCGACACACACCAATGTCAATTCATATTTATAAAATGTTTAAGGTTAAAAGGATAGATGACTTTAAAGATGTACAAAGTAAAAAAAAAAATTAATTATGTAAACATCCAACAAAAATCAGTGTTTTCTTTCGGTAAATTATCTATATTCATCTTACTTCAGTCCTAGTTTGATTTCAGTCCAATCAAGTTTTAAAATATTTTCTGTAATCAATGGCTAAAATGTTCCAGGCTGACCAGTTATATTACAATTCCTTTCATATTATTTAAGCACATTAGCAATTTCTCAGATTCCATAAAATAGACCTACTCAGCCTACGACTCAGCGATCTTTTATGTTAGGCCCGACACACACCAATGTCAATTCATATTTATAAAATGTTTAAGGTTAAGGGGATAGATGACTTTAAAGATGTACAAAGTAAAAAAAAATTAATTATGTAAACATCCAACAAAAATCAGTGTTTTCTTTCGATAAATTATCTATATTCATCTTACTTTAGACCTAGTTTATTTCAGTCCAATCAAGTTTTAAAGTATTTTCTGTAATCAATGGCTAAAATGTTCCAGGCTGACCAGTTATATTACAATTCCTTTCATATTATTTAAGCACATTAGCAATTTCTCTGATTCCATAAAATAGACCTACTCAGCCTACGACTCAGCGATCTTTTATGTTAGGCCCGACACACACCAATGTCAATTCATATTTATAAAACGTTTAATGTTAAAGGGATGGATTACTTTAAAGATGTACAAAGTAAAAAAAAAAATATGTAAAAATCCAACAAAATCAGTGTTTTCTTTCGGTAAATTATCTATATTCATCTTACTTCAGTCCTAGTTTGATTTCAGTCCAATCAAGTTTTAAAATATTTTCTGTAATCAATGGCTAAAATGTTCCAGGCTGACCAGTTATATTACAATTCCTTTCATATTATTTAAGCACCTTAGTAATTTCTCTGATTCCATAAAATAGACCTACTCAGCCTACGACTCAGCGATCTTTTATGTTAGGCCCGACACACACCAATGTCAATTCATATTTATAAAACGTTTAATGTTAAAGGGATGGATTACTTTAAAGATGTACAAAGTAAAAAAAAAAATTATGTAAAAATCCAACAAAATCAGTGTTTTCTTTCGGTAAATTATCTATATTCATCTTACTTCAGTCCTAGTTTGATTTCAGTCCAATCAAGTTTTAAAATATTTTCTGTAATCAATGGCTAAAATGTTCCAGGCTGACCAGTTATATTACAATTCCTTTCATATTATTTAAGCACATTAGCAATTTCTCTGATTCCATAAAATAGACCTACTCAGCCTACGACTCAGCGATCTTTTATGTTAGGCCCGACACACACCAATGTCAATTCATATTTATAAAATGTTTAAGGTTAAAAGGATAGATGACTTTAAAGATGTACAAAGTAAAAAAAAAAATTATGTAAACATCCAACAAAAATCAGTGTTTTCTTTCGGTAAATTATCTATATTCATCTTACTTCAGTCCTAGTTTGATTTCAGTCCAATCAAGTTTTAAAATATTTTCTGTAATCAATGGCTAAAATGTTCCAGGCTGACCAGTTATATTACAATTCCTTTCATATTATTTAAGCATATTAGCAATTTCTCAGATTCCATAAAATAGACCTACTCAGCCTACGACTCAGCGATATTTTATGTTAGGCCCGACACACGCCAATGTCAATTCATATTTATAAAATGTTTAAGGTTAAGGGGATAGATGACTTTAAAGATGTACAAAGTAAAAAAAAATTAATTATGTAAACATCCAACAAAAATCAGTGTTTTCTTTCGATAAATTATCTATATTCATCTTAATTTAGACCTAGTTTATTTCAGTCCAATCAAGTTTTAAAGTATTTTCTGTAATCAATGGCTAAAATGTTCCAGGCTGACCAGTTATATTACAATTCCTTTCATATTATTTAAGCACATTAGCAATTTCTCTGATTCCATAAAATAGACCTACTCAGCCTACGACTCAGCGATCTTTTATGTTAGGCCCGACACACACCAATGTCAATTCATATTTATAAAACGTTTAATGTTAAAGGGATGGATTACTTTAAAGATGTACAAAGTAAAAAAAAAATTATGTAAAAATCCAACAAAATCAGTGTTTTCTTTCGGTAAATTATCTATGTTCATCTTACTTCAGTCCTAGTTTGATTTCAGTCCAATCAAGTTTTAAAATATTTTCTGTAATCAATGGCTAAAATGTTCCAGGCTGACCAGTTATATTACAATTCCTTTCATATTATTTAAGCACCTTAGTAATTTCTCTGATTCCATAAAATAGACCTACTCAGCCTACGACTCAGCGATCTTTTATGTTAGGCCCGACACACACCAATGTCAATTCATATTTATAAAACGTTTAATGTTAAAGGGATGGATTACTTTAAAGATGTACAAAGTAAAAAAAAAAATTATGTAAAAATCCAACAAAATCAGTGTTTTCTTTCGGTAAATTATCTATATTCATCTTACTTCAGTCCTAGTTTGATTTCAGTCCAATCAAGTTTTAAAATATTTTCTGTAATCAATGGCTAAAATGTTCCAGGCTGACCAGTTATATTACAATTCCTTTCATATTATTTAAGCACATTAGCAATTTCTCTGATTCCATAAAATAGACCTACTCAGCCTACGACTCAGCGATCTTTTATGTTAGGCCCGACACACACCAATGTCAATTCATATTTATAAAATGTTTAAGGTTAAAAGGATAGATGACTTTAAAGATGTACAAAGTAAAAAAAAAATTAATTATGTAAACATCCAACAAAAATCAGTGTTTTCTTTCGGTAAATTATCTATATTCATCTTACTTCAGTCCTAGTTTGATTTCAGTCCAATCAAGTTTTAAAATATTTTCTGTAATCAATGGCTAAAATGTTCCAGGCTGACCAGTTATATTACAATTCCTTTCATATTATTTAAGCACATTAGCAATTTCTCTGATTCCATAAAATAGACCTACTCAGCCTACGACTCAGCGATCTTTTATGTTAGGCCCGACACACACCAATGTCAATTCATATTTATAAAATGTTTAATGTTAAAGGGATGGATTACTTTAAAGATGTACAAAGTAAAAAAAAAAATTATGTAAAAATCCAACAAAATCAGTGTTTTCTTTCGGTAAATTATCTATATTCATCTTACTTCAGTCCTAGTTTGATTTCAGTCCAATCAAGTTTTAAAATATTTTCTGTAATCAATGGCTAAAATGTTCCAGGCTGACCAGTTATATTACAATTCCTTTCATATTATTTAAGCACATTAGCAATTTCTCAGATTCCATAAAATAGACCTACTCAGCCTACGACTCAGCGATCTTTTATGTTAGGCCCGACACACACCAATGTCAATTCATATTTATAAAACGTTTAATGTTAAAGGGATGGATTACTTTAAAGATGTACAAAGTAAAAAAAAAAATTATGTAAAAATCCAACAAAATCAGTGTTTTCTTTCGGTAAATTATCTATATTCATCTTACTTCAGTCCTAGTTTGATTTCAGTCCAATCAAGTTTTAAAATATTTTCTGTAATCAATGGCTAAAATGTTCCAGGCTGACCAGTTATATTACATTTCCTTTCATATTATTTAAGCACATTAGCAATTTCTCTGATTCCATAAAATAGACCTACTCAGCCTACGACTCAGCGATCTTTGATGTTAGGCCCGACACACACCAATGTCAATTCATATTTATAAAATGTTTAAGGTTAAGGGGATAGATGACTTTAAAGATGTACAAAGTAAAAAAAAAATTAATTATGTAAACATCCAACAAAAATCAGTGTTTTCTTTCGATAAATTATCTATATTCATCTTACTTCAGACCTAGTTTATTTCAGTCCAATCAAGTTTTAAAATATTTTCTGTAATCAATGGCTAAAATGTTCCAGGCTGACCAGTTATATTACAATTCCTTTCATATTATTTAAGCACATTAGCAATTTCTCTGATTCCATAAAATAGACCTACTCAGCCTACGACTCAGCGATCTTTTATGTTAGGCCCGACACACACCAATGTCAATTCATATTTATAAAACGTTTAATGTTAAAGGGATGGATTACTTTAAAGATGTACAAAGTAAAAAAAAAAATTATGTAAAAATCCAACAAAATCAGTGTTTTCTTTCGGTAAATTATCTATATTCAGCTTACTTCAGTCCTAGTTTGATTTCAGTCCAATCAAGTTTTAAAATATTTTCTGTAATCAATGGCTAAAATGTTCCAGGCTGACCAGTTATATTACAATTCCTTTCATATTATTTAAGCACATTAGCAATTTCTCTGATTCCATAAAATAGACCTACTCAGCCTACGACTCAGCGATCTTTTATGTTAGGCCCGACACACACCAATGTCAATTCATATTTATAAAATGTTTAAGGTTAAAAGGATAGATGACTTTAAAGATGTACAAAGTAAAAAAAAAAATTAATTATGTAAACATCCAACAAAAATCAGTGTTTTCTTTCGGTAAATTATCTATATTCATCTTACTTCAGTCCTAGTTTGATTTCAGTCCAATCAAGTTTTAAAATATTTTCTGTAATCAATGGCTAAAATGTTCCAGGCTGACCAGTTATATTACAATTCCTTTCATATTATTTAAGCACATTAGCAATTTCTCAGATTCCATAAAATAGACCTACTCAGCCTACGACTCAGCGATCTTTTATGTTAGGCCCGACACACACCAATGTCAATTCATATTTATAAAATGTTTAAGGTTAAGGGGATAGATGACTTTAAAGATGTACAAAGTAAAAAAAAATTAATTATGTAAACATCCAACAAAAATCAGTGTTTTCTTTCGATAAATTATCTATATTCATCTTACTTTAGACCTAGTTTATTTCAGTCCAATCAAGTTTTAAAGTATTTTCTGTAATCAATGGCTAAAATGTTCCAGGCTGACCAGTTATATTACAATTCCTTTCATATTATTTAAGCACATTAGCAATTTCTCTGATTCCATAAAATAGACCTACTCAGCCTACGACTCAGCGATCTTTTATGTTAGGCCCGACACACACCAATGTCAATTCATATTTATAAAATGTTTAATGTTAAAGGGATGGATTACTTTAAAGATGTACAAAGTAAAAAAAAAAATTATGTAAAAATCCAACAAAATCAGTGTTTTCTTTCGGTAAATTATCTATATTCATCTTACTTCAGTCCTAGTTTGATTTCAGTCCAATCAAGTTTTAAAATATTTTCTGTAATCAATGGCTAAAATGTTCCAGGCTGACCAGTTATATTACAATTCCTTTCATATTATTTAAGCACATTAGCAATTTCTCAGATTCCATAAAATAGACCTACTCAGCCTACGACTCAGCGATCTTTTATGTTAGGCCCGACACACACCAATGTCAATTCATATTTATAAAACGTTTAATGTTAAAGGGATGGATTACTTTAAAGATGTACAAAGTAAAAAAAAAAAATTATGTAAAAATCCAACAAAATCAGTGTTTTCTTTCGGTAAATTATCTATATTCATCTTACTTCAGTCCTAGTTTGATTTCAGTCCAATCAAGTTTTAAAATATTTTCTGTAATCAATGGCTAAAATGTTCCAGGCTGACCAGTTATATTACATTTCCTTACATATTATTTAAGCACATTAGCAATTTCTCTGATTCCATAAAATAGACCTACTCAGCCTACGACTCAGCG
Source organism: Maratus michaelseni (assembly GCA_963931845.1). NCBI lineage: Eukaryota > Metazoa > Arthropoda > Arachnida > Araneae > Salticidae > Maratus > Maratus michaelseni. The sequence continues at coordinate 134,353,142 of OZ007598.1, read as the reverse complement.
ATCTTTGATGTTAGGCCCGACACACACCAATGTCAATTCATATTTATAAAATGTTTAAGGTTAAGGGGATAGATGACTTTAAAGATGTACAAAGTAAAAAAAAAATTAATTATGTAAACATCCAACAAAAATCAGTGTTTTCTTTCGATAAATTATCTATATTCATCTTACTTCAGACCTAGTTTATTTCAGTCCAATCAAGTTTTAAAATATTTTCTGTAATCAATGGCTAAAATGTTCCAGGCTGACCAGTTATATTACAATTCCTTTCATATTATTTAAGCACATTAGCAATTTCTCTGATTCCATAAAATAGACCTACTCAGCCTACGACTCAGCGATCTTTTATGTTAGGCCCGACACACACCAATGTCAATTCATATTTATAAAACGTTTAATGTTAAAGGGATGGATTACTTTAAAGATGTACAAAGTAAAAAAAAAAATTATGTAAAAATCCAACAAAATCAGTGTTTTCTTTCGGTAAATTATCTATATTCAGCTTACTTCAGTCCTAGTTTGATTTCAGTCCAATCAAGTTTTAAAATATTTTCTGTAATCAATGGCTAAAATGTTCCAGGCTGACCAGTTATATTACAATTCCTTTCATATTATTTAAGCACATTAGCAATTTCTCAGATTCCATAAAATAGACCTACTCAGCCTACGACTCAGCGATCTTTTATGTTAGGCCCGACACACACCAATGGCAATTCATATTTATAAAACGTTTAATGTTAAAGGGATGGATTACTTTAAAGATGTACAAAGTAAAAAAAAAAAATTATGTAAAAATCCAACAAAATCAGTGTTTTCTTTCGGTAAATTATCTATATTCATCTTACTTCAGTCCTAGTTTGATTTCAGTCCAATCAAGTTTTAAAATATTTTCTGTAATCAATGGCTAAAATGTTCCAGGCTGACCAGTTATATTACAATTCCTTTCATATTATTTAAGCACATTAGCAATTTCTCTGATTCCATAAAATAGACCTACTCAGCCTACGACTCAGCGATCTTTTATGTTAGGCCCGACACACACCAATGTCAATTCATATTTATAAAATGTTTAAGGTTAAAAGGATAGATGACTTTAAAGATGTACAAAGTAAAAAAAAAAATTAATTATGTAAACATCCAACAAAAATCAGTGTTTTCTTTCGGTAAATTATCTATATTCATCTTACTTCAGTCCTAGTTTGATTTCAGTCCAATCAAGTTTTAAAATATTTTCTGTAATCAATGGCTAAAATGTTCCAGGCTGACCAGTTATATTACAATTCCTTTCATATTATTTAAGCACATTAGCAATTTCTCAGATTCCATAAAATAGACCTACTCAGCCTACGACTCAGCGATCTTTTATGTTAGGCCCGACACACACCAATGTCAATTCATATTTATAAAATGTTTAAGGTTAAGGGGATAGATGACTTTAAAGATGTACAAAGTAAAAAAAAATTAATTATGTAAACATCCAACAAAAATCAGTGTTTTCTTTCGATAAATTATCTATATTCATCTTACTTTAGACCTAGTTTATTTCAGTCCAATCAAGTTTTAAAGTATTTTCTGTAATCAATGGCTAAAATGTTCCAGGCTGACCAGTTATATTACAATTCCTTTCATATTATTTAAGCACATTAGCAATTTCTCTGATTCCATAAAATAGACCTACTCAGCCTACGACTCAGCGATCTTTTATGTTAGGCCCGACACACACCAATGTCAATTCATATTTATAAAACGTTTAATGTTAAAGGGATGGATTACTTTAAAGATGTACAAAGTAAAAAAAAAAATATGTAAAAATCCAACAAAATCAGTGTTTTCTTTCGGTAAATTATCTATATTCATCTTACTTCAGTCCTAGTTTGATTTCAGTCCAATCAAGTTTTAAAATATTTTCTGTAATCAATGGCTAAAATGTTCCAGGCTGACCAGTTATATTACAATTCCTTTCATATTATTTAAGCACCTTAGTAATTTCTCTGATTCCATAAAATAGACCTACTCAGCCTACGACTCAGCGATCTTTTATGTTAGGCCCGACACACACCAATGTCAATTCATATTTATAAAACGTTTAATGTTAAAGGGATGGATTACTTTAAAGATGTACAAAGTAAAAAAAAAAATTATGTAAAAATCCAACAAAATCAGTGTTTTCTTTCGGTAAATTATCTATATTCATCTTACTTCAGTCCTAGTTTGATTTCAGTCCAATCAAGTTTTAAAATATTTTCTGTAATCAATGGCTAAAATGTTCCAGGCTGACCAGTTATATTACAATTCCTTTCATATTATTTAAGCACATTAGCAATTTCTCTGATTCCATAAAATAGACCTACTCAGCCTACGACTCAGCGATCTTTTATGTTAGGCCCGACACACACCAATGTCAATTCATATTTATAAAATGTTTAAGGTTAAAAGGATAGATGACTTTAAAGATGTACAAAGTAAAAAAAAAAATTATGTAAACATCCAACAAAAATCAGTGTTTTCTTTCGGTAAATTATCTATATTCATCTTACTTCAGTCCTAGTTTGATTTCAGTCCAATCAAGTTTTAAAATATTTTCTGTAATCAATGGCTAAAATGTTCCAGGCTGACCAGTTATATTACAATTCCTTTCATATTATTTAAGCATATTAGCAATTTCTCAGATTCCATAAAATAGACCTACTCAGCCTACGACTCAGCGATATTTTATGTTAGGCCCGACACACGCCAATGTCAATTCATATTTATAAAATGTTTAAGGTTAAGGGGATAGATGACTTTAAAGATGTACAAAGTAAAAAAAAATTAATTATGTAAACATCCAACAAAAATCAGTGTTTTCTTTCGATAAATTATCTATATTCATCTTAATTTAGACCTAGTTTATTTCAGTCCAATCAAGTTTTAAAGTATTTTCTGTAATCAATGGCTAAAATGTTCCAGGCTGACCAGTTATATTACAATTCCTTTCATATTATTTAAGCACATTAGCAATTTCTCTGATTCCATAAAATAGACCTACTCAGCCTACGACTCAGCGATCTTTTATGTTAGGCCCGACACACACCAATGTCAATTCATATTTATAAAACGTTTAATGTTAAAGGGATGGATTACTTTAAAGATGTACAAAGTAAAAAAAAAATTATGTAAAAATCCAACAAAATCAGTGTTTTCTTTCGGTAAATTATCTATGTTCATCTTACTTCAGTCCTAGTTTGATTTCAGTCCAATCAAGTTTTAAAATATTTTCTGTAATCAATGGCTAAAATGTTCCAGGCTGACCAGTTATATTACAATTCCTTTCATATTATTTAAGCACCTTAGTAATTTCTCTGATTCCATAAAATAGACCTACTCAGCCTACGACTCAGCGATCTTTTATGTTAGGCCCGACACACACCAATGTCAATTCATATTTATAAAACGTTTAATGTTAAAGGGATGGATTACTTTAAAGATGTACAAAGTAAAAAAAAAAATTATGTAAAAATCCAACAAAATCAGTGTTTTCTTTCGGTAAATTATCTATATTCATCTTACTTCAGTCCTAGTTTGATTTCAGTCCAATCAAGTTTTAAAATATTTTCTGTAATCAATGGCTAAAATGTTCCAGGCTGACCAGTTATATTACAATTCCTTTCATATTATTTAAGCACATTAGCAATTTCTCTGATTCCATAAAATAGACCTACTCAGCCTACGACTCAGCGATCTTTTATGTTAGGCCCGACACACACCAATGTCAATTCATATTTATAAAATGTTTAAGGTTAAAAGGATAGATGACTTTAAAGATGTACAAAGTAAAAAAAAAATTAATTATGTAAACATCCAACAAAAATCAGTGTTTTCTTTCGGTAAATTATCTATATTCATCTTACTTCAGTCCTAGTTTGATTTCAGTCCAATCAAGTTTTAAAATATTTTCTGTAATCAATGGCTAAAATGTTCCAGGCTGACCAGTTATATTACAATTCCTTTCATATTATTTAAGCACATTAGCAATTTCTCTGATTCCATAAAATAGACCTACTCAGCCTACGACTCAGCGATCTTTTATGTTAGGCCCGACACACACCAATGTCAATTCATATTTATAAAATGTTTAATGTTAAAGGGATGGATTACTTTAAAGATGTACAAAGTAAAAAAAAAAATTATGTAAAAATCCAACAAAATCAGTGTTTTCTTTCGGTAAATTATCTATATTCATCTTACTTCAGTCCTAGTTTGATTTCAGTCCAATCAAGTTTTAAAATATTTTCTGTAATCAATGGCTAAAATGTTCCAGGCTGACCAGTTATATTACAATTCCTTTCATATTATTTAAGCACATTAGCAATTTCTCAGATTCCATAAAATAGACCTACTCAGCCTACGACTCAGCGATCTTTTATGTTAGGCCCGACACACACCAATGTCAATTCATATTTATAAAACGTTTAATGTTAAAGGGATGGATTACTTTAAAGATGTACAAAGTAAAAAAAAAAATTATGTAAAAATCCAACAAAATCAGTGTTTTCTTTCGGTAAATTATCTATATTCATCTTACTTCAGTCCTAGTTTGATTTCAGTCCAATCAAGTTTTAAAATATTTTCTGTAATCAATGGCTAAAATGTTCCAGGCTGACCAGTTATATTACATTTCCTTTCATATTATTTAAGCACATTAGCAATTTCTCTGATTCCATAAAATAGACCTACTCAGCCTACGACTCAGCGATCTTTGATGTTAGGCCCGACACACACCAATGTCAATTCATATTTATAAAATGTTTAAGGTTAAGGGGATAGATGACTTTAAAGATGTACAAAGTAAAAAAAAAATTAATTATGTAAACATCCAACAAAAATCAGTGTTTTCTTTCGATAAATTATCTATATTCATCTTACTTCAGACCTAGTTTATTTCAGTCCAATCAAGTTTTAAAATATTTTCTGTAATCAATGGCTAAAATGTTCCAGGCTGACCAGTTATATTACAATTCCTTTCATATTATTTAAGCACATTAGCAATTTCTCTGATTCCATAAAATAGACCTACTCAGCCTACGACTCAGCGATCTTTTATGTTAGGCCCGACACACACCAATGTCAATTCATATTTATAAAACGTTTAATGTTAAAGGGATGGATTACTTTAAAGATGTACAAAGTAAAAAAAAAAATTATGTAAAAATCCAACAAAATCAGTGTTTTCTTTCGGTAAATTATCTATATTCAGCTTACTTCAGTCCTAGTTTGATTTCAGTCCAATCAAGTTTTAAAATATTTTCTGTAATCAATGGCTAAAATGTTCCAGGCTGACCAGTTATATTACAATTCCTTTCATATTATTTAAGCACATTAGCAATTTCTCAGATTCCATAAAATAGACCTACTCAGCCTACGACTCAGCGATCTTTTATGTTAGGCCCGACACACACCAATGGCAATTCATATTTATAAAACGTTTAATGTTAAAGGGATGGATTACTTTAAAGATGTACAAAGTAAAAAAAAAAATTATGTAAAAATCCAACAAAATCAGTGTTTTCTTTCGGTAAATTATCTATATTCATCTTACTTCAGTCCTAGTTTGATTTCAGTCCAATCAAGTTTTAAAATATTTTCTGTAATCAATGGCTAAAATGTTCCAGGCTGACCAGTTATATTACAATTCCTTTCATATTATTTAAGCACATTAGCAATTTCTCTGATTCCATAAAATAGACCTACTCAGCCTACGACTCAGCGATCTTTTATGTTAGGCCCGACACACACCAATGTCAATTCATATTTATAAAATGTTTAAGGTTAAAAGGATAGATGACTTTAAAGATGTACAAAGTAAAAAAAAAAATTAATTATGTAAACATCCAACAAAAATCAGTGTTTTCTTTCGGTAAATTATCTATATTCATCTTACTTCAGTCCTAGTTTGATTTCAGTCCAATCAAGTTTTAAAATATTTTCTGTAATCAATGGCTAAAATGTTCCAGGCTGACCAGTTATATTACAATTCCTTTCATATTATTTAAGCACATTAGCAATTTCTCAGATTCCATAAAATAGACCTACTCAGCCTACGACTCAGCGATCTTTTATGTTAGGCCCGACACACACCAATGTCAATTCATATTTATAAAATGTTTAAGGTTAAGGGGATAGATGACTTTAAAGATGTACAAAGTAAAAAAAAAATAATTATGTAAACATCCAACAAAAATCAGTGTTTTCTTTCGATAAATTATCTATATTCATCTTACTTCAGACCTAGTTTATTTCAGTCCAATCAAGTTTTAAAATATTTTCTGTAATCAATGGCTAAAATGTTCCAGGCTGACCAGTTATATTACAATTCCTTTCATATTATTTAAGCACATTAGCAATTTCTCTGATTCCATAAAATAGACCTACTCAGCCTACGACTCAGCGATCTTTTATGTTAGGCCCGACACACACCAATGTCAATTCATATTTATAAAATGTTTAATGTTAAAGGGATGGATTACTTTAAAGATGTACAAAGTAAAAAAAAAAATTATGTAAAAATCCAACAAAATCAGTGTTTTCTTTCGGTAAATTATCTATATTCATCTTACTTCAGTCCTAGTTTGATTTCAGTCCAATCAAGTTTTAAAATATTTTCTGTAATCAATGGCTAAAATGTTCCAGGCTGACCAGTTATATTACAATTCCTTTCATATTATTTAAGCACATTAGCAATTTCTCAGATTCCATAAAATAGACCTACTCAGCCTACGACTCAGCGATCTTTTATGTTAGGCCCGACACACACCAATGTCAATTCATATTTATAAAACGTTTAATGTTAAAGGGATGGATTACTTTAAAGATGTACAAAGTAAAAAAAAAAATTATGTAAAAATCCAACAAAATCAGTGTTTTCTTTCGGTAAATTATCTATATTCATCTTACTTCAGTCCTAGTTTGATTTCAGTCCAATCAAGTTTTAAAATATTTTCTGTAATCAATGGCTAAAATGTTCCAGGCTGACCAGTTATATTACATTTCCTTTCATATTATTTAAGCACATTAGCAATTTCTCTGATTCCATAAAATAGACCTACTCAGCCTACGACTCAGCGATCTTTGATGTTAGGCCCGACACACACCAATGTCAATTCATATTTATAAAATGTTTAAGGTTAAGGGGATAGATGACTTTAAAGATGTACAAAGTAAAAAAAAAATTAATTATGTAAACATCCAACAAAAATCAGTGTTTTCTTTCGATAAATTATCTATATTCATCTTACTTCAGACCTAGTTTATTTCAGTCCAATCAAGTTTTAAAATATTTTCTGTAATCAATGGCTAAAATGTTCCAGGCTGACCAGTTATATTACAATTCCTTTCATATTATTTAAGCACATTAGCAATTTCTCTGATTCCATAAAATAGACCTACTCAGCCTACGACTCAGCGATCTTTTATGTTAGGCCCGACACACACCAATGTCAATTCATATTTATAAAACGTTTAATGTTAAAGGGATGGATTACTTTAAAGATGTACAAAGTAAAAAAAAAAATTATGTAAAAATCCAACAAAATCAGTGTTTTCTTTCGGTAAATTATCTATATTCAGCTTACTTCAGTCCTAGTTTGATTTCAGTCCAATCAAGTTTTAAAATATTTTCTGTAATCAATGGCTAAAATGTTCCAGGCTGACCAGTTATATTACAATTCCTTTCATATTATTTAAGCACATTAGCAATTTCTCAGATTCCATAAAATAGACCTACTCAGCCTACGACTCAGCGATCTTTTATGTTAGGCCCGACACACACCAATGGCAATTCATATTTATAAAACGTTTAATGTTAAAGGGATGGATTACTTTAAAGATGTACAAAGTAAAAAAAAAAAATTATGTAAAAATCCAACAAAATCAGTGTTTTCTTTCGGTAAATTATCTATATTCATCTTACTTCAGTCCTAGTTTGATTTCAGTCCAATCAAGTTTTAAAATATTTTCTGTAATCAATGGCTAAAATGTTCCAGGCTGACCAGTTATATTACAATTCCTTTCATATTATTTAAGCACATCAGCAATTTCTCTGATTCCATAAAATAGACCTACTCAGCCTACGACTCAGCGATCTTTTATGTTAGGCCCGACACACACCAATGTCAATTCATATTTATAAAATGTTTAAGGTTAAAAGGATAGATGACTTTAAAGATGTACAAAGTAAAAAAAAAAATTAATTATGTAAACATCCAACAAAAATCAGTGTTTTCTTTCGGTAAATTATCTATATTCATCTTACTTCAGTCCTAGTTTGATTTCAGTCCAATCAAGTTTTAAAATATTTTCTGTAATCAATGGCTAAAATGTTCCAGGCTGACCAGTTATATTACAATTCCTTTCATATTATTTAAGCACATTAGCAATTTCTCAGATTCCATAAAATAGACCTACTCAGCCTACGACTCAGCGATCTTTTATGTTAGGCCCGACACACACCAATGTCAATTCATATTTATAAAATGTTTAAGGTTAAGGGGATAGATGACTTTAAAGATGTACAAAGTAAAAAAAAATTAATTATGTAAACATCCAACAAAAATCAGTGTTTTCTTTCGATAAATTATCTATATTCATCTTACTTTAGACCTAGTTTATTTCAGTCCAATCAAGTTTTAAAGTATTTTCTGTAATCAATGGCTAAAATGTTCCAGGCTGACCAGTTATATTACAATTCCTTTCATATTATTTAAGCACATTAGCAATTTCTCTGATTCCATAAAATAGACCTACTCAGCCTACGACTCAGCGATCTTTTATGTTAGGCCCGACACACACCAATGTCAATTCATATTTATAAAACGTTTAATGTTAAAGGGATGGATTACTTTAAAGATGTACAAAGTAAAAAAAAAAATATGTAAAAATCCAACAAAATCAGTGTTTTCTTTCGGTAAATTATCTATATTCATCTTACTTCAGTCCTAGTTTGATTTCAGTCCAATCAAGTTTTAAAATATTTTCTGTAATCAATGGCTAAAATGTTCCAGGCTGACCAGTTATATTACAATTCCTTTCATATTATTTAAGCACCTTAGTAATTTCTCTGATTCCATAAAATAGACCTACTCAGCCTACGACTCAGCGATCTTTTATGTTAGGCCCGACACACACCAATGTCAATTCATATTTATAAAACGTTTAATGTTAAAGGGATGGATTACTTTAAAGATGTACAAAGTAAAAAAAAAAATTATGTAAAAATCCAACAAAATCAGTGTTTTCTTTCGGTAAATTATCTATATTCATCTTACTTCAGTCCTAGTTTGATTTCAGTCCAATCAAGTTTTAAAATATTTTCTGTAATCAATGGCTAAAATGTTCCAGGCTGACCAGTTATATTACAATTCCTTTCATATTATTTAAGCACATTAGCAATTTCTCTGATTCCATAAAATAGACCTACTCAGCCTACGACTCAGCGATCTTTTATGTTAGGCCCGACACACACCAATGTCAATTCATATTTATAAAATGTTTAAGGTTAAAAGGATAGATGACTTTAAAGATGTACAAAGTAAAAAAAAAAATTAATTATGTAAACATCCAACAAAAATCAGTGTTTTCTTTCGGTAAATTATCTATATTCATCTTACTTCAGTCCTAGTTTGATTTCAGTCCAATCAAGTTTTAAAATATTTTCTGTAATCAATGGCTAAAATGTTCCAGGCTGACCAGTTATATTACAATTCCTTTCATATTATTTAAGCACATTAGCAATTTCTCAGATTCCATAAAATAGACCTACTCAGCCTACGACTCAGCGATCTTTTATGTTAGGCCCGACACACACCAATGTCAATTCATATTTATAAAATGTTTAAGGTTAAGGGGATAGATGACTTTAAAGATGTACAAAGTAAAAAAAAATTAATTATGTAAACATCCAACAAAAATCAGTGTTTTCTTTCGATAAATTATCTATATTCATCTTACTTTAGACCTAGTTTATTTCAGTCCAATCAAGTTTTAAAGTATTTTCTGTAATCAATGGCTAAAATGTTCCAGGCTGACCAGTTATATTACAATTCCTTTCATATTATTTAAGCACATTAGCAATTTCTCTGATTCCATAAAATAGACCTACTCAGCCTACGACTCAGCGATCTTTTATGTTAGGCCCGACACACACCAATGTCAATTCATATTTATAAAACGTTTAATGTTAAAGGGATGGATTACTTTAAAGATGTACAAAGTAAAAAAAAAAATATGTAAAAATCCAACAAAATCAGTGTTTTCTTTCGGTAAATTATCTATATTCATCTTACTTCAGTCCTAGTTTGATTTCAGTCCAATCAAGTTTTAAAATATTTTCTGTAATCAATGGCTAAAATGTTCCAGGCTGACCAGTTATATTACAATTCCTTTCATATTATTTAAGCACCTTAGTAATTTCTCTGATTCCATAAAATAGACCTACTCAGCCTACGACTCAGCGATCTTTTATGTTAGGCCCGACACACACCAATGTCAATTCATATTTATAAAACGTTTAATGTTAAAGGGATGGATTACTTTAAAGATGTACAAAGTAAAAAAAAAAATTATGTAAAAATCCAACAAAATCAGTGTTTTCTTTCGGTAAATTATCTATATTCATCTTACTTCAGTCCTAGTTTGATTTCAGTCCAATCAAGTTTTAAAATATTTTCTGTAATCAATGGCTAAAATGTTCCAGGCTGACCAGTTATATTACAATTCCTTTCATATTATTTAAGCACATTAGCAATTTCTCTGATTCCATAAAATAGACCTACTCAGCCTACGACTCAGCGATCTTTTATGTTAGGCCCGACACACACCAATGTCAATTCATATTTATAAAATGTTTAAGGTTAAAAGGATAGATGACTTTAAAGATGTACAAAGTAAAAAAAAAAATTAATTATGTAAACATCCAACAAAAATCAGTGTTTTCTTTCGGTAAATTATCTATATTCATCTTACTTCAGTCCTAGTTTGATTTCAGTCCAATCAAGTTTTAAAATATTTTCTGTAATCAATGGCTAAAATGTTCCAGGCTGACCAGTTATATTACAATTCCTTTCATATTATTTAAGCATATTAGCAATTTCTCAGATTCCATAAAATAGACCTACTCAGCCTACGACTCAGCGATCTTTTATGTTAGGCCCGACACACGCCAATGTCAATTCATATTTATAAAATGTTTAAGGTTAAGGGGATAGATGACTTTAAAGATGTACAAAGTAAAAAAAAATTAATTATGTAAACATCCAACAAAAATCAGTGTTTTCTTTCGATAAATTATCTATATTCATCTTACTTTAGACCTAGTTTATTTCAGTCCAATCAAGTTTTAAAGTATTTTCTGTAATCAATGGCTAAAATGTTCCAGGCTGACCAGTTATATTACAATTCCTTTCATATTATTTAAGCACATTAGCAATTTCTCTGATTCCATAAAATAGACCTACTCAGCCTACGACTCAGCGATCTTTTATGTTAGGCCCGACACACACCAATGTCAATTCATATTTATAAAACGTTTAATGTTAAAGGGATGGATTACTTTAAAGATGTACAAAGTAAAAAAAAAAATATGTAAAAATCCAACAAAATCAGTGTTTTCTTTCGGTAAATTATCTATATTCATCTTACTTCAGTCCTAGTTTGATTTCAGTCCAATCAAGTTTTAAAATATTTTCTGTAATCAATGGCTAAAATGTTCCAGGCTGACCAGTTATATTACAATTCCTTTCATATTATTTAAGCACCTTAGTAATTTCTCTGATTCCATAAAATAGACCTACTCAGCCTACGACTCAGCGATCTTTTATGTTAGGCCCGACACACACCAATGTCAATTCATATTTATAAAACGTTTAATGTTAAAGGGATGGATTACTTTAAAGATGTACAAAGTAAAAAAAAAAATTATGTAAAAATCCAACAAAATCAGTGTTTTCTTTCGGTAAATTATCTATATTCATCTTACTTCAGTCCTAGTTTGATTTCAGTCCAATCAAGTTTTAAAATATTTTCTGTAATCAATGGCTAAAATGTTCCAGGCTGACCAGTTATATTACAATTCCTTTCATATTATTTAAGCACATTAGCAATTTCTCTGATTCCATAAAATAGACCTACTCAGCCTACGACTCAGCGATCTTTTATGTTAGGCCCGACACACACCAATGTCAATTCATATTTATAAAATGTTTAAGGTTAAAAGGATAGATGACTTTAAAGATGTACAAAGTAAAAAAAAAAATTAATTATGTAAACATCCAACAAAAATCAGTGTTTTCTTTCGGTAAATTATCTATATTCATCTTACTTCAGTCCTAGTTTGATTTCAGTCCAATCAAGTTTTAAAATATTTTCTGTAATCAATGGCTAAAATGTTCCAGGCTGACCAGTTATATTACAATTCCTTTCATATTATTTAAGCATATTAGCAATTTCTCAGATTCCATAAAATAGACCTACTCAGCCTACGACTCAGCGATATTTTATGTTAGGCCCGACACACGCCAATGTCAATTCATATTTATAAAATGTTTAAGGTTAAGGGGATAGATGACTTTAAAGATGTACAAAGTAAAAAAAAATTAATTATGTAAACATCCAACAAAAATCAGTGTTTTCTTTCGATAAATTATCTATATTCATCTTAATTTAGACCTAGTTTATTTCAGTCCAATCAAGTTTTAAAGTATTTTCTGTAATCAATGGCTAAAATGTTCCAGGCTGACCAGTTATATTACAATTCCTTTCATATTATTTAAGCACATTAGCAATTTCTCTGATTCCATAAAATAGACCTACTCAGCCTACGACTCAGCGATCTTTTATGTTAGGCCCGACACACACCAATGTCAATTCATATTTATAAAACGTTTAATGTTAAAGGGATGGATTACTTTAAAGATGTACAAAGTAAAAAAAAAATTATGTAAAAATCCAACAAAATCAGTGTTTTCTTTCGGTAAATTATCTATGTTCATCTTACTTCAGTCCTAGTTTGATTTCAGTCCAATCAAGTTTTAAAATATTTTCTGTAATCAATGGCTAAAATGTTCCAGGCTGACCAGTTATATTACAATTCCTTTCATATTATTTAAGCACCTTAGTAATTTCTCTGATTCCATAAAATAGACCTACTCAGCCTACGACTCAGCGATCTTTTATGTTAGGCCCGACACACACCAATGTCAATTCATATTTATAAAACGTTTAATGTTAAAGGGATGGATTACTTTAAAGATGTACAAAGTAAAAAAAAAAATTATGTAAAAATCCAACAAAATCAGTGTTTTCTTTCGGTAAATTATCTATATTCATCTTACTTCAGTCCTAGTTTGATTTCAGTCCAATCAAGTTTTAAAATATTTTCTGTAATCAATGGCTAAAATGTTCCAGGCTGACCAGTTATATTACAATTCCTTTCATATTATTTAAGCACATTAGCAATTTCTCTGATTCCATAAAATAGACCTACTCAGCCTACGACTCAGCGATCTTTTATGTTAGGCCCGACACACACCAATGTCAATTCATATTTATAAAACGTTTAATGTTAAAGGGATGGATTACTTTAAAGATGTACAAAGTAAAAAAAAAAATTATGTAAAAATCCAACAAAATCAGTGTTTTCTTTCGGTAAATTATCTATATTCAGCTTACTTCAGTCCTAGTTTGATTTCAGTCCAATCAAGTTTTAAAATATTTTCTGTAATCAATGGCTAAAATGTTCCAGGCTGACCAGTTATATTACAATTCCTTTCATATTATTTAAGCACATTAGCAATTTCTCAGATTCCATAAAATAGACCTACTCAGCCTACGACTCAGCGATCTTTTATGTTAGGCCCGACACACACCAATGGCAATTCATATTTATAAAACGTTTAATGTTAAAGGGATGGATTACTTTAAAGATGTACAAAGTAAAAAAAAAATTATGTAAAAATCCAACAAAATCAGTGTTTTCTTTCGGTAAATTATCTATATTCATCTTACTTCAGTCCTAGTTTGATTTCAGTCCAATCAAGTTTTAAAATATTTTCTGTAATCAATGGCTAAAATGTTCCAGGCTGACCAGTTATATTACAATTCCTTTCATATTATTTAAGCACATTAGCAATTTCTCTGATTCCATAAAATAGACCTACTCAGCCTACGACTCAGCGATCTTTTATGTTAGGCCCGACACACACCAATGTCAATTCATATTTATAAAATGTTTAAGGTTAAAAGGATAGATGACTTTAAAGATGTACAAAGTAAAAAAAAAAATTAATTATGTAAACATCCAACAAAAATCAGTGTTTTCTTTCGGTAAATTATCTATATTCATCTTACTTCAGTCCTAGTTTGATTTCAGTCCAATCAAGTTTTAAAATATTTTCTGTAATCAATGGCTAAAATGTTCCAGGCTGACCAGTTATATTACAATTCCTTTCATATTATTTAAGCACATTAGCAATTTCTCAGATTCCATAAAATAGACCTACTCAGCCTACGACTCAGCGATCTTTTATGTTAGGCCCGACACACACCAATGTCAATTCATATTTATAAAATGTTTAAGGTTAAGGGGATAGATGACTTTAAAGATGTACAAAGTAAAAAAAAAATAATTATGTAAACATCCAACAAAAATCAGTGTTTTCTTTCGATAAATTATCTATATTCATCTTACTTCAGACCTAGTTTATTTCAGTCCAATCAAGTTTTAAAATATTTTCTGTAATCAATGGCTAAAATGTTCCAGGCTGACCAGTTATATTACAATTCCTTTCATATTATTTAAGCACATTAGCAATTTCTCTGATTCCATAAAATAGACCTACTCAGCCTACGACTCAGCGATCTTTTATGTTAGGCCCGACACACACCAATGTCAATTCATATTTATAAAATGTTTAATGTTAAAGGGATGGATTACTTTAAAGATGTACAAAGTAAAAAAAAAAATTATGTAAAAATCCAACAAAATCAGTGTTTTCTTTCGGTAAATTATCTATATTCATCTTACTTCAGTCCTAGTTTGATTTCAGTCCAATCAAGTTTTAAAATATTTTCTGTAATCAATGGCTAAAATGTTCCAGGCTGACCAGTTATATTACAATTCCTTTCATATTATTTAAGCACATTAGCAATTTCTCAGATTCCATAAAATAGACCTACTCAGCCTACGACTCAGCGATCTTTTATGTTAGGCCCGACACACACCAATGTCAATTCATATTTATAAAACGTTTAATGTTAAAGGGATGGATTACTTTAAAGATGTACAAAGTAAAAAAAAAAATTATGTAAAAATCCAACAAAATCAGTGTTTTCTTTCGGTAAATTATCTATATTCATCTTACTTCAGTCCTAGTTTGATTTCAGTCCAATCAAGTTTTAAAATATTTTCTGTAATCAATGGCTAAAATGTTCCAGGCTGACCAGTTATATTACATTTCCTTTCATATTATTTAAGCACATTAGCAATTTCTCTGATTCCATAAAATAGACCTACTCAGCCTACGACTCAGCGATCTTTGATGTTAGGCCCGACACACACCAATGTCAATTCATATTTATAAAATGTTTAAGGTTAAGGGGATAGATGACTTTAAAGATGTACAAAGTAAAAAAAAAATTAATTATGTAAACATCCAACAAAAATCAGTGTTTTCTTTCGATAAATTATCTATATTCATCTTACTTCAGACCTAGTTTATTTCAGTCCAATCAAGTTTTAAAATATTTTCTGTAATCAATGGCTAAAATGTTCCAGGCTGACCAGTTATATTACAATTCCTTTCATATTATTTAAGCACATTAGCAATTTCTCTGATTCCATAAAATAGACCTACTCAGCCTACGACTCAGCGATCTTTTATGTTAGGCCCGACACACACCAATGTCAATTCATATTTATAAAACGTTTAATGTTAAAGGGATGGATTACTTTAAAGATGTACAAAGTAAAAAAAAAAATTATGTAAAAATCCAACAAAATCAGTGTTTTCTTTCGGTAAATTATCTATATTCAGCTTACTTCAGTCCTAGTTTGATTTCAGTCCAATCAAGTTTTAAAATATTTTCTGTAATCAATGGCTAAAATGTTCCAGGCTGACCAGTTATATTACAATTCCTTTCATATTATTTAAGCACATTAGCAATTTCTCAGATTCCATAAAATAGACCTACTCAGCCTACGACTCAGCGATCTTTTATGTTAGGCCCGACACACACCAATGGCAATTCATATTTATAAAACGTTTAATGTTAAAGGGATGGATTACTTTAAAGATGTACAAAGTAAAAAAAAAAAATTATGTAAAAATCCAACAAAATCAGTGTTTTCTTTCGGTAAATTATCTATATTCATCTTACTTCAGTCCTAGTTTGATTTCAGTCCAATCAAGTTTTAAAATATTTTCTGTAATCAATGGCTAAAATGTTCCAGGCTGACCAGTTATATTACAATTCCTTTCATATTATTTAAGCACATCAGCAATTTCTCAGATTCCATAAAATAGACCTACTCAGCCTACGACTCAGCGATCTTTTATGTTAGGCCCGACACACACCAATGTCAATTCATATTTATAAAATGTTTAAGGTTAAGGGGATAGATGACTTTAAAGATGTACAAAGTAAAAAAAAATTAATTATGTAAACATCCAACAAAAATCAGTGTTTTCTTTCGATAAATTATCTATATTCATCTTACTTTAGACCTAGTTTATTTCAGTCCAATCAAGTTTTAAAGTATTTTCTGTAATCAATGGCTAAAATGTTCCAGGCTGACCAGTTATATTACAATTCCTTTCATATTATTTAAGCACATTAGCAATTTCTCTGATTCCATAAAATAGACCTACTCAGCCTACGACTCAGCGATCTTTTATGTTAGGCCCGACACACACCAATGTCAATTCATATTTATAAAACGTTTAATGTTAAAGGGATGGATTACTTTAAAGATGTACAAAGTAAAAAAAAAAATTATGTAAAAATCCAACAAAATCAGTGTTTTCTTTCGGTAAATTATCTATATTCAGCTTACTTCAGTCCTAGTTTGATTTCAGTCCAATCAAGTTTTAAAATATTTTCTGTAATCAATGGCTAAAATGTTCCAGGCTGACCAGTTATATTACAATTCCTTTCATATTATTTAAGCACATTAGCAATTTCTCAGATTCCATAAAATAGACCTACTCAGCCTACGACTCAGCGATCTTTTATGTTAGGCCCGACACACACCAATGGCAATTCATATTTATAAAACGTTTAATGTTAAAGGGATGGATTACTTTAAAGATGTACAAAGTAAAAAAAAAAAATTATGTAAAAATCCAACAAAATCAGTGTTTTCTTTCGGTAAATTATCTATATTCATCTTACTTCAGTCCTAGTTTGATTTCAGTCCAATCAAGTTTTAAAATATTTTCTGTAATCAATGGCTAAAATGTTCCAGGCTGACCAGTTATATTACAATTCCTTTCATATTATTTAAGCACATCAGCAATTTCTCAGATTCCATAAAATAGACCTACTCAGCCTACGACTCAGCGATCTTTTATGTTAGGCCCGACACACACCAATGTCAATTCATATTTATAAAATGTTTAAGGTTAAGGGGATAGATGACTTTAAAGATGTACAAAGTAAAAAAAAATTAATTATGTAAACATCCAACAAAAATCAGTGTTTTCTTTCGATAAATTATCTATATTCATCTTACTTTAGACCTAGTTTATTTCAGTCCAATCAAGTTTTAAAGTATTTTCTGTAATCAATGGCTAAAATGTTCCAGGCTGACCAGTTATATTACAATTCCTTTCATATTATTTAAGCACATTAGCAATTTCTCTGATTCCATAAAATAGACCTACTCAGCCTACGACTCAGCGATCTTTTATGTTAGGCCCGACACACACCAATGTCAATTCATATTTATAAAACGTTTAATGTTAAAGGGATGGATTACTTTAAAGATGTACAAAGTAAAAAAAAAAATATGTAAAAATCCAACAAAATCAGTGTTTTCTTTCGGTAAATTATCTATATTCATCTTACTTCAGTCCTAGTTTGATTTCAGTCCAATCAAGTTTTAAAATATTTTCTGTAATCAATGGCTAAAATGTTCCAGGCTGACCAGTTATATTACAATTCCTTTCATATTATTTAAGCACCTTAGTAATTTCTCTGATTCCATAAAATAGACCTACTCAGCCTACGACTCAGCGATCTTTTATGTTAGGCCCGACACACACCAATGTCAATTCATATTTATAAAACGTTTAATGTTAAAGGGATGGATTACTTTAAAGATGTACAAAGTAAAAAAAAAAATTATGTAAAAATCCAACAAAATCAGTGTTTTCTTTCGGTAAATTATCTATATTCATCTTACTTCAGTCCTAGTTTGATTTCAGTCCAATCAAGTTTTAAAATATTTTCTGTAATCAATGGCTAAAATGTTCCAGGCTGACCAGTTATATTACAATTCCTTTCATATTATTTAAGCACATTAGCAATTTCTCTGATTCCATAAAATAGACCTACTCAGCCTACGACTCAGCGATCTTTTATGTTAGGCCCGACACACACCAATGTCAATTCATATTTATAAAATGTTTAAGGTTAAAAGGATAGATGACTTTAAAGATGTACAAAGTAAAAAAAAAAATTAATTATGTAAACATCCAACAAAAATCAGTGTTTTCTTTCGGTAAATTATCTATATTCATCTTACTTCAGTCCTAGTTTGATTTCAGTCCAATCAAGTTTTAAAATATTTTCTGTAATCAATGGCTAAAATGTTCCAGGCTGACCAGTTATATTACAATTCCTTTCATATTATTTAAGCACATTAGCAATTTCTCAGATTCCATAAAATAGACCTACTCAGCCTACGACTCAGCGATCTTTTATGTTAGGCCCGACACACACCAATGTCAATTCATATTTATAAAATGTTTAAGGTTAAGGGGATAGATGACTTTAAAGATGTACAAAGTAAAAAAAAAATAATTATGTAAACATCCAACAAAAATCAGTGTTTTCTTTCGATAAATTATCTATATTCATCTTACTTCAGACCTAGTTTATTTCAGTCCAATCAAGTTTTAAAATATTTTCTGTAATCAATGGCTAAAATGTTCCAGGCTGACCAGTTATATTACAATTCCTTTCATATTATTTAAGCACATTAGCAATTTCTCTGATTCCATAAAATAGACCTACTCAGCCTACGACTCAGCGATCTTTTATGTTAGGCCCGACACACACCAATGTCAATTCATATTTATAAAATGTTTAATGTTAAAGGGATGGATTACTTTAAAGATGTACAAAGTAAAAAAAAAAATTATGTAAAAATCCAACAAAATCAGTGTTTTCTTTCGGTAAATTATCTATATTCAGCTTACTTCAGTCCTAGTTTGATTTCAGTCCAATCAAGTTTTAAAATATTTTCTGTAATCAATGGCTAAAATGTTCCAGGCTGACCAGTTATATTACAATTCCTTTCATATTATTTAAGCACATTAGCAATTTCTCAGATTCCATAAAATAGACCTACTCAGCCTACGACTCAGCGATCTTTTATGTTAGGCCCGACACACACCAATGGCAATTCATATTTATAAAACGTTTAATGTTAAAGGGATGGATTACTTTAAAGATGTACAAAGTAAAAAAAAAAAATTATGTAAAAATCCAACAAAATCAGTGTTTTCTTTCGGTAAATTATCTATATTCATCTTACTTCAGTCCTAGTTTGATTTCAGTCCAATCAAGTTTTAAAATATTTTCTGTAATCAATGGCTAAAATGTTCCAGGCTGACCAGTTATATTACAATTCCTTTCATATTATTTAAGCACATCAGCAATTTCTCAGATTCCATAAAATAGACCTACTCAGCCTACGACTCAGCGATCTTTTATGTTAGGCCCGACACACACCAATGTCAATTCATATTTATAAAATGTTTAAGGTTAAGGGGATAGATGACTTTAAAGATGTACAAAGTAAAAAAAAATTAATTATGTAAACATCCAACAAAAATCAGTGTTTTCTTTCGATAAATTATCTATATTCATCTTACTTTAGACCTAGTTTATTTCAGTCCAATCAAGTTTTAAAGTATTTTCTGTAATCAATGGCTAAAATGTTCCAGGCTGACCAGTTATATTACAATTCCTTTCATATTATTTAAGCACATTAGCAATTTCTCTGATTCCATAAAATAGACCTACTCAGCCTACGACTCAGCGATCTTTTATGTTAGGCCCGACACACACCAATGTCAATTCATATTTATAAAACGTTTAATGTTAAAGGGATGGATTACTTTAAAGATGTACAAAGTAAAAAAAAAAATATGTAAAAATCCAACAAAATCAGTGTTTTCTTTCGGTAAATTATCTATATTCATCTTACTTCAGTCCTAGTTTGATTTCAGTCCAATCAAGTTTTAAAATATTTTCTGTAATCAATGGCTAAAATGTTCCAGGCTGACCAGTTATATTACAATTCCTTTCATATTATTTAAGCACCTTAGTAATTTCTCTGATTCCATAAAATAGACCTACTCAGCCTACGACTCAGCGATCTTTTATGTTAGGCCCGACACACACCAATGTCAATTCATATTTATAAAACGTTTAATGTTAAAGGGATGGATTACTTTAAAGATGTACAAAGTAAAAAAAAAAATTATGTAAAAATCCAACAAAATCAGTGTTTTCTTTCGGTAAATTATCTATATTCATCTTACTTCAGTCCTAGTTTGATTTCAGTCCAATCAAGTTTTAAAATATTTTCTGTAATCAATGGCTAAAATGTTCCAGGCTGACCAGTTATATTACAATTCCTTTCATATTATTTAAGCACATTAGCAATTTCTCTGATTCCATAAAATAGACCTACTCAGCCTACGACTCAGCGATCTTTTATGTTAGGCCCGACACACACCAATGTCAATTCATATTTATAAAATGTTTAAGGTTAAAAGGATAGATGACTTTAAAGATGTACAAAGTAAAAAAAAAAATTAATTATGTAAACATCCAACAAAAATCAGTGTTTTCTTTCGGTAAATTATCTATATTCATCTTACTTCAGTCCTAGTTTGATTTCAGTCCAATCAAGTTTTAAAATATTTTCTGTAATCAATGGCTAAAATGTTCCAGGCTGACCAGTTATATTACAATTCCTTTCATATTATTTAAGCACATTAGCAATTTCTCAGATTCCATAAAATAGACCTACTCAGCCTACGACTCAGCGATCTTTTATGTTAGGCCCGACACACACCAATGTCAATTCATATTTATAAAATGTTTAAGGTTAAGGGGATAGATGACTTTAAAGATGTACAAAGTAAAAAAAAAATAATTATGTAAACATCCAACAAAAATCAGTGTTTTCTTTCGATAAATTATCTATATTCATCTTACTTCAGACCTAGTTTATTTCAGTCCAATCAAGTTTTAAAATATTTTCTGTAATCAATGGCTAAAATGTTCCAGGCTGACCAGTTATATTACAATTCCTTTCATATTATTTAAGCACATTAGCAATTTCTCTGATTCCATAAAATAGACCTACTCAGCCTACGACTCAGCGATCTTTTATGTTAGGCCCGACACACACCAATGTCAATTCATATTTATAAAATGTTTAATGTTAAAGGGATGGATTACTTTAAAGATGTACAAAGTAAAAAAAAAAATTATGTAAAAATCCAACAAAATCAGTGTTTTCTTTCGGTAAATTATCTATATTCATCTTACTTCAGTCCTAGTTTGATTTCAGTCCAATCAAGTTTTAAAATATTTTCTGTAATCAATGGCTAAAATGTTCCAGGCTGACCAGTTATATTACAATTCCTTTCATATTATTTAAGCACATTAGCAATTTCTCAGATTCCATAAAATAGACCTACTCAGCCTACGACTCAGCGATCTTTTATGTTAGGCCCGACACACACCAATGTCAATTCATATTTATAAAACGTTTAATGTTAAAGGGATGGATTACTTTAAAGATGTACAAAGTAAAAAAAAAAATTATGTAAAAATCCAACAAAATCAGTGTTTTCTTTCGGTAAATTATCTATATTCATCTTACTTCAGTCCTAGTTTGATTTCAGTCCAATCAAGTTTTAAAATATTTTCTGTAATCAATGGCTAAAATGTTCCAGGCTGACCAGTTATATTACATTTCCTTTCATATTATTTAAGCACATTAGCAATTTCTCTGATTCCATAAAATAGACCTACTCAGCCTACGACTCAGCGATCTTTGATGTTAGGCCCGACACACACCAATGTCAATTCATATTTATAAAATGTTTAAGGTTAAGGGGATAGATGACTTTAAAGATGTACAAAGTAAAAAAAAAATTAATTATGTAAACATCCAACAAAAATCAGTGTTTTCTTTCGATAAATTATCTATATTCATCTTACTTCAGACCTAGTTTATTTCAGTCCAATCAAGTTTTAAAATATTTTCTGTAATCAATGGCTAAAATGTTCCAGGCTGACCAGTTATATTACAATTCCTTTCATATTATTTAAGCACATTAGCAATTTCTCTGATTCCATAAAATAGACCTACTCAGCCTACGACTCAGCGATCTTTTATGTTAGGCCCGACACACACCAATGTCAATTCATATTTATAAAATGTTTAATGTTAAAGGGATGGATTACTTTAAAGATGTACAAAGTAAAAAAAAAAATTATGTAAAAATCCAACAAAATCAGTGTTTTCTTTCGGTAAATTATCTATATTCATCTTACTTCAGTCCTAGTTTGATTTCAGTCCAATCAAGTTTTAAAATATTTTCTGTAATCAATGGCTAAAATGTTCCAGGCTGACCAGTTATATTACAATTCCTTTCATATTATTTAAGCACATTAGCAATTTCTCAGATTCCATAAAATAGACCTACTCAGCCTACGACTCAGCGATCTTTTATGTTAGGCCCGACACACACCAATGGCAATTCATATTTATAAAACGTTTAATGTTAAAGGGATGGATTACTTTAAAGATGTACAAAGTAAAAAAAAAATTATGTAAAAATCCAACAAAATCAGTGTTTTCTTTCGGTAAATTATCTATATTCATCTTACTTCAGTCCTAGTTTGATTTCAGTCCAATCAAGTTTTAAAATATTTTCTGTAATCAATGGCTAAAATGTTCCAGGCTGACCAGTTATATTACAATTCCTTTCATATTATTTAAGCACATTAGCAATTTCTCTGATTCCATAAAATAGACCTACTCAGCCTACGACTCAGCGATCTTTTATGTTAGGCCCGACACACACCAATGTCAATTCATATTTATAAAATGTTTAAGGTTAAAAGGATAGATGACTTTAAAGATGTACAAAGTAAAAAAAAAAATTAATTATGTAAACATCCAACAAAAATCAGTGTTTTCTTTCGGTAAATTATCTATATTCATCTTACTTCAGTCCTAGTTTGATTTCAGTCCAATCAAGTTTTAAAATATTTTCTGTAATCAATGGCTAAAATGTTCCAGGCTGACCAGTTATATTACAATTCCTTTCATATTATTTAAGCACATTAGCAATTTCTCAGATTCCATAAAATAGACCTACTCAGCCTACGACTCAGCGATCTTTTATGTTAGGCCCGACACACACCAATGTCAATTCATATTTATAAAATGTTTAAGGTTAAGGGGATAGATGACTTTAAAGATGTACAAAGTAAAAAAAAAATAATTATGTAAACATCCAACAAAAATCAGTGTTTTCTTTCGATAAATTATCTATATTCATCTTACTTCAGACCTAGTTTATTTCAGTCCAATCAAGTTTTAAAATATTTTCTGTAATCAATGGCTAAAATGTTCCAGGCTGACCAGTTATATTACAATTCCTTTCATATTATTTAAGCACATTAGCAATTTCTCTGATTCCATAAAATAGACCTACTCAGCCTACGACTCAGCGATCTTTTATGTTAGGCCCGACACACACCAATGTCAATTCATATTTATAAAATGTTTAATGTTAAAGGGATGGATTACTTTAAAGATGTACAAAGTAAAAAAAAAAATTATGTAAAAATCCAACAAAATCAGTGTTTTCTTTCGGTAAATTATCTATATTCATCTTACTTCAGTCCTAGTTTGATTTCAGTCCAATCAAGTTTTAAAATATTTTCTGTAATCAATGGCTAAAATGTTCCAGGCTGACCAGTTATATTACAATTCCTTTCATATTATTTAAGCACATTAGCAATTTCTCAGATTCCATAAAATAGACCTACTCAGCCTACGACTCAGCGATCTTTTATGTTAGGCCCGACACACACCAATGTCAATTCATATTTATAAAACGTTTAATGTTAAAGGGATGGATTACTTTAAAGATGTACAAAGTAAAAAAAAAAATTATGTAAAAATCCAACAAAATCAGTGTTTTCTTTCGGTAAATTATCTATATTCATCTTACTTCAGTCCTAGTTTGATTTCAGTCCAATCAAGTTTTAAAATATTTTCTGTAATCAATGGCTAAAATGTTCCAGGCTGACCAGTTATATTACATGTCCTTTCATATTATTTAAGCACATTAGCAATTTCTCTGATTCCATAAAATAGACCTACTCAGCCTACGACTCAGCGATCTTTGATGTTAGGCCCGACACACACCAATGTCAATTCATATTTATAAAATGTTTAAGGTTAAGGGGATAGATGACTTTAAAGATGTACAAAGTAAAAAAAAAATTAATTATGTAAACATCCAACAAAAATCAGTGTTTTCTTTCGATAAATTATCTATATTCATCTTACTTCAGACCTAGTTTATTTCAGTCCAATCAAGTTTTAAAATATTTTCTGTAATCAATGGCTAAAATGTTCCAGGCTGACCAGTTATATTACAATTCCTTTCATATTATTTAAGCACATTAGCAATTTCTCTGATTCCATAAAATAGACCTACTCAGCCTACGACTCAGCGATCTTTTATGTTAGGCCCGACACACACCAATGTCAATTCATATTTATAAAACGTTTAATGTTAAAGGGATGGATTACTTTAAAGATGTACAAAGTAAAAAAAAAAATTATGTAAAAATCCAACAAAATCAGTGTTTTCTTTCGGTAAATTATCTATATTCAGCTTACTTCAGTCCTAGTTTGATTTCAGTCCAATCAAGTTTTAAAATATTTTCTGTAATCAATGGCTAAAATGTTCCAGGCTGACCAGTTATATTACAATTCCTTTCATATTATTTAAGCACATTAGCAATTTCTCAGATTCCATAAAATAGACCTACTCAGCCTACGACTCAGCGATCTTTTATGTTAGGCCCGACACACACCAATGGCAATTCATATTTATAAAACGTTTAATGTTAAAGGGATGGATTACTTTAAAGATGTACAAAGTAAAAAAAAAAAATTATGTAAAAATCCAACAAAATCAGTGTTTTCTTTCGGTAAATTATCTATATTCATCTTACTTCAGTCCTAGTTTGATTTCAGTCCAATCAAGTTTTAAAATATTTTCTGTAATCAATGGCTAAAATGTTCCAGGCTGACCAGTTATATTACAATTCCTTTCATATTATTTAAGCACATCAGCAATTTCTCTGATTCCATAAAATAGACCTACTCAGCCTACGACTCAGCGATCTTTTATGTTAGGCCCGACACACACCAATGTCAATTCATATTTATAAAATGTTTAAGGTTAAAAGGATAGATGACTTTAAAGATGTACAAAGTAAAAAAAAAAATTAATTATGTAAACATCCAACAAAAATCAGTGTTTTCTTTCGGTAAATTATCTATATTCATCTTACTTCAGTCCTAGTTTGATTTCAGTCCAATCAAGTTTTAAAATATTTTCTGTAATCAATGGCTAAAATGTTCCAGGCTGACCAGTTATATTACAATTCCTTTCATATTATTTAAGCACATTAGCAATTTCTCAGATTCCATAAAATAGACCTACTCAGCCTACGACTCAGCGATCTTTTATGTTAGGCCCGACACACACCAATGTCAATTCATATTTATAAAATGTTTAAGGTTAAGGGGATAGATGACTTTAAAGATGTACAAAGTAAAAAAAAATTAATTATGTAAACATCCAACAAAAATCAGTGTTTTCTTTCGATAAATTATCTATATTCATCTTACTTTAGACCTAGTTTATTTCAGTCCAATCAAGTTTTAAAGTATTTTCTGTAATCAATGGCTAAAATGTTCCAGGCTGACCAGTTATATTACAATTCCTTTCATATTATTTAAGCACATTAGCAATTTCTCTGATTCCATAAAATAGACCTACTCAGCCTACGACTCAGCGATCTTTTATGTTAGGCCCGACACACACCAATGTCAATTCATATTTATAAAACGTTTAATGTTAAAGGGATGGATTACTTTAAAGATGTACAAAGTAAAAAAAAAAATATGTAAAAATCCAACAAAATCAGTGTTTTCTTTCGGTAAATTATCTATATTCATCTTACTTCAGTCCTAGTTTGATTTCAGTCCAATCAAGTTTTAAAATATTTTCTGTAATCAATGGCTAAAATGTTCCAGGCTGACCAGTTATATTACAATTCCTTTCATATTATTTAAGCACCTTAGTAATTTCTCTGATTCCATAAAATAGACCTACTCAGCCTACGACTCAGCGATCTTTTATGTTAGGCCCGACACACACCAATGTCAATTCATATTTATAAAACGTTTAATGTTAAAGGGATGGATTACTTTAAAGATGTACAAAGTAAAAAAAAAAATTATGTAAAAATCCAACAAAATCAGTGTTTTCTTTCGGTAAATTATCTATATTCATCTTACTTCAGTCCTAGTTTGATTTCAGTCCAATCAAGTTTTAAAATATTTTCTGTAATCAATGGCTAAAATGTTCCAGGCTGACCAGTTATATTACAATTCCTTTCATATTATTTAAGCACATTAGCAATTTCTCTGATTCCATAAAATAGACCTACTCAGCCTACGACTCAGCGATCTTTTATGTTAGGCCCGACACACACCAATGTCAATTCATATTTATAAAATGTTTAAGGTTAAAAGGATAGATGACTTTAAAGATGTACAAAGTAAAAAAAAAAATTAATTATGTAAACATCCAACAAAAATCAGTGTTTTCTTTCGGTAAATTATCTATATTCATCTTACTTCAGTCCTAGTTTGATTTCAGTCCAATCAAGTTTTAAAATATTTTTTGTAATCAATGGCTAAAATGTTCCAGGCTGACCAGTTATATTACAATTCCTTTCATATTATTTAAGCACATTAGCAATTTCTCAGATTCCATAAAATAGACCTACTCAGCCTACGACTCAGCGATCTTTTATGTTAGGCCCGACACACACCAATGTCAATTCATATTTATAAAATGTTTAAGGTTAAGGGGATAGATGACTTTAAAGATGTACAAAGTAAAAAAAAAATAATTATGTAAACATCCAACAAAAATCAGTGTTTTCTTTCGATAAATTATCTATATTCATCTTACTTCAGACCTAGTTTATTTCAGTCCAATCAAGTTTTAAAATATTTTCTGTAATCAATGGCTAAAATGTTCCAGGCTGACCAGTTATATTACAATTCCTTTCATATTATTTAAGCACATTAGCAATTTCTCTGATTCCATAAAATAGACCTACTCAGCCTACGACTCAGCGATCTTTTATGTTAGGCCCGACACACACCAATGTCAATTCATATTTATAAAATGTTTAATGTTAAAGGGATGGATTACTTTAAAGATGTACAAAGTAAAAAAAAAAATTATGTAAAAATCCAACAAAATCAGTGTTTTCTTTCGGTAAATTATCTATATTCATCTTACTTCAGTCCTAGTTTGATTTCAGTCCAATCAAGTTTTAAAATATTTTCTGTAATCAATGGCTAAAATGTTCCAGGCTGACCAGTTATATTACAATTCCTTTCATATTATTTAAGCACATTAGCAATTTCTCAGATTCCATAAAATAGACCTACTCAGCCTACGACTCAGCGATCTTTTATGTTAGGCCCGACGCACACCAATGTCAATTCATATTTATAAAACGTTTAATGTTAAAGGGATGGATTACTTTAAAGATGTACAAAGTAAAAAAAAAAATTATGTAAAAATCCAACAAAATCAGTGTTTTCTTTCGGTAAATTATCTATATTCATCTTACTTCAGTCCTAGTTTGATTTCAGTCCAATCAAGTTTTAAAATATTTTCTGTAATCAATGGCTAAAATGTTCCAGGCTGACCAGTTATATTACATTTCCTTTCATATTATTTAAGCACATTAGCAATTTCTCTGATTCCATAAAATAGACCTACTCAGCCTACGACTCAGCGATCTTTGATGTTAGGCCCGACACACACCAATGTCAATTCATATTTATAAAATGTTTAAGGTTAAGGGGATAGATGACTTTAAAGATGTACAAAGTAAAAAAAAAATTAATTATGTAAACATCCAACAAAAATCAGTGTTTTCTTTCGATAAATTATCTATATTCATCTTACTTCAGACCTAGTTTATTTCAGTCCAATCAAGTTTTAAAATATTTTCTGTAATCAATGGCTAAAATGTTCCAGGCTGACCAGTTATATTACAATTCCTTTCATATTATTTAAGCACATTAGCAATTTCTCTGATTCCATAAAATAGACCTACTCAGCCTACGACTCAGCGATCTTTTATGTTAGGCCCGACACACACCAATGTCAATTCATATTTATAAAACGTTTAATGTTAAAGGGATGGATTACTTTAAAGATGTACAAAGTAAAAAAAAAAATTATGTAAAAATCCAACAAAATCAGTGTTTTCTTTCGGTAAATTATCTATATTCAGCTTACTTCAGTCCTAGTTTGATTTCAGTCCAATCAAGTTTTAAAATATTTTCTGTAATCAATGGCTAAAATGTTCCAGGCTGACCAGTTATATTACAATTCCTTTCATATTATTTAAGCACATTAGCAATTTCTCAGATTCCATAAAATAGACCTACTCAGCCTACGACTCAGCGATCTTTTATGTTAGGCCCGACACACACCAATGGCAATTCATATTTATAAAACGTTTAATGTTAAAGGGATGGATTACTTTAAAGATGTACAAAGTAAAAAAAAAAAATTATGTAAAAATCCAACAAAATCAGTGTTTTCTTTCGGTAAATTATCTATATTCATCTTACTTCAGTCCTAGTTTGATTTCAGTCCAATCAAGTTTTAAAATATTTTCTGTAATCAATGGCTAAAATGTTCCAGGCTGACCAGTTATATTACAATTCCTTTCATATTATTTAAGCACATCAGCAATTTCTCTGATTCCATAAAATAGACCTACTCAGCCTACGACTCAGCGATCTTTTATGTTAGGCCCGACACACACCAATGTCAATTCATATTTATAAAATGTTTAAGGTTAAAAGGATAGATGACTTTAAAGATGTACAAAATAAAAAAAAAAATTAATTATGTAAACATCCAACAAAAATCAGTGTTTTCTTTCGGTAAATTATCTATATTCATCTTACTTCAGTCCTAGTTTGATTTCAGTCCAATCAAGTTTTAAAATATTTTCTGTAATCAATGGCTAAAATGTTCCAGGCTGACCAGTTATATTACAATTCCTTTCATATTATTTAAGCACATTAGCAATTTCTCAGATTCCATAAAATAGACCTACTCAGCCTACGACTCAGCGATCTTTTATGTTAGGCCCGACACACACCAATGTCAATTCATATTTATAAAATGTTTAAGGTTAAGGGGATAGATGACTTTAAAGATGTACAAAGTAAAAAAAAATTAATTATGTAAACATCCAACAAAAATCAGTGTTTTCTTTCGATAAATTATCTATATTCATCTTACTTTAGACCTAGTTTATTTCAGTCCAATCAAGTTTTAAAGTATTTTCTGTAATCAATGGCTAAAATGTTCCAGGCTGACCAGTTATATTACAATTCCTTTCATATTATTTAAGCACATTAGCAATTTCTCTGATTCCATAAAATAGACCTACTCAGCCTACGACTCAGCGATCTTTTATGTTAGGCCCGACACACACCAATGTCAATTCATATTTATAAAACGTTTAATGTTAAAGGGATGGATTACTTTAAAGATGTACAAAGTAAAAAAAAAAAATATGTAAAAATCCAACAAAATCAGTGTTTTCTTTCGGTAAATTATCTATATTCATCTTACTTCAGTCCTAGTTTGATTTCAGTCCAATCAAGTTTTAAAATATTTTCTGTAATCAATGGCTAAAATGTTCCAGGCTGACCAGTTATATTACAATTCCTTTCATATTATTTAAGCACCTTAGTAATTTCTCTGATTCCATAAAATAGACCTACTCAGCCTACGACTCAGCGATCTTTTATGTTAGGCCCGACACACACCAATGTCAATTCATATTTATAAAACGTTTAATGTTAAAGGGATGGATTACTTTAAAGATGTACAAAGTAAAAAAAAAAATTATGTAAAAATCCAACAAAATCAGTGTTTTCTTTCGGTAAATTATCTATATTCATCTTACTTCAGTCCTAGTTTGATTTCAGTCCAATCAAGTTTTAAAATATTTTCTGTAATCAATGGCTAAAATGTTCCAGGCTGACCAGTTATATTACAATTCCTTTCATATTATTTAAGCACATTAGCAATTTCTCTGATTCCATAAAATAGACCTACTCAGCCTACGACTCAGCGATCTTTTATGTTAGGCCCGACACACACCAATGTCAATTCATATTTATAAAATGTTTAAGGTTAAAAGGATAGATGACTTTAAAGATGTACAAAGTAAAAAAAAAAAATAATTATGTAAACATCCAACAAAAATCAGTGTTTTCTTTCGGTAAATTATCTATATTCATCTTACTTCAGTCCTAGTTTGATTTCAGTCCAATCAAGTTTTAAAATATTTTCTGTAATCAATGGCTAAAATGTTCCAGGCTGACCAGTTATATTACAATTCCTTTCATATTATTTAAGCACATTAGCAATTTCTCAGATTCCATAAAATAGACCTACTCAGCCTACGACTCAGCGATCTTTTATGTTAGGCCCGACACACACCAATGTCAATTCATATTTATAAAATGTTTAAGGTTAAGGGGATAGATGACTTTAAAGATGTACAAAGTAAAAAAAAATTAATTATGTAAACATCCAACAAAAATCAGTGTTTTCTTTCGATAAATTATCTATATTCATCTTACTTTAGACCTAGTTTATTTCAGTCCAATCAAGTTTTAAAGTATTTTCTGTAATCAATGGCTAAAATGTTCCAGGCTGACCAGTTATATTACAATTCCTTTCATATTATTTAAGCACATTAGCAATTTCTCTGATTCCATAAAATAGACCTACTCAGCCTACGACTCAGCGATCTTTTATGTTAGGCCCGACACACACCAATGTCAATTCATATTTATAAAACGTTTAATGTTAAAGGGATGGATTACTTTAAAGATGTACAAAGTAAAAAAAAAAATATGTAAAAATCCAACAAAATCAGTGTTTTCTTTCGGTAAATTATCTATATTCATCTTACTTCAGTCCTAGTTTGATTTCAGTCCAATCAAGTTTTAAAATATTTTCTGTAATCAATGGCTAAAATGTTCCAGGCTGACCAGTTATATTACAATTCCTTTCATATTATTTAAGCACCTTAGTAATTTCTCTGATTCCATAAAATAGACCTACTCAGCCTACGACTCAGCGATCTTTTATGTTAGGCCCGACACACACCAATGTCAATTCATATTTATAAAACGTTTAATGTTAAAGGGATGGATTACTTTAAAGATGTACAAAGTAAAAAAAAAAATTATGTAAAAATCCAACAAAATCAGTGTTTTCTTTCGGTAAATTATCTATATTCATCTTACTTCAGTCCTAGTTTGATTTCAGTCCAATCAAGTTTTAAAATATTTTCTGTAATCAATGGCTAAAATGTTCCAGGCTGACCAGTTATATTACAATTCCTTTCATATTATTTAAGCACATTAGCAATTTCTCTGATTCCATAAAATAGACCTACTCAGCCTACGACTCAGCGATCTTTTATGTTAGGCCCGACACACACCAATGTCAATTCATATTTATAAAATGTTTAAGGTTAAAAGGATAGATGACTTTAAAGATGTACAAAGTAAAAAAAAAAATTAATTATGTAAACATCCAACAAAAATCAGTGTTTTCTTTCGGTAAATTATCTATATTCATCTTACTTCAGTCCTAGTTTGATTTCAGTCCAATCAAGTTTTAAAATATTTTCTGTAATCAATGGCTAAAATGTTCCAGGCTGACCAGTTATATTACAATTCCTTTCATATTATTTAAGCATATTAGCAATTTCTCAGATTCCATAAAATAGACCTACTCAGCCTACGACTCAGCGATCTTTTATGTTAGGCCCGACACACGCCAATGTCAATTCATATTTATAAAATGTTTAAGGTTAAGGGGATAGATGACTTTAAAGATGTACAAAGTAAAAAAAAATTAATTATGTAAACATCCAACAAAAATCAGTGTTTTCTTTCGATAAATTATCTATATTCATCTTAATTTAGACCTAGTTTATTTCAGTCCAATCAAGTTTTAAAGTATTTTCTGTAATCAATGGCTAAAATGTTCCAGGCTGACCAGTTATATTACAATTCCTTTCATATTATTTAAGCACCTTAGTAATTTCTCTGATTCCATAAAATAGACCTACTCAGCCTACGACTCAGCGATCTTTTATGTTAGGCCCGACACACACCAATGTCAATTCATATTTATAAAACGTTTAATGTTAAAGGGATGGATTACTTTAAAGATGTACAAAGTAAAAAAAAAAAATATGTAAAAATCCAACAAAATCAGTGTTTTCTTTCGGTAAATTATCTATATTCATCTTACTTCAGTCCTAGTTTGATTTCAGTCCAATCAAGTTTTAAAATATTTTCTGTAATCAATGGCTAAAATGTTCCAGGCTGACCAGTTATATTACAATTCCTTTCATATTATTTAAGCACATTAGCAATTTCTCTGATTCCATAAAATAGACCTACTCAGCCTACGACTCAGCGATCTTTTATGTTAGGCCCGACACACACCAATGTCAATTCATATTTATAAAATGTTTAAGGTTAAAAGGATAGATGACTTTAACGATGTACAAAGTAAAAAAAAAAATTAATTATGTAAACATCCAACAAAAATCAGTGTTTTCTTTCGGTAAATTATCTATATTCATCTTACTTCAGTCCTAGTTTGATTTCAGTCCAATCAAGTTTTAAAATATTTTCTGTAATCAATGGCTAAAATGTTCCAGGCTGACCAGTTATATTACAATTCCTTTCATATTATTTAAGCACATTAGCAATTTCTCTGATTCCATAAAATAGACCTACTCAGCCTACGACTCAGCGATCTTTTATGTTAGGCCCGACACACACCAATGTCAATTCATATTTATAAAATGTTTAATGTTAAAGGGATGGATTACTTTAAAGATGTACAAAGTAAAAAAAAAATTATGTAAAAATCCAACAAAATCAGTGTTTTCTTTCGGTAAATTATCTATATTCATCTTACTTCAGTCCTAGTTTGATTTCAGTCCAATCAAGTTTTAAAATATTTTCTGTAATCAATGGCTAAAATGTTCCAGGCTGACCAGTTATATTACAATTCCTTTCATATTATTTAAGCACATTAGCAATTTCTCAGATTCCATAAAATAGACCTACTCAGCCTACGACTCAGCGATCTTTTATGTTAGGCCCGACACACACCAATGTCAATTCATATTTATAAAACGTTTAATGTTAAAGGGATGGATTACTTTAAAGATGTACAAAGTAAAAAAAAAAAATTAATTATGTAAACATCCAACAAAAATCAGTGTTTTCTTTCGGTAAATTATCTATATTCATCTTACTTCAGTCCTAGTTTGATTTCAGTCCAATCAAGTTTTAAAATATTTTCTGTAATCAATGGCTAAAATGTTCCAGGCTGACCAGTTATATTACAATTCCTTTCATATTATTTAAGCACATTAGCAATTTCTCTGATTCCATAAAATAGACCTACTCAGCCTACGACTCAGCGATCTTTTATGTTAGGCCCGACACACACCAATGTCAATTCATATTTATAAAACGTTTAATGTTAAAGGGATGGATTACTTTAAAGATGTACAAAGTAAAAAAAAAATTATGTAAAAATCCAACAAAATCAGTGTTTTCTTTCGGTAAATTATCTATGTTCATCTTACTTCAGTCCTAGTTTGATTTCAGTCCAATCAAGTTTTAAAATATTTTCTGTAATCAATGGCTAAAATGTTCCAGGCTGACCAGTTATATTACAATTCCTTTCATATTATTTAAGCACCTTAGTAATTTCTCTGATTCCATAAAATAGACCTACTCAGCCTACGACTCAGCGATCTTTTATGTTAGGCCCGACACACACCAATGTCAATTCATATTTATAAAACGTTTAATGTTAAAGGGATGGATTACTTTAAAGATGTACAAAGTAAAAAAAAAAATTATGTAAAAATCCAACAAAATCAGTGTTTTCTTTCGGTAAATTATCTATATTCATCTTACTTCAGTCCTAGTTTGATTTCAGTCCAATCAAGTTTTAAAATATTTTCTGTAATCAATGGCTAAAATGTTCCAGGCTGACCAGTTATATTACAATTCCTTTCATATTATTTAAGCACATTAGCAATTTCTCTGATTCCATAAAATAGACCTACTCAGCCTACGACTCAGCGATCTTTTATGTTAGGCCCGACACACACCAATGTCAATTCATATTTATAAAATGTTTAAGGTTAAAAGGATAGATGACTTTAAAGATGTACAAAGTAAAAAAAAAAAAATTAATTATGTAAACATCCAACAAAAATCAGTGTTTTCTTTCGGTAAATTATCTATATTCATCTTACTTCAGTCCTAGTTTGATTTCAGTCCAATCAAGTTTTAAAATATTTTCTGTAATCAATGGCTAAAATGTTCCAGGCTGACCAGTTATATTACAATTCCTTTCATATTATTTAAGCACATTAGCAATTTCTCTGATTCCATAAAATAGACCTACTCAGCCTACGACTCAGCGATCTTTTATGTTAGGCCCGACACACACCAATGTCAATTCATATTTATAAAATGTTTAATGTTAAAGGGATGGATTACTTTAAAGATGTACAAAGTAAAAAAAAAAATTATGTAAAAATCCAACAAAATCAGTGTTTTCTTTCGGTAAATTATCTATATTCATCTTACTTCAGTCCTAGTTTGATTTCAGTCCAATCAAGTTTTAAAATATTTTCTGTAATCAATGGCTAAAATGTTCCAGGCTGACCAGTTATATTACAATTCCTTTCATATTATTTAAGCACATTAGCAATTTCTCAGATTCCATAAAATAGACCTACTCAGCCTACGACTCAGCGATCTTTTATGTTAGGCCCGACACACACCAATGTCAATTCATATTTATAAAACGTTTAATGTTAAAGGGATGGATTACTTTAAAGATGTACAAAGTAAAAAAAAAAAATTAATTATGTAAACATCCAACAAAAATCAGTGTTTTCTTTCGGTAAATTATCTATATTCATCTTACTTCAGTCCTAGTTTGATTTCAGTCCAATCAAGTTTTAAAATATTTTCTGTAATCAATGGCTAAAATGTTCCAGGCTGACCAGTTATATTACAATTCCTTTCATATTATTTAAGCACATTAGCAATTTCTCTGATTCCATAAAATAGACCTACTCAGCCTACGACTCAGCGATCTTTTATGTTAGGCCCGACACACACCAATGTCAATTCATATTTATAAAATGTTTAATGTTAAAGGGATGGATTACTTTAAAGATGTACAAAGTAAAAAAAAAATTATGTAAAAATCCAACAAAATCAGTGTTTTCTTTCGGTAAATTATCTATATTCATCTTACTTCAGTCCTAGTTTGATTTCAGTCCAATCAAGTTTTAAAATATTTTCTGTAATCAATGGCTAAAATGTTCCAGGCTGACCAGTTATATTACAATTCCTTTCATATTATTTAAGCACATTAGCAATTTCTCAGATTCCATAAAATAGACCTACTCAGCCTACGACTCAGCGATCTTTTATGTTAGGCCCGACACACACCAATGTCAATTCATATTTATAAAACGTTTAATGTTAAAGGGATGGATTACTTTAAAGATGTACAAAGTAAAAAAAAAAAATTAATTATGTAAACATCCAACAAAAATCAGTGTTTTCTTTCGGTAAATTATCTATATTCATCTTACTTCAGTCCTAGTTTGATTTCAGTCCAATCAAGTTTTAAAATATTTTCTGTAATCAATGGCTAAAATGTTCCAGGCTGACCAGTTATATTACAATTCCTTTCATATTATTTAAGCACATTAGCAATTTCTCTGATTCCATAAAATAGACCTACTCAGCCTACGACTCAGCGATCTTTTATGTTAGGCCCGACACACACCAATGTCAATTCATATTTATAAAACGTTTAATGTTAAAGGGATGGATTACTTTAAAGATGTACAAAGTAAAAAAAAAATTATGTAAAAATCCAACAAAATCAGTGTTTTCTTTCGGTAAATTATCTATGTTCATCTTACTTCAGTCCTAGTTTGATTTCAGTCCAATCAAGTTTTAAAATATTTTCTGTAATCAATGGCTAAAATGTTCCAGGCTGACCAGTTATATTACAATTCCTTTCATATTATTTAAGCACCTTAGTAATTTCTCTGATTCCATAAAATAGACCTACTCAGCCTACGACTCAGCGATCTTTTATGTTAGGCCCGACACACACCAATGTCAATTCATATTTATAAAACGTTTAATGTTAAAGGGATGGATTACTTTAAAGATGTACAAAGTAAAAAAAAAAATTATGTAAAAATCCAACAAAATCAGTGTTTTCTTTCGGTAAATTATCTATATTCATCTTACTTCAGTCCTAGTTTGATTTCAGTCCAATCAAGTTTTAAAATATTTTCTGTAATCAATGGCTAAAATGTTCCAGGCTGACCAGTTATATTACAATTCCTTTCATATTATTTAAGCACATTAGCAATTTCTCTGATTCCATAAAATAGACCTACTCAGCCTACGACTCAGCGATCTTTTATGTTAGGCCCGACACACACCAATGTCAATTCATATTTATAAAATGTTTAAGGTTAAAAGGATAGATGACTTTAAAGATGTACAAAGTAAAAAAAAAAAATTAATTATGTAAACATCCAACAAAAATCAGTGTTTTCTTTCGGTAAATTATCTATATTCATCTTACTTCAGTCCTAGTTTGATTTCAGTCCAATCAAGTTTTAAAATATTTTCTGTAATCAATGGCTAAAATGTTCCAGGCTGACCAGTTATATTACAATTCCTTTCATATTATTTAAGCACATTAGCAATTTCTCTGATTCCATAAAATAGACCTACTCAGCCTACGACTCAGCGATCTTTTATGTTAGGCCCGACACACACCAATGTCAATTCATATTTATAAAATGTTTAATGTTAAAGGGATGGATTACTTTAAAGATGTACAAAGTAAAAAAAAAAATTATGTAAAAATCCAACAAAATCAGTGTTTTCTTTCGGTAAATTATCTATATTCATCTTACTTCAGTCCTAGTTTGATTTCAGTCCAATCAAGTTTTAAAATATTTTCTGTAATCAATGGCTAAAATGTTCCAGGCTGACCAGTTATATTACAATTCCTTTCATATTATTTAAGCACATTAGCAATTTCTCAGATTCCATAAAATAGACCTACTCAGCCTACGACTCAGCGATCTTTTATGTTAGGCCCGACACACACCAATGTCAATTCATATTTATAAAACGTTTAATGTTAAAGGGATGGATTACTTTAAAGATGTACAAAGTAAAAAAAAAAAAATAATTATGTAAACATCCAACAAAAATCAGTGTTTTCTTTCGGTAAATTATCTATATTCATCTTACTTCAGTCCTAGTTTGATTTCAGTCCAATCAAGTTTTAAAATATTTTCTGTAATCAATGGCTAAAATGTTCCAGGCTGACCAGTTATATTACAATTCCTTTCATATTATTTAAGCACATTAGCAATTTCTCTGATTCCATAAAATAGACCTACTCAGCCTACGACTCAGCGATCTTTTATGTTAGGCCCGACACACACCAATGTCAATTCATATT
Organism: Maratus michaelseni; assembly: GCA_963931845.1. Lineage (NCBI taxonomy): Eukaryota > Metazoa > Arthropoda > Arachnida > Araneae > Salticidae > Maratus > Maratus michaelseni. The sequence goes on along the minus strand of OZ007598.1, from coordinate 134,314,845 downwards.
TATAAAATGTTTAATGTTAAAGGGATGGATTACTTTAAAGATGTACAAAGTAAAAAAAAAATTATGTAAAAATCCAACAAAATCAGTGTTTTCTTTCGGTAAATTATCTATATTCATCTTACTTCAGTCCTAGTTTGATTTCAGTCCAATCAAGTTTTAAAATATTTTCTGTAATCAATGGCTAAAATGTTCCAGGCTGACCAGTTATATTACAATTCCTTTCATATTATTTAAGCACATTAGCAATTTCTCAGATTCCATAAAATAGACCTACTCAGCCTACGACTCAGCGATCTTTTATGTTAGGCCCGACACACACCAATGTCAATTCATATTTATAAAACGTTTAATGTTAAAGGGATGGATTACTTTAAAGATGTACAAAGTAAAAAAAAAAATTATGTAAAAATCCAACAAAATCAGTGTTTTCTTTCGGTAAATTATCTATATTCATCTTACTTCAGTCCTAGTTTGATTTCAGTCCAATCAAGTTTTAAAATATTTTCTGTAATCAATGGCTAAAATGTTCCAGGCTGACCAGTTATATTACATTTCCTTTCATATTATTTAAGCACATTAGCAATTTCTCTGATTCCATAAAATAGACCTACTCAGCCTACGACTCAGCGATCTTTGATGTTAGGCCCGACACACACCAATGTCAATTCATATTTATAAAATGTTTAAGGTTAAGGGGATAGATGACTTTAAAGATGTACAAAGTAAAAAAAAAAATTAATTATGTAAACATCCAACAAAAATCAGTGTTTTCTTTCGATAAATTATCTATATTCATCTTACTTCAGACCTAGTTTATTTCAGTCCAATCAAGTTTTAAAATATTTTCTGTAATCAATGGCTAAAATGTTCCAGGCTGACCAGTTATATTACAATTCCTTTCATATTATTTAAGCACATTAGCAATTTCTCTGATTCCATAAAATAGACCTACTCAGCCTACGACTCAGCGATCTTTTATGTTAGGCCCGACACACACCAATGTCAATTCATATTTATAAAACGTTTAATGTTAAAGGGATGGATTACTTTAAAGATGTACAAAGTAAAAAAAAAAATTATGTAAAAATCCAACAAAATCAGTGTTTTCTTTCGGTAAATTATCTATATTCAGCTTACTTCAGTCCTAGTTTGATTTCAGTCCAATCAAGTTTTAAAATATTTTCTGTAATCAATGGCTAAAATGTTCCAGGCTGACCAGTTATATTACAATTCCTTTCATATTATTTAAGCACATTAGCAATTTCTCAGATTCCATAAAATAGACCTACTCAGCCTACGACTCAGCGATCTTTTATGTTAGGCCCGACACACACCAATGGCAATTCATATTTATAAAACGTTTAATGTTAAAGGGATGGATTACTTTAAAGATGTACAAATTAAAAAAAAAATTATGTAAAAATCCAACAAAATCAGTGTTTTCTTTCGGTAAATTATCTATATTCATCTTACTTCAGTCCTAGTTTGATTTCAGTCCAATCAAGTTTTAAAATATTTTCTGTAATCAATGGCTAAAATGTTCCAGGCTGACCAGTTATATTACAATTCCTTTCATATTATTTAAGCACATTAGCAATTTCTCTGATTCCATAAAATAGACCTACTCAGCCTACGACTCAGCGATCTTTTATGTTAGGCCCGACACACACCAATGTCAATTCATATTTATAAAATGTTTAAGGTTAAAAGGATAGATGACTTTAAAGATGTACAAAGTAAAAAAAAAAAATTAATTATGTAAACATCCAACAAAAATCAGTGTTTTCTTTCGGTAAATTATCTATATTCATCTTACTTCAGTCCTAGTTTGATTTCAGTCCAATCAAGTTTTAAAATATTTTCTGTAATCAATGGCTAAAATGTTCCAGGCTGACCAGTTATATTACAATTCCTTTCATATTATTTAAGCACATTAGCAATTTCTCTGATTCCATAAAATAGACCTACTCAGCCTACGACTCAGCGATCTTTTATGTTAGGCCCGACACACACCAATGTCAATTCATATTTATAAAATGTTTAATGTTAAAGGGATGGATTACTTTAAAGATGTACAAAGTAAAAAAAAAATTATGTAAAAATCCAACAAAATCAGTGTTTTCTTTCGGTAAATTATCTATATTCATCTTACTTCAGTCCTAGTTTGATTTCAGTCCAATCAAGTTTTAAAATATTTTCTGTAATCAATGGCTAAAATGTTCCAGGCTGACCAGTTATATTACAATTCCTTTCATATTATTTAAGCACATTAGCAATTTCTCAGATTCCATAAAATAGACCTACTCAGCCTACGACTCAGCGATCTTTTATGTTAGGCCCGACACACACCAATGGCAATTCATATTTATAAAACGTTTAATGTTAAAGGGATGGATTACTTTAAAGATGTACAAAGTAAAAAAAAAAATTATGTAAAAATCCAACAAAATCAGTGTTTTCTTTCGGTAAATTATCTATATTCATCTTACTTCAGTCCTAGTTTGATTTCAGTCCAATCAAGTTTTAAAATATTTTCTGTAATCAATGGCTAAAATGTTCCAGGCTGACCAGTTATATTACAATTCCTTTCATATTATTTAAGCACATTAGCAATTTCTCTGATTCCATAAAATAGACCTACTCAGCCTACGACTCAGCGATCTTTTATGTTAGGCCCGACACACACCAATGTCAATTCATATTTATAAAATGTTTAAGGTTAAAAGGATAGATGACTTTAAAGATGTACAAAGTAAAAAAAAAAAATTAATTATGTAAACATCCAACAAAAATCAGTGTTTTCTTTCGGTAAATTATCTATATTCATCTTACTTCAGTCCTAGTTTGATTTCAGTCCAATCAAGTTTTAAAATATTTTCTGTAATCAATGGCTAAAATGTTCCAGGCTGACCAGTTATATTACAATTCCTTTCATATTATTTAAGCACATTAGCAATTTCTCTGATTCCATAAAATAGACCTACTCAGCCTACGACTCAGCGATCTTTTATGTTAGGCCCGACACACACCAATGTCAATTCATATTTATAAAATGTTTAATGTTAAAGGGATGGATTACTTTAAAGATGTACAAAGTAAAAAAAAAATTATGTAAAAATCCAACAAAATCAGTGTTTTCTTTCGGTAAATTATCTATATTCATCTTACTTCAGTCCTAGTTTGATTTCAGTCCAATCAAGTTTTAAAATATTTTCTGTAATCAATGGCTAAAATGTTCCAGGCTGACCAGTTATATTACAATTCCTTTCATATTATTTAAGCACATTAGCAATTTCTCAGATTCCATAAAATAGACCTACTCAGCCTACGACTCAGCGATCTTTTATGTTAGGCCCGACACACACCAATGTCAATTCATATTTATAAAACGTTTAATGTTAAAGGGATGGATTACTTTAAAGATGTACAAAGTAAAAAAAAAAAATTAATTATGTAAACATCCAACAAAAATCAGTGTTTTCTTTCGGTAAATTATCTATATTCATCTTACTTCAGTCCTAGTTTGATTTCAGTCCAATCAAGTTTTAAAATATTTTCTGTAATCAATGGCTAAAATGTTCCAGGCTGACCAGTTATATTACAATTCCTTTCATATTATTTAAGCACATTAGCAATTTCTCTGATTCCATAAAATAGACCTACTCAGCCTACGACTCAGCGATCTTTTATGTTAGGCCCGACACACACCAATGTCAATTCATATTTATAAAACGTTTAATGTTAAAGGGATGGATTACTTTAAAGATGTACAAAGTAAAAAAAAAATTATGTAAAAATCCAACAAAATCAGTGTTTTCTTTCGGTAAATTATCTATGTTCATCTTACTTCAGTCCTAGTTTGATTTCAGTCCAATCAAGTTTTAAAATATTTTCTGTAATCAATGGCTAAAATGTTCCAGGCTGACCAGTTATATTACAATTCCTTTCATATTATTTAAGCACCTTAGTAATTTCTCTGATTCCATAAAATAGACCTACTCAGCCTACGACTCAGCGATCTTTTATGTTAGGCCCGACACACACCAATGTCAATTCATATTTATAAAACGTTTAATGTTAAAGGGATGGATTACTTTAAAGATGTACAAAGTAAAAAAAAAAATTATGTAAAAATCCAACAAAATCAGTGTTTTCTTTCGGTAAATTATCTATATTCATCTTACTTCAGTCCTAGTTTGATTTCAGTCCAATCAAGTTTTAAAATATTTTCTGTAATCAATGGCTAAAATGTTCCAGGCTGACCAGTTATATTACAATTCCTTTCATATTATTTAAGCACATTAGCAATTTCTCTGATTCCATAAAATAGACCTACTCAGCCTACGACTCAGCGATCTTTTATGTTAGGCCCGACACACACCAATGTCAATTCATATTTATAAAATGTTTAAGGTTAAAAGGATAGATGACTTTAAAGATGTACAAAGTAAAAAAAAAAAATTAATTATGTAAACATCCAACAAAAATCAGTGTTTTCTTTCGGTAAATTATCTATATTCATCTTACTTCAGTCCTAGTTTGATTTCAGTCCAATCAAGTTTTAAAATATTTTCTGTAATCAATGGCTAAAATGTTCCAGGCTGACCAGTTATATTACAATTCCTTTCATATTATTTAAGCACATTAGCAATTTCTCTGATTCCATAAAATAGACCTACTCAGCCTACGACTCAGCGATCTTTTATGTTAGGCCCGACACACACCAATGTCAATTCATATTTATAAAATGTTTAATGTTAAAGGGATGGATTACTTTAAAGATGTACAAAGTAAAAAAAAAAATTATGTAAAAATCCAACAAAATCAGTGTTTTCTTTCGGTAAATTATCTATATTCATCTTACTTCAGTCCTAGTTTGATTTCAGTCCAATCAAGTTTTAAAATATTTTCTGTAATCAATGGCTAAAATGTTCCAGGCTGACCAGTTATATTACAATTCCTTTCATATTATTTAAGCACATTAGCAATTTCTCAGATTCCATAAAATAGACCTACTCAGCCTACGACTCAGCGATCTTTTATGTTAGGCCCGACACACACCAATGTCAATTCATATTTATAAAACGTTTAATGTTAAAGGGATGGATTACTTTAAAGATGTACAAAGTAAAAAAAAAAAAATAATTATGTAAACATCCAACAAAAATCAGTGTTTTCTTTCGGTAAATTATCTATATTCATCTTACTTCAGTCCTAGTTTGATTTCAGTCCAATCAAGTTTTAAAATATTTTCTGTAATCAATGGCTAAAATGTTCCAGGCTGACCAGTTATATTACAATTCCTTTCATATTATTTAAGCACATTAGCAATTTCTCTGATTCCATAAAATAGACCTACTCAGCCTACGACTCAGCGATCTTTTATGTTAGGCCCGACACACACCAATGTCAATTCATATTTATAAAATGTTTAATGTTAAAGGGATGGATTACTTTAAAGATGTACAAAGTAAAAAAAAAATTATGTAAAAATCCAACAAAATCAGTGTTTTCTTTCGGTAAATTATCTATATTCATCTTACTTCAGTCCTAGTTTGATTTCAGTCCAATCAAGTTTTAAAATATTTTCTGTAATCAATGGCTAAAATGTTCCAGGCTGACCAGTTATATTACAATTCCTTTCATATTATTTAAGCACATTAGCAATTTCTCAGATTCCATAAAATAGACCTACTCAGCCTACGACTCAGCGATCTTTTATGTTAGGCCCGACACACACCAATGTCAATTCATATTTATAAAACGTTTAATGTTAAAGGGATGGATTACTTTAAAGATGTACAAAGTAAAAAAAAAAATTATGTAAAAATCCAACAAAATCAGTGTTTTCTTTCGGTAAATTATCTATATTCATCTTACTTCAGTCCTAGTTTGATTTCAGTCCAATCAAGTTTTAAAATATTTTCTGTAATCAATGGCTAAAATGTTCCAGGCTGACCAGTTATATTACATTTCCTTTCATATTATTTAAGCACATTAGCAATTTCTCTGATTCCATAAAATAGACCTACTCAGCCTACGACTCAGCGATCTTTGATGTTAGGCCCGACACACACCAATGTCAATTCATATTTATAAAATGTTTAAGGTTAAGGGGATAGATGACTTTAAAGATGTACAAAGTAAAAAAAAAAATTAATTATGTAAACATCCAACAAAAATCAGTGTTTTCTTTCGATAAATTATCTATATTCATCTTACTTCAGACCTAGTTTATTTCAGTCCAATCAAGTTTTAAAATATTTTCTGTAATCAATGGCTAAAATGTTCCAGGCTGACCAGTTATATTACAATTCCTTTCATATTATTTAAGCACATTAGCAATTTCTCTGATTCCATAAAATAGACCTACTCAGCCTACGACTCAGCGATCTTTTATGTTAGGCCCGACACACACCAATGTCAATTCATATTTATAAAACGTTTAATGTTAAAGGGATGGATTACTTTAAAGATGTACAAAGTAAAAAAAAAAATTATGTAAAAATCCAACAAAATCAGTGTTTTCTTTCGGTAAATTATCTATATTCAGCTTACTTCAGTCCTAGTTTGATTTCAGTCCAATCAAGTTTTAAAATATTTTCTGTAATCAATGGCTAAAATGTTCCAGGCTGACCAGTTATATTACAATTCCTTTCATATTATTTAAGCACATTAGCAATTTCTCAGATTCCATAAAATAGACCTACTCAGCCTACGACTCAGCGATCTTTTATGTTAGGCCCGACACACACCAATGGCAATTCATATTTATAAAACGTTTAATGTTAAAGGGATGGATTACTTTAAAGATGTACAAAGTAAAAAAAAAAATTATGTAAAAATCCAACAAAATCAGTGTTTTCTTTCGGTAAATTATCTATATTCATCTTACTTCAGTCCTAGTTTGATTTCAGTCCAATCAAGTTTTAAAATATTTTCTGTAATCAATGGCTAAAATGTTCCAGGCTGACCAGTTATATTACAATTCCTTTCATATTATTTAAGCACATTAGCAATTTCTCTGATTCCATAAAATAGACCTACTCAGCCTACGACTCAGCGATCTTTTATGTTAGGCCCGACACACACCAATGTCAATTCATATTTATAAAATGTTTAAGGTTAAAAGGATAGATGACTTTAAAGATGTACAAAGTAAAAAAAAAAAATTAATTATGTAAACATCCAACAAAAATCAGTGTTTTCTTTCGGTAAATTATCTATATTCATCTTACTTCAGTCCTAGTTTGATTTCAGTCCAATCAAGTTTTAAAATATTTTCTGTAATCAATGGCTAAAATGTTCCAGGCTGACCAGTTATATTACAATTCCTTTCATATTATTTAAGCACATTAGCAATTTCTCTGATTCCATAAAATAGACCTACTCAGCCTACGACTCAGCGATCTTTTATGTTAGGCCCGACACACACCAATGTCAATTCATATTTATAAAATGTTTAATGTTAAAGGGATGGATTACTTTAAAGATGTACAAAGTAAAAAAAAAATTATGTAAAAATCCAACAAAATCAGTGTTTTCTTTCGGTAAATTATCTATATTCATCTTACTTCAGTCCTAGTTTGATTTCAGTCCAATCAAGTTTTAAAATATTTTCTGTAATCAATGGCTAAAATGTTCCAGGCTGACCAGTTATATTACAATTCCTTTCATATTATTTAAGCACATTAGCAATTTCTCAGATTCCATAAAATAGACCTACTCAGCCTACGACTCAGCGATCTTTTATGTTAGGCCCGACACACACCAATGTCAATTCATATTTATAAAACGTTTAATGTTAAAGGGATGGATTACTTTAAAGATGTACAAAGTAAAAAAAAAAATTATGTAAAAATCCAACAAAATCAGTGTTTTCTTTCGGTAAATTATCTATATTCATCTTACTTCAGTCCTAGTTTGATTTCAGTCCAATCAAGTTTTAAAATATTTTCTGTAATCAATGGCTAAAATGTTCCAGGCTGACCAGATATATTACATTTCCTTTCATATTATTTAAGCACATTAGCAATTTCTCTGATTCCATAAAATAGACCTACTCAGCCTACGACTCAGCGATCTTTGATGTTAGGCCCGACACACACCAATGTCAATTCATATTTATAAAATGTTTAAGGTTAAGGGGATAGATGACTTTAAAGATGTACAAAGTAAAAAAAAAATTAATTATGTAAACATCCAACAAAAATCAGTGTTTTCTTTCGATAAATTATCTATATTCATCTTACTTCAGACCTAGTTTATTTCAGTCCAATCAAGTTTTAAAATATTTTCTGTAATCAATGGCTAAAATGTTCCAGGCTGACCAGTTATATTACAATTCCTTTCATATTATTTAAGCACATTAGCAATTTCTCAGATTCCATAAAATAGACCTACTCAGCCTACGACTCAGCGATCTTTTATGTTAGGCCCGACACACACCAATGTCAATTCATATTTATAAAACGTTTAATGTTAAAGGGATGGATTACTTTAAAGATGTACAAAGTAAAAAAAAAAATTAATTATGTAAACATCCAACAAAAATCAGTGTTTTCTTTCGGTAAATTATCTATATTCATCTTACTTCAGTCCTAGTTTGATTTCAGTCCAATCAAGTTTTAAAATATTTTCTGTAATCAATGGCTAAAATGTTCCAGGCTGACCAGTTATATTACAATTCCTTTCATATTATTTAAGCACATTAGCAATTTCTCTGATTCCATAAAATAGACCTACTCAGCCTACGACTCAGCGATCTTTTATGTTAGGCCCGACACACACCAATGTCAATTCATATTTATAAAATGTTTAATGTTAAAGGGATGGATTACTTTAAAGATGTACAAAGTAAAAAAAAAAATATGTAAAAATCCAACAAAATCAGTGTTTTCTTTCGGTAAATTATCTATATTCATCTTACTTCAGTCCTAGTTTGATTTCAGTCCAATCAAGTTTTAAAATATTTTCTGTAATCAATGGCTAAAATGTTCCAGGCTGACCAGTTATATTACAATTCCTTTCATATTATTTAAGCACATTAGCAATTTCTCAGATTCCATAAAATAGACCTACTCAGCCTACGACTCAGCGATCTTTTATGTTAGGCCCGACACACACCAATGTCAATTCATATTTATAAAACGTTTAATGTTAAAGGGATGGATTACTTTAAAGATGTACAAAGTAAAAAAAAAAATTATGTAAAAATCCAACAAAATCAGTGTTTTCTTTCGGTAAATTATCTATATTCATCTTACTTCAGTCCTAGTTTGATTTCAGTCCAATCAAGTTTTAAAATATTTTCTGTAATCAATGGCTAAAATGTTCCAGGCTGACCAGTTATATTACATTTCCTTTCATATTATTTAAGCACATTAGCAATTTCTCTGATTCCATAAAATAGACCTACTCAGCCTACGACTCAGCGATCTTTGATGTTAGGCCCGACACACACCAATGTCAATTCATATTTATAAAATGTTTAAGGTTAAGGGGATAGATGACTTTAAAGATGTACAAAGTAAAAAAAAAAATTAATTATGTAAACATCCAACAAAAATCAGTGTTTTCTTTCGATAAATTATCTATATTCATCTTACTTCAGACCTAGTTTATTTCAGTCCAATCAAGTTTTAAAATATTTTCTGTAATCAATGGCTAAAATGTTCCAGGCTGACCAGTTATATTACAATTCCTTTCATATTATTTAAGCACATTAGCAATTTCTCTGATTCCATAAAATAGACCTACTCAGCCTACGACTCAGCGATCTTTTATGTTAGGCCCGACACACACCAATGTCAATTCATATTTATAAAACGTTTAATGTTAAAGGGATGGATTACTTTAAAGATGTACAAAGTAAAAAAAAAAATTATGTAAAAATCCAACAAAATCAGTGTTTTCTTTCGGTAAATTATCTATATTCAGCTTACTTCAGTCCTAGTTTGATTTCAGTCCAATCAAGTTTTAAAATATTTTCTGTAATCAATGGCTAAAATGTTCCAGGCTGACCAGTTATATTACAATTCCTTTCATATTATTTAAGCACATTAGCAATTTCTCAGATTCCATAAAATAGACCTACTCAGCCTACGACTCAGCGATCTTTTATGTTAGGCCCGACACACACCAATGGCAATTCATATTTATAAAACGTTTAATGTTAAAGGGATGGATTACTTTAAAGATGTACAAAGTAAAAAAAAAAAATTATGTAAAAATCCAACAAAATCAGTGTTTTCTTTCGGTAAATTATCTATATTCATCTTACTTCAGTCCTAGTTTGATTTCAGTCCAATCAAGTTTTAAAATATTTTCTGTAATCAATGGCTAAAATGTTCCAGGCTGACCAGTTATATTACAATTCCTTTCATATTATTTAAGCACATTAGCAATTTCTCTGATTCCATAAAATAGACCTACTCAGCCTACGACTCAGCGATCTTTTATGTTAGGCCCGACACACACCAATGTCAATTCATATTTATAAAATGTTTAAGGTTAAAAGGATAGATGACTTTAAAGATGTACAAAGTAAAAAAAAAAAATTAATTATGTAAACATCCAACAAAAATCAGTGTTTTCTTTCGGTAAATTATCTATATTCATCTTACTTCAGTCCTAGTTTGATTTCAGTCCAATCAAGTTTTAAAATATTTTCTGTAATCAATGGCTAAAATGTTCCAGGCTGACCAGTTATATTACAATTCCTTTCATATTATTTAAGCACATTAGCAATTTCTCTGATTCCATAAAATAGACCTACTCAGCCTACGACTCAGCGATCTTTTATGTTAGGCCCGACACACACCAATGTCAATTCATATTTATAAAATGTTTAATGTTAAAGGGATGGATTACTTTAAAGATGTACAAAGTAAAAAAAAAATTATGTAAAAATCCAACAAAATCAGTGTTTTCTTTCGGTAAATTATCTATATTCATCTTACTTCAGTCCTAGTTTGATTTCAGTCCAATCAAGTTTTAAAATATTTTCTGTAATCAATGGCTAAAATGTTCCAGGCTGACCAGTTATATTACAATTCCTTTCATATTATTTAAGCACATTAGCAATTTCTCAGATTCCATAAAATAGACCTACTCAGCCTACGACTCAGCGATCTTTTATGTTAGGCCCGACACACACCAATGTCAATTCATATTTATAAAACGTTTAATGTTAAAGGGATGGATTACTTTAAAGATGTACAAAGTAAAAAAAAAAATTATGTAAAAATCCAACAAAATCAGTGTTTTCTTTCGGTAAATTATCTATATTCATCTTACTTCAGTCCTAGTTTGATTTCAGTCCAATCAAGTTTTAAAATATTTTCTGTAATCAATGGCTAAAATGTTCCAGGCTGACCAGATATATTACATTTCCTTTCATATTATTTAAGCACATTAGCAATTTCTCTGATTCCATAAAATAGACCTACTCAGCCTACGACTCAGCGATCTTTGATGTTAGGCCCGACACACACCAATGTCAATTCATATTTATAAAATGTTTAAGGTTAAGGGGATAGATGACTTTAAAGATGTACAAAGTAAAAAAAAAATTAATTATGTAAACATCCAACAAAAATCAGTGTTTTCTTTCGATAAATTATCTATATTCATCTTACTTCAGACCTAGTTTATTTCAGTCCAATCAAGTTTTAAAATATTTTCTGTAATCAATGGCTAAAATGTTCCAGGCTGACCAGTTATATTACAATTCCTTTCATATTATTTAAGCACATTAGCAATTTCTCTGATTCCATAAAATAGACCTACTCAGCCTACGACTCAGCGATCTTTTATGTTAGGCCCGACACACACCAATGTCAATTCATATTTATAAAACGTTTAATGTTAAAGGGATGGATTACTTTAAAGATGTACAAAGTAAAAAAAAAAATTATGTAAAAATCCAACAAAATCAGTGTTTTCTTTCGGTAAATTATCTATATTCAGCTTACTTCAGTCCTAGTTTGATTTCAGTCCAATCAAGTTTTAAAATATTTTCTGTAATCAATGGCTAAAATGTTCCAGGCTGACCAGTTATATTACAATTCCTTTCATATTATTTAAGCACATTAGCAATTTCTCAGATTCCATAAAATAGACCTACTCAGCCTACGACTCAGCGATCTTTTATGTTAGGCCCGACACACACCAATGGCAATTCATATTTATAAAACGTTTAATGTTAAAGGGATGGATTACTTTAAAGATGTACAAAGTAAAAAAAAAAAAATTATGTAAAAATCCAACAAAATCAGTGTTTTCTTTCGGTAAATTATCTATATTCATCTTACTTCAGTCCTAGTTTGATTTCAGTCCAATCAAGTTTTAAAATATTTTCTGTAATCAATGGCTAAAATGTTCCAGGCTGACCAGTTATATTACAATTCCTTTCATATTATTTAAGCACCTTAGTAATTTCTCTGATTCCATAAAATAGACCTACTCAGCCTACGACTCAGCGATCTTTTATGTTAGGCCCGACACACACCAATGTCAATTCATATTTATAAAATGTTTAAGGTTAAAAGGATAGATGACTTTAAAGATGTACAAAGTAAAAAAAAAAATTAATTATGTAAACATCCAACAAAAATCAGTGTTTTCTTTCGGTAAATTATCTATATTCATCTTACTTCAGTCCTAGTTTGATTTCAGTCCAATCAAGTTTTAAAATATTTTCTGTAATCAATGGCTAAAATGTTCCAGGCTGACCAGTTATATTACAATTCCTTTCATATTATTTAAGCACATTAGCAATTTCTCAGATTCCATAAAATAGACCTACTCAGCCTACGACTCAGCGATCTTTTATGTTAGGCCCGACACACACCAATGTCAATTCATATTTATAAAATGTTTAAGGTTAAGGGGATAGATGACTTTAAAGATGTACAAAGTAAAAAAAAAATAATTATGTAAACATCCAACAAAAATCAGTGTTTTCTTTCGATAAATTATCTATATTCATCTTACTTCAGACCTAGTTTATTTCAGTCCAATCAAGTTTTAAAATATTTTCTGTAATCAATGGCTAAAATGTTCCAGGCTGACCAGTTATATTACAATTCCTTTCATATTATTTAAGCACATTAGCAATTTCTCTGATTCCATAAAATAGACCTACTCAGCCTACGACTCAGCGATCTTTTATGTTAGGCCCGACACACACCAATGTCAATTCATATTTATAAAATGTTTAATGTTAAAGGGATGGATTACTTTAAAGATGTACAAAGTAAAAAAAAAAATTATGTAAAAATCCAACAAAATCAGTGTTTTCTTTCGGTAAATTATCTATATTCATCTTACTTCAGTCCTAGTTTGATTTCAGTCCAATCAAGTTTTAAAATATTTTCTGTAATCAATGGCTAAAATGTTCCAGGCTGACCAGTTATATTACAATTCCTTTCATATTATTTAAGCACATTAGCAATTTCTCAGATTCCATAAAATAGACCTACTCAGCCTACGACTCAGCGATCTTTTATGTTAGGCCCGACACACACCAATGTCAATTCATATTTATAAAACGTTTAATGTTAAAGGGATGGATTACTTTAAAGATGTACAAAGTAAAAAAAAAAATTATGTAAAAATCCAACAAAATCAGTGTTTTCTTTCGGTAAATTATCTATATTCATCTTACTTCAGTCCTAGTTTGATTTCAGTCCAATCAAGTTTTAAAATATTTTCTGTAATCAATGGCTAAAATGTTCCAGGCTGACCAGTTATATTACATTTCCTTTCATATTATTTAAGCACATTAGCAATTTCTCTGATTCCATAAAATAGACCTACTCAGCCTACGACTCAGCGATCTTTGATGTTAGGCCCGACACACACCAATGTCAATTCATATTTATAAAATGTTTAAGGTTAAGGGGATAGATGACTTTAAAGATGTACAAAGTAAAAAAAAAATTAATTATGTAAACATCCAACAAAAATCAGTGTTTTCTTTCGATAAATTATCTATATTCATCTTACTTCAGACCTAGTTTATTTCAGTCCAATCAAGTTTTAAAATATTTTCTGTAATCAATGGCTAAAATGTTCCAGGCTGACCAGTTATATTACAATTCCTTTCATATTATTTAAGCACATTAGCAATTTCTCTGATTCCATAAAATAGACCTACTCAGCCTACGACTCAGCGATCTTTTATGTTAGGCCCGACACACACCAATGTCAATTCATATTTATAAAACGTTTAATGTTAAAGGGATGGATTACTTTAAAGATGTACAAAGTAAAAAAAAAATTATGTAAAAATCCAACAAAATCAGTGTTTTCTTTCGGTAAATTATCTATATTCAGCTTACTTCAGTCCTAGTTTGATTTCAGTCCAATCAAGTTTTAAAATATTTTCTGTAATCAATGGCTAAAATGTTCCAGGCTGACCAGTTATATTACAATTCCTTTCATATTATTTAAGCACATTAGCAATTTCTCAGATTCCATAAAATAGACCTACTCAGCCTACGACTCAGCGATCTTTTATGTTAGGCCCGACACACACCAATGGCAATTCATATTTATAAAACGTTTAATGTTAAAGGGATGGATTACTTTAAAGATGTACAAAGTAAAAAAAAAAAATTATGTAAAAATCCAACCAAATCAGTGTTTTCTTTCGGTAAATTATCTATATTCATCTTACTTCAGTCCTAGTTTGATTTCAGTCCAATCAAGTTTTAAAATATTTTCTGTAATCAATGGCTAAAATGTTCCAGGCTGACCAGTTATACTACAATTCCTTTCATATTATTTAAGCACATCAGCAATTTCTCGGATTCCATAAAATAGACCTACTCAGCCTACGACTCAGCGATCTTTTATGTTAGGCCCGACACACACCAATGTCAATTCATATTTATAAAATGTTTAAGGTTAAAAGGATAGATGACTTTAAAGATGTACAAAGTAAAAAAAAAAATTAATTATGTAAACATCCAACAAAAATCAGTGTTTTCTTTCGGTAAATTATCTATATTCATCTTACTTCAGTCCTAGTTTGATTTCAGTCCAATCAAGTTTTAAAATATTTTCTGTAATCAATGGCTAAAATGTTCCAGGCTGACCAGTTATATTACAATTCCTTTCATATTATTTAAGCACATTAGCAATTTCTCAGATTCCATAAAATAGACCTACTCAGCCTACGACTCAGCGATCTTTTATGTTAGGCCCGACACACACCAATGTCAATTCATATTTATAAAATGTTTAAGGTTAAGGGGATAGATGACTTTAAAGATGTACAAAGTAAAAAAAAATTAATTATGTAAACATCCAACAAAAATCAGTGTTTTCTTTCGATAAATTATCTATATTCATCTTACTTTAGACCTAGTTTATTTCAGTCCAATCAAGTTTTAAAGTATTTTCTGTAATCAATGGCTAAAATGTTCCAGGCTGACCAGTTATATTACAATTCCTTTCATATTATTTAAGCACATTAGCAATTTCTCTGATTCCATAAAATAGACCTACTCAGCCTACGACTCAGCGATCTTTTATGTTAGGCCCGACACACACCAATGTCAATTCATATTTATAAAACGTTTAATGTTAAAGGGATGGATTACTTTAAAGATGTACAAAGTAAAAAAAAAAATATGTAAAAATCCAACAAAATCAGTGTTTTCTTTCGGTAAATTATCTATATTCATCTTACTTCAGTCCTAGTTTGATTTCAGTCCAATCAAGTTTTAAAATATTTTCTGTAATCAATGGCTAAAATGTTCCAGGCTGACCAGTTATATTACAATTCCTTTCATATTATTTAAGCACCTTAGTAATTTCTCTGATTCCATAAAATAGACCTACTCAGCCTACGACTCAGCGATCTTTTATGTTAGGCCCGACACACACCAATGTCAATTCATATTTATAAAACGTTTAATGTTAAAGGGATGGATTACTTTAAAGATGTACAAAGTAAAAAAAAAAATTATGTAAAAATCCAACAAAATCAGTGTTTTCTTTCGGTAAATTATCTATATTCATCTTACTTCAGTCCTAGTTTGATTTCAGTCCAATCAAGTTTTAAAATATTTTCTGTAATCATGGCTAAAATGTTCCAGGCTGACCAGTTATATTACAATTCCTTTCATATTATTTAAGCACATTAGCAATTTCTCTGATTCCATAAAATAGACCTACTCAGCCTACGACTCAGCGATCTTTTATGTTAGGCCCGACACACACCAATGTCAATTCATATTTATAAAATGTTTAAGGTTAAAAGGATAGATGACTTTAAAGATGTACAAAGTAAAAAAAAAAATTAATTATGTAAACATCCAACAAAAATCAGTGTTTTCTTTCGGTAAATTATCTATATTCATCTTACTTCAGTCCTAGTTTGATTTCAGTCCAATCAAGTTTTAAAATATTTTCTGTAATCAATGGCTAAAATGTTCCAGGCTGACCAGTTATATTACAATTCCTTTCATATTATTTAAGCATATTAGCAATTTCTCAGATTCCATAAAATAGACCTACTCAGCCTACGACTCAGCGATCTTTTATGTTAGGCCCGACACACGCCAATGTCAATTCATATTTATAAAATGTTTAAGGTTAAGGGGATAGATGACTTTAAAGATGTACAAAGTAAAAAAAAATTAATTATGTAAACATCCAACAAAAATCAGTGTTTTCTTTCGATAAATTATCTATATTCATCTTAATTTAGACCTAGTTTATTTCAGTCCAATCAAGTTTTAAAGTATTTTCTGTAATCAATGGCTAAAATGTTCCAGGCTGACCAGTTATATTACAATTCCTTTCATATTATTTAAGCACATTAGCAATTTCTCTGATTCCATAAAATAGACCTACTCAGCCTACGACTCAGCGATCTTTTATGTTAGGCCCGACACACACCAATGTCAATTCATATTTATAAAACGTTTAATGTTAAAGGGATGGATTACTTTAAAGATGTACAAAGTAAAAAAAAAATTATGTAAAAATCCAACAAAATCAGTGTTTTCTTTCGGTAAATTATCTATGTTCATCTTACTTCAGTCCTAGTTTGATTTCAGTCCAATCAAGTTTTAAAATATTTTCTGTAATCAATGGCTAAAATGTTCCAGGCTGACCAGTTATATTACAATTCCTTTCATATTATTTAAGCACCTTAGTAATTTCTCTGATTCCATAAAATAGACCTACTCAGCCTACGACTCAGCGATCTTTTATGTTAGGCCCGACACACACCAATGTCAATTCATATTTATAAAACGTTTAATGTTAAAGGGATGGATTACTTTAAAGATGTACAAAGTAAAAAAAAAAATTATGTAAAAATCCAACAAAATCAGTGTTTTCTTTCGGTAAATTATCTATATTCATCTTACTTCAGTCCTAGTTTGATTTCAGTCCAATCAAGTTTTAAAATATTTTCTGTAATCAATGGCTAAAATGTTCCAGGCTGACCAGTTATATTACAATTCCTTTCATATTATTTAAGCACATTAGCAATTTCTCTGATTCCATAAAATAGACCTACTCAGCCTACGACTCAGCGATCTTTTATGTTAGGCCCGACACACACCAATGTCAATTCATATTTATAAAATGTTTAAGGTTAAAAGGATAGATGACTTTAAAGATGTACAAAGTAAAAAAAAAATTAATTATGTAAACATCCAACAAAAATCAGTGTTTTCTTTCGGTAAATTATCTATATTCATCTTACTTCAGTCCTAGTTTGATTTCAGTCCAATCAAGTTTTAAAATATTTTCTGTAATCAATGGCTAAAATGTTCCAGGCTGACCAGTTATATTACAATTCCTTTCATATTATTTAAGCACATTAGCAATTTCTCAGATTCCATAAAATAGACCTACTCAGCCTACGACTCAGCGATCTTTTATGTTAGGCCCGACACACACCAGTGTCAATTCATATTTATAAAATGTTTAAGGTTAAGGGGATAGATGACTTTAAAGATGTACAAAGTAAAAAAAAAAATTAATTATGTAAACATCCAACAAAAATCAGTGTTTTCTTTCGATAAATTATCTATATTCATCTTACTTTAGACCTAGTTTATTTCAGTCCAATCAAGTTTTAAAGTATTTTCTGTAATCAATGGCTAAAATGTTCCAGGCTGACCAGTTATATTACAATTCCTTTCATATTATTTAAGCACATTAGCAATTTCTCTGATTCCATAAAATAGACCTACTCAGCCTACGACTCAGCGATCTTTTATGTTAGGCCCGACACACACCAATGTCAATTCATATTTATAAAACGTTTAATGTTAAAGGGATGGATTACTTTAAAGATGTACAAAGTAAAAAAAAAATTATGTAAAAATCCAACAAAATCAGTGTTTTCTTTCGGTAAATTATCTATATTCATCTTACTTCAGTCCTAGTTTGATTTCAGTCCAATCAAGTTTTAAAATATTTTCTGTAATCAATGGCTAAAATGTTCCAGGCTGACCAGTTATATTACAATTCCTTTCATATTATTTAAGCACCTTAGTAATTTCTCTGATTCCATAAAATAGACCTACTCAGCCTACGACTCAGCGATCTTTTATGTTAGGCCCGACACACACCAATGTCAATTCATATTTATAAAACGTTTAATGTTAAAGGGATGGATTACTTTAAAGATGTACAAAGTAAAAAAAAAATTATGTAAAAATCCAACAAAATCAGTGTTTTCTTTCGGTAAATTATCTATATTCATCTTACTTCAGTCCTAGTTTGATTTCAGTCCAATCAAGTTTTAAAATATTTTCTGTAATCAATGGCTAAAATGTTCCAGGCTGACCAGTTATATTACAATTCCTTTCATATTATTTAAGCACATTAGCAATTTCTCAGATTCCATAAAATAGACCTACTCAGCCTACGACTCAGCGATCTTTTATGTTAGGCCCGACACACACCAATGTCAATTCATATTTATAAAATGTTTAAGGTTAAGGGGATAGATGACTTTAAAGATGTACAAAGTAAAAAAAAAATAATTATGTAAACATCCAACAAAAATCAGTGTTTTCTTTCGATAAATTATCTATATTCATCTTACTTCAGACCTAGTTTGTTTCAGTCCAATCAAGTTTTAAAATATTTTCTGTAATCAATGGCTAAAATGTTCCAGGCTGACCAGTTATATTACAATTCCTTTCATATTATTTAAGCACATTAGCAATTTCTCTGATTCCATAAAATAGACCTACTCAGCCTACGACTCAGCGATCTTTGATGTTAGGCCCGACACACACCAATGTCAATTCATATTTATAAAATGTTTAAGGTTAAGGGGATAGATGACTTTAAAGATGTACAAAGTAAAAAAAAAATTAATTATGTAAACATCCAACAAAAATCAGTGTTTTCTTTCGATAAATTATCTATATTCATCTTACTTCAGACCTAGTTTATTTCAGTCCAATCAAGTTTTAAAATATTTTCTGTAATCAATGGCTAAAATGTTCCAGGCTGACCAGTTATATTACAATTCCTTTCATATTATTTAAGCACATTAGCAATTTCTCAGATTCCATAAAATAGACCTACTCAGCCTACGACTCAGCGATCTTTTATGTTAGGCCCGACACACACCAATGTCAATTCATATTTATAAAACGTTTAATGTTAAAGGGATGGATTACTTTAAAGATGTACAAAGTAAAAAAAAAAATTATGTAAAAATCCAACAAAATCAGTGTTTTCTTTCGGTAAATTATCTATATTCAGCTTACTTCAGTCCTAGTTTGATTTCAGTCCAATCAAGTTTTAAAATATTTTCTGTAATCAATGGCTAAAATGTTCCAGGCTGACCAGTTATATTACAATTCCTTTCATATTATTTAAGCACATTAGCAATTTCTCAGATTCCATAAAATA
Organism: Maratus michaelseni; assembly: GCA_963931845.1. Classification (NCBI taxonomy): domain Eukaryota; kingdom Metazoa; phylum Arthropoda; class Arachnida; order Araneae; family Salticidae; genus Maratus; species Maratus michaelseni. The sequence goes on along the minus strand of OZ007598.1, from coordinate 134,294,940 downwards.
GACCTACTCAGCCTACGACTCAGCGATCTTTTATGTTAGGCCCGACACACACCAATGGCAATTCATATTTATAAAACGTTTAATGTTAAAGGGATGGATTACTTTAAAGATGTACAAAGTAAAAAAAAAAAATTATGTAAAAATCCAACAAAATCAGTGTTTTCTTTCGGTAAATTATCTATATTCATCTTACTTCAGTCCTAGTTTGATTTCAGTCCAATCAAGTTTTAAAATATTTTCTGTAATCAATGGCTAAAATGTTCCAGGCTGACCAGTTATATTACAATTCCTTTCATATTATTTAAGCACATTAGCAATTTCTCTGATTCCATAAAATAGACCTACTCAGCCTACGACTCAGCGATCTTTTATGTTAGGCCCGACACACACCAATGTCAATTCATATTTATAAAACGTTTAATGTTAAAGGGATGGATTACTTTAAAGATGTACAAAGTAAAAAAAAAAATTATGTAAAAATCCAACAAAATCAGTGTTTTCTTTCGGTAAATTATCTATATTCAGCTTACTTCAGTCCTAGTTTGATTTCAGTCCAATCAAGTTTTAAAATATTTTCTGTAATCAATGGCTAAAATGTTCCAGGCTGACCAGTTATATTACAATTCCTTTCATATTATTTAAGCACATTAGCAATTTCTCTGATTCCATAAAATAGACCTACTCAGCCTACGACTCAGCGATCTTTGATGTTAGGCCCGACACACACCAATGTCAATTCATATTTATAAAATGTTTAAGGTTAAAAGGATAGATGACTTTAAAGATGTACAAAGTAAAAAAAAAAATTAATTATGTAAACATCCAACAAAAATCAGTGTTTTCTTTCGGTAAATTATCTATATTCATCTTACTTCAGTCCTAGTTTGATTTCAGTCCAATCAAGTTTTAAAATATTTTCTGTAATCAATGGCTAAAATGTTCCAGGCTGACCAGTTATATTACAATTCCTTTCATATTATTTAAGCACATTAGCAATTTCTCAGATTCCATAAAATAGACCTACTCAGCCTACGACTCAGCGATCTTTTATGTTAGGCCCGACACACACCAATGTCAATTCATATTTATAAAATGTTTAAGGTTAAGGGGATAGATGACTTTAAAGATGTACAAAGTAAAAAAAAATTAATTATGTAAACATCCAACAAAAATCAGTGTTTTCTTTCGATAAATTATCTATATTCATCTTACTTTAGACCTAGTTTATTTCAGTCCAATCAAGTTTTAAAGTATTTTCTGTAATCAATGGCTAAAATGTTCCAGGCTGACCAGTTATATTACAATTCCTTTCATATTATTTAAGCACATTAGCAATTTCTCTGATTCCATAAAATAGACCTACTCAGCCTACGACTCAGCGATCTTTTATGTTAGGCCCGACACACACCAATGTCAATTCATATTTATAAAACGTTTAATGTTAAAGGGATGGATTACTTTAAAGATGTACAAAGTAAAAAAAAAAATATGTAAAAATCCAACAAAATCAGTGTTTTCTTTCGGTAAATTATCTATATTCATCTTACTTCAGTCCTAGTTTGATTTCAGTCCAATCAAGTTTTAAAATATTTTCTGTAATCAATGGCTAAAATGTTCCAGGCTGACCAGTTATATTACAATTCCTTTCATATTATTTAAGCACCTTAGTAATTTCTCTGATTCCATAAAATAGACCTACTCAGCCTACGACTCAGCGATCTTTTATGTTAGGCCCGACACACACCAATGTCAATTCATATTTATAAAACGTTTAATGTTAAAGGGATGGATTACTTTAAAGATGTACAAAGTAAAAAAAAAAATTATGTAAAAATCCAACAAAATCAGTGTTTTCTTTCGGTAAATTATCTATATTCATCTTACTTCAGTCCTAGTTTGATTTCAGTCCAATCAAGTTTTAAAATATTTTCTGTAATCAATGGCTAAAATGTTCCAGGCTGACCAGTTATATTACAATTCCTTTCATATTATTTAAGCACATTAGCAATTTCTCTGATTCCATAAAATAGACCTACTCAGCCTACGACTCAGCGATGTTTTATGTTAGGCCCGACACACACCAATGTCAATTCATATTTATAAAATGTTTAAGGTTAAAAGGATAGATGACTTTAAAGATGTACAAAGTAAAAAAAAAAATTAATTATGTAAACATCCAACAAAAATCAGTGTTTTCTTTCGGTAAATTATCTATATTCATCTTACTTCAGTCCTAGTTTGATTTCAGTCCAATCAAGTTTTAAAATATTTTCTGTAATCAATGGCTAAAATGTTCCAGGCTGACCAGTTATATTACAATTCCTTTCATATTATTTAAGCATATTAGCAATTTCTCAGATTCCATAAAATAGACCTACTCAGCCTACGACTCAGCGATCTTTTATGTTAGGCCCGACACACGCCAATGTCAATTCATATTTATAAAATGTTTAAGGTTAAGGGGATAGATGACTTTAAAGATGTACAAAGTAAAAAAAAATTAATTATGTAAACATCCAACAAAAATCAGTGTTTTCTTTCGATAAATTATCTATATTCATCTTAATTTAGACCTAGTTTATTTCAGTCCAATCAAGTTTTAAAGTATTTTCTGTAATCAATGGCTAAAATGTTCCAGGCTGACCAGTTATATTACAATTCCTTTCATATTATTTAAGCACATTAGCAATTTCTCTGATTCCATAAAATAGACCTACTCAGCCTACGACTCAGCGATCTTTTATGTTAGGCCCGACACACACCAATGTCAATTCATATTTATAAAACGTTTAATGTTAAAGGGATGGATTACTTTAAAGATGTACAAAGTAAAAAAAAAATTATGTAAAAATCCAACAAAATCAGTGTTTTCTTTCGGTAAATTATCTATGTTCATCTTACTTCAGTCCTAGTTTGATTTCAGTCCAATCAAGTTTTAAAATATTTTCTGTAATCAATGGCTAAAATGTTCCAGGCTGACCAGTTATATTACAATTCCTTTCATATTATTTAAGCACCTTAGTAATTTCTCTGATTCCATAAAATAGACCTACTCAGCCTACGACTCAGCGATCTTTTATGTTAGGCCCGACACACACCAATGTCAATTCATATTTATAAAACGTTTAATGTTAAAGGGATGGATTACTTTAAAGATGTACAAAGTAAAAAAAAAAATTATGTAAAAATCCAACAAAATCAGTGTTTTCTTTCGGTAAATTATCTATATTCATCTTACTTCAGTCCTAGTTTGATTTCAGTCCAATCAAGTTTTAAAATATTTTCTGTAATCAATGGCTAAAATGTTCCAGGCTGACCAGTTATATTACAATTCCTTTCATATTATTTAAGCACATTAGCAATTTCTCTGATTCCATAAAATAGACCTACTCAGCCTACGACTCAGCGATCTTTTATGTTAGGCCCGACACACACCAATGTCAATTCATATTTATAAAATGTTTAAGGTTAAAAGGATAGATGACTTTAAAGATGTACAAAGTAAAAAAAAAAATTAATTATGTAAACATCCAACAAAAATCAGTGTTTTCTTTCGGTAAATTATCTATATTCATCTTACTTCAGTCCTAGTTTGATTTCAGTCCAATCAAGTTTTAAAATATTTTCTGTAATCAATGGCTAAAATGTTCCAGGCTGACCAGTTATATTACAATTCCTTTCATATTATTTAAGCACATTAGCAATTTCTCAGATTCCATAAAATAGACCTACTCAGCCTACGACTCAGCGATCTTTTATGTTAGGCCCGACACACACCAATGTCAATTCATATTTATAAAATGTTTAAGGTTAAGGGGATAGATGACTTTAAAGATGTACAAAGTAAAAAAAAATTAATTATGTAAACATCCAACAAAAATCAGTGTTTTCTTTCGATAAATTATCTATATTCATCTTACTTTAGACCTAGTTTATTTCAGTCCAATCAAGTTTTAAAGTATTTTCTGTAATCAATGGCTAAAATGTTCCAGGCTGACCAGTTATATTACAATTCCTTTCATATTATTTAAGCACATTAGCAATTTCTCTGATTCCATAAAATAGACCTACTCAGCCTACGACTCAGCGATCTTTTATGTTAGGCCCGACACACACCAATGTCAATTCATATTTATAAAACGTTTAATGTTAAAGGGATGGATTACTTTAAAGATGTACAAAGTAAAAAAAAAATTATGTAAAAATCCAACAAAATCAGTGTTTTCTTTCGGTAAATTATCTATATTCATCTTACTTCAGTCCTAGTTTGATTTCAGTCCAATCAAGTTTTAAAATATTTTCTGTAATCAATGGCTAAAATGTTCCAGGCTGACCAGTTATATTACAATTCCTTTCATATTATTTAAGCACCTTAGTAATTTCTCTGATTCCATAAAATAGACCTACTCAGCCTACGACTCAGCGATCTTTTATGTTAGGCCCGACACACACCAATGTCAATTCATATTTATAAAACGTTTAATGTTAAAGGGATGGATTACTTTAAAGATGTACAAAGTAAAAAAAAAAATTATGTAAAAATCCAACAAAATCAGTGTTTTCTTTCGGTAAATTATCTATATTCATCTTACTTCAGTCCTAGTTTGATTTCAGTCCAATCAAGTTCTAAAATATTTTCTGTAATCAATGGCTAAAATGTTCCAGGCTGACCAGTTATATTACAATTCCTTTCATATTATTTAAGCACATTAGCAATTTCTCAGATTCCATAAAATAGACCTACTCAGCCTACGACTCAGCGATCTTTTATGTTAGGCCCGACACACACCAATGTCAATTCATATTTATAAAATGTTTAAGGTTAAGGGGATAGATGACTTTAAAGATGTACAAAGTAAAAAAAAAATAATTATGTAAACATCCAACAAAAATCAGTGTTTTCTTTCGATAAATTATCTATATTCATCTTACTTCAGACCTAGTTTATTTCAGTCCAATCAAGTTTTAAAATATTTTCTGTAATCAATGGCTAAAATGTTCCAGGCTAACCAGTTATATTACAATTCCTTTCATATTATTTAAGCACATTAGCAATTTCTCTGATTCCATAAAATAGACCTACTCAGCCTACGACTCAGCGATCTTTGATGTTAGGCCCGACACACACCAATGTCAATTCATATTTATAAAATGTTTAAGGTTAAAAGGATAGATGACTTTAAAGATGTACAAAGTAAAAAAAAAATTAATTATGTAAACATCCAACAAAAATCAGTGTTTTCTTTCGGTAAATTATCTATATTCATCTTACTTCAGTCCTAGTTTGATTTCAGTCCAATCAAGTTTTAAAATATTTTCTGTAATCAATGGCTAAAATGTTCCAGGCTGACCAGTTATATTACAATTCCTTTCATATTATTTAAGCACATTAGCAATTTCTCAGATTCCATAAAATAGACCTACTCAGCCTACGACTCAGCGATCTTTTATGTTAGGCCCGACACACACCAGTGTCAATTCATATTTATAAAATGTTTAAGGTTAAGGGGATAGATGACTTTAAAGATGTACAAAGTAAAAAAAAAATTAATTATGTAAACATCCAACAAAAATCAGTGTTTTCTTTCGATAAATTATCTATATTCATCTTACTTTAGACCTAGTTTATTTCAGTCCAATCAAGTTTTAAAGTATTTTCTGTAATCAATGGCTAAAATGTTCCAGGCTGACCAGTTATATTACAATTCCTTTCATATTATTTAAGCACATTAGCAATTTCTCTGATTCCATAAAATAGACCTACTCAGCCTACGACTCAGCGATCTTTTATGTTAGGCCCGACACACACCAATGTCAATTCATATTTATAAAACGTTTAATGTTAAAGGGATGGATTACTTTAAAGATGTACAAAGTAAAAAAAAAATTATGTAAAAATCCAACAAAATCAGTGTTTTCTTTCGGTAAATTATCTATATTCATCTTACTTCAGTCCTAGTTTGATTTCAGTCCAATCAAGTTTTAAAATATTTTCTGTAATCAATGGCTAAAATGTTCCAGGCTGACCAGTTATATTACAATTCCTTTCATATTATTTAAGCACCTTAGTAATTTCTCTGATTCCATAAAATAGACCTACTCAGCCTACGACTCAGCGATCTTTTATGTTAGGCCCGACACACACCAATGTCAATTCATATTTATAAAACGTTTAATGTTAAAGGGATGGATTACTTTAAAGATGTACAAAGTAAAAAAAAAAATTATGTAAAAATCCAACAAAATCAGTGTTTTCTTTCGGTAAATTATCTATATTCATCTTACTTCAGTCCTAGTTTGATTTCAGTCCAATCAAGTTTTAAAATATTTTCTGTAATCAATGGCTAAAATGTTCCAGGCTGACCAGTTATATTACAATTCCTTTCATATTATTTAAGCACATTAGCAATTTCTCAGATTCCATAAAATAGACCTACTCAGCCTACGACTCAGCGATCTTTTATGTTAGGCCCGACACACACCAATGTCAATTCATATTTATAAAATGTTTAAGGTTAAGGGGATAGATGACTTTAAAGATGTACAAAGTAAAAAAAAAATAATTATGTAAACATCCAACAAAAATCAGTGTTTTCTTTCGATAAATTATCTATATTCATCTTACTTCAGACCTAGTTTATTTCAGTCCAATCAAGTTTTAAAATATTTTCTGTAATCAATGGCTAAAATGTTCCAGGCTGACCAGTTATATTACAATTCCTTTCATATTATTTAAGCACATTAGCAATTTCTCTGATTCCATAAAATAGACCTACTCAGCCTACGACTCAGCGATCTTTGATGTTAGGCCCGACACACACCAATGTCAATTCATATTTATAAAATGTTTAAGGTTAAGGGGATAGATGACTTTAAAGATGTACAAAGTAAAAAAAAAATTAATTATGTAAACATCCAACAAAAATCAGTGTTTTCTTTCGATAAATTATCTATATTCATCTTACTTCAGACCTAGTTTATTTCAGTCCAATCAAGTTTTAAAATATTTTCTGTAATCAATGGCTAAAATGTTCCAGGCTGACCAGTTATATTACAATTCCTTTCATATTATTTAAGCACATTAGCAATTTCTCAGATTCCATAAAATAGACCTACTCAGCCTACGACTCAGCGATCTTTTATGTTAGGCCCGACACACACCAATGTCAATTCATATTTATAAAACGTTTAATGTTAAAGGGATGGATTACTTTAAAGATGTACAAAGTAAAAAAAAAAATTATGTAAAAATCCAACAAAATCAGTGTTTTCTTTCGGTAAATTATCTATATTCAGCTTACTTCAGTCCTAGTTTGATTTCAGTCCAATCAAGTTTTAAAATATTTTCTGTAATCAATGGCTAAAATGTTCCAGGCTGACCAGTTATATTACAATTCCTTTCATATTATTTAAGCACATTAGCAATTTCTCAGATTCCATAAAATAGACCTACTCAGCCTACGACTCAGCGATCTTTTATGTTAGGCCCGACACACACCAATGGCAATTCATATTTATAAAACGTTTAATGTTAAAGGGATGGATTACTTTAAAGATGTACAAAGTAAAAAAAAAAAATTATGTAAAAATCCAACAAAATCAGTGTTTTCTTTCGGTAAATTATCTATATTCATCTTACTTCAGTCCTAGTTTGATTTCAGTCCAATCAAGTTTTAAAATATTTTCTGTAATCAATGGCTAAAATGTTCCAGGCTGACCAGTTATATTACAATTCCTTTCATATTATTTAAGCACATTAGCAATTTCTCTGATTCCATAAAATAGACCTACTCAGCCTACGACTCAGCGATCTTTTATGTTAGGCCCGACACACACCAATGTCAATTCATATTTATAAAACGTTTAATGTTAAAGGGATGGATTACTTTAAAGATGTACAAAGTAAAAAAAAAAATTATGTAAAAATCCAACAAAATCAGTGTTTTCTTTCGGTAAATTATCTATATTCAGCTTACTTCAGTCCTAGTTTGATTTCAGTCCAATCAAGTTTTAAAATATTTTCTGTAATCAATGGCTAAAATGTTCCAGGCTGACCAGTTATATTACAATTCCTTTCATATTATTTAAGCACATTAGCAATTTCTCTGATTCCATAAAATAGACCTACTCAGCCTACGACTCAGCGATCTTTGATGTTAGGCCCGACACACACCAATGTCAATTCATATTTATAAAATGTTTAAGGTTAAGGGGATAGATGACTTTAAAGATGTACAAAGTAAAAAAAAATTAATTATGTAAACATCCAACAAAAATCAGTGTTTTCTTTCGATAAATTATCTATATTCATCTTACTTCAGACCTAGTTTATTTCAGTCCAATCAAGTTTTAAAATATTTTCTGTAATCAATGGCTAAAATGTTCCAGGCTGACCAGTTATATTACAATTCCTTTCATATTATTTAAGCACATTAGCAATTTCTCTGATTCCATAAAATAGACCTACTCAGCCTACGACTCAGCGATCTTTTATGTTAGGCCCGACACACACCAATGTCAATTCATATTTATAAAACGTTTAATGTTAAAGGGATGGATTACTTTAAAGATGTACAAAGTAAAAAAAAAAAATTATGTAAAAATCCAACAAAATCAGTGTTTTCTTTCGGTAAATTATCTATATTCAGCTTACTTCAGTCCTAGTTTGATTTCAGTCCAATCAAGTTTTAAAATATTTTCTGTAATCAATGGCTAAAATGTTCCAGGCTGACCAGTTATATTACAATTCCTTTCATATTATTTAAGCACATTAGCAATTTCTCAGATTCCATAAAATAGACCTACTCAGCCTACGACTCAGCGATCTTTTATGTTAGGCCCGACACACACCAATGGCAATTCATATTTATAAAACGTTTAATGTTAAAGGGATGGATTACTTTAAAGATGTACAAAGTAAAAAAAAAAAATTATGTAAAAATCCAACAAAATCAGTGTTTTCTTTCGGTAAATTATCTATATTCATCTTACTTCAGTCCTAGTTTGATTTCAGTCCAATCAAGTTTTAAAATATTTTCTGTAATCAATGGCTAAAATGTTCCAGGCTGACCAGTTATATTACAATTCCTTTCATATTATTTAAGCACATCAGCAATTTCTCTGATTCCATAAAATAGACCTACTCAGCCTACGACTCAGCGATCTTTTATGTTAGGCCCGACACACACCAATGTCAATTCATATTTATAAAATGTTTAAGGTTAAAAGGATAGATGACTTTAAAGATGTACAAAGTAAAAAAAAAAATTAATTATGTAAACATCCAACAAAAATCAGTGTTTTCTTTCGGTAAATTATCTATATTCATCTTACTTCAGTCCTAGTTTGATTTCAGTCCAATCAAGTTTTAAAATATTTTCTGTAATCAATGGCTAAAATGTTCCAGGCTGACCAGTTATATTACAATTCCTTTCATATTATTTAAGCACATTAGCAATTTCTCAGATTCCATAAAATAGACCTACTCAGCCTACGACTCAGCGATCTTTTATGTTAGGCCCGACACACACCAATGTCAATTCATATTTATAAAATGTTTAAGGTTAAGGGGATAGATGACTTTAAAGATGTACAAAGTAAAAAAAAATTAATTATGTAAACATCCAACAAAAATCAGTGTTTTCTTTCGATAAATTATCTATATTCATCTTACTTTAGACCTAGTTTATTTCAGTCCAATCAAGTTTTAAAGTATTTTCTGTAATCAATGGCTAAAATGTTCCAGGCTGACCAGTTATATTACAATTCCTTTCATATTATTTAAGCACATTAGCAATTTCTCTGATTCCATAAAATAGACCTACTCAGCCTACGACTCAGCGATCTTTTATGTTAGGCCCGACACACACCAATGTCAATTCATATTTATAAAACGTTTAATGTTAAAGGGATGGATTACTTTAAAGATGTACAAAGTAAAAAAAAAAATATGTAAAAATCCAACAAAATCAGTGTTTTCTTTCGGTAAATTATCTATATTCATCTTACTTCAGTCCTAGTTTGATTTCAGTCCAATCAAGTTTTAAAATATTTTCTGTAATCAATGGCTAAAATGTTCCAGGCTGACCAGTTATATTACAATTCCTTTCATATTATTTAAGCACCTTAGTAATTTCTCTGATTCCATAAAATAGACCTACTCAGCCTACGACTCAGCGATCTTTTATGTTAGGCCCGACACACACCAATGTCAATTCATATTTATAAAACGTTTAATGTTAAAGGGATGGATTACTTTAAAGATGTACAAAGTAAAAAAAAAAATTATGTAAAAATCCAACAAAATCAGTGTTTTCTTTCGGTAAATTATCTATATTCATCTTACTTCAGTCCTAGTTTGATTTCAGTCCAATCAAGTTTTAAAATATTTTCTGTAATCAATGGCTAAAATGTTCCAGGCTGACCAGTTATATTACAATTCCTTTCATATTATTTAAGCACATTAGCAATTTCTCAGATTCCATAAAATAGACCTACTCAGCCTACGACTCAGCGATCTTTTATGTTAGGCCCGACACACGCCAATGTCAATTCATATTTATAAAATGTTTAAGGTTAAGGGGATAGATGACTTTAAAGATGTACAAAGTAAAAAAAAATTAATTATGTAAACATCCAACAAAAATCAGTGTTTTCTTTCGATAAATTATCTATATTCATCTTAATTTAGACCTAGTTTATTTCAGTCCAATCAAGTTTTAAAGTATTTTCTGTAATCAATGGCTAAAATGTTCCAGGCTGACCAGTTATATTACAATTCCTTTCATATTATTTAAGCACATTAGCAATTTCTCTGATTCCATAAAATAGACCTACTCAGCCTACGACTCAGCGATCTTTTATGTTAGGCCCGACACACACCAATGTCAATTCATATTTATAAAACGTTTAATGTTAAAGGGATGGATTACTTTAAAGATGTACAAAGTAAAAAAAAAATTATGTAAAAATCCAACAAAATCAGTGTTTTCTTTCGGTAAATTATCTATGTTCATCTTACTTCAGTCCTAGTTTGATTTCAGTCCAATCAAGTTTTAAAATATTTTCTGTAATCAATGGCTAAAATGTTCCAGGCTGACCAGTTATATTACAATTCCTTTCATATTATTTAAGCACCTTAGTAATTTCTCTGATTCCATAAAATAGACCTACTCAGCCTACGACTCAGCGATCTTTTATGTTAGGCCCGACACACACCAATGTCAATTCATATTTATAAAACGTTTAATGTTAAAGGGATGGATTACTTTAAAGATGTACAAAGTAAAAAAAAAAATTATGTAAAAATCCAACAAAATCAGTGTTTTCTTTCGGTAAATTATCTATATTCATCTTACTTCAGTCCTAGTTTGATTTCAGTCCAATCAAGTTTTAAAATATTTTCTGTAATCAATGGCTAAAATGTTCCAGGCTGACCAGTTATATTACAATTCCTTTCATATTATTTAAGCACATTAGCAATTTCTCTGATTCCATAAAATAGACCTACTCAGCCTACGACTCAGCGATCTTTTATGTTAGGCCCGACACACACCAATGTCAATTCATATTTATAAAATGTTTAAGGTTAAAAGGATAGATGACTTTAAAGATGTACAAAGTAAAAAAAAAAATTAATTATGTAAACATCCAACAAAAATCAGTGTTTTCTTTCGGTAAATTATCTATATTCATCTTACTTCAGTCCTAGTTTGATTTCAGTCCAATCAAGTTTTAAAATATTTTCTGTAATCAATGGCTAAAATGTTCCAGGCTGACCAGTTATATTACAATTCCTTTCATATTATTTAAGCACATTAGCAATTTCTCAGATTCCATAAAATAGACCTACTCAGCCTACGACTCAGCGATCTTTTATGTTAGGCCCGACACACACCAATGTCAATTCATATTTATAAAATGTTTAAGGTTAAGGGGATAGATGACTTTAAAGATGTACAAAGTAAAAAAAAATTAATTATGTAAACATCCAACAAAAATCAGTGTTTTCTTTCGATAAATTATCTATATTCATCTTACTTTAGACCTAGTTTATTTCAGTCCAATCAAGTTTTAAAGTATTTTCTGTAATCAATGGCTAAAATGTTCCAGGCTGACCAGTTATATTACAATTCCTTTCATATTATTTAAGCACATTAGCAATTTCTCTGATTCCATAAAATAGACCTACTCAGCCTACGACTCAGCGATCTTTTATGTTAGGCCCGACACACACCAATGTCAATTCATATTTATAAAACGTTTAATGTTAAAGGGATGGATTACTTTAAAGATGTACAAAGTAAAAAAAAAATTATGTAAAAATCCAACAAAATCAGTGTTTTCTTTCGGTAAATTATCTATATTCATCTTACTTCAGTCCTAGTTTGATTTCAGTCCAATCAAGTTTTAAAATATTTTCTGTAATCAATGGCTAAAATGTTCCAGGCTGACCAGTTATATTACAATTCCTTTCATATTATTTAAGCACCTTAGTAATTTCTCTGATTCCATAAAATAGACCTACTCAGCCTACGACTCAGCGATCTTTTATGTTAGGCCCGACACACACCAATGTCAATTCATATTTATAAAACGTTTAATGTTAAAGGGATGGATTACTTTAAAGATGTACAAAGTAAAAAAAAAAATTATGTAAAAATCCAACAAAATCAGTGTTTTCTTTCGGTAAATTATCTATATTCATCTTACTTCAGTCCTAGTTTGATTTCAGTCCAATCAAGTTTTAAAATATTTTCTGTAATCAATGGCTAAAATGTTCCAGGCTGACCAGTTATATTACAATTCCTTTCATATTATTTAAGCACATTAGCAATTTCTCTGATTCCATAAAATAGACCTACTCAGCCTACGACTCAGCGATCTTTTATGTTAGGCCCGACACACACCAATGTCAATTCATATTTATAAAATGTTTAAGGTTAAAAGGATAGATGACTTTAAAGATGTACAAAGTAAAAAAAAAAATTAATTATGTAAACATCCAACAAAAATCAGTGTTTTCTTTCGGTAAATTATCTATATTCATCTTACTTCAGTCCTAGTTTGATTTCAGTCCAATCAAGTTTTAAAATATTTTCTGTAATCAATGGCTAAAATGTTCCAGGCTGACCAGTTATATTACAATTCCTTTCATATTATTTAAGCACATTAGCAATTTCTCAGATTCCATAAAATAGACCTACTCAGCCTACGACTCAGCGATCTTTTATGTTAGGCCCGACACACACCAATGTCAATTCATATTTATAAAATGTTTAAGGTTAAGGGGATAGATGACTTTAAAGATGTACAAAGTAAAAAAAAATTAATTATGTAAACATCCAACAAAAATCAGTGTTTTCTTTCGATAAATTATCTATATTCATCTTACTTTAGACCTAGTTTATTTCAGTCCAATCAAGTTTTAAAGTATTTTCTGTAATCAATGGCTAAAATGTTCCAGGCTGACCAGTTATATTACAATTCCTTTCATATTATTTAAGCACATTAGCAATTTCTCTGATTCCATAAAATAGACCTACTCAGCCTACGACTCAGCGATCTTTTATGTTAGGCCCGACACACACCAATGTCAATTCATATTTATAAAACGTTTAATGTTAAAGGGATGGATTACTTTAAAGATGTACAAAGTAAAAAAAAAATTATGTAAAAATCCAACAAAATCAGTGTTTTCTTTCGGTAAATTATCTATATTCATCTTACTTCAGTCCTAGTTTGATTTCAGTCCAATCAAGTTTTAAAATATTTTCTGTAATCAATGGCTAAAATGTTCCAGGCTGACCAGTTATATTACAATTCCTTTCATATTATTTAAGCACCTTAGTAATTTCTCTGATTCCATAAAATAGACCTACTCAGCCTACGACTCAGCGATCTTTTATGTTAGGCCCGACACACACCAATGTCAATTCATATTTATAAAACGTTTAATGTTAAAGGGATGGATTACTTTAAAGATGTACAAAGTAAAAAAAAAAATTATGTAAAAATCCAACAAAATCAGTGTTTTCTTTCGGTAAATTATCTATATTCATCTTACTTCAGTCCTAGTTTGATTTCAGTCCAATCAAGTTTTAAAATATTTTCTGTAATCAATGGCTAAAATGTTCCAGGCTGACCAGTTATATTACAATTCCTTTCATATTATTTAAGCACATTAGCAATTTCTCAGATTCCATAAAATAGACCTACTCAGCCTACGACTCAGCGATCTTTTATGTTAGGCCCGACACACACCAATGTCAATTCATATTTATAAAATGTTTAAGGTTAAGGGGATAGATGACTTTAAAGATGTACAAAGTAAAAAAAAATAATTATGTAAACATCCAACAAAAATCAGTGTTTTCTTTCGATAAATTATCTATATTCATCTTACTTCAGACCTAGTTTATTTCAGTCCAATCAAGTTTTAAAATATTTTCTGTAATCAATGGCTAAAATGTTCCAGGCTGACCAGTTATATTACAATTCCTTTCATATTATTTAAGCACATTAGCAATTTCTCTGATTCCATAAAATAGACCTACTCAGCCTACGACTCAGCGATCTTTGATGTTAGGCCCGACACACACCAATGTCAATTCATATTTATAAAATGTTTAAGGTTAAGGGGATAGATGACTTTAAAGATGTACAAAGTAAAAAAAAAATTAATTATGTAAACATCCAACAAAAATCAGTGTTTTCTTTCGATAAATTATCTATATTCATCTTACTTCAGACCTAGTTTATTTCAGTCCAATCAAGTTTTAAAATATTTTCTGTAATCAATGGCTAAAATGTTCCAGGCTGACCAGTTATATTACAATTCCTTTCATATTATTTAAGCACATTAGCAATTTCTCAGATTCCATAAAATAGACCTACTCAGCCTACGACTCAGCGATCTTTTATGTTAGGCCCGACACACACCAATGTCAATTCATATTTATAAAACGTTTAATGTTAAAGGGATGGATTACTTTAAAGATGTACAAAGTAAAAAAAAAATTATGTAAAAATCCAACAAAATCAGTGTTTTCTTTCGGTAAATTATCTATATTCAGCTTACTTCAGTCCTAGTTTGATTTCAGTCCAATCAAGTTTTAAAATATTTTCTGTAATCAATGGCTAAAATGTTCCAGGCTGACCAGTTATATTACAATTCCTTTCATATTATTTAAGCACATTAGCAATTTCTCAGATTCCATAAAATAGACCTACTCAGCCTACGACTCAGCGATCTTTTATGTTAGGCCCGACACACACCAATGGCAATTCATATTTATAAAACGTTTAATGTTAAAGGGATGGATTACTTTAAAGATGTACAAAGTAAAAAAAAAAATTATGTAAAAATCCAACAAAATCAGTGTTTTCTTTCGGTAAATTATCTATATTCATCTTACTTCAGTCCTAGTTTGATTTCAGTCCAATCAAGTTTTAAAATATTTTCTGTAATCAATGGCTAAAATGTTCCAGGCTGACCAGTTATATTACAATTCCTTTCATATTATTTAAGCACATTAGCAATTTCTCTGATTCCATAAAATAGACCTACTCAGCCTACGACTCAGCGATCTTTTATGTTAGGCCCGACACACACCAATGTCAATTCATATTTATAAAATGTTTAAGGTTAAAAGGATAGATGACTTTAAAGATGTACAAAGTAAAAAAAAAAATTATGTAAAAATCCAACAAAATCAGTGTTTTCTTTCGGTAAATTATCTATATTCATCTTACTTCAGTCCTAGTTTGATTTCAGTCCAATCAAGTTTTAAAATATTTTCTGTAATCAATGGCTAAAATGTTCCAGGCTGACCAGTTATATTACAATTCCTTTCATATTATTTAAGCACATTAGCAATTTCTCTGATTCCATAAAATAGACCTACTCAGCCTACGACTCAGCGATGTTTTATGTTAGGCCCGACACACACCAATGTCAATTCATATTTATAAAATGTTTAAGGTTAAAAGGATAGATGACTTTAAAGATGTACAAAGTAAAAAAAAAAATTAATTATGTAAACATCCAACAAAAATCAGTGTTTTCTTTCGGTAAATTATCTATATTCATCTTACTTCAGTCCTAGTTTGATTTCAGTCCAATCAAGTTTTAAAATATTTTCTGTAATCAATGGCTAAAATGTTCCAGGCTGACCAGTTATATTACAATTCCTTTCATATTATTTAAGCATATTAGCAATTTCTCAGATTCCATAAAATAGACCTACTCAGCCTACGACTCAGCGATCTTTTATGTTAGGCCCGACACACGCCAATGTCAATTCATATTTATAAAATGTTTAAGGTTAAGGGGATAGATGACTTTAAAGATGTACAAAGTAAAAAAAAATTAATTATGTAAACATCCAACAAAAATCAGTGTTTTCTTTCGATAAATTATCTATATTCATCTTAATTTAGACCTAGTTTATTTCAGTCCAATCAAGTTTTAAAGTATTTTCTGTAATCAATGGCTAAAATGTTCCAGGCTGACCAGTTATATTACAATTCCTTTCATATTATTTAAGCACATTAGCAATTTCTCTGATTCCATAAAATAGACCTACTCAGCCTACGACTCAGCGATCTTTTATGTTAGGCCCGACACACACCAATGTCAATTCATATTTATAAAACGTTTAATGTTAAAGGGATGGATTACTTTAAAGATGTACAAAGTAAAAAAAAAAATTATGTAAAAATCCAACAAAATCAGTGTTTTCTTTCGGTAAATTATCTATGTTCATCTTACTTCAGTCCTAGTTTGATTTCAGTCCAATCAAGTTTTAAAATATTTTCTGTAATCAATGGCTAAAATGTTCCAGGCTGACCAGTTATATTACAATTCCTTTCATATTATTTAAGCACATTAGCAATTTCTCTGATTCCATAAAATAGACCTACTCAGCCTACGACTCAGCGATCTTTTATGTTAGGCCCGACACACACCAATGTCAATTCATATTTATAAAATGTTTAAGGTTAAAAGGATAGATGACTTTAAAGATGTACAAAGTAAAAAAAAAAATTAATTATGTAAACATCCAACAAAAATCAGTGTTTTCTTTCGGTAAATTATCTATATTCATCTTACTTCAGTCCTAGTTTGATTTCAGTCCAATCAAGTTTTAAAATATTTTCTGTAATCAATGGCTAAAATGTTCCAGGCTGACCAGTTATATTACAATTCCTTTCATATTATTTAAGCACATTAGCAATTTCTCAGATTCCATAAAATAGACCTACTCAGCCTACGACTCAGCGATCTTTTATGTTAGGCCCGACACACACCAATGTCAATTCATATTTATAAAATGTTTAAGGTTAAGGGGATAGATGACTTTAAAGATGTACAAAGTAAAAAAAAATTAATTATGTAAACATCCAACAAAAATCAGTGTTTTCTTTCGATAAATTATCTATATTCATCTTACTTTAGACCTAGTTTATTTCAGTCCAATCAAGTTTTAAAGTATTTTCTGTAATCAATGGCTAAAATGTTCCAGGCTGACCAGTTATATTACAATTCCTTTCATATTATTTAAGCACATTAGCAATTTCTCTGATTCCATAAAATAGACCTACTCAGCCTACGACTCAGCGATCTTTTATGTTAGGCCCGACACACACCAATGTCAATTCATATTTATAAAACGTTTAATGTTAAAGGGATGGATTACTTTAAAGATGTACAAAGTAAAAAAAAAATTATGTAAAAATCCAACAAAATCAGTGTTTTCTTTCGGTAAATTATCTATATTCATCTTACTTCAGTCCTAGTTTGATTTCAGTCCAATCAAGTTTTAAAATATTTTCTGTAATCAATGGCTAAAATGTTCCAGGCTGACCAGTTATATTACAATTCCTTTCATATTATTTAAGCACCTTAGTAATTTCTCTGATTCCATAAAATAGACCTACTCAGCCTACGACTCAGCGATCTTTTATGTTAGGCCCGACACACACCAATGTCAATTCATATTTATAAAACGTTTAATGTTAAAGGGATGGATTACTTTAAAGATGTACAAAGTAAAAAAAAAAATTATGTAAAAATCCAACAAAATCAGTGTTTTCTTTCGGTAAATTATCTATATTCATCTTACTTCAGTCCTAGTTTGATTTCAGTCCAATCAAGTTTTAAAATATTTTCTGTAATCAATGGCTAAAATGTTCCAGGCTGACCAGTTATATTACAATTCCTTTCATATTATTTAAGCACATTAGCAATTTCTCAGATTCCATAAAATAGACCTACTCAGCCTACGACTCAGCGATCTTTTATGTTAGGCCCGACACACACCAATGTCAATTCATATTTATAAAATGTTTAAGGTTAAGGGGATAGATGACTTTAAAGATGTACAAAGTAAAAAAAAAATAATTATGTAAACATCCAACAAAAATCAGTGTTTTCTTTCGATAAATTATCTATATTCATCTTACTTCAGACCTAGTTTATTTCAGTCCAATCAAGTTTTAAAATATTTTCTGTAATCAATGGCTAAAATGTTCCAGGCTGACCAGTTATATTACAATTCCTTTCATATTATTTAAGCACATTAGCAATTTCTCTGATTCCATAAAATAGACCTACTCAGCCTACGACTCAGCGATCTTTGATGTTAGGCCCGACACACACCAATGTCAATTCATATTTATAAAATGTTTAAGGTTAAGGGGATAGATGACTTTAAAGATGTACAAAGTAAAAAAAAAATTAATTATGTAAACATCCAACAAAAATCAGTGTTTTCTTTCGATAAATTATCTATATTCATCTTACTTCAGACCTAGTTTATTTCAGTCCAATCAAGTTTTAAAATATTTTCTGTAATCAATGGCTAAAATGTTCCAGGCTGACCAGTTATATTACAATTCCTTTCATATTATTTAAGCACATTAGCAATTTCTCAGATTCCATAAAATAGACCTACTCAGCCTACGACTCAGCGATCTTTTATGTTAGGCCCGACACACACCAATGTCAATTCATATTTATAAAACGTTTAATGTTAAAGGGATGGATTACTTTAAAGATGTACAAAGTAAAAAAAAAATTATGTAAAAATCCAACAAAATCAGTGTTTTCTTTCGGTAAATTATCTATATTCAGCTTACTTCAGTCCTAGTTTGATTTCAGTCCAATCAAGTTTTAAAATATTTTCTGTAATCAATGGCTAAAATGTTCCAGGCTGACCAGTTATATTACAATTCCTTTCATATTATTTAAGCACATTAGCAATTTCTCAGATTCCATAAAATAGACCTACTCAGCCTACGACTCAGCGATCTTTTATGTTAGGCCCGACACACACCAATGGCAATTCATATTTATAAAACGTTTAATGTTAAAGGGATGGATTACTTTAAAGATGTACAAAGTAAAAAAAAAAAATTATGTAAAAATCCAACAAAATCAGTGTTTTCTTTCGGTAAATTATCTATATTCATCTTACTTCAGTCCTAGTTTGATTTCAGTCCAATCAAGTTTTAAAATATTTTCTGTAATCAATGGCTAAAATGTTCCAGGCTGACCAGTTATATTACAATTCCTTTCATATTATTTAAGCACATTAGCAATTTCTCTGATTCCATAAAATAGACCTACTCAGCCTACGACTCAGCGATCTTTTATGTTAGGCCCGACACACACCAATGTCAATTCATATTTATAAAATGTTTAAGGTTAAAAGGATAGATGACTTTAAAGATGTACAAAGTAAAAAAAAAAAATTAATTATGTAAACATCCAACAAAAATCAGTGTTTTCTTTCGGTAAATTATCTATATTCATCTTACTTCAGTCCTAGTTTGATTTCAGTCCAATCAAGTTTTAAAATATTTTCTGTAATCAATGGCTAAAATGTTCCAGGCTGACCAGTTATATTACAATTCCTTTCATATTATTTAAGCACATTAGCAATTTCTCAGATTCCATAAAATAGACCTACTCAGCCTACGACTCAGCGATCTTTTATGTTAGGCCCGACACACACCAATGTCAATTCATATTTATAAAACGTTTAATGTTAAAGGGATGGATTACTTTAAAGATGTACAAAGTAAAAAAAAAATTATGTAAAAATCCAACAAAATCAGTGTTTTCTTTCGGTAAATTATCTATATTCAGCTTACTTCAGTCCTAGTTTGATTTCAGTCCAATCAAGTTTTAAAATATTTTCTGTAATCAATGGCTAAAATGTTCCAGGCTGACCAGTTATATTACAATTCCTTTCATATTATTTAAGCACATTAGCAATTTCTCAGATTCCATAAAATAGACCTACTCAGCCTACGACTCAGCGATCTTTTATGTTAGGCCCGACACACACCAATGGCAATTCATATTTATAAAACGTTTAATGTTAAAGGGATGGATTACTTTAAAGATGTACAAAGTAAAAAAAAAATTATGTAAAAATCCAACAAAATCAGTGTTTTCTTTCGGTAAATTATCTATGTTCATCTTACTTCAGTCCTAGTTTGATTTCAGTCCAATCAAGTTTTAAAATATTTTCTGTAATCAATGGCTAAAATGTTCCAGGCTGACCAGTTATATTACAATTCCTTTCATATTATTTAAGCACCTTAGTAATTTCTCTGATTCCATAAAATAGACCTACTCAGCCTACGACTCAGCGATCTTTTATGTTAGGCCCGACACACACCAATGTCAATTCATATTTATAAAACGTTTAATGTTAAAGGGATGGATTACTTTAAAGATGTACAAAGTAAAAAAAAAAATTATGTAAAAATCCAACAAAATCAGTGTTTTCTTTCGGTAAATTATCTATATTCATCTTACTTCAGTCCTAGTTTGATTTCAGTCCAATCAAGTTTTAAAATATTTTCTGTAATCAATGGCTAAAATGTTCCAGGCTGACCAGTTATATTACAATTCCTTTCATATTATTTAAGCACATTAGCAATTTCTCTGATTCCATAAAATAGACCTACTCAGCCTACGACTCAGCGATCTTTTATGTTAGGCCCGACACACACCAATGTCAATTCATATTTATAAAATGTTTAAGGTTAAAAGGATAGATGACTTTAAAGATGTACAAAGTAAAAAAAAAAATTAATTATGTAAACATCCAACAAAAATCAGTGTTTTCTTTCGGTAAATTATCTATATTCATCTTACTTCAGTCCTAGTTTGATTTCAGTCCAATCAAGTTTTAAAATATTTTCTGTAATCAATGGCTAAAATGTTCCAGGCTGACCAGTTATATTACAATTCCTTTCATATTATTTAAGCACATTAGCAATTTCTCAGATTCCATAAAATAGACCTACTCAGCCTACGACTCAGCGATCTTTTATGTTAGGCCCGACACACACCAATGTCAATTCATATTTATAAAATGTTTAAGGTTAAGGGGATAGATGACTTTAAAGATGTACAAAGTAAAAAAAAATTAATTATGTAAACATCCAACAAAAATCAGTGTTTTCTTTCGATAAATTATCTATATTCATCTTACTTTAGACCTAGTTTATTTCAGTCCAATCAAGTTTTAAAGTATTTTCTGTAATCAATGGCTAAAATGTTCCAGGCTGACCAGTTATATTACAATTCCTTTCATATTATTTAAGCACATTAGCAATTTCTCTGATTCCATAAAATAGACCTACTCAGCCTACGACTCAGCGATCTTTTATGTTAGGCCCGACACACACCAATGTCAATTCATATTTATAAAACGTTTAATGTTAAAGGGATGGATTACTTTAAAGATGTACAAAGTAAAAAAAAAATTATGTAAAAATCCAACAAAATCAGTGTTTTCTTTCGGTAAATTATCTATATTCATCTTACTTCAGTCCTAGTTTGATTTCAGTCCAATCAAGTTTTAAAATATTTTCTGTAATCAATGGCTAAAATGTTCCAGGCTGACCAGTTATATTACAATTCCTTTCATATTATTTAAGCACCTTAGTAATTTCTCTGATTCCATAAAATAGACCTACTCAGCCTACGACTCAGCGATCTTTTATGTTAGGCCCGACACACACCAATGTCAATTCATATTTATAAAACGTTTAATGTTAAAGGGATGGATTACTTTAAAGATGTACAAAGTAAAAAAAAAAATTATGTAAAAATCCAACAAAATCAGTGTTTTCTTTCGGTAAATTATCTATATTCATCTTACTTCAGTCCTAGTTTGATTTCAGTCCAATCAAGTTTTAAAATATTTTCTGTAATCAATGGCTAAAATGTTCCAGGCTGACCAGTTATATTACAATTCCTTTCATATTATTTAAGCACATTAGCAATTTCTCAGATTCCATAAAATAGACCTACTCAGCCTACGACTCAGCGATCTTTTATGTTAGGCCCGACACACACCAATGTCAATTCATATTTATAAAATGTTTAAGGTTAAGGGGATAGATGACTTTAAAGATGTACAAAGTAAAAAAAAAATAATTATGTAAACATCCAACAAAAATCAGTGTTTTCTTTCGATAAATTATCTATATTCATCTTACTTCAGACCTAGTTTATTTCAGTCCAATCAAGTTTTAAAATATTTTCTGTAATCAATGGCTAAAATGTTCCAGGCTGACCAGTTATATTACAATTCCTTTCATATTATTTAAGCACATTAGCAATTTCTCTGATTCCATAAAATAGACCTACTCAGCCTACGACTCAGCGATCTTTGATGTTAGGCCCGACACACACCAATGTCAATTCATATTTATAAAATGTTTAAGGTTAAGGGGATAGATGACTTTAAAGATGTACAAAGTAAAAAAAAAATTAATTATGTAAACATCCAACAAAAATCAGTGTTTTCTTTCGATAAATTATCTATATTCATCTTACTTCAGACCTAGTTTATTTCAGTCCAATCAAGTTTTAAAATATTTTCTGTAATCAATGGCTAAAATGTTCCAGGCTGACCAGTTATATTACAATTCCTTTCAT
Organism: Maratus michaelseni; assembly: GCA_963931845.1. NCBI lineage: Eukaryota > Metazoa > Arthropoda > Arachnida > Araneae > Salticidae > Maratus > Maratus michaelseni. Next base: position 134,271,974 of record OZ007598.1, on the reverse strand, counting down.
ATTATTTAAGCACATTAGCAATTTCTCAGATTCCATAAAATAGACCTACTCAGCCTACGACTCAGCGATCTTTTATGTTAGGCCCGACACACACCAATGTCAATTCATATTTATAAAACGTTTAATGTTAAAGGGATGGATTACTTTAAAGATGTACAAAGTAAAAAAAAAATTATGTAAAAATCCAACAAAATCAGTGTTTTCTTTCGGTAAATTATCTATATTCAGCTTACTTCAGTCCTAGTTTGATTTCAGTCCAATCAAGTTTTAAAATATTTTCTGTAATCAATGGCTAAAATGTTCCAGGCTGACCAGTTATATTACAATTCCTTTCATATTATTTAAGCACATTAGCAATTTCTCAGATTCCATAAAATAGACCTACTCAGCCTACGACTCAGCGATCTTTTATGTTAGGCCCGACACACACCAATGGCAATTCATATTTATAAAACGTTTAATGTTAAAGGGATGGATTACTTTAAAGATGTACAAAGTAAAAAAAAAAAATTATGTAAAAATCCAACAAAATCAGTGTTTTCTTTCGGTAAATTATCTATATTCATCTTACTTCAGTCCTAGTTTGATTTCAGTCCAATCAAGTTTTAAAATATTTTCTGTAATCAATGGCTAAAATGTTCCAGGCTGACCAGTTATATTACAATTCCTTTCATATTATTTAAGCACATTAGCAATTTCTCTGATTCCATAAAATAGACCTACTCAGCCTACGACTCAGCGATCTTTTATGTTAGGCCCGACACACACCAATGTCAATTCATATTTATAAAATGTTTAAGGTTAAAAGGATAGATGACTTTAAAGATGTACAAAGTAAAAAAAAAAAATTAATTATGTAAACATCCAACAAAAATCAGTGTTTTCTTTCGGTAAATTATCTATATTCATCTTACTTCAGTCCTAGTTTGATTTCAGTCCAATCAAGTTTTAAAATATTTTCTGTAATCAATGGCTAAAATGTTCCAGGCTGACCAGTTATATTACAATTCCTTTCATATTATTTAAGCACATTAGCAATTTCTCAGATTCCATAAAATAGACCTACTCAGCCTACGACTCAGCGATCTTTTATGTTAGGCCCGACACACACCAATGTCAATTCATATTTATAAAACGTTTAATGTTAAAGGGATGGATTACTTTAAAGATGTACAAAGTAAAAAAAAAATTATGTAAAAATCCAACAAAATCAGTGTTTTCTTTCGGTAAATTATCTATATTCAGCTTACTTCAGTCCTAGTTTGATTTCAGTCCAATCAAGTTTTAAAATATTTTCTGTAATCAATGGCTAAAATGTTCCAGGCTGACCAGTTATATTACAATTCCTTTCATATTATTTAAGCACATTAGCAATTTCTCAGATTCCATAAAATAGACCTACTCAGCCTACGACTCAGCGATCTTTTATGTTAGGCCCGACACACACCAATGGCAATTCATATTTATAAAACGTTTAATGTTAAAGGGATGGATTACTTTAAAGATGTACAAAGTAAAAAAAAAAAATTATGTAAAAATCCAACAAAATCAGTGTTTTCTTTCGGTAAATTATCTATATTCATCTTACTTCAGTCCTAGTTTGATTTCAGTCCAATCAAGTTTTAAAATATTTTCTGTAATCAATGGCTAAAATGTTCCAGGCTGACCAGTTATATTACAATTCCTTTCATATTATTTAAGCACATTAGCAATTTCTCTGATTCCATAAAATAGACCTACTCAGCCTACGACTCAGCGATCTTTTATGTTAGGCCCGACACACACCAATGTCAATTCATATTTATAAAATGTTTAAGGTTAAAAGGATAGATGACTTTAAAGATGTACAAAGTAAAAAAAAAAATTAATTATGTAAACATCCAACAAAAATCAGTGTTTTCTTTCGGTAAATTATCTATATTCATCTTACTTCAGTCCTAGTTTGATTTCAGTCCAATCAAGTTTTAAAATATTTTCTGTAATCAATGGCTAAAATGTTCCAGACTGACCAGTTATATTACAATTCCTTTCATATTATTTAAGCACATTAGCAATTTCTCTTATTCCATAAAATAGACCTACTCAGCCTACGACTCAGCGATCTTTTATGTTAGGCCCGACACACACCAATGTCAATTCATACTTATAAAATGTTTAATGTTAAAGGGATGGATTACTTTAAAGATGTACAAAGTAAAAAAAAAAATTATGTAAAAATCCAACAAAATCAGTGTTTTCTTTCGGTAAATTATCTATATTCATCTTACTTCAGTCCTAGTTTGATTTCAGTCCAATCAAGTTTTAAAATATTTTCTGTAATCAATGGCTAAAATGTTCCAGGCTGACCAGTTATATTACAATTCCTTTCATATTATTTAAGCACATTAGCAATTTCTCAGATTCCATAAAATAGACCTACTCAGCCTACGACTCAGCGATCTTTTATGTTAGGCCCGACACACACCAATGTCAATTCATATTTATAAAACGTTTAATGTTAAAGGGATGGATTACTTTAAAGATGTACAAAGTAAAAAAAAAAATTATGTAAAAATCCAACAAAATCAGTGTTTTCTTTCGGTAAATTATCTATATTCATCTTACTTCAGTCCTAGTTTGATTTCAGTCCAATCAAGTTTTAAAATATTTTCTATAATCAATGGCTAAAATGTTCCAGGCTGACCAGTTATATTACATTTCCTTTCATATTATTTAAGCACATTAGCAATTTCTCTGATTCCATAAAATAGACCTACTCAGCCTACGACTCAGCGATCTTTGATGTTAGGCCCGACACACACCAATGTCAATTCATATTTATAAAATGTTTAAGGTTAAGGGGATAGATGACTTTAAAGATGTACAAAGTAAAAAAAAAATTAATTATGTAAACATCCAACAAAAATCAGTGTTTTCTTTCGATAAATTATCTATATTCATCTTACTTCAGACCTAGTTTATTTCAGTCCAATCAAGTTTTAAAATATTTTCTGTAATCAATGGCTAAAATGTTCCAGGCTGACCAGTTATATTACAATTCCTTTCATATTATTTAAGCACATTAGCAATTTCTCTGATTCCATAAAATAGACCTACTCAGCCTACGACTCAGCGATCTTTTATGTTAGGCCCGACACACACCAATGTCACTTCATATTTATAAAACGTTTAATGTTAAAGGGATGGATTACTTTAAAGATGTACAAAGTAAAAAAAAAAATTATGTAAAAATCCAACAAAATCAGTGTTTTCTTTCGGTAAATTATCTATATTCAGCTTACTTCAGTCCTAGTTTGATTTCAGTCCAATCAAGTTTTAAAATATTTTCTGTAATCAATGGCTAAAATGTTCCAGGCTGACCAGTTATATTACAATTCCTTTCATATTATTTAAGCACATTAGCAATTTCTCAGATTCCATAAAATAGACCTACTCAGCCTACGACTCAGCGATCTTTTATGTTAGGCCCGACACACACCAATGGCAATTCATATTTATAAAACGTTTAATGTTAAAGGGATGGATTACTTTAAAGATGTACAAAGTAAAAAAAAAAATTAATTATGTAAACATCCAACAAAAATCAGTGTTTTCTTTCGGTAAATTATCTATATTCATCTTACTTCAGTCCTAGTTTGATTTCAGTCCAATCAAGTTTTAAAATATTTTCTGTAATCAATGGCTAAAATGTTCCAGGCTGACCAGTTATATTACAATTCCTTTCATATTATTTAAGCACATTAGCAATTTCTCTGATTCCATAAAATAGACCTACTCAGCCTACGACTCAGCGATCTTTTATGTTAGGCCCGACACACACCAATGTCAATTCATATTTATAAAATGTTTAATGTTAAAGGGATGGATTACTTTAAAGATGTACAAAGTAAAAAAAAAAATTATGTAAAAATCCAACAAAATCAGTGTTTTCTTTCGGTAAATTATCTATATTCATCTTACTTCAGTCCTAGTTTGATTTCAGTCCAATCAAGTTTTAAAATATTTTCTGTAATCAATGGCTAAAATGTTCCAGGCTGACCAGTTATATTACAATTCCTTTCATATTATTTAAGCACATTAGCAATTTCTCAGATTCCATAAAATAGACCTACTCAGCCTACGACTCAGCGATCTTTTATGTTAGGCCCGACACACACCAATGTCAATTCATATTTATAAAACGTTTAATGTTAAAGGGATGGATTACTTTAAAGATGTACAAAGTAAAAAAAAAAAATTATGTAAAAATCCAACAAAATCAGTGTTTTCTTTCGGTAAATTATCTATATTCATCTTACTTCAGTCCTAGTTTGATTTCAGTCCAATCAAGTTTTAAAATATTTTCTGTAATCAATGGCTAAAATGTTCCAGGCTGACCAGTTATATTACATTTCCTTTCATATTATTTAAGCACATTAGCAATTTCTCTGATTCCATAAAATAGACCTACTCAGCCTACGACTCAGCGATCTTTGATGTTAGGCCCGACACACACCAATGTCAATTCATATTTATAAAATGTTTAAGGTTAAGGGGATAGATGACTTTAAAGATGTACAAAGTAAAAAAAAAAATTAATTATGTAAACATCCAACAAAAATCAGTGTTTTCTTTCGATAAATTATCTATATTCATCTTACTTCAGACCTAGTTTATTTCAGTCCAATCAAGTTTTAAAATATTTTCTGTAATCAATGGCTAAAATGTTCCAGGCTGACCAGTTATATTACAATTCCTTTCATATTATTTAAGCACATTAGCAATTTCTCTGATTCCATAAAATAGACCTACTCAGCCTACGACTCAGCGATCTTTTATGTTAGGCCCGACACACACCAATGTCAATTCATATTTATAAAACGTTTAATGTTAAAGGGATGGATTACTTTAAAGATGTACAAAGTAAAAAAAAAAATTATGTAAAAATCCAACAAAATCAGTGTTTTCTTTCGGTAAATTATCTATATTCAGCTTACTTCAGTCCTAGTTTGATTTCAGTCCAATCAAGTTTTAAAATATTTTCTGTAATCAATGGCTAAAATGTTCCAGGCTGACCAGTTATATTACAATTCCTTTCATATTATTTAAGCACATTAGCAATTTCTCAGATTCCATAAAATAGACCTACTCAGCCTACGACTCAGCGATCTTTTATGTTAGGCCCGACACACACCAATGGCAATTCATATTTATAAAACGTTTAATGTTAAAGGGATGGATTACTTTAAAGATGTACAAAGTAAAAAAAAAAAATTATGTAAAAATCCAACAAAATCAGTGTTTTCTTTCGGTAAATTATCTATATTCATCTTACTTCAGTCCTAGTTTGATTTCAGTCCAATCAAGTTTTAAAATATTTTCTGTAATCAATGGCTAAAATGTTCCAGGCTGACCAGTTATATTACAATTCCTTTCATATTATTTAAGCACATTAGCAATTTCTCTGATTCCATAAAATAGACCTACTCAGCCTACGACTCAGCGATCTTTTATGTTAGGCCCGACACACACCAATGTCAATTCATATTTATAAAATGTTTAAGGTTAAAAGGATAGATGACTTTAAAGATGTACAAAGTAAAAAAAAAATTAATTATGTAAACATCCAACAAAAATCAGTGTTTTCTTTCGGTAAATTATCTATATTCATCTTACTTCAGTCCTAGTTTGATTTCAGTCCAATCAAGTTTTAAAATATTTTCTGTAATCAATGGCTAAAATGTTCCAGGCTGACCAGTTATATTACAATTCCTTTCATATTATTTAAGCACATTAGCAATTTCTCAGATTCCATAAAATAGACCTACTCAGCCTACGACTCAGCGATCTTTTATGTTAGGCCCGACACACACCAATGTCAATTCATATTTATAAAATGTTTAAGGTTAAGGGGATAGATGACTTTAAAGATGTACAAAGTAAAAAAAAATAATTATGTAAATATCCAACAAAAATCAGTGTTTTCTTTCGATAAATTATCTATATTCATCTTACTTCAGACCTAGTTTATTTCAGTCCAATCAAGTTTTAAAATATTTTCTGTAATCAATGGCTAAAATGTTCCAGACTGACCAGTTATATTACAATTCCTTTCATATTATTTAAGCACATTAGCAATTTCTCTGATTCCATAAAATAGACCTACTCAGCCTACGACTCAGCGATCTTTTATGTTAGGCCCGACACACACCAATGTCAATTCATATTTATAAAATGTTTAATGTTAAAGGGATGGATTACTTTAAAGATGTACAAAGTAAAAAAAAAATTATGTAAAAATCCAACAAAATCAGTGTTTTCTTTCGGTAAATTATCTATATTCATCTTACTTCAGTCCTAGTTTGATTTCAGTCCAATCAAGTTTTAAAATATTTTCTGTAATCAATGGCTAAAATGTTCCAGGCTGACCAGTTATATTACAATTCCTTTCATATTATTTAAGCACATTAGCAATTTCTCAGATTCCATAAAATAGACCTACTCAGCCTACGACTCAGCGATCTTTTATGTTAGGCCCGACACACACCAATGTCAATTCATATTTATAAAACGTTTAATGTTAAAGGGATGGATTACTTTAAAGATGTACAAAGTAAAAAAAAAAATTATGTAAAAATCCAACAAAATCAGTGTTTTCTTTCGGTAAATTATCTATATTCATCTTACTTCAGTCCTAGTTTGATTTCAGTCCAATCAAGTTTTAAAATATTTTCTGTAATCAATGGCTAAAATGTTCCAGGCTGACCAGTTATATTACATTTCCTTTCATATTATTTAAGCACATTAGCAATTTCTCTGATTCCATAAAATAGACCTACTCAGCCTACGACTCAGCGATCTTTGATGTTAGGCCCGACACACACCAATGTCAATTCATATTTATAAAATGTTTAAGGTTAAGGGGATAGATGACTTTAAAGATGTACAAAGTAAAAAAAAAATTAATTATGTAAACATCCAACAAAAATCAGTGTTTTCTTTCGATAAATTATCTATATTCATCTTACTTCAGACCTAGTTTATTTCAGTCCAATCAAGTTTTAAAATATTTTCTGTAATCAATGGCTAAAATGTTCCAGGCTGACCAGTTATATTACAATTCCTTTCATATTATTTAAGCACATTAGCAATTTCTCTGATTCCATAAAATAGACCTACTCAGCCTACGACTCAGCGATCTTTTATGTTAGGCCCGACACACACCAATGTCAATTCATATTTATAAAATGTTTAAGGTTAAGGGGATAGATGACTTTAAAGATGTACAAAGTAAAAAAAAATTAATTATGTAAACATCCAACAAAAATCAGTGTTTTCTTTCGATAAATTATCTATATTCATCTTACTTTAGACCTAGTTTATTTCAGTCCAATCAAGTTTTAAAGTATTTTCTGTAATCAATGGCTAAAATGTTCCAGGCTGACCAGTTATATTACAATTCCTTTCATATTATTTAAGCACATTAGCAATTTCTCTGATTCCATAAAATAGACCTACTCAGCCTACGACTCAGCGATCTTTTATGTTAGGCCCGACACACACCAATGTCAATTCATATTTATAAAACGTTTAATGTTAAAGGGATGGATTACTTTAAAGATGTACAAAGTAAAAAAAAAAATATGTAAAAATCCAACAAAATCAGTGTTTTCTTTCGGTAAATTATCTATATTCATCTTACTTCAGTCCTAGTTTGATTTCAGTCCAATCAAGTTTTAAAATATTTTCTGTAATCAATGGCTAAAATGTTCCAGGCTGACCAGTTATATTACAATTCCTTTCATATTATTTAAGCACCTTAATAATTTCTCTGATTCCATAAAATAGACCTACTCAGCCTACGACTCAGCGATCTTTTATGTTAGGCCCGACACACACCAATGTCAATTCATATTTATAAAACGTTTAAGGTTAAGGGGATAGATGACTTTAAAGATGTACAAAGTAAAAAAAAAATTAATTATGTAAAAATCCAACAAAATCAGTGTTTTCTTTCGGTAAATTATCTATATTCAGCTTACTTCAGTCCTAGTTTGATTTCAGTCCAATCAAGTTTTAAAATATTTTCTGTAATCAATGGCTAAAATGTTCCAGGCTGACCAGTTATATTACAATTCCTTTCATATTATTTAAGCACATTAGCAATTTCTCAGATTCCATAAAATAGACCTACTCAGCCTACGACTCAGCGATCTTTTATGTTAGGCCCGACACACACCAATGGCAATTCATATTTATAAAACGTTTAATGTTAAAGGGATGGATTACTTTAAAGATGTACAAAGTAAAAAAAAAAAATTATGTAAAAATCCAACAAAATCAGTGTTTTCTTTCGGTAAATTATCTATATTCATCTTACTTCAGTCCTAGTTTGATTTCAGTCCAATCAAGTTTTAAAATATTTTCTGTAATCAATGGCTAAAATGTTCCAGGCTGACCAGTTATATTACAATTCCTTTCATATTATTTAAGCACATTAGCAATTTCTCTGATTCCATAAAATAGACCTACTCAGCCTACGACTCAGCGATCTTTTATGTTAGGCCCGACACACACCAATGTCAATTCATATTTATAAAATGTTTAAGGTTAAAAGGATAGATGACTTTAAAGATGTACAAAGTAAAAAAAAAATTAATTATGTAAACATCCAACAAAAATCAGTGTTTTCTTTCGGTAAATTATCTATATTCATCTTACTTCAGTCCTAGTTTGATTTCAGTCCAATCAAGTTTTAAAATATTTTCTGTAATCAATGGCTAAAATGTTCCAGGCTGACCAGTTATATTACAATTCCTTTCATATTATTTAAGCACATTAGCAATTTCTCAGATTCCATAAAATAGACCTACTCAGCCTACGACTCAGCGATCTTTTATGTTAGGCCCGACACACACCAATGTCAATTCATATTTATAAAATGTTTAAGGTTAAGGGGATAGATGACTTTAAAGATGTACAAAGTAAAAAAAAATAATTATGTAAATATCCAACAAAAATCAGTGTTTTCTTTCGATAAATTATCTATATTCATCTTACTTCAGACCTAGTTTATTTCAGTCCAATCAAGTTTTAAAATATTTTCTGTAATCAATGGCTAAAATGTTCCAGACTGACCAGTTATATTACAATTCCTTTCATATTATTTAAGCACATTAGCAATTTCTCTGATTCCATAAAATAGACCTACTCAGCCTACGACTCAGCGATCTTTTATGTTAGGCCCGACACACACCAATGTCAATTCATATTTATAAAATGTTTAATGTTAAAGGGATGGATTACTTTAAAGATGTACAAAGTAAAAAAAAAATTATGTAAAAATCCAACAAAATCAGTGTTTTCTTTCGGTAAATTATCTATATTCATCTTACTTCAGTCCTAGTTTGATTTCAGTCCAATCAAGTTTTAAAATATTTTCTGTAATCAATGGCTAAAATGTTCCAGGCTGACCAGTTATATTACAATTCCTTTCATATTATTTAAGCACATTAGCAATTTCTCAGATTCCATAAAATAGACCTACTCAGCCTACGACTCAGCGATCTTTTATGTTAGGCCCGACACACACCAATGTCAATTCATATTTATAAAACGTTTAATGTTAAAGGGATGGATTACTTTAAAGATGTACAAAGTAAAAAAAAAAATTATGTAAAAATCCAACAAAATCAGTGTTTTCTTTCGGTAAATTATCTATATTCATCTTACTTCAGTCCTAGTTTGATTTCAGTCCAATCAAGTTTTAAAATATTTTCTGTAATCAATGGCTAAAATGTTCCAGGCTGACCAGTTATATTACATTTCCTTTCATATTATTTAAGCACATTAGCAATTTCTCTGATTCCATAAAATAGACCTACTCAGCCTACGACTCAGCGATCTTTGATGTTAGGCCCGACACACACCAATGTCAATTCATATTTATAAAATGTTTAAGGTTAAGGGGATAGATGACTTTAAAGATGTACAAAGTAAAAAAAAAATTAATTATGTAAACATCCAACAAAAATCAGTGTTTTCTTTCGATAAATTATCTATATTCATCTTACTTCAGACCTAGTTTATTTCAGTCCAATCAAGTTTTAAAATATTTTCTGTAATCAATGGCTAAAATGTTCCAGGCTGACCAGTTATATTACAATTCCTTTCATATTATTTAAGCACATTAGCAATTTCTCTGATTCCATAAAATAGACCTACTCAGCCTACGACTCAGCGATCTTTTATGTTAGGCCCGACACACACCAATGTCAATTCATATTTATAAAATGTTTAAGGTTAAGGGGATAGATGACTTTAAAGATGTACAAAGTAAAAAAAAATTAATTATGTAAACATCCAACAAAAATCAGTGTTTTCTTTCGATAAATTATCTATATTCATCTTACTTTAGACCTAGTTTATTTCAGTCCAATCAAGTTTTAAAGTATTTTCTGTAATCAATGGCTAAAATGTTCCAGGCTGACCAGTTATATTACAATTCCTTTCATATTATTTAAGCACATTAGCAATTTCTCTGATTCCATAAAATAGACCTACTCAGCCTACGACTCAGCGATCTTTTATGTTAGGCCCGACACACACCAATGTCAATTCATATTTATAAAACGTTTAATGTTAAAGGGATGGATTACTTTAAAGATGTACAAAGTAAAAAAAAAAATATGTAAAAATCCAACAAAATCAGTGTTTTCTTTCGGTAAATTATCTATATTCATCTTACTTCAGTCCTAGTTTGATTTCAGTCCAATCAAGTTTTAAAATATTTTCTGTAATCAATGGCTAAAATGTTCCAGGCTGACCAGTTATATTACAATTCCTTTCATATTATTTAAGCACCTTAATAATTTCTCTGATTCCATAAAATAGACCTACTCAGCCTACGACTCAGCGATCTTTTATGTTAGGCCCGACACACACCAATGTCAATTCATATTTATAAAACGTTTAAGGTTAAGGGGATAGATGACTTTAAAGATGTACAAAGTAAAAAAAAAATTAATTATGTAAACATCCAACAAAAATCAGTGTTTTCTTTCGATAAATTATCTATATTCATCTTACTTTAGACCTAGTTTATTTCAGTCCAATCAAGTTTTAAAGTATTTTCTGTAATCAATGGCTAAAATGTTCCAGGCTGACCAGTTATATTACAATTCCTTTCATATTATTTAAGCACATTAGCAATTTCTCTGATTCCATAAAATAGACCTACTCAGCCTACGACTCAGCGATCTTTTATGTTAGGCCCGACACACACCAATGTCAATTCATATTTATAAAACGTTTAATGTTAAAGGGATGGATTACTTTAAAGATGTACAAAGTAAAAAAAAAAATATGTAAAAATCCAACAAAATCAGTGTTTTCTTTCGGTAAATTATCTATATTCATCTTACTTCAGTCCTAGTTTGATTTCAGTCCAATCAAGTTTTAAAATATTTTCTGTAATCAATGGCTAAAATGTTCCAGGCTGACCAGTTATATTACAATTCCTTTCATATTATTTAAGCACCTTAATAATTTCTCTGATTCCATAAAATAGACCTACTCAGCCTACGACTCAGCGATCTTTTATGTTAGGCCCGACACACACCAATGTCAATTCATATTTATAAAACGTTTAATGTCAAAGGGATGGATTACTTTAAAGATGTACAAAGTAAAAAAAAAATTATGTAAAAATCCAACAAAATCAGTGTTTTCTTTCGGTAAATTATCTATATTCATCTTACTTCAGTCCTAGTTTGATTTCAGTCCAATCAAGTTTTAAAATATTTTCTGTAATCAATGGCTAAAATGTTCCAGGCTGACCAGTTATATTACAATTCCTTTCATATTATTTAAGCACATTAGCAATTTCTCTGATTCCATAAAATAGACCTACTCAGCCTACGACTCAGCGATCTTTTATGTTAGGCCCGACACACACCAATGTCAATTCATATTTATAAAATGTTTAAGGTTAAAAGGATAGATGACTTTAAAGATGTACAAAGTAAAAAAAAAAATTAATTATGTAAACATCCAACAAAAATCAGTGTTTTCTTTCGGTAAATTATCTATATTCATCTTACTTCAGTCCTAGTTTGATTTCAGTCCAATCAAGTTTTAAAATATTTTCTGTAATCAATGGCTAAAATGTTCCAGGCTGACCAGTTATATTACAATTCCTTTCATATTATTTAAGCATATTAGCAATTTCTCAGATTCCATAAAATAGACCTACTCAGCCTACGACTCAGCGATCTTTTATGTTAGGCCCGACACACGCCATTGTCAATTCATATTTATAAAATGTTTAAGGTTAAGGGGATAGATGACTTTAAAGATGTACAAAGTAAAAAAAAAATTAATTATGTAAACATCCAACAAAAATCAGTGTTTTCTTTCGATAAATTATCTATATTCATCTTAATTTAGACCTAGTTTATTTCAGTCCAATCAAGTTTTAAAGTATTTTCTGTAATCAATGGCTAAAATGTTCCAGGCTGACCAGTTATATTACAATTCCTTTCATATTATTTAAGCACATTAGCAATTTCTCTGATTCCATAAAATAGACCTACTCAGCCTACGACTCAGCGATCTTTTATGTTAGGCCCGACACACACCAATGTCAATTCATATTTATAAAACGTTTAATGTTAAAGGGATGGATTACTTTAAAGATGTACAAAGTAAAAAAAAAATTATGTAAAAATCCAACAAAATCAGTGTTTTCTTTCGGTAAATTATCTATGTTCATCTTACTTCAGTCCTAGTTTGATTTCAGTCCAATCAAGTTTTAAAATATTTTCTGTAATCAATGGCTAAAATGTTCCAGGCTGACCAGTTATATTACAATTCCTTTCATATTATTTAAGCACCTTAGTAATTTCTCTGATTCCATAAAATAGACCTACTCAGCCTACGACTCAGCGATCTTTTATGTTAGGCCCGACACACACCAATGTCAATTCATATTTATAAAACGTTTAATGTTAAAGGGATTGATTACTTTAAAGATGTACAAAGTAAAAAAAAAAATTATGTAAAAATCCAACAAAATCAGTGTTTTCTTTCGGTAAATTATCTATATTCATCTTACTTCAGTCCTAGTTTGATTTCAGTCCAATCAAGTTTTAAAATATTTTCTGTAATCAATGGCTAAAATGTTCCAGGCTGACCAGTTATATTACAATTCCTTTCATATTATTTAAGCACATTAGCAATTTCTCTGATTCCATAAAATAGACCTACTCAGCCTACGACTCAGCGATCTTTTATGTTAGGCCCGACACACACCAATGTCAATTCATATTTATAAAATGTTTAAGGTTAAAAGGATAGATGACTTTAAAGATGTACAAAGTAAAAAAAAAAATTAATTATGTAAACATCCAACAAAAATCAGTGTTTTCTTTCGGTAAATTATCTATATTCATCTTACTTCAGTCCTAGTTTGATTTCAGTCCAATCAAGTTTTAAAATATTTTCTGTAATCAATGGCTAAAATGTTCCAGGCTGACCAGTTATATTACAATTCCTTTCATATTATTTAAGCACATTAGCAATTTCTCTGATTCCATAAAATAGACCTACTCAGCCTACGACTCAGCGATCTTTTATGTTAGGCCCGACACACACCAATGTCAATTCATATTTATAAAACGTTTAATGTTAAAGGGATGGATTACTTTAAAGATGTACAAAGTAAAAAAAAAAATATGTAAAAATCCAACAAAATCAGTGTTTTCTTTCGGTAAATTATCTATATTCATCTTACTTCAGTCCTAGTTTGATTTCAGTCCAATCAAGTTTTAAAATATTTTCTGTAATCAATGGCTAAAATGTTCCAGGCTGACCAGTTATATTACAATTCCTTTCATATTATTTAAGCACCTTAGTAATTTCTCTGATTCCATAAAATAGACCTACTCAGCCTACGACTCAGCGATCTTTTATGTTAGGCCCGACACACACCAATGTCAATTCATATTTATAAAACGTTTAATGTTAAAGGGATGGATTACTTTAAAGATGTACAAAGTAAAAAAAAAAATTATGTAAAAATCCAACAAAATCAGTGTTTTCTTTCGGTAAATTATCTATATTCATCTTACTTCAGTCCTAGTTTGATTTCAGTCCAATCAAGTTTTAAAATATTTTCTGTAATCAATGGCTAAAATGTTCCAGGCTGACCAGTTATATTACAATTCCTTTCATATTATTTAAGCACATTAGCAATTTCTCTGATTCCATAAAATAGACCTACTCAGCCTACGACTCAGCGATCTTTTATGTTAGGCCCGACACACACCAATGTCAATTCATATTTATAAAATGTTTAAGGTTAAAAGGATAGATGACTTTAAAGATGTACAAAGTAAAAAAAAAAATTAATTATGTAAACATCCAACAAAAATCAGTGTTTTCTTTCGGTAAATTATCTATATTCATCTTACTTCAGTCCTAGTTTGATTTCAGTCCAATCAAGTTTTAAAATATTTTCTGTAATCAATGGCTAAAATGTTCCAGGCTGACCAGTTATATTACAATTCCTTTCATATTATTTAAGCATATTAGCAATTTCTCAGATTCCATAAAATAGACCTACTCAGCCTACGACTCAGCGATCTTTTATGTTAGGCCCGACACACGCCAATGTCAATTCATATTTATAAAATGTTTAAGGTTAAGGGGATAGATGACTTTAAAGATGTACAAAGTAAAAAAAAAATTAATTATGTAAACATCCAACAAAAATCAGTGTTTTCTTTCGATAAATTATCTATATTCATCTTAATTTAGACCTAGTTTATTTCAGTCCAATCAAGTTTTAAAGTATTTTCTGTAATCAATGGCTAAAATGTTCCAGGCTGACCAGTTATATTACAATTCCTTTCATATTATTTAAGCACATTAGCAATTTCACTGATTCCATAAAATAGACCTACTCAGCCTACGACTCAGCGATTTTTTATGTTAGGCCCGACACACACCAATGTCAATTCATATTTATAAAACGTTTAATGTTAAAGGGATGGATTACTTTAAAGATGTACAAAGTAAAAAAAAAATTATGTAAAAATCCAACAAAATCAGTGTTTTCTTTCGGTAAATTATTTATGTTCATCTTACTTCAGTCCTAGTTTGATTTCAGTCCAATCAAGTTTTAAAATATTTTCTGTAATCAATGGCTAAAATGTTCCAGGCTGACCAGTTATATTACAATTCCTTTCATATTATTTAAGCACCTTAGTAATTTCTCTGATTCCATAAAATAGACCTACTCAGCCTACGACTCAGCGATCTTTTATGTTAGGCCCGACACACACCAATGTCAATTCATATTTATAAAACGTTTAATGTTAAAGGGATGGATTACTTTAAAGATGTACAAAGTAAAAAAAAAAATTATGTAAAAATCCAACAAAATCAGTGTTTTCTTTCGGTAAATTATCTATATTCATCTTACTTCAGTCCTAGTTTGATTTCAGTCCAATCAAGTTTTAAAATATTTTCTGTAATCAATGGCTAAAATGTTCCAGGCTGACCAGTTATATTACAATTCCTTTCATATTATTTAAGCACATTAGCAATTTCTCTGATTCCATAAAATAGACCTACTCAGCCTACGACTCAGCGATCTTTTATGTTAGGCCCGACACACACCAATGTCAATTCATATTTATAAAATGTTTAAGGTTAAAAGGATAGATGACTTTAAAGATGTACAAAGTAAAAAAAAAAATTAATTATGTAAACATCCAACAAAAATCAGTGTTTTCTTTCGGTAAATTATCTATATTCATCTTACTTCAGTCCTAGTTTGATTTCAGTCCAATCAAGTTTTAAAATATTTTCTGTAATCAATGGCTAAAATGTTCCAGGCTGACCAGTTATATTACAATTCCTTTCATATTATTTAAGCACATTAGCAATTTCTCAGATTCCATAAAATAGACCTACTCAGCCTACGACTCAGCGATCTTTTATGTTAGGCCCGACACACACCAATGTCAATTCATATTTATAAAATGTTTAAGGTTAAGGGGATAGATGACTTTAAAGATGTACAAAGTAAAAAAAAATTAATTATGTAAACATCCAACAAAAATCAGTGTTTTCTTTCGATAAATTATCTATATTCATCTTACTTTAGACCTAGTTTATTTCAGTCCAATCAAGTTTTAAAGTATTTTCTGTAATCAATGGCTAAAATGTTCCAGGCTGACCAGTTATATTACAATTCCTTTCATATTATTTAAGCACATTAGCAATTTCTCTGATTCCATAAAATAGACCTACTCAGCCTACGACTCAGCGATCTTTTATGTTAGGCCCGACACACACCAATGTCAATTCATATTTATAAAACGTTTAATGTTAAAGGGATGGATTACTTTAAAGATGTACAAAGTAAAAAAAAAATTATGTAAAAATCCAACAAAATCAGTGTTTTCTTTCGGTAAATTATCTATATTCATCTTACTTCAGTCCTAGTTTGATTTCAGTCCAATCAAGTTTTAAAATATTTTCTGTAATCAATGGCTAAAATGTTCCAGGCTGACCAGTTATATTACAATTCCTTTCATATTATTTAAGCACCTTAGTAATTTCTCTGATTCCATAAAATAGACCTACTCAGCCTACGACTCAGCGATCTTTTATGTTAGGCCCGACACACACCAATGTCAATTCATATTTATAAAACGTTTAATGTTAAAGGGATGGATTACTTTAAAGATGTACAAAGTAAAAAAAAAAATTATGTAAAAATCCAACAAAATCAGTGTTTTCTTTCGGTAAATTATCTATATTCATCTTACTTCAGTCCTAGTTTGATTTCAGTCCAATCAAGTTTTAAAATATTTTCTGTAATCAATGGCTAAAATGTTCCAGGCTGACCAGTTATATTACAATTCCTTTCATATTATTTAAGCACATTAGCAATTTCTCTGATTCCATAAAATAGACCTACTCAGCCTACGACTCAGCGATCTTTTATGTTAGGCCCGACA
The DNA here is from genome assembly GCA_963931845.1 of Maratus michaelseni. Classification (NCBI taxonomy): domain Eukaryota; kingdom Metazoa; phylum Arthropoda; class Arachnida; order Araneae; family Salticidae; genus Maratus; species Maratus michaelseni. Next base: position 134,254,965 of record OZ007598.1, on the reverse strand, counting down.
CACACCAATGTCAATTCATATTTATAAAATGTTTAAGGTTAAAAGGATAGATGACTTTAAAGATGTACAAAGTAAAAAAAAAAATTAATTATGTAAACATCCAACAAAAATCAGTGTTTTCTTTCGGTAAATTATCTATATTCATCTTACTTCAGTCCTAGTTTGATTTCAGTCCAATCAAGTTTTAAAATATTTTCTGTAATCAATGGCTAAAATGTTCCAGGCTGACCAGTTATATTACAATTCCTTTCATATTATTTAAGCACATTAGCAATTTCTCAGATTCCATAAAATAGACCTACTCAGCCTACGACTCAGCGATCTTTTATGTTAGGCCCGACACACACCAATGTCAATTCATATTTATAAAATGTTTAAGGTTAAGGGGATAGATGACTTTAAAGATGTACAAAGTAAAAAAAAAATAATTATGTAAACATCCAACAAAAATCAGTGTTTTCTTTCGATAAATTATCTATATTCATCTTACTTCAGACCTAGTTTATTTCAGTCCAATCAAGTTTTAAAATATTTTCTGTAATCAATGGCTAAAATGTTCCAGACTGACCAGTTATATTACAATTCCTTTCATATTATTTAAGCACATTAGCAATTTCTCTGATTCCATAAAATAGACCTACTCAGCCTACGACTCAGCGATCTTTTATGTTAGGCCCGACACACACCAATGTCAATTCATATTTATAAAATGTTTAATGTTAAAGGGATGGATTACTTTAAAGATGTACAAAGTAAAAAAAAAAATTATGTAAAAATCCAACAAAATCAGTGTTTTCTTTCGGTAAATTATCTATATTCATCTTACTTCAGTCCTAGTTTGATTTCAGTCCAATCAAGTTTTAAAATATTTTCTGTAATCAATGGCTAAAATGTTCCAGGCTGACCAGTTATATTACAATTCCTTTCATATTATTTAAGCACATTAGCAATTTCTCAGATTCCATAAAATAGACCTACTCAGCCTTCGACTCAGCGATCTTTTATGTTAGGCCCGACACACACCAATGGCAATTCATATTTATAAAACGTTTAATGTTAAAGGGATGGATTACTTTAAAGATGTACAAAGTAAAAAAAAAAAATTATGTAAAAATCCAACAAAATCAGTGTTTTCTTTCGGTAAATTATCTATATTCATCTTACTTCAGTCCTAGTTTGATTTCAGTCCAATCAAGTTTTAAAATATTTTCTGTAATCAATGGCTAAAATGTTCCAGGCTGACCAGTTATATTACAATTCCTTTCATATTATTTAAGCACATTAGCAATTTCTCTGATTCCATAAAATAGACCTACTCAGCCTACGACTCAGCGATCTTTTATGTTAGGCCCGACACACACCAATGTCAATTCATATTTATAAAATGTTTAAGGTTAAAAGGATAGATGACTTTAAAGATGTACAAAGTAAAAAAAAAAATTAATTATGTAAACATCCAACAAAAATCAGTGTTTTCTTTCGGTAAATTATCTATATTCATCTTACTTCAGTCCTAGTTTGATTTCAGTCCAATCAAGTTTTAAAATATTTTCTGTAATCAATGGCTAAAATGTTCCAGGCTGACCAGTTATATTACAATTCCTTTCATATTATTTAAGCACATTAGCAATTTCTCAGATTCCATAAAATAGACCTACTCAGCCTACGACTCAGCGATCTTTTATGTTAGGCCCGACACACACCAATGTCAATTCATATTTATAAAATGTTTAAGGTTAAGGGGATAGATGACTTTAAAGATGTACAAAGTAAAAAAAAATTAATTATGTAAACATCCAACAAAAATCAGTGTTTTCTTTCGATAAATTATCTATATTCATCTTACTTTAGACCTAGTTTATTTCAGTCCAATCAAGTTTTAAAGTATTTTCTGTAATCAATGGCTAAAATGTTCCAGGCTGACCAGTTATATTACAATTCCTTTCATATTATTTAAGCACATTAGCAATTTCTCTGATTTCATAAAATAGACCTACTCAGCCTACGACTCAGCGATCTTTTATGTTAGGCCCGACACACACCAATGTCAATTCATATTTATAAAACGTTTAATGTTAAAGGGATGGATTACTTTAAAGATGTACAAAGTAAAAAAAAAAATATGTAAAAATCCAACAAAATCAGTGTTTTCTTTCGGTAAATTATCTATATTCATCTTACTTCAGTCCTAGTTTGATTTCAGTCCAATCAAGTTTTAAAATATTTTCTGTAATCAATGGCTAAAATGTTCCAGGCTGACCAGTTATATTACAATTCCTTTCATATTATTTAAGCACCTTAGTAATTTCTCTGATTCCATAAAATAGACCTACTCAGCCTACGACTCAGCGATCTTTTATGTTAGGCCCGACACACACCAATGTCAATTCATATTTATAAAACGTTTAATGTTAAAGGGATGGATTACTTTAAAGATGTACAAAGTAAAAAAAAAAAATTATGTAAAAATCCAACAAAATCAGTGTTTTCTTTCGGTAAATTATCTATATTCATCTTACTTCAGTCCTAGTTTGATTTCAGTCCAATCAAGTTTTAAAATATTTTCTGTAATCAATGGCTAAAATGTTCCAGGCTGACCAGTTATATTACAATTCCTTTCATATTATTTAAGCACATTAGCAATTTCTCTGATTCCATAAAATAGACCTACTCAGCCTACGACTCAGCGATCTTTTATGTTAGGCCCGACACACACCAATGTCAATTCATATTTATAAAATGTTTAAGGTTAAAAGGATAGATGACTTTAAAGATGTACAAAGTAAAAAAAAAAATTAATTATGTAAACATCCAACAAAAATCAGTGTTTTCTTTCGGTAAATTATCTATATTCATCTTACTTCAGTCCTAGTTTGATTTCAGTCCAATCAAGTTTTAAAATATTTTCTGTAATCAATGGCTAAAATGTTCCAGGCTGACCAGTTATATTACAATTCCTTTCATATTATTTAAGCATATTAGTAATTTCTCAGATTCCATAAAATAGACCTACTCAGCCTACGACTCAGCGATCTTTTATGTTAGGCCCGACACACGCCAATGTCAATTCATATTTATAAAATGTTTAAGGTTAAGGGGATAGATGACTTTAAAGATGTACAAAGTAAAAAAAAAATTAATTATGTAAACATCCAACAAAAATCAGTGTTTTCTTTCGATAAATTATCTATATTCATCTTAATTTAGACCTAGTTTATTTCAGTCCAATCAAGTTTTAAAGTATTTTCTGTAATCAATGGCTAAAATGTTCCAGGCTGACCAGTTATATTACAATTCCTTTCATATTATTTAAGCACATTAGCAATTTCTCTGATTCCATAAAATAGACCTACTCAGCCTACGACTCAGCGATCTTTTATGTTAGGCCCGACACACACCAATGTCAATTCATATTTATAAAACGTTTAATGTTAAAGGGATGGATTACTTTAAAGATGTACAAAGTAAAAAAAAAATTATGTAAAAATCCAACAAAATCAGTGTTTTCTTTCGGTAAATTATCTATGTTCATCTTACTTCAGTCCTAGTTTGATTTCAGTCCAATCAAGTTTTAAAATATTTTCTGTAATAAATGGCTAAAATGTTCCAGGCTGACCAGTTATATTACAATTCCTTTCATATTATTTAAGCACCTTAGTAATTTCTCTGATTCCATAAAATAGACCTACTCAGCCTACGACCCAGCGATCTTTTATGTTAGGCCCGACACACACCAATGTCAATTCATATTTATAAAACGTTTAATGTTAAAGGGATGGATTACTTTAAAGATGTACAAAGTAAAAAAAAAAATTATGTAAAAATCCAACAAAATCAGTGTTTTCTTTCGGTAAATTATCTATATTCATCTTACTTCAGTCCTAGTTTGATTTCAGTCCAATCAAGTTTTAAAATATTTTCTGTAATCAATGGCTAAAATGTTCCAGGCTGACCAGTTATATTACAATTCCTTTCATATTATTTAAGCACATTAGCAATTTCTCTGATTCCATAAAATAGACCTACTCAGCCTACGACTCAGCGATCTTTTATGTTAGGCCCGACACACACCAATGTCAATTCATATTTATAAAATGTTTAAGGTTAAAAGGATAGATGACTTTAAAGATGTACAAAGTAAAAAAAAAAATTAATTATGTAAACATCCAACAAAAATCAGTGTTTTCTTTCGGTAAATTATCTATATTCATCTTACTTCAGTCCTAGTTTGATTTCAGTCCAATCAAGTTTTAAAATATTTTCTGTAATCAATGGCTAAAATGTTCCAGGCTGACCAGTTATATTACAATTCCTTTCATATTATTTAAGCACATTAGCAATTTCTCTGATTCCATAAAATAGACCTACTCAGCCTACGACTCAGCGATCTTTTATGTTAGGCCCGACACACACCAATGTCAATTCATATTTATAAAATGTTTAAGGTTAAAAGGATAGATGACTTTAAAGATGTACAAAGTAAAAAAAAAAATTAATTATGTAAACATCCAACAAAAATCAGTGTTTTCTTTCGGTAAATTATCTATATTCATCTTACTTCAGTCCTAGTTTGATTTCAGTCCAATCAAGTTTTAAAATATTTTCTGTAATCAATGGCTAAAATGTTCCAGGCTGACCAGTTATATTACAATTCCTTTCATATTATTTAAGCATATTAGCAATTTCTCAGATTCCATAAAATAGACCTACTCAGCCTACGACTCAGCGATCTTTTATGTTAGGCCCGACACACACCAATGTCAATTCATATTTATAAAACGTTTAATGTTAAAGGGATGGATTACTTTAAAGATGTACAAAGTAAAAAAAAAATTATGTAAAAATCCAACAAAATCAGTGTTTTCTTTCGGTAAATTATCTATGTTCATCTTACTTCAGTCCTAGTTTGATTTCAGTCCAATCAAGTTTTAAAATATTTTCTGTAATCAATGGCTAAAATGTTCCAGGCTGACCAGTTATATTACAATTCCTTTCATATTATTTAAGCACCTTAGTAATTTCTCTGATTCCATAAAATAGACCTACTCAGCCTACGACTCAGCGATCTTTTATGTTAGGCCCGACACACACCAATGTCAATTCATATTTATAAAACGTTTAATGTTAAAGGGATGGATTACTTTAAAGATGTACAAAGTAAAAAAAAAAATTATGTAAAAAGCCAACAAAATCAGTGTTTTCTTTCGGTAAATTATCTATATTCATCTTACTTCAGTCCTAGTTTGATTTCAGTCCAATCAAGTTTTAAAATATTTTCTGTAATCAATGGCTAAAATGTTCCAGGCTGACCAGTTATATTACAATTCCTTTCATATTATTTAAGCACATTAGCAATTTCTCTGATTCCATAAAATAGACCTACTCAGCCTACGACTCAGCGATCTTTTATGTTAGGCCCGACACACACCAATGTCAATTCATATTTATAAAATGTTTAAGGTTAAAAGGATAGATGACTTTAAAGATGTACAAAGTAAAAAAAAAAATTAATTATGTAAACATCCAACAAAAATCAGTGTTTTCTTTCGGTAAATTATCTATATTCATCTTACTTCAGTCCTAGTTTGATTTCAGTCCAATCAAGTTTTAAAATATTTTCTGTAATCAATGGCTAAAATGTTCCAGGCTGACCAGTTATATTACAATTCCTTTCATATTATTTAAGCACATTAGCAATTTCTCAGATTCCATAAAATAGACCTACTCAGCCTACGACTCAGCGATCTTTTATGTTAGGCCCGACACACACCAATGTCAATTCATATTTATAAAATGTTTAAGGTTAAGGGGATAGATGACTTTAAAGATGTACAAAGTAAAAAAAAATTAATTATGTAAACATCCAACAAAAATCAGTGTTTTCTTTCGATAAATTATCTATATTCATCTTACTTTAGACCTAGTTTATTTCAGTCCAATCAAGTTTTAAAGTATTTTCTGTAATCAATGGCTAAAATGTTCCAGGCTGACCAGTTATATTACAATTCCTTTCATATTATTTAAGCACATTAGCAATTTCTCTGATTCCATAAAATAGACCTACTCAGCCTACGACTCAGCGATCTTTTATGTTAGGCCCGACACACACCAATGTCAATTCATATTTATAAAACGTTTAATGTTAAAGGGATGGATTACTTTAAAGATGTACAAAGTAAAAAAAAAATTATGTAAAAATCCAACAAAATCAGTGTTTTCTTTCGGTAAATTATCTATATTCATCTTACTTCAGTCCTAGTTTGATTTCAGTCCAATCAAGTTTTAAAATATTTTCTGTAATCAATGGCTAAAATGTTCCAGGCTGACCAGTTATATTACAATTCCTTTCATATTATTTAAGCACCTTAGTAATTTCTCTGATTCCATAAAATAGACCTACTCAGCCTACGACTCAGCGATCTTTTATGTTAGGCCCGACACACACCAATGTCAATTCATATTTATAAAACGTTTAATGTTAAAGGGATGGATTACTTTAAAGATGTACAAAGTAAAAAAAAAAATTATGTAAAAATCCAACAAAATCAGTGTTTTCTTTCGGTAAATTAGCTATATTCATCTTACTTCAGTCCTAGTTTGATTTCAGTCCAATCAAGTTTTAAAATATTTTCTGTAATCAATGGCTAAAATGTTCCAGGCTGACCAGTTATATTACAATTCCTTTCATATTATTTAAGCACATTAGCAATTTCTCAGATTCCATAAAATAGACCTACTCAGCCTACGACTCAGCGATCTTTTATGTTAGGCCCGACACACACCAATGTCAATTCATATTTATAAAACGTTTAATGTTAAAGGGATGGATTACTTTAAAGATGTACAAAGTAAAAAAAAAATTATGTAAAAATCCAACAAAATCAGTGTTTTCTTTCGGTAAATTATCTATATTCATCTTACTTCAGTCCTAGTTTGATTGCAGTCCAATCAAGTTTTTAACTAATTTTGTGCAGTATAATAAATTATAACACCTTGTAATAATATATTTCTTTTAAATGCTAAAAGGTGTAAATTAACAACATAATACAAATAAAAATAACTTTTATTAGGTTGTTGCCATGGTTAGGCTCACTCCCCGCCATTTAAAAAAACAAATGAGAATATTCTATAATTGCACGGTCTTTGAAGTTACTATTAGAAATGCTATCATTTAATTTTCATGTACTTTTTTAAAACTTACGCACGTATTCACTCTATACTATCCATCCATAATAAGAGAAACCGTAGACATAGTAACACGCAAAAATACAATATGTAACGATGCAGCATCTTTTAACTTACGGAAATTGTGGCTTGAAAGTTACTCCATGGTTACAAATATGAAAATAAACAACCAAGTAAAAATAAAAGATGACGTGCGTAATTTTTAAAAAGTACATGAAAACTAAATGATAACATTTCAAATAACTTCAAAGACGAAATTGTTTATTTTAAGGAAGGGATATAAAAGAGAAAAAATATAAATTTTGCATAAAGAAAGAAGTCGATCGGATAATGAGTTGCTGAGATATTTGTAATCCTATTTTCCACACTCTTCGATTTTTCCTGACCCTGTATTTAATTCAAATTTCCATTCAAAGATACATTTTAATCGATAATGTGACTCATAATCCGACTATTATAGAATATTCTCATTTGTTTTTGAACATGTCAACAACCCAATGAAAGTTATTTCACTGTATATTATGTTGTTAATTTACACCTTTTAGCATTTAAAAGAAATATATAATTTTATGCCGTTTTAAAATCTCACCTGTAATCAATGGTTAAAATGTCCCCGGCTACGCATGTTTACTTCAAGCTTTTTCATATTACTCAAGCACATTGATGGCTTTGTTACTTACCCATCATACGTAGTATAGGGTAAGTATTGTAATCGTTTTGAAAATCGAAAAATTTTTTTGACGGATTTACACGTTTCGGACATTGAAGATTCCGAACAACATATTGTTAGAAAAAAAAATTGCCGTCCCTCTGTCTGTCTGTGTGTCTATAAACACTCTATCTCACGAACAAATCGAGATAGAGACTTTAAATTTGGTGTGTACTTAGTATGTAATAATGGGAAGAAGCTTATTGAATTTCAGTAACCTCGATTATCCGGAACTATTTTTTTCGGACTCTCGAAATGTTCGTTCTAGTAAAAAGTATATAAAAATTTTCGAAATTGTTTATTTTAAGGAAGGGATATAAAAGACAAAAAATACAAATTTTGCATAAAGAAAGAAGTCGATCGGATAATGAGTTGCTGAGATATTTGTAATCCTATTTTCCACACTCTTCGATTTTTCCTGACCCTGTATTTAATTCAAATTTCAATTCAAAGATATATTTTAATCAGAAATGTGACGCTTAATCCGACGCAGTAAACCGTTAGCTAATATGATTATCAATTTTGGAATAATAGAGCATTTAAAGCGAGGCTAACGAAAAAGAATGGCTACCGCGGTGCTTTACGCGTATCTTTTTTTACAGACCGCCGGAGTCACGTGGTGCTCGAATGCACCAATGCAGGTGTACGAAAAGAGCATCACGTCAGTCTAGCGGTCTGTAAAAAAAGATAAGTGGAATGCACCGCGGTAGCCTGTCTTTTTCGTTAGCCTCGATTTAAAGTTTATGACGTCATCAAGCCACGATTTTATTCGAATTGGAATGCTTTTTATAAGTAGTTTACACATGTTTTATTTTCACATTTTATATTATGCATATCCATGATGGGTAAGTATTACGGTGGTCCTCAACGACTAGTTTTTCGATTAGCATCCATTGGGAAAACAAAGATTAATTACCAAAGTTATATTCATCAAATGCAATATTCAGGGACAAAAACGAAAAAACTTTTCCAACATGCCTAAAATATTTGGTGTAATTTTAGTAATAACTACCGTAATTTCCGGCGTATAATCCGCAGCTCAAAGAGTCGTTTTTCGACCCAGAAATATTATTTTATAAAATGTAACTTAAAAGATCGCTGTAAATATTTAACTACAATTATTAAATAAAATATCTGGGTCGAAAAACGACTCTTTGAGCTGCGGATTATACGCCGGAAATTACGGTAATGTATATCAGAACGAATGCACAGTTTTGTATATTTTTAGAAGCTGAGTCTATATTAAAGTAATAGTTGGTTTTGCAGTATTTAGAAAAGGTTTCAAGTATTTTAAAATATAAATTTCTTATGCAATATATTTTTTTATGAAAACTTTTTTCCGTGCAAAAAAACTTGTACATTTTATTTCAAAACGTACTACAGGGGATCAAAAAGTCGCGCATCCCTTGAAAAATATTTTGTTTACTAAAATACGAATGTGATTAAAATTACAAACATAAACTAAATTGAAAGAATAACAATACCGAGACACAAAACTGAGCAATAATGAACATTTTTACAGAAGATATTCAAAATGCGATCCCTTCTCTCGGATACAAAGACGTATGCGTTTTTTTTAACGTTGAGGGCACTCTTCTAAATGTAGGAACACTTATTTTTTTAATTTCATGTTCAATGTTTGTTTTCAGGTCAACGATGGAATGTGGATTGTTTTCAAAAACATTCCACACTCCATCGTTGACCTGAAAACAAACATGTGAGATTAAAAAAATAAGTGTTCCAATTAATTTCTAATAAATATGTAATATTTCTTTTTATGAAAACTTTTTTTCCGTGCAAAAAAACTTGTACATTTTATTTCAAAACGTACTACAGGGGATCAAAAAGTCACGCATCCCTTGAAAAATATTTTGTTTACTAAAATACAAACATGATTCAAATTACAAACATAAACTAAATTGAAAGAGCAACAACACTGAGACACAAAACTGAGCGAAAATTAACACTGTTACAGAATATATTCAAAATGTGACCCTTTTTCTCTGATACAAAAGCGTATGCGTTTTTTTTTTTTTTTTTTTTTCAAATTTAAGGACACTCTTCTCAAAATTGGCACACTTATTTTTTGAATCTCATGTTCAATGTTTGTTTTCAGGTCAACGATGGAGTGTGGATCGTTTGCAAAAATATTCTATACTCTCTCGTTGACCTGAAAAGAAACATTGAAAACGGGATTAAAACAATAAGTGTTCCAACATTGAGAATAGTGGCCTCAAATTTGAAAAAAACGCATACGTCTTTGTATCATAGAAAAATGGTCACATTTTGAATATCTTCTGTAACAATGTTAATTTTCGTTCAGTTTTGTGTCTCAATATTGTTACTCTTTCAATTTAGTTTATGTTTGTATCTTGTTTGGATCTTGCTTGTATTTTAATAAACAAAATATTTTTTCAAGGGTTGCGTAACTTTTCGATCATCCGTATATTCGTAAAAGAAATGCTTGATTTCAGGACAGTCATCATAGATATAACTTTTAAATAAAGAGCAAAATCTTAATTTGAACATTCATCATCCCCTTAAGTGCGCTTCGGAAAATAATATTTAATCAAAAATAATTTGTCTCCATTAAAAATTATTTAAGACTATTTCTATAGGAAGTCAAAGTCTGCCCTGTCACTTATAATTAATTTCAAATTATTTTTCTAAAATGCCATTTTCTTAGCCAAAAGTTCTTTTTACGTGTTATCCTATTTGCGTTGGCGCCGCGGTGTTTCAAACGCTAGAATTAACGCATTAAAATCCATCAAAGTTCACTCCGATTCCACAGTCCTGTTTATCAGTTGAAATTCCAAATGTAAATAATTGCATTTTGAAATTGAGAAGTTATTTTCAGCAGTGTTACAGTTAGAGGTAGTACAGCGTCATTTATCGGTAATATTCGGAAGTAAAACAATTAAGTTCTTCTCTTTAGACACGTTACTTTCCTGAAAGAATAAATCCAATAGCCGTCATCATTTACTTTTTATTGGATTTTACAAGTGCTCACTTCATTTTAGGAATCCTGTATACACTGCAAATTTCTAGCACACACTGGGAACACATTTGGAACACTTTGATTAAAAAAAAGTGTTCCAGTTATCTTGATGTGTACTGAATGTGTTTCCTTAAAGTGTTCCGAATATGCTCTGCGACAAAGAAAGTATTCTGAAAGTGTACTGAAAGTGTTCTGCTCAGGATATCTGTTAAATCTAAACTTGGGAACACATTTGAGAACGGATTGGGAGCACATTGGGACACACTTGCGAAATCATCGCTTTCAAAAAGTGAGCTAGAAAGTGTTCTGAACAAAAGAAGTGTTCTCAGAAGTATTCCGAAAACTGTTCCAAAAAGTGCGCTTCAAAGTGTTCTAAAAATGCTGACTAAATAAGTGTTTTAAAAAGTGTATAAAGATTTACAGTGTATGCCTTTTAAAAATAAGTCAAATAAATACAACAATTCATATTTAAATAAGAGTTTATTCAATAAGAAATATCATCAACAATAGAATTTGCAATAAGATAACTATTTTATTATAATTCAAGATACTATTATTCACGCGGGTGTATGATACATTTCAAATAATAAATTTAACTTTCAAATAAACTCTCAAATAGATCAACATCTGCTCAATTCAAATTTTACATATAAGTAAATTTAAAATTCTTAATATAAGATAACCTTAAAGTAACATTTTCAAAGTAATTAACAATTTTGAAGTCATCTTCACACAATCTTATGTCTTAAAAGTAATTTGTAGCAAGATAAATTATAAAAACACTATTTACATGAACATATTTACAAGGAGTCTGCTGTATAATTCTTCATATACACCACATACACAGATACACACAAAAACACATCGACGTATTCTGCTTCGTTCAATTCAATGCTTTTTTAAAAAAGTTTTTATTCAATGAAACAGCAAGTTTACTATTCTACAAACTAAATGCTAGAAACCTCAAATCTTATTATGGCAAAATTACAAAGATGATATGACGCAATCATGTAAAACGAAACATATAATTTTACATCTGCACTTCTAAGCATCAGCTCATTAAGTGCTACAAACAAACATTATATAACAAACTCGTCTTCATAATTAGTTCCATACACCACCAATTATTGCTTCTGAAATAACTGTACATGGTAAAAAAATCTTTCTTTCAGATTAGAATACATTAAAGAATTTCATTTATAGCAGAGTGGCTAGTGGTCAAAGAAAAATACAGTAAAAAAAAAAGTGTTAAACACCAGTATATTCTTATAGAAAAATTCCTGTTCATTATTTGATCGAAATCGCAATTTTATACTTTCTTTTACATATTTTTGTTACGTTTAATTATTTTAAACTTTTCTCGCATATCTCTCTTAAGATGTGTTATACTATTACTCATGTACAGGGAGTTGAGTTATTTCTAACTAGGTATCCCATTGAAACGATAACCTGTTTCGCTGTTTTCAACATGAATTTTTCTATAAGAACATACTGGTGATTTTCACTTTTTTTGACTTTATTTTTCCCTGACTAATAGCCACCCTGTATAGCATAAAATAAAACTATGCAACACATATTCTATGTGTAGACGAAAATGAAAGTGTAAATTAATTCTTTTCACATTTTTACACATAATAAAACAATACTACATTAAGATTGCTTTTTGTTGCATAAAAAAATCTGTCTTAAGCTTTTATATTATATTTTATTGAACGAGAGGCTGTTCCACTGTTGAGAAAAACAACCGCTTATGCGTCGCTTACTTGCAGCAGTTCGACAATGCGCTCAATCTTGCCTCAAAACCGTACACGCTTAATATTGGTAGAATATAAGCACTTGACTTATTTGAATGAGTAAAAGATCATCTTTTAAAAAGCACTACGTGCCTGATACGTGGTTCTGAGTCTGGGACCGTGAAGTGTGTCACGTGTCTTGATACGTAGTTCTGAGTTTAAGGCCTTGAAATGAATCACGCATCTAATCGTCGCGTCGTTCTCATTTTGACCATTTAGAAAATATTTCACGTCTCTCGCACGTCCTAATTTTAAACCCAGAAAGCATACCACGTTTCTTACGCACTGATATAGTGAAGAAGTTAAAAAGAGTATTTTTCGAAGTACTATAGTCTGCTCACGATATTTTGACAGAGGAGTAACGTAAATTTAGATGAATGTATTTGTTGATTAAGGTGAAAACCACCATTAGTAACTATCATAATCTAGTTTTTAATTGAATGGTGCGTTTCCTTCACCGTTTGTGCCTGTTAGAGTCTTTCTTTCCCCGTAGCACCGTGAATTCTTTCAAGATCACCTGCCAAGTTATCGCGAGCTGACTATAAATGATTGATAAGTTTATAAATATTTTGCCTCTATCGTAATCATCATATGGATTAATAGAGACCTAGTCAACCACATATTTGAACAATATTCAGAAATTCCTTCGTTGCAGACCCCTTTGTTAAATCAGAATATATTCTCTCATGACTCTAAAATGTGCTATGTATAGGTGGTTTTAATGATATTAACAGTGAAAACGGTGGAAAATGATTTTGAAGCATGAAAAATAGAGAACTGTGTTTAATCACTTATGTCGGTATAGTACAAAAACTGTAGTAACAACAGAATCTTTTAAAATTCCTTAAGCTGCTATATCTCGTATACTAAGCGCAAGGCAGTAAGTTTTTTTTTTTGCGAAAGTTAAATAGAGGTTGAAAGAACAGGAAGACCTTTGAAGTATCTAACTTTCCTTTACGCAAAAGGGTTAATAATTTAAAATATGACATAATTACTTTTTACTGTGATAGACATTTCTATAATAATTTTAGATTTTTACAAAGCATTACTTATAAGGATTATAGTTGTAAAATGAATTTTATGTTAAATATCTAACAGCAAAGCTATACATATAACCATTTTCAGCTTAATGTTAAATTTATGATCGTTGAAGCATAAAAACCTTCGTCGTTATATCTTATATTAGTTTAATGTTTATATTAAATTTCATATATTGAATATAACAGTTTGCAGTGCATTAAAATTTATGTAATATAAATACATAATTATTTTATATATATATATTTTCGTAATATATATTCTTTTTTATATATTCACATTTAACTTAATCTCTATAGAAACTTTTTTTTCTTTCATATTTTAAGGATTTATGCAGTTAAAATTATTGTCACACAAGAATTTTAACATCACTTTACTATGAATGTTTTCCCTTTTAATGTAATTATAACTTTTATAAAAATCCACATTTGGAGTATTGGTTTAATCTTTTTTGACATTATATTTTGTATTTATATGTCAATAGTTTTGTCATAACAATCATCAATTCGAGAACAGAAATGGATTATCTTTAAATATTAAAGTAAGAAACTTATATAAGACATATATATATATATATATATATACATCAGAACGCCTTTTAAATACTACTACTAAATCGGAACCATAATCAATAACATTTTAAACTTCATTAATACAATACAACAATGAATTATTTTTTTCTTTTCCAAAAATACACACATCATAAAACAAATATGAATAGCTCTTACAATTGCAGTTTCATAACAGAAGTCCGATATTACTGGATTATGTAAGTTTTTACCGTAATTTTTGGCGTATACTCCACGGATCAAAACAGTATGTTTTGAACCATAAATATGACACATGTTGATTTGATCCGCGGATTATACGCCGGAAATTATGGTTCATCATTTATTACGGAATCAAAGTAAATCTGAAGTTGTACGCAATAGACAAAAATAAAGAATTTTTGTTGCGTTACATCTTCATGCGAATGATAGATTCCTAGACATATTTCCCTTCTTTAGTCGTATGCACAATAATTTTTTTGAACAAAAATATTCAGAATTTCGTTTCTGTGAATAATCGTTTGAGAAATTTTATAATATGGCCAAACTTATTTTTCATTTGTGTATTATGTCCAGAGGCGCCAAGTTACCACTAATCTTCCATAATATGTGGTTTAATATGGCCCAGTTTAACAACACTTCAAACCAGGAAAATTATTGGATAAATTTTTATTTATTTAATTTCAGGTTTCTTCGCGGAATTTATTTAATTTCATTTCTTAAAATAATTTCTGGTGCGAAACGTGTTAAACCTGGGTTAAATTAACCCACATATTACGGAATATTAACGAGAGCTTGGCACCTCTGATTGTGTCACATCCAAAAGCTTAAAAAAATTTAAATAGTCCGATACACATTCTCTATATTTTTGACAGAATTTTATTATATATATATATATATACAAATTTGCAATTGACAAAATCTATGTATGACCTTACGAAATAGAAAAAAAAAAATCCCATTGTTTTCAATTTAGTTGCATAACTCTAAAGTATTTATTTATTTTTTTCAAAGAATGCAATGGAATATTTTTTTTAAAACTCTGATTTTTTTCTGTTTATGATTGCAAATTATATTTGCTTAATAGATTATAGTTTATTACCCATTATTCTAAATACAGACAGATGCCGCAGAAATGTTTATATTAAAGTAAAAGATTTTTGTGCAAATTTTGAAGTAATTCCTGTTTTTTGAATTGACCAAAACTTTAAATTTCTATCAATTTTCACTACAATATCTTAAAAACTCAAGCCTGATTTTTTTCTTATCGGTCTTACCTTAATAGTATTATATTTTTAGAGATCTTTTATCCAGTTTATGTACCGCTTGAATCATTAATGTTTGTTTTCATAAAAAATTAATTCATCCTAAATATAATATATACACTTTGGAATTATGTCCGACTAAGCCTACGTGGGGCACTGGAGCAAAGGTACAGTTGTTCGCCCTCATAACACTTATGTAACTGCAATTTGTATTCATTTTAAGAAAAAATACCTGATTTTTATTGGGTTGTTTGGAAGGTTCCTTTCGTTTGGGAAAATCAATTCGTACAGGAAAATTCTGCCCGTCAATTATTATACAATGGAACAATGTAGTTAACTGGTTGCGTAGCAACTGAACTTCCATGTTAAAGGTAATTGACTTGCGAGGCAAAAGGGAGCCGTGATAAACTTTAAAAGGTTAAAATTTAAATACAAATATTTACAAATATAATAATGAAATAGAAGTATAACAAAAATAGTAAAAAAAAGTAAATAAAATAAATCCATTAAATCCAAAAAAAAAAAAAAAAAAAAAAAAAAAAAAAAAAAAAAAAAGACGAAACCTTCCGAGGGTCGAACCCACCTAAAAAAAAGACCTTCAAAGATCTTCTTCGTTTAGTTTAAAAGTTACAAAATAACAACATTAAAAAGATTTAAAACTAATTTCATTTACTAACTAATTTTAATTTTAAACTAAAGATTCTTTTAAAGACATCAGAATTAACGTTTTATAATTAAATGATAGAATTTTCCGGTACGAACCAACATTCCCAAACGAAAAGAGCTGTCGGAACAACCCAATAGCTTGAGAAACGCCTTTTAAAGGTGTGGGTGGTGGGAAGCTGCCCCGTTTACCCTTGCAGTAATTAGGCCCTGTTCCAAATATACCCCAGATACAAAATAAGCCATAATTTTAACATCTGCACGGAAACTGCTTTAGTGTCACATTAATATTTGTTAATGAACTTTTTCCTTCTCATTATATGTTGTCTATATCGTATTGCATAAGTAACAATGTATTAAAAATTTAAAATCATTGGCATTTTGATATGGTCAACAAGTTTTACAATGAATAAAGCATACATGATGTACAATCACAGTATCCATCAACAATCCTTAACATGTTATAGCTTTAAATCTACTAATATTCTATTATTGCTTTCCAATCTTCCGTTTTTTAATCTAAAAGCGACTTATTTTTCTTGAATGGGAATTTACTCTTTTACGCAACACGCATATGAACTTTGCACACGAGCATAGATTTTTACATAATAAAGACAAATTTACAGATTTCATCTAATTGTAGTATAAGAAGATGTAACATTCATAACTAAGACTAATTTAAAAGAATGTAATGAAATACATACACAGAAGGATTTACATCATAAAAAGATTCCAATAATAATAAAAAAAAAACAATTTTAAAGTAATGTAATTGTTGTAATATTTATCACAGTAAAATATTAAAATTACAGATATAACCATTACATATATCACTGCAATATGTCAGCACCCTTAATTTTACTATACAACAAAAATCATTCCAGAAATCCTTTCTTTAATTCATAACATCAGAAACTATACTTGCATTAACCCTCCAGGGCAAGAATGATTTCTAAAGGCATCAGTTTTGAGATTTGAGTCAAGGTTTGAGATGACGAAAGTTGATTGAAGTTTTTAATCTTGGATTATGAAGCCTATAATTCATTTAGCTTATTACTTCTTCTTGTATTTACCGGGTGTCCCAAAAATGACTGGTGGATTTTAAAATTCAATAACTTGCAAACGGTGATATTAACATATTATTAACATATAACGTATAAAGATATTAACAAAATTCTTGCAGGAGGGTTATGTATGATGTCAGGAGATTTCTTACTGTGATTTTTGATTTTAGTTAGAATTTCAAACAATAGATGGCGCTGACAGCGATTGACACTCTGTCGAGGCCGAAACTGACGCCCCTCAGCGTTGATGCACCGCCCCCTGAATACTAGTCCTGCGCGCTGACAAAAATAACGGATTTTTCTTTCAAAGTTTGTGTCCCTCGAACTTCAACACCAATAACATCTAAAAGTTTTCTTTGACTTATTTGATCTCAGAAAAACTAAGCGAGGAAAACTTTTAGATATCACTTTTTTAGATAATCTGTCACCATTTGGAAGTTATTGAATTTTAAAATCCATCAGTCATTTTTGGGACACCCGGTATTTACTTATGTTTTGTAGAAATAAAAAATATCTGTTAGATTGTAGAAAACAATAACTAAACTTTTAATACTGCACGATAAAATTAATTTTGGAATACAAGTTTTGTCATGGTTGTGAAGTCCATGTTACATATTTTTACCTCAAGATTATCTATTTTCGAGTCGTTGTTTTTTCTTTATACTGTTTATTATGTTGTTGCTCGATTATAGTCGAAACAAAAAAAATGTTGTAAAATATTAAAAAGTAAATGGTAAAAAATTCAAATATTTCATAAATAAATTATCGTATTTTTGTTAAAGCAAGAAAAAAAAGTTCGTTTTTGAGGACAATTTAATTTCCTTTATTTTAAAAAATAAAATAAAAAAAAGCACGAAACATGTAAATTCGTAAAATTGTTAAACAATAAATATACCGTAATTTCGCGCGTATGTTAAGTCTTTTCAAACCGGAAATTTTATTGAAAATAAGAAGTCAAATAAGTGCTAAGCAGAAGTAAGTCACATATTATTTAAAATAAATTCTGGTAGGAAATCGAATTGTCTGAGGTGCGGCGTATACGTGCGAAACTACGGTACCAACTATTGGTCATTTTGCTGGTACTAAATGAAAAAATGTTCGCTTCGAATCAGAAATTTCTTCACAAAATAAATAAAACATTAAATACCCAAAAAAGTTAAATAATAGAGTTAAATAATTAAAAATAAAAATTCTGGTGTAAAGTATTTTATAAAACTTGAGTAAGATTTTCGGTATATTTATTGTTAAAAGTTATCGTGGCAAAAGTAAGTTATCGATGAAAAACAGTGTTTCGAGCTAACTATTGCCGCTTTACCTTTACGATTTTTCTACGTTTACTACGTTTACGGTACGACCGTAATTTTAAGACGTTACTTATCGGACTAACTGTACGATATTCTTAAAGATTCAAACATTATATTTGTAATAATAATAAATAAATAAATACACTTTTCCGTCATTTCAAACCTGTTCTGACTGCTTTAATGGATGAAAAAAATCATTTTGCATTTAAGATTCAAAATCCATAATCATAAATAAAAAATATTTCATTAAAACAAAAAAAAAAAAAAACTTACAGTTATTATAAAATTACAAAACAATCCTGATATAGTTTTACATGCACAAAAAATAGTATTATTATTATTATTTTTTAAATTCATTTAAACGTGGCATATAGTCAAAATAGAAAATAAATAAATACTTTTGCTTGTTTCTTACTTAACATTTTACTTACTTGAAATTCTTTAAGAAAAATCTTCTGTCATGCAGGACAGAAAGAAATGTCTAATGTAAATTTTCTAACAGAATTTTTATGAAAAGAAAAATGTTCTGCTAACTGTTATTATATTTCAAAAGCTTTATTGAGCATACTATGAAGTTTGTAATTGTATGTGATAAAATAGTAAAAATAAAATTATGTGCAGTTCTTTGAGAATTGCTTTATAATACAACCACTTATGCGATTAACCCTCCGACCGCGGATAACGCTCCTATCGCGTTTCACTTATTCCATACAATTCTGCGGGGAACGCTATTTTGACGTTCCCTATAATTTTTATCGTACTTAAGCATCGGGAGACTCTATTTCTTCGTTGAATCTATCTTCTTTTATTTAGAAATAGAGAGATTCTTTACAAATTATAATATATATATCATTTCATACATTAGGTGATTCGGAAGGTTCTGCGGTTTTTGAAATATTTTAAATCCAAAAATGCCACATTCCCACCGGAATTTTTGAAATAAAACTTTGTTTTTATAATGTACATGAAGAAACTGATTTTACTTATTTTGAATCCAAAAATGCCACATTCCCACCGGAATTTTTGAAATAAAACTTTGTTTTTATAATGTACATGAAGAAACTGATTTTACTTATTTTGAATCCAAAAATGCCACATTCCCACCGGAATTTTTAAAATAAAACTTTGTTTTTATAATGTACATGAAGAAACTGATTTTACTTATTTTGAAATAAATTTGTTTTTTAATTCCGGTGACATTCAATCCTTATAATTATTATGAGTGGCGAATAAAAATGGGCCGCGGTTTTATATAAGAAAATGGAAACATCGCCCGCGGCTAGAGGGTTAACATGCCTCAGAGGGTTACACATAAAATAGGATTATTGAATTAAAGTAAATTAGTCTATCACAGTATTATAGAAATCTGAAAATCTAATATCAAGTAAATTTTATGAGTAAACAGCATTGAACAAGCGTTGGTTCAAAGATACTAAGCAAAATGAGCTTTTTTTTCAAAGGAACTGAATCAAGTGTTATTCCTACGTACATTCCTAAATATAAGCAAAAAGTTTGAGTAGCACCAACATAAATTCAGATTTGAAGCAGATCACAGTGATCATATTTTCCTTTTAATAGATATATCTGAATAAATCAGACGAAAAGTAAGAGAAGCAACAATCTGAAACTTTTTAGATAATCATTTGGTGATTTCCTTAATATTAATCCTGAGCTCCTAGATTAGAAAATCCTTCCCAGAAACTTTTTGTTATATATATATATATATATATATATTTGAAGGATTTCAGTTTAAACACTTCATTTCCTTTATGACGTGCATGATCATCAAATTAACTGACGCTCTAGTACTATTATTATCCATGATTTAAATGCACGAGTTATAAATATTTTGGATAGCGAGATCAAGATTTGAATATATTCAAAATTGGAAAAAGAGCCAGTCTTCTAATTTTTATTGTGAAGCAAGCGTCGAAATGGGAAATAGCCAATAAAGGCGCTGTTAGGCCTAGTTGGACTTTTGGAAAATAAATATATTGTATATGTTGGATGAGCTGTGAAGAAATTACTAGTAAAGTATTGTAGAATTATCTTTCTAGGACTGTATTAAAGTTTATATTTTGTTATTCAACAGTTAATCAGCATATATATATATATATATATATATATATATAAGTAATAATATGGTAAAACTCCAATTCGGATACAAATCCGAATTCTAGTTATCCGGATCGAGATCATAAAATAATAATTAAAAAAAAGTGCATAAAAAGATTTAATCTGTATGCATTTTGTCCGCAAAAATATAATTTCATTAAAACTAGTTTTTAATCAACATACTGTGGCGATTTTCCCCCGAAATCTTAGCCAAAACTGGAATAGCTTTCAACTTTTCCGAGTTTTCTCCGAAAATTTGCAAATAGTCAATAATTTTGTCAATATTTTATGATAGATAGATCTCACGAGGTATATGTTGATGATCATTTATGAACCTGAGTATAAAATGTAAGTGGTTTCAAGGATTTATTGAGTGAAATATTTAAAAAAAAAACATGGCATTTTTAAAACGATCTCACGCGGTATTTGCGGGAGAAATTGTATGAACCTCAGTATAAAATGCAAGTTGTTTCATGGATTTATTGGATGAAATAATTAAAACAAACCTGAATTTTTAAAACGATCTCTCGAAGTATATGATTGTATGAACCTCAGTATAAAAGGCAAATAGTTTCGTGCATTTATTGCGTGTAATAATAATAATAATAATAAAAACTGCATTTTTAAAACGATCTCACGAGATATATGCGGATGAAATTGTGTGAACCTCAGTATAAAATGCAAGTACTTTCGCACATTTATTGAGTGAGATAATTAAAAAAAAAACTTGCTTTTTTAAAAATAAAAGGACTTAAAAGCAATTAAAATTACTAATATTGTAAAGTTAATATTACAAATATTTTGATATTATTACTACGGAATATGGTAAAAGTTCAACTTTTTGAGAGAAATTTTATTTTAAATGTGATCTTGTTCATTCCTTGACCGCTTTATTTAAAACCTTTACATACTTACATTCAAAATCTACCGATACAGCTATTCTGAAACACAATCCATCTTGAGAATTTGAAACAAATCTCTAAAAAAAATTTTTTTCTACGTATAGCTTTAAACATTTTAAGACAGTTAATTTTCTAAATATTCAATATGGCATAAAACGAACTTTTAAGCAGTTTCCCAACATCGTATGGGCGGTCTAAACATTCTAAGTAAATTGATCTGCAATTATGCAAGGATGTGCATCGAAATAATTCAATTGTTATTTTAGGATTTTTACCAGAATTTTGGGAACTTTCGCCAGTGTGCGTATGGTTAATTGAAAATTTACGAAGTCTGTATTTCGATAATTTTAAATCAATGTTTCGCCAGTTTTCGAGATATTGTATTTCTCTGTTCTCATATTCTAAAAGAACAAACAAATAAGAACAAAAAAGCGAAAGAATTCGCTTGCATTTTGAAATTGCAACTGAACTGTTACGTGAAACCAGGTAGTATGGAATGTTAGGTGGTAGAAGGAAAGAAAATAGTCAGACCATCCCGCTGGTTTTATTTTTAGTAATGTGGATTTCCAATCCCTTTTACATAGCTACCAACTGGTACGAATTTTTGGTACCGGTATTTATGAAATGAATTCTTCGACATTTTTAATCGCAGAAATCTGCTATTAAATCTCTAGAAAATTTCCTTTTAAAAATACTGGTGGATATTTTTAAATATTGCCAGTTTGCACTTAATGAAATTTGTTTTTGGACAAAGAAGTATTAGAAGTAAACATTTATCAGAAATCATTTACCAGAGAAATATTAAACTATTGGCGATACAATTTCAATTAATAGCTACAAACCAATATGCTATTTATTTTTACCGAAAATTTGGAAAACATTACACAAATAAAGATATAGTACATGCATCAACTACGAAATAAATACTATTTATAATAATTATAACAATAATTTAAAATTGTATTTCAATATGCAACAAAAATTCAAGGTTTTTATTTCTTGAAAAAAAAAATGCGCTTAACAACCAATGATACTTCAAGAATGAAATTCTTTAAGCTTATATTATTAATATAGAGAAAATGTTATTAATATAGGATATATTATCAATGTAGATTGTTGAGATGGGAAAGCAGATTTTTTTCAACTTTTTATATTCCATTTGCAGTCATCTCAGTTAAGTATTACAGTTTATATTAAATGTAAATTATACTTAATTCCAGATTGTTGCTCTCTTAAAGAAACATAAATCTACAGCTATAGGACTTATCACTTATTTAAAGGAGTATGGAATTACGAAAATCTGACAGAACTATTTTGATGATTGTAAGAAGACATAACGTATTCGCATTGCGAATATATATAGTTATATAGACGAATTCGTCTGTTGGATTTTTAACTCATACACACCAGAGTACTGAAATCTGCAGAGATTTTGTGTTTTGTTTCGTCTCTTATGCATCTGTTCATACACAGAGAAAGTCTGGCCAAATAGTAAGCAGAAATGTGTATCGATATATGCAAACGGCTAAATTAATCCGAATTAAAGAGTCAATTTTAATTATAAGCAGAAATAATTCTTTTTTTTTTTCGCTCAAGCTGTGACGCAGTTCGAATATCTGATGCATTCTCCTGTAAAACCCTTTAAAAAATATTTTGATGAAAACTAAATATAATTTGATACGTATAATTTGATTATTCAAAATAAATAATAATAATAATAATAATAATAATAATAATAATAAGTAATGCAATAGTTATGCATTTTTTTAAACTTTATAAATATTTTCTCTTAATAAACAGCAATTAAACAGATCTCTTATTAACCAGCAATTAAACTCCAATAAGGTAAATGATAAAAGTGCAACTAGTTACACTAGTAAAAAAAAAAAAAAAAAAAAAAAAAAAAAAAAATACTGAAATGCAGTTAGCGTTGCTGAGAACATTGAACCTGACGAAAAAAAATATATCAACAACTCCGTTTGCATTTAGTTTGCTAGTATATGTTTTTTAAAGTTCATTATTATATTAAAGAATACATTGTAGAGTAGTTTTGTAGAATATTTTGTGTGTGGGTTATCTATTTTTTTTTCTCTAAAAATATCAGAAAGAAAGATTGATGTGAAATAATCGATAAGTAGCCAGTTTTTAATAGTTTCTGTAGTGTCAAAAATATTAACAATTCTAAGGATAACGTAAGTCTGGGAAACTTGTGTAAAAGCGCTAAATGCTCATATATCCAGAGAAATGATTTTTTTTTTTAAATTCCCATTCCAATGAAAAAAAATCTTAGACAATGTTAACCCCTTAATCGTCGTGCCCGAGACGTTCACGGGCAGCGTAGGTTACGCCTGTTTTATTCAGATTGTTTCATTCCCACCAGTTTTTTAAAATAGTATAATTGCTTTTATTCTCGCATTATTTTATCTGCCTATTCGATAAGGCAAATATTTCTACTTAAGAAAAACTGGTGATAATCAAGCAATCTGATTTTTCAAAAAGTAGCCTACACTTATAGGGCGCGACGATTAAGGGGTTAATTCTATTAAACAATGATTTTGCGTCTGTCGTTGTCTAACGACTATATAGCGTCAAAGAGAATTGCTATTTAGGTATCTCAGGCAAACTTTATCTTTTACTATGATTTCTCTTCAAGATTACTCAGAGATCTATTTTTGTAACAAATATACTTAATGTAAATGTTACACAATTTGTGCTTTTTTTTTCATCTTTAATAATTAATATAATATATAACTTATTAAAGTTAATAACATTTAATAATATTTGACGATGAAAATAGATTATTATAACTGTACAATCAGGAATCCGCAATATTTTTGGGACATTTCTTTTAAAGAGAATATAGAAATAAAAGAAAAAGAATTTCTTCATTTTTATTTCATTTATTATTATTTTTTTATTACTTCTGAATCATCACGAATATGCGTTTAATTTGCGATTTTTAAATGAGAAGTTTTTCTTTAATATTCAACAATTTTCATTAAATCTGTTTCGCGAGTTTTAAAAATACCAACTATAAAAAATAGCGATTTATAGATAAGGTTTTTTTTGTTTGTTGTTGTTAGAATGTTTTTAAAGAAGGCTTCCTTTTTCGAACACGGATGCCGCAAAAGTTTTTTCTGAGTTTTTTCTGATGAAAGCACAGAAGTTGTCATGGGCAATTCAAATATGGAGTGGCTTCCTGTAAATTACATTTATGGGCTTGTCGTGCCCATTTATGAGCATGTCCCCATGAATGCATATACCCAAAAGAAATAGACACCCCACGGAATCCGATACAAATATACCACTTGCCCCCATGTGCACGCCTGTGTATATTTTTACACGTTATCACCAAATGATTTATACATTACAAAGACAATTAAACAAACAAAAGAAAATATTTAAAAAATCCCTTTTATGTCTGGGAGAGAGAGGATTTTAAACATAGAAACTGGATAAATTTCACATACCTAATCACGCCAAATAATTCACGCCAATATTCTTTATATGTCTAAATAATTAAATGCTTAAGAAAATCAATGAAAATGTGAAAGCTACTGAAGAAACATAAGTGAATTACGTTCCATCGTAAGAAAGGCACAAGATTATCAGTTGTTCACAACAAATCGAGATGATTTTTAAATATTATTTGCATAGTTTTATGTTGTGTTTATTGCAAATGGAAGTAACATTTCAGATTATTTAAACTTATTTCAAAATCTCAATAATAATGTATGGGAGGTAGACTTATGAAAAAAAAACAGCACAAATTTAAAGCTTATTTGTGCGTTGCTTGAAGCTGTTTCATTTTTCAATAAATGAAACAACCGTGATTCGATAATTGTTTGTTTGAGAAAAATAATAGAAAACAGATAAGTATAAATCGAAATTTTTGATTTCCAATTCTAAATATTATTTTTAGTCGAAAGTGAATTTAAGTAGAAGAACACAAGAAAACTGTTGTGCGAACCAATCTCAAGAGTTTAAGTTTATTATTATTATTATTATTATTATTATTATTATTATTTGAATGTGTTCGTATTATATGTTTAGTCGATAGGCATTCGGAAACAGGGCTAAAAATATTTGTTTTTAATAATAACTTTTGCACTGAACTAGAGGACTATTGAAATTTTTCCCAATAATACATTATTATCTGTTATTTAAAAGTATTTCATTATTTTGGTTCATATAATGTATAGTAAGATTATTTTTTTCATTTACTATGGAATTTTTAAAAAAATATATTTTTAATTATCCTAATCATAAACATAATATTAATAACGTTAGTGTTTCGTAAAAATTTTTCATGATTAAAAAATATATATTTACTGAATTCCTTTTCAAATGAAACAATTGCGTTTTCTTCCGCTAATTTTGTTTATTATTAAGTGACAAAATTTAGTTTATTGTTAAGTGATAAAATTTAGTTTATTATTAAGTGATAAAATTTAGTTTCGATATGTAAATATATTTTAATGATTAATTTACGTCCAAAAAGTGCAAGAGAAATATCTGTGTAAATGAAGCTTGAAAATTACAGTTGGTTTTTTCTTTAACATTACGTTATCACGTAGGCTTGGATATCACGGATAAAAAAATATTTTTTTAAATAATATATTTGTGCTGAATTCAGATCTGCATGTAAAGAAATGTCAACTAAAATGTAAAAAATTGGATATAAGATGATATAGTATAAGAAAACGACATTGTACTAAGTGTTGAGACACGTGGAACAAGATGGTACATGTGAATACATAAGTATTCCATGAAATTTTCATTTTAAGACTTAGGATAATTTGAAGTTATACTGTGAATTCAGTTGTATCTTATATTTCAAAGTAACAAAAGTCTAAGAAAATAATTGTCTAAAAATGGAAACACTACTGGCATGCAAGTTTCCGGAAGTCATATGTGATTTTACCGAAATACAGCTTAGATTCAAATATTTTTAGTCAGTTATAACTCATATCAGATAATTTTCTGTGATTAAAGGGAAAAATGGAGAAATCTAAATGACAAATGTTCGACCAATGTTAATTGGAAAATATATATCTATTGGCTGGTGTTTTAGAGTGTACTTTTGGAACATTTACAAAGTTTTGTAAAGTCATTACAAAAGGAAGTAAATGAATGTATAAATAGAGGAAAGTATCTAACAAAAATGAAATTTCGAGGAATTAGATATTACTGTTTTTATTGTAATTGTAGCGATTGTAATTTTTTAGGTAATTTTCTTTTATTTATTTCCTTCTTGGTAGCATGTGTTTAAAATGCTAATGCAGGTGATACTAAACTCTCTCAGACAACCCTCGCCCCCCAATACAACCTTTTAACCTTACTTTGAAGCATATTAACTCTACACTGTTCGGTGATACATATATGCATCAATTAACATTTATCTTTTAATAAATAAATTCAGTTCCATGAAACCACTACATTGAAATAAAAATATTCAAGTTATAAATTACAATGTCCGCTATTAAATAAGCTAAAACAATATTCATTTAAATTTCTGGTGTCGTGTCTTCAATTAATATGTTAAGTTAATATAAAAAAAAGTAACGATTGTAAAGAAACAAAATAAATAAAAATAAAACAGAACAACAACAAAAAAAATAAACCTCTTACGAGACATTTTCTAGGAGTTCATATCTGAATTCAACGCCTCAAGTATAACGACAACAAAAAAACAAACAAACAACGATCCTCGTTCACGTTACCAGGGTAAAAAAATAATAAATTTGTTGTCTAAAGTTATTAGACTTCCCGTTCCATCTCTGTGCTTCTCTGGCCAGACTTCCACTTGTGCAGTTACTTCATTCATCTGTCGACAGGATCACGGCCAAATGTTGGCCTGTCATATATTATGTAGAAACGAAGGAAAATGTCATTAGATAAAAATTCTACAGCAACTATCTTCCGTTGTGCATATCTGAGCGCTCTACAGATTTAAAGCATGTATAGTCAAGAAAGTCTTCCATAGTCTGGTATAAATGTGTCTTCACATTTTTTAGATTATGTTTTTCATCTGGATAAATCTGGGTAGATAGAGAAAAGAAAATGATTAATTAATTTATATAATAGTTAATAGAAATACAATATACAATGATAATTTCTGTAGGATGTCTCAGAAAATGTAAACGTGTATTAAACCAAACTAATGAAACAGATGTTGTATGGATGACACTGATAAATCACTGTTAAAAGTTTAGTTCGAGGATAAACCATTCGGTGTTGTAAAGTAATTATACAGGGTGGTCATAAAGTCTTTCCCTGGTTACAAAAAATTATTACGAAATAACCATTGAACGTAATACTGTAGAATTTTTATTATGAAAAAGTTATGTTCTTAAGTTTTTTTTGGTCCGGCCTCTACCGTCGTTTGTGAGTTCCTTGATGACAAATTTTCTGGAAGATAAATCGAACGGGATTGTCCAAATCCTCTAGATTTTTTCTACTGGGATACATAAAGGACAGAGTGTTTGCAACTCCAGTAAA
This sequence comes from Maratus michaelseni, assembly GCA_963931845.1. Lineage (NCBI taxonomy): Eukaryota > Metazoa > Arthropoda > Arachnida > Araneae > Salticidae > Maratus > Maratus michaelseni. The sequence continues at coordinate 134,226,880 of OZ007598.1, read as the reverse complement.
AGATATTGAAACACGCAAGGTGAGGATCACAGATGTCTAGTGTGACAGCTCAAACTTCAGGCAATATGTGGCAAGAAATGGAATACCGCCTTGACATTCTTCGAGCTACCAAGGGTGCTCACATCAAAATCTACTGACGTAAGTACTTGTATTAAAAACTTCATAAATGTCTATACAGTATATTGAAACAAACATATGCCTAATTATATTAGCTTTTATGCAATAAATCATTGTAATCAGGGAAAGACTTTATAACCACTCTGTATATGAACAACAATATCGTTCTGCTCAACTCCCTCTAAGCGTGGGAAGGGTTTCTAGTATTTTTATATAAATTTTTATAAAACTCCGGTTTATTTAAATATTTTTCCACGAATTGTTGCTAAAGTACCTTTAACATATCTTCATATTAGCTAATTCTTAAAACATATTTCTGATTAAAATATTTTTCTCTGTAGCAAATTTAATTTGTTTAGTGCAAGCGGAATTTACAGCTGTGCAAAGGTTTAAAAAATTTCCATGGTTCAAGCTTGAAAATGACTTTCATTTTACAATAAAATAGAGTTATTTAGCTGCTAATAAGAGAAAAAAAGGATCTACATACTCTCAATATGCTACTTTAGCGCGCTAGTGTATCCACCTGCTTATCTAGTGAATATAACGCTAGCAACAAGTCAAGTTGTTAACGGGTTAAACAAAACAAAACAGAACAAGCAAAAAACTGATGATCTTGCAGTAATTGTTTCCTCTGAAAATGCTGCTAGACATTACTAACTGCAAAGGGAATAAAAAAAACAATACTATGTAATACTATGTATTGGGTTGTTCGGAAAGTTCTACAATTTAATTATTAAAAATTAATTCTGATAGCTAACGTCTAATAAGTGACGGGCAGAATTTTCCTGTCCGATTTGGTTTTCCCCGGAAGGAATTTTTCGAACAACCCAATATAATTGAAAGTTATTTTGTCCCACAATCTCTTAATTGTGAAATCAACGAAGCCAGTTATTCATGTGTTTTCTCTACACACTGAATTTTAATATTAGAACGACCACGAATTTTACTCAAGTCATATAAAAATAATTTAAATAAGATTTTTTATTCAATGCTATTTATCTTAATAATTTAATTTAATTCTGTGTGAACTACTTATTTTATGATGAAATTTCGGGTTTGAATCGAAATATAGTTATTTGATCACGGTCAAATTGCCCGCAATGGCCGTCCTAAATCTTCTTGTTTAAAATCTTCAGAAGAAATTTAAACTAAAATACATTTGCATTTAAGATGAACGATCGTGCATTTTTTTTTTTAACCCAGTCAATTTTTCTATTCATTAGGTAATGGTCTTACTAGGAATGCATTAACATTGCATTAACATTGCATTTACCATTCCATTTGTGAAATTTCCTTTCATTTTATTTAATTCAGTAAAGCAAAAAATAATTGCAATAGTTTGGTTTTTATTGCAAAATGTATACATTTCTGAGACAACCTGTACTAACACATTTGTTCCTAGAATTATTTCTTAGTCTATTTTAGACCATTTTAGACCAGCTTGTTGCTAACACTTTTTTGACATAGTAATATTCACATCCTATTTAATATTCATATTAATATATTCAAATAATATATTAAAAAAGGCGAATATATCTATATAAAAAAGGGGATACGAATCAAGCAAGCTGAATAAATAATAAAAAAAAAAACCCCGCCCAACTGGCAACACTGCTTAGGAGGAAATCCTGCCATTAGGATAGTATGGGTTAATAAAATTCCAAGTGTGAAGAAAATGTACAGTTGCCAAAATAATAATAAAAAAACCCTCCGTGTCACTGTATGCAGTTTTAAATACCGTTTGTCGTAGATGAAAGAAAAAGATGACAATCGATTGAAAATTAACGTTTTTTTAAATTGATGTTTTAAAATTTTTGTTAGTGTTTAAACTACTACTAATATAAAAACTTTAAATTTTTTTTCAACAGTAGCCTATAAATTTTACTGCAAAATCTACACCCATCAATTGGCTAAAATTCAAATTTTCTCGACGTTTTTACGATTAGTTTCAAAGTTATTATAATTTTTTAAATAAACAACTGATTTTAAAGGTTATCTTCAAATTAAAATTTGATACTTATACCAAGTATACGATCATCGAGTTTTTTCAGTCTCATACATGATCTTTTAAACCCATATCACAATGAGTATTTTTAAAAAGATAATTAAAATTCCCACTCGGGGGGAAAATATAACATTTTGTGTATTATAACATTGTGTATTGTAACATTTTGTGTACATTGTGTATTGTAACATTTTGTGTATTATATATATATATATATATATATATATATATATATATATATATATATTATGTTGTAATTCATAATTTTTTAAATATTTATTTTATTATACATACTTTGTAGTAAAAAATTACGGGAATTACAAAAATAAGGTATTTATTTATGTTTGGTTTTTCAATAGTATGTTTAGACCAAAAAAAAAACATCGTAATAAAATTCCTATTTTAAGAGAAATACAAGTAAAAATATATAAAAGTAATTTAACATAAGAGGATCAAACTTTGGTTATAATTCCAAAACGTTTCGTCCAAGTCATTTGAAATTAACTTTCTAGGCATAAATTGAAACTCAGATTAATATATACGTTGTGGTTGCTAGTGAAAATTAAAAAATAAGTTAACATCTTATTATATAGATGACTCCACAACTTAATTCAAATTTATCTATTTATAGTAAATAATATTCCAATTTATTGTTTTCAAAATAGCAAGGAGTGATGCGTTTTTCCTCCCCAAGTGTACGTATTAACCTTTTGTACTCCACTACGATGACATACTAAATTTAATCTCCAAATGTCATTCACCGGAATTTTTGATCACATTTATTTAAAAATAAGTAAATACATTTGTTCGTGTAAGTAACTAACCAAAAATTTTGTTACATAATTCTGGTGTGAATATACATTTGCATATTAAACTTAGTATGTCACCTTATAGGTGTCAGTGGAGTGCAAAAGATTAAAGTTTAAATCACATTGAAATGAACCAAATTAAAATAATTAGACATGATACTGAAAGTGGAAATTAAAAATTTAAATAAATAAAATAATTATAAAAAACAGGTAAAATTAAACGTTTTATACTATCTATATGAAGCAGAAAATATATTTCGTACTTACTTGCGTTCTAAATAACACACCCGCGTTTGTTAGAGCTTTTATTAACATCATAGAATGTTGTAAGTGTACGTCATCTGTAAATAAATAAAATATGAAATCAGCGCAATGAAATTAATCGTTTAATATAACATAAAATAAATTGAGTAAGCTATAACGTTTAGTTGAAGCTAAGTATGAGAAATGACATTAACTTTTGCTTGAACTATTCTTTGTTTTTAATACAAAATGCCAGAATTATACTTTTGGAGCAATGTATTACAGATAACTTGACAATATTGTTTGATATTTACCCATTTATGTCTAACGTCGATGCTTTAGTAAAATGGGAAAAAGTGCATTTCATACCACTTTTTTTTTAAAGGAAATTTGGTGTCGTATTTTATCCAGGACTGCTCGATAAAATAAGCCACCAAATTTCGATTTAAAACAATGGTGTGAAATGCACTTTTACCCATTTTACTAAAGCGTCCCAAAATTGGGACGCTAGGCATAAATGGGTTAAGATAACTACACTCAAATTCGATTAATACATAAAGCAATGACATTGAAAAAGCTCTCGTATTAACCGTTACACGTAATACCCGTGGAGAGTAAAAAAAAAATCTTTTAACATACACATACACATATAAATTTATTACAACAATTATCTCAATGGTAAAACTAACATAATATAATACAGTTTCCCAGAAAAACTCGGCTAAAATTGTCGCTGCAATTTTCCTGCTTTTTCACATAGTCTTTCCATTTTAACCCTTTCCGGCACAGTGGTCCCACTCCGGGCACACCTAATTTTAATTCCAAACTTGTATTCGACACCAAGAATATTCTAATAAAATTTTGTTCCTACAATGAAATCTTAAAATAAGGAATTCTTATTTTCTAAAAAAAGTCGTTTGTCAATTCCGGTGTCAGTCAGTAATTTCTCATTTTACGAACAGACTTTGTCTGTGCCGGAAAGGGTTAATAATGCGATAGCAGATATGAAAAGGCTGCCTAATACAGCCTAGAGACTGGATTTAAAGAAAGAAACAAATAAAGATTTACTGCTCATTTCGTTCCATGGCTATGTTCTAAATCTTGCAAAGGAACGATAATTCAACCGTTCTTGTCTCTCCCTTTTTTCATTCATTCTCTCAAGACCCTAAGGAAATTCATTTGCATTTTTCTTGCAGTGTCCTTAAAGTTTGAAATTCTGTCTCATAAAACTGATAAATTACTACGTTTTGACAGACAGCTGTAATGTATTATCGCTGAGAGAAAACAATGTTTGTTAAGACGTTGAGTGCCATGTATACCGCCGGCGGTGCACACTTTATTTTTAGTAGAGTGCCATGTGTACCGCCGGTGGTCATATGTAAATCTAAATATAAAGCATATTAATCTTGATAACACTCCAGTAACAGACATTACTGTTGTTCTATGGCGCCTAGATAAAGCATTTTTTTTTTTAAATTAATTTCTAATCTTATATTTCAGATGAATTATAGAAGGAATAAAAAACATATTTTGGTTATAACTCGAAATTTTATTTCATCAACATTATAATCAAAGATCAAAGACGATTACTGAAGAATGCCTACGTGGGGCTTAATGCCCACGTTTACTTAACATCTAGATGAGAACAGTCTATTGAGATGTCATCAGAAGATTCAGAAATATAAAAGTTCTCTCGCAGCAGGCTGCGGTGGAATGATGCTGATGTAGGAGCAATCTGGATGTGCGCTTTGATGCTTTGATTGGTGTCGGAATGGTGAGCATAGGTGGGGGGAAAGGCCCCATCACACCGAAACATTTTTTAATTTTTTTAAAATTTTTTTAAATCTAATATCGTATGCAAACAATTTATTTTAAATAAGATGCAAACAATTAGTTTATATAAGATTCATGTAATTAAATTATGTAAGATGCAGAGAAAATTAAGTAAAGTTACAATTAAGATGCAAAAAATAATATAAATAAATATTTTTTATTTATTTTTCCTTACAATAGCAAGAGAGCTAAGTAAGAAACTTAGCAGAACCCGACGCCAAAAGCAAGGCGGGGAAGACGTCAAAAGGAAAATAAAACAACTCCATTCATCATTTTTACGTTTTCCATAAGAAACAAAAAACAAAAAACAAAAAACAAAACAAAAACAAAAACCTTGGATCCATTTTTATTGCTAATTCTGGTTATTACTAAAATAAAAACTATATTGGTATCGTTATAAATTGAAAAAAGAAAAAAAAATACTTGCGTGATAACCAGTGATGCATAAAACACATTTTTTTTTTACTTACACTTGTAATAAATATCACTAAAGTTATTAGTTTTCCGCTAAATAAAATGTAATAATGGCACCCTATGCAAGTTTAATTCATATATATATATGGTGGCACTCAAGGTGTTAAAAAAGTAACTTTTTTCTTAATTCTATTTTACTTTTCACCGAAAATCGCATTGAAATGAACAGATGTTTTGCCCGTTTTAGCCGTGATCCTCCTTTTGTAGCTCGTAAAAAGGGAAAATTTTAATATAGTTTAAACAATGAACCATTCTTAACGTAACCATTCTTAACGTAATAAAACAGATAAATAAAGAAGTTAATTTAATTAAAAACAATTAATCAATATAATTATGAGTAATAATTAAAATGAGATCGTTATAAACATACTAGATCTAATTAAAAAGAAATAAGTACGAAAAAAAAAAACTATCTTTAAAAATATATGTTTGATATTTCGATACTCAAAATGAGTAAAGCTATAAAAGAGACTTCTACACTTACAATATGCAAACTAAAGAAAATCAATTAAATAAAAAAAATACTTTAATTTAATTTTTAAAAATTTAATTACATAATTATTCAATTACATAATTATTAATAAGGAAATAAAAATTTGAAAATAAAATTAAATTTTATTTAATGAAATGCAAATTAAACAAAGTCCAAAATGATAGTCGATTCTCCAAAATAACAAAATGCTTTATATAAATTTACACGTTACTTGTTTCTAGGATTACCTTCTGTATGTAAAATTTTATGCATGGATAATACAGGGTTGCCAGTTTGGCTTCCTTTTTTATTAAAGAAATCCGAATTCACATCAAAAATTCAGAACAGTAGTTTTTGCTTTTTTTTTAATGACAGACATTTTGTGATTACATATAGTAAAAATAAAAAAAAATTTCGGAATTTCAGGAATGAATTCGGAATTTCTGAATAAAAAAGAAGGCCAAACTCGCAACACTGGTAAAACAAGAAACACAGCTTTTGATATCGAACCCATTATATAAAATTCCAACCTGCACATTTATCTTATAGTTTCTCGTTATGTTAAGAAACTTACCATCTGCTGTTCCATGTATAAGTAGGAACTTTTTCCCTCTTATATGCTCAGCTCTCATCGAGACTGACGACTGTTGATAATTTACATAATTATCTTCGGGTTTGGGACTCCTCATGTATCGCTCTGAGAATACAGAATCTGAAAAAAGAATCAAATTAAAAAAAATACCATAAACACTAAACTGCAGAGCCCAACTATAACTTATGAGGATCTCGGGCACAGATTTGGTACGCCAGTCCCATGATTGTACTATGTAAAACGGCAGGGGTCGCAACGTTCTATATATATATATATTTATACAGTTGTTACCACTATTTTAAACTATTATGTTCGCACTAGTTTTTTTAACAGTTATTTAACAAATAATAGTATAATAAAATTATTTGTTAACGTTAAATTAAAGATGTGATTACTTCTTAGTGTGATAAAATTAAAAAATAAAGTGACTAGTAAATCTGCAGATCAGGAGCCTCAACGTCAGCTCTACAAGTCATTTGTTTTTTAAATCTCATTTTTGATATTTAACATCGTACAATCCGCAATTATTCTTTTTTCAATTGTATGCATATTTATAAGCGTATAAAATTCTTCGAATGTTCCAGAAATTAGAATCATTAAATTAAACACAGTGTTATACAGTGATATTCTGAAACTCTGATAAACTGCTTATTCTTTTATTATTATTTTTAAAATAAATAGGCATTTATCCGCCCGTTGTCTCTTTTACATTCGTTTTGATGGGGAAAAAAAAAAGATATTTTACCAAAATAGTGCCAGTTCCTTGAATTTTATTATTTTACACGCTTTGAAATATGGTTGCTAAGCAACAAATAAATTAAAGTGGAAAATAAAAATAAACGCTTGAAAAAATTGTAAAAAAAATATGAAAATAAGATGTTTATATTTCCCGAACAGATACAAAAACATTTTCAAATATTTTGAGCAATTAATTTCTAAATTCTATTAAATTTATCGGTAAAATTCTAAAACTATTGGAAATCCATATCGAAAATTTAGCATTCATAATTTTACGGCTAAATACATTATGCAAATATTCCATTTTTCTTTCAGATAAAAATGAAATTTGAAAAATCGTCTGCATCCCTATAGGAAAGCATTATAACCTAAAATAAAATGTTCTATATTTTCCGAACGAATGATCCAAATTTAACAAAAAACTATACAGCTAATTCCGGATACCTCGCCAACATACCTACCAAAAATCAACCTATCGAACCATTTTTACAGCAGTTATCGCGGAACAGACAGACAAACAGACAGACAGAAACCAAAAACTTTTCGCGTCTCCACAGTGAGCCTCAACTGACGTTTCGGCAATAAAGTTGATTCACCAGGGCAGAAGAAACATTACAGTACTATATAGGAATGACAAACAGAAAATTTAAACGAGAATAAAAGAACATATGGCAGATATCAAATATGACAGAAGAACTACAGCTTTGGCCAGACTACAATAGAGCCGTAGCAGACTGATTTCAAGAAGAGAAAATGATTTTTCAATCAGGAGTTTATTTCCTATCCATTATCCGTGAATCAATAGAAATATATTTGCGAAGCGAGAACATATTCAATGAATCAGCTTCTTTTGAATTACCTAAAATTTGGCATGCGATGATTTACAAATTAAAAAAGCAATATAATAATAAGCTTCACATTTCCAGTTTGACCAATTTAAACACCTGCTTGCATTATACATGGGATATCGTGATTTGTGTTTATCATTTTCAAAAACTTTGCGAAAATAGTTTATTTATCATTTTGATCTTGAAGAAGTCGCCGTTAGAGTGCATGAAACATGTCATCTTTATATTAAAAGTATTTTTCCTTTTGTGTAATGTTTTTATCACTTTAGGTAGTAAATACATCTTTAATTTAAAGTTATTTAACAGTATAAAGTTAAAACAAAGATTACATTTTTTTAAATACTGGCGGCGAATATATGAAAAATACAAGTCGGTGCGCGACTTCTGAGTAAGATTAAATATATTTCTCACATATATATATATATCTTATACTACTTTTAAATGTATTCATATTTAAATATTTTTAATGCCATAAACAAAACAAAATTATTTTGTATATCTTATAAATATATGTAAAATATAGAACTTTACGGTAGGACATTGGCTTAAAGTTTCCAAATAACTCGAAAGACTATTGGAGGAAATAACTGACTAGGGAACCTTATCCTTGTTTCACCTTTTTGAGCAGCGCTTGGAATATTTTCTAGCAGGAGGCGGAAGTGTGAAATTGGGAGAACACGCTGCTTTAAATGGTTTAATACTTATGATGAATGAACGAGTCTGTGACGTGAGCAAGGGCTGGCCAAGCCTGGCTGCATCACTAACCACAAATACTTGCAAATTGCACTTAGCTTGCACTTTTATTCTTAAAGTTGGTTACAATTTAATATCTGAAAGTAATATTTCTTGGATTGAGCAACAAACTTAATAAGGACAGTTTCAGAATTAGACATTAAGATCTAGATTGGAAATTAATTTAAATTTGGGATTTACAATTTATTTCAATATTTTAATAATTTTATATTTATTTCACTTATTAAATTTTCAAAAGAAATGTCTGAGGAATGTTACTTAAAACAACAAAAAATAACAACAACAACAAAAGAAAACAGAATGCTAGATTTATATACAAAATGAGTTCATAAGGACAATAGACCGGAATAAGTGCATTTTATATTCCATGCTTGACGACGTTTCTAAAATGCGCTAAGCGTAGGACGTTTTTAAAAACTAACTTAGTCCTGTCAATAAAAAATAAAAAAATAAAAAAAACACATAAATACATATAGAAATCGTATCGGTTACAATGGCAAGGACAATACGATTGGTGTTTTATTGTTGATGTAACTGGACAGTATCTTTAATTTTGGATCAGCTTAATAGTTTGTGAAAGAGCTCAGAATTTGAAAATTGACTTTTCATGATTTAATATTCACGTGACGTTACAGTACAACATAACACTGTGCAAATAACGACACTCTATTAGATCTAAAAAGAAAATTATCTACAAATTGAGGACACTCTGAATTTTGAGACTTCAGGACAACGCTCGTGATTCCAATCTAGAGTCCGGCATGGGGCCCGGTAATACAATTTAACCCTAAATCCACCCAACATGTGGTTAGACTCGGGTAGGGTTGACGCTAATTTTTTAAATTGCGGGTCGGGTTCGAGTTCAAGTCGGTTTCGTGTTAAATTTTGATTCGTTCAGGTCGGGTTCGAGTTCAAGTCGGTTTCGTGTTAAATTTTGATTCGTTCAGGTCAGATTCGGGTTGACCCGATTTTTCAAAGAAAGTTTTCAATATTTTTCATTTGAAAAAAAAATAATAAAATAAAACAACAACAACAACTATATGAGTGTTATTCTTTAGTTTTATACAAAAAAGGTAAAATTGATAACAGTGACATATTTGTAGACCAATTTTTATAATTTTATTAAAATCTGGCTTAAATTTCTTCCATTTCGGGTTCGGGTTTGAATATTTCGGGTTCGTGTGAATATTTCGGGAAGTGTGTAGGACTCAGCTCGAGTTTCGGGTTGACGAATTTTTTTTTTCTACATCCTCGGATTGACTTAAAGCAGAATTTTCGTGTTTGGATTGGTAGAACACGACCCGTTCAGCACTCTAGTCCATGCCTTAATCTGGGCTTACTGAATTATACAGAGACAACGAAAGTACACACATGCAAAAATGGTTGAATACTAACCGTAATAGAGCCAGTTAGTGATGGGTGCGACAGAAATGCCACATGTGAAAATCTCTTCTTCAGTTGCTAACACAGAAACAGCAGTGTATCCACCGTAAGACCAGCCCCAGATAGCAATTCTCTCTTTATCGATGTATGGATAATCTTCTATCAGTTGGCTAAATTAACGGAAAATACTTTTGATTAAAACACAAAGATAAAGATTAAAAAATACTAGACAATAAAAAATACTGTTTATCACAAATGTATGGAAAATTAAAAATGACTAATGAGAAACATTTTGAGATTCATTTAATCCAGGTGTTCTCAAACTTTATTGTTGTTAACATAATAGTTTTTTTTTAAAATCAATTATTCATTTTTGGTTTTCACCTGTTTTTCCGATACATTTCCTTCAAGAAACTAAGCTAGACGGTATGAAAGGTAAAAAACATATAAGGTTTCTCATGCTGTGTGGACTTATAGAACAACTCTATATAGTTGACAAAGCTGGGTAAATACGAGGGATATTTTTATGCAAGGTCCGATCGGTTGTGAAGTGAAAACCACAGTAATAATCAAAACTGTTTTATTTGGAACATTTAGATACACCTTTCATCCAGTGGCGACTCGTGACTGTCTTTTTTTGGGTCACTAAATGCATACCTGAAACACATATTATTTTCATACCATTATTTTTTACAAGAAATCTCTTTCTTGTTTAATGGCAGAACTTGATTTGATTTCTAGTTTGATTTCTCGAGGTGCCTGTGGTCAACACCACATATCCTCGAAACATAATGGCTTGTAGATACTAAGTTGAAGGTATTCATTGCTAGTAGCCCCAAATTAAATAAAGTTAAAATTAGAAAAATAATGATGAAAAGATGAGCTCTTAAAAAATAAAATAAAAAGTAGATTAATTCAGCCTCTGAAGGTCCCTAACGCTCAGCGGGTACCCAAAAATAGCGCAGACTCTCGCATTGTAAAATGCACTTTGCTATTTGGGTCTCCTGATGCGAGCGTGCGGACTCGTTGGTAGCTGTGGAGAAAGTGTGACTGGGATCTGTGGTTGCGCTATATATAGAATAGCAGCCATAAGGTCGGGGTTAGCCGAGGCTAACGAAAAAGAAAGGCTAACGCGGTGCTTTACGCGTATCTTTTTTTACAGACCGCCGGAGTCACGTGATGCTTGAATGCACCAATGCAGGTGTACGAAAAGAGCATCACGTCACTCTAGCGGTCTGTAAAAAAAGATAAGTGGAATGCACCGCGGTAGCCTGTCTTTTTCGTTAGCCTCGGGGTTAGCAGAGTGACGTCATTGCTGCTCCTTTCTGACAGTAAATAAAATTATTCCTTTTTAATATTATTGGTAAGAAAAGAATAAATTTAGGAGTCATTCATTTAGTGCCTCAAATATAGCCAGTCCATCTACTTCTGTACATAGTCGCCGCTCCGACTGAGAGATTTGTCGTAGCATGTTAACAAATTTCCTATACCCTCGTAATAGAAGACAGCCACCTGTGCTTTCAGCCAATTCTGAACGCTGGTCTGCAGCTCGTTGTCTGAGTGAAACTTCTGTCCTACTAGCCAGCGTTTCATGTGAGTAAAGAGATGGAAATCGGGTGCACTCGCCGAACAAGATCATTAGTTGACACTCGATTCTTTCCTTGTCCGCCTACGTCCTGATTCAAAGTTCTAGCACCATTGCCACATTTTTCTGTCACTCATGAAAGTTGTACAGTACACATTACTCATTCGTCGATGAATTTCGACTACGTTCCACTTCTCATCATGCAGAAATCGAATGACAGCACGCACGTCACACTTAGCTGGAGGTTCTATTGTTCGAGGCATGTTTACGTACTCACTGTGAAGCTCAGAACTGACAACAGCGACCTGACGCGATCGACGGGTATACTAGAGACACTGGGAAACACGTCTGAGCACAGCGTCATCGAATTTTCACTGTGGTTTTCATTTTGAGACCGATCGGACCTTGAAAAAAAATAGCCCTCTTACATAAAATTTTACCCTATGACGTGGAAACTCGGCGATTAGGCAGACTGTACGGCCGGCAGGCTGCGGAAATATGAGAAATGTATGTTTTTTTTTCTGTTTGTGACCCTTATTAAAAAAAATCGTGATTGTAAAACTTAATATGACTCACATTAAGTAGAAGTTATACAACGTACATGCCGAGACTGACATACTATAAGTGAAAATATAACAAATTATAACGCCTTATTATAATAATATATTTCTTTTAACTATTAAAGGGGTAAAATAAAAACTTTATAAACAACAAAATAAGTTTCATTAGACTGTTGACATGTTTCCACTCCATTGGAGCCATTATCAAAACAAATAAGAATATTCTACAATTGCACGGTCTTCGAAGTTATTACTTGAAATGCCATCTTTTAAATTTTCATGCATTTTTTCAAATTACGCCCATTATTTTTCATTTTTACTTGGATGTTTATTTCCACATTTGTAACCACGGAGTAACTCGAAACACAATTTTGGTAGGTTAAATGATGTTGCATCGTAACATATTGTATTCTTACGTGTTACCGGCGCAGAATTCACGGAGCACGGAGTTCCGCGTACGAAGTCACTATACACTTTCTGACACACTTAACCGGAACGGGGAAAAAAGACACCAGACAAATTTAAAAGCGAAATTCATGATTAAGTTAGTTCGTCGGACGACCGCAGCGGCTTCGAAGTTAATGTCGATGTAATGTTAACTAGAACAAATAAATCTGTCGACAGATCTGTTTTCAGAAAAATCATGGCTAACCAATCTACCATACCAAACAATGCATGTTATCCATTTACGTATAAAATTTTAGCATACAGATTTTTCATGAGATTTTTCATTTTTAGTATGTAATGAAAATAATTTGGATAATGAATTAGATAATATTTGTAGAATTGCTTGTAATAATGGTTTTAAAGCACACCATATTAATAAATTAATCATGGATATTGTCAATAATTAGAAACCTGAAAACAAATTTGATTCACAAAAATACAAACTTTATGCTCTTCAATATTATACGAGCTTTTTGCTGAAATTAAAATACAGCTTTAAACGTTTCATTATCTGCTTAATAGCCAAACCCCCTCAGAAATGAAAGAATATCATTTGCAGTAAAAGCAGGACAAGCAGAAAATTTAGTTATAGAAGAAAGGAGCATATAACTGATATTGAGTATAATACAAAAACCATAGCTCTGACAAGATTATCTCAAGAAGAAACCATTTAAATAAATTTCTTTGAAAGGAAGATACTTTTTCCATCCAATCTGTACTATACATCCATTATAAGAGAAACCATAGAGATTGTGAAATCGTAAAAATAGAATATATAACGATGCAACATCATTTAACTTATCAAAGTTGTGGCTCGAGTTACTTCGTAGTTACAAATATGTAAATATAATACAAATAATCATCCTAGTAAAAATAAAAGATAAGTGTAATTTGAAAAAGTGCATGAAAAATTAAATGATGGCCTTTCAAATAACAACTTCACAGACCGTGTAATTGTAGAATATTATTTGTTTTGATAATGGCTTGGATGAGGGCAAAACATGACAACAGTCTAATAAAACTTATTTTACTGTTTATAAAGTTTATATTTTACGGCTTTTAACTATTAAAAGAAGTATACTATAAGTGAAATAAAAATAAATACAAAAACCGAAAAAAAAATGTAAAATGGAAATATATACTGAAAAGAGACGCCGTCGGCGTCGTCTATATTTTTCTTATATTATTTTTGTTTTTCTTTTTTTCGCCATTATGCGATCTGAATTATTGAGTTGCTTACTTGCATAGATTAGTACACTGTAAAAAATGACCAATGTTCCTTATTTTATGAAAATATAATATAACCACGAACGAAAATATAATATAATCTTCTGAGTTATCCGAAATTCTGAATAGCGTGTTTCATTGTCTTTTGAATCCCCAGAAACCAATACATTTCTAAAATTTAAAGAATTATTTATAAAAACAAAGTATTTTTCGCTGCCCGTATTTTTCAGAAACGTTTCCGAAGAGTTTTTATAGTGTATTAATTAGTGTCCTCAGCCTGGAATACCTGTTTTTCGAATTCTATCAATTTTCAAGTAAACATTTTCATGCGCAAAAAATGTGATTAACAGACAAACATGCAAAATTAACAACATTAACAATAACATTAAAATTAAGGTTATTTCTTTACTCTTTCATGTATAAATTAACTTATGCGCTGAAAACGTTTACTTGCGAAGGGATGACATTCGAAAAACAGGTATTCCAGGCTGAGGACACTAATTAATACACTATGAAAACCCTTCGGAAATGTTTCTGAAAAATACGGGCAGCGAAAAATACTTTGTTTTTATAAATAATTCTTTAAATTTTGGAAATGTATTGGTTTCTGTGGATTCAAAAGACAATGGAACACGCTATTCAAAATTTCGGATAACTCAGAAGATTATATTATATTTTCGTTCGTGGTTATAGTATATTTTCATAAAATAAGAAACATTGGTCATTTTTTACAGTGTAGAAAATTTAGCACTACTTACTTCATAACTATAAGCTGGTCTTCGACTTCTACATTACCCAACTGTCTAAAAACTTCGTTAACTCTTTTGTCTCCCTGATGTCCACTACCACGACCATCTATGTGAGCATAGATGAAGTTCTTGTTGCTTGACAGGTAGCTTCCCCAATCAATCTGGAATTTTTCCGTCACCAGCTGGCTCCCCGGACTTCCGCATCTGTGACATATTGAAAAGTGTTTAATAAATTATTTGAAGACAGATGTTTCCTAATCCAGTAAAATATAATATAGCCACAATAAAAAAAGTCTCTGACTGCTTGGCCTACAGGCACAGGTAGATTTCGAAGACGCAGACCGTGGGGCTCCTGTTTATTGGGACTTGCAGACGAGATGACCTTTTTGCCATGATGCGGCAGTTGGGACCGCGCACTTCGAAATCTATCTGCGTCTGTAGGCGGAGCCAGCAGGGATTTTTTTGTTTAATTTTTTTGCTGTAAGGTCTGGTCCAGGGATGAGATTTCTCCGCTTTTTTTCTATACCAGTATAATCTTAGAGAAAACGTTGTTCTCTTAAATCGCAGAATGTTCCAATTAAATAAAAAAAACCTTTTCTGTACGATTATACTGGTATGCAAAAAAGCGGAGAAATCTCATCCCTGGGCTGGTCCTGTAAAAAACTTGTCAATATAAAAGTTGTAGATAATATTAAGAGGATTTACAATAAATTTAAGCGGATTTGATATCGTGCGAATTGACACAGTTGTGAATTTTTTTCTTCTTAAACCCCTATTTTTCCCTCTTGAGGCTATTTTTAATGATATCAAAAATCTGTCATTCATACATAAATTTTCGGCCTTTTTACTAGAAGTAATAATAACTTTAAACGGATTCGATAGTATCATAATTAAGAAGTTATGGGTTTTTTTCTGTTTACACAAAAAGCCCCCCCCCCATTCCCCCCTTGGTTAAATTCTGCCCATTAACGAACTTGACCGAGATTTTATGCACTTGATTTTATGTATCAGTTTCGAAGAGATTTGTGCAGAATTATTGAAGTTATCGTGTCCATAAAAAAGTGATATAGATAGATAGATACATAGATAAGGTTTTGAACTGGGGGTGGTTTTGGGTTCTGGGAGTCATCATTGGCGTAGATCTGCAAAAATTTTCCAGAAATTCCAACGTAGAAGAGAATGTAATAAGTAGTACTTCTTACGAAATCTACCTAATACCGGGTCATCGAAAAACGTTGGACAGATTTGAAAGAATCATAACTCTAAAAGTAAATGTGTAAATGCAATTATTTTCTTTCCAAAGTACTCTACAATTATTCAAGATTTGTTAGATGTAGCTGTTTTAAAGTCATAACATTCAGACGATGCGCAAAATCGATGATCTGAAAATGCAAATCGCACCATGAAAACCGATGGTGAAAACTGATTAATACACTATAAAAACTACTCGGAAACGTTTCTGAAAGTCAGTGGCAGCAAAAGAAACGCTGTTTTTATAAACGGTTCTGTAAATATCGAAAAGATACGGGTTTCTGAGATTATGAATGAAAGAAATTGCTTTTCGGAATCGTGGGAAACCCAAAAGAGGTTATTGTATAGTGTTGTTCGTGGTTATATTATACTTTCCCACATAAAACATTTCTCTCTTTTTTTTTAGAATGTATTATAACAAAATACTACTTGAAACATATTCTTACTGTACTGTAAAAATCAATTTTTTACATTTATTAAATGCTAAAAGTATTTCATCTACATTTCGGCAATCTATAATTGAAGGGTATAGATGCAGAATTCGCACTCTCCAAATAACCTAGTTTTTAGAAAAATGCAAAAAACTGATTATTATTAATAAACATGATATACTGGTACAATTTTTTTTGTGTGATATATTTGTTGCCATAATAACTAGTTGCACATAGTCCTAAACATGTAATAATTGTGGTAAAGCTATAATTTAAATTTAAATATGGAAAGTTTATGGGTAATGTTAATTATAAACCAAAATAGTTATAAATTTAAAACAACAAGAACCAAAAAAAAAAAAAAAAATCTGAACATTAGTTTCCATTACCTTATTTTGAAGGGTAATAAACAAGTAAAATCGAAAAACATTTATTAAAAATAATTTGTGCAAAAATTTTACTATTAGACATGGCTCAACTTCTTCACTGTCATTAAACAAGTGCAACATTTTACACTACTTCTTACATCCTGTACTCCCTGATTGGTTGAATTGGAGAGTGTGAGTTTTGCAGCAAAACAGTTGTTGGATAGTGTGAGTTATACATCAAAAGGAGACTTTCAGCATTTTTTTCAACCTCAATATATTTTTATGGTCCAAATCACTATTCCAGTCCGATTCGGCTTAAAAAGACGAACACGGTGATATGAATAACTCAATACATTAAAAAAGTGGATAATGTGACTTTTGCATTTGCACCATTCAAATATTTATGTTAAATTTATACTAGAAACGCATTACTTTTAATTACTCTACATTCATATCTCCAATTCATGCAAAACGTGATATTTTATTAAGGACTAGCTTCGTAGAACCGGTTGTTTTATATCTGTACTTTATAAGATCTTTCGAGTGTTTGGAGAAATACTTACTAATCCAGTTTTTAAATAAAACTGTACAAGTCATAAGCTAAAAATGTTATTATTATCCTTTATAATTCCAAATTAAAAATTTCAGTCATTTTAAGATTCCTTAAATTGGCCAATTAGTTGTCGGGTTTTTGAGCATTGAAACATTGAAAAAGAATTTAGAATGATAATAACTGATTTTTGAAAAAAAATGAATTAAAATATATGATTCCATCATATATTAAGTGTTTACTTTAGAGTTAAATTATCTTATATGAAAAAGAATTTAGAATGATAATAAAATGAATTAAAATATATGATTTCATCATAGATGCGCAGAATCGATGATACCCAACTTAACCAATATTAATTGATTTTCCCGATTTTTCCTGATTTCTGAAAAAAACTATTTTAGATATCGGAAAGCGATAATCTGCAGATTGTAACCAGAATTATTATTTATAAATCTTCATTAGAACTTTCAATCGCCTTAAGATTCCATAAAATTGACCAATTATTCATAGAGATTTTGAGTATTGAAATATTAATTGAAGGATTGATTTTACCAATTTTTCTCTGCATTCTCAAACACTATATTGGATATCGGGATCGAAAAACTACAGATTGTAGGCAGACACATTCTCCTTCTTTTCTATGATAAGTTTAGTGTCCCCTAAGCGACAGTGTTTTAGTCTATTCCGAATAATCAGACAGGCAGACAGTATTACAAAATATACGTATTTTTATATACATCGTTTAAATAGTCGACAAATACTAGAAATAGGTGTTTTTCTGAAAAATCACAGGAAGACACTCCAATTTTACATATTAGAATGGATAAAAGAAAAGAAATAAAACAGAAAAATGCCCAGTTAAACTGATGGCATTGAATTCACAGGCTATTCACACTACTTGTATATTATACTTTTATTTCAAAGAATAATGCCTTTCGAAAAATAAACAAATCGACAATAAATTAAGGGGGATGAGCCCCCGTTCCCCCCTTTACACTTAACCAATGAACCCCCCACAACTAATTAAGGAAGCACCTAAAAAAAACCTGTATACCAAATTTGAAGCAAATCGGGTAATTCTGTATGAAATACCCATTTATCTAACTTAAGGGGAGAGGGATTAGTCCCCCCCTTTTATACTTAACAAATGAACCTCCAAATCTAATCAGGGAAGCGTCTTATCAGAATAAACCTGTATACCAAATTTGAAGCAAATCGGATAATTCTGCATGAAATACCCATTTAGATGAATTAAATGGGGATTAGCCTCCGTCCCCCTTTATATTTAACCAATGAAACCCAAAAACTAATCAGGGAAGCGCATTATCAGAATGAACCTATATACAAAATTTGAAGTAAATCGGATATTTTTATCAAGAGTTATCTCGTTACGTACATACATACGTACATACATACGTACATACAGAACGTACATACAGATACGTACATACAGAACAAAGGGTACATTATCTCTCAGGCTTTGATAGATTTTTAGATTTTTGACTTATGATTTATTATACACAGGGAGTCCCCAAAATCTTTGAAATGTGATTTAATTTTTTATGTGCTGTGGATAATAGGCAATGTGAATTGCAAAACAGGAATGGAAAAAAAATTGTTAATGAAATAGTCCTCCCATTAATTTTCTAAAAGTTATTTTTTTGTAAACATTTTATACGACATTTTTTGATAAAATTAGTCAATTACGATTTTTTTTCTATTATTGATACAAGATTGTTACAAAATTGTATTCGAGTGTAGGATTCAGCCGGTTCGTACCAGTTCGGTAGAATCTGTACCTAGTGTTTCACTGAGAACAGCGAGCCGGTGGATAAAATGGCACATGCAAAACGAAAATCACAAATGTACATTCTTTACTTTCTTTAAATATTTATCTGTGAAGCACCGTTTTAATGAATAACATCCTGACAAGTTATTATTTGTATACTGTTACACTGCAAAAAAAAAAAAAAGTGTTGATTTTACAGTACAATATTGTCACCCCAGCTGCCAGTATTATACAGTAAAATCAACACAATTTTTTTTTTTTTTTTTTTTTTTTTTTTTTTTGGTGTATGTTACGTCTAAAATACGCCCCAAAAACATGCATTACTGTTCCAACACACAAACTCGTTCGAAATATTGAAAAAGGTAATACAGAAATCAGAATAAGAAATAATAATATTGTTATTAGAAGGTGTCAAGCACATTACTGAAGTCAGATACCACTGAAATAAACAATAAAGGATAAGGTAGAGATTGTTAAACTTTTAACTGAATTGCAACTGCCATATCTTCATTAGCCTGTAAACTTAACAAAAATTTAAATTGTAAGCTACGTGAAGAATCATTCCGAATAATTAAGGACTGAAGTATTGGGTTGTTCGGAAAGTTCCTTCAGTTTGGTAAAACCAATTCGTACCGGAAAATTCTGCCCGTCAATTGTTAGACCTTAGATATCTGGATCAATTTCTAATAGTTAAAGAATAGAATTTTCCGGTACGAACCAACTTTACCAAACGGAAAGAAATTTCCGAACAACCAAATACATCACTAAACGAATTATCATGCAAATAGCAGGTTTCACATCTCAACGGGAGCGCACTGAAAGCAAGTATTACTAAATATTCTAAGTGCACTAAGCATATTCAAAATGTCTGTCGTCAACATCGAGAAAATTATTTGAAAACTGGATAATAATTAGCCTAATAATATAAACCCGAACGCATTGTGAAATGGACTCAAAATATTTAAAAATAAACCAAATAGTGAATGTAATAACCAGAATCACCGGCGTCTAAGCGGGACAAAATCAGAAGTTTGTGCCTTTTAAAATACAACATACCATACTAAATTACAAATGTTCCAGATTGTGCTATTTTATGACCGAACTCCTATCACCTGCTCTTCTGGACACTTTGAAGAAGATGCTTTAAAGAGTATAGGTACAAACATACTTCAACATATTAGAAGGAAATAAAAAAAGAAGTCATTGACATTTCATCTTGAAAAAGAAATAGGATCCTTACAGAAGAATCTGAATAATGGACAGCAATAAAACAAATGCATATATTGTTACGTAATTCGAGTTCGTGTAGACAGTAGCTGAAGAAAAAAAAGTATTTTGTGACGACACACTTATTTATTTTAGGAATATTCCAGAAGGATCAAGAAATAAACAATAGTAAGACGTATCAAATATACATCTACACACTCACAGGCACATGAAAATTGACTGCCAGCTATTCAAACAGCAGAAATTCCTGATAATAACGGCGCATTGGAACCTCCACCAATGAGAGAAGTACATCATCAGCTAGCTAGCGCTCTCTGACGCGAGAAAAAAAATAACAATGAAAAATCTTTAACAATATTTTTAATAAAAGGCTAATATTGAAAATTGTATACCAGAAAAATATAGGAGAATTATCATATTAAAAAATAAATACTTTGAAAACATAGAGCTTCGATCTACAGTTTTTTAAAATCAAGATTCCTACCAATGCCCTCGACGCCGGTAGAGATTCTATAAACTTTTTAGACAGTATTCATTCATTTTATTAACGTTAGATATTTTACTTTAGCTTCACCTTTTTAGAAATACAGGGTGGTTATAAAATAAGTATCTCTATTTGGAGCTGTCTGTAGCTCGAAGGAATGATCCGAATAAAACCAAAATCGGTATACTTACTATTCGAGAAGGGGGAAGCAGAAAGGAATAATAATAATAAAAATATTTCAATAATCACCGACAATGGCGCTACTGAGTGTGAAATGTAAGGTGTAATACAAGAACAAAAAATTAAGGCGCAGACTGAATGGCACACCTAATTTATTGGAAAATGTCACAGTGAACGTGGTTTCTCTTTTGCATAGCTGTGCCGCGATCATGTTCAGGTTCCACATGGTCATTGTGCTAGAGGACACAATCCAGGCTGTGCACAACGTGCTCAACTGCAGAATGTAATGCATCAGGAATGATGTTTCATACATGTTATGATATGCAGTAAAGTCATTGAGGTTTGTTACACCTCCACGGTACACAATATTACATATTACATTTCACACTCAAAAGCGCCATCTGTCGGCGATTATTGCAATTAATTTTTTTATTGTTCCATTCTTCTTCCCCCTTCTCGAATAGCAAGTGTACCGATTTTGGTTTCATTCCTGTTATTCCTCCAAGCTACAGACAGCTCCAAATAGGGATACTTATTTTATAACCACCCGGTATATGCGATTTATTGCTTTTCATGTAGGATAAGGTCTGTAACCAACTAAGATTGTTTCACTTTTTATTTATTCAACCCTTTCAGGTGAGAGTAATTCTGTTGCTGCATTGCTGAAAATTGATTGGAAATTACTAACAGCTGCACTGGAATATACGTAAATAAAATTTAACCTTTAAACATAAATTATAAGAATAACATTTAATTAAATAATTCCGGTGTTATTATTATTTTTTTTATTTAAGTGGCTTGAATAATAAAGATTTCTAATCAAAAGGTTAAATCAGTTCAATTACAAACAATTCTGTAATTATACGATTTGTAAACATCACAGACATTAACGAAAGAAATTAAAGAAATAAGAAGAAGCCATTCTGCCATGAGTTCTGACAGGATGATCTTTTGTTGTCATTATTATTATGATGCTTTTTTAAAATTATTTGCATACTAAAAGGTCACAAATGAATGTGAGTGTCTTTAGGCTCCATATACAATAGAGCAGGGGTGCAAAAATCTAAGCGCCAGTGGGCCGATTCCCACCACTAAATTTTTAGTATTCTTTGCCTAATAAGAATACTGATAAAATTTAGGTGAATTATGCTAAAGCAATTTGACGAAGAATACTAATAAAATTTACTGGTGGGAATCAGTCCATTGGCGCCTAGATTTTTGCACCCCTGCAATAGAGTCTACCATGCTCTTGATCGCTGTATATTCTCTAAAAAAAACTGCATACTTCCAGTGGCATTTTTTAAAATACACCTAAAGTCAACTTCTAAATATAATCTCTAGATCTAACATTTCATAATTGGATCCAAAGTTATGGTTTGAATCAGTGATAAACAAAAAAACGATTACCTAGGATTGCTTTAAATGTTTGTCACATAAAAAACAAACATGGTCACAACAATGCATTTAATTTTGCGCCTAACAACGATATTTAAAATATGCCAATTGCTTTTGGACCCGATTTCAGAACATAATAATTTATGTCGATCGTCTTTTTAACTTATAACTTTTTTATTTTAATTTTTAAACTTAATTCGTTGGCAACTGATATCACTCTACTATCATCAAAACCACATAATTTGCAAAATGTACTTTTTGTAATTTTCAGTTAAACTGCAATTTAAATATGATTTCTTACTTATAATAAGAAATTTAATAAAATTAATATTATAACATTTTTTTGTTTAATGTAGAAGAAAATCAGATGTAATTTCCCCACAAAACTCGAAAGCAATTATAAAATACAAATGCAACACATCGGGTTGCTATGAAACTATTTTTATGAAGATAGAAATAACAAAGTATTACTTACACATGCAGCACAAGAGGATATTTTATAATTTCGTTTTGTCTCAAAGGCGGGGGTAAATATAAACGAACATTTGCTTCTGAAAAAGAAGAAAAAATCAAAAAATATAAAAGAAATAATAATTTATTAAAATACATGTCATGCTTTTAGAGTTTAAAATGAGGCAAAATACGTACCATAACCTCCTTTCAAAGGCACTTTAAATGTCTCAATATGAGGTAGGGCTCTATTAGCAAGGGATTCTGCCAAATCACTATTGTTATCTAATATTTCAACTAAAAGAGAGACAAGAATTATATCTTAACTTTATGCATGTTAAATATTTTTTTCGAGTTTGTGTTACTGTTATAGAGGGTGATTCTAAAGTCAATATACATTTCAGTGATATAATTACTGAATATTTTTTTCTTGCAGGTAATACAGCATAATGCTAACCAAAGCAGAACGATTCGCTGTTGTTTCTGCTCATCTTCGTGGAATGATGTATGAACAGGTGCGGGCAGACTTCGCCCGTAGATTTAGGAAATCAGCCCCCACCAGGCTGGCTATAAAGACCTTAGTTGATTAATTCCAGCGTACTGGTAGTGTTGCAGATGAAGAACGTCCAGGGAGATCTTGAATAACGCCAGATACCGTAAAAAGTGTGCAGGATGCGATCACACGTAACCCTTCTGCATGCTCCGCTCTCCTGTTCTGACGCTATTAGACTTTTTTGCCTGAGGGTTTATCAAGTTCACCAGTTGAAGATCCCCAGCACAGAACACTTAACACAGCGGATTCTAGTCGCAGCTGCTGAGATAAATCACCTCTGCTTGAGGAAGTTTTTCGGTCTATTGTGGAGCGCTGGAAGATGTGTCTAGACATGCAAGGTCGTCACCAAGACCTCCTTATCATAGTATCAGACCTCTCAATCAGCAAGTTGTCTTTGACCGCTATACTTGTCCTGCTACTAGCGCCATCAATCGTCAGTAATAGTATTTACGACACGAAATAACACAGAATTTTTTCACAGCTCCTTTTGTTCTATGCATTTGCTTATGAACTAGTAGTTTTCCTACCACTAAAATTTTATAGTAAATTTTATCTTATTAAATTGACAATATCGTGTGATTACATGACGAAAAAAATTCTATTAAATTTTAGTGGTAAGAAAAAAGCGTAAAAGTTGGCAGCTATGCGGTAGCAGACCAGCTAGATTTTTCTATAGATTTTTCTATTATCTTTTTGGATACCAGTTTTTTAGTAGAGAGCATTTTGTTTTGTTTGATCGGAGAATTCTGGGATTTAAAAGAACAACATTTTCTCAAAAAATATACTGGTGTTCAAAAAGCCCGAAACATGGCAACTGTGCGGTAGTATCCGCCAGGCGGCGATACTTTCCGGAGAAAGTCAATGAATAAGTTGGCAATTACCGCGGACATTTTCTCCCATAGACTTTCTCCGGATTGTCAAGTCTGATCTATGATAAGGGAGTCTTGGTCGTCACATTGAAATGTATTGAAAATATGCCCTATTGTGATATAAGTTTCAGAACCATTGCATATTGTGTAATAAAACTGCTTAATCATAAAATGTATACTGACTTTAGAATCATCCTTTATTACTACAATAAATTTAATTAATTCATATTTGAGATTATGTTATCTGAAACTGTATTGTTATTTTTATCTGCTTGGTTAATGAGAAAGCCGACTAATCGAATGAGATATGCTGTTTCTGAGTTTTTTGGAATTAACTGTTGCGTCACAGTATCTAAAAACGTTTCGAGAGAAGCCCAATGAAACCAGAATTAACTGATGTTAGTGGATGTTAAAACAATCTCCTTCTTTTTTTTATAACAAAAATTACTATTTTGGGAATAACGTCTGAAATAGTAGGAAAATACCCTGTTTACACTATATCAGAACGTTCGTAATGAAGCAATAATAATGTCGCAATTTAAAATATATAAATACACGATGACTTACCAATTCATTCTAGGCAGCATCAAGTTTTATTTACAAATAACTTCCTAGACGTAGAGTAGATCATTTATGTACAAAAACAAAACTAAAACAATTTCAGAAATAGAGAAGTCAGCACGATAAAAGTCTGTGAAGTTGGGAAAACATAAATAAATCATGAGAAGCAAAGATAGATGATTACTAAAAATATTTTCAGCTCTTTGATCTGAATCATCTCCAGTTGTTAGACAAACGCTCAGTTAATGTTCTCTGGTATTACTGTTTGAAATTCAATAAGTATCGCCATCTGTTACCAACTGTTGAATGCAACATATTGTTAAAAGTATTCGAACCTTCTGTGATAATTTCGATCGCTTTTCTTAATAGTGCGTACATTAAAATTTGCCTGTTTATCTATATTATCGAAGTCAATATTCAATGCAGAGTTTTGTTATTGCAGTATTCAATTTAATTATTTTTGTATCCCTTTTTAATCCTGTCAGATATTTTTCTTATAGTTATAACTATGTAGGATTTTTTATTGCTTCATTATTGACAAATTCTATTATTCTATAAATTCCTGATGTTTGTAAATAATTAATGTTTTCATTATCTGATCTGATTATTTGGAAAATAGAATAGTTTAGTGTAATTGGAACATTTAATCCAACTTTATTTTAATTATTTCTTTATTGATACACCACTCATTAAACGTATGGAATTAGTAAATTTAAACACTTTCTGTGATGGCTGGATTGTATTATATCTTTCGAAAGTTTTTTCAATGTTTCATTAGAGCATTCCACATTCTTGAAATTTTTTTATTGTACATACTTCAATATTAAGGAGTTTATCTCATGAGCACACTCTTAATGCGTTATGAATATGTGTTTATTCTGCAATTTTTTATGGGAAAGGTTTTTTTAGAGTACGTGGAACTTATATCATTATTAGAGTTATAAACATTATGTGCACAGACGTGTTTCCGATGACAGTACAACATTTGAATATTTTTAGAACTTAAGCGTTTTTACGCCTTGTCTTCCTCTGGATTCAAATCTCAGTATTCGTAATTAGAGGTTGAATGCAGCAGCTCTGTAACCTATACCATATGGCCACAACCAGAATTTTGGTTATAGGCGAAAACATCAGTTACGGAAACTTAATAGGAATATTCCGTTTTCTTTGTACCGAAATGGAACATTTCCGTTTTTAAAGTTCATTGAGTACGGATAAAAAGAAAAAAAATCCATTTATTGCCGGGAAATTTACAAATTCCGCTAAAAACAGAATGTTTCCGTTAAAATACAGAATTTACACATAAAATTACCCATATATATACAGAACTCTTTTTACATTGTACATGAATTGCAAACATGAAATTAGGCGTGATTTTTAAGATATACATTGAATGCACAAGAGTGTTAAAAAATACATTTTTACTTGCATTTAATATTTATATTATTAACATTTTATTTATACTAGGGGGTTCAGCCCCCTACTCACTAACGCTCGCCAACCCCCCGTGAATTGCTTAGCAATTCACATTGAGACCGCTACGCGGTCACAGCTCGCTTAGCTCGCTCGCCCCCTTTTTTCAGCAATTCTAGCCGGAATAAGTTGTACCATAAAACATTTGAACATATGAAATTGACATTTTTTTTAATGTAAAAAATAATTCTCCGTTGAAAACACAACTGAAAATGCATTTAGTTGGCGCTACCAATGGACATATAAATCATTTAAATACTATGAAAAAAGGATCGTTTGTACAGCACGTCTTAAATTCATTAGAAAAAAAAAACTACGTGATAGGAAGATAGTTTAAATAAATAATTGTTTAAATTTCGTTCGACATTTTATTGTTCTAATTGAGTATAGATTTTTACAAAAGAAATTACGTTTTACTTCATCAATACAGCAACAGATGGCGGCATGTGCATTCCAGACAGTTGATTTTTTTTCTCCGACTTTTGAGTGAGTGAAATTCGTAAATGAATTCTAAATAAGAGTTGAGAATTCATTTGAAATTAACGATATTGCTCATGATTAAAATGAGGAATCATCTCAGACGCTTTGGATTACGTACATCAAATTTTATTTTTAATAATTGTTAGTTTGAGTTTCATTCTATGGTTTCACTGCTCTCACACTGACCGCCATATTGGAGGCGGGGCTGATCTAACACAATCTAGTCTGTTCATTGGTCTGAGCTCTGGAAACTACGGTTGTTGCCAAACAATAAGTTACAAATTCAGCTCTATTTTCGCGCCACGTAAGACAAATATATATATAGAAGCGTTACATTTATCAAATCAATAACCTGTTAGTTAAAAAATACAGACCATACTTACCCAGTTCATTCGTAAGTGTTTCTCTGATTTCTACAGTCGGTACACCAGGTCCAAGGCATTCTAAAATGTAATAATGACCACTTTGACTAAAAAAGGCATTGAAAAAGAGGCAGTTTTCTTCGTCGATCTCGCAAGTCAAACACTTTTGCTCTCTAGGTTGTTTCGATGTCATGTCTTTTACGTAGAAGAGGTGGCGCTGTTCAGGCTTACCAATGAGGGTTGTCATATAGTAACTGTTAACAACAAGAAATCGTCATCAAATTCAGTAACAACATATTGTTATAAGTTATGAAAAAACGTATAAAAGGAAAAGGAAAATGTATTAGTAATCGAAGCCATGCAGGTATAAAGCGCCGATTTGCAAGCAATAAATAAATAACAAAGAGCGTGTGCTAAACTTACGCATGCATTCTTATTTATTCTAAAAAGCACACTAAACAAATGCGCTTACTAAATGTTAAGGAAAGATCCGACCTCTAAAATTTTGATTAAACCAATCAGACCTGGTGTCCATTCTAGTGGAAACAACGCAGTAGAACCTCCATAACAGACACTCCTTTATCGCGGGAATTCTTTCGATCCAAAATACCTATATACATTTCTGTATAAAAATTAAGGGGCAGAGACAGGGCGCTTTTGTTTTATACACGGTTTGTCGAATATCTAATGAAATTCTTGACGAAATGTTCTTGAACTTCGAGGATGTAAAGCACATATTTGACTTCAAGAACAGTAGAAACAGTGTACTGCAATTAAAAGATTAATATATTGCATATTCGATGAGATATGGGTATTTGTATGAAATAATTTTTAACTGCGCATGCGCGAACTATACCAAAGATTTTTTTTCATGATTTGGCAGTCAATTCTATAAAGTAACTGATATAAAAAAGACCAGTCAAATATCGTGAAAACTCAGAAAGATATCGGCAATGTAGTGAGCTAATTGATAAATGGGGGGGGGGGATTCAATTCGATGATAAGGGATACCCCCCCCCCATTTGCCAATTAGTTTAATAGAGTGCCGATATCTTTCTGATTTTCACAATATTTGACTGGTCTATTTATATGAGTTACTTTATAGAATCAACTATCAAATCATGAAAAAAAATCTTTGGTATAGTTCGCACATGCGCAGTTAAAAATTATTTCATACAAATGTATATCTCATTAAATATTCAATATATTAGTATTTTAATTGCAGTATACTGTTTCTACTGTTCTTGAAGTCAAACATGTGCTTTACATCCTTGAAGTTCAAGGACAATTCGTGAAGAATTTCAGTAAATATTCGACAAACCGTGTAAAAAGCAAAAGCGCCCGGTCACTGCCCCTTAATTTTAAGGACAGCAGTGTCTTTGTACATTTTTACTTCTGAATAGCGGACAAATTTTGCGCTCCCGAGATGTCCGTTATTCGGAGGTTTTACTGTATTTATTTAACACAAGTTTGACACCAATCTCACCCTGTTATGTATTAATATATGCATCAAGTGCTTTTATTTTAGGCACAGTTATCCTCCTTAGTATAGGTAGTTATTAGTTAGTAAAAAAACATGCAAAAAAAACATGCAAAAAAAAAAAACATGCAAAAAAAAAAAAAACAGTATGTCGCTAACAGTCAACAGTTTAAAAATATTATTTTAATTAAAATGCGTTATTTAAGTTTTCTTTTCGTATTTTTTAAATAAATTAATTTGGTGAAAAATATATTTTTGGTTGAACCGAACAGGACTAAAAAAGTTAAAATACTGAGAAGCACATTATAATACAGAATGAAATGATACAAAATATTTTAGATATTATTTGCTTGTTATGAGAAGCTGATTCTGAGAAAAAATTTAATTAATATTATACTGTATTGAATATTAATTAAAGTAGCACACATGATGAAAATGAGGTGGACGAATAAACTGAACTTTACACATTTAATTAACACCACAGAAACAAAGAATGTAACATCACATGAACACATAACAGAAACTACAATCACATTCTGTGGCACTGCAGTACAATGAAAACATCTGAAAGATTGATGTGACTAGCATATGGAGGTTTTATAATTTTGTGGTGCTGCCATCTACAGTTTCTTATTTGAAGTACAAATAACACAATTTCTCCCGCTTAATATTGTAGACGGTCGGGAGTTCGTCGAATTCTTGTGGAACGCCTTAGTACTTGTGGGGAAGAAGAAGAAGAATTAGTTTTGAAATCATCTGCAGCATCATCAATTGTACTATTTGAAACCATGGGTTTTGGAACTGGAGGTATCATATTAGAGTCAGCTTGTTTAGGACTTGGAGTAATTAGGACACCAGAGTCACCTGGTCGAGCATATGTGATACTAGGATGCATTAGTTGAGAATCACCTTCATCAACAACTGTATTATCACTTTTGTGACTTTCTGTATTCCTCTCTTCAGAATTTGTATCGTTAGTTAAATGTACCTTCGGACCAATATTAGTTATCTGATCAACATGTCTTTGAACCAACATATATTTTTCATATTTGAACCAACCCATCATATTTGAACCAACTTGAACTATATAATGTGACTTGACCTCTCTTGCAATAATGCGGCCAATTTTCGACTTGGTTTCAGGAGTATAATTTCTAACAGCCACTTTCTGGTTAATCTTACATTCTTTACTTTAGTATTGCGTTTCTCGCATTTGTGGAGAAGAAGAAGAAGAATTAGTTTTGAAATCATCTGCAGCATCATCAATTGTACTATTTGAAACCATGGGTTTTGGAACTGGAGGTATCATATCAGAGTCAGCTTGTTTAGGACTTGGAGTAATTAGGACACCAGAGTCACCTGGTCGAACATATGTGATACTAGGATGCATTAGTTGAGAATCACCTTCATCAACAACTGTATAATCACTTTTGTGACTTTCTGTATTCCTCTCTTCAGAATTTGTATCGTTAGTTAAATGTACCTTCGGACCAATATTAGTTATCTGATCAACATGTCTTTGAACCAACATATATTTTTCATATTTGAACCAACCCATCATATTTGAACCAACTTGAACTATATATTGTAACTTGCCCTCTCTTGCAATAATGCGGCCAATTTTCGACTTGGTTTCAGGAGTATAATTTCTAACAGCCACTTTCTGGTTAATCTTACATTCTTTACTTTAGTATTGCGTTTCTCGCATTTGTGGAGAAGAAGAAGAAGAATTAGTTTTGAAATCATCTGCAGCATCATCAATTGTACTATTTGAAACCATGGGTTTTGGAACTGGAGGTATCATATCAGAGTCAGCTTGTTTAGGACTTGGAGTAATTAGGACACCAGAGTCACCTGGTCGAACATATGTGATACTAGGATGCATTAGTTGAGAATCACCTTCATCAACAACTGTATTATCACTTTTGTGACTTTCTGTATTCCTCTCTTCAGAATTTGTATCGTTAGTTAAATGTACCTTCGGACCAATATTAGTTATCTGATCAACATGTCTTTGAACCAACATATATTTTTCATATTTGAACCAGCCCATCATATTTGAACCAACTTGAACTATATAATGTAACTTGCCCTCTCTTGCAATAATGCGGCCAATTTTCGACTTGGTTTCAGGAGTATAATTTCTAACAGCCACTTTCTGGTTAATCTTACATTCTTTACTTTAGTATTGCGTTTCTCGCATTTGTGGAGAAGAAGAAGAAGAATTAGTTTTGAAATCATCTGCAGCATCATCAATTGTACTATTTGAAACCATGGGTTTTGGAACTGGAGGTATCATATCAGAGTCAGCTTGTTTAGGACTTGGAGTAATTAGGACACCAGAGTCACCTGGTCGAACATATGTGATACTAGGATGCATTAGTTGAGAATCACCTTCATCAACAACTGTATTATCACTTTTGTGACTTTCTGTATTCCTCTCTTCAGAATTTGTATCGTTAGTTAAATGTACCTTCGGACCAATATTAGTTGTCTGATCAACATGTCTTTGAACCAACATATATTTTTCATATTTGAACCAACCCATCATATTTGAACCAACTTGAACTATATAATGTAACTTGCCCTCTCTTGCAATAATGCGGCCAATTTTCGACTTGGTTTCAGGAGTATAATTTCTAACAGCCACTTTCTGGTTAATCTTACATTCTTTACTTTAGTATTGCGTTTCTCGCATTTGTGGAGAAGAAGAAGAAGAATTAGTTTTGAAATCATCTGCAGCATCATCAATTGTACTATTTGAAACCATGGGTTTTGGAACTGGAGGTATCATATCAGAGTCAGCTTGTTTAGGACTTGGAGTAATTAGGACACCAGAGTCACCTGGTCGAACATATGTGATACTAGGATGCATTAGTTGAGAATCACCTTCATCAACAACTGTATTATCACTTTTGTGACTTTCTGTATTCCTCTCTTCAGAATTTGTATCGTTAGTTAAATGTACCTTCGGACCAATATTATTTATCTGATCAACATGTCTTTGAACCAACATATATTTTTCATATTTGAACCAACCCATCATATTTGAACCAACTTGAACTATATAATGTAACTTGCCCTCTCTTGCAATAATGCGGCCAATTTTCGACTTGGTTTCAGGAGTATAATTTCTAACAGCCACTTTCTGGTTAATCTTACATTCTTTACTTTAGTATTGCGTTTCTCGCATTTGTGGAGAAGAAGAAGAATTAGTTTTGAAATCATCTG
This sequence comes from Maratus michaelseni, assembly GCA_963931845.1. Taxonomy (NCBI): domain Eukaryota; kingdom Metazoa; phylum Arthropoda; class Arachnida; order Araneae; family Salticidae; genus Maratus; species Maratus michaelseni. Next base: position 134,194,908 of record OZ007598.1, on the reverse strand, counting down.
CAGCATCATCAATTGTACTATTTGAAACCATGGGTTTTGGAACTGGAGGTATCATATCAGAGTCAGCTTGTTTAGGACTTGGAGTAATTAGGACACCAGAGTCACCTGGTCGAACATCTGTGATACTAGGATGCATTAGTTGAGAATCACCTTCATTAACAACTGTATTATCACTTCTGTGATTCTGTATTCCTCTCTTCAGAATTTGTATCGTTAGTTAAATGTACCTTCGAACCAACATTAGTTATCTGATCAACATGTCTTTGAACCAACATATATTTTTCATATTTGAACCAATCCATCATATTTGAACCAACTTGAACTATATAATGTAACTTGCCCTCTCTTGCAATAATGCGGCCAATTTTCGACTTGGCTTCAGGAGTATAATTTCTAACAGCCACTTTCTGGTTAATTTTACATTCTTTACTTTAGTATTGCGTTTCTCGCATTTTACTTATTATGAATAAAATTTGTAACGTTTGGAAGTATCAAACCTATCTTTGTTCTTATATGCCGCTTTAGAAATAGAGATGCAGGACTCTCCTCCGTTGTAACATGAGGCATCTTTCTGTACTGTTAAAGAAAGTTATTTAATTTCATTTGTAAAGTACCAGATTCTGAAGATAAGGCTTTTAATCCACGTTTGAGAACTTGCACATATCTCTCGGCCTAACCATTATATATACCATACCATCCGTAGCTGGATGGTATGGAGAACTAAACCTATGTTTTACACCGTCATATTTTAAGAATGTCTCAAATTCTTCAGAAGTAAACTGTTTGGCATTACCAGATACCAAAGATATAGGATACCCGTATCTGTCAAAAAGAGAAGAATGGCATCGTACAGAAGTCTTATATGCTGAAGTCGTATCAGGAACAATGAAAATTTCTGTCCATTTGCTATGGGCATCAACAACAAGGAAAAGCATTTTATCCATAACAGTACCAAAATAATGAATATGAAGTCTTTGCCATGGTGCTGTAGGCCATTTCCAATTATGAGTATCTACCTTGGGAGGATTATTTTTTAAATTGATACAAGTAGTGCAATTCCGTGCAAGACCTTCAATATCTTGGTCAATGTCTGGCCACCATACAAAACTGCGAGCTAAGGACTTCATTTTCACTATACCGAAATGTCCAAAATGCAAATCATTTAAAATTTGTTTTCTATAAATTTCAGGGATAATAACTCTACATCCTTTTAAAATACAACCATGTTGAACAGTAAGTTCTTCTTGCTTGCCTCCAAAAAGTAATTTGTTTGGAATTGGAGAACAAGAAATTAGATGATAAAAAATTTGACGTAATAAAGGATCAGATTTTGCAGCTACAGCAATTATTTTGGCATTTAAAGGTAAAGTAGAAATTTGGTTAACTTAAAAAAATTCAGATTAATCAATTACATTACTGGAATTTAATTGTGGAGATAAGTCTTCCCTACGTAATGGAATTTGTGAAAGAGCATTAGCATTTCCGTGTTCTGATATTTTCTTATAGCAAATGCCATATTTAAATGATTGGAAATATAATGCATATCTTTGCATTCTAGCAGCTGAAAGTACAGGAATACTTTTAGTAGGAGAAAAAATAGACACAAGTGGTTTACTGCCCGTAAATAAAGTAAATCTGTAACCATACAAATATTGAAAAAAATTCTTTACACCAAAGATAATAACTAACGCTTCCTTACCCACCTGACTCGACCTTTTTTCTGTATTGGATAAAAATCTGGACACAAAAACAATTTGTTTTTCTACGTTATCTGGCATCACATGCGAAATAACTCCAGAGATACCATATGGAGAAGCATCGGTTGCTTACACAAAATAAAAGGTAATTTAGGTTTGAAATGTGTAAGAACTCTTTCAGAAAAAATCTCATTTTTTATATTTTTAAATGCTTGTTCACAAACAGCAGTCCATATAAATTTCACATTCTTTTTGAGCAATTGGTTTAAAAGATGAGAAATTGTAGATAAGTTCGGTACAAATTTAGAATAATATGTAACTAAGCCTAGAAAAGCTTTAACTTGTGGCACATTTATTTGTCTAGGAGCATTTAAAAATAGCATAAATTTTATCTTGTTTTTTATGAATATCTTCCTTACCAACTTTATAACCACAATATGTAATTTTATCAGCTATAAAAATGATTTTTCTTTATTTATTCTAATATTATATTCACGTAATCTTTCTAACACTTGTTTTAGCCGTCTCAAATAAATTTCATCCGTTTCCCCTGTAACACCAGTATCATCATTAAAACAGGAACACCATCAATACCACTTAAAATTTGTTCAATTGTTCTTTCCAAATAGCTGGAGAACTAGTAAGACCCATCGGTGACTTTAAAAATTGGAATAAGTCCTTAGAAGTGTTTATAGTAGTTAATACTTGTGAATTTTCGTCTTCAGGTAACTGAAGACATGCTTGATTTAAATCTATTTTTATAAAACGTAAACCACCACCTAATGTACCCAGCATGTGCTCTACCCTATAGAAAGAATATTTTCCAATCTTCAAAAATTTATTTATTGTAACTTTAAAATCACCACATAAACGAATTTTACCATTAGTATTAACCACTGGAACTACAGGAGTTGCCCACTTACTACTAGTGAAAGGTTTTATAATACCCTCGTCGTGTAACCTTTGAATCTCCTCATTTACTGCTCCACGTAGAGCATAAGTAACCGTTCTAGCTTTGCAAAATATGGACGTAGAATCTTTTTTAGATAAAGTTCTGCTTTCAAATCTTTTACTTCCCCCAACTTTATTAGTAAACAAATCAGAAAAATCGTTTAATAATACTTTCAATTTTTCAGTAGAATTTGCAATTTCATTTATGTATACAGATTTAAAATTAGAGGGAAACAAGCTGAATGCAGATACTCAATATCTTCCAAATAAAAGTGGAAAATTATCCTCTTTAATCAAATATAATTTAAGATTTTTAGTTTTATCTTAATAAGAAACTAAAGATCTTATTTTTTTTTAGTTATACCTGCTAATTTCACTAGTTGCAGTTCTTAACTGAACATCTGGTGGAAAAATTTTATAATTTGGAAAGATTCTGCGAAGACGTTTAGCAGGCACAGCAGAAATTCCGAAGCCGGTATCTAACTGCATTTCAGCTTTAACTTTATTCTCGATTAAAACACGCACACTTATTGCGGTAGTACCTTGATCATGACTCAAATATGTTTCTTATATGCTTCTTCTCATGTTTCTGAACATTGTTATTTTTACACACTTTACTCAAAATACCTCTTTTCTTACATTGCTTGCAAATTGTATTAACATATCTACAGACATTAGCTAAATGTGATCCATTTCCAAATCTATAACACTTTAATTTACTTTTATTTATCTCAGAATTCCCCTCATTTATATTACTGTTATTTTTCTGTTTTTGAAAATTATTTGAAAATTTATTGGGCTGTACATTTAATGGACACGAAAGTTTATTTACATTCAAATTTTTATGCTTCTATTCAGAGACAACAATTTCCGCATTTTGCAAAATAATTGCTTTTTCAATGGCTTTATCAAAATTTAAATCATCAGCTTGTGTAAGTAATTTATTCTGAATAGTTTCGCTTTTTAAACCGCTAAGAAACTGTTCCAACAAATTTTCTTGTAATACATCACTAGCAAAAGCACAAGAAGTTGTCAATTTTTTCAATCTAGCAGAATACTCCTGTATAAATTCATTTTCATTTTGATAATAATTACGAAATTTTATTCTTTGACAAAAATTTTCTGATGCGCTTGAAACACCTATTTTATTTTCCGGCACTGTATACTTAAACAGCCGGGTGAAACCAGAATATCAGACTCCCGTTTATAAAGCAAAAGCTATCTTATATACGTGAATATCGCAACTTCATGTAAAATAATGATCATCGTACATATATGAACGATGCGGTCACAGCAGAAAAGCACCTGCATACATACATGCATGATATGGCAGTCAATGTGCTAAACATGTTTTCAAAGAAGACAGCATTCATTAAAAAGATGTGAGGAGCTATTTTTAATTAATTATAAAAATAATAATAATATGAAGTGATATAAAAACAGAAATTAAAGTTTATTTACATTTAATACAAAACATTGTACAGTATGCCCACTAAAGTCCCTTGCCACCCTCTTATCTACGGAACGGCTGCTGCTACATTCATAAAAGTGGTGTCTAGGTATAGTAAATTAGCCATGCGCTACTGAATAAAACCGTCTACGGCGCCACCTGGTGGAAAAACTGCGGAGTTAGCATTCCTATCTCAAAAACGGAAAGAGATAGGGAAAAAAATGATTTACAAAGTTGTAGAACATCATCGATTAAGTAAAAAAAAAACACATTGTGGACATTAATGCGAAGAATAGAACGGTTAAATCTCGCATTTGTTTTTTCGTCATTTCCTAAATTGTGATGTGACAGAACGATCTTAGAAAGAAAGAAACAACCAGTTATGAGACAGCAGGTGTATGCGACCTCTCTACAATTATTGCAGGATGTTCGAATTCCGGATGTTTGTGCCAACGTGTCACCCTCTATGCTCCAACGTGTGCAACGTGAAATTCAAACAATGATCAAATGTGCATTGCAGCTGACGGTGAGAAGTTTGAGCATCTCAAATAAAGGTATATTGTTATAACTAGTCGTTTTTTTCTTTCTAAGATCGTTTTGTCACGTTACAGTGTAGGAAATCACGAAAAAACAAATGCGCGTTTTAACCGTCCTATTCTTCGCAGATATGTCCACAAGGTGTTTTTTGTACTAAATCGATGATGTTCTACAACTTTGTAAATCACTTTTTTCCCCTATCTCTCTCCGTTTTCGAGATAGGAATGCTAACTCCGCAGTTTCCCACTAGGTGGCACCGTAAGTGGTTTCATTGAGTAGCGCATGGCTACTTTACTATACCGAGACACTACTTTTATGAATATAGCAGCAGCCGTTCCGAAGTTAAGAGGGTGGTAAGAGACTTTAGTAGGCATACTGTATACAAGTTACATTTAATACAAAACTTAAATGCATAACATAGCAATCTTATCAAGCAATTCTTTTTTAAAATCTGCAAAGGTTACCAACAATTGGCTCCTAGAAAAAAGCCAGAACGCATCTCTAAGTATTAAGTCTATTAGGTGTGCATTCCGTTCTTTACAGAACTGTTTAATTAGAAGCTCGCATTTGCGTTAACTTTGTTAGGTTTGACACATTTCATAATTCATATCAAGAATCACAAGGGAAGTTTCAGGACACTAAATTACTTTTATGAATAAAGCGGTGCACAAAAAGCATTTATAGAATACCATATTTGAACAATTTTAAGCAGACATTCTTCTTAACTATCCTAACTATCGTAACTATTAACAACTATTTTCGATTTGACATCTTTTAAAAATCAAATATTGCCCCTTTAAACAGCATAGTACCCAAATTGGAACCACTGGTGTAGATAAACAAATCAACTTTTTTGGAGTAAAAAAATATTTTTTTAGAGAAAATGACAGTTCTACAATAATAGTTTCTAGAGATCTAGTAAGTCAAGAATGATAGAATAATTCTTTAGTTCCAAAATATAAAGTGGTAACTGTGTATTGGTATTTTTTAAAAAGAAAATAATTAAGAATAATAGTTCGAAAGTAATTGTTTCTAGAGATCTAGTTAGTTAAGAATGATAAAATAATTATTTAGTTCCAAAATATAAAGTAGTAATTTTACATTTAAAAAAATGGAAGTTAATTTTTTGCAGTTTGTAGAAAAAATAAACAAATGTCTTCTTTCTTCGAAACGAATAGCCTTCGTTCATCTTTCTTCCCCTTAATTTATGATAAATTATGTAGATTATTATATTTTCTTTAATTAATAAAACAATAAATTTATATACTAGCAAATGTACAATTTTTTCTATTAAATTTTATACTAAAATTTTAAACATATCGTTTTTTTACATGCGTAAATAACTATGAAGCTGAAAAATTTTGGAATTACTAAATATTTTACTATGCTTTGTGTATCTGTAATTGCTCCTACTAAAGTAAGATTAACATCAAAACATTTATTCGTAAAATATTATTATATAACCATAACGGAACATCTGTATAACAGACAATTTTTTTTAAAATCCCAGCTTTATTTTAACAAGTTCTTTTCCATTACATTCTTAAATATATATATATATTTGTGTTTTATATGTTTGTTTTCCTTACAATACTTTTTGTCCTCCTTTACTTTTATTTATTTTAATATTTTAATGTTTAAAGATTTTCTTAGCCAAAACTGTTAAGTCTCTTCGTTTTATTTATATCAAAAGGTGACATTCCAAATATTTGACTTCGTACACGATTTATCCCTGAATAACAATTTCACAATGAAACACTTGCGAGAAAAAATCAAAAAGTTAATTATAATCTGAAATGATTAATTACTTCCGTTTAAAATCTGGATTATAATCCAGAGAAATGATATATTTTTAAGTTTGGAATTTTGGCCAGAGATCAAATGACACATGTATTACATTAGAAAGGAAACGTTTTTTATACCGTTAATTTGGCACTTACACTGAGATGTAATCTCATAAGATTACTTTAATTAAAGATCATAGATATTAAGTTTCATTTTGCTTCAATAATAACGAAACACAAAGCAAACTGTGTAATTATTTTAATGAAACCGAGCTGTTAATCACTGCATGTTTTCATTGGAAAAAAACAAACAAACCAAATTTACAGGATCAAACGGAATAGTATGCTTAATAATCTTTAAAATTAATTGTTTATTTATTTAAAATGAATTTTAGAAAAATAAAGTAAGATAGATTTTACTGAGCTTTTCCTTTCATAATATTCTTCTGCTATTCGAAAAATAAGTTTTACATTAAATCATATTAATATTTGGATTTAAAATGATCACAAAGAAAATAAAATATGAAATGTTTGCGTTGTGTAATACAATAAACTCAAATAATAGGAATATAAGGCATAATTAAATATATTTAAAGACACTGAATTTACATTAATTTGCATTTATATGAATTGCAGACAGAAATTGGAATGGGAAAAGATAGTGTTATGTAATACTATAATCTTATGTAATAGGTAGAAATATTCATTTAATTTAAGCAGAATTAAATATTTTTAAAATATTTAATAACAGCAATCTAAGTTATCCTGAATTAAAAGTTATATCCAATTTATGGCCTTAGGAGATGATAGTCATTTATTATTATTTTTAAAATGAATTTAATAATGAGTAAATAAGATGAACTAAATTTAACTTTGGAAATACTCTTCGAGTTGTAGGTGAATAAATTTTGCAATAATTTACATTAATATTTGCAGTACGCTAAAGATTTGCTAAAGAGATGGATAATAAAATATAAAATGTTAATATCTTAGTTATGTTAGATTCAAATGAAATTTAATACTTTTACGGATTCATATTTGCTTTTCACATTTCTAAAGATAATTTTTATAATAATAAAAATTTGATAACTTATACCAAATTATTGATGTACAATGTACATTTTTTATAAATATCGTTAAATAAGTTTTAATTAATCCTCCTTTTGATTTGGCTCATAATCCGAGATGTAATATCGTAAAATTGTTTTAATTAAAGATCATGAATATTAAGTCTTATTTCAAGAGCTCTGAGGAAACCATGTAATTATTTTAATTGAAGAAAACCTTCAAACAATGTACATTTTTTATGTAAAAACAAAATAAGTTGTGTAGGACGGATAGTATATTTAATTAAATTTCCAATTTATTATCTAATATTTTAAAGTGCGAAGAAAAAGTCTTAATCCCCATGAGTGCGGAGTTTTTACTAGTATCTGGCTTGTCATGTAGACAACTGACCATAAGAAACCGCAGGTAATTACAAAAGAGTGATTCATAAGTAAGTATACAACTTCGATGCACTATATAACAGCAACAATGCAAGATATGTTACCTGTAACAAAAGTGTAGTGAATGTTTCAAGTTTTTATAGAGACAGTCACAGATGTTCTATGTGTGCGCCATTAATCATACGACACACATAGAACTGGTAACCATTTATGTCCAAACGTGAGTTAGGGTATCTGAAGCAATTGCAGTGATAGTAGATGTGATACGCTGTTGCAACTTCGACAGATCAACAGGAAGATGAGGGTTAATTATCCTTTGCATAGCGTTATTCACTATCACTGCACTTGCTACAGATACCCTAACTCGCGTTTGGACAGAAATGGATTGCCGATTCGATGTGTGTCGTGTGACTAAGGATGCACACATAGAACATCTGTGACTATCTCTGTAAAAACTTGAAACATTCACCTACACTTCTGTTACAGGTAGCATAATATATCTTATATTGTTGCTGTTATATAGTGCATCGAAGTTGTATTCTTACTTATGAATCAACCTGTATTAAATAGGAATACTATTAAACGAGGGAAACATATATACACTTTATTATTTTAACACAATTGTAATAACTGGTAAAGTTATCATATGAGTGGAATTTGTTACAACAGAGTGTAAAAACCTGCGGTGCTTCATAATATGCGATTTCTTCTATTGAGCTGTCAAGTGTCAAAAATGGTCGTCTGAGTTAAGAGATTACTTCACTCAGAGGAAATCACCCGCTCGCTAATGGGACAGTTACTTTACAACATCTCGTTTGCATTTCTATATTTTTAAATGATCCCTTTTTTTGCATTCAATAGGTGATGTCGATCTCTACGTAGGCCGTTTTTCACTTACAATGTTGGTTGAGGGTTTTTTTTTATGATGATAACCTAGCCATTTTCGAAGCCGGTTACGAAAGTGAAAGTATACATATTTAAGTATATTTAAAGACGCTAAATGACATAAAACTATGTTGCACTGAAATTAAAAGGAACTCTTCATCATGTATTACTTGTAAAGAGAACATAACAATGATAAAACTTGTTCAATAATAGGCCCCTATTTATAGAAAAATAAATTTTATTATAATTTACATTAATATCTGTAATATTTTATGTAACTGGATGGACTTTAAAATATAAAATGTCAATATTGAGAACGTATTTGTGGAGAAGTCCACATGTACAGTGAACTCTCACTTATGCTCCGGCCCAAAGGGACCAACAGAAAAAAGCGCATAAGTGAGAGAGACGCATAAATGAAAAAGGGTCTAATCAAATTCTAAAACGCAGCATAAATTACAATGAGAGCATGAATAAGAATGTTTCTAAAGATTATATGTTGATATTTATAATGATTTGGTAATTACTGTAACTATACAAAAATAAAATAAAATAAGTAAACAAAAAAATAATAATAATACATAATAAAACAGAAAGTGTAACATGTCTAATAATAATTTATTTATTTTCAAAACAATCCATAATAGATGTTTGTTCTTGTTTTTGCCGATGAATTTGTAAAACAGTTTTTTAAAGTTCATCCAAATAAGAAGAGGGAGTTTCAGCAGCTGAATTAAATTACAAATAGTCCCAAATAGTGTCCAAAGCTTCTAATGCTTTCGTATGTTTTGGAGGAGCTTTTACATCATCTTCTTCATTATGATCATCTCCATCTCCATCACCATCAGCCATTTCATTAGCGATGTCTTCAGTATGTCTTAATTCGGTTGTTACTAAATTATCATCAATATCAACAAATTCATTAAAACAAACAAGTCCATCAGATACAGTTTGCTATTCGTCATCGGTGAGACCTATATCACAATCGTCTTCACTTTTGTTAATTTGATCACAACATTCATATTCATCAGGAAATAAAAATCCGGCTTTTTTAAAGCAATTCCTTATGGTATAATCATCGATACTTCTCCATGCAGCACATATCATATTCATAGCATCAAGAATTGAAATTTTTACATCGACTGCAGCTGAATTGACTGTTTCTAATTCGGCAAGATAACAACGAATCAAAGTTTTCCTATTATGCACTTTTAAGCAACGGTTTACACTTAAATCTAAAGGCTGTAGCTTACTCGTACAGTTTGCGGGAAAAAACACTACTTTTGTATGATCAAAATTTGGCAGATCTCGTGGATGAGCAGGACATTGATCCATAAATAGGAGAACTTTTCTTTTTTCTTTTTCCCCCTTTTTTTTGTCAAATTTATGAAGAAAATAAATAAAAAACTATTTGACGTCATCCATGCTGCACGATTGTTAAAGTACTCACATGGAAGCCGCGTTAAGTTTTTAAAACAGCGAGGTTTTTTTGATTTCCCAATGATTAAAGGGGGTTGTTTTTCGGATCCATCTGCATTACAGCATAACAAAACAGTTAATCTTTCGTTACTGCTTTTTCCAGCGTGACAGGGTTCCCCTTTAATTGCCAATGTTTCTTTAGGCATCACCTTGAAAAACAAGCCAGTCTCATCACAATTAAAAATATTTTTAGGTTTGTATCCTTTCATTAAAGATGGTAAGTCCTCTTTCCATTGCTCTACAGTTTTTTCGTCAACACCAGCCCTTTTTCCAGATAGAGTACGAAATTCTAAGCCGTGCCGAATCTTGAATTTCTTCGCCCATGCATGTGATGCAGCAAAGTTTTCAATTTTCAAAGGATCTGAGAGATGAACAGCTTTCTGCCTGAGAAGCTCAATGTTAACCGGAATGTTAGAGGCACGGGCTTCTTTAAACCATTGTAACAAAACACTTTCTAATTATTGAAACTTTCCTCCTTGAATTCGTCTTCTCTTCGAGAATTGAATTCCGCCTTCTCGTTGAGCAATTAGAATTGCTTCCCCCTTTTTTAAATTCCTTTTAAAGTTGACTCGGGAATTTGAAAATGAAGAATTCAACTACTAAAGCTTTTTTAGTAGTTGATGGATTTTCTTCAAATTTTTTTAATAACGTTCACTTTGAAAGTCAAGCACAATTTCTTTCGTTTTGTCATTTCGTTGAGAGACAAATCTTAAATGTAGCACAAGCTAATGTTTGTTAGCTACTAAACTGTTAAAACTGAAATAAAAAAAAGAAAGCTTAAGACTCAGTTACAATTGTTTGTCCATGATAAAGCAATAAAAAGCGTTGAAGAAAAGAAGGCGTGGATTCGACAAAAGAAAGAAGAATTTCAACGATGGGTTAAACATTGGAAGCGAGATAAGGGGATTAGATAGAACTTGAATTAAGGTCTCCCTTTTGTAGGACGTCTAGCAATTCTCCACTATGTCATATGAAAGACGCGGCGTAATCGCAAGAAAGCGTTGACTGACCAGATGAAAAAAAGTGAAAACGGATACATAGTGTACTCTACGCAGAAAATCTTTGACGTTATCCATGCTGCAGATAAGATTGTTTGATTACTGCTTTGTCACTAAACAGACCACCCCCTTTTATTTAAAGAGATAAGGGAAGATGTATGACCCCTTTCTCTTATAAACATCATTAGAAATGGGGATAGGACTAGCCTCTGGGCAATAGCAATAGTACATGTCTTTTCCTTCAAGATGAATGGATTTTCAATGTGGGTGGTGTAACAGATAAGATACCCATTCGAAATTCATTTGTTTAATGAAAGAATATCTTTCTAGAAACAACAAAGGTAGAAAGGGTACATTGAGAATTGAGGAAAATAAACTATTGCACTGTATCGGGCAACACATTTTTGCTATTGAAAAAAAAAAAAAATTGTTGTTGTAAAAAAAATTTTGGCGCATAAGTGAAATATTTATTTTCAAAGCGATGCATAAACGAATGATGATTATCATTATTTTCCTATATAATGAGCCGGGACCACTGCAAATCGTGGTATAAATGAAAAAGACGCATAAAAGAGGTGGTGTATAAGTGAGAGTTCACTTATGTTAAGGATATTTTTTATTTCAAAAATCTGCCACGGTATAGTGGTAGATTGATCGTGCCAAAATAATCAACAATTCGTTTCCTGGAAACAGAAAAAGTCCACACCAAACTCTTCAGTTCACAAAGATCTTGGATTTAACGTAAAAACTTTTTATTTCCGAACATCGACACAAGAGAAATGAGGTGGCCTTCTTACATAAGTACAATTTTTTTACAACTTCTCTAAACAAATTCAAAAGGAGGTCTGTCTGACTTTTTGCTCAGACAGTAACGCCAACCGTAGGCGTCACATTTCGTTGTTGCACATAACTGCATATTAAGAATTTTGAATGAGAATGACCAGACATATCATATATGGCGCGGTTATGAAATTGGCGATTTTTAGAGAGATAACCCAGAGAATTCTTTTGAGAACGGGGAGATATGTGCAAATTGAGAAAGTATAGAAAATGTTGATGTTGCGTATCATGCAGCTGGAAAATGAAATAAAATCTGCGCTTAGTTTAACACTAGATATCCAAAGAAGGAAAAGGCAGATGAATAAATCGAATCTGGATACATTAATATGCCGAAAGTAAACACATAAAACTGAAAGCAGATGTAATGTTGGGATAAAAATATAACTGCGAGAATTTTGAGCTGGAAAAAAAATGCCTTTTTGAGGTTTACAAATGGAATAAATTTTGAATAAAGAAATTATTGAAATAGAGAAATTTTATATAGGAAAACTAAATTTACGATAAAAATATACAACATACATGATTCTATATCATAGTATTGGAATCAAATGAATCCCGTGCTTAATACTTTAAAAATTCGTTATTACGTATCATGTTTCACAAGAAGAAAAATGTGATAAGATATAAAAAGGTTTTGCTTTAACAATGTTTCCCCCAATTATAGTTATGTATCGTGATTTACAGTATAAGTTTTAAATAAGCCTACTGTATATTTACTCTTTATTTTGAGATACCGTATAATAAAGGTACTTTAAATTAAAGATGATGAACAATAAGTGTTTTTCGAGACCTCATAGAGAAAATGTGTAACCATTTCAATAAAACAAAAGTTTTAAACAATGTAACTTTTTCTGAAATAAAACGAAGCCGTGCAAGACAAAATAGACTGGCATGTTTAATAATTGTCGAAAATTATTTTTTATTAAACACTTTAAAGCCACGTTTAAACTTATATTCTTTTTTAAAAAAAAATCGATTTTTAATTTTTTTTTCAAAGGTATAAGTGTGTAGACTGTGCTTGTAAAAGGAGTTTTGAAATTATTTATTATTTACGTTGCTACAGACCGCCGAAAGTACTAGAACGTATTTTTTTTTCATCCTTTGCCCTTTTTGAATTTTTGAAAATTTTACCTCAAACTCCTGTTATAAACCATAACCTGCAATTAACCATATTAATATATATTTTTTACAGTAGGTCAAAGGAAAGAAAAAGAAAAGTAAAAAAATGAACACTAATTTCAAATGTGCGACATTATGTCGGATTATACCCTTTCAATGATTTTTTGGTTTATTCCATAACAAATTCCGTTAACTAATGCAAAGAAATGCATTTCTGATTTCTGACCATGTTTTGAATAAGTTGTAATCTTTTTAAAGAACTTCGTATACCTTCCTTAGTTATAGCGTATGCTCTCTATATAGCGTATGTCATCTGTCTATAGCGTATACCCTCTGGTTTTGTTAAGACTAAACCAGTACGAGGTGTAGTCAGTGAGAGGACTTTCCTGCTGCCATGACATATTCTTTCAATGGATCCCTTCGCATGTTGGCATTGGCGGAAATGAAATGGCAGATACATTGGCTAAAGAGAAACTCTTTAGCACAACCTTTGCACAACTATTTGCACAACCTTTTTGTATGAAAATCATTTGTCACCATTATCTCTCTTTATTTAAAAGAGAGGCTCTTTGAAACCACACACTTTCACCTTGACGTTTCTGGAGATGTGTTCGAGAGCCAAATCAACGCATCTTCGCGTTCCTCTCCAGTTCACAACTGGTACTGTGGCAAAAGGCCTGGAGAAGCTATTACTCTTGCATAGGTGCCAACCTCTCATTAATATTCCGTAATATGCGGGTTAATTTCACCCAGTTTAACAACGCTTCAAGCCAGAAAAATTATTGGATGAATCCTTATTTATTATTCAATTTCAGGTTTCTACGGGGGAATTTATTTAATTACATTTCTTTAAAAAAATTCTGGTGCGAAACGTGTTAAACCAGGGTCAAATTAATCCGCATATTACGGAATATTAATGAGAGGTTGGCACCTATGCTCTTTGGGGTAGCCGTGACCAGCAGTCTGCTATTTCAAGATTCTTCAGTAGACACTTCAGATGCCTGAAATTTGATAACGGTATCAAGATTTTCCCCATTTGTGGAAAGCACAAGACTGTACCGTCCACCCCTGACCATCTCCTATCCTATTTGGACTTGACTAGGAGTGACCTTTTGGAGTGTCCTTTCATCATTTTGGACTTCCTCCAAATTTTTGGGCTCATGGACTTGGTCTAGACTAGTGCTGCACAACCTTATTGTATGAAAATCATTTGCCACCATTATCTTCGAAAGGTAAGCTTTGATATATTTATAACAGCAAGGTTTCCGTCATTAATAAAAATCTCAAAGTTGAGTTATATTTTAAGAAATTATAAGTAAACGTGGCCTCAAATGAATTTTTTTTCCAAGATAAAATAAGAAATTTTATACTTAGGTATTTCTTTAAAATATTCATATTTTTATGGAAAATATAAGCTTTGCATTTATTAAGAAAGTTAGGGCTAAGTGATGTGATAAGTTAAAAAAATTGACAGAATAATTCTTTTAATTAAAATGTAATTAAATATACTTAACGACGTTGAATAACGTAAAATTATATTGGATTTTTAAAATGATACATAAAATGATCCTATAATTCATTATCATTTATTATTTGAAAAATGAACGTAATAGCGATAACACAAGTTTGTAATGATTCAGTTTAATGTTTGCATTTATATGAATGAATAGAAAATACAAAAATTATTGTTATGTAATATGGTAAATTTAAATAAAAACATTAAAATCTTCCTTTTACAAAAAGATTACTAAGTATATTTAACGACGATGGATATCGGAAAATTAAGTTATACTAGATTAAAGGAATTTATATTAAATAGCCTTAGAAATTCATTATCATTTATTATTTGAAAAATGAACGTAATAGCGATAACACAAGTTTGTAATGATTCAGTTTAATGTTTGCATTTATATGAATGAATAGAAAATACAAAAAATATTGTTATGTAATATGGTAAATTTAAATAAAAACATTAAAATCTTCCTTTTACAAAAACATTACTAAGTATATTTAACGACGATGGATATCGGAAAATTAAGTTATACTAGATTAAAGGAATTTATATTAAATAGCCTTAAAAATTCATTATCATTTATTATTTGAAAAATGAACGTAATAGCGATAACACAAGTTTGTAATGATTCAGTTTAATGTTTGCATTTATATGAATGAATAGAAAATACAAAAATTATTCTTATGTAATATGGTAAATTTAAATAAAAACATTAAAATCTTCCTTTTACAAAAACATTACTAAGTATATTTAACGGCGATGGATATCGGAAAATTAAGTTATACTAGATTAAAGGAATTTATATTAAATAGCCTTAGAAATTCATTATCATTTATTATTTGAAAAATGAACGTAATAGCGATAACACAAGTTTGTAATGATTCAGTTTAATGTTTGCATTTATATGAATGAATAGAAAATACAAAAATTATTGTTATGTAATATGGTAAATTTAAATAAAAACATTAAAATCTTCCTTTTACAAAAACATTACTAAGTATATTTAACGGCGATGGATATCGGAAAATTAAGTTATACTAGATTAAAGGAATTTATATTAAATAGCCTTAGAAATTCATTATCATTTATTATTTGTAAAAGGTACTTAACACTGATAAAATAAGATGAACTAATTTTTTCGTAATTAATACTATTGTATTTATAGAGGAATAAATTTTGTAATAATTTACATTAATATTTGCTTTAACAGATGCTAAATAAAATTAAAAAAAGAAGTTGTATTCGATTCAAACGAATGTTTAAATTAATATTCTTGCAATTTCATTAATGGATATATTATATCCATAAAAGCAATTTCTAGAAGAATAAAAATGTTATAAATTATACCAAGGTATTGCTTTAAGAATATTTTCCTGTTGTCGATAAATATGCTTATTTGCATTACTGTTTGAAGTTAAGAACGTCATCGGATTAAACGGAAATTTTTAAATTTCACGAATATATGGAATGGTAAAATGAAAAGAGTTTTTGTTTTTAAAAAATATTGAAAATCTTATATTTAAGGCCCTTAAGACTCGTAAACATTCAAAAAATTCAATTTTTGAAACAAAATATGTATGTTAAAAAGTAGTTATTTTCGAAAGCTTTAAAACAAAATGAATGGAACTCTTAATAATTATTAAATATGGAATATTTTCAATGAGATAACATTAAAGTATTGCTTTAAGAATATTTTTCAGTTGTCGGTAAATATGCTTATTTCTATTACTGTTTATAGTTAAGAACGCCATCGGATTGAACGGAAAATTTAAAATTTCAGAAATATATGGAATGGTAAAATGAAAAGAGTTTTTGTTTTTTAAAAAATTTGAAAATCTTATATTTAAGAGCCCTTAAGACTCGTAAACCTTAAAAAAAATCAATTTTTGAAACAAAATATATTTATTAAAAAGTAGTTATCTTCGAAAGCTTTAAAACAAAATGAATGGAACTCTTAATAATTATTAAATACGGAATATTTTCAATGAGATAACATTAAAGTATTGCTTTAAGAATATTTTTCAGTTGTCGATAAATATGCTTATTTGCATTACTGTTTATAGTTAAGAACGCCATCGGATTGAACGGAAAATTAAAATTTCAGGAATATATGGAATGGTAAAATGAAAAAAGTTTTTGTTTTGAAAATTTTTTGAAAATCTTATATTTAAGGGCCCTTAAGACTCGTAAACATTCAAAAAATTCAATTTTTGAAAAAAAATATATATGTTAAAAAGTAATTATTGTCAAAAGCTTTAAAACAAAATGAATGAATTAATATAAATTTATCTTAATGATATCTCTTAATAATATATCTTAATAATTATTAAATGTGGAATATTTTCAATGAGATAACTTTAAAATCATTTATTCAAAATAGGATTTTGGGGTACTGTTCGCAAGGTAGTTAAAAAACTTTTCAATATTTTTTCATGAATTTTTCAGGATATTTAGAGCGCGTTCAGCAGACCTAACCAAAGTGACCAATGTGACCGACTTACAGGGGCGGTAAGTAACAGGTTTCTAACCGGTCGACAGACCTACTGGACAAACTGGTATTATTTAGTAGCAGCGCCATCTGTATTACATCATCGTAATTATAGTTGCCAATTCATTTGAGATAAATTTTCATGTAACCGATCACGTGACCCACCTAACCAAGATTTTTCTTCGGTTAGTTCGGTCCCTTACCGGTCACTTCGGTTACTTCCGCTGAACGACGTTGGTTGCGTATCGGTTAGCAGTACTGAACGCCTTGGTAACTAACCGACCTTACCGGTTACGTACCGATGACATTGCTGGACGCGCCTCATAGTAAACGTTTATGTCCAAAATTTTCGTCTTTTGTGTTAAAAACAGATTTTTTTCTTGCTGTTATGTTGCTAAAATTTTGGAAAATTTTATATAAGCAAAAAACTATTTTGTTTTTAAAACACAAAATTTCTATAAATAAATGCTTTTCTGTGTTTGATGTAAGCACAAAACTCCGAAGTATAATTAGATACTAAAAAGTTTGTTTTACATGTAGAATTTGTTTTTGTAATCATGCGCGCAACCTGGGATTCAAATTTCCTGCTCGACAAATTAAACAAATTGGAAATTGTACGTCAAAGTTGACACATGAGGTACGTTCGTACTATAACTAGTTTTATAAATATTCAGATCTTGGTGCAATAGCTGTTGCACTCTTATGCAAAAATACATGAATAAAAAATTCATTTTATGTGCATATTTTCATATTATAGCTATTCATTTTATTTTATGAAATTAAGTTTCAATACACTTTTACAAACAATTAATTACAATTCTGTTACATTAAAATTATATTATGCCCAAATATCCAATACCAGACAATGTAAAAAAAAAATCATCGTTATTGTTTCAGTGAAATTAATTATATCTTCTGCTATTATGATATGATTAATTTCCGCAATAAAATAAGTACATTTTATATTTTGTTGACATTTACTGAAAATTCCAATGGGGAACTTAAGCCTAGCTTTGAAAATTTCAGAACTTGAAATCCATATTTAGACGCTTTTTCCATTTAATATCCATTTTTCCGGAAACATCTATCCAAAAAACCGCCAGTAGGTTATATGATTGCTATAATAATAATAATAAAACAAGTTGGAAATTGTACGTCAAACGTGACAAACAAGGTGCGTTCGTACTGTAGATAGTTATATAAATATTCAGATCTTGATGATTTTTAATTCTGTGAAATGAATTATATCGCCTGCAGATTAATTTCTGTCATATCTCGGTCGCTTGACGATTAAACTTCGGAAGCTCCTATAACAAAAAAGCACCGATTTCTTAAAAAAAAATTCAAATTTCTGAATAAATATTTTTATTAATATCTCTTAAAGTTTTGATGTGATTTTTATACAATTTGAAATGTCTCGACAAAATTCTGCAAAGATAATATATCTTAAATCTCAAACCATTCGGTTGGGTAGATTTTGCGTTGTTATATGCGGACGGACGGACGGACGGACAGACAGACGGACGGACGGACAGACGGACGGACCAAGCGACGACAATAGGTGCTACATATTTATATATTTACGAACGCACCTAAAATAGTAGACAAATTCGGTTTTTAAATTCAGCAATATGGAAATAATAGGACTCCATCTTAAATAGGACGTAATCACTATGGCAACCTAGAATCATTACCTATTACATCGCACTGACTGATGAAGGGATAATCGCCTACTGCTCATCTAAAGAAACTGAAAGTGATTGTACATATGAAATCGGGACTGATGATGATAATTCTACTACTATGAGCCATACTGAGGCCGCAACACAGTTAGATCAATTGATGGTCTATTTTGAGCGACAAACCGATACAACACCAAATGGCCTTCTTGTACTCCAGGGTTCGTACGCATCAGGGGATTCAGGAAAATTTAAGTGTCTTAGTACCAGAAATGTCATAGAGTCTGGTCGCTGTATGTGAAGATAGAATTTCTTTTCCTTAAGGCTCCTCTTCAGTAAACTTCCCGATTCCCCTCGCTAATGTTATTCCTATGGGCGTAGGATGCATTCGTATTTTTAAAATATCTCCTCGGAAAATTAATATTTTTAACTTCTGTTTTCTTTGTATTGTTCTTAAAGAATGTCTCTTTTTTTCTTAGTTATCAAAATATTTCTAAATTATGTGTTTAATTTACATTTTTTTGTTTTAAAATCTTAATAAGATTTTAACGTTTCATATAAAATTAAGTATATATTTTAGAAAAAAATTGACAACTAAGAAAAAAAGAGACATTCTTTAAGAATAGTACAAAGAAAACAGAAGTTAAAAATATTAATTTTCCAAGGAGATATTTTAAAAATACGAATGCATCCTACGCCCATAGGAATAACATTAGCGAGGGGAATCGGGAAGTTTACTGAAGAGGAGCCTTAAATAAGCCAAATGTTACTTTACGAAAATTCTGTTAAGAGGTGCTTGAAAGTCCTTGAAGCGTACGAAGCCTGTATTCAAACGGCTGCATGATCGTGCCACTCACAAACGGCATTCAAAACTACAATAGCAGAAAATCACAAACTTTTTAAATTCAGCCTAGATGTTTCCCAATTCTGTAAAACAATGTTTGGATTTGGAAATATGCAACGATTTGTGAAATAAAAAGTTGATTTTATGTAAGTATGTTTTATTTTAATTTATTTTTTACACAGTCTCTGGTTAACTCAGATTTTCAATAAACCGGACTGGCTCCGGTTCCAATTAATCCGAGTTAACGAGATTTTACTACATAAAAATAGATTTTATTGTATATTGTGACAACGAATACAAACAGAATATATTCATATTATGGGTTATTTGATTCTTCATCCATTTAATATTTTTATAGGTATATTGCCTTACCTCATAACTTTTGATTTAAGAATATGACGAGAAACACTGCTACATATTCGTAAATTACAACTCAAAAAAGTTTTTTTAATAACACAATTCAAGTTACACATGCGTAATGTTGCAACTGAAAGCGTTAATAAGCAAATAACGATTATAACCAAATAATAATTAATATTAAAATTTTATCAAAAAATTATTAATGAATTAGGTAATATCTATCTATCTAACTTTGTATACTCATAATTCATTTACAGCGTTTTGATAAATTTGATAAAATTTTAATATTAATTATGATTTGATTATAATCGTTATTGGAAATAGCATTTTGATTTGCAACTTTAACCATATGTAACTTTGTTTGTGTTATTAAAAAAACTGTTTGAGTTGTAATTTACGAATATGTAATAATATTTTTCGTCCTATTCTTAAATCAAAAGTTATGAGGTAAGGAAACCGGGATATTCATTTATGGGCACTCTGTATATTGTATCCTCAAAATAAAGTTAATAAAATTAATATAATATTGCAACCAATCAAACAGAAGTTATCGAATATATTTCAATGCCTGAAATGGAACAAGAAGAAAAAAAAATAAAGTATGATTTTTCACTTTATGACTGTTAAAAAAATTCTTTACATGTGTAATAAATGTAAAATAACAAAAATAATTAATTACATTAGCTAACAAATGATTGTTTTAAGACGACAAAGAAGGAAATTGCAAAGATCAAATTTGATTAATAAAACGCACTACGCATTGTGCAGTAGGCGTGAAATGCAACCATGCAATGGAATATAGACATAAAATGGAATGTTATACAACGCAAGAAATATTTAAATATATCATCATTCATACTAAGGAAAATTCTAAAAATTCGTTAAATGAATAAATAAATTAAACTATATAAGATCATTTCAAATATTTTTCAGTTTATTATCAAATTTTAGTACAATTGTGGTTGCAATACGTTAATGAGAAGTACTACAATCAGTCTAACTTCTGAAGTACAAAGTGTATTATATATTCTAATACGAGTAAATCTTGTGTGTGTGTGGTTATATATATATATGCAAATTTTATCTTAAAAACGGCTCTAACAATTTTGACAAAATTTTGTATCCTACCGTTTTGGGGCACCAGAAAACCATTGGGCTAGGTCCCGTGTTCCAGAAAATTCGATTAGTGGGTCATTTTGGGTCATCGTGGGTCAGAGTCAAGCTAATTCTATAAAAAAAGGTTCAAACAATTTTGATTAAATTTTGTATCTTACCATTTTCGGGCACGAGAAGACTATTGGGCTGGGTCACATGTTCGAGAACTTTCGATTAGTGGGTCATTTTTAGGTCAATGCAAGTCAAGTTAATTTTATCTAAACAACGGCTCTAACGATTTTGATAAAATTTTCTATCCTACGAGTTTCGGGCACTAGAAAATCACTGGGCTAGGTCACATGTCCGAGAAAATTCGATTAGCGGGTCATTTTTGGGTCACTGTGGGTCAAGCTAAATTTATCTAAAAATCGGCTCAGACTATTTAGACTAAATTTTGCATCCTATGGATTTCGGGCACGACAAAACTGTTGGGCTAGGTCAGACGTTCCAGAAAATTCAATTCGTGGGTCATTTCTGTCATGGGTCATTATGGGTCAAGCTATTTGATCTTAAAAAGGGCTCAGACTATTTACACTAAATTTTGAATCCTATGGTTTTCGGATACGAGAAGACTGTTGGGCTAGGTAACGTGTTCAAGAAAATTCGATTAGTGGGTCATTTTGGTCATGGGTCATTATGGGTCAAGCTATTTTATTTTAAAAACGGCTCAGACTATTTACACTAAATTTTGCATCCAATGGTTTTCGGGCACGAGAAGACTCTTGGGCTGGGTCACATGTTCGAGAAATTTCGATTAGTAGGTCATTTAGGTCATGGGTCATTATGGGTCAAGCTATTTAACCTAAAAAACGGCTCAAACTATTTAGACTAAATTTTGCCTCCTATGGTTTTCGGACACGAGAAGACTGTTGGGCTTGGACACATGTTCGAGAAAATTCAATTAGTGGGTCATTTTGGTCATGGGGATTATGGGTCAAGCTATTTTATCTTAAAAATGGCTTGAGGATTTAAACTAAATTTAGTATCCTACAGTTTTAGGGAAAGAGAAGACTATTGAGCTAGATCACATGTTCGAGAAATTTTTATTTGTCGGTCATTTTGGTCATAGGTCATTATGGTCAAGCTATGTTTATCTTAAAAATGGCTCAGACGATTTGAACTAAATTTTGTATCCTACGGTTTTTGGACACGAGAAAATCATTGGACTAGGTCACATGCTCGAGAAAATCTGATTAGTGGGTCATTTTTGGGTCACTGTGAGTGAAGCTTAATTTACCTAAAAACGGCTCAGACTATTTTGACTAAATTTTATATGCCACCGGTTTCGGGCACGAGAAGACAATTGGGCTTGGACACTTGTTCGAGAAATTTGATTAGTGGGTCATTTTGATCATGCGTCATGATATTTGAACTCAAAGCTAATTTTGACCGAGCATAGCTCGGTCCTCCCTGCTCGTATGGTTTAAGAGACGTGAAAAAGCGACATACGAAATTGGTCGTATTCGTATTGCCAACAAATGTAAATATACAAAGAAACTTCATGAAACGGAAACTATTTAATAAATAACCATGCTAGGTATATGGAATACAACCATGTAATGAAAATGGAATGCAACCATGCAAGAAAATTAAAATGCAACCTTGCAGAGAAGGGATGTAGAACAGAAATTAAGCATACGATGTTTCATTTCTAGATTAATATAGCAATTCATTAAATAAGATACAGAAATGAATTCTTAAAAGAACTGAATGGGGGTCATTATTCCCTAACGTGAAAATATCGAATTGTAATCAGTTGTAATCAGAATAAATCGAATTGTAATAAGAATTTTTCCTTTTTCTTTGTGAAATTTTTACGATTTTACGATTTTAGGACTATTTTATATGTTTTACCAAGCATGTGAATGCATCGGTCATGCGAAAAGATACTAAGGTCATCAAATATTTTACGTTTTGCAAAAAAATATGACAAGTGAATGAGAAAATAAATCATATTGTGTTCATATCGCATGAAAAATCTATTTTAAATAAAATTACTCAATATAATATTATGTAATCTTCTGAAATTAAACTAAATAACGTTACACGCACGCATATACACGTACAAAAATACAAATTTCAACACGTTCAAACTTCGTTAATACTAGTACTACATTAATATACATCAATCAAATATCTAATATTTATTATAAATTCATGGAACAAGAATATAAAGAAACTATCGAACGAGTTATTTAACTTTGTATGTACAACAAAAGATTAACTGCAAATTAAATATTAATATAGAATAAAATAGAATCTGATAATATTAATTCTTTTTAAAAAAGCATATTTCTCTCAAATAAAAGAAATTACAAATCAGAATACTTACTGCTCTTGCAAATACGTTGCATCTGCATCTGTTTTAAGCTATGTCTTTCCTCTCAAGAACAATACAAAACACGTGAAAATGACATGTGCAGTAGATCGGAGTAGATGAGCATGCGTAATATTACTTCATTTCGAATTTCATTTTTTAACTTTACACGGAATGAGTGTAACATTTCCGAATTTTTCAGTAATCCACATTTTACACTACCTATTCGGACACTTTCCGCTATGGAATGTAACGTTTCTGACTTCTTCAGAGAATTCACCGCTTTGAATATTTTTCCGAAAATACGTGTAACGATTCCGCAATAACAAGTAACTGAGGAGAACACAAAGTTTACTATAAATTTCCGGAAACCTTTCCGCCTTGTGCCGAAACGCTTCTGGGTTTTTTTACAGTGTACAAAGTAGTTGCAAAAAAGGGATATTGAAAACAAAAATAATATACAGTGTGTAACAAAAATGAGTGGTAAATTAAAAAAAAAAAAAAAAAAAAAAAAAAAAAAAACGGAACACGATAAAAATGAATCCTTTCCGGCCTTACGTTTAGGTAACGAGGGAATTTTATCCCACAAATTTGCAAATTTAGTTAACATTTTCACCAAAACAGGGCGCTGCAGGCATGCGAAAGCTGCAGAGAAGTTGAATCCGTCACATCTTCATTTGGTATTTTGCTACGCAATCTGTTAGTGAGTTCTTTTTAAAGAACTATTGAAAATAGTTTATTCGTTGGTAAAGCGGATATTTCTTGTTTAGGAGTATCATCGCCTGGAACACAGTTGTTGCAGCGTCATCTTTTGGCGAAAATGTTAATTAAATTTTCAAATTGGTGGGTTAAAATTCCCTGCTTTCCCAAACATAAGGCCGCAAACGATACATTTCTATTGCGTTCCGTTTTTTTTTTTTTTTTTTTTTTTTTTTTTAAATTGACTTTCAAATTCTATATTTTTGGGACATAGTGCATATGATCATTGAATAACATCCATTATTGTTCTCTTATGTATACTAATAATTCGAAAAACTTCTTCCGAATCTTTACAAAATAAACGGCATCTATATTTAGATAAATAAACGGAAGAAAAACCATTAACCTCAATGTATCGTAGTTAGTGAATTTTATGACACTAATTTTGTTTAGATTAGTAATTAGGAAGCCGATTCACTTTAGAAAACGTTTTTTTTTAAATTATATTTAAAAAGCAAATACATTAATTAGTTTAATAACTACATCAAATCCATCTGTATATTTTATCGTAATTACGGCTCTTAAATTATATTAATCGCTTAATTATCCAATTTTGCTGAAATGTATTTTATGAATCTGAAAAAAAAATTAATTACCAAGTTATTTATATAAATATAAAAAGAAAATTTATTGAAAAATCGTATAAATCTAAATAAATCCAGTTATAAATACAATTCCTATGCTAATATTTAGCCAGCTTATTTAACTGATATCGTGTTTGCTTTAAAAAATACGCGTGTTTATAAAATTAAAGAAACATTATCGGATGTAACTTGATCAGGAAAATTGATTACCAATATATCGGAAGAAGATATTTTGGATGAAATGGAAAAATAATTTACTGTGTTTAAATCACGGGGGGGGGGGGGGGATTATAATGAATTGTGATATTGTATTTTTTAATAATCTGAAAGATTATAATTATTGATTTCAATGTTTATTCAAGTGTCTTTTTACTTTCTTCTATCTATAATAGAAGAAAGTATTGTACTCGAAATTTTTTTCGACTTCCGGTTTTCGACGGATTTACACGTTTTAGTGGTCAGAGATTCCGAAAAACACGTTTTTACAAAATGTCTGTCTGTCCGTCTGTGTGTCCTCATTGTATCATTGAAAAGTGTATGAAGTTATGCCTCAAATTGAACCATTTTTTTCTATGTTTTTGGCTATGGCAAGCAGGTCCTATTTGAATTTGGTGATATTTCGACGAAAGGGGGCGCTGTGATCGCGATTTTTGTTCTATTTTCACTATTGTGTCATCGAAAAATGTATGAAGTTAAGCAGATAATTGTACCAATTTTTTTCTATGCTTTTGACTATAGCTTGCAGGTCCTAGTTGAATTTGGGGATATTTCGACGAAAGGGGGCGCTGTGATAGCCATTTAAAGATTTCAAATTCAAAATAATGTACAAAAAAATTAGAAATCCTAAAAGTTTTTTCCGTTTAATGTTTGGGCCTTGATCCGGGGATTCCGGAGCA
Source organism: Maratus michaelseni (assembly GCA_963931845.1). Taxonomy (NCBI): domain Eukaryota; kingdom Metazoa; phylum Arthropoda; class Arachnida; order Araneae; family Salticidae; genus Maratus; species Maratus michaelseni. Next base: position 134,169,125 of record OZ007598.1, on the reverse strand, counting down.
ATTTTTGTTTTGTCTCTATCTTAAAAAATGGCTGAGATATAGCAGTTTGAAATTTTGGGATGGCTAACATTTTTAAACAAGACTGTATAATTCATCCATAAACGTGTTTAATTTATGAGTTTTAGTCAACATGGTTTCGGCAATTTTTTTTTTCATTCTTGTAACCATTGTTCCAACTCATACTCGCCAACGTCAAATTCTCGCCAAACTCGGCGACACTTGGCGAAATATCGCCAAATTTGGCGACAAAAATAGGTTGCCATTAATGAATAAGCCAACGTAGCTGTAGAGGACTAATTTAGCGATACTCTCATTCAAATTCAATATTGACGAGAATTGGGAATAGATCTTGTTTCACGCACTTTAGCTTCGTGTTTCCAGTAACTGGCGATGCGATAGTTAAGTATTAACATGATAGAGATAGAAGAAAGTCTTGGGATTGGCACATCCGACTAGTTTATGTTAATAAACTTGCTGACTTATTACACGTGTTTCTTCCCCTTTTATTATTACTTTTTTCATGGAAAATATCCTTTTCAGCATTCTGTTTTCTAAAGGAAGGTAAAATTTTGTTCAAATACATTAAGAACTTGATTCATTTCTTCTTATTTTTATCTGTAATATATTTTTATTTATTTATAAATTATTGAATTATCGTGGAAGGTATTTATTTTATTGGCAAAATTAAAACTTATTTTTAGGGTTTCGTTCATCTCACGAAACCCTATTACTCCCGCTTCGTTGTCTGTCCATCACAGAGCTGGTTCTCTGAAATTATGTAACTTACAGTCATGAAATTTTGTGTACTTATACACTGTAAAAAATGACCAATGTTTCTTATTTTATGAAAATATGCTATAACCACGAACGAAAATATAATATAATCTTCTGAGTTATTCGAAATTTCAAATAGCATGTTACATTGTCTTTTGAATCCCCAGAAACGAATACATTTTCAAAATTTAAAGAATAATTTATAAAAACAAATTATTTTTAGCTGCCCGAATTTTTCAGAAACGTTTCCGAAGGGTTTTTATAGCGTATTAATGAGTGTCCTCAGGCTGGAATACCTGTTTTTCGAATGTTATCCATTCTCAAGTACACGTTTTCAGTCGCATAAGTTAATTTATACATGAAAGAGTAAATAAATAATCTTAATTTTAATGTTATTGTTAACGCTGTTAATTTTGCATGTTTATCTGTTAAACATTTTTTTTAGCATGAAAATTTTTACTTCAGAATTGATAGTATTCGAAAAACATGTATTCCAGGCTGAGGACACTAATTAATAAACTATAAAAACCCTTCGGAAACGTTTCTGAAAAATTCGGGCAGCTAAAAATAATTTGTTTTTATAAATTATTCTTTAAATTTTGAAAATGTATTCGTTTCTGGGGATTCAAAAGACAATGTAACATGCTATTTGAAATTTCGGATAACTCAGAAGATTATATTATATTTTCGTTCGTGGTTATAGCATATTTTCATAAAATAAGAAACATTGGTCATTTTTTACAGTGTAGCTAAATACCTATTATGAAGCTCAAAATCATAAAATTTGAAAAACTCGTATTATTTTCATATATAGAGATAAACAAGTTGGAAATTGTACGTCAAACGTTACAAACGAGGTGCGTTCGTACGCACGTTTTAGAATTAAATTCATGATATCCCGTGCGTAGAACGGGTTAAACAGCTAGTTAAGTATATATTTTATGACACTGTTCATACAAATATCTTAACTAGTTATATAAATATTCAGATATATATGTATCAGCTAGTTATATAAATATTCAGATCTTGATGATTTTTAATTCTGTGAAATGAATTATATCGTCTGCAGATTAATTTCTGTCATAAAATAAGTATCTCGGTCGCTTGACGATTAAACTTCGGAAGCTCCTATAACAAAAAAGCACCGATTTAAAAAAAAAAATTCAAATTTCTTAATAAATATTTTTATTAATATCTCCTAAAGTTTTGATTCGATTTTAATAAAATTTGAAATGTCTCGACAAAATTCTGCAAAGATAATATATTTTAAATTGCAAACCATTTGGTTGGGTAGTTTTTGCGTTGTTATATGCGGACAGACAGACAGACGGACGGACAGACAGACGGACAGACAGACAGACAGACGGACGGACAGACGGACGGACCAAACGACGACTATAGGTGCTACGTATTTATATAATTACGAACGCATCTAAAAACCAAAAATCTAACAGACTTTACCTATTAAATTTAAACATTTTTCGTTATAGCAGTTGCCAACAATTAAAAATCCACAATAAAATTCTTTCTACAATAATTAATTTTCTATTGCAAGATTTCCAAGTGAAAAAATGAAAATGAAATAAAAAGTTTCAAAATTGATAAAAAAGATTTATATGACGTCATATGGGTAATAAAACGGAAATTTTCAAACATTTCTCAACAAGGTGTATGAGTATGTGTAAATACAGAAAGCAGCTTAATATGGCGTCATTAGAGAATTAAAAAAGAAAATTAATCTGACGTCTAACATTTTGAAGGTTACAACATGCAACAATGAATACAACATGTTTAATTTTGAAATTGATTTTTTTTTTAAATATCGCATTTAGTCCACATGACAGATATTATTATGATAGAGTATAATAGCGGGCTTCGTCTGCTATCGGACCGGTTCAGATTTTCGAAAAAACGAGAAAAATACACCGGTAAATTTTTACTTAATAAAAAACATGACTTTTTTTTTTTTTTTTTTTTTTTTTTTTTTTCAAAATGAAATTTATTTGGGTTTATTAAAGGAAGGATAAAGTGTTTCGAAAGGAATATTAAACGAAACCCTTTGTGCGATCTTTGTTCACACTTACTCACTTGTTTTTATTTTATTTTTTTACTCTTCTTTTAATCATTATACGCTCAGGAGATATTCCCCAATTTTTGTGCTTCAATGCTAACGATAAAATTGAAATAAAATAGCAAGAACGAAAAATCATGCATCCGGCATAGATTATGAGACACTTTCCAACACTAACAGAATATTAAGAAAATTTAATTTTTTCGTACGATGAAATGAGATATCTAAATAAGCAATTTAAAAAGTAGATAGCTCAGTAAAAATCCATTTTCAACAATTGTTGCTCATATTCGAAGTATTTCGTGGAGCCCTGTGTAGGACCTACAGATATTGTATACAGCACGTAATACACTAAAAATTACATAAAATTGTATATCACTGCGGAAAGAGCACTTCTACCAATTACCGATTACCTTTAAGGGGACCGTGGACCTTTATTTGATCAAAAATCGAAATTTATTTTTATGTGTATTATTATTCTTTAGTTTGTATTGAACCATTTGAGAAAAACTGCATGCAGCTGCGATGATTTTTCGCAAAGTTACAAGCGTTTGAATTATATACACAATCAATTTTTCAGTGCTTTATTCAACTCTACACTGTAAAAAAGTTTAGTCAAAAATTACGGTACATATACTGGTAACTTTGTGACCAGTATATGTACCGTAATTTAACTGGACGGTATATGTACCGTAAAATATTTAAAGTATATGTACCGGCTGAACTCCCCCCTTTCCTCAGGTCTGCACGCATTACGTAACAAGAGCAAGAGCATCACTTCAAGGATTGCCGTACACCTACGCGGGGCTACCAGCTTTTTCTTTACTGAAAAATAATTATTTTACTGTATAAATAGCGATTTTTTACTGAAAAACAATCATTTTACGGTATAAATAACGTTTATAATCGAAACGACACATATACGATTATTTTACGCTTAATATACCTTAGAAGTACGGTTACTCATACCGTAAAGAGTGAAAACGGTACAAGTACCGTTAATTTACGGTACATCTACTGAAATTTTACGAAATTTTTTTACAGTGTATACCTATTTTTCTCAATACAGATTTTACACGTTTCTTAGATTTTTGAAATGATCCATGCATCTTAAATTTTGTTCAAAATTCATGAAATTGATAAGGAAGAATCCTGATAATGTTTGGAAAGAAACTGTGTATGCATTTTACAATTAGACTTCGTTAAAATAATTAAGTTTGATTTATAACTTATTAAAATGCTAAATTTTGACGAAAATAGGAATGGAATTCAGAAAAAGATCTCTCAAAAATTAAGGTATCTGACTTCGTTTAAAAAGTGGATTTCGACCAAAATTGTCAAAACGATTTTATTACATTTTATTAAAGCCCAACTTTTACCTTTCCAAAACGGTATTTATTTTTATTGTACGATGAATAAACTGGAGTTGTAGCGTTTTTTAAGCTACTCAATAGCTATCACTTAAACCGGAAGTACTGCTTAAAGGAATAGAAGTACTATTTAACCCTTTAACGAACATTGGTTTCCCTATGAAACCACAAAATTTTAATTACGAAATTCAACAATGACAGCAGAATTAAAATAGAAATGTTTTCCATTTATTAAGTATGTGAAATATCGCTTTTTTATTTTATACAAATAAATTTGTTTATAATTTCCGGTGTCATTCATTTATTTCAACATTTTAGCAATTGAAGTGCTGTATCCGTTAAAGGGTTAAAGGTATAAATAACGTTTATAATCGAAACGACACATATACGATTATTTTATGCTTAATATACCTTAGAAGTACGGTTACTCATACCGTAAAGAGTGAAAACGGTACAAGTACCGTTAATTTACGGTACATCTACTGAAATTTTACGAAATTTTTTTACAGTGTATACCTATTTTTCTCAATACAGATTTTACACGTTTCTTAGATTTTTGAAATGATCCATGCATCTTAAATTTTGTTCAAAATTCATGAAATTGATAAGGAAGAATCCTGATAATGTTTGGAAAGAAACTGTGTATGCATTTTACAATTAGACTTCGTTAAGATAATTAAGTTTGATTTATAACTTATTAAAATGCTAAATTTTGACGAAAATAGGAATGGAATTCAGAAAAAGATCTCTCAAAAATTAAGGTATCTGACTTCGTTTAAAAAGTGGATTTCGACCAAAATTGTCAAAACGATTTTATTACATTTTATTAAAGCCCAACTTTTACCTTTCCAAAACGGTATTTATTTTTATTGTACGATGAATAAACTGGAGTTGTAGCGTTTTTTAAGCTACTCAATAGCTGTCACTTAAACCGGAAGTACTGCTTAAAGGAATAGAAGTACTATTTAACCCTTTAACGGACATTGGTTTCCCTATGAAACCACAAAATTTTAATTACGAAATTCAACAATGACAGCAGAATTAAAATAGAAATGTTTTCCATTTATTAAGTATGTGAAATATCGCTTTTTTATTTTATACAAATAAATTTGTTTATAATTTCCGGTGTCATTCATTTATTTCAACATTTTAGCAATTGAAGTGCTGTATCCGTTAAAGGGTTAAAGGTATAAATAACGTTTATAATCGAAACGACACATATACGATTATTTAATGCTTAATATACTTTAGAAGTACGGTTACTCATACCGTAAAGAGTGAAAACGGTACAAGTACCGTTAATTTACGGTACATCTACTGAAATTTTACGAAATTTTTTACAGTGTATACCTATTTTTCTCAATACAGATTTTACACGTTTCTTAGATTTTTGAAATGATCCATGCATCTTAAATTTTGTTCAAAATTCATGAAATTGATAAGGAAGAATCCTGATAATGTTTGGAAAGAAACTGTGTATGCATTTTACAATTAGACTTCGTTAAGATAATTAAGTTTGATTTATAACTTATTAAAATGCTAAATTTTGACGAAAATAGGAATGGAATTCAGAAAAAGATCTCTCAAAAATTAAGGTATCTGACTTCGTTTAAAAAGTGGATTTCGACCAAAATTGTCAAAACGATTTTATTACATTTTATTAAAGCCCAACTTTTACCTTTCCAAAACGGTATTTATTTTTATTGTACGATGAATAAACTGGAGTTGTAGCGTTTTTTAAGCTACTCAATAGCTGTCACTTAAACCGGAAGTACTGCTTAAAGGAATAGAAGTACTATTTAACCCTTTAACGGACATTGGTTTCCCTATGAAACCACAAAATTTTAATTACGAAATTCAACAATGACAGCAGAATTAAAATAGAAATGTTTTCTATTTATTGAGTATGTGAAATATCGCTTTTTTATTTTATACAAATAAATTTGTTTATAATTTCCGGTGTCATTCATTTATTTCAACATTTTAGCAATTGAAGTGCTGTATCCGTTAAAGGGTTAAAGGTATTAACTGGGAGAGGGGAAGAAAAATATGATTTTCTAGAAACAAACAAAGGCTCAGTACTTGAAAAAAAGAGTATGGATCATAAAAACAGTGAAGTTTAGAAGCATATTACTATGTAAATTATTGTAGTAAAACATAAATCTCAACTTTAAATATGCATTTTTTGGAATATGTAATTTTTGGTGAAAATTTCATACGCAAAACATGGATTCTCAAAAAGTTATTAGAATATCACTATGAAATTTAAAGTGCATGTTGTTGACACTATTGTGAAGGCAATGAACTATAAAGATTTAATTTTAGAATAAATATTTTTTGTGTTATGGATGTTTTCGTGGAATGACATCGATAAATTTTATGAAAATCAGCATGTAAAAAGGTGCGATATGTTATAAGTTTTGAAACATTTAAAATATCTCTTATATTTTAATTCATTGCCTTTACTAAAGTATGTCATAAGTATGAAGTATAAGAAGGAAATTAAGATACATAAAGTGGAATTTTCTGTACGGCGTTTTGCGTATTGGGCCAAATTTCACTAAATATTACCACAAAATCCCCCATTTACTAAAATTTCATCAATGAATGAAATATTTTTTGCTTTTTTTCATAGTTTCTAGTCATAATCTTAATAAAAATAATTTCAAAAAATAATTAAATAGCTCTTTGGGAAAAAATTGCTCCGTACGTAGTCAGGTACCTTAACTATTCAAAGAATTAAATAACTGATACACAGATTTATTTGTAATATAGTTTTAACTGATACAAATGCCAAATCGAGGAAATATCTTAAAAATTAAAACGCAAGGAGCATTTTTAAATTTGGATTATAAATTTTAATTAAAAAAATCTTAAAATTAAGATTAGATTTTTTTTAAAAGGTATTCTGTATACTTATGGTAAAATGTATATATGCACAAAATTTCATATATTTAGAGTGAAAAAAAAATCAATTTTAACTTCCATCATCTCCTTAACCAAATTATCTTGTGCGTTGCTGTACATGAACGATACATCCCACACACTGCATAATCTATAGAAAATAAAGTTGTGTTGAAATTTAGTGATTCTTTTAAATTTCACTATGCTTCAAGTATCAAAACATCTTCAAAATGTACCGCAAACGATTTTTCCCATAGATCATATGTAAAGGAATTAGTTCGTACGTCCCTGTAATTGAACTATAAATTCTACTAATTGTATACTCCGGTAAAAGCATGCTATAGTCCACTTCAATAATGCTTATTAATTTCGTTACGTTTGAAATATCGTAACATCAATAAAATGCGCCTCAAACGATTTTTCCCCGTACATCATAATGTAATGGGAATCTTTTGTGCATCCTGTAAATGAACAATAAATGCTGCATAATTCATTTTCAATGAACAATTAATGCTACATACTTCATTTTCAATGAACAATTAATGCTACATACTTCATTTTCAATAAACAATTAAGGCTACATACTTCATTTTCAATGAAAAATTAATGCTACATACTTCATTTTCAATACCGAACATTCTATAGTAAAATTCAATAATATATAAAAATTTCATGATAATCCGAGTAGATTTACGAGAGTTAGAGCATGAACAGACAGACAGACAAACCGAATACACAAACACTTTTCAACTATGTTGGAAAGTGTTAAAAATGGATATTTCATATTATTAAAAAAGTGAAAATAAATAAAGATTAGAAAACGTACTTCTAAAATGTCGGAACATAGGATAAAAAATAACAAATAAAATTAATAACGGGTAAATATTTAAAATTACGTAATTTTTTAAGAGTAAATAGATCAATTAATTTAACCACTTACATTAAATCCAATTTTATAGATTATCATAATTACAGCATTGAAAGTTTATTAATCGGCTAATTATCTCATTTTACCAGAATTTATTTCATTAAAAAAAGTTAATTAAGACTCTTAAAAAAATCACGATATTTAATTAAATAAACCCGATTTAAAAATTAAAAAAATGCAAATATATAAAGTACATCCAGTTCATGCATACTATATTCTATTGTAAATATTTAGGGAGGTTATTTAAAGGGGGGGGGGAAATATATTTTTTTATCATTTAAATTTTCTTATTTTAATAAAATAAAAATAAAGTATACATTGCATGCATTTGAGCTGAAAAATGTATTGCTAATATGTCAGAAACAAAAGATTTCCCTTGAACTCAAAAAATAAATTAAGGAAGATATGTTGGAGAAATAACGAGTTTAAGTTTTTACATTTTTTAATAACCTAAAGGGTCTTAAACATTGATTTGAGTATTTATTAATGTATTTTTATATTGATAATTTTGAATTTTTAATGTATGTTTTTTTTCTTATTCATTTAAGTTTTTACACCGAAAACAGTACTAGTTTCCGCATTATGCTTTCTAAAGGAAAATAGAGTTTTATTTAACTGCATTAAAAGCTTAATTTTATCTTATTTATATTTCTTATACTTTTTGTAAATTCTTGAATAATCTTCCAAATTTATTTATTTTCCCTTGGGAAATATTAATTCTTCTTTTTGTTTTTACTTTTCTCTTTAATCAGTATATTTTCAGAAAATATTTATCGTGTTGTTGTTTTAATATGAAAAATAAAATAAGTAAACTGGGCATTTTTCATTATAGGAAGATAATAAAAGAGAAAGCTTAAAAAATATACATCACTAAAATATCGGATGGGGAATATATAAAAAAATATTACGGATAAGTATTTATAGTTATGAAAATTCTAAAATAAAATCATGTGCAGTAAAGTTCTATGCTATTTGAAAATTGATTTGGAAATTAAAATATTGCATTTTTTTCAGTTATTAAATTATTTACATTCATAATATTCTTGACATGCAGGGTAATAAAGCTTATGACTTTAGAATTAATTTCATCAGAACATTCAATTTTAGGAACAAGAATAGAAGTGTTAGTAAATTTTATAGTATTATGTGAAGCATACGATTAATATATGTGGATTAGATTCATATGTACATGAATTTCTATGACATTTCTGCTAGTATAGTGGGTAGAAAATCTGTTTTATTTGACACTTTCTGCAATTTTTCATTCAAGGAGCAAAATTTTTCTATTATATATTCTAAGGAAAAGTTCCGATTCATCCGATCCACATTTTTTTTAATATTACGTCATTTTCACCGGTGGACGCATTTCGACTCTCTGATATAAGGGTCGAATCCATTGAACTCCATAATGGAACGGAGTGCTAACTCACTGGTCCATTTTCTGCCGCAACCGCATCACGTTTTCAATGCGCACAATGAATGAATCCTGCATTTTTTTTTTTTAATATTACAGTCATTGTTTCAAACATTTCCGCATACTTTTCTTTTAACTATTGCTTATTTCTACACCTTTTTCATATTCTTATGAACAATATTTAATTTTCTTTTCTTTTCCTCTCTGATATAAGGGTCGAATCCACTGAGCTCCATAATAGAACGGAGAGCTAACTTACCGGTCCATTTTCTGCCGCAACCGCATCACACTTTCAATGCGCGCAAGGAATGAATACTGCATTTTTCTCAATATTACAGGCATTGTTTCAAATTTTTCCGCATACTTTTTTTTTTCACTTTTTCTTATTTCTACACCTTTTCCATATTCTTATGAACAATATTTAATTTTTTTTCTTTTTAAGCTTACATAAACGTTCATTTTTAACTAATGTCAAATTAAATATTTGCGATGAATTTAAATGTAATCTGTAGTTTTTTCAATAAAAATATAATGAAGAAGGAAAATTGTAGAAATTCCATCATAATTTTAAAAGATAATCCAATTTGAAAATATCTACCCCATACTACTCTATTGTAGGTTGGTTGATTTTATGACGGTCGATTATATACTCGAGGGATATAGGCCCAAGGGGGAGTGCCCTCCGTTTGGGTCTTTTTAAGGCATCCTAACCCGTATTTATCGCAAGGTTCGAAGAAAACCACGGAAAACTTTGAAAGGTTAGATCGACCACCGCGACAGGGGTTTGAACAAAGCACCTCCCATTTACCAGCTTTGAGAGCAGAACCTCTCAGCCACTGGTAGAACCCTCTATGGGAGGAAATCTGTGTTTTGCCAAAAAATTTTCTCGGAAATTCTTTGGCATTGTATTCGTATGCGGATCGCTGAATTCAATGTAACAGAATAGAGAGTAAGTTCGCCGTTGTACTGTGGAGCTCAGTGGTCGAATCTCAATAGATGTGGAGGAAGCAATTATTAAAAATCCTTTAGACAAAATATTGATATTCAACTGTTTTATCACTGTAAAAAAATCACTGTAGATGTAACAGCACATTGTGTCGGACGCCAATAGTTTGTGTTGTTAATTTGACAGTAGTTTGTGCTGTTAATTTTACGCAACTGCTGTTATTTTTCAGCAGCACATTGTGTTGTTAATTTGACAGTAGTTTGTGCTGTTAATTTTACGCAACTGCTGTTATTTTTCAGCAGCACATTGTGTTGTTAATTTGACAGTAGTTTGTGCTGTTAATTTTATGCAACTGCCGTTATGTTTTAAATAGAGGCTTACGGTATCCAATCTACCAAATCTATAAAATGCGGTTTCCTAGTTCAAGGCCAGAGAAAATACAACGTGTTATTAAAAGAAGAGAACAAACTTTTCGAGTACATACTGCATTTTACGTGTTTTTTAAAAGTTTTACTTACTTTGCTAAAGACAGAAACATAATTAGTCCACACCGCTCATCGCTTCAAACAAGCCACAGATTTCAGAGGTAGAAACAAGCGGGAAGAAATAGGGGTTACAACTCCCTTTCTGCTAACCAAAGAAAGCTACAGTACATTCAACTGCAATCGAGTGTTAGTGCGAAATGAGAAGCAGTTTGTGTTGTAGAAATATCTTTTTTTTTTCTTTTGTTACAGTCTACGTGTTTTTCTTTGCACGCTTTTATTTTCACTGACAGAAGCAACTGCTATCATTGCTGACATAAATTTTTCAAAAAATTCATAAAACTCTACAGAACTTATTTTTGAGTGCAGTTTGGTGAAATATGCAACGAGATTTAATATATCGAATTACTTCTTAAAATATATCTGTATCTCAGAAGAAAGCTATTGGCAGTGCCATAACCAATTTCGGAAATAGCAATTTTTTGGTCTGTATCTACAATTCACTTAACAATAGTAGTCATAAGTTTATTAAGAAATATTTCAATGTTTTCCCTTTCATACATTTCGTAATAATCGCCATTCTTTAATAAATTCCTATGCTTTTTTTCTTTTATTCACCAACTACTTTACAATAATCATATGTATAACAGAAATAAATTTCAATTCCCCACCCCACTACAATTTTTTACCAATAACTATTCAATGATATCATATATATATATATATATATATAATTAAAATAAATCAAATATGTAACACCCCCCCCCCCTACACATACATACATATATATGTCTAATTTTTTTCTTAAAATGTAAAAAATATAGAAAAATAAATACTTTCTAAAAGTATTTTCTCTTGTTTTACTAAATGTTCCGAAACAAACTTAATTTTTTAAAATATTGTACTCAAGCAACATATGTTCAAAATTCTACCTTTGCCATTGAAAAAATGCACAAATTTAAATTTAAACATCAGTAAAACAAACATAGCATTAAAGAGTAGTAGTACAAAGCGTTTATATTTTGCTAGAAATATTCTCATTTAAATTTTTTATTGCTTCTGAAAACTACTGTTTGAACTTTAAATATGCTTTAACTGTGAGCATTTGCTTTTCTTGCAGTAGCTGAGGTGTATTTTATCCAAGATATTTTTTAAAGTAACATGCTAATACGCAATGGATTAAGCATATGTTTCTAAGAAAAGCTATAGAATAAATAGTATTGAGGCCGACATAACAAATTTAAAATAACAGCATGCGAATATTAAAGATATGATCTTAGAAATACTCATGCTTATAATACTAAATTTCAATCAGGGATTTATTAAAACAATAAGGAAAGCAAAAAGGCGGGAAACTGGACCAATCATGCGAAGGATTACAGCAGAGAGCTCACACGGAATGTTCCTCTTCTAGATAGGCCAAAATCCTAGTGACGTCATAGCTGCCATGTGTCAAGAAGTCCTTTCGGCCACTCTGCGCAGAACACATTCACATGTCCAGACATGAACACAAAAATTATACAACAACATATCTTTCACATAAAAAGCAGTCACTAAAGTGTAGTTTTACATAATGCGCTCACACAATGACATGCATTGTAATGCAACAAAGAACATGTGTGTTGTTCTTTACATATTAAAGCAGCACATTTATGAATATTATAAACTATACTTGTTCCACATATACTTTAGATAATTAATTAAATTTAAAACAGCTGAACTCAGCATTAAGGTTGCTAAATGAATGAAAGTTAGCATTTTTTGCGGATATATTTTGAAAATTCAGCACCAATAATGTAATTTTAATCTACAATTCAACGAGTATTTTCATTTTAGAAAACATCTATTTAATTTAGAATATTTTACTGTGTACAGGTTCTTTAAAAATGTGTACAGAACCTCATTTAAGGGGTACAAGACTAAATTTAAAAATAAAGTAATGTTATTCTGTGTACATAGTACAGCATGTAAAGAATTATGTAAACATTTAATTATAAATGCAATAAAAAATCTAAACAAAAACACTATTTTTTCCATTTCTAAGTTCAGCTGTCCATAATATAAATAACAATTTGACAAATTTTAAAATATTTTAAATAGAAGTAAATAAAAAAGTAAGTTCTAATGTATTTTAAATATATGCTAATATCAACAATTTAAGATAAATATTTTTTTATAAATATGAATTTAAATAAAATGTACTTTAGAAAAAAATAACAAATAAATTGTAGTGACTGATATTGTCAATAATGTCTCCAAAAATAATTTCTTAGGCCATGTTTTTCTTTTCTTTAAACTACCAAATAAAAATGTATTTGTGATTGCAGAAAATAATTTCTTCTCGTTAACTACTTTCTCTAATACAGGATGTTTTTTTAAATGTTACATTATGTTGTACTTTAAACTTATTGGATTTATGCTGTATTTTAAAATATGATAATAGTAAAACAAGTCTTAAAATTTTGATGGTCACATCTACCTTTCATAGATATCATTTGCTTATTGTCTACTCTTTGGCACGTCTCGTTATAGGTAACTGTATTTAAAATTGCATACCTGCCAACATCACACTAAACTTCCGTACAATGTACGTTAATTTAACCGAGGTTAAACACGTTTCAAACCAGATTTTTTTTTTTAGAAATGCATTTATATAGGTTCCACGTAAAAATATGAAACTAAATGTATATACTATTTTTTCAGATATATTTTCTGGTTGGAAACGTTTTTAACCTGGATCAAATTAACTCACATTGTATGGAAGTTTAGTTGAAAGTTGACAGGTATGAAATTGTAATTAACATTCTCAATACAGGATTTCTTTTTAAATATTACTTTATGTTGGATTTCAAACTTCTTGGATATATGTTGTATTTTAAAATATGATAATAGTAAGACAAGTCTTACTATTTTGATGGTCACAACTACCTTCCATAGATATCCTTTGTTTATTGTCTCCTCTTTGACACGTCTCGTTATAGCTAACTGTATTTAAAAACGCAAAAAACAGCGCCGCAGGCATACTATTCATAGCATACTATTAACTATGTTATTAGCTATACTATAGCAAACGATAGAATGCTATTAGCTAGCATGCTATTTATAGCATACTATGTGTGTACAGTGTCTTTTCGAGAAATGTAAAAACAATTTCGTTGATTTATACAAGAATTTCCGTATTTTTACGGAAATTTTTCCCTGCTGAAATAATTTCGTGAATGTATCAGAAATTAGTGAATACGGATTTAAAAATATCCTTGACTGATAACAGTGCTAAAAGTCTAGTTAATTTGTCGCTTTCGTGAAATCTTTAAGATTTTTTTTTTAAATATTTTCACACTGCAAAAAGATTTTTCGTATTTTATCAGTAATTTTCGTATTTTTACGGATTTGTTTTCTTTTGCAGTGGATTAATAAAAAAAAAAATCCCACAGCTTTAGAGAAATTGAAAATTTAGCATTTTCTGTCAAAAATATTCTCAAATCCATACTTTTCGACACATTTATAAAATCATTTTTATCGGAAAAAATTCGTAAAAATCCGGAAATTGTGCTGGCAATCACAATATTTTTTTATGCTTTACAATATCAATGCTGTTCTACAACTTTGTAATTGATTATTTTCCAATATCTCTTATAGTTTTAAAGATAAACATGCTAACTCTAGATTTTGCCGCTAAGACGTGCTATAACCAGTTTAATCAAATTGCACACAGCCAATTTACTATATCTAGATATCATCTGTATTGTATGGCGGTAGGTGTTGGCATTCAAAATTTAAGTGGGTGACAAATTACTTTACTGGTCATCCTTTATTTTTTAAAATTTCAATAACAGTTATCATGTAACCGAATTCATAAACAATCCTTTTGAGTGCCTAATTTTAAGATGGAATGCAAAATTTTTATAAAGAAGTCTCTACACAATGTGCAGAGATTCCAAAAAGCTTTTTTAAATTAAGCATTTATCTGTTGCGTAATATTGAAAAAAAAAACGACTTTTAATTTCCGGTAACTGTCATCAACTTCAAGAACTTGGTATCTATGCAGTAGATTTTGGAATTTTTGGTAGATATAAATTTAGATTATTAAAAACTGATGCTTAATAGACTTGTGTGTGTAATTTATCCATTTTCTTAAAAACAAAATTTCATTGATTTGTGAAATTAGAAATTCTAATGTATAGAAAGAAATCATTTAAAAATTTCTGTTTAAAATTTAATGCTTGGTGAAAAAACATCTTTCAAAAGAAGTTTTGAAATTCAAAGGGATGTCATTTAATTCATTTAATATTAAAGACTAAACTTTTCATGACCGATTATAATTTTCATTTATAAAAAAGAAAACAAAAGAATCAACTAACAAAAAAAATGATGATCTCAATATTAAGTAACGCTTCCACTAAAATATTTCTGTTTATTTCTTGCATAAGTTCTTTAGAAGAATTTAAATTCCTATTTAGATTTTCTGCAGATCAAAATACGAAAAAACACTACGATATACAGCAAAGATTTCCAACTGCAGCCAGCATGGAACAACTATATTCTAACAGTAATCAATGCTTTATTTAATCGCAGTTGTGCGAAGTAAGGCGAAGGTTACTATTTGGAAATAGGGTATAATCGTAGGCCTCTTTGATCTTATTAATCTCAGGCAGCTATGATCTTATTAAATAAGACAAATAATATTGCTCGTTAATAATGGCTTCAAGGAGGCCATTAGATTAAATAAAATGAAGATTAATATTTAAAAAAAATAGGGGTTTCACACGGACAACAGTTGGAAACCCCTGATATATAAAGTATCTCAAAAAGATGTTTTTAAATTAAAATCCAGTAATTCATTTATCATAATAAATTTAAAGAGAAGTGACACGTTTATAAGCTAACTCGGAAATTTCGTATGCAAAATTTCAAAATTATGTCACATTTTAGCCAATAAATTACGATGTGCTGCTTAAACACGTAAGAGCAATCAAACTGATTTCAAAAAGTAAACCAGTTTTTTTTTCACGATTTAGCACTTGAAAAAAAGTGAAAAGAAAGTGCAATTTCATCCATTTCAGAGATGCCACTGGCGACTATTTTTATATTTTATTCGCACCGCTATTTTTAAAATATTAATTTTGTAGTATATTTCTCTTGCATAAATTGTTAACGTGTATGTAAAAGATTGCTGCTTTAAAAAAAGTGGTGCGAGATAGAATTAAAAGATAGTCGCCGGTGGTAGACATGCATTTGTATATGCCAATTTAAGAATTTTTACGAGGTAACTTATTAGCGCCTGGCGTGATCATACCGGGTGTCCCAAAATGACTGATGGATTTAAAAATCAATAACTTGCAAACGGTGACAGATATTAAAAGAAAGGGTTATGTATGATGTCAGGAGTTTTTTTATTGTGATTCTTGATTTTAGTTCGAATTTCACGCTGACAGCGAATGGCGCTCAGACGAGACCAAAACTGACGCCATTCAGCATTAATGCACCGCCCTCTGAATACTAGGCCTGCCCGCTGATTAAAATGGCGGCTGTGGCAGGCGGTTTTTTTTCAGCGTTTAAACGGTCTCTCTAACTTCAACACCAATAATTTCTAAAAGTTTTCTTCGCCTAGTTTTTCTGAGATCAAATATGTCAAAGAAAACTTTTAAATATTACTGGTGTTAAAGTTCGAGAGACCGTACAAACGCTGACAAAAAAATCCGCCTGCGACAGCGGCGGATTTTCAGGGGGTGGTGCATCAATGCTGAGGGGCGTCAGTTTTGGCCTGACTGAGCGCCAATCGCTTTCAGTGCCATCTATTGTTTGAAATTCGAACGAAAAGCAAGAATCACAGTTAGAAAACTCCTGACATCATACATAACCCTAGTGCAAGAATTTTTTAAATATCTGTCACCGTTTGCAAGTTATTAAATTTTAAAATTCATCAGTCATTTTCGGAACACCTTGTATCAACAAGGTGAAAAAGTGCAGAAAAAATGTCAAATGGCACTAGAACATTTTTTTAAAATCTCATATTTCAAAAACACCTTTCATTAAAAAAAAAATATCTTGTTTAATCATTTTTTATGTATTACATTAATTAATTAATAATTAGGTGTTTAACATCAAATGATTCTCCTCTTCCCAACAGGGGTAACATGTTAAGCAAGCACAGTCCCATGCATTGACTAAATTATTAAACTCTTTTCTTTTATTTTTCTGTATACAAAACTTTCGAGCTATCTTAGAAATATGCCAGTCCTTTTATCCTTATCGATATTATAATGAATGCAATATTGAATTAAGTTCGACGTTTTTTGAGACAACCTCTACACGGGGCATATACAGGGTGTTTCACGAAGGACCCCTAACTTTGAAAATAAATAACTCGTAAACGGCGATAGACAGAAGCATGAAGCCAGTGGTATTTTTATTAAAACACCGTTATTTAAAAAACCCGTAAGAATCTGATATATAAACCTCCAAAGTTTAGTTTAAAATAGCGCCGATAGATGGCGCTTCAGCCAGCATTGCGGACCCCTATAAAGAGAGCTCAGACTCCAAGAACGTTCAGTTGTCTAAGATTTCGTCGTTGAAACGTGATCGCTATTTACCGCACAGTGAAATAAATTCTGGAAGTGACACTGAAGGGTATTGTTAACCCAACAATCCTTTAACACTCGACGAGCTAGAGGAGGCTATTTGTCAACCTTGTGTGTTTATTTCCGGTGGCATACTACAGAGAGTCACTGACAATTTTATTTTTTGTTTGTGACACGTGTGTTGTGTGAAAGGCGTGCATTTTGAGAAGCTTTTGATGTGATATAGCCTACTTATGATTATGCCACTGCAGCGCCATCTATCGGCTCAATTTGTTACTAAAATTTTGAGTTTCTGTATCAGATTTTTAGGAGTTTTTTTTAATAAATATACCACTGGTTTCATGCTTCTATGTATCACCGTTTCCGAGTTATTTATTTTCAAAGTTAGGGGTCCTTCGTGAAAGACCTTGTACATATACTAAACAATTATGTACGTTTATATTCAGCATTATCGCATAACCTACTTCCAAATCAATGGAAGACACGTGCTTGAACCGGCCAGCTCTGCCGTCTGCTACGGATGACCTGATGAAGTAGTAGCGTTTGTTGGGAGAAAACACCGGAGCTTCATGCATGTCCACCCAACCGGCGTTTGTTTCCTCTTGCATATGCTACAAAAGAAAAGAACAGTAAGCAGTCTGTATAGAAAAGGGCCAGAAAGCTAATGCAGTAAACGAGAAAAAAGAAAAGTACCGAGTGAATCAATCAAACTAAAAGTTACGGTGATTTTCTCTTAAACCGCCGATGATAGCAACATACTTCCAATTACAACAAGAAAGAAAAATCATTCGTAAAACATATAGTATGAAACACTTTCCAACACTTCCAGAATACTACAAAGGAACTTCACTGATTAACCTCTTAACTGTTGGGCTTTTTCGACACCATTTTTTCCATCAGTGTTACCAGATAGTCAAAAGTCAATTTCCCCAAAAATTCTAAAATTTTCCCCAAATCAGCGTTTTTTTTTTAAAAAGTCTCCAAATCACTTTTTAGTCAAAAAAGTAAGTTTTAAATTTAAATTTTCCACTATAAAATTATCTAACCAATTTAAGCTTAAAAATCTTTCCCCAAATAGAGCCTTAAAAAAAAAAAATCCCCATTTTCAAAAAGAAAATAAAAACGAACTCTTGAATCACCATTTTTATTGTGCTTAGTTACTTTTTTGAAGAAAATAGTATGAATTAAGAAAAGATAAATAGATATTGCAATTAAATGCATAATATATTAGAACTTAAAATACGTGTTATCGACGAACCAGATCCAGTGTTGTCAAGTGACTAAAAGTAAATTTTAACCCGAAAACATAAATAATGAAAAAAATCCCCAAGTTTTTCACCAAAAATGTTGATATTCCCCAAACGTTTCCCCACTAATAACTTGTCCCCAAAAATTTCCCCTGGAGACTCAAAAATCCCCAAAATGGGGACAAAATCCCCAATCTGGCAACACTGTTTCCGTTCTAAAATATTTGTTTTATATAATCGAAAAATGTCTGCCAATTAATAAAGCGAAGATTGCATAAAGTTTTTAGTGATGAAACAAGTAAACTCTTCTTGCCCGAACGGGTTCGGTCAAGAAGAGCGTCAAGCAAAAGACCAAGCCAGTTGCTTTCAGCTAGTAAATAGCTTTATACTGTTCAAGAGAGATGAGATCGCTACAGCCCGAATGAAATAATATTATCGGAATCTGTTTATAATGTAGACGAATGGGGTGTGATTGAGCATATTGTTTAATCATACGTATAGGGTATGTGCGCAGATTAAAAGGTTTTGTCCAAAATAACAGCAACCCACACTACAGAACGTGACTTACTCGCCTGGACGAATTTGCTTAGACGAATTACACAAGGTAAACAGACATTAGCTTGACAATAATGGTAAGTTCTCCAAAGGATCAGGGTCCATAAGCCGTGTTTTTTGGCCCATGAAATAGACTAAAACTCAATTTTCTTATACTGACTTAATTATTTCACTTTTTAATATTAGAAGGTTTATCCTGTACGATTTCAACAATAGTTTTTACATTTTATTCGGATTTATATAATTTACACGAGCTCAAAGTTCGTATTATTCGTTTTTGATGAAAAATACGCAATTTCTCCTAATTTTACCTCAATAATTTATATGAGCGCAATCGTGCATTTTTTTCTTCGTTACATATATTATAAAATACATCAAAATGTACAATATATGGAAAAATAAGAGTGTTGCAAAGCTGCGCTCATAGTAAAATATTAAAAATATATATTAAAAACCGAGGTAAAATTAGGAGAAATTGAGTATTTTCCATCAAAAACTACGAATAATACGAATTTTCAGCTTGTGTGAGTCATATAAAAACGAACAAAATGCAAAGAGTATTGTTCAAATCGTACAGGATAAACCTTTTTATATTAATAAGTGAAATAATTAAGTCAGTATAACAAAATCGAATTTTAGTCTTATTTCATGGGCCAAAAACACGGCTTATGGTCTCTGATCCTTTTTATCCCAAATTTTCTCGACCAATGGATTTTTATTGTCGGCATTTTCTTATAAAGTCATATAACTGCTTCAACATCACGTAATTTGTAAATGGTAAAATTCTCAATTTTCAATTTATTTGCATTGTGAACATGATTTCTTGCTTATAACACAAAAATTAAGAAAAATAACATTATAAATCTTTTCAAAATGTAAAATTAAATTAGATTTATTTTTCCCCAATAAGTCTAAAGCTCTCATGAATTGCAAATGGGACACATAGAGTTGCTACTCAGCTGGCACACTTTCAAAAAGGAAACGTAATATTTACGATAGCTCCCATTACCTATAAGTTATATTTTGGAACATGTTGCCCTGCACCTGGGGAGGACATTGAAAGAAAATTCCATTCTTTTACGACCAAAGCTTACCGAGTTATGATAATTGGAATTTTATGACAATGTAGTATTTTCCAGCTTTAATAGCTCGTCTTTAATGCCACGAAACTCTAAAATTTTTATAAAATTCGAAGTATGATAACTTGGTAAGTTTTTGTTGAAAAAGAATGTTTTTTAAGATCCATTTTAGACACAAGGCAGTATTTGTTTAAACATAAATTATAGAAAAAATAAGCCGTACAAAAAAATGAAATTTCGCATTTTAATGTATATACCGAGACACTTGTACGAGAAACGCCATATCAAAAATCTGTATCTGATTTTTATGTATTTTTGCAACTGGAAGTATGTTTCTGTCATCTGCAGTGTAAGAGAAACTATTTTGAATTAATCTGGTACATTTCGCTTTTTAAGAAATTTATACGTTACAAATAAACATATGCGTATCTTATATCTTGGGTTATATCTATACTAATAAAAGAAAGCTTCGCTCAGTGTGTGTGTCTGTTGGCGATGGCTAGGAAAATCTAACCCACCTAGAAGTCTGGAAATTTAGGTGTGGATCTGTGGATAGTCCAAGGTCTGGCCATGTGCACCTGAGCCTCAGAATTTTAATATTTTGATAATTAGCCTAGATATTAATTAGATTATCATTAACCATCGCTTCTAAAATGTCATCTTTTAAATCAAAATGGCGAAAGAAACGGTCTGGCGCATTGGATTTGCAACCGGAAATGAACGAATTCGAAATTATTTAACTAATTAGCGAATTTTAAGAAAACTAATTGAGATATCAATTTGAAAATTTCTGAGCATATGTAAAAAAATATTCTGTATCTGACTATGTGATTTTTGAAAAATTCGGTTGGTAATTTTTTTTAATTTACACAGAAAACTGCCAAAAATCTGCCGGCGCCAGTGAAAACGATCCGAGAAAGTTTCAGACAGGGATCTGCTTTCATTAAAAACTGAACTACAAAGAGATCTGTTTCTCGGGCCGATCCCTCCATTTAGTTTGCGAAAATGAAAGAAAATAATTGCCAATTTTTACTAATGAACAAACATTTAGGTAATTCATTAAGATATAGATTTGAAATTGATGTCGGGAAGGGGTGTCATCTGCCGGCTATTTTAGCATAGCGTCTTCGTTATGGTCTAATTATCAGAAAAATGTAATTCTTTTTTTAATGATCGCGTTAATGTAGGTGACGGTGGTTCTCTTAAACAAATTATTCATTATATTTGCTGGTATGGGGAGGGAGGGGGTTAACGCCTTTCTCTGAGATTGTAATTATCTCGGGCCCGGGCAACGCCGGGTGGGTTAGCTAGTGCTATTATAAAAAAAACGGATTTTCAAATGAAATTCTTTAAAATTCAAAGTATCATAACTTGGTAAGTTTTCTTTGAAAAATGATTTTTTTAAGGTCCATTTTAGACACAAGTCAACCTTTTTCTAAACATAAATTATAGAAAAAGTAAGCCGTATAAAAAGAGAAATTTCGAGTTTTAATGTGGATACAGAGACACTTGTAAGACAAACCTCATATCAAAAATCTGTATTTGATTTTTATGCACTTTTGCAACTGGAAGTATGTTTCTATCATCTGCAGTTTAAGAGAAACAATTTTAAATCAACCTGGCATATTTTTCTTTTTAAGAAATTTGTATACAAGTTACAAATAAATATAAGCGTTTCTTATATCTTGGCTTATATGCTATTATACAAGAAACGGATTTTGAAATAGTTTTATACAAGTATAAAAGTTGTCTAAGTTTCAATAATGATCGTCAACTACTGAGTAGATGTGATTTTATGTGAGGCATATTGTAGAGCATTATCCACTTTTTAAAAGGTGTTACTTGCAGCAATAGCAAGAATTTTACTTAAGGAAAGATTATCGTTCATGAAAAAAAATATTTTTTCTTCACATTTCTTGAATCTTAAAATCTTATAGAATAAACCCTAGGTGAAATTCGAAATATTTCAGAAGCTACAGTCATTTAAAAGCGAGAGCGTACCGGCTGAAACTCGGTTATACGGAACCCGGCGGCACACAGCTGCATCGCGACCAACGAAATACTTGGCCGGCTGATGACGTTTAAAACGTCACACAAAATGGATCACATTTACACGGCGATTGGTACAAAGCGGCGAGCCCATCGTTTTGTGCCAATCGCCGTGTAAAGATGATCCACTCCGTGTGAAGTTTCAAAAGTCATTAACCGGCAGTATATTTCGTTGGTCACGGCTGCACTCGTACTGAATTTTTTGTTTCGTAGGGCATAAATCCAGGATTCACGGACTAACTATAAGTAGCAAAATACAATTATTATCGAAACATTTTTATGCTATTTTTCTTTAGTAAAACATTAATCAGATTTCTTTAAGGCAATTTTTCAGCGCGCCGCGCCGTGTAAAATAGCGTTTAAATGAATCAGCCAATCAACATTTTTTTTTTTTTTTTTTGGAAATTAAAGATTATTTATTTTGTGGAGTCATAAATCTTTAATATGAGGACGTGAGTTTCAAAACTCGCCTTATAAAAAAAATCAAATTCAAGGAAATCGCGAAAGACCTCTGACTGCTTCCATTGGGTTTTCATTGTAAACCAACACTTTAGAACGCTAGAAATACATGCTAAAACTAGTTTTTCTGCGGATTGTAGCGTTTTTTCAGTGAAGATTTATCAATAGAATAGATTGATAGAGAAAACACAATTTTTTAAAATTTTGGATAAGGCAAGTTTTGAAACTCACGTCCTCTTATGTATAATAATAATAATAATAATAATAATAATAATAATATTTTTTAAGGGGTCTCAGGAGTCTTACTTTTTTATTGAAGGAGGAATTTAACATCATGACACATTTAATTTTATTTCTGATTCCCTATAAAACAATTCATGAAATTTTTACCACTGAAATATCTGTTTTGCTTGTAGCATAATTGTTTCAATATTCCGCAACTGATATCTTATTTATTTTTAAATGTTTAATTTTGATAAAAAATTAAAAGAATGTTTTTTGAATTTCACCATTGGGCGCAACATTTCTCAAAAATGGATAAAGCATTTTATATGAAACTTGGCAGATGCATTCATTTTGATGCAAGGAAAAACTTATACTGTAAATTTAGTATTATACTTGCATTGGTTATTTAAAATTAACATTTCTTTCAACAACAACAACAACAATTTTTTTTCAAAATTTTATAATTTAAATTTAAATTAAAAAACATTTAAGTTTTTAAATGCTTAAAAAGGAAGTATACGTTCAAGATAGATTTGTTTTACACCATGATTATCAGTATTATTTGGAACTCTAGAACCAATAATTTTGATACAGTCTTGCGCGCAGTGGATGCCGGTCAAAAATGAATTTTAAGTTTTTTATCAAAATTAAACATTAAAAAAAAGGAAAATATAAGTTGTAGAATACTGAAATAATAATACCACATAGGACAGATATTAAGCGAGTAGTGGTAAAAAATTTTATGCTTTTGTGTTTTATAGGCAATAAGAAATAAAATTATATGTGACATGATGCAAAATTGCACCTTCATTGAAAAAGTAAGACTCGTGAGACCCTTAAGGCGGTATTAAAAAAAATATATTTCCACGCTCAACAACTCAAAATTTTGAGACACATTCTCAGACTCATTTTTAAAGTAACAACAGGAAACTTGGCGGCGTGATTTATGAAGACATTTATAACGGCCCCATGTTTTTATTTTTCGTTCAATTAATTAGAAATAGATTTACAGACAATTATTTTCACAGTACGATCTTTTTTTGTTGTGTTTCCTGCGCTATCGTTTCGGGAAATTCGGTTCAAAATGTCCACTTTGACAGCATTTTTTGAAAAATATTCTGCCTTTATCAAAAAATCGAGACAATACGGACATTATAAAGTTTCTGAATAAGAGAATCTGCCAATTGGATGCATTTTAGAGCAAAAATGAATTTACAAATGTATCTCAAAATGAGCAGTTTGGATTTGAATACACCCTTAAGAGCCTACACTAGTCACGCGAAGAAACGCTAAAAATAATGTTAAGTCTATGGGAAGGTTCTTGCGCAATTTCTCGCTCGCATTTTAAAATTTTAAAATATTTTTTTTTTTTTGCATAGGATAGTTGAGGTCAATCTCCAACGTTGTTAGTTTTTACTATTTCGATTTTTGTTGCAGTTTTTTAATAAGCGGACATTTTAAATTTTGCAACCGGTTGGAACCGGTTCTGAAAATGAAAGTACCCTTATATAAAATAACTGTAACCAAAATCGAAAAAGTAAAAACTAACAACGTTGGAGATTGACCTCAGCTATCCTATGCTAAAAAAAGCATTTAAAAATAATAAAATGAGAGCGTGAAATCGCGCTAGAACCTTCCCATAGACTTAACATTAGCTTGAGCGTTTTTTCGCGTGACTGATGTAGGCTTTTAAGCCACGTTGAAGTTAGAAAAAAAAACAGCCACAAAAGTGTTTTCAAACGATTTTACTTAAGGAAAAATTATCGCTCATAAAAAAAAAAAATTTTTTTCTTCACATTTCTTGAATCTTAATAGCTTATAGAATAAACCTTAGGTGAAATTCGAAATATTTCAGAAGCTACAGTCAATTAAAAGCGAGAGCGTACCGGCTGAAACTCGGTTATACGGAACCCGGCGGCACACAGCTGCATCGCGACCAACGAAATACTTGGCCGGCTGATGACGTTTAAAACGTAACACAAAATGGATCACATTTACACGGCGATTGGTACAAAGCGGCGAGCCCATCGTTACCATTAGCGTTTACCAAAATTTGTTCAATTTCACTATAAATAAGTTCATGGTCCCCCCAAATTCAATACGTTTTCTGAAAAATGTTTGTTTTGATTTTGTTTGTTTTGACTTTGACAAGCTGAATACTATACGTCGCAGGGTGATATGCGCACAGAATACCTATATGCAACTAAACATTTTCATCAATTTCAATAATTGTTTATTAAAAAATATTTTTTTTTATAGTAAAAACTATGTATAATAGATGAGTAAATTCAGTTTTGTGTTACTTTACTTCTACTAGGAAAATAAAAAGAAATCCAAAATTGACTTAATTTTTGGGTCGATGCACGGTAACCGCCCATTAAATAATGGGGCTCTAGTAAGTTAAATAATAAATTCATAACCGGAATTTTCTAAATTTTTAATGTCTGGATTTGTCTGTGGAGTTTAATTCTGCGGTGATAAGCCATACCCCACATTTTACATATAGCCAGAAGAGCAGGAAATATTGTTGATTGCTGAGTAATTATTACGAAATGCAACATTTCCATCAACATTTCCAAATTAATAAAGATGTGGTGTTTTCAAGCATGAAACATTTTGCTGCTGATATAATGTATTCTGTCCTTGAATAAGCAAATTAAAAGTCACAGTACATAAACTTTTAAAAAGCCCTATCAGACTAGGAAAGCAGACCAAAGTTTGAGCACAACATGTATTTTTTTTAGGCTAATGAAAATCGAGGCTAACGAAAAAGTCAGGCTACCGCGGTGCATTCGACTTATCTTTTTTTACAGACCGCTAGAGTGACGTGATGCTCTTTTCGTACACCTGCATTGGTGGATTTGAGCATCACGTGACTCCCGCGGTCTGTTAAAAAAGATACGCGTAAAGAACCGCGGTAGCCTTTCTTTTTCGTTAGCCTCGATGAAAATACTATGACGTCATGAAGGGTTGGCAAGTGTTTCATATTCAAAATACTGTAAGTAGGTACAATTATGCCATTCGTGCATTTTTAATCGCAACACGAATCAACAGCTGCTATCTTGATTTACACAGCAGTCTTCCATTGCGTTAATTTCCTATCAGACTGGATAGGCAGATAAAACTTTAATCACCGCATGGATTGTTTGTGGATATAAAAGGAGAAAAATGATGTCATGAAGGGTTGTTAAGTGTTTTTTGGAAAAATTCAAATAACTTTTAAAATACCAATCAGACTGGGAAGACAGGAGAAATTTTAAAGTTTATGACAGCCATTATTTTAACAGTTATGAACTATTGGTCTGCTATGTGCAACATAGAAATGTTTCTTATAAATGGTGGACAAAGATACTAAAGGTTTATGCACTAACTCTTTTCACATGGCGTGTTTCGAGCAACAACTGCAGATTAACCCCTACACTCATACCTGCCAACATCGCACCAAACTTCCGTACAACGTAAGTTAATTTAATCAAGGTTAAACGCATTTCAAACCAGATTTTGTTCAAAGAAATGTTTTCAAATAGGTTCCAAGTAAGAACATGACACTGCATATATATTATTTTTTCAGATATATTTTCTGGTGAGAAACGTTATTAACCTGGATCAAATTAACTCACATTGTACGGAAGTTTAGATGAAAGTTGGCAGGTATGTCTACACTTCTCAGTGATTCATATACGACTAAATTAAAATTGTATATTTAATAAATAAATTCAGTTTCGAGGAACCACTATATTGAAATAAAAATGTTTACCTTTTATACAATTACAGAAGTCTGTTTTAAATAAATTACAAAATTTCATTTTTACAATTTCTGGTGTCTAACATTGAATATGAGTATTAAAAAAAACCTATTTCCATAAGGACAATTAGTGAGGTGTAGGGTTAAGCCAGGGCTACACTAGATACCGGGCTTGCTCATTCATTATCAGGACGTCACAAAATGTGGCTGGCCGCGACGAAAGACATACAGCGATTGGCACAAAACGATGGGCGCGTCGCTTTGCACCAATCACTGATCGCGGTCAGCCACTATTTGTGACGTTATGAGAGTGAATGAGCAAGCCCAGTATCTAGTGTTGCCTTGGTTAAGCTTAACTTCTATAGGGTAGAGTGGTGAAAGAGCGCGCATTTTGCAAACAAAGAAATACAAAGGAATGAATAATGAATGTATCAAAACGGTATGGTGATTCTTTTGTTTCAAACTTTAAGTAATTAAATTTAAAATTAAACTTCCTGTCAACAGTCTGTCGAAATTAATGATTTCATAATGAACTATTTGACTGAGATATACTCTCACCTTCTTACAAGACCACCCGCTGTCTGATATACTACAGACACTGATAATGGACGAATTTTGTACTCTCCTTAGCCAAATAGCTAAAAGTCTTGAGTTATCAATCCACTGGACATCTGTTAGATAGTACTGCCTGGAATTAGAAACAAAGCACATTTAAACAAAATTACATCAACAATATTACAGACAAGCAAAAAATGTTTTAAATATTAAATTTTAAACCGAAAAGCGTACATTTTAGGTATTTAATTGTGGTGATATTAACCTCTGCCCATCTACAGTACGTGTAAAAACTTTAAGGACAGCAAAAAGTTGGTAAACATTTTGATAAATTTATAATGAGATAGTTGAAATGGAAATTTAGTGTTGATCATAAAGTTGAAATACTAATATAAAAGTCAACAAAATGTTTCTGTGAGCTTTTTATTGCGGAAAAAATAGTAATTATGCAAATAAACACTATTTTCGCCTGCGTAAAAACTTTAAGGACACAACTGTTTTTTGTATAGAAATGTCACACATATATATTATTGATTCGCACGTTAAAAACTCTTGTATATAGGGAGTTTTCTGATATTTCTATTAAGAGTTTTGTCAATTTTTTAATAATGCCAAAAACAAATAAACTGACTCAATATGAAAAAAAGTGCTGTTGAATCTTTTGTATTGTCAAGAATGAGTTGTCGCTCTGTTGCAAAAAAAAAAAAAAAAAAAAAAAAAAAAAAAAAAAAAAATATATATATATATATATATATATATATATATATTTAAAACAGTTAAGAACATTTTTTTAGGTTAAAATGCGAATATAAAAAATAAATAAATAAAAAATAAATAAATAAAAAAACGCTGGAGGCAGACCAAAGCCTTGTCACACAGAGATGAAAGTAGAGTTTTAAAGTTACCATCGAGTGGGAAAATTCTCAAGTAAATACATTTTACGAATGACTGGGTAGAATGCGTGCAAGAAAACAATCTGCAATACAATTAGTCGATCTGAGAATTCTCAATACACAGCAAAATTGCGTAAACTCCCTTTACTCACTAGACACAAAACCCAGCGTTTACAGTTTGCAAGACAAGTGATGACTTGGGACAACAAATGTCTCCAGGTTATATTTTCAGATGATAAAACAAGATCCTCCGGATGAGTGGAGGTATTATTAGCATGATTTGAGAAAAAAAAAGAAATTTTCTCAAAACATCAATCCGGTGGCTGATCCATTATGACATGGGACTGCTTTTCGTTTAACGGCGTGGGGTCGCATGCATTTCTTTCAGGAAAATTTAATTCAAAGGAATACCTAAAAACTCTTTCTGACAATCTTTCACCTGACGCAACACTTCTGGCAGGGGGGGGGGGGGGGATGGATTTATCAGCAAGATAATGCGCCTATCCAAACAAGCCGAAAGACGAAACCAGAAGTAAAATATTGAAGTTTTGCGATGGCCACCTAGAAGTCCTGATCACCAGTTTGGTTTTTGTAATCGTATGGACATAATTTTTTATTTAAGGACATCATTTATTATTGGTTTCCTCAATTCCTTAATAAACTGGTGTCCTTAAAGTAAATAACCCAATAAATAGTGTAAGTAATCCTATGGAGCACATGTGGGGTGTTCTAGCGAGACGAGTCGCGACCTACGTTATACACGGCCGAATCATGACTTTTAAAACGTCACACGGAGGGGATAACCTTTACACGGTGATTGGCACAAAATGATGGGCGCAACGCTTTGTAATCGCCAAGTAAAGATGATCCACTCCGTGTGACGTTTTAAACGTCATGAACCGGCCGTGTATAACG